>OX465424.1:11348536-12618170 GCA_950005045.1 Agrotis exclamationis
GGAGATCAAATTCACAAATCAATTTTGTGAATATAATTAAACCGTTGGGTATTGGGTTGTTTATTTGATTTATTTCTTTATTGTGTAATGGTTTCTTTTTATTTCGAAGAATAGAAATTCTCGTTACGATATGTTTTCTCGAATAAACAAGCTTTATATTTTTGTTCTAGTACTTACGTACCTACTACCTACCTACTTAATACCAACAGGGTTCGCACTATTTCGCCAAGTTAATCACAAATCCTTATATTTACCCTTTAAAGGGATAAACTGTGGTGTTAATCCCCATATAGGATGTTTATATTGTTTGAAGTTTCAACCCGACCGGATTAAATGTACGTAATTGTTTATCGGATGAATAAAATATTTTGCCGATTCTCTGTGCTGAATTCTCGAACAGTGTTGATTAAAAAAGGTACCTACCTACGTTGAAATATGAATGTTACGTTATAAAGTACAGCTATCGGAACTTCATTCTTTACATGACTTTGTGTAGGTAAATTTATTGTGTTCACGGATAGCTTAGCCAGTTTTTATTTTATTTTATTCTGACTACTACGCAAGCCAACAGTTTAAAAAAAAATGGTTTATTTATAAGTAAATAATATTTTACCGCTACATTATTTATCATTTTAAGGAGTGGACAATGATACATTTTCTTAAAGGATGCACAATATAACGATCGAATTTTAGTACCAAGTAGAAAAAAAAAATTGAGCAAATTCTAACTTGATTGTGAAATTAGATCCATATTATTATTGCTTAAATGAAATAATTATTATTCAATCAAACATTTTGTTATTTTATTAGATTTAAAGTGTTTATCCAAATGAATATACTTAAACAAAATCAAAAAAAGGATGGGCTGCTAGTTAATAACATGTAAACTGTAGTAGGATTTTGGACATAACTGAAAGAACTCAGCAGGCTGTGACTGAAAACGCTGCTACAGATAATACGGTAAAAGAAAACAAAAACTGCCAAGAGGTAGGTAGAAACTAAAGTAAATTAAGAACTAAGTAACAGGGAACTAGCAAGCCTTTCACATTAACGACGACGTAGGAAGCTATATCAGTTAGGGTTTGCCCATACGGCGGCACCTTCATATCTATAAATCTCAATTTGCCGCCAACAAGCCCCGTGAGCTAGTAAGGTCAAATGAAGCTAAATGAGTTCTTTTAGCACCTCCAAAGTGACCGGTTTATGTTAAAAGAAAGTGACATTTATCCTAATCGAACTTACTGGACAAAGCTGCCGGCCGACCTAACAGGTTGGGTTCTGCTCTTTTTAAATCGAGCTAAGAGGGGTCTCGACTTTTTTATTACACTGTTATTGTTATTTTTTGTTAATGTTTCAATCAACGACCATATATAACTAGACTCCTAATCACAGGCGACCGATGTCTGTCAACACATTAGGTAAAAAAATCTTATAACCGTCGTGACTCGACCACTCCTGTGAGTCCCCGTGTCGCACTGACCTTGAGTTAGCCAATCAGAACGCAGTATTAGCCAATCAGAACGCAGTACCCCGTCTCCCTCGCTTACGTCGTACCTCAGCGACTTGACAGAATAATTTTCGTTAGTCAGATCGTGCATGAGGCGTCTAGTTATAAATGGTCGTTGGTTTCAATAGATTTTCTTTGGATAGGCAAATTTGAACCGCGTGCAGGATTAGAACCTGCGACCTTCGGATTCATCCGACGCTTATTTCCAACCGAGCTACCGTGGTTCTTAACCTGCAGCGGCGACGAGACGTGAGACGTTTGAAATGGAATGAAGAATTACTGAATCCGAAGGTCGCAGTTTCGAATCCTGCACGCGGTTCGATTTTTTCTTTCCAAAGAAAATCTTTGAAAATTCGCTACGCATGCGTTAATGCGTACACGCGTCCACACAGAGCGCGCAGCCTCGCGAGGCGTTTGCTGCGCGAGGAAACTGACAAGCGAGGCTGCTCACTCTGTGTGGACGCGTGTATTGTTTTTCGACCGAGGAACGAAACAATATACGCGAGTAAAACAAAAGCCGACACTGGCTGGCTCGAGCGCTCGGTCGCTCGACCGCGGCAGCGATGTCACTTGCCTCGCCCGAGACATGTCCACACCAACCGAGCTGCTTCGCGCGGAAAATGCCTCGCGAGGCTGCGCGCTCTGGGGACGCACCTAATAGTCAGTAATATAATAAACACAATTTAGTTGATTGAAACGTTGGAAAAAAACGTGATTTTATTCCATGAATTGAGTCTACTTACAAAATGATACACTTTTCTCAATAAATTTATTTATTTTGAATCCAGATCCACGCTCCTGTAAGTTTGCCAAACACATAGTTCTAATTTTATGAGATTATCTAGTATTCAGCTCCACACAACCGTTGCCTTTGCATCTCGACTCGCAGACGAGCACCAAACAAAATGGTATTTCCATTATTTTCTTTTGATCTCCTGCCCTTTATGACACTGGTATTTAATATACATAGTTTTAGGAGTAACTTCTTTGAGTTTCTGCTTTATGCTTTTCACAGTCAAGTTTCCCCAAAATTGTTAAATTAGATAGATAACCATGCCCATCGTTTTTACCAAACTAAACTACAGAATGTCGTGACATTATTAGAGACATTTTTCTTCAAAGATAGTTGAAAACAATAATTGATTGATTGAACCAACTTTAGGTCCATATATTTCTATTCCGGGCGAAGTAGTTGTCCTTTTGTTTTGTTCTAAACAAAACTTTGAGGTTACTGTCAATGTTGGGTTATATTGTCGCGTAAGTAGCTACTAGTAAGTTTTCTTACCCTTTTTATGTTCCTAAAGAACCCTTAAAAGCTTTTTAAGGTCCCGTTGACCGGACCGAGTTGATGTCGACATAATTTATTTTATTAGTGTTAGTAGAAGTTCGTCGTAAAGAAAGTTTAGTGTTGCGCGGATTTAAGTTGCTTTTTATGTTTATTAATTGGATAGCCGATATATACGTAAAGTACCTAGTAATCACATACATATTTTGTTTAGGTACTTCTTATCTAATGAATAATGGTGGTGGCCCAGTGGTATCGGCCTCGACTTACGAGTTTTAGGTTATGGGTTCGAACCCCGTCAGACGCATTACTTTGTGTAATTTATTTCAACACCACTGCTCTCAAAACGGTGAAGGAAAACATCGTGAGGAAACCGGCATGTCCTAGAACCAAAACTTCGAAGACATGTGACATCTACCAATCCGCACTCCCTCTCACAGAGAGGAGGCCTGTGTCCCAGCAGTGGGAACATTTATAGGCTGATGATGAATTAATAATTGTTGTAATACAAAGATCTTTTTAAAAATAAAAATCAGACTTTTCCTTACTCTATTTTCATAATAATGAGAGGCTAAAACAACAAGCAATCTACTTCATAGTAAATCTTAATTAAATTGATTTTGATCTCCAGCAATGTTAACCTAATATTGATCATATTCTGGCCAAGAAATAGCCGACTGTTTGTGTTCAAGATCTAATCATGAAGAATAAACAACGCCCTTTATTAAGAGGTCATACATTCAATCTCATTCAATAGTCAAGCACGAACCGAGAAGTTATTTATTGGATTCATTGGCTTTCTTTATGTGCACAGATTAAATATCGTTCTCTCATTCGCATCAATCAGTGGTATAAAGCGGTACCTATTTATCGATTCGGTAAATATTGAACTGGTAAACTAATAGCTTTGCAAAAAGCTTTTCCCTTGAATATGGGCTAAGTAAATAGATGAGCCTGTTTTTGACCTTTGAATATTTACTTGTCAATTAGGCTATGACTGTTTAGGAACTGCAATAATATATTGAATGATGTCGGCGTATTTGGGTTAAAGATTTTAGGTTTATCCAAGTGACTGATGAACCTCTAAAACTTACACAGTTTTTACATAATTCGATCTTTATTAGCAACACTATCAGAAAGTGTAAAAATACGGTGAGTTATTTTTTCAGAAACAACAGTTTGAATTCCTGGGTAGATTGATATTTTAAAAATCTAGCGATGCGGTTTTAGTTTTCATCAAAATCGGCCTCCAGACTGCTTTAAGCATTTTTCAATAGTCTTTATAGTTTCGGATTTGGCCATCCACGCATAGCTAAAAAATTCACACTGTAGAAGTGTTTTTGATGAAATAAAATTTGCATAGACATAGACAATACATTTAATTTGAATTATGAGTAAGTACTTAACAAGACTCCAGTTCGTTGTCTATCGTGTAAAGTCATCTTCTTAATATGAATGCATTATAGTAAATTACCTAGGGCTGTAAACGGATTCCCTAGGGCACTTTAAAATGCACTCCACATGATACCGAAGTAATCGAATAATAAAACCATCCATTTTGTAAACCACTTTGTGTATTGTAGCATATTTTATAGTTTTTATGTTACGAGAAGGTAAAGTTGAGGGCGAGAAAGTTTTTCAGTGCATTTTGGTAACTACTTTTGCTATGCTTGTTCTACTCAATGTATCCAGCATTACTTTCGGACAACGATAGTATATTTTTCATTCGTATGTGTAGTGCGATTAATTAGATTACTTGGGCCCACTAAGGGCCGAGTTCACCGACTTTTAAAACGGCTGTTTATCATTTGAACAACTGATTAAATCATTTTTAATGTTCACCATACGCTAACCAGTGTTTACAGCCCTTAAACAGCCGATTGTTTTAACCGAGCTCAAAAGCATCGTTTAACCGCGCTTAACCATCCATTTGACATTTGATGTGAGTTGACCAACGGATGTAGGACGTGCACAAACCAACGAGATGGACAGACGACCTAATAAAGGTCGCCGGAAGACGCTGGATGCAGGTCGCTTCCAACCGGTATATGTGGAGATCTAAAGGGGAGGCCTATGTTCAGCAGTGGACGTCCTATGGCTGAGATGATGATGATGATGACATAACGACAATTGCAACATTACTTACTTATTTTATTTATTTTATAAAATAATACAAAATAAAGATAAATACATGCACAGATAAAGAACAATGCAAATAACTCCGCCTCAACGACCCACTAACACAATATGTCTAATACACTACGTGAATAATTGTTGTTGTACATGTCATAAATAGCTGTTTCTTCCTGTCGGCTCGGTCTTTTTTGTCTGCCTTTTAATATTTTCCCAGCAACATTTTAGGACTGAGTGAGTTCGATGGCAATAAGTACTGACAGTGTTGAACTCTTCTTGTAGAAGGATCCACCCTTTCAACTTAGACGAATTCGTGGCGGCATCGATGCGCTTATTTTCGACCACATCTTGGTATTTTAACACCAACTCCGTTAAAATGCGCTTCTCATCGCTTGAAAAATTGCTTGTTCTCTTCTTCTGAGCCGCCATTTCTCAAGTACTTAGTAGGTAATTTTACAATTAATTATCTTCACAACCTCAGACCAAGTATCCAATGAACACGATATCGCAACACAACATAACAAAATAATACCCACGAGAATAAAACACGTGCAAATAAACTAACAACAAAAAATAGTTTGTGAATACAATTGACATTGACAGTAACAGCGCCGGGATGTTATTACCCATCCAAATTAAACACAATAGGCTAATATAACGTTCCCAATGCATTTTCGAACTTCTCAAGTTGCAAGCGTTATAATTTATGCTATTAAATAAAGATGTCACTAAAACTCGTGTTAACTAAAATGACGTGACTTTGCTAATGAGTAGACTTATATCATTCGTTCATTCACTCTGAGCGTATGGTGATTGCCCGATTTATTAATCACGGTTATAATAATCGTGGTGAACAGTGAATACTTAACCGGCTGCATAAACGATGTTTAAGAATTCATCGGCCGATTACTCAAACATTGGTTAAATGAGAGTCGGCGAACTCGGCCCTTAGTGATACCAATCGCGATGCCTGGCTAGTAGCATTGTTCGAGTCCTTAACTATGCAAATGTCGACTAATAAGACATTCTAAAAAGCGGGCCATTGTGACTAACCCTAAAAATATCATTTCAAAACCTGTCAACGTCTCATTTACTTGTCATACAGTTCGCCTAAGTTTATCCGAATAACATATAGTGCCGACTATTTCTCCCTTAAACTTTACCTAACAAAAACACCAAATTGTTTCGAGACACGGCTTCTGAATTCTTTATCATTTTCTGAGGTGGGCCGAAGTTTTACACTGTGTTGAGCTTTCCTTCTCCAAGTGCAGAAAAGTTTTACAAATGTGGTGAAGACGCCGCGTGCCCTTCACGGACTCTTAAAATGTTTAAGTAATGATGTCTTTGACCGGAAAAATGAACGAAGTGAATTTTCCTTTTGACACTTTGAGGATTAAATCTATCAGAGTTAAATATCTGTGGTCTTAATCAATCGTTCGTATTGAGATTATCTCGTTGATCGAGTTGCAGGGTCGATTGCTGATTGTACGGTTTGATTCCCAGGTCGAGATCAATTTTATTAAGTTTTTAAGTTTTCATGTCACGAAAATCCATCAAATGAAATGATAATTCGACTAGTTTTTACAAGGAATGTGATTGGTGTCTTGCCGCACGGCTAATTCGACCGAATAATCATTCAAAGAGCGTCAAAGAATACGTTCACATCGCTGTCAACGGGAACAGTGCCCAGAACGCTGGCAGCATTGCCACGTTTAATGTACCAGTACCTATGTAATAAAATATGTCCAAGTAATGTAAATCATATCTTGTTTCTACATTTTCTAATCCCTAAACATATATATTGCTTCAGAGAGATCGACCTGACTAGAGTATAATTATAAAAGCAATGGTACGTCGTTAGCATATACAATATGCTTTCTCTTTACTATGCAGATTTAGTTCGTTTGGAGTTGTGACCCAATCTCGCCGCCGTATTCTTTTTCAGAATAATTAACTTAATTATTTTAATGGAATAGGCTCTTTGGTACGCGACTAAGAATAGATCTCGACAAAGAGATTATATCAGCAGCGTTTAGCTTCTCATTTTGCTATCAGTAGACAAACCGAAGCATAAAAGTGATCACAAAACAAAGAAGTTCACTTTTTTTTTTCATAAAATTGTTGGATTAGTAAAACTTGTGCTTTGATATGATAGTTCATAGTAGAGATGTACCGGTGAAAACCGGTATGTCGGCCATATTTGCAATCGGACGCCCGTCGCGCCACCTAGTCGTTTCCGGCCGAGTTGTTATTATTTTATAATAATAAACGAACTTGCAGGTTTTTTTATTATTTGAATGTTTACTTGGTTATTCAATTCAGACTTAAATCATTTATTTCAATTAGAACCTTACAGGTACTTTTGAATTGTAAAAAAACGATGGTACAATTCTAGACATAAGACGAAATGACTTGTGAACATACTGCAATTAGCCATTACAAATTTAACTAAATTCGAGAGAAATATAATTTAAATGTTTACAGAACAATTAATAAAATATGTGTAAGTGATCTACTTGAAGCAGGTTTTCTAAAGATGGTTCTTAAAAATGTTTTATCAAAATCGATTCATCCGTTTGAAGTGTCAACAGCTTCATTTTCAATCGATTTGAAATAGATTAACTAGTGTAATTTATGTAAATGACTTGTTGTTCATAAACCGTCTTTATCATTTTCGATAGCTCCCTGCTGTTGAGAATGATCGGCTTGACCGTCGAGTCTACCGACTAGTCGGACAAAGTAATAGACGACACATCTCTACTCGTAATTCACAACAAAACGAGATATACCCATACCCATGTCAAAAAAGTTCTCCTTAAATATATTCCTTTCTAATACTCACTCCAGAATTTCCCCGAATATATTAATTCATATTTCAGCACAAATTCCATATTAATTAACTCATTTAGAAACACTTTACTAAAAGAAAACGACATTTTAAATAGGATTTATCTTATTACAAATTTTAATTACTAGAATAGTGTCTTCCATTTTTAATGTTGCCATATAATTAGTTGAGCTTTTATTCTCCTGGCAAGTAGGTGTATATTTTCAGGGGTTGCAATTTACATAATTGAGCCCGCCGTTAACTTGCCTAAAAGTCTGTTTTCGTATCAGATAATATTAGATTTCTGCCTTAGGGTATTAATCGGAGTATCGGCGCATTATAATAGGCAATTTAAAAGGCTTTTCGTATCCCTGGATGTACTCGGATCATTAAAATAATGTTGTAAGATACAAGTAACATTCTGAAACTACTTCGACGTACAATATTTATATGATTTTCTTCATACACTACTTGGTTTTACCTGCGCCTTAGCTTCTTCATTTCGCCTCATTAAAATTTAGAAAAAAAGGAAGAAGAAGAAAAAACGGATATAGTCTCTAGGATACCTTTTATCATTGAATCAAAATCGGTTCAGCATTTTAGGCGTGAAACCGTTACAAACAAAAAGGCACACTTTCGTATTTACAACATTAGGATCTTAAAATTTTTCTTTTATGAATCTTTTAAGATACAGAGATAGTCCTAGTTTAAAAGATAGAGTCTAATATTGCATAATAATGTAATACTACTTTCAAACAATGTTTACAGTGCAAAGTACTATGTTTTTCGTGAAATAAATACTTTTTATTGTTATTATATATTATTATCTATTTATTTTGATTTACTACATGCTTCTTGGCGTCTCCTGAGTCGGGTCCATGTTTGTATCATTCCGGTGTATCAAAGCTTCCGACGGCTGTCACAATTCCGTCGTATCATGATCGGTACTTTAGGTGCGAAATATTCGTTTGATTGCGTCACGGGGTCCGACTGCGAATCGCCTTTTCATAAGTATTGGTTATAGTAGTTTCACATGAACAGTGTGGCCACTTATTTATGAACTTACCAGTATGAATTTACCTAATCGTTTTTTTGAAAGGATTTTTTATGTTTCGGTGAGGACCGTGTCTTTTAGAGTTGTTTTTTGGAATCTTAATCCAAACTAAACGTTTTATTTGTAAGTGATGTTGTACGGATATAAAGGATAAAATAAAGACTACTAAATTAAATTAAGAAACTCTTGCACTTATACACCGTGACTTTTTAGTCGTCTTACAAAAGTCGTCCACTTAATGTATCCGACCTAAAATACCTTTAGGCGAGTTTATTTTTTTTTAAATCGTTAATAATAATTTTTATTTTTAATAAATAGGTACATTAAAAATATGAAACACCCTGTTAAAATGTTTACGTATCAATCTGTAGAGTATACCTACCCAGCGCAATAGTCGGGTAGATCATTCCATTTCCATTTTCGTGAGTTTCTAACTACGCCTTGTGTCATAATAACCAATTAAAGTTTTATTATTAAATTTTTCTAATCTCTTAAATACATTTTTTTTTATTATAAACGTGTTCTAGTCATTGGACACATGAACTGGGCTGCTTTTGTAAGACGACTAAAAAGTCACGGTGTATAGAGCTACATTTTTAATATGCTATTTTATTTTTTTTAATTGCACCATTGTGGAACTGTGTCGATCGGTAGTATTTTATAAGTACACAAGTAGGTACATCAAGCTATACAAAACTAGTTTAAGCTGACCGCTGAGTATGCAAAAGGAACATACAAAACGACACCATGATAGACTGGTTTTGTATTGCTAGATATGTAGCCGTGTGTACCTACAAATATATAAACGTTTAGGTAGTCCTACAACACAATGCGGTAGTTTTCTTTAGAAGAGCTAATTACAGCATGTCTGGTGAAAGACATGCGTTGAAGTCTCGCACTAATGCAACCGGTGTAAATGGACGAATTCATCTCTTTTTAAACATGCCATCAATCGCTTGGTCAGTTACCACAAGCAATGAAACTGTAAATGCAGTCACCGAAGCTGACTTTGAATCTTTACTACAATTTAAAAAAACGTTTCCCAAAAATGGGAATTTCTCCTGTAGGTAATGTGCGTTTTCAAACATAGAAATTCACAAACACAAACACCTAGACCCGGAACAACTACTTATAGTATAGATCATACAAGTAATTGTAGCGCGCGGGGTTCGACCCCGCGGCACGTTGCGCAGCTGCAGTCGACCGCTCAATCACTGCGCCATCCGTTCCGTTTTTAAATCACCCACAACCTACGATTCAGGAAAAAATCTTTCAGGAATCGTTTGTGAGTTTACAAATATCTTAATTCAAATACATAAACAAGAAGACCCAGAACTTGTATGCCATACAAATATTTTATTGGTGCGAGAATCGAACCCATGATACGCACCGCATCAGTCGAACGCTCAACAACTGAAAATGATTAATATTTAAGACGTATCTAGATAGATCAGTGATTTCTAAACATTTGTCCAAAAAATTAATTAAAAAATCCCATAGACCGACATTATTCTAAAACAATGCGTTGTTTATTACAAAATAAACAACGGACATTAAATTTGAATACGTACGCAACTAAATGATTCTGTCCAGATTTCCGCCACATTCTATTATTATATTATAACGTAAACAAAGTCGGCTTTTATTTAGACAAACTTTTAAACAGCCGTTTTGAACTAATCTAAGACGTTCATAAATATAATGCCCCTGTGGAGGTTCGTCGCTATATATAGGTGATTGGTACTTGCTGCGCCTCATTTAGCGATCCCGATTTACCTGACGGAGAGGATTCCGGGGTTTTCAGGTGCGAACGACTTGGTTAAATACATTATTCATGTCCAAGAATCCCAATAAGTGTCACTAAGTCAACAACAATTGTTGAAAAACTCAGACGCTTCGACAATCAAAGTTCGACCCAGTTACCTAAATAAACTTTTTACTTATCAATACAATCCAATATTAACGACAACCTGAAACATTTGAGAATGCAATCTCAGTAACAAACAGTTGAATAATTAAGTATTTTGAAGTCTCAGGTGACATTTTCTTGAGAAATATATTAAGAAAAATGTCCGTTAATTTAGCGGTAAACACGGTACATGTACACGTCAAAGGTACGGAGTGAAGCATCCGTATCTTATCTAAGGGATGTCCAATAGAGTGGCGTCATCATTGTGTCGGAGGCATTGTATGTCAGTTGCGTTTCAATCGCGAACTGAGACAACGGGGGACAGCGAAAACTTGCGACTTGATCATTTTCTCCATTATTATAATAAGGAATTTTCAGTAGCTAACTAGAGTAACCACGTTTTTTTACACAGCATTTGTAAACATTCTTAGTTACTTACAACATTGGTGACATTGTTTTATTACATTTTATTAATACTGATGAAACGATATTTAGAGAATGTAATCTTAGAAATGTACTTCATTCCATAAAGGGTAGTTTTCAAAAATAGATTTAGTCAAAAAGGTACAATGTGGTAGTTACAGTAGTTACGAACAGTATTCATAAAGATGGGGCCTGTGCGACGTGTATAGTATTCCGTAGCTATTGAATAGTGTCGATGTGGCGGCCTCGCGACAACTTCTCTACTATCTGTTTCGTTTCCCGCCTGCGAGACAATTTAACTTGACAACGTGGACTCTACAACAAAGGCTGCTCGCTCTATTTAGCGCTCAGCCTCTGCCAATGGGAGAGTCGTTGATATTTAACGCTTTTCTCTCGCAAAAGTTAACATAGTTTTGGTTGAAACTAAAGCAAAGTAATGTTTTGCTTGATAACCACCAAGCAAAATATTACTGACTAAATTTCTAATTTGGAAAGCAAATTATATAAGATTCCGATTCATTAATTCAATACTTTTTCTACAAAACTTCAAAACTGCCATAAGCTTAGCAGTCCCCTGAATAAACGAATTTTCATTTTATCTAAACTAGTCTGCTCTGAACAAGATTTGCCAGTTCAACACCCGAATAAATATTTATTCGGAGTTTAACGTTAAAAAGGAAGTCCAAACACCCTTAATCGTGCAAATACTGAATGTACGACATTCGAGTGAGACGTTACGTCGACGTTACCGTGTGATGTGGAGGAATATTTGTAAGCCTTCTTTGTACGATCGGGAACGAGTGTAAACACGGGTGCGCGGCGCGCGGCGTCAGGCGGGGAGGGTCCGCGGCACTCGGGCGGCCGCCGCCGCGCGCTCCGCCCGCACCATGTCGGTGCGCGTAGACCATCGCGACCGAGACAGGTTCTCGAGGCATTCTTCCCGCGCTTCCGTGGATCTTGCTTTTCCAAGTAGTTCAACACGAGACCATTCGTTCCGCTCGGTGCATTCGGCCCGCGTGCCGCGAGCAGCGAGCGATGATTTGATGGTGCCTGTGCGCACGCTGCGATCGGCATCATGTCGCGTGGCGCCTGGTGCACCGCACCGCCTCCGCCGTCATCACTCGTCGGCAGCAGAATGCGAGCGAGCACGCCGCTCCCGACGGCACACGCTGGAGCTTCCCAACAGCCGCGGGCCCAGCGTCCGCAGCCGCTCGCCAGAGCCGCCGCCACCGCCGCCCGAGCCCGAGATCCCGCCAGAGGACGCCGGCAAGGAGGCCAGACGGCGGCGCGTCGTGGCGGCCGTCGCGGCGTCGTTCTTCGCGCTGGCGCTGGCGTCGGTGCTGGTGGTGGTGGTGACGCTGACCCACAGCTCTGTGCTCCGCGCACACAACCAAACGGCCAAGTACTACACGTTCTCCGTGCCGCCGCACCATCCTCTCAGTGAGCCCCGTTCATGTTGCCCCACCGTCGCCCCTCCCGCTTCGCATGCGACTGTCTCCGACCCTGAGTGCCAGGGGCTGCGAACGTCGCCGAGGCGGCTCGGCTGCACATCACCGCCACCATATGCGGTATATAATATTGTCAATACACACATGAACCAACTGTCTGGCTCCTTGACGACAGAATGCCGAGTGATCTCGTTCCTCGCCATCTCTTCCTAGCAGGAGTCTCATGTACAACACTCAAAAGTTGATGGGATATTAAATGAGCACAGAAGTTAATAACAGCAGGCAACTCTGTTATTGTTAGCTTCTGTAGATGCATCTTGTCCATCGTATGTATCGATGGTGTTGAACGGAATCGCCTGGTTTCTGTCAAATCGGCCTCAGTCCACACATCAGGCCACACAAGCTACGCACGTTCGCAACCCCCTTTCTGCATGATTAGTTACTGTATAATATAGATGTCACGTGTTTTGTGATGGTAAATGTTACTGTAATATTACTTTTAATTACAGCGTGTCTTGTATCAAGTTCATAAATTATGACTTGCTACAATTATTATTATAAACTGTCGAAAACATACAGTACACTGTGATATAGTGTTAAAATAATTATGGCATCAATTTGCTATGGCTTTACGACATACATACGTTAATTCTTACGGCTATAAATATTACCTTATACTGTACCTTCATGTGACATATTTTGAAATACTTAGCGTATTTACGTTCTTGTTTTATTGCTCTTCACCAAATAATTTAATGACCTAGCGTTGTAAAAACCTCAGGCATTGAACTTGACCTTAGTGTCTAAAACTGAATACCGGGCAGGGCTGGCTTTTGCAATTTTATCCAAAAACTCTAAGAAATCATGTTATCAACAGTTTTTAATAATCTTAACAGTATTGACGGAAAATATATTTAAAACTTTTATCCAAAACTTATGGTTATGAATTCAACGGATCTGAAAAGTCAAAAGTTTTCATTTTTCTCAAATAAAAGACACCACAAATAATTGATTATTTTGGCTTACAAATAATATTTAAATGACAACTTGAGTTCAGTCCTCGCCTTGAAATAGAAACTAAAAAATAATCAAAAGAACAAACCTGAAAAAAAAACCAAATTTAGATGCTACACTTGAATTTCCGATTGTTACGTGAAACACAATTTATTCAATACACGTTCAAAAAGCGAATAAATGTTTACAAACCAAGGAATAATCTGTAAGAGTTCCTTTTAAAATATCAGCAATAATAATAATGCTATCTTAAAAGCTTACTTCCTTTCCTCGTCATAGCCAACGTTCAGATTTTCTTTCATAAAAAGAAAAAATGTCTTATTAAACAAAGTCATCGAATATTGTGACTTTATGAACAGTTTTAATGATGGTAAAAATGTTGGTTTAAAAAAAAACAATGTGAAAAATCGTCTTCTATTCAATAAGTTACTGTTAATTATTATTTTTAAAATAATAAACAAAAACTCAAACTGCATCGAGAAAAGATTCTTATTTTTGGAGTATCGTTTTATATGATAACAAGGTCCAATGTGTACTTAGTAATCTTCTTAAGTATCATTAACAATGTTCATAAAACCAATGATCCTTCTCATCAATTGTCGAAAAACCGTGTTTAAAAAAACATGAACACTAGTTAAACATTCTGAAACGGTTGTCCTGGATAACAAGTGTAGGTAATGTGTCCCAAACTTCATTGGAAAAACTTTCACCCACGAGACCTAATAATATAATCTTTGGAACAACGTTAGGTATAATGTTTGGGCTGTATCTACATTATGTATGAACTCGATCATGATTCTTCACCGACCGCTAAAGTTTTCAGGAACACATCACTCATGTCAAAACTTATTATTAGGTAAATAGGTCATCAATGGAGATGGCTGACTTTCGACTTTTCTTCATGTTTTATGATCTATGGTACTTTCATCTTTCTGAAGGTTTTTTGTAACTCACACAGTAGATATTCTTAGACTTCTTAAAAAAAGTGAGATATTCAATGTATCCTAAATCCATAAACATAATTTTCAATCTTTGATCGTAATTCTTAGATCAATTTCAGCTACGTAGATCGTAGAAATGGTTTCCGTTTCACGCCATCACAGATGTATCCCACGTTAAAATATCTGTTTATATTAAAAACATGTGATGCATTAACATTGTCTTGTTCGCGGAAACTGTGGTCATTTTTATTACTCCTATCTCCTACAACATTGTTTAACACGACAATACAGTTTAACACGATATTTTTGGCACGATGTTGTAACACGGTTTTTCAACAACAATGGATTGAGTCCATAATATTCAATAGCAACGATCACCGATACGTTTGCCAAGCGGGGTGATTATGGCAGTTTTCCCTCTTGATCGTTCATTAAAACGATCTATTAGACTCGGGAGGCACATGTTCAGCAGTAGCCGTTTATATAGGCCGATGTTGATTATGGTAATATCCAAAAGCAATTTATGCGTGGCATAAAAATGGTAAGGCATGTTTGTCTATATGTGACGTCAGTTTTGTAAACGTTGGCCGGAATTCCTAGTATGGGGCAACGCAACAAAAATATAAAGGTAATATTAGATATATGTACTACTAGCTGTACCCTATGCCACGGGAGCGTTAAATCGGGATACAATCTATCCCGTGTGTAAATCCAGGTTATGAACTATCTGGGTACCAAATTTCATCCAAATCCGTTCTATGGTTTTTGCGGGAAAGAGTAACAAACACCCATCTATTCAAACAAACTTTCACGTTTATATTATTATTAATAGGAAGTAGTATTTCAGGGCCACGAATTTTAAAATGCAATAAATTTTTACCATTTTCCGTCAAAAGTAATCATTCGGAATCGTCGCTAAGCTCATAAATCAGTTATTGACGTGTAAAAGAGCGCTTGAACATTTATTTTATTTGCTGAAAGAATGATTGTGATTTATGAAAATGTGATTTTACAGACGGTTTCCTTCCTTAAAAGTTTGAGAGGAAATGGCAATTCATGCATTGATGCAAATGTCAGGTACTGGATTATTCATCATTTTTCGATTTCCGACCTATTAGGATAATTGGAGACGTTGTGTTTTATTTCATACTCATTAGCATACACATTTTGTTACCTGTTTTTTTTTTGTCTCTGAACAATAATGAAATGCTTTTCCATAAAAGCTTTTTATGTAGGTATCACTTATTATTAAATTTTGATGAACAGAAAACAAGCAAACCAACAGAAATAATACAGATTCCACTGCAGTCCAAACTTCAAAGCGGCTTAAAAGTTTCCATATTTCGAATTATAGTGCATCGTATTAAAAGAAAATGCCTGAATCAGCTAAACCAAAATAAGAGCACGTTATTGCATGACGTCCAGACTGCAGGTATTGAGAGTTTCCAATAATAACTGAAGTATTCAGTGTGGTTTGTGGACTCTGCTATGCAACTGTGATAGTGTGGGGCAAGCTAAATATTCACGGCATTATTGCTAAGAGCAGTATTATGAACCGTTCACACAATCTTCCGCGATTGATGATTTGTGACTTAAGTATATTAAAATTATAATCACATAATAATTTACTGATAAATATTAATTCTCGGTATGATCGGTAACATCGACTTCCGTTCGTCAAGTGTCAGTTGAAAATTATGTTTTAACGCAAATTAATTAATATTCAACCATAAAATTATCGTGTTTTTTTATCTTTTCTTTCCTATATGCTCTTTTATCTGAATGTTATTTCTTGTACCTAAGTGTTCTGTGTACATAAATAAGTAAATTATAAAAAATAACGTTATCTTGTTAATGTTATTTTCATGTGGTTGTTGTTTATTTAAAAACGTGCAAGTAATATAGAAGCATGTATGTTGCCATAATATGGTGTTTACGCAGGATTATCCATACCGTAGAAGCGTAGAATTCATACCAATTTAAGTATAATATTTAAAAAAAAAAATGTAAAAAATAACAAAATGATTCTCATGAAAAATAAATCATATTTCAAAAACCGAATTCATAATTTGTCACTAAGTGAAGATTCTTTACTCCATAAAAAGATCCGTAAAAAAATACCTGAAAACATTACATGAGGGCGAAAAGACTCATTGTGAAAAATTCGTACTGTTTGTTCGTATTCGTATTTTTTTTGAAATCCTGAGAGATTTGTGGAATTTATGAGACACGTTGAAATATAAAAATGCACGTACTTAATATTCATATCAATCGTCGATGTGTGAAAGGGCCGTTACAATTATGCCGTTGCGCACAATAATATTCTATCTGTACTACTTCGAGTATCTGTCTTCGAAGTTCAAACATTGAACTCAATCGGGTTCAGTTGTATGCAATTCTGTTTACACGTTGTTACAGATTCATTTTGTATACAGCTAGCTTTCTGCAACGGTTTTGATTGCTTTTCGAAAATTATCCCTCGGTAACAAAACTGCGATAAAAGGTAGCTTAGGTATGTGTTATTTAGACAGAAACATACCTCCGTCTCCTTCAATTCGTCTATTCCCATTTGTCCCCACTGGCTTTGTCACCACTGGTGACAAATGGGAAAAAATCCCTATTGTCCCCACTGGGGACAAACGGGATGGTTTTGAATTCGTTCAGCCGTTCTGTCGTGATTGTGTAAAAATCCATCCAAACTTTCGCATTTGTAATATGTATTTGGGACAAGTAATATTAAAGAGTGGTTTTGTTTGAAATTTTAGTTTTCATAATTCTAGTCCAGTAAATGGACTAAAGGTTCTGTCGAACCGTGCGGACTTTTGTTGGAAACAGAACCTTGGCAGATACACACTTTCGCATTATTAAACTACATAGAAGGATTTTTCTGACGGTCTTACCAAAAGAGCATCGTATTAACTAGGATAGGTTGTCGCCGCATGTTAAATACTGATTTTTAAACTTCATCAGAATGTTAATTACGAAGCCCGTAGTTTCGGTAGTCGTAGTTACTGGCATTTGTGAGTAAATCGGACATGTGATTAGTTAAAATGAATGGCAACTCGAATAGACAGGCTTAAGGCTTAGGTGTTTTCAAAACTCAAAAATCCTTCCTTCCCAAGAATTAATTTAAAAGTTTTGAGCTACTTACAGACGGGTGACATGATTTAGAGAGTAGACTGGAAACCGTTCCTGACATGACATAGTTGGAAAAGGACAGGCAGACGAAAATCTTGTTAAAATCTTAGTGTACACATTTTAATCCAGATTCCGGACTGCTCGGTTCAACCACAAGCCTAAATAGCTTTATTGAATACAATAAATACCAGTGAAAATCGTAATAGTCAAGAGATTAACACCTCGCCTCATGCCCGAGGTTGTGAGATCAAGCCTGGACACGTACCAATGTATAATAATATACTTTCTAAGTGTATCTTGGACATCTCTCAGATCGGTGAAGGAAAGTATCGTGAGCAAACCATACTTTCCTTCGTGAATTGAAGTCTAAAGCCGTTTTAAAAGCCTGTGGGATTCTCAGGGGCGGCTAAAAGACTGATCACAACCTTTTTTATATCTTTGTAATATCAATGAGTCCTCCCGCCCTGAGTGGAGTGGGACTGTCAGATTCGTGCTGAATAAAATTCACGGTGTTCCTTCAATAGCTGTTTATGGTCCTGAGTCACCTGGTGATCACAACCTCACATGAAAAAGAGAGTCAGTAAAAATCTGAAAAAAAAAAGAAACCTACAACTAATTATACTTTAGTAGATTCTTTCATCATGTAAATAAGATACTTTAATTTTTACTATAAATATTTTAATTCACAATAACAAACCACTGTTTGCTAGTACCTATGTACAGGCTGTTGAACTAAGCCTTAAGGTACGTTTATTTTACTTTACAAAATTTCAAATTCTTACCGAGTTGTCGGAATGTTTCAGGAGAGTTCGACATTTTTGCTCTGCGTAAAGAAAATTCTTCTTTTGTGGTTTGAAACCATTAGAATTAAATGAAATTAAAATAAAACTTTATCAGGTACATCTCTTATTACGTATATTTTTAACTTTCTCCTTTTTCCCAAGGGTGTAAGCAGAAATGATAGAACGTCAAAGCTTTTCTGTGGAAAGAAAAGTTGGAACCGCTGTAGGGTTTGAATTTGCGACTTCCGTACATCAATTCAGCACATCCTTTCCTCTTTTACCTCTGCTATTATGCAGTAAAAAGCGCATTAAATAAATTGATAAAGAAAAAAAACTATCGCAATCACATTATTACCAATATTGCTAAATTGGTAGATCCCTGCTTCGTATTACATTTAAAAGAATATGGATGAATTGTTATTTAAATTAATTAAATTTATTTTTTTGTTGATTAAGACCACTTTGAAGACTGTATGTGTATACGATTAATGGACGATGGAACCCATTTCACAGCAAGCGAAAAAAAGGGATTGTGGATACATACGTGCGTACTATAATATTACGCTATTGAAAAATCAATTTTACGCAATAATCCGAGAGTAAAAAATCGAATACTTAGTAGACTTTCATTTAGAGATTAATTAACTGTCGGGAATGTCCCAAGGCGGGCGCTGGAACGCACTGGGAAATTGAATAAAAAGGATGGTTTTTAGTTTATTAAGTCCAAGAGTCACTTCCGGTCCACTCAGAGCCAGAAAACTTATTATTTGATGAATTTCTACCCCAAAAAAAAGAGGGTAGGTACTTTTTACACTCTGATGAAATCCGGTAGGTAAATAACAAAAAGTGATAGATATAATAATATTCTACCTTAGGTCGCTGCTTAAATTCAATAGGGCCCAAAGTCGTCCAATTTTTTTTTTAAAGCAAAATAGAAAATGTCAAATGTCTTACCAATTCAGGCAAAAATGATACGATTTTCGACTTATGTGCCTTTTGTATTTAACCAGCGATGTGTGTGTCCTACCAAATCTCATAGCAATGAAATACAAACAGAAAATACGATAAAGTCATAGCCAATAGATAAAGATAATGAAAGGGAGCATGACTCGTTCGAAACAAAGGAAAATAAAACATACAGGCTACATTCACTTTACGACTGCATTAATTAGCTAGATATGCACGATGCTAATTGGACTGTCGAGAGAAGTTAGCTGATCACTTGGATTACTGATTTATAGACTAAATAAATATATCGGATTAAGGTGCGGTGTTATCTCAATATTCCCAAAAATTGGTTTCTTAGAACGTCAAGTATGACGTAATGTAATAAAAATAAGTAACGGGAAAAATACAGTGAGCAGAGAAGGGTATAAAGAAGAATTTAAACCAAACAGAATAATAAATAAATAGTTTGATATTCCCAATAAAAAATTGGGAAGTTGTAGCACAAAAATAAACTTTGACGTCGAAGATCTCTGTATTTCCAGCGATAACAACAGTTTTTTTTTAAGAATTTAGTAGGTTTTCCATTTTTTTAAAACTTTAACCAAACCATTATTTAATTTTATGTCTATATTTTAAATAATCTAAAGAAAAGCAGTAAAATAAATGCCCATTCGCAGCTTACGTCACATTTCAACACAAATATCATTTTTTTCAATTTTCAATCTTATTGACGCTCCATAGTGGTGACAATAGTTTACGCGGTCATAAGCGATTAAAATCGTAGTCAGTCCGCGCCTTAAGGAACAAAAGCTATAAAGAGTAAGCGTTACAGCAAAGCAAAATAACTGGAATCGTCAGAAGCTATATTGCCCATGATTTTTCACGTTTATGTGAAACAAGAATTAAAAAGTAAACAGGAATTATGACGTTAATTTCATGGCAAAAAAATTAGTCCCTCGTTCGTACAGACGCCAACAGCTCAAAAAGGTTGAAAATCTATTAAATTTTGACAGATTGAGATAGGTTAATGTGCTGGCATTAGAGGCTGTTCTGTAGATTAGAGGCACTTTATCATATCTATACAATAAACGCCGCAAATACTTCAAGTAGCCTCCTCTAAGTAAAATACGGAGGGTCGCGGGACATACGTATACCGCGACTCCGGTACGCAAAAGGGCTACCGAAGGACACCGTGGATTTTAGTCAGTACAAGTCTGACAGTCCCTCCCGCCCTGCCCGGGGCTGGGAGGACTCATTTGATGATTTTACCACGAAAAAAAAAAAAGTAAAATACGGATATCTTGTGATAAGTCTTTTGATAGACAGTCGCTCCATGTAAAATACTGGTGGATTCGGCCGACCCTTACATAGTTAAGAACAGGCTAGGCAGATGATAAATATGATTTTTAACCGACTTAAAAAAAAGTAGGTTCTCAGTTCGACCTGTATGTATGTATGTATGTTTGTCCACGATTATCTCGCGTTTGGCTGAACTGATTTTGATGCGGTTTCAGGAAAGTGTTCATTACATTTTGGAGAAGGTTTTAGTATATAACACTAATATATATCCCGAGACGTTGCCCGCATGGATCCGTTTTTGTTGCTTACTAGGATTGTAGATTTTCAAAGACGCCGATTATATGAATATTTTTCTTGAATATCTAAACTAACTAAAAAGGGAAAAATAAAAAACTTACCCATAGTCAATGAAATAATAAAAAACAAAGCCACCGACTTCCGAAGAAAAAGTTATTTTACAGTTTTTTTTTTGTGTTTGCTTTTGAAGTCGGTTCCCTTTTTTTCAAAAAGTTTTTTTATTAGCAAAGTGGTCAATACAACCATATTAACGTGAGGTTTCGTACAAAAAAGTCAACCTGTATTACCTAAGTAGGTACCTAATCTATACATTTAATAAATCTGTAGAAGGGTCAATTCTGTACATTGAAAATATTGAAAAAATAAATAGCGGGGGGTGTTGCTGGATCGATACCAAACTCAAATATGTGATTAAAAAAATGTTTATCTGTCTGTCTCATGTATATGCACTATGCAGGCATCACGTGAAAACTAACGGTTCGATTTCGATGAAACTTGGTATAATTATACCTTATTATCCTGGGCATAAAATGGGATACTTTTATCCTGGAAAAATACGTAGAAAAAAAAAACTTATTTTTCAGTTTTATTCATAGACGTTGTTCTGTAGAACCGCGAACACACGTTGCATTACCCGCAGTGGATTCAGCGCCGTAACCTGTAGCGCCGAAAGTCGGATTTGGCTTGAACCTTTTGCGGCACACGCGGGCCAAGCCTCCCCGACTCCTATATAAGGAGCCGCGTTCCGCGCCGCGCGATGCATGTAAATTCTGAATTTTGATGCGAGCGGACGTGTCCAGTGTGGCGAGCGGTCGTCCGTGGAATTAATATTGTATGCGTGTAATTTTAAACCGTGCTTTTCAGCGCGACCTTTTTGATTACTGTTCCGACCAGTTATTTGTAAATACAAGGGAATTACTATGAAAAAATACTTACTACAGAACGCGAGCTCAACAGCGGTAGCTCAATAGAGGGATCTCCTTAATTATTATAGGCTTAGCCGTATTTGGGTCCAATAGATATTTATAAGATGTCATTGTCAGAGTTACTCAAAATGGAGAAATAAACCATCCACGCGAAGACCGACATCCGCGCGGACGTAGTCGCGGGTGGAAGCTAGTTATTCCTATAAAGTTTGTGATAAGACCCTTTTTTAAGAAAGTACCACTTCCACTTGAGTGGACCAGACCCGAACGTTAAGTATAAGTTATATAGGTACTTACGCATTGTATAAAAATGCATATCATCGATGAATAACAATTTGTATACAACTTAAGAATTGAGAAGTCACACCCGAAAGGTAGCGGTATAAAAACCCTCAAAATGTAACAAAGGAAAAAAGGTTTGAATGAATATCATCTCAAAATTTTCCTTACCGCGCATAATAACTTCAGAAGAGGTGGTTTCCCTTTTTTATAAATCATAAAAGGAAAGGACGTTCAGAAAATGTAGGTTTAAAACATCCATCCTGTGTGATGGCTCTGATGCCCAGAGGCATCTGACATTAATTATAACTTATTTCAAGTTGTTTGTGAATGTTTAATTGTGTTGGATTTTGCATAGTTACCGTAGCAATGAAAGTGACTCACATTTTTCAGCGTTACATTATTTTTTATTTTGTAGTAATACGTTTTAAAAGAACTGTTAGCGTAAACGAGAATAAAAATACGCCATAACACACACCACCCTACCGAGATTCACCGACTTTTTATCCATTGATCAAACTAAGTATACTTTACTTAACTGATTTATTACAGTCTTTTTTCCTCCCTCAATCACGGAATAGTTAAAGCTCTCAGAAATAACTTTTAGATCGCAGATTCCTTTTAAATATCTTGCTGAAATTGATGAAAGATTTTTGGGACTTGAACATCTCATTTATCTGTTTCCGAGTGGATGACGTTAATATTGTACATTTTTCACTTTATCCCCATAAAATATGATACCAAAAAAGCATTTATAATTAAATCAAGTCTGCTACTCCAGTTTAGTAGAGCGAGCTGGTGGCCCGTCTAGCGGATTCATACAAAACTTTTTACTGAAAAGCACTAACAAGCAACCAGTGAGGCGAGGAAAGTAGACACTAGTGAGCCACGGCACTCATAGATTCATAGGTAGGCTGCCTATGTGCCTATACACATAGAGAATATGGAACTTTTTTAATTTCACGCTTGATTCGAAAACTTCCACGCGACTGGGGAGTAGCGGGTGCCAAGAACTCAACGTTGTGTCATTCCACGTACACGTTTCTGAACCAATCATTTGCGTCATTTTAAATACATTAATTTTATTTAAGTTGCTTCGCTTTGTTTCAAATGCACGGTTGAATTTGAATGTGCGGAAAAATGGGTTTAACTCTGCTCACTAAGCTGGAATAAATAGGTTTACCAATTAACTGGGTCAAAAGTTTTTACAGTGCTTGCGTGAACTGCTTAATAACCGAACATTAAATTAAGTTTACACTACTTTTATTACTTGCTAAGTTTATATCTACGTTATCTTTCTGCTAAACCCAAATATAGCCAAATATAGCTGAATCATTCTTTAAAAGTGAGACTATCAAAGTCTCACTTTTAAAGAATGATTCAGCTATATTTTAGTAAATATCTTGCAAGGGTCCTTCAATGAAATGATGATAAAATATACGAATACTAAAAAAAATATTCAAAGAGATATAAATACAGAGGCAATTTAGTCACTCAGGTTTAATGTAATGAACATTCGCGAACTAATTGATAATGTAACCTAATTAGAACTAGGTTAGGAACGCGAACTAGGTATGTTCTAGGAACACCGCTTTTAGTTTACGTAGGGAGGTGCGAAACCGTTGTTCCATTTCATATTCGATTCGATTAGACCCGTTGCTCACTAGCATGACTCGTTGCGTTCTAACCGGCCGCGACCGCGCGCGCCTGCGAGCGCAAATTGATTATGACGCGACGCGTTTGAAAGCTACATTTTAACGTAATATTTGCAGACGTTTTAGCTACAGAACATATTTTAATATTTAAAATTGCTTGTGTAGTTTAAATACCAAATTTAATTTGTTTTCAACACCAAGTGTTAATAATAAAATGTACGTTTGATAGATGGCAAACTCGTCTTGCAGCCAAAACAAATATGTATTACTAGCACTCCGCCCGCGACTTCGTCTGCGCGTGTTTTTAACTTCGAACTCAGTGAATTTAATGCCCGGTAATGGAAATCTAAAAATGGTCTAGTAGTCCGATGTTCACCCCGCTACGGGTTGAAATTTGAAATATAAATAAATACGCATCCTTTATACGATTGAGAGATTATTTATGACCAGTTTTGAGTTTATCGAAGCAAGCAGTAAAATCCCTCCCTTAAAAGTTAATCACCCCTTTTCACCAACTTAGGGGGTGATTTTCGAAAAACAGAAAAACACGTGTTTGATTATTTTTGATATAATTTCAATAAACTGAGTTTCAAATTTATCGGTTAGCGAGTTATGATTTTCCCATACAAACTTTAACATCGTCTAGATTACAGATGGAGGGTAGTTTTAAAAAACTAATAACACCCATCTTTTTTATTTACTTATACTCATATTCGTACCAAGTTTCAAGTTTATAAACCTAAGGGATAAGATTTTACATCCAAAGGTTTTCACCCCTTTTCACCCCCTTTTAGGTGGTTTTTCGCAAAATCCCTTCTTAGTGCTTACCTACATAATAAATTACCTACATAAGAGCAGTGGTGGCCCAGTGGTATCGGCCTCGACTTACGAGTAGTAGGTCGTGGGTTCGAACCCCGTCAGGCGCATTACTTTGTGTAATTTATTTCAACACCACTGCTCTTAAAACGGTGAAGGAAAACATCGTGAGGAAACCGGCATGTCCTAGAACCAAAAATTCGAAGACATGTGACATCTACCAATCCGCACTGGGCCCGCGTGGTAGATTATGGCCCACTCCCTCTCACAGAGAGGAGGCCTGTGTCCCAGCAGTGGGAACATTTATAGGCTGATGATGATGATGACATAATAAATTACAACTACCGACCAAAATTCAGGTTATACGTTTAGCGGTTAAAGATCCTCCTCTTTAATCTTGAATACCCCAGTTCACTAACTTGGGGGGTGATTATCGAAAAATCCAAAAACACGTGTTTAATTATTTCTGATCTAGTATATAAATACTGTTTTTCACATTAATCAACTCACGTGTTATGATTTTCCCATACAAACTTTAACAACGCCTAGATTACCAATGGAGGGTAGTTTTAAAAAAATAATAGAACCAATTTCTTTTATTTACTTGTGTTCTTATTCGTGGTAAGTTTCAAATTTATAAACCCAAGGAATAAGATTTTTCATACAAACGTTTTCACCCCTTTTCACCCCCTTAGAGGAGGATTTTCGCAAAATCCCGTCTTATTGCTTCCCTACATAGTAGACTGCAACAGCTGTCGAAAATTCAAGTTACTGCGTTCAGCGGTTTCGGCTGTAGTCGAGTCTTAATAAAATACCCTGTTCTTTTATATATATATAGATTACAAAAGGCATGTTACCAAAAGAAATTATTAATGAATAAATTATTATACAATCAAGCTTCCCATGTTTCACTAGAGCGCTTTTCACTGTAGAACAAGTTGTATGGACGATCGCCGGGAGCGACCCGCGACATACTTACTTCTCGCGGCAGATCACGGTTCCAGTGTAACGTGGCACTAACGCAACGACACACAAAGGCAAGGTTGGAACTCCGTGTAAGTAAAGTCAGTGAAAGGTGTACTCGCCTTACAGTTTATTCCATACATCTGATCGGGCGCTCTGCTCATCTATCAGTGTCGTGTCGTTCATGTCAACCATGTGGAAATAAAGTCCCTGTCGCACGAAGAATAATCGATGTAGCGGAGTTGATATTTTTCTAAATCTTTTATAAACACATTTAATTTTGTGGATGTGTGCGTTTAGCCTCGCCTGGGTCTAAATAGTCGTCCTATTTTCTTTTATTTCGTAAAAGAAGACATTTGTATATTTGATTTAAAAAATCTTTAATATGTTGACACGTATTATGGTTAATAATATCAAACCATGGTGGCTTGTTTTTACCCTGGCAACGACGTTTGCGTTAACGGAATCTATTTAATCAATATTAGCTTAAACCTTGGTTAAAAATTAATCTTGGGATATTAATTATACTAACTAAAAGAAAACGAAAGTTTTTGATAAACAAAAACAAAAATTCGTGGTTTTCTCAATTACAAACTGATTATAATATTCAACTCGAAGGTGTCACTACAATTCACAATAATATTTATTCCCAACTCCACCCTTCTCCAATTCAAATGAGAGCAGGCATTCAAATATTCCCCCTTTCACACTAATAATACAAGAACAGCGAACTTTCAGGAAGTTAATCATATCAGCGAGAAGTCAAAAGTTCCGTGAATCAATTCCGCTGAAGTTAACAATAGCATGCGCACGGAACAGATTTTATGAGGCACTTGTTGATACGACATTTAAGCCGGCTTTGGGCCAACGAATATTGTGTCTCTGCCCTAATACATGCTAATACAGGCTTTAGTTACGAGCCGTCTTTTGTAAACTCCGCTTAAAATGAACCTTGTACAGATAATGGTACAGAGACAGAACGTATTACGTGGAAAATAAAGCTGTGTTGATATTAACCGTTGAGTCAGAATTGATGAGCAAGATTATGGTTCGATGTTGAGCAGCGTCTAGCTTTTGTTTAACCGTCCGGTAAGTAACGTTGCGAACTTGTATGTGTGTACCGAGCATCGTATTTTTGGGTCCGCATTTCTGAAGGTAAGTATATAAAACACCTATGAAGGTCTCTCGTGCCTGTCCGTGTCTAGTCCACCCAGTGCTCTTTTCTTATATTTATTTTTTTAAATTTTACCGTTTCATGGTTCCGTAACTCGTAAATTAATTCCGTATTTAATAAAATCCGTTAAAAACTATCCAATGAATAAATAGGCTTGTAGTTTGAAATTTTTTGCACTAAATATAAATAATGCCAATTAAGAAAAAAAAGTGCAAATATACAGAAATTATTATTATCAAATTAAAAAAAAAACTTAAATCTTGACATATTTTACTGCACACCAAAATAAAGGTTGTCTGGAAAATATCGAAAAATCGCCATTTGCGATATTTTCCACACAACCTTTGGTGGAGTTACATATAAAAAATCTGTGGTCTTAAAGTGAGGTAGGCAAATCTCTCAATACTGCGCGTACATTTTTTTTATTTTTTCGTCCGGTCTCACACGGTCTACATACGTCTATTTTTATGTGTTCGCAGAACGAGCGATGTTATGACTTTGTGTCACTTGTCTTCAGACGCGTATTGTTATGTTGTTTCTACTTGTAGGTCAGGGACTGTCTGTTACTGCTTGTCTGACAGTTTATGTGTGTTTGTTACTGTATTACCTTCCTTTGAAAACATTGTGCGAAAGAATAGTGGCATGGTTTAGCGCGACCGCATACTACAATGGAGGCCATACACGTTAGGGTTTGCATGATGGTTTTAACCGTGCACGCATAACCGACCGCACGCATAACCAATACATTCATGTCCGCTGGCCCCGGGCAACAAAGCGGTAATATCAAAAAGTAATTTTTACAGGAGAAATAAAAGAAGTTAGGTAATTTGTTTATAGTGCAGCGTACAGTGATCCAAAACACGCGTTCAAAATGTCAAATGAAAGCTATTTTTAACCGACTTCAAAAAGGAGGAGGTTATCAATTCGACGGTATGTTTTTTTTTTTTTTTTTTTTTTTTTTTTTGTATATTTGTTACGCAATTACTCCGCCATTTGTGGACCGATTTTTAAAATTCTTTTTTTGTTCGAAAGGAGGTACTTCTGAGGTGGTCCCATAGTCACCAAGTTGGGATCTGATGATTGGATCCTGGAGAAATCGAGGGCAACCCTCGAATTTTATAGGCCGACACACCGTTTTTCGCAAATTTTATGAAGTAATTTAAGTACTTGCGTATGGTAATCATAATTTCATGTAGCTGAGCTGATGATGGAAGGTAGAACTCCTTAATAGTAAGGAGTAGGCATCGACTGATTTAGTTTGAGTTCGCATATCTCCGGAACTACAAGTCCGATTTAAGTAATTCTTTTTTTGTTGTACTAGGTATCATTTAACTTAGGGAATATTGCAAGTTTCATCAAAATCGGTTCAGTAGTTTTTGAGATAGGGAATTTTATTAGCTTATTGTGTACATGAGCGATGTTATTACCGGTGTTATGGATTACAAAATTCTAGTGCACATGTTGTATTTGACAAGAATTCGGGTTGAATATTTAAACTAAAAAGAGTAAAATAAAAACTTTTTAAAAAAAATGTAACCGCCTTCAAAAACAACCATAAAAAACGGTAAAAAAATCTACAAAATAACTTTTCTTTCGGAAGTCGGTGGCAAAAAAAAAGACAATGAAATAAAGAGAACAAAGACACCGACTTCCGAAAGAAAAGTTATTTTGTAGATTTTTTTACCGTTTTTTATGGTTGTTTTTGAAGGCGGTTACATTTTTTTTAAAAAGTTTTTTTTTATCCAATCTAACCTTTTAAAAATAATTGTAATTGTATAAATATTTAATAAATTAATTGAAAAAATGTATAATACAATTTATAGACGATATTGTTTCCATTGCATCATCATTTATGACTTTATAAACACACCTAACACTGAGATTCTCGGACTGTATTAACAGTATAACGACGTATTTTCCGCTTTAGATTTCGAGCGTACCAGCCGATTACCACCTTCTTCAGGGAAATTTTATAGTCAAAGCTTAGTGTATCACCCACTAAAGACTATCAATGAATCTTATTGTTATGTAAAATTAGTGTAAAGTAGCGTAAAGATGTTCACTGGTTTTTTGTGTTATGTTTCATAGAGTAATGCAACAACACATTTTTAGTAGTAAGAATTTTCCATGCAATAAATCTGTTATTATCATTGATTTTTATAGAAATATTAACTTTAACAATATGAAAAAATAGAGTGGTAGACTAATACTCAGAGATGCCAAAAATCAAACACATTAAAAAAGGACGTAACCAGCGATTACCGCTTTGTTGCCCGGCTTAACACGCTAGGGCTTGCCTGTCGGTTGTAAGGTTAAAACCATCATGCAAACCCTAACGTGTATGGCTTCCATAAGAAATTTCTATCAGAACAATCCTGATGCTCGCCGGCAGGCATTCGCTGCATACATTTTGTATTAGATACCGCACACTGTAAGAAAAATTCTGACGGATCGAATCGAACGAAACAGTTGGATCATTATTCTGATCATAATTTCTAATAGTACCTATGCGGGATGCATCCGAGAATCCAACTCGGATGGGCAGCGTTTGGGAAGCTACGTGATATCTTCTCATCGAGAATCCCACAATGTCTCAAGACAAGGGTGTTTAACCAGCTGTGTGTGTTGCCAGTGATGACATATGGCTCTGAAACGTGGTCTCTAACTGCTGGCCTTTTAGAGAGACTCAACGAGCGATGGAAAGAGCTATGCTCGGAGTTTCTTTGCGGGATATAATCCGGAACATGGATATCCGGCGAAGAACCAAGGTCATCGACATAGCTCATAAAGTTTGCAAGTTGAAGTGGCAATGGGCAGGCCACATCGCTCGTAGAACTGACAACCGATGGGGAAGAAAAGTTCTCGAGTGGCGACCACGGTCCGGAAGACGCAGCGTAGGTAGGCCTCCCACTAGGTGGACCGACGACATCGTGAGGGTCGCGGGCAACCGATGGATGCAAGTGGCGAATTGTCGTTCGGCGTGGCGGTCTAAGGGGGAGGCCTATGTTCAGCAGTGGACGTTTTCCGGCTGATGATGATGATGATGCATCCGGGGAGCGTCAGATTTTTTCTAACAAGAATTTCTTATAGTATGCGGACGCCCTTATGTAGCATGACACCGTACGACTACTCATAAATTTAGTTTTAGTTTCAGGGAAACATTTCTTTTCCCTGAAACATCGTCATTGATTTGATCGGTTCTTCTTACAGGATTCTTTCATGACTTCAGTAGGTTAGGTACCTACTGAATTCCAACAAAAATTTTTTAAAGAGTTTTTCTAGAAGAAAACTTTTCGTCGAAAACCTCTTCAAAAATCACTTCTCATAGATTTCTCAATTTTGCAGTTTAAAGGTCTCAATGTAACATGATAATATACAACTTTTGTTTGTGCTTTGAAGAGCTTCCATTTGATCCTCCCACGATGACCTTTCTTCCGAATCTCCACAAATTGTTTGGTCTGGTTTCCATTTTTAATAACCCTCAGAACTGAAGTGTTTGCACGTACATACATAGAACGACTGCTGAAAATTCATGGTACTAATTTTTCAATACAACTTGATGTAATGACTTAAATACTTCCGTCGTGACGCGGACTGTTGCACTAAAATAAGTTTCTACTTAAAAATAATTTCAAGTACACACGGGTAAAACTCTCCCTACAAGCTTTCGTCTGCTCCCTGGGTAGCAATTTCAATCTTTGCAACATTGTGTAGCAACAAATAATTATGAACATGTCGTCGTTATTTTCTCAAACAAGATATTAGATGCCATCCAAAATATAAGAGATTGATACGAGGGAAGCGGGCAATATTGGAAAATAAATAAAACCTTATTATCTGCGATGACGATGCTATAAACTTGTAGATATTGTATCAAGATATATCATGTCTCGAAAGCTGATTAAGCTCAAAATAAAGACACAGGAAAATATCCAAATAAAAACATAAACAAAGATAACAAATAAATAAAGCACATTAATAAATAACGCTTACGAAGTGCAAAAGTTAGCGCTAAGAGTTTAGAGATAAGACTGCCATATTCAGCAAAAAATCGAATAGCACTCATTACCCCTAAAGAGCACTGAGGATTTCGTTAAAGCAAATCTGATGAAGAATTTAGTGTGGGCTGAGTGACCCCCGTGTTGAGCTAAATTCAATCTAATTATCACGGTGGTGTGGCGGCAACAACATACATTTATGTGCCTGCGTGTACTACATACGACAAAGGCGACTTCAAAGGGCTACCGCTCATACGGAAACGTAGGTGTGTCCACTTATAACGTAGGTATTTGCCAGAGGAGAGCGCAATGCCAAGCACTCAATGCACTTGCAATGTTTTACTTACCAACGATCTATTCTGGAAATAGATCGTCGCAATTATAGATACAGTTCGTACTACGGTCGGCAACAAGTGGCCATCCACTCCAATTCTCATTCAATTCGACTCTGATCAATTACTAGCCACCGATTATTTGAATCTATAAAACTTTAAAGAGTGTTTTATTCAAGTGCTTAAAACTGTAGGAATTTAACAGCAGCTAGTTTGTTATCATCATTTTAAACAACAAAATTATATTTTACTACGCGTTGTTTACTCGCGCGCAGCTTATCAGAACGAATCTTGCTATTTCATTCGATTTGTCGACATTGGAAGGTCTTTTGAGATTAATGTTTAGAGAAAACATAACACTTAAAATAATCCCACGCGTTCCAGTCATTATTTAATAGAATCGTGTAAACTATTATATTTATACAAAGTACACCTACTCTCACTCATTCAGTAGAATGTTAATTGCAAAAGTGTTGAATTCGATACTACAATATTTGCACCTTGTACAAATAAATATAAAACAAGAGAAAAGATTTACATTACTTGATTAAAACTTGTGACGTACATTATAAAAAATAGTTGAAAGAAAAGATATACTCAGAATCATTCGTATTTTTTTTTCATTATCTTGAGTACTTTACTATAGATTCCCATTCCACCTTCAAGGTTTGTAATAAACGTTCATTTTAATGCATGGTCATACAGTTTAAGACGTCACAACGAATTTGCATATATTTTGTACACAAGTTTCTGAAATTCTGTATTAAACTTATCTTCCGTGAGAATGTGGAACACCTAGGCGCCTAGTTTTGTCTCCTTGTTGGCGCCTGTACATCAAACAACTTCCTCAGATGAAGAGTTGAAGTACTTAGCAAGTTTGGTCCGTTAAGTAAAGTCACATGTTCGGATCAGAGGCGCCTTAGTCCAGGTAGTTCGGAACTATAGTGAACCGTGGTTTTACACGACATACTTAATTAATCTGTCTTCCTGCGGTTTCTTGAAGAACATTCTCGAGCGAGTACATCTCAGGGCTTTTACTTAGCCTACAATTAAAGCTGAGACAATGCAATTCTTCGGGTTAGGGTCGCAATTTTCCGCATTTTATGTACACACCGCTAGAATGTCGGACCTTGTCGTTGGAGATTGCGTAACACATTTATATTAATATTTTCCCGAGATGGATCGTATCTTTTCCTTCCTATTTTAATAAATTTGCTACAAATTGCGTTTCTTAGTTGTGGCAGAATGTTGTAATAATATTTACAACAAAACCGGCACCCTGAACTAAATACCTTTTTGGTTTTACCTCTAACTTTGCCGACCTCTCGTTACAACTAAAGGCTGCTCATATTAAATTTCAATTAGGTACGAACAAACTAGGAGGGTAATTATGCAGCCCGTTCCGTTCAAATTGCTGAAACGTTTTATATCAATCAGTAACAAAAGACTATTTTTAAATACAACAGTGTCTGGCAAAATTAACGTTGCGTTTGTGGTTTTACAGTGTCGTATGTTAGAATTAGAGATGACGCTTGAGACGGGTGATATACCACCAGCCGCAGAGCTAAATGAAGCTTAAATACATCTGGATTAAGACGTTGCTGGATAAATCTAAAAGTAAACCTTCAGTATAGAGCAATAGATTTAAAACAAGATTATTATCAGCCAGTATTATCCAGGCCATAAAGTTTAATATTCAAGATCGTAGAGTAATAACGCGAGAAATAATTTAAACTTGCATTTGCGTAGACATGACACGGTAGTAAAGTATGAGTATCGACGTACGTATGTTTATCGCCGGTGCCACCTATAAATTTGTAAAATAAAGTTTTATGTATGTCCGGAATAAGCGAGATGGATACTCGATCACATCTAGGTATTTGAAATGGGTTTACATCATACTCTGAATATTGTGACCATCAATTTTCGCTGTTCAAAATTTATATGATAGAAACTTTAACATTTTAGGATAAGTAATTTTTATTAGTTTTCTGATATATCAATTTTATCTAAGATCCGTTTACGAGTAATAATTTCCTGTACACTTGTTTTTATTAACCCATAACTTATTTATTAAACGTAGAATAAAATCAGTAAAACAGCGTGTAATATCACTGTTTCTCTTCGTAACGAAATGACATAAAAGCTTTCTGAAAGCTGTAACAACGTCGTTCAGCTTTCAAGTCGGTAAATGTGTGGTTGTACTGCGCGATATTACTGGTTATATACTTGTATGTATGTATATTATTATACTAAATATACTCTTGTATATTATAACAGTACCGTATTAATTAGGTACGCATAGACTACAACATCGATTGTTAAATCGTTTTCCTTTTGCAGTTTAATCTCGCTCTCTCGTTTTATTATCTTTGTAAACATGAATAAAATGAAAAGATCTCTTGAGTAGATAACCTGTTTTATTATAAGGGAATCCCGATTTTATTGGAGGGTAAAATTGATTAAAGGATTGTATTTTACCGATGCGGAATAGGATAGATTTTTAACTTTAGTGTGATCTGAACAATATATTTAACTAGCTTTTGCCCGCGGCTTCGCTCGCGTAATCAGTTGAAAATCTAAGAAGATTCATACAAAATTTCATCCCCTATTTTATAACCTTACGGGTGGAGTTTATCAAAATCCTTTCTTAGCGGATGCATACGTCATAGTAGCTTTATGCATGCAAAGTCTCAGCCCGATCGGTTTAAAATTGACAAAGTTTCATACAAACTTTATCCCCTATTTTATACCCTTGGGGGTAGAATTGATCAAAGTCTTAGCTGATGCCTACGTCATAACATCTACCTGCACGCCAAATTTCAGCCCGATCCGTTCAAATCTAAGAAGATTTATACAAACTATCATCCCCAATATTATCCCCTTAGGGGTTGAATTTATCAAAATCATTTTTAAGGGATGCCTACTTTATAGCAGCATTGTTTATGCAAAGTCTCAGCTCGATCGGTTTAAAATTGACAAAGTTTCATATAAACTTTCATCCCCAATTTTATCCCCTTAGGGGTGGAATTTATCAAAATCCTTTTTTAAGGGATGTCTACTTTATAGCAGCATTGTGCATGCAAAGTCTCAGCTCGATCGATTTAAAATTGACAAAGTTTCATACAAACTTTCATCCCCTATTTTATCCCCTTTGGGGTAGTGTTGATCAAAATCCTTTCTTAGCGGATGCCTACGTAATAACATCTACCTGCATGCCAAATTTCAGCCCGATCCGTTCTGTGGTTTGGGCTGTGCGTTGATAGATCACTATATCAGTCACCTTTGAGTTTTATATATTTAGAAGAAAGAAGATATTTAAACGCTGATTGTCACATTTACTCAAGTACACTAGACTCGTAGCTGTCTAAATAGAAAACACGGCATTATTTAAAAAAACGGTATGTATGGAATATTTTATAAGACCTAGAATTAAGATTTGATCTACAATTACTTCAATAATAATAATGCTTCACAGTTAAGCAATATAAGAAAAAAATACCACTGAGATTCTACTTTCTTGATTAAAATACCACATAAAGTAGAACTTTATGTGGTATTTTAATCAATGATTGTGCTAGCATAAGCCCGTAACGTAAATAAATTAAAAAAAAACTTATTTTAAGATTTAGTTAAATCTTAAAATTTAGAAAAAATAAATTTCATTTGATCGTAATATCTCGACATGGATCTCGTGTCGGATTTTCACATGCGACCAAAATGACTTAGTAGTCTACCGATATTATGTTTTTGTTTTTCTTTCCAATGGTATGATCCCGACATTTCTATCTCTCACCGTTGCAACGGTGAGAAATATAAATGCCGAGATCATACCATTGTTGCAGAGATACACTATGCATAATGTCTGATTTAAGGCTTTTCCTAATTTCTAAGAGCCATAAGCTTTTATGTTGACTGATATCTTATGCACCAGATTTAGTAGCCATATTATAGGATAATTGGTACTACTGTATCTTTGTTCTTTAATAATCTAGCTGCATTATTCTGACTCTATGTTTAAGGAAGATTTTTAAGAAAAGGCTTTTTAAATTACCTATATCAATTATTTTTAAATTTTCTTCCTTTCCTTTATGAATGATCAAAATTAATCAACTTTTTCACAAACTGTCAATGGTTTTACGGTAACTATAGGTCTAACAACAGTTCCTTAAAAAACAGCGTATTTTAACTAACAGTTTACTTAACTACTGATTAAACCATGAGCGCTGACTTGTATCAACTTAAAGGGGGTTTCACAAATGAATCCAAACGTTATCAAGAGATCTAAACAGAGCGTTTAAAGAATGACAGTGTCATGTTATGGTAAAGATAAGTATATGATATTTCTTTCAGCATTGATATTTTTGTGTTCTTTTTAGGGTTCCGGAGCCAAATGGCAAAAACGGAACCCTTATAGATTCGTCATGTCTGTCTGTCTGTCTGTCTGTCTGTCTGTCTGTCTGTCTGTCCGTGTATGTCACAGCCACTTTTTGTCGAAAGTATAAGAGCTATCCTGTTGAAACTTGGTAGAAAGATGTATTATGTGAACCGCATTAGGATTTTCACATAAAAATCAAAACAAAACAAATTTTGGGGGTGCCCCCCATACTTAGAATTGAAACTCAAAAAAAAAATTTTCACCAAACCCATACGTGTGGGGTATCTATGAATAGGTCTTTAAAAATGATATTGAGGTTACCAACATCATTTTTTTCTAAACTGAACAGTTTGCGCGAGAGACACTTCCAAAGTGGTAAAAAGTGTGTCCCCCCCCCCGTAACTTCTAAAATAAGAGAATGATAAAACTAAAAAAAATATATAATGTAGACCTCAACCAAAACTACCAACGAAAATTGGTTTGGATGAGATACAGTTAGCAGTTTTTGAGCTATAGTACATTTTCAAAAACCGCAAATATAACTTTGCCATTCATACAAATACTATGAAAAACAAAGTTATTTTTATTGTTTGTGTATATTACTTACTAATCTCAATATAATTATATCTCTAATCTATGCTTGCTGCTACGGAACCCTTCATGGGCGAGTCCAACTCGCACTTGGCCGGTTTTTTCTTTAAGGCCGCGATTGTTGTTCACACTGTTTTTATCATTACGTTTTTGGCAGTGAAGACTTGTAATTGGATGTCAGTTTCACTCACTATTTTCTATTATAGCCCGGTCAATACATATAACCTATATCAAGGGCACATTAGTTCGCATAAAGCTGAAATTTAATTTGATTGTTTATTTTATCAATACAAAAGAAAAGTCAAAAGTCCCCGTTGATCTGACATCTGCAAAAAAGATATTCATGGTCAAAGACTGGACAATTTAGTTATTTGCATTGTTTAGCTAAACGGCTAGTTTTATCATAACAGTAAATCGACTAAAATTGAAGGGCATGCAATTGTCTAGCAGTCATAAAAATAGTAAAAAAAGACCTGTGAAATACTGACACTACGTAAACTCTGTTTAGAACAATTTACGTTTGGTTTAATTGTTGAAATCCGTCCTAATCTGCACAGGTGTAACCACAGCTTCACCAGTGTGAATAATATTATAATTAATTAATTCACAAGTGATACTAATTGTAACGCAATAAGGGTTACTGATTTAGACACCTTATAGCATCCAATTAAATTAATGAAGTGCTCTGATTCGTCATTCAGTGAGCTCAATTTAATGATTGATATAAATTCTAGTTTGATATTCCAAATTTAATTTACCGTTTATAATTGAACAAATAAGGACTCCTTCAACTTATTTCGTGACAAAACTTAGAAGAAAACATATTTTGAATTTCATGATCTAATTCAGGGTTTGAAATAATTTTAGTACGGTCTGCTCAAATAAATATTCTCAACAATTGTTTTGATTGCTTTGTTAAGTTTTTTTTGTGTTTTTTATTTTTAACCGACTTCAAAAAAAGGAGGAGGTTCTCAATTCGTCGGAATCTTTTTTTTTATGTAGGTATGTTCCCCGATTTCTCGAAGACGCCTGGACCGATTTGGAAATTTTTTCTTTTGTTTGAAAGGGTATACTTCCCAAGTGGTCCCATGATCATCAGGTCAGGATCTGATGATGGGATCCCAGGGAAATCGAGGGCAACCTTCAAATTTTATAGGCACTTAGTACCATTCTCATATATTTTCTAAAGCTGTTTAAGTATTTGCATCTGATAATCATCATCTCAGGTGGATGAGCTGATGATGGAAGGTACAACTCCTCAACGGCTTGCGGTTCGCATATCTCCGTAACTACAAGTCCGATTTAAGTAATTCTTTTTTTGTTGTACTAAGTATTGTTTAACTTACGGAATACTGCAAGTTTCATCAAAATCGGTTCAGTACTTTTGAGATAGGGAATTTTATTAGCTTATTGTGCACTTGAGCGATGTTGTTACCGGTGCTACGGATTACAAAATTTTAGTGCACATACGTGTAAGAGAATGATTTATTTGACAAGAATTTGAGTTGAATATTTAAACTAAAAAGAGTAAAATAAAAAACTTTTTTTTTTTCGCCTTCAAAAACATCCACAAAAAAGGGTAAAATAACCTACAAAATAACTTTTCTTTCAGAAGTCGGTGGAAAAAAAGACAATGAAATGAATAAAAATAAAGGCACCGACTTCTGAAAGAAAAGTTATTTTGTAGGTTATTTTACCCTTTTTTGTGGTTGTTTTTGAAGGCGGTTACATTTTTTTGAAAAAAGTTTTTTTATTTTTATTTAAGTTATTTATCGGTACTACAAAAAAAAAACACTGGTCAATTGCGTGTCCAACCACGCACTGTGAAAGGTTCCGTAGTTGAAAATAAAATAAAGGTTTTGCTTGATAGACTGATAGGCAGACAACAAAGTGATCCTCTAAGGGACTATTTTTTTTAAGATCCGATACCCTAAAAAGAAACTACAAAACCTTTTCGGAATTTTTCATTTCTCTTGTGGATTAAGCGTCCTCTAGTGGCTGCATCTGCATTTTTCTTATTATTCATGCAAAACCTCTTAAAACCTGTACATACCTAATATCTGGGTTTATACGTCTTTCCTGAGACGATATTCACTACCCTTCGTAGAAAATACACGTTACCTGTATCTCAAGCGACGTCTATATTCAAGAATTTGAAATTCAGTGTATGTTCGCTAAGCCCGTTTCGTATTTTGAATACAATTTCAAATCATAATGTTTTCATAAAATTCGTGTTTCATGTTCCTGATTGCACACTTGTCCAATGTTATTGGTTTTAAACCTTTTCGTGCCTCAAAATAGAATAAAAATTCAAGGTGAAATATTTTTGAATAAAAAAAGTGTTTTACTCAGTTTTTTTTCAAATGGAGATAGTAAGAAACATAAACTGGCGCTTATTAAAGGAAAAATTGAATAAGCGATTGGACACATACGTACATACACAGCCAGAAGGCGTCGCGGCAGACCTCGTAGAACCGATGACCAGTGGTCCACTTTGGCCCTGGATCGTGAAAACTGGAAGTCATGGGGAGAGGCCTTTGCCCAGCAGTGGGATGATGTGGGCTAGCAGTATCAGTAACACATACTTACGTAAGTTGCAAATATATCTTTTTGTAAACCTAGCTGTTAACATTTGTTTAAAAAAAAGCGTGAAGAGAATCGATGCAGGACATAAGTGTTGGGCTAAAAAACAAAACGTAAAAATGTTGCAAAGCATCGTAGCAGCCATTACTACGAGGCACAGTGGGCGTATTTGGCCATAATCGGTGCCTAAAGGCAGGGCATAAAACAGACTAAAAGCTGTGGTCCATCTGAGTGGAGCCTAATAGTTTAGCAAACGCAGTTAATTCCGCTTTACTGGCACTTGGGTTACCGCACGTGACCGCATACATATGTAGGTACAGCTTTATAGTATAAATATGTTGGGTTCCAATATCTCTCTACATGAACGGTTTCTGTTCGCCAATTTTTAACTTTTACGGGTATAGTTTGTAAGTTTGGATTTAAGAGGTTGTCTCTAAAACTACTTATCCGATTTCAAACACTGATTTCAGTGAATCAATAATAGGTAAAATTACAATTTCGTGTGCAGTTGCAAACAATATTTAGTGTAAAATTATTAAATTATTTTTTTAGCTATTCTAACAGCCTCATCACCAAAGAGGTAAAGTAATCAAGTAGGCATATAAAACATAATCTCTGAAACTACTCATCTGATTGCAAAAATATGGTTGTAATGTCATAGGTTGTTATAATAAGGTACACCTATTAGGTACTATATAAGTATATTTTCCTGACGCAGATAAAGTCGTTCACAGTATCAAACAAAAACGGTCCATAAAATAAGATCCAGCCATTATACGATAATTTTCTATAAGCGACCCGTTAACGTGTTTCGCTATTAATTTTATGTCGGTTTATTGAGCTCTCAAGCTTTAATACTAAAGCTTTATGGGAAAATCACTTTACACTGTACACTTACAATCCATTTAGCACTTAGTGGAGTCAGATAGTAGCTGAGTAGTGTAATTTTGATAACCTATATACGCTGAGAACTTAATTGCTTTACACTTTATTAAACGACGGAAAATGTATAAAGAAAACACTTTTATCATATTTTTTTCGTAGATCTGATCATATCCCGTGAAATCGGATATTTTAATCTACTATTTTTGACTACGGGTTAGTATATTTTTCAAAAAAAAAATCCTAAATGTTTTAGATAATTTAAAACTTTAAAAAGATAAAAAAGACAATTTAGAACTACTGTCCTAAAAATTGGCATGTGATCTACAAAAAAGTTAAACTTCCTTCGAAAGTTAAACAAACAAATACAAAGATTAATCTATAAATGGATAATGATCAGTAATACTGTAGCGGACGTCTCTAAAAGACTAACAAATCTGCTACTCCCACAAAGCAATGAACATTATTTATTACTCTCACTAAATTTTCCCTGCTTCATTATTCAACCTGAACTCTTCACAAAACTCATTGCTCACTTTGCTCAGGGTCTCCACGACTCCGCCTTTTATAAAAACAAAACAGTACCTAAAGACTGAGTGAAAGCCTTTTATTAGAGCCTTTTTGAGAATGTTATACTTATGAACTATTAGAGGATCGTCGAGGGATTTCATGAACGAAATTGAACTAACTTCAATTAACTTCACTTTCAGCATCTCTATTTATTTACTTGGAGTCTCGTATAGTTTGTTATTGTTTTCTTCTCGGTCAAAATTAAAAGTTTTATGTGGTTTTATTTTGGTATTGACTGAGTCAATTTTTACGTTCGTTTATTCTATCGCGTATACAAGGTGTTAAAAAATCAACTGCAGGAATTTCGTGTGCGTACTCGGTATCAAAAACCAAGTACCTACATTGCAAAAAAAAATTTTTTGAGCATTTTTTTTTTTAATTTTTTTTCAAGCATTTTTTTTGACCGTATTAATGAATTTGATTGCTCTTTGAGGTCATTCACCCGTGTGTAGCGTTCACAGCTGATTCCACTTTCCCATCACATTTTGCAGACTTTGGACTGGTAATTTATCGAAATACTTAAAAATAACTTATTTTATTGGTCATATCAATAGGCCAAAAGAAAAATGCTTGAAAAAAATATTAATAATTTTGAAAAAAAATACCTATTTAAAAAAAATTTTTTTTTTTTTGAAAAAAAATGCTCGAAAAAAAATTTTTTTTTGGAATTTACTTGGTTTTTGATACCTAGTACGCACACGAAATTCCTGCAGTTGATTTTTTAACACCATAAACAGTTTAATTTCTAAAAATGTAACTTAATAAATACGTGCTTCTGAAAATATAAATTTATAATCCATAAGCTTTTTCCAGCAGCTTTGCCTGCGTATTACTGTCACTCAGGATTAATGCAGCTTTCAATTGTTGAAAGTTTTTTTAATCAGTTCAATAGTTCTAGATTTTACTCATTACAAATATTAATACGTATAAAAAGTAGGTCGCCGGAAGACGCTGGATGCAGGTCTCTTCCAACCGGTATATGTGGAGATCTAAAGATTCAGCAGTGGACGTCCTATGGCTGAGATGATGATGGTAAAAAATAGTTATGCACTGCAGTAAAATGCCAATAAAATCGGTTAAAATGGATATGAGCAGGGAATCTACCCATGCTGTCGTGTCATGTGTTCTTATATATCAAAGAAACTTATTGCTTACGTTTAGGTTTTTCATCTAAACTTGACGTGCTGAGGCAGTACATTTTTAAGGATGTACTCTTTTAAGTACAACCGAATGAAAAGGTAAGTATAAATAAAAAATACCGTCGTGCTAGCATCATAACTAAGAAGTAATGATGCGATGCTTGCCTATGTGTTTTGAGGTCCTGATAGAAGGTCGAACACTTTCATGATATTGATCGTTATCTGTTTAACAACATGCATAAATAAAATCCTACATAAGCTCTTAACTTAAATATCTGTCACATAAAGTTGAGTAATACTCTAAAATATTTGATTAGTACTCAAAGTGCTACAGTATGAAATTATTCTTTGGTAACTGGGAGATTTGTACTCAAATTACTACTAGTATGAAAGTATTTTTAAGTACCAGCGAGATTTTAGGAACACAAGGAACAGTTAAACCGAGTGGTTCCCATCTAAGAATAGGCCACACTACTCGTATGTCATCACCTAAGTGCTGTGCCACTTGATTTAGGCAGATCTGAAGTTACTTATTAGTGCCATCATATTCTTACGCAAGCCCCTTGGTATGCGCAGGCATGCAGACGGTGAGTAATGGGTGACTCGCCGTCCGATCATGGATCGTGCCCGGGTCGACGGCGGGCCATGTTCCAAGCGCGCCTCAAAGAGTTGTCAGCAATCTGACGGAGCCCTCTTAGAGGGCCACAAAGCCTGCCGGGGTCGTGGGACTGTCACATCAGGTAACCTGACCCTGGAACGTAAAAGGCTATTGAAGGATCACCGTGGATTTTAGTCAGTACAAGTTTGGCTAATTTGATGATTTTAACACGTTAAAAGTACCTCATGGTATAGAAGGCGAGCCTATTGCCATTAACTGGGAATCACACAGATCTGTTATTGAGAATTTTCTGATGGAAAAACCCATTAACACTGTACTATGCTCAACCTGGTTTTCGAGCCTTTGATCTCGTGTCACACTATCTTGAAAAGTACCATGTGAAGCCGTCCTTAAAGAAATGGCTAATATTATTTAAGATTATTTACAAACATTTATCGGCTAATGAACATTGACAACAATAATTAACTTATTACAGAGACTGTCGGATGCGAGCATAAATATGGCGCTTCCACTGTCGTGGTGGTACGAGCTGTACGAGTAGTTGACGTCAGAGTAAAGGGATTATCTTGTCTGTGCCGTGTTGTGTAGTGAAACTGACTTGCCGGGGTCCGATAGACGTATTGTAATTTGTTAAGGCGATTATTGCACTTTTTTACCATACAGTTTTGTTTGTGCAGAATAGTTTAGTGTGTGTTTGTTATTATTTGGTAGGTTTTAGGGTTAAGTTGCGTCACTAGTAGCATAGTTAAAGGAAATATTATGTCTTGTATTCGGGGATGAACTATAATTATGTGACTTTATGAGAGATAAATATAAATATTAATTGAAGGAGAGTGGTTACGCTGCGTAGAAAGAACGGTTAGGTCTTTTATCTATAACTTCATGTCATTGAACGACTAATCTGATTGGCTGTAGATGGTCCTATCCTCTATCCTATTCCCGCACATATCTTCTCGCTTTAGTACGAGAGAGACCGCTTAAAAGCGGCCGCAGTTGAAACTCGTGGCCAATCGGTTACTCACAACGCGCACCTCACGTCAGAGCGCTCCAGTTGCCTGCACTCGACAGCCGCTCCTCAGCCGCGAGGACGTCCCCGGAGAATTAAGGTATTGTGCAATCCTTCCTATATTTCGATCTGCATTCTGTCTTGTGTTCCCGGCAGAACGTAATTTCCATGTCTTTCGTTCACAGCCAATTAGCAATTAGAAAAATTTAGCATAACCCGCGCTTCCATTTGGTCCTTCGAGCCGGATAGTTATTGAAATCAGTGATAACCATTCGCCATTCGTAGTCGGAAAAAATACTCGTATTCTAATTAGTTTTGTACCAAACACTTGTCTCGCCGACAGGTGTGGGTATATAGTTAAATTCTCGGTAAAACCGTTGTATATTCGTAACACCAGCTAGTAATCGTTACTATAACTGGTTATTTCGCTTAATCCCGCATTATTTTAAAATATTACCGTTGAATTACCGCTTCGCGCTCAATCACCGACGCATTATTGTAAAAATAAATACCCACTTAGGTAAATTATTCGCTCACATCGCTTTCACAACGTATTTCGCGTGTTACATATTTATTTAATTATCGTTATTAGAAGGTTGCTAGATGGCGCCTACAGATATTACTCTTAAACGATTGTTAGGAAAAAGAGATCGAATATTTTCTCGTATGCAACGTATTTGCGATAAATTGAAAAATATTGATTCGGAGGAATTCGATAAAGAATCGTTCTTGTGTGACTGTGAAACAATAGATTCGTTGCGTACTGATTTTGAATGTGCGCTGGACGATATAATCGCTCATGAACTTAAATTAAATCCTGATTATGTCGTCGACTATCAGGCACTTTCTTCATTCGAAGACTTACTGGGTAGGGTGAAGCGGGCAGAGAAGAAATTGCAGGTTCAGGCACCTAGTGAATGTAAGAAATCTCCTCGCTTGCCCCCGATTGAAATACCCGAATTTAATGGGGATATTAAAAATTGGCCGCTGTTCATCGCCAGTTTTCGAAATGCCGTGCATAATAATAGTTCGCTAACAGCATGCGAGAAATTATATTATTTAATTGGAAAATTAACAGGCAAAGCTCGTTCGATATGTGCAGGAATTACTCCGTCAGCTGATAATTACCCTCTTATATTCGATTCACTTTGTGAAAGGTATGAAGATAAACGGCAATCGGCAACTTCATATCTAGATCAATTATTTGAATTTAAATCTATTTCGTCAGGTTCGCCGGCTACTTTAGAATCATTTCTCGATAAATTCGCAACGTCGGTAGCCGGGTTTAAAAACATAAAGGTCCATGACCACGCTGATTTTATTTTATTGCATATCGCTCTTAAAAAACTCGACATAGACACTGTACGGGCATTCGAATCTAATCATCAATTAAAATCAAGTAGTTCCGAAATTCCATCTTTTAGTGAATTAGTTGAGTTTGTTCGTGAGCATATAAAGGTGTTAGAACGAACTTCGTCAACGGTCTCTAACAATAAATCACCTGCAAATCGCAAACATACTAATGCATACACCTGTATAGCTGAGAACGAACCTACCGCGTGTGTTTTGTGTAAGGAGAAACATGATCACGTATATAAATGTAAAGTATTTAATAGTTATAAACCCGATCAGAGATTTAAGTTTGTGAAATCAAACAATTTATGCATTAATTGCTTAAGTCCAAAACATCGTGTGTCCGCTTGTGGGTCAAAGTCCACTTGTAAAAAATGTAGCTCTAAACACCATAGTTTGTTGTGCTTCGGCAATAAATTGAGCGACGCGCACGGTTCAAGGTCGACCGGCGCTCGCACGCCCTCTGCTGAGAGACTTACGAAGCAGACTGATATATCGTTGTGCGCGACTGATGAGAACCGTATTAATTCTTTATACCGGGGCCCAACCACCATATTGATTGCTACCGCGCAAGTTATTGTAGTAGATTCTTTTGGCAAAGAACATATTGTTCGCGCAATATTAGACAGCGCTTCTCAAAGTAACTTTATCACGCGGGATTGTTGTCAACTTTTGGGTTTGAACATAAATAATAAACCTGCCTGTGCAACCGTCAGGGGCATAGGAGGTGCTAGTAAACAAATACAGGGTTCCGTACAAATTAAATTTTATTCTCGTTTCAATCGTAATATAAATTATAATATTGAGTCATTCGTAATAGATAAAATTACTGAACGTTTGCCAACTGCCACGGTTGACGTTTCGCTTTTGCATAATTTTAAAAACTTACAGTTAGCAGACGATACATATTTTTCTTCAAATCCGATTCAATTATTGATCGGTGCTTCGACTTTCCCGCACTTACTCTTATCTAACAGAGTTCAAGGTCAGCCTACACATGCGTCTCCAATCGCCTTGCAAACTGTACTCGGCTATGTAATTGTTGGTAAGGCGCCGGTTCTCATCGATGACAATTCGACCGTTTCGTATTGTTGCACCGCGGAGCCGTTAGACGTAGCGATACGAAAATTCTGGGAATTGGAAGAAGTAAATGTTCCCCCGGTACTCAGCCTAGATGACAAATTATGTGAGGAGTTTTATGCCCGCACTACCACTCGAAATAGTGACGGACGATACGTAGTCGCTTTGCCTTTCAAGGGTGATGTCGAATCCCTGGGCAACTCACGTCAAGCAAGTGAACGCCGGTTTCTCTGCTTGGAAAGGAAGATGCAAGCTTCTCCTAATTTAAAGGCCGCGTACGACAACGTCATCCTAGAATATTTAGAGAAGGGCTATATTTCACCTACAATTCCTGATCCTTCGGAACCTTCGTACTACATTCCGCATCATGGTGTGATCCGAGATGATAAGGTCACAACCAAACTTCGTGTCGTTCTCGATGGTAGTTGTAAAACTACTACCCGCGTTTCGCTTAATGATCTCTTGTATGGTGGACAGAACCTACAAGGGAATTTGTTTAACATTATAGTTAATTTTCGTTTGTTTTCGATCGCGCTTTCATCAGACATTCGTCAGATGTTTCCCAGCATTGGAGTCCGAGAACCTGATCGGCGTTTCCAACGCATCTTGTATCGTTTTTCGCCGCAGGAACCTTTGCAAGTTTATGAGTTCAATCGTGTCGTTTTTGGACTCAAATCTAGCCCCTTTCACGCGCTGCGAACTATTAAGCAGCTGGCGGAGGATGAGGGTGACTCGTACCCTCAGGCTAAAGCCATTGTCGCCACGGGATTGTACATGGACGATTTTGTCCATTCCGTCCTCACGGAAACCCAGGGCATTTCTACCGCTTCAGAGATGATTGGTCTCATGAAGGCGGGTCAATTCGAGTTGGTCAAGTGGACCAGTAATTCACAAGTAGTATTGAATTCTATCCCGCTTTCGCATCGTCTGCCAGCTGACAAGGAGTTCGACGGGTCCGACCAACATAAAGTACTTGGTTTGTGTTGGTCGCCCACGTCAGATCACTTCGCCATGAGAGTAAACACTCCCACTCAGACTTGTACTAAGCGTACAATATTATCGTGCATCGCTAAAACATGGGACGTCATGGGATTTGTCGCGCCTGTCGTCTTGCATGCCAAGCTTCTTATCAAGAAGCTTTGGCTATGCAACTGTGACTGGGATGAGACACCACCTGAAGATATAGTCAGGTTGTGGACTCGCTTTAGGGAAGAGCTTCCTTTGCTCTGCAACATAAAAATCCCACGCCACGTTGGTATTGTCGCTGATAGTGTGGTCACACTCTTAGCTTTCGCGGACGCTAGCGAGAAAGCATACGGGGGAGTGATTTATTTCCACGTCCACAATAGCGATGGCAATACAGTCAATTTGATAACAGCTAAGTCTAAGGTCTCTCCCAAAAATGTAGTTTCTCTCGCTCGTCTTGAGCTCTGTGCTATTCTTGTGTTATCCCAGCTAATAAGAAATGTCGTGGTCGCTTGTTAAAACCGAATAGTTTTCCGTGACATATTCGCATTTTCGGATTCGACGGTCGCGCTCTGTTGGGTACATTCGTCGCCCCATCGTTGGAATACCTTTGTAGCCAACAGAGTTTCGAAAATACAAAGCGATTTGTCACCGCAAAATTTATATCACGTGTCCGGTGCGGACAATCCAGCAGATTGTCTTTCACGCGGACTCACACCCTCACAAATTATAGACCATCCGCTTTGGTTCAGGGGACCCCCGTGGGCTCACTTGGACATTTCACAATGGCCTGTCGCTCCTTTCAATCCCTCCTCAGTGTCTGAAGCACCTGAAGAGAAGAAAAATTCGTTGTTAGTCGCTGCACCTAACGAAAGATCTTCTATTCTTTGTTTAGTCGATCGTATCTCGTCTTGGAGTAAATTACTTAGAGTGGTAATTTACGTTTGTCGTTTTGCTAAGTTGTTACCGGTTAATAACCGCATGTCAGCATCGGATTACGATTTCGCTGAACTACTCATTCTACGTGAAATTCAACGCTTCTATTTCTCAAAGGAAATTGCCAGACTCAGAGAAGGCAAGGATTGTAGTCATTCTCTTCGGCACTTGAAACCTTTCCTCAAAGACGGACTCATTAGAGTCGGAGGCCGTTTAAGAAATTCAGATTTGGGTTATGAAGCGAAATATCCAATTCTACTCCCAAGAAAAGATCCTATTCTGAATTTGCTTGTCGAATACCATCATAAATTGAATTGCCACGCGGGTCCCGACCTGCTGATGTCACTGTTACGTCAAAGATATTGGATACTTTCTGCACGCAATTTAATTAGGAATAGGATTCATAAGTGTCTTCCCTGCTTTCGTCTCCGTCCCAAGCCAAGTTTCCCTGAGATGGCAGATCATCGGTCTTGTCGTATAGTTCAAGCAACTAAACCGTTCGTTCACACGGGCACGGACTACGCTGGTCCCTTCAAGGTTACCATGTCTCGCGGCCGAGGCATTCGTTCTACCAAGGCATACGTGTGTCTGTTCGTCTGCATGACTACACGCGCGGTACATATCGAACTAGCCGGTGATCTTAGTACAGTCAGTTTTATGAGTGCTTTCAAACGATTCCTATCAAGGCGCGGCCCGGTTAGTAGGATTTACTCAGACAACGGGACAAATTACATTGGCGCTAAGCGTAAACTTTCGGAACTTCACGACTTCCTTTGTTCGAAATATCACAACACCGAATTTGGTCACATGTTAGCTGAAAATCGCATAAATTGGTCACTTAATGCCCCGACTGCTAGTCATTTCGGCGGTAATTGGGAGGCTAATATTAGAAGTTTAAAGATTCACTTATACCGTGTAATAGGTGATACCATCCTTTCGTTTGAAGAGTTAAATACCGTTCTTACTCAAGTCGAATCAGTAATGAATACTAGACCTCTTTGTAGGACACTCTCTAGTGATCCTTCAGAACCACTAGCTTTGACTCCAGCGCACTTTCTGAATCTCACCCCTTTAAAATACTTGCCTGCCGAGGAGATAGACGAGAGAACAATTGTTTCGAGACATAAATTGTTAGACCAATTAGTACAATCGTTTTGGAAGCGCTGGAGAAGCGGATATCTTCACACTTTACAATCGCGTCGTAAATGGAACACGCCGATCGATCCAGTCACTGTCGGTACGGTTGTGATTCTCATAGTAGATAATTCGCCCCCACTTCACTGGCCTTTGGGTGTCGTGGAAGAAGTTTTTCCTGACTCCACAGGAGTCACTCGCATCGCCCGAGTTAAGACATTGACTGGATCCTACTTGCGTCCCGTCGTTCGTCTTTGCCCATTGCCTAAACAATAAATTCGGCTCTCGTCATCCAAGGTTAGGTTAGCATTAGTAATTAATTATTTGATTTCATTGATATTTACGTATAGATAATAGTTTAAATTGTAGTTTAATTTCACGAATTTCGCCTTCAACTCTTGAAGGCATCCCTTCAAGCCCGGGGGGAATGGTTACGCTGCGTAGAAAGAACGGTTAGGTCTTTTATCTATAACTTCATGTCATTGAACGACTAATCTGATTGGCTGTAGATGGTCCTATCCTCTATCCTATTCCCGCACATATCTTCTCGCTTTAGTACGAGAGAGACCGCTTAAAAGCGGCCGCAGTTGAAACTCGTGGCCAATCGGTTACTCACAACGCGCACCTCACGTCAGAGCGCTCCAGTTGCCTGCACTCGACAGCCGCTCCTCAGCCGCGAGGACGTCCCCGGAGAATTAAGGTATTGTGCAATCCTTCCTATATTTCGATCTGCATTCTGTCTTGTGTTCCCGGCAGAACGTAATTTCCATGTCTTTCGTTCACAGCCAATTAGCAATTAGAAAAATTTAGCATAACCCGCGCTTCCAGAGAGGAAGAATTAAATCATCAGAATCAACAAAAAGAAGTGTGAGTGAATGAATTATCAAAAATATGTAAAAAATGATTATGTCAATGGTAGCGTGATATTTAAAAGGTAAGGATTGCAAAAAAAAATATGCACTGATCCCAAGTAGGTAGCATCAAACAAGGAAGATGTTTAAGTTACTTATAATTCTCAAAGTGATAGTGGCATCGTTGTGTACAGTCAGCTTTAAATTCCAACTATTTTGGAACCAAAAATGATCATCATCATCATCTTCATGCCCTTAGGTATCCCATTTTACTTGTACATGTTTATTTCATCCATTCTCACAGTATCATTTACTTCTTTTTCTTTAATATTATTTCTGAGACAATCCATCCATCTTTTCTTTGGCCTTGCTTTGGAACCGAAAATGATCAGCTGATGATTAAATTAATCAATGTAGTAATTACGAAAGTGCGTTCTAAACACGGTCCACGGTAACAAAGCCCGCCTCTTGTTTCATGTAATTGAAGGGGACACGTCCGTAATAGTCACTTGTTTACTAACTCTTGTTCAATATTGTTGGAAACTGACTCCACAGAGCGGCCAACAATCTTTAAACAAATTATCTATATAAGTGCCAAGTTACCTCTAGTTTTTAAACCATTTTGTTACGAACTGTATCTATAAATATAAAATGGAAAAGTATCGGCATATTTTCTAAAGTTGAGACTTTTGTTGATTTAAACACAACTTTCCACTCAAATGGTTTACAATCAATTTTATTTCTATTTTATATCTGTGGCAACACTTAAGTCTTGCCACTATAAATCATTGTGTAATTTATAGCGTCTATTCGTAATTAATGGCGTCATTACAGACTGGTCTACCCGAAATTAAGTGCTGACGTTGCGATTGATCTTTTTTCCTCTAACCCCAATGTTGAATGGGCGTATTTAGAGCGCCTCTGATTTCCGCATACAGGCCAGTAAATCGGGGACTGGCGGGTAGCAACATATTGCAACTACATGCTAATTGTCTCAAACCAGAACATATTGTGGTACACGACCTAAATCTGAATGAGTCAGAACAATTTTCATGTTGGTTGCAAAAGACGGGGAAAGCTAACGTTATAAAGCAGTTACATTATGAAGATTTAGTAATACTTATATACTTCTAAGATCATTGTTAAGATGTTTAAAAATAAACTTACCTTTCAGAAGTTGTACGATACGCGTATCAAAATCCGGAAGTCCGAATAAATGTTTCGTAACATATCGAATCACATCATTCACTGATGTCCGGTAAACGAATAAATAATACTTCACACCGCACGTTTTTAATCTCAAAGACGTAGTAGAACAAGTGTAATTTAATTTGAACTAGAAAGAGGTTCCTATACTTAATTAAGATTACAGCTACATAATTATATTGTATGCAACTTTGGCGCACTCAAAGCCCTCGTGAGTCTCGTATCGATATTTAATATATTCACTTTGTATCGAACCTCATAGCCATACGTTGACACTTGATGCATTCATGGCACTTCATTGTGAATTAATTAGGAGTAAGCAGGTTTTAATGTGAAGACTTCTTAAAACTAGAATTTAATTTGTGAGATTTCAATTAAGTGTAAGAAAATATATAGGTATACAAACAGTATACCTGCTTACATCCTTTATTTGTAGATTTTTATCCTTTATTTTTTTTAATCCACATTTTTAAATATTAAAAAAATAACGGTACAAAAATTATGAAATAGGTAGTAGCCCAACGGTATCAGGAACAGAGTCCATGCCAAGCTACTGGCAGTCAGGGTTCCAGAGAAAGGAACCTCCTACAATTATCGCTGCGTTACGAAGTACTGCTTTCTGAATCAGCCCCTTGATCTAACTCCCTAACACGCTAACGAGAGCCTCCTTAGATGTTGGTCGTGGCTCTTGGCATTGGCTGACACAAATATCGGCACAATGATCGCTGAGTCTTCACCTCGGGACCGTAATTATTATTTATTTTTAATAATAAATGATTAAAACTAATAACTATTTACAACATAAAGTAAACTAACAAAATATAACAAGCAAACATACACATGGTAAAATGATATAAACGGGTGCGTCTCATTTCATATAAAGTTATTTGATATATTTTCATTTCAATAACGTTCACATGATATAATCAACGTGAGAAATACCCAACGATTGATATAATTTCTTTACACATAATGTTTGTGTTACTCTAAAACTCATTTCATATAATTTTATTTGATATAACGTTTATTTAAGCGAAAATCATTATGATAACGTTTGAAACATATAATTTAACGTTTAAACCATTTTCTTTGATGACTTTGGCTTATCCTTTGGACTTTGATTGTTTGCCTTCACGAATGCTATTGTTATTAGAAAAATTTAGTATCCAAGAGCGAGCGAAGCGAGCTCGGGACTTGGGGCACCCCGACACGGACAGGTTAGGTTCGAAGGGGATCCCCGGTTAGGTTCGAAGGCCATCCCCTTCGTGTTAGGTTACTTTAAACCTTGCACGCAGAAATAGGAGCCCCGCGAAGCGGGGCTCCGTCGAGCCAGCATGACAGGTAGTAATCAGTTATTTGACCTAGGATGCAAGAGCGAGCGAAGCGAGCTCGGGACTTGGGGCACCCCGACACGGACAGGTTAGGTTCGAAGGGGATGGCGGGGTCTGAAAGACCCCGCCATCCCCTTCGTGTTAGGTTACTTTAAACCTTGCACGCAGAAATAGGAGCCCCGCGAGCGGGGCTCCGTCGAGCCAGCATGACAGGTAGTAATCAGTTATTTGACCTAGGATGCAAGAGCGAGCGAAGCGAGCTCGGGACTTGGGGCACCCCGACACGGACAGGTTAGGTTCGAAGGGGATGGCGGGGTCTGAAAGACCCCGCCATCTCCTTCGTGTTAGGTTACTTTAAACCTTGCACTCAGAAATAGGAGCCCCGCGAAGCGGGGCTCCGTCGAGCATTCATGGTAGGTGGTACTATTACTAGGTACATCAGAGTTAGATTACATACCAGGAAGAAAAAAAAATTAGACCAAATAAGTTTTATGTCTTTTGAGTGGTATACAAAACGATTTTATATTCATTGATTGTTATGATTATAGAAATTAGTCATTATAAAATTATGTCAATCGTTTATTATATTAAAAGATTGTTATATTAAATAAAATTATATATTCAGTTGTTATCTCTTGTAAATATTAGAGATTTTGTAGTTATATCATATATTACTTACCCGATATAAACAAAACCCTTTTTTATTCTAGGATTTTACAAGAGCTTTTGTTATGTTATCCACCTATATTAATTCTAAAAACTTTGAAACCATCGTAAATTCACAGAATTTTCTGAATACCATCCCTTTGTTTGTATTGAAAAGCCTTCAATTTCTGTTTATACAGGGACGTAATGATTTATGTTTTTACTTGGCCCCTTTATCTTACGGACTGTAGCGTTATTCAGTTAAAACGATTACTGTTTATAAGTTACTAAAGTTGGTTATAAAAGCCGTTCATGAAAAGTTGAGATAAAATTTATTTATCCGCTTGGAAATTAAAATGTGTCGGGAAATGCTCCTTCGAACATTATTTATGGTTTGTTTATTTATAAAAAGAAATACAGACCTACTTTAAGGTACCTTCTTTTAAACTTAAACATCTGTTGAACACTTGTCTAAAAAAAGTGTGACTGCAAAACGAACCTTATTTCAACGTCATAACCAATATTTTTTTTAGACAAGTATTCACCAGACTTTTAAAAGTTTTTGTGGTACGACGGAAGCATAGAGATTGATACACATGACCTTACTATTCTTTAAATTTTGTTTGTCTTTTCTTTTTTTATAGGGGCTTTTACGCACAGCGTATGTCAGTCTCATCGTATTGTAGACTTGTATTGTAGTCTTGTGATTGTTAAAGTGTAGATTCTCAATACGATATTTTACATTTAGTAAGTATAATCTGGCTATGGAGTCATTCGCCCACAGTTTTGAACAACAAACTTCAACAGAATAACCATTTTCAATTTTCTCGGAAGCGTTCCATTTGTTGATCAGGATCATATCGTAGTTTGACCACAGTTCAAAATGTTATTAAATACGAGTAGTAAAAGCATGTCCGAAAGTGCCAACATAACAGAAACAAAGCGTGACAAAGTTTGTGCGGCATTGCCCCTTTTGTAACCCACTTTACGTTACGTTCTACGTAAAGCGAGTTCTAAACGGAATGGACGGAGTTCTTCTGTTATTTACTTGGACATGTTAATGAACTCAATTAAACTGTGCTGTTAAAATAACCAGTCTAGAAGCGTAAATAAATAAACTGAAATAATTACGAATTGTTGTGTTGAACATTTTGGGGATTTTTAATGATAGTTCACCATTTGTATAATGTTATTGTGGTATCCTTAAATATTTTATAGATACTATTTATTTATTGTCCGAATATATGAACAGGAACAAGGTAAAACGATCTAGATTACTATTATTTAAAGTAGGTGCTGTTCTGCAATTTCTGCCTACACCAATGCGAGTGAGTTTATCTATGTATGTAAAACTGAAGTAACTAAGAGCCTATGTATTATTAATAACCCTTTTATGGACTTTTTAATGACTCCATATTCCAAGCGGATGAAAGCCTTCTAAAGTCAAGTTTTTTATTTCGTTTAAAGTGCAATTTCCTCCAATGCTTTCGGAACTTGTAAAATGTTGAAAAAAAAGGAGCAATAGAGCGTACATTGCTTTGCTCGAATATTTGCATGAGAAAATGTGTATCTAATGAACAATTTTTCTAGAGTTATATTACGAATCAAAGTGGTTTTTATTAATTGATATTAATTGTAAATGTAGACTCCAAAAAGGACTGAAATGGTCAACCGTGGGTGAACCTAGGAATGCCAAAAAATAAAGAATACATAGACGACATAAAAAACCGACTATGTCAAAAAAGTACCAATTTGTCATTTTACCAAACTTCGAACTAATATTATAAATGAGAAAGTTTTTGAGGATGGATGAATGTATACTCTTTCACACAAAAACTATTAAACGGATTTGGATGGAATTTTGTACACAGATATTTAATAACCTAGATTAACAACACATTGGACACTTTTTATCCCAGTGTTAGGTTTGGTCGATAATTTTAGAATTATATACTGGCAAAGCCGGTAGCAACAGCTAGTAGAGGTAAAATTAAACACCTAGGTACCTATTAATAGCTATCATAATAACGTTCTTTAAATCACGGAAAGTACAGACGCCAGCAGGTCAACCTACCCGAAACTGTCAGATTTTACCAATCGAACATTAACCTTCTACTAATGTGATAAGGTTGAAAATCTATTGTAGAAATTTGGCAGATTGTAGTAGCTTGATGTGCTGGCGTCTGTACCTACTTACTAAACTTTATGTAGCGTGTAACGTCTAACTTCAGGGTGAAGTTTTCTAACACTCATTGTAGTCTCTTCTTGCAAGTTTACATTCTGGTAAGTTACGAGTAGTTCTGGAAAACTTTACTTATCAATAAGGTGTCTTGCAGGTCCGGTGTCAGCACAAAGGTATGCCTAAAGTGCACGCTGTACTGTATACAATACAACTAAAGTCTCCGTATTTGAAAAAATCTTTGTACTTTAGAAAAGTGGAGTTTATTTCCGCGTATCTTAGCGACCACATTATTGGGTGCATTAAATAGGCCATATTCTTGCCAACTATACTCGCGAACGAAAGTATGGAAAAAAAGCTCCGATTCCGCGCAATCTTGAGTAGGTACTTAATAACTACAAATGATCGTGCTCATCACACAAACATTTGTCCTGGGTGGGAATCGAACCCACGACCTCCGGCATAGCAGTCAGGGTCACTAACCACTAGACCAACAGGCCTGTTAAAATTCACTTGATAGTCCCTCTTCAAATTTGATAGTCCTCACCATAGGCTTCACACATAGTGTATATGTTATAGGCAATGTGTATAATCCGGCATTGTATAGAATGCCTAGGCTTTATATATATTGCCTAAAACGTTCAGCAATGTATATAATACGATTCATTTCATACATTGCCTAGGTATTGTATAAAATGCCCAAAGCGCATCAGGCAATGTGTATAATGAACGACCACGAGAAGGAGACACGTGTGTGGTGTGCGGGACTAGCCCGTACAGCCCGCGCCAAACTTTGTGACCGCCTTGAGTATAGTCGCGAGTCCGAACTTGACAAATGAACAAATGAAATGTGAATGTTTCTCTTCGTATCTAACCTGTCCGTGTCGGGGTGCTCCAAGTCCCGAGCTCGCTCTTGCATCCTAGGTCAACTAAGTCACTGATTACTACCTACCATGGTGGCTCGACGGAGCCCCGCTTCGCGGGGCTCCTACTTCTGGGTGGTTTGAAAAAAAAATAACCACGAAGGGGATGGCGGGGTCTTTCAGACCCCGCCATCCCCTTCTAACCTAACCTGTCCGTATCGGGGTGCCCCAAAGTCCCGAACTCGCTTCGCTCGCTCTTGCATCCTAGGTCGTAAAACTGATTCAAAATCAAAATCCAAAATCAAAGCGTTTATTTCAAGTAGGCCAGTTACAGGCACTTTTGAATTGTCATAGACAAAAATATAATTAAACACTAAAAAGTTATGGTGCTACAGTCCCAGTCACAAGACATAAAAACTGTGAAAGTACCGTAGATGCCCATTCCAAGAAGTAGATCTCTATGGAGAAGAACGGGCAAGAAACTCCATGGACACTCTTTTTAAATCGCCAAAATTATTACAAAACCTTTGTTACATCACTACTTTTCAAGGTGATTACTACTTATCAAGGTGGCTCGACGGAGCCACCGCTTCTCAGATGAGAAGAGATAAAATGTAAATGTTTATCCGAAGGCAACTGTTATGTGAGAAACGCTCTCTACGCAAAAACTCGTATGTACTTAGGCATACAAACCAATAGAACACTTGTCTTATCGCTGCCTGCTAATGGAAGTTGAAATTAGGATTAGCACTCAAAAGATCAGTACCTACGAGTATCTAACTAAATCATAGAGAAGAAAAATCGATTACATACATTGCCTGTGCTTCAACTGGCATTCTATACAATGCCTAGGTATTTTATACATTTCCTAGGTAAAGTGTAAAATAGTTTAAACTTTGAACATCGTTTCATACATTGCCTGAACGACCCCGGCATTCTATACATTTCCTAGGTATTGTATAGAATGCCTGCATTGTACACATTGCCTATAACATATACAGGGTGTAAGAGACATCGACGCACAACCGGATACCATGGGTCCAGGACATGATTCTGGACCCCCCCCGTGTTGGAATTTTTCGTCGGTTTTTTCCTATTTTTTTTTATATATTTTTTTTTAATAGTGAGCCGCGCTTAAAGTACTACAGGTACTGAAGTACTGCACACAGTATTTAGGTATACGATGACCTTCCATTATAAACATCTAAGAAGACATCATTTCTAGTTTTATTTACATTGCTACTTAATAGTGAAAGTTGTGAATTAATTACTTTTTTATTAAAAATCTCATTGGGTTAGGTAAGAATAACGATTATGAACAGTCTAAAGTAAAAAAAACTCCAAAAAACATTTAAACAAATTTAGAAAATTAGGGTCCAGAATCATGTCCTGGACCCATGGTATCCGTTTGTGCGTCGATGTCTCTTACACCCTGTATACCTATATTATTATGTATATTTGCAAATGTTAAAGTCAAACAACTAAAAAGTCTCATATAAAGTGCACCCTTGAAAAATTACCTTTGTACCTTGGAAAAGTAGAGCTAATTTTCGCTTCATTATACGCTAAGGCATTTACACAAACCCACAAGCGAGATTGGAAATTCATAGAGCAAACCGTTTTTGTCTTAATTAGTTGTGGAGTAGTTCAGTCTTATGAAATGTTAGAGGCGATCAATATTCTGTGTTAGGAGCTTAATTAAATAAATACCAATATTGCTAACTATATTGTGTAGAGTATATTGCGCGGGTATTTTGGTTAATTTGATGTATGAACCGCTCCTCATAGGAGATAACGAAAATTTGAAACTGAGTTCTCATATTTTCATAGGAATATTTTCCATGAAAATTCGGTATTTCAGATAACAAGGTTCTAGAGTTTCATACAGCCGAAGAAACAAAAGATGGTAGTTTATAAAATACTTACCTAAAAGAACCTTTGGAAGAAAGAACAAGGCGAATTCGGTTTGAAACCAAACACTCGCGTCCCGACGCGGAGCTCGCCGCTTTGTCCGTGAATTGCAGAACATCTTCAATGGCTCATTAGCTCCTAACAAGGTCTAGTTTACGGCGGTAACTCTAACCAACCGTTTGATAACTCTCTGAAACCAAAATCCAAAGATTACAAAGTTTTAATTATTCTTTGGAATTAGTTTTTGAAGTTATCAGATTGATTTCCAGGTGAGTCGATTCTTAATCAGTGAAAATATTTCTTTGGTGTGAAGTTACTGTTCTCATCTTTTCAAAGAAATAATGGTGGTTGTTAATCTTAACTTTATCACTTAAAGTGGAATCGGACCTTTCGATAAACCGTCGCTAAACGCAGACGATCAAACCTAATTTATTTCTTTCAGAAATATGCCGCGACCTTATTTATTATAACTGCGTTTACTTTATTTACTCTGACCGATGTTTATTGAAACAAATACCATTATTGTTCTATTGGCTTTTGCTCTAATCTTAACAACCTACAACTCACCACGACTTGGCTATAATAATTCCTGAACGTCGACACAACAAATCCACCAAGTGGTTACAAAGTCTGGGTTAAGTTCCCGGACGGAATTCTACGTCCTTTTGGTAAAAAAAAACCTCAGTAAACATCATAGTCCCACAATAAACGGTAATTTGTAACTCGGAGTGTAGTTGAAGGACATACGGGAGGTCTTTGCCCCACAGTTGAACTACTTTATGCTTTCAAGAATAACAAAGAAGATTGCGAAACGTGAAAGAAGACAATTCATGCTTTTAAACAGACATGCATTTCAGCTAGGTTTATTTATCCAAGTTCAGTAAATGGTAGCGCTACATATGCGTCGCAATGGCGTATGTCAAAATCTTTATTAACTTAGATGATTTATTTACAAAAAAAATACGTTGTTTCTGAACGACTAAAAACTAGCTAATTTTAAGTAAATATTATTTATTTTTTAAATGGTTACAAACGGTCAAATGTAATTATGTCATACTGTGTACTGTGTCATAATTAATCATCATCTCCTTAGCCTTTTCCCAAATATATTGGCGTCGGGTTCCAATCTAACTAGCTGCAACTGATCACTAGTATGTTAGGTACATGGAGTGACTGCTAGTTGCCTATCTGACCCTCACAATGACAGCCTGTAGGTACCACCGTCTGACCAGCACGCGTAGCTTGACCAAATTCTATCTCTATTCTATCAAGAATAGTTGAAATTGAAATCACTTGGTCTATTTTTGGTAGAATCGCTATTGCAATACGATTCGACTGTTTTTGTTTTGCATGAGTATGGCACGATCCATACATACACCATTGAAGAGTAGAATCATTTTTTGTGTAAATTTTATTTTAAACTAGCTGACCGGGCAAACTTCGTACTGCCTCACCTTTTAAACCTTCCCTGGACTTCCAGCAATAATTTAAAACCAAAATTAACCAAATCGGTCCAGCCGTTGTCGAGTTTTAGCGAGACTAACGAACAGCAATTGATTTTTATATAGGTAATAGATATTGCCATGCTTAGAATGGTTAATATCTTTCTATGTTTTCTAATTTTGTCTTTAATCCCGACGAGAAAACCCGTTTCTACGGTGTGTTACTCAAACTCGCTATGCAATAAATGATAACCCATCCACGGACCGACCTCGGCAAGCGTTATTTTTATTTCGCTACAAATTCATATATTGTAACCTCAAAGTTTTGAAAATCAACCCATTACTTAAATCAATATTTGAGTTTCTGGTTCAGATTATAAATACATAACAATGTTTGTCAAATCACTTGATAACGGTTTGATAGATTTAGCTGAAAGGTTTAATCAAATCGATGTATGTATATTCCAATAAACACTTCTCATTCTGAATACAATAAGTTTTCACACAAACAAAGATACGGGTACTTGGGTAGTTGCATTATAAAGTCTGCAGTGGGATAGTTGCGGCGGCGACGACGCACTGAATATAATAATATATTGTTTTATGTGTAAAAAAATCTGCTGAATCGGTTAAGTGGTTTTTAATTTTAATTGCAAGATTTGAACCGTACCCAAACAAACATACAACCATGGCAAGATAAAAAAAAGTGAAAAGCATTTCGATGGTTTAAAAACGCTTTTTTGTAAGTTCAATACCTACTTAGTATCATGAATTTAGAATTATTTAAAACAATCATGATCAAAGCGACGAAATATTTTACAGCAATTATTTTTGTATTGGCGTAAAACAAGTGAAATCTTTTTCTGTAATCAATCAGCATCTCAACTATAGCTCATTTTCTTTGCAATCTCATATAATTGGGATGTTGATAACACTGTCCTTATCTGAGCCGATAAGTAAATGTCCACAACATTGGACACGATGTGGGTTCAGATAATATTCGACAATATAATATACCTAATGATGTAGTACCAATACCTACACATTACGTGGTTGGTAAACCTGCGGGCGAAACGCACATAGGGATGAATATTAGTTTCTATTATTGTTTTGTGAATTCGATCTACGACATCAATTGCAGACTGGTGATTATTTATGGATCTGTTGTTTACTCTTTTTGTATTTAGAAGGTCGTTGGTTTATGACTTTTTTTGATAAATTATACGGCGGGGTATATGGAATACCTACTGAGATTTGGTATTATTATTGTGTATAATGGACAAATCAGTGAAAAATACTTTTTCGGGTGTGGATATGGCCAGGCTTGATAGCACTTGCCCCTTTTTCCCATAGAACCCAGGAATTACAGAACACTACCTGTTACAATCCTTAAATTCCTTTTTTCTCATTCTTTTTCGTATATCTGGTCATACAAGCACGCAGCGCTGGTGAGTACTACGTACGCACTTGAACTTTTAGAAGAACCTAACTAAAAATAATAAATTAAGAAACGGAGTAGGTATATATAGAATAAAACGCCTGCTGGGGTCGCGGAATGATCTAAACAGGATTCAATTGTAGGAACACGATAGATGTTAGTCAGTACGAGTCTGACAGTCCCATTAACTCCCAGGCCTAAGACTCATTTGAAACAAAAAAAGTGTATAAATCCATAGAAAAGTATTAAAAATAAGTACCAGTTGTTATCTCAAAATGATTCGTGATAATAATCTAGTAGGCGGTAGACACAAGGCACCTTTCTATAATTTAATCTACCGTTCGTTAATTAGTAATTTTAGGACTGAAGGCTTATGTTACATAATTATCTATATTCGTTTTGTATAAATTTAGCTTCAGATTTCATAATAACAATGTTTGCTTGACGTATGTATGCTTTACCAACCGTCTTAATGTTTTGCCTATGACGATCGATTTTAGGACCTCATATTCAACATTTGCCCAAGTAACCAATGTGGAAAGATTTTTAGTAAAATTCCCATTTACAACAAGTGTAATATCTACACTTGACCAAACAGTGACCCTAGCATGACATTTCTCTCAGTCTCTCAGTTTTTGTGACGTAATGTAAACTGGAACTTGACGTTACTTTGATGGAAAAATTTTGTGCCTCGTTTGTACGGGTCTGTCTCCACGGATCCCGGTATCAGATTGAATTCGCCACGGATCACGGCGAGTTGTTTCCACCGATACCGTGATCCGTTTCCAACAAAACAAAAAAAAAGTTTGTAGCCACCGATCACAGTATCCGTAGCTACAGGATATTTTTGGAAACTGATCTCGGTGTGCAGAGACAAGAAATAGAGCAAAATATGTTTTCAATTAGATTTTAGTCGCTTTTTCAATTTTCCATAATATAAACGCAGTTAATATTTCAAATACAGCAAAATCGTGTGTTATGGTCTCAGGTAGTAACTTTACTAACTTTGCAAATACACCGAGTCACTCTGTACAGAAAAATGTGTACTTACCTTGTTCGAAGTAAATAATCTTCATTAGATCTTCACATACTTAGCTTTCATATTGATATTCACTCCATTTGCATTCTGTCTCATTTGCGAATTTTTGGACTTCCTTCCCTTCCACGTCACGATTGCGCGTCCCCTCAGATTTAGGTGAAGTGCCTCCGACACAGTTATCCTCCCCTTTTCGCCTTCAGATTATATTTGTTTGTGATATTATGAAGCTTTATCTCATCATCTCATCATCAGCCTATAAATGTTCCCACTGCTGGGACACAGGCCTCCTCTCTGTGAGAGGGAGTGGGCCGTAATCCACCACGCGGGCCCAGTGCGGATTGGTAGATGTCACATGTCTTCGAATTTTTGGTTCTAGGACATGCCGGTTTCCTCACGATGTTTTCCTTCACCGTTTTGAGAGCAGTGGTGTTGATAAATTACACAAAGTAATGCGCCTGACGGGGTTCGAACCCACGACCTACAACTCGTAAGTCGAGGCCGATACCACTGGGCCACCACTGCTCATAAGCCATGAAGCTTTATACGCCCGAGGATTTGGGCGAATCGATATCATTGAGTTAAAACTTTTAACAAGAAAGAACTTTGTAATTCTTTCGGAGATTTTTTATTGTTATGTTTTACTTGTACTTGTCACATTTTATATGGTATGTATTATTTTGTTATACTTTTGAAATAGCGAATGTCGTAGTGCAGTGGTAGCCAAGTGGTTTCGCCTCACGAGTTGATTTTGATTTCATTGACACTGCTCTTAAAACTGTGTAGGAAAACACTGTGGGACACCTGAGGCTTTTCCCAGCAATGAGAACATTATATGCTGATTATGTGTAATATGTCTTTATGTACCTTGTCCCTTGGGACAGACATTTTTAATTTCGTGTGTACCAGAGCAACGAAAGACAATGTTGACAGAGCCGTGACCTCACTGTACAATACGTTTATTTAAATCTACTAGCAGCACGGGACGGTCGAACAGAATAAAAATGCAAATTAGATAAATTCAATTTCATGTAGATACTTATTTATATTTAAACGAAATTCTCTATATAAAACAGCCTTAGGATTATGAGAGTGTAGTGACAATTTTGGGGTCAGTTACTGTTTTAATTGAATTGTCAGGTCTTTGCATAACCCGATAGTTTCTGCCAGAGAGCCTGGCATTCCGCCAGGACAATCACGTTTTCCGTGATTGTGTTCACTTTCCACTCTCAGCAGCCTCAGCTAATTTTCAACTTGGAAATAAGGTAGTGTTACAGGGTTTACCAACGTTTGGCAACATTTTCTTTGGGGTGCCAAAAAGTCTTTCTAAATAAATTACGCCGGGGGCTACTGGTTACTTTTAAACTCTTTTGAGAAAATTGTTTTGAATTTAGGAATCTTTTGTTTTTTTTTTTTTGCTGTCGTTATTTTTCTCATGAAATGATCTTGTTTATGAACCACTTGTTATTGTAACAAATATTAAACAGTAATTTACTTAATTTACTAATTTTAACATTATTTTATCCCTTGAAAGAAATTCGTCTATTTTTATGAAAATAATAACTACTAGGAAAATATATGACAGACTCTGTGATATACTATTTTATGCAAATAATTCAATATTTCCGGGCCCGGAATACGTATTGCACGGTCGCGTGCCAAACATCGAATAGGCATGAAAATAATGTTAAAGATCGTAAACATTTATTGGATGGGCCATCACCTCCTTTTTTAACCAATTGGATGCCGTTTATTCTTATGGGGTTTAGGTGTCGTCTGCGGTTCGATTTAAAAGGTTCACAAGGTTAAATGTTCAATTCCTAATTCATAATATATCGAATTGATTAATAAAAGAATTGTGACATCATACCATTTGTTGTGTTTTTTCTCCATGATTATTATTTAGATAAATAAGGATCTGTTGTCATAAGTTCTATTTGGGTGATGAAGATTGAATACGCAGTAACGACCATCTGGAAACAATTAGTTCAGAAATGTTATCTTATATTGTAAATATGAAAGTTTGTGAGAATAGATAGATATTTTGTTCTCCTTCCTTATGCAAAAATGTACGGATTTAGACCAGATATGGCGCTCAGGTAGTTTACAATTCACCAACACATTTAACGAAATCCACTCCAGCAAAAGCTCGGATATAAACTACCTACTACTAAATATTGTAATATATACTTTTGTGGACGCAACTGCTAACAATTCTTTCAGGCGGTGGTGTGGGATTGTAAAACTCACTGTAAACAAATTTTCATATTACTCTGCTCAACATTTTCCACTTGAACAAAACGAGAATAACAATTTACTGTTTCTCTATTCATGAAGTTTTTAGTATTACTGCTTTATATTTATTTCTTTCGCATTTGATCAAAATATTGGTGTACAAAACTTTGTTTAGATTTACTTTTAGAACAAAAAAATGTGGCGGGCAACTGGAAGCTAATAAATGTGAAACTAGAATGGAACTACAGTTATGAGATAAAGAGGTAGTGTAGTGAATATTCTGGCTCCATAAATCTCACGTAGACACGATAGGTAATACATAAACAATCCGTATTCATAAATCTGAGTCGGGAAGCTTGTGAGACATAATGTCCGACGCATGCGGCAACCGGTATACTAGTCGAAAGAGTTTGGAGGGCCGCCAGTGCACTCAGGTGGAAACTGAACCCCACATACTGGCCCAATAATACATGGATCTACGTACTTCGATACACTTACGTGGTTTTAGTACAATCGGATTTACGTCTTGTTCGTGCCATATGTTTAGGTTTATTAATCTTGCGGATAGTGCATAGTGTGTGCTGTTGTGAACGTCTTCATTTGTCTACCCACATGCTTATGTAGCACGTGTTTTGTTTCTGTTCGAATCTTTAGTATTTAGGTAGGTATTGTGAAGGTATCATGATTTTAGGGGAAGAATTACTCTTTCTAATCTAAAATAATAGCTACATGGTGTTGAAAATTTTCGGAATGATTTCTTCAGCTAATGTATCTTCATAAAAACGTGTAGAGTTTCAGTTTAAAAGCAAAAAAGCGCTCGCACTGTAAACTAATTTGTATAATTTCCCTTTGACCGCACTCCTATAAATATTCTTAGTAAAGTTTATTGATACAACGAAGTAATAGCTCAGAGGAGAAGTTGTAGAGGGGCGTGTACCAATAATGTTTCAAACACAATTCAAATTTATTACCAGCTTCAAACGGCCAACGAAAACATTGCGAGGAAGTTCGCAGCAGTAAAGGTTTTACGCAAATACTGTCTTTAATTTAATGGCAAATAGATCATGACTTGTAAGAGGGCAGAGTGCCACCGACTGGCAAATGAAACTTTTGTTTTGATTCAACTGTCGCACTAAACTTAGTTTTGGAACGTTGATACGTGATCAGTGATCTGTGATACAAACTGTGATGATTGATTGGGCAAAATAACAACGACCTATCATGTGTCTATTGCTACGTTTTTTGACATCAGCGAAAATGGATTAGCCTTTCAAAAACCGGAGGCAACACCGGCAATTCAACGGCCTTAGCCCTAAAGCTTAATCAGGGACAAAAAGATATACGACAATCATTTACGTTTGTAAGATCACAAGGGGACATTAAGTAATTAAGCCTCGTTGATCCATTAGAACAAGTATCGATCTATGTCATGAAAGACATAATAATGGAAGGTTGGAGATTCGCCAGTGCGTTCAGACGGAAATATTTCAAATTGTTTACATGCCTAATAATATAAATGGAGGTACTTATTGTATTTTGAGCGGGACTGGTTTACTTCATATTATGTTTTGCAAATGTGGGTCAACACTGGCAGGTAAATAGTCGTAGGTTATCTACTGATGCTTTTTAATGTGTAAATAATTTATGGTAAATATGGAAAGGGGTTTTAATGTACTTTATTTAAATGTTGCAACCGGCCAGTTCTCTTTATTCCATAAATATTATTTATTTATTGAGTCAGCTTCGTGGAGAGATATGTTAATAAAATATTATAATATGTAAGTATAACGTATTGGAAGACGAATACTTCCTTTATTACATTTCCCAATAATTGAAAATGTAAATAAATCACAATTGGGTTTGACTGGCACTCTGTTATCATAATCATGACACCGTCCATCTTCGCCTACCATGGATCTTCAAAATAAGGGTTAGACATAACCACTGCAGGTAGTAGGTAAAGCACTATTTCACTTTTCGTGTCTGTCCAAAGTGTTCAAACATTTTCCGAAGCTTTTCCCGGGCGATGCGCTCTATTTCCCGTGGGTGCTGTAAGCGTCTGGCAAGGGATTAAATCAGGCATCTAAGTGATGTTATGACAACAACATTTTCTAACTGAAAACAATGTCTGCTCACCATGTTCAACGGGAAAAATGTACAGTAAAATGAGAAAAACTACCACGTATTAAGCTTTCGACGCTGAGCCATAATCCCGGGAAAAAATCATCGGATTCGACTGGGGTGCGCAAATGGATTAAAAAACTGAAGTAATAAAAAACCGTATAACTGTACAGTTCTCCATAAACAAAGATAACAAATGATTGTTCGAGAACAATTCAGTTCTCTTATAGCAAAAATAATAACCTCAAATGTTGGACGGAATTTATATCTTTGTTTGTCTGCACTTTATCTGTTAATGCCGTGAGTTCTTTGTCAGATTTTCGGTTTGTCTGGATTTTTTTACCTCTTTATAGGTACATACTTCTTTTTTATGACACATTAGCACACTAGATAGGAACCATGTTATATTCTCGCAAATTACATATCAATATTATTATAATACCTACCTAATGTCATTTTTAAGTAAAGAGATATGAGGAGCTTTACTAAATGAATACAGCCGCATGAGTTAATTTTTAATGTTAAGTAATATTTCTCACATTCAGTCTTTGGATGGATCTATGTATCACATTTGCTACTGCGTTTCGGAGCTGCGCACGTTGATCCTGACTATCATGGGCTTCTTTTATGACAGTAGATGAATCGCTATAGGTATTCATCGGCCAAAAGTCTCTAAAAACCACTCGTGTTACTAAGTACATTGGAATGGAATAGAATCATTTATTCGCCAGAGATATGGTTTTACAAAGCTGTTATAATTTATGGGTGGTACACAGACATTTCACCTGCAGTAAGCATGCGAAAACTACAGGCTTATTCATAGCATCACATTACATTAGATTACTTCTACAATTGGAGTTAATTACAAATTACTCTAATGACAAGTCAGATAAGCTGTAGCTTTATGTAAATAAAATACACCTGCACCTAGTTACTGGAAGTCGACCCCAATATAGTATGGAAAAGACTATAGTCAAATGATGATTTCAATTAATAATCTACCACAGGTACCTATCTACTACCAATTTCCGTATCCCATATACGCATCAAATATTCAAATAGTTACCGACTCTGGAACAACTGTAGGGAGGAGCACAACCCTCCGTCGAATTATTTTTATTTAAAAGAACTAGTTCGCTTTGGAACTTTTTCGATTGTGAAAATTTCAGCTTGTTGTAAAGGCAAGTTTTGTTTTTCTTTCCCTTTTAGCGTGCATAATTCGCGTTTTAAACGGATATTGATGAACGTTTTCGCTGTAAATTGTTCAAAGTCATCGGTAACTTCGTATGCATTTTGAAATAATTTATGTTTAGACCTTCCTATAGGTAAGTAAATAAATTGAAATTCAATCCACGGAAAACAATCTAAACAATAAAGCGTAAGCTTCGGAGAGAAGTAAGTATTACACAGACCGGGAAAACTTTCTTAAATGTAAAATTTGTCATTTGCATGAGAAAAACTTTTGTATTTCATAACAAGACAGGCAACGTCCTACATACTTTCAAACGCAACTACGAACCTATACAAAAAATAAAGTTATTTTTAATTGGAACAAAACTTCAGCTAATTGAAAGATTTTGAACCTACGTTAAACTTTTTAACAGCCTCCTTTTAATGAATCTCAAATTTTCTCCGAATCCTTTATTAATGTTGAGTGGAATATTCTTTTGAATGAAAATAAAAACGTAATAAAGTTTATTAAATATGAATGTCTAATACTTTTAAGCGTTCTCGAGCGGGAGTTTTAACAGTGTTATCCCTCGTCAAAATTAGCTGCCACCGCCGCGTTAGGGCGACACTCGTTCCTTATTTGTTTAGGACAGTCATTTAACTAGTTGTTAACTTTGAGTTCAGTTTCGGAATAGAATCATTGAGTGTTAAACTGCTAACGTGGGTTAAAACAACGTGATACTGTTTGGGAAGTTGAATTATTTCAGGGGAACTTTGGAGAGTGGTGCTGATTTTAAAATTTTGTAATGTTATTTAATCATTTGTTTATTTTAACCGGTATACTTATAATAGAAAGAGTTATTCCAAGTTTTTATGTAAAATGTCTCTAATACGTAAAAACTTACCCCGACCACTAGTTTTACCATATTGTTAGCGGTACGAAAAGGGCTTTGTTTTAGCTCTGTCTTATTAGGTATCTACAACCTACGCACTTGTCACACAAACGTTAAATGAAAATTATCTTGGTAGCTATTAGGTATCTACATAATTATTATGATTAATATTAGACGTGATGATATTAATGATTGAAATATAATACGCATTTCCGAGCATATAGACAGCTGAACTAATGAACTCTATTGTGTCAATATGTTTCCGCAGACTGGCTGTCTACCGCACATAATGTTAAATTATGCGACTTTTATACCTACATCTACATATGTGCCAGCTTTGTGGGAGCAAGCGTTGAACTTTAATAAAATTGCTTATTGTTATATTTTATGTGTATGAATTAATTGTGTGTAATTAAACTATTCCCTCTAACTGTTAATTAATTTTCTACGCCAGCCTGTGTCTAACAAATCTAATATTGCGTTCTAATCAGAAACATGAGACGCCATTCTTGTAAACATGTCACCCCTAGAGCATTGAACCTCAAACAACCAGTAAATTAAAATCACAATTCCAACGTATGTGTACTTTCCTTATTAGACCGAGTTATTACCTATGTGACTTGACTGGTAGGTCAACCAGCGCACTGACCTTTGGTGATATGCTCCCGAACTCCCAATACTACCCGAGTACGTACCTTCCTTCCAATGTAGCTCTTAGCGGATGGTACCGACTGTGTAGGGATGTGACCCTTGCAATTTCCATCCCTGATTGACATGTCACGTGACCATGATTAAGCCGTGCCCGTGCTTGTCCGCAGTTCGCCAGGAGAACGAGCGCATGATGCACGACGTCCTCCAGGCGGGAGTCTTAAATCGCACCCAGTCGTCGGCGTTGCGCTGACGCCGCGCTACTCGCCGCGGCCGCGCCTCGACAACGTGCGACCGGCCGCTGCGCCGCCGGAGGAACCCGCGGAGCCCGACCCCGAGCCCTCGAGCTCCGAGCCGCCCGAGCCGGCTGCGCTCCGACACCCGGTGAGCACCGCCCCGGCTGGCCCCACGTGAGCCAACCCCCCGGTCCGGTCTGCCGCCAGGCGCACCTCGGCTGTGACGCACCGGTATGTGAACTGACATATTCATAGACATAGTTATGTTACTCGTTCGCGAATTGAGAATTTGAGAGTGACGAAATGGACGTGTAGGTAGCCAATGTGAAATTGTGAACAAATAGTAAAGAATGAAAATGTTATTGTTGAAACGTATCGGATAGGGTGTAAAAGACAGGAAGTCAATAATCCACGTTAGTTATTAAATATGCAATTGTCTATGTTAAGACTACATTATGTGGAAACTAAAGGAAGAAATATAATTTGCAGTTCAACTTCAGCTGTATTTCACACGTCAATCAAATATGAATGAATAAAATATAAAAAATACAAAATTCTTGTTAAATTTTGTCTCTGAGCTGTGAAAGAAGCTGTGGTTAGAATGTTGGATGTTTGTAGATTTGATAGCATAACTGTGTATGCGACACATAACATAATGATAAAAGTACCAACTTCAAACGGGAACAATCATCAATACAATAAGGACAAGTTAGATTTCTTTCTTTATTTTTAATAAAATTATAAATTAATGTTAATATTTGGTGGTGTGGAAATAGTGCCATTATATGCACAATGAAGTAATTTTAAACCCGCATGTATTAGATAACTCCTCTAGCTGTCAACCCGACGATGAATTTAATGGGCTTCTTCATGACGTTTGTATAACTAAAAAACAAAGTTTTTATTTTTTTTCAATGAGCACAAATAGTATTATTTTATTAATCACAGTAAAACACACTAATGTATCTAATATTCTTAACTGTTTACCATAAATTATACCTACAAGTTTGTATTTCACTAAGTGAGTCTTAACTGAGATTGTGCACAATAATTTTGAGTTTCTACTGTTAATATTGAACTCAATGTTCAACTTTAATCAAGAGCTTTCGAAACTGCGCTTAAAATGATAAATAAATAATAAAATCTGTTAAAAATAAGAGCTTTTTGTATAGTAGTTGTTGTAGTATTATTCCTACGAGAAGAAAATTCTTGTGTAAAATAGAACTGCAAAAATCTGTGTTGTTCGCTCCGGTGGATCTGTCGTATTTAAGTATTGACTTTGATGCAGTAACGCGAGCGGTTAGGTAGAATATTATTATTTAAATAAAAATATGTTAGCGTTCTTTGGCGCGGCCATGTTTGCCTGAACACAGCGAATAAAGCTTTATGCTTCAGCCTGTATTTCAGCGATTAATCGCACTAGAATCAAGTGTTAATAGCCTGTATATATAAATACGCGTGGAACTCGCTTCATATAATGTAAGCCATCGCCTTTATTACGTTATGGATGGCTGTCTCTCCCAAGTAATGACGTACGACGTAAATGTAATTTAATTAATCTACGGAAAGCAATTCAATTAAACACTGATTGTAAATAACTTGGTTTATTATTTGCGAGCTTATATGTTTACCTTTATATGACGTGACAAGCATCCATAATGTTTCTTCTGGTTACAAAGATTTCGCATTTTCCTGTCTCTGTTTTACAGGTTGAGGTTTAAACCTAGCCATTACCGCCTACTTAGTGTTTTCCTTCTACCAACGGAGAGGTTTAAATTAGAATATTTACCCAACTAAAAATATCTTGGCATAAAATAATCTCTAGGCTAAAAAGCTCTCATATATACCTATATTTCTATGTACTATTAAGATCCACAAGGGATTTTGTATATACTAACTAGTTTGGAACAGTTTTCTGTTCACATGATGTAAATTAACAATAAATATAGGTATCTCACTCACGGCTCTTGATCCCCTGCTTCGCCATTTTGTGTAAATTATTTCAAAAACATTATAATTTTCTAGGTTTTATATTGATTACACAGCCCTATGGATCAATGTAAAAGTTCCACTGAGATCCGTCCAGTAGTTTTTCAGCGCCTGCACAATATCTAGTCTGAATTTGTATTAAAATAATCAATTCTAACTAACCCAGATCTAATTATTTCTTGGCGCGACTACTTTATATCCTAGTATTTTTATATAACCTGATCTCTTTTTTTTAATATAACTTGGTAGAAAGAGTTATTCACTAAAACTACAAATGCCGACATCCATTTCAGTGCAACATTTTAAACGCGTGAATAATAAAATGAATAAAGTTAGTAGGTCAGGATACGGATTACTGTTATTTTATTACTATCCTCCATGCGAAGCCGGGGCGGGACGCTAGCGAACATAATCCGGATTTATACAACAACTATCTGCGATATTGAAAATGATTTTAATCTTAAACTATTCGACCCGGATCGAATCTACTTTACTACCCAGTTATTAAACTTCACTCTGTACATCTAAATTATACGAACTTTACATAACAATTTATTTTGTGAAAATGAGTCTTGGTCGAAATGTTGACGTTAGAAACAAACCACAATGCTGGTAGCAAGAAAACACTGAGTGAACATTGCTGTTCCATGTTACGAATATAATGTTTAATGTGAGCTAAGCGTGTGTGTGTGCCCTGCATAGTGCTCAAATTCAGCCTGCCGCCAATCGTTCGGTTTGCATCACAGATATTGTTTGACCAATTTAGAACAGCTGCACATATTTGTCCATTGGGCAACAGACGAGGCACTCTGATCATACCACCGGTGCATCGACAAAGAGAATCCCAAGATTGCGACAGGCTGCAAATCCGCCCTGTGCCGGAGCAAGGCTAAACGCTGTGCAACTACTAGTTACGAATATGTGTATCGACAATTAAATGTATGTACTAGTTTAATTGCGATCCGCATCCCCTCCCATCCTCGTGTGATACGATATGCTACGTGTTCAAATGTTATCGTTTGATTATCTCTAAGAAGTCGCCACTGAGCGAGAACTGTCAATGCATTCATTCGGCTATACTAGAGATCAATTCCAAATATTAAACAGGACCTATTAACGTAATTAGTGTTAGAGGGAGATACAAAGAATTTTATAGTTGTTTGTTGTAAATGTCAGTTTTAATTAATCTATTTTACAGAACAAAATGTTTAATAAAATATCTTTATAAAATAAGCGGTTGTATCATTTGCTCGGCCGGTGTTTATTATATTTATGGAGCGTTGGGGTCTTCTGCGAGGCGTCGAAGGGTTTAATACGTTAAGTTGGTGTGTGCACAAAAGCGTGCAATGTATACCTACAAGTTGTGTAGAGAAAAGGTAGGGTTTGGTTAGGAGGGGCAGATAGAGAGAGTGGCATTCCTCCCGAGGCGCCCTCCAAACTATGCGGCCGCTCGTGTTGCCACCATGCAGCCTCCCAAACAATTTGTACTCCAAACTTGCGACACTCGGCTTAAAATTAAACTGTTCGCACGCAAGTTTGACAGCGCAGAACATTTGTTAATAACTTCTCACCTCATATTTAAATGATATTTTAATAAGTCTGTGACAGTTCGTGCTTAACTGTCGTTTAATGAGAGAAAACTTTAAGCAGCTTTCATTACGGACGCTGAAATAAAAATGGTTGAAAGTCGGTAAGTAAATGAAGTTAACAAGCTTTTATCTTTGTCGGCAGTCGCAAAGCTTGTTGAATTTACGCGATAAGTTCATAGTTACTGTAGTTAAACTTACAAAAGAAAAATTAATTTATCGTTAAAGTGATATCAGTTATTGATGTTCTTTTTTAATTAATATTTGAATGATTATACAAATTAAAATATTGGAATTACTTAATTTAAAATTAAATCTCAGATAGAATAAACTAATAATCCTATGTAAATAAAGGATAATTCTAAAATCTCAATTTTATTCAACAGAGGTTACAGCTTCGACCTTTGCAAACAGTAAGTCAACAGGAACATTTGTTTCATGTAATAAAGTACAGACATTCTTCACGAAATAATTCATGTAGCACGGTGGGGTTATGATTATACCGCGGGTAAACCTTAGAAATGTATTTGTATTTAGATTATGGCGGTTTTATCCAAGTACACGGTGAATAGCCTTTAAGGGCGCTTATTCTGAAAGTTGGCAACGTCGCAAATACTTAGTTGTCAAATATTAACAAGTTTTAATTAAATTAGCAATGTTACTGAATAGAAATAAGAAATATGGCTCTGTAGTGCACTAAAACATTGATATAGGAATACAATAATTAATATCGTAACACGGAATTTATAGTTTTAGATGTAAAAAACGAATTTGGAAACTTCCCAAATGGCTTTTTTTCACCTGAAACGGTTACAACATCAAATTCAGTGTTTTAGTTGCATTCCTATATCAATGTTTTAGTGCACTACAGAGCCATATTTCTTATTTTCATACAGTAAAATTGTAAACTTAATTAAAACTTGTAAATATTTGACAGCTATTTGCGACGTTGCCAACTATCAGAATATGCGCTCTTAAGGATTGTTTTTGGATGGTAAAATCATTAAATGAGTCCTCCCGCCCCGGTGGAGCGGAAGGGATTGTCAGACTCTTACTAACTAAAAGTCCACCCAGTTTCATAGATTGCACTTTGCATTCCAGGGTCACAGCCTGCGTAGACAGTCCCGCGATTTTAGCTGTCATGCTCATAGACGAAGTGAATTAAACTGTTAAGACAAAAGAGCATTCTCATGGAGGTCACAAAAAGTATCTAATAGGATATAAACATTTCAGATGCAAAAAGAAGAACAAAGTGATTATTTTTTACCTGAAAGCCCCATCAAACTAAGTAGGGCTTTAAGTGTCTGTGAAAAAATATTCTACAACATCTGAGGATTTTTCAATATTTTATAGAAGAAACAACAAAACACTTGCCTGCGTAAAGCTAACTTTTTAAATCCACTAATTGTTAAAGATCGTATGTAAATAAAACTGCCTCTACATAAATGTTACTCATTACCAGACGAACAAAGTTTAATCCGAAAATAGAAAAGGAACTTTTTTTTTAATGGAACTGACGTTGCACATCACTAATGAATGCTAGAACGAACTTTTGTCAAAAGAACAAACAAACTCGAATTAACATTTTTCATTTGGTTCAATTATCAATTTGAACTCTATGAACTTTAACGTGAAGCACATGTTAAACAAAGTCGGCAAGTGTCAAAACTAAAATTTCATAAAGCTCAAAGTGGATTAAACGTGAAATGAACGTCAGTTACACCTCATTGTTTTTAGAACTATTTTACTGTGAAGCCTACAGTTTCGTACTTACCTCTGTATTTACATTTACCTTTGCGAAAGAAAATTACATGTTGGGTGTAAACTTTTTCTATTAAAGTAATGTGGGCTTACTGTACATTTGCTTTCAGGTTAATGATTCCTCGCTTTTATGGTTAGTTAGAATTTATTTGATATTCAATTAACCCAAGGGTTATTAAATTAGCTGATTGTATTCGTCATAAGAAACAATTTCGCGTAGCAATGCTTTTATACCACTTTGCGAGTTACTTCCTGTAGCAGACATGTTCTTTTAAGAGTCCTATAGACAATATTGGCACATGGAAATATATTACAACCAAAGGTGAATTGAAATCATCTGTGTGATTGACTTATAAAGGAATACATATTTACTTTATAGGCAGGATATAACCCAGTCTACAATAGTCAGACAATTTGGAACTTTATAGAACTTGAACATATTTTTTTAAACTTTGTCCCACACCAGGAATGCTTCTGAAGCGCGGGTGCACAAACATAAACACTTAGAACAAGAACAGCCACTTGTCACACACACACAATCACAAATATTTGTTCCGTGCGGGAATCGTACCCATGACACGTCGTAACACTACGCCAATCGTGTCGTCGTATTGTTTGGTCGTTAGACGACTGACATTATATTTTTCCCTGACTCGGAAAATAGGAGAATATCTCGTTACCATAAGATATTTACGAGCCTTATATTTATTGATTTGAGAGATTTGAGTAGGGTCAAACTAAATCACGTTTTCCCTTTATTAAACTAAAAGTACTTACCGTATACCTTTTCCGAAGGCTTACACATTGTCTAAGAAAGTTGTTGAAAATTCCAAGTTACAGCTTCCCCAGTGAGAGTATGTTCTGAAGTTAGGAAACTTTCAATTCATATAGTTCACACCTCGTAGACACTTAGGAAGTGCTCGCCTACTTAGTAGTTCTACCTGAAATGGAAGTGGCGGGTTTTAGTGGTGTTTAATAGGTTTTAAGTAATTTAGTTTTTGTGTAGCTACAAAATAGACTAGTAAATCAGGCGAGTATAAAGTGATTTTATGTCAAGATTAGTATCAAATGCCACAATGAAGGTACAGTGGCTCAGCGATTGATTCTACTAGTAGTTGCTCCGACCGCTAGGACATAGATCCCACCCACTCGAAACAAAATCAAAACTTCAGTTAGTACCACTTTACTCTATCTTATAAAACATCTGTTAAACAAATTATATATGTGGATTCTGTATTATATACCTGCATTATTACTCGTGATAATTTAAAAGAAAACATAAATTGCTCACCGTGTCTACCAACACGAGCACAATGTTTTGTTTTCACCACAAAATGTTTGTCCTATTTTAAAATGACATGACAAGTTAAATACTTTAAATACAAACGAGTCGTCACATCCGAATTAAAATACCACAGGGCTGTATTAATATGGAAGTAATATTCTGTGGTAACTGGTTTAAAATGCGTCGCAGTTCTGCAAGCTTTGATATTCTACCGGCAAATAACTACGTCACAAGAACGTCAATTACATTAATGGATATAAGTGCTCTCTCGTACAACCATAAATCCGAATATGTTTTTGACTATATCTTCAAACATTTTTGTTTTATTGCTAAGTACTTACTACCGCATATTTTGTTATAATTAGAAATGGGCCGACTATGAATTTTCCCGAGTGACCGACTGGCCGAATTGTCGGCCAAGCCAATCATTGTTATCGGTAGAGTACAAAGGCCATTAGCAATGTTTTTGGCGTTTCCTATAAAGCTGAGGCACTCCTTAGTACATCATTAAATAAACCCAAAAATATTATTAAGATGTGCGGTTATAGAAATTATAATGTAGGTAGGTCTGTTTATTTATTTATTTATTTGTGTACACATAACACATAGAAAAGTACAACATACAAATGAAAGAGCACAGAGGCACTGCCTATTTCATTAAGAAAATCTCTTCCAGCAGACCAATGACAGAAAAGAGATAGACCTCAAAACGTAGACACACAAAATTATATTTATTTTTAATTCAGTTGACATTATTGACTACCAGGTAAGAGTCAGCTTCATAAATTAAAATCGAAGCTAAAAAAATTAATTTCTTTTTTTGCAGACTTTCGCCGACTGTTTTGCGACTACCTTTATCATAATATACCTAGGTATTTTCTGCATGAATCTTCCTGTTCTTTACTCCCACTAATAATGTTTATAAGCAAGTGGGTGTATTTGTGCCGGAGAAAGGCGACTACAATAAGCGGCCGATTAGAAATGAGCCCAATTACCGCAACCCCTTTTACGGATATTGAAATAAGCCTCGGGCCCGTTTAGTGGGTTCTTTAGGATAATCCGAATATCTCGTGAAGTTTGGAAGCACGTGTATAGAAAAGTTTTGAATGTTAAAATGAAATGTGTGAACAATTGAATGATGACAAAACAAGCTGCGCAGTGGCTTAGTGATTGATTCCAGACCCCAGTTAGGAGTCTTTAATAGATTTTTAATTCAGTACCCAAGCGCATAAAGTTGAAAATCTAATAAAGCTAAGGAGCGATAGCGAACAGAACTTACGAAAACGCTCCTGAGCGTTTACTGCCGGTGCCGTTTGTCTACAGAAGATTTGCTGTCTGTTGAGTGTTCGATTTCCGAACGGAAGAAATATTGGGATTGCCTACAAGTTGTTCCGGGGTTTGTATGAATGTTTGTAATTTTGCATACGCACCCAGGATTCAGAAATTATTGTACAAGTGTAGAGCATAGTTAAAAAAGAAAAGAATAGTTCATATTTTATGATATCAGTTTTCTCATTACACCCAAGTATGTACTCGTACATCGACCTCTACTCTGAGAGTCGGTTACAAAGTGCGGTCTCAAGAGAGCATTGTTATGATTTCCACGCTTTGCAAACGGATTTATACCGCCCAACACATAATCCGTTCACAGCATTTTCTGCACCCGCGGGAAAAGATTTCTTGAAAGAGAATGTAGTGTCGACTATTCTGTTCTTCAAGATAGCTTGGCTCTTTGTTCATGTTATAGTAGAAGAAAATATCTTATTTAATGTAAATGACCTAATAAATTCAAGTTTTACATTCATCAAGTAGAGTTCATCACGGATGTGTATTTTTGTTTTATTTTTATAATGTAATATTAAAAATATGATAAAATGTTAAAAACTGAGTAAAGATAAAAAAATATAGGTATATTTAATGACCGAGTTCCCGATGATGCTGGTGTTCATTATATTTTAATAATGTACTTTTTAATATTTAAGATGTAAAAAATATGTGCAAAAAACAACACATACAATAATTTATTGGTAAACAGATCCGTGTATATAAACTAACGCTAAACGTGATTTCAAGAACCATTTCCAATTTCCATCCTTCATTTAATTTCGAAAACCAATAACACCCGCTCAGCCTGATTCTGAACAAATACAAAATCTAAACGCGCAAGTACTATCTTTACCAATGTAAGTTTGATTTTCGAAATGCAAACAATGGAGCAACAATCAGCCCTTACGTGGGTTCGTATCGAGGTTGATACTAGGTAGTTCACACTCGACTGGTACATAAGTTCCGCTCCGCCGACCATCCATTGTACGTCGTTAATGAGTCTAATCGGGGACCATAAGCCATTTTATTATATCATTAATCAACAGCCCAAATTATTTAATTAGTCCGTAGTGGTTAACGATACTTGAATTATTTTTAGGGTCGCGGAAAACTAAACTACGTTTAATTTTCGTGGTACAACTTTACAAACGGTCGTTGGTCGGCTTTATCAAAAATGGGCAACTGTTAAAGGGGAATTTACAGGGGTCGTCACACCATGTGCAAAGTCGGTGGTGGGAACTATCAAAACGATAGCAGTGCGCGATGTCACAGATTTGTGAAACAACGGGGGCAGAGTGAAGTAGGTATGTGTCAAGTTTAATATGCACCACAACTTTTTTGAGTAAGTGCTTTTTTTTAGGGTTTATTGGTTTTTTTAATGAAAAACAAGAAGAAAATGTTTATCAAAATATCTACTTGGCAAGAATTTGCATATTTTATCATCATCATCATCTCAGCCATAGGACGTCCACTGCTGAACATAGGCCTCCCCTTTAGATCTCCACATATACCGGTTGGAAGCGACCTGCATCCAGCATCTTCCGGCTGTATTTTAATATTTTATGGCTTCCATTAATGTGGTCACTAGAAAGCACTATCATCGCACATACAGCGTAGAGTAGCCTTGTCTCCGTGCGACTAAGTCGACCGAAAAATAGATCCGTGCGAATCCCCATCCACCAAAGGGTTTATTTACAAGCTGAGACACTTAGTGGAAATTTCCGAAGTGTCCTTGATTTCAATGACACCCATTCTATTAAAACCAGAACACAACAATACGGCTAGGCGACTGAAATAGAAACATAATGTGTATAGTGAGAGTACCACTTCGACGTACAAACCCTTTCACAATGAGCTGTAAAATAACACTGCTTGAAAGTACTCTTGTGGATATTTCCCCCATTCTATAGTTGACCTCTCTTCTTTAGTCCAGATTTTTCTTACTTGTTTAGTGTCAGCCACTTCACAACGTCATTAGAATCCCCTTCTAGTCTAATTAGATACCCTACTAACAAGAGGTGCGACAGTTATAAATAAAGCTCCAGCAAATTAATTACTGGCGCATCGACAGTCTTGGCAAAAAACGAGATACTATTTGTGGTGGGGATTGTTACTTATTAGTTTAAAAATCCCCAATAGGCTGAGTATATCTAACTAGTGGGGATTTCTTGAAAAAAAATTGAGAAATAAATTGAGATTAACCCTAAAGCCTCATTTAGACTATACAAGAACTTACATGCGAGTTGCGTAACATTACGAACTATTGAGCAGTCACTATTGAGGAGTCACGAGAATTCACTTGATCAAACGATATCCAGAAGACGTAGGTTCGAGCCTCAAAATATTTTTGCGAAATACTACAATGTAGAGAAACTTGCATGTATGTAAGTTCTTGCCTTGCGGTGACCACATCTACACACGAACAAAAAATCGGCTACAGTAAGTTATGCTACAGTAAGTAATACCTTTCTAACTACTGGAATTTATGAACTGAAATCTATAATACTCGTATAGGTCAAACTATAAACTAATGATCAAAGAGTTAGTCGGACTTAAGAACTTATCTTCAAACTAAAAGTTTTGGCCGATGAGTTTTGGCTGATGATTTTTATCTTTTTCTGTCTGATGATGAACGTCTATCTAAAACAGAAAGAGAGAAAGTGCTTCAACTACTGGATATAATGGTTTTACCCGAAACCAAGACGACTGCAGTATTTTTCGTGATGCTGAAAAGAAGGAAGATACGTTTGCGTAAGTATTGGTTTATTTAAAAAAAACAGTGTATCGATATTTAACTGTCAATAAAACTAGTTATTAAAACTAAACGAAATAAAAAAATAATAACCCTCTGGCTTCAGATAGGTAAAATGCCAGTTTTAATAATAAAAAAGAAAACCATGAAAAAACAAGATAAAATTGATACACTTGATAAAGAAATATTTATTACTAGTAAATGACTGAGAAAGGACTCAATTTCTATGATCCCATGGAATCAACTAGAAATCATATAAAAAGCAACTTCATTACATCCAAAGCTACTTTTTTCAGATTGGATATAGGAGTACATTTGCCCGTAAGCTGAGATTATCCATGAAAGACCGTATCCCCCGAGAATTTTCCGAGATGATGAATTAGGACAAACTATCGATATTGGTCGGAGCAGTCACGTAGCCATTGAGATTAATTATATCATCGTACGTGTTGATAGCTCATCTGTTTGTTTACCTATGACAAATGATCAAGAGAATGAACGATAATTACATTGTTTGCATTATATTTATTAGATTTATTTACTTTGGTAACAGGGGTCTACTTACGTCCGTGAACGAAGACAAGGGTACGGGTACGGATACGGATATACGAACGTTAGTAACGTCAAAATCAAGCGGACGGATACCGCTGCGATTGAAGTCCATTTGACGTGGCTCTTGTGTCTATTTCATTATTGATCAAACTGCATTAACACAGGCTTAGAATTTTCCGAAGGTCATGAGTGGTGGCGCTATTAAGTCATTCTTAGTTCGGGCTCGATGTCACGGGGCGTAGAAATCGTCCGTAATTATTTAGATTAGACCTCCAGGTTGGTTGACACAAACAGTGCCGTAAGTAGCCTTTTATGCGCCCAATGCGAGCTTTGTTCTGACCAACTGTGGTCCGGTCTGACCATTCGCCCTGTGCCTGGGCGCTGCTGGCACACCCCTATTTTCGGCAATCCTTACGACGGAATTGGGAGAGGCCTTTGTCTAGCACGCATAGCATGACACCGTAGCAATAGTAACGAGTTTTATCGACGGAAGAATAAACAAAATGACAGAATTAAGATAGATTTCTATATTCCTAAGCATGGAGAGGTTTGATTATATGTAAAGGAAAAATGTTTCGTCGTCTACGGGTTCGGGGCAAAAAATGTCAAATTGTAAAATATTTGTAATTATAACTTTAAGTATTTTTGATAGAATAGAGATATTCGTCATGCTACGCTTCCTGCAGAGGACCAGTTAGGCTACACAAAGAAATGGTTCAAAGTCCCAAGGGATTTAAAACCTTACTAGCACAAGCTTTACAGCTGCAAACTTAGTCCGTTAATCGATAATGTATGAGAAGGAGCACAAATTAATTTAACAACATAACAAAGCAACTCGCAATCTTCGTGTTACTTCATGTTATTACCACATCAAAGCACCTTACCTGTTGCAACAAGGAAACCACACATGTTTCTAATTAACAATAATCAATAAATGTTATCGATATTTGGAGTGGTTAACTAGTGATTCAAATTGACCACACAATACAACAAAACGACGTAGAGGGCGACCGCGAAAGCGGTGTTAGTGATGGCGGGAGGAGCTGAGCAGATTTAATTTTGGACTGGATATATTATGCATTAGCTGCCTATAATGTTTGCAATTGTAGAACTTGAAGAGGATGTCAGTAGTCCTTTAGTCGGATGTCTTCAATTTTAAGGTTCTAGGGCATGCTGGCCGCGAGTAATAGGCGACTCGCTGCCCGACCCTGGACCATGCCCGGGTCGACGGCGCGTTGTGTTCCACGCGCGCCTCAAAGAGTGTCAGCATGATGACGGGCCCCCCCTCTAGAGGGCCAAAGCCTGCCGGGATCGCGGGACTAACGAGTAACCGTAGCTCCGGAACGTAAAGGGCTATTGAAGGACACCGTGGATTTTAGTCAGTACAAGTCTGACAGTCCGTCCCGTCCTACCCTGGCTGGGATGACTTTGATGATTTTACGACGTTACTTAAAAAAGGACAGGTTGGTTTCACCATTAACTTCATTTTCTTAAAATTTTGCTAGTAAAGTTAAGTAAGTGAGTGAATGAGTTAATGATAGTCAAGATATCATCGCCGAAAAACTTCTGGGAAATGTATTAATTTAAAAGAAATGATGCATTAGTACATACTTTAATCGTTGAACAAATGTAACCCACTATAGGTTGCATATTAAATTATCAATCTTTTAGGTGACTGAGGTGCTATTACTGACTATTCAAGTAAAAAAAAATAAAGCTCGTCTTACAACTATCGTAAAGGCGACTAAAGGATAATATTAGGAAGGAAGATGCCTATCTACTACAAAGAGATAGAACATCGTGATACGGAAACCCGATTTCCGCTTCCCAATTCCTTCCGGAACGCTTACCGTGTCAAAGATAAGAAGCTAGGTACGCGATTTTCCGATTGCTTTTATAAGCACCATGTTTAATAGATCGACTAGTTAATCAATTGGATTACGAATGTACATTTTGTTATATTATAAAAAGAAAACATTATTTTTTTGTTTGTAATGCATAAATAAAAACTATTAGACCGATTCTGCGCTGTGGAGCTGGAGATCGTGCGCTGTGGCGCTCCCTGGGAGAGGCCTATGTCCAGCAGTGGACTGCAATAGGCTGAAATGATGATGATGATGATGAGACCGATTCTGAAAATTCAATATAAAGCCCCATTTTCAGTGAGTAACTTACGCCTTATTTTTTGAGAATGGTGTGGTTGTAGTTGATATAATTATATTCTTACGTTGTAAGAATTCTTAAAGTAAGTAATTGATAAGTAAAAAGAGCATAAATTTGAAAATCCACAAATACAAACCGGAGCTGCATCGCTGCTGCAGCGGTTTTCAAGAGAATAGCACTGCAGAGAAGAAATGATGATAAAATAAAGATGCTCTTAATCTTCATTAGTCATGATTGTTTGTCCTTTTCTAGCCACGACACCGTAGTAAGGAGAAGCAGGCGTGTCACTGACCCCAAACAAACTAAGTTAACCAAATTGGGTAGGTAAACAAAGTATTTTCACGTTTTCTACAGCAATTCCAATTCAGCTTATAAATCTGCACAGTTGACTTGAAACGTCTTGAGTAATATAATTGTATGACAAACCAGAGATTGCTACAACTGTCAACTCTGGGGGAGTTGACAGTTGTAGCAATCTCTGGTTTCACACAAAAGCAATGCATAAAAATAGAATTTTACACCCTCATTTTACTCTGTAGTAGAATATCTGAACTGGTAGGGTAATCCTAGTTTAATAAAGGGAGCTCTGTTTACTGTGGCGGGACCACAAAGGGATGTATGCGGAGACAACGTTAAGCGGCGACCGATCATCATTGTCGGATGTTCTCTAGTGGCTACAGTGTGGAGGACCCTTGCTAATCGTTGAGGCAACTTAAGGCCTTGATTTATAAAGCTGTTGGTGTGAGTGAGCCTTAATCTATGTACCTATTTAGTTTCCGATTACCGATACTTAAAGGGTAACTTATATCGTTTACTTATTTTTATCGACAAATCTGCTTATAAAAAAATCCTAATCCGACACCTCGCGAAGTCGGCTATTTTAGTTTTTTAACCGACCAAACTAGTGTGTGCAACAAAATGCAAATATATTGATTCCAAGAGATTTACATCCGTACAAATGACTTTATTTGAAAGGTAAACATTGAGGCTGAACTTATTAAAACTTGAGCGGTTAAACAAAATAAACACACTACACAATAAATGTAAAAAGCCGAAAAATATGCGAAAACACATAAATTACTGTTTTTTTTTCACTTTGTTCCCAATGTTAAAGGTACTGCATTCTTTGGGCGAGCTGAATCGTTTCAGCGTAAATTTATGAGCCGGCATTACCTACTAACGACCATGTGATTGGTCCCATCGAATCACTCTTAAACTGAAATGGTCCATTTTTTTCAGGATTTCTTTTAGAACACTTTCCGAGAGAGAATTAATTTCCGAAAACTGCCAATCTCTCACTACTTCGATTCGGAAACAACATAAAATACAAAATATTTTAATGTAACCGATTGATTCGAAGAAAAACTCAAGCACAAACAACAACAATCTGACATCGGCGCGAAGTGAAGAGGAAAAAATATTTTAAGTAACAATTTATTTTTAGATAGAAATTAGACTCTGGTCTTACTTTATGGCGCTGAGCTTCTAATTTAGAACTATGATTGAATTTAAAATTGGTTAAATGGAGGACAAAAAATCTGAGCTACTGTTTCACATAAAAGTGCAATATCTATGCATAGTCAAAATTATAAAAACACCAAATTAAATTATATTCTCAGAGCATATAGGTAGGTACTGGATCTGTGATAAAAAATTAAGTCACAATATAAAAAATGAAAATATTTGATTTCTAGATATCCTCGGACAGTTTACCAAATAAATTATGGTTGGCAAAATAACACCGGACATAATCTATATAGTTTAAACACCACCGATCCGATTGACACAGTGACTAAGCACTGTCTTTCTGCGCCAAGGATCGAGGGTTCGATCTCCGCTCAAGATAAATATTTGGTCGTCCTTCAGATATTTGTTCAGTCCGGGTGTTTGCAGCGCTGTTTAAGATTGAAGTAGTAAGTATAAGTCCACCACTGGAGAAAACGTCAGTGGTTTTGCTCAAATGGCTAAAGAGTTAATTTTTAAACAAAAACGAAAACATGTCTGATTCCCGGAATTCCCGGTTAAATCTTTACGATTCGTGACAGGGGCGTTATTGCGAATTATAAATGTTTATATTTATGTTTGTTATTGTATTTATTTTTCGTAAATTCAATGTGTGAGAAGTCAAATTACCCATAAGTACAAGTAAAACATTACGTTCTTAGTTGCACAATACAACTATTTCCAGAAAAGTAAATTAAATACACTTTTCTACTTAATTAGATCCAACAATTATATAATACATTAAATATTATATAATTGTTGGATATAATACTTTACACGCCATCAACGACCCGTTTATTACATTAAACGCCACATTTAATATTACTTTATCTCTACAAATGATTTTCCACGTCAGCGGCATAGTTAATTGGCCAGAAGACGTGATCGCTGATCAAGTCACGTCACAAAATAAGTTAAATTTATTATCACGAGCTCTTTCCCCAGAATCTGCGCAATTTCAAACTCGTTTAATACCTGATCATACAATAAGGATTAACATAATCCCTGAAGCATCCAATGAATTTTAACCGTTACTTTGTAATATTTTCTGGATACTGAAGGGTATTAACTAGTAACTGGGTTGTGGGAGTAAGATAGACAATCGTTTCATGTACAAAACAATAACGTAGAAAGATTGATTCAATTCTGTGTAACTCTGGTTCTGGAATGTTCAATGTACACTGAGAGATAGGTCTCTCAGGTCTCAGGTGTACAGGGAACATACAGTAAGATTTTGTCTATCACACATAGAAAAAAAATATATATTTAAGGAATACATTAGCGGGTTGTGCAAAACTAAGCATGTAAAAACTGCAGGCTGCACCCGGCTTGACTGGAAGCTGACCTCAATATAATTAGGTTAGGGATATAGTGATAACATGCATATATATAGTTGCTTCAGAAAAAGTGAAAAAAGATACGTAAAATTTTCCGGATCTTTAAATGTGAAGCTTAGCGTTTCTGACGACGGTTTGACGAGTGACTGATGGCGGGATAACTATACAACTTTGTCACACCGAATACCTGGATACGATAGTCTGTAACGGGTACCTAAGTAAGACTGACACACATTCACGTAAAACTGACAGAGGTACGTAAAAAACATTTTCCGTCTTACTACAAAAGAGTTAAACATCGGTTAAACACTTGTCAAATAAAGTGTCGGCATTTGACGATGATATAAGGTCCGTTTTTAGACAAATGTTCAACAGATGTTTAACTATTTGCAGTAAGGCTGAATGTTCGTTTATGCATTCATTTGTCGAAATTACGCGACATGCGATGGAAGTTCACTTGTATTGCAAAGAGGAATTATTTAATGTAAAACTTCAAACCTGACCTAACAAACACTGTCATTAGAACTTAAAACGGGTACCATGATTATTTTTTTTTAATTTTCAGATATTTGGGGGTCTGAATTTTTTTTTTTTTAAATTCAGACCCTCTTTTCTCGCGAAATACTGGTTTCTACTTTGTAATAAGGCCAATTACGTAATAGCATTGCTTAAAGGTTCATGAAAATGCAAAATTTAATCATTATAGTAGGAGAACATCGCTCGTACAAAATCACCCAGTTTATTCGTGATCTAAACTTAATCTTACTAATCACATACTTAATATCACATCTCTTTTCCAGGTTTCCAGAACGTACAGGGAGTCTGAGAAAATCCTTTGCTTCATGTCATAAAAAATCTGGTACAATAATACACGCACACCAGTTGCGAGCACCTGCACCACCTGAAGAACGAAACGAAAATACGAAAATTGTGCCAATACGCTATGGTATAGGAACAGCCAGTGCCCATCATTATGTGATACCCTTAATCCGGTAGAATAAGGGAAAGTTGTTTTATCTACTCTCATATCGTTAAATTCAAAATACAAAACTCAAAACGAGTTTATATGTTGTATATGCGTACTTTACAAATAGTATATCGAAATGAAATTAAAAAAAAATAATTATTACACTATTTCTCAAACAAAATGTTATAATTTTTTTTTTCATTGCGATAAAGATTACAGATCATAGATACATCTATTTATTTTTTTATCCGTGGCTGCTCGCGCTTTGGTGCATGCGCGGTGATAACTGGAATTTTGGCGCCATAATACGCTTGTGTACTGTGTCAATTTTTATCTTTATTTGATATGTTCGTGTTCAATGAGAGTAGATAAAGTAGTGTATGAAACTGCACTTATCTAGGCATTGTGTACCAAGTTTCATAAATTACTATTTTAAAACCATGTGAAAATCATCTAATGAGACCTCCCATCCAGGATTGACAGACTCGTACTGACTAAAATCTACGGCGTCCTTCAATAGCCCTTTACGCTCCAGGGTCACGGTTACCTCATAATACTGTTCCGTGATTCCAGCAGGAAGAGAAAGTGGGTAAGTAAAGCTGCAGGCCACTGACTGTACTATTGAAAAACAAAACACTAACAATTGGCCTTGGGGTGTTTTTGCGAATACATATTACGATTGTCCATCTGAGGAAAAAAATGAAACTACATTTCTTTTTTATAGAAATAAAGAGCTTACATTAGTTTCTTCCCGGCATTTTTAACTACAGTATCATTACGCTAATCTTGAACCATTACAAGACAAAGATAATAGTGGGGTATTACTAAGTTACGAGTAGAATACCGTAAGCCGATTGCCCACTATCGTAGTGCGACCAGAGGTGACAAAGCCATTTAAAAGCTCCTAGAGGTGATAATAAATCTCTAAAAAGGCACAAAGTCATTTATTTAACACCAACACCCAGCTTTATGACTACTTAGGCTCATAATATGCAAATTACAATTCTCTATGTAATGTAATCTACACTAATATTATAAAGCTGAAGGGTTTGTTTGTTTAGTCGAACGCGCTAATCTCAGGAAGCAGTGGTTCGATTTGAAAAAGTATTTTTGTGTTGGATAGTCTATTTATCGAGAAAGGCTATATAGCATTAAGCCCTGTTTCCACCGCGAGCGGAACGGACCCATTAATGACTTCTTTAAACTAGCAAGCGCAAACTGCATAGGTACTCCTAGTTTTGAATGAAAAAAAAGTTTAGTTTCTGCTGTCTAAAGCCCGGTTTCCACTGCAAGCGGAGCGGACACATTAATGACTCAGCGGGTGAAAAGAGTAAAAATGAGCTCGCTCTGGGAACGCTATTTTTTTGCTGGTGGAAATACAATATGTAAGCATTTAATAAGTCATTAATGGGTCCGCTCCGCTCGCGGTGGTAACTCACCTTTACTAGCGTGAAGGTGACCAAAAAGAACCGAACAGAGAAAGTGAAACCACGGGGAACGGCTTGTTTTACATTAATCACCGGTAATGGTGGTCAAAAACCACCTTATTTTATATCTATACCTAAATTTCTGTGACGCCTATTGCTAGTTATAGTTGGAATACTACACCAAACCAATTATAAACCGTATTACGAAAATAAACATCACCTTTCTCCTAATTACCTTCAGTATAATCATATTACAAAGTGTTTTACAGCGAGTCTAGCTAATATTACCATCTGTTCTCCGTAGTTAGTTCCAATTCTCGTTTAATCTTTCTGTCTTCCGCTTGCAAGGAGGTTGGAAATTGCTTTTTCTACGACTGCAATTTTTTTCCACGATTGAGATCGTTGCAACGTAGTATGCATTGCCCGGAGTATTCAAAGGGCGAGAATTATGTCAGTTTATTTTTTGGATACTAAATTTCCATTGCCTAACACACGAACAACGGTCACCCGCGCGGAGGATTGGTAGCACTAGGTGTACAGAAAATCATGTCTTAAAATATAGTTTTGCTAGTCCATTGGCAAAAGTGTGTGTTACCAGTGTGACCTGCGACTGAAGACCACGTTTCGGTGCCGTAGCACCGAAACGTGGTCTTTCACTATAGGCCTCATCTCAAAGCTCAAAGTCGCTCAGCGAGCTATGGAGAGGGCTATGCTCGGTGTTTCTCTACGTGGTCGAATCCAAAATGAGGAGATCCGTAGACGAACTAAAGTCACCGATATAGCCCACCGGATTAGCAAGCTGAAGTGGCAATGGGCAGGCCATATTGCTCGCAGAGCAGATGGCCGATGGGGTCGAAAAGTGCTAGAGTGGAGACCGCGGACTAGCAAGCGCAGCGTAGGACGTCCACCAACGAGGTGGACAGACGACCTTGTAAAGGTCGCCGGAAGACGCTGGATGCAGGTCGCTTCCAACCGGTATATGTGGAGATCTAAATGGGAGGCCTATGTTCAGCAGTGGACGTCCTATGGCTGAGATGATGATGATGATGATTGGCAAAAATGTAGAGACAGGTCATCAAATTAAAAAGTTTTACCCTGGCCAGGACACTGCAATCCGGTTATATATAAATTTTTTGACGGCACGGTTGTCGCAGTGGCTGAGTTATCGACTGCTGCGCAGTGTGTCGCGGGTTCGATCCCCGCACGGAACGAATGTTTGTTTGATCTACAAGTACACACATCAAAAGTGTCTAGGGATCAACATATATTTTTGCAATAACTTTTCTCCTGATTGATATTAATTAAAATTTTCTTTAAGGATTCATCAAATAAAGTGTTTTCGTTTGTCACAGTAACGATAAACCAAGTCACCTTTGTATTAATAAAGAAATTTGCCATTTTCCTAATAAAGGGATTTTTGACATTTGAACCACTAACACAAAAGTTCGAAAAAAAGACTGAAATAACAGTTTTCTTTAAAATTTTATTGGGTAACTTAAACAATTAATAATCCGTGTTTCTACCGCGAACACTAACAACACAAGAACATCGGTTTGGCATACTCAAAATGAGTTCATCCAAATCACGCTGTGGAATGGCCGCCCATGTTCGTTGCAACAACAAAAAAGGTCTTCTTGCTACTGGATACCCTCCATATTCGGCAGAGCTCTTCTCTGTAGCATATCCCATGCATGCTCAATCGGATTCAAGTCTGGCGACTGAGCAGGCCAGGGCAGGACATTGATGTTAGCTGCGGCGAGAGTCTGTCTTACAACTCTTGCGGTGTGCGGTCGTGCATTATCATGCATTAACTGAAATAAGGGACCGATTTGCACTTGTAGAGGAACGATGACGTCTGATACAATCGTCTCAGCATAAATTTGAGCGTTGAGGTTGCCTCTGATCCAAATCAACTCAGTTCTTCCGCCGATCCAAATACCCGCCCATACCATGATGGTTCCACCACTATAAGGATGGACTTCCTGGCAGGATTTTAATCGCTGTTGGCGTCCAGGGGTTCTCCAGTGTCGTATACGTCTTGTATCCGGTCTCATACGGAAACGAGACTCATCAGAAAAGCACACGAAACGCCATTGTTCTTCTGCCCAATTTCTGTGTTCAAGAGCCCATTGATATCGAATCCTACGATTGTGCATTGCTATAGGTGGTACCCGTAGCGGTCTTCGGGAATGAAGGTTCACTTCATGCAAGCGGTTTCTGACTGTTTGGTCGCTAATTAAGTTCCCTGAAGAGTGATGAAGCCTCACGGCTAACATCATGGCGGTTATTGTTGGAGCTCTTCGAGTTAAGATTTGAATGTATCGGTCTTGTCTCCGTGTGGTGCAGCGATACCGTCCTCCATGGCGCTCAGCCACGGTACCAGTGCTTCGGTAACGTGTCCAAGGTCGACTGATAACACTCTGACTTGTATTCAGAGCTAAAGCCACAGTACGTTGCCGGGAACCAGCTTCTATCATTCCCACGGCTCTGAGCATTTCTTCCCTGCTTAAATGACGTCGCCGCTCCATAATAACGTTGGTTTTAATCAGTAGTAGGGAAACAGTAGCACTAATAATGTCTTCAATGCGTTGTATGTTTTTATAGGGAAATGTATTATAGTGATGTTGTCGAAATAAAAGAGAACTGTTTAGTTCGACGATTCGTGTAATAATGACAATTATTAGTGTGTGCAGTTACAAATATAAGGTTAGGCGAGCTGCACACTACACCTCCCCTTTTTTTAAAAAAAAAAATGGCTTTATTATCTAAGTACATAAAACATTTTTTTTTTTTAACTTAAACAACATTTTTAAAACAACATGTTTTTAATTAAATATACTTTTTATCATAACTAAATTATTTTAAGTAACAAACAGTTTTGTATTGTTTTTATGAATTACATATTCTTTGTTATCTTTTAAAATTTTAACATTTGGTGAAACATCTTCAATCACTTTATATGGTCCTAAGTAAATTTTATCTAACTTATTTCCTACTTGATTTTTAATTAGAACTAAATCTCCACTCTTATATTTTAATCCGTTTACATTTTTATCAAAATTATTTTTTCTTAATTCCTTACTGAATAATAAATTATTTCTAGCTTCAGCTTGTGCTCTTTGAAGTCTGTATTTTAGTTCCAAAGGGTAAGAATCAGGATTATATAATGGATCAACATAAGAACTTTTTGCAATATTAGATGGCAAATTACAATTCTTCCCAAATACTAGCTCAAATGGAGTGTATTTTGTTTCAGAGTGTACTGCAGTGTTAAATGAAAAGCACCAGAATGGAAGCCAACTGCTCCAATCTGACTTATTATTATCACATTGAATCCTAAGATAAGCTCCTAGAACCTTATGAGTGTTTTCCAATCCTCCCAGAGTTTCATGATGATAGGCTGTTGAATGTAGTTTATTTATATGCAACAAATTGCAAATCTCAGTAAAAACTGATGACATAAACTCTGTTCCCTGGTCTGTTATTATTTCTTTAGGGATACCATATCTCAGAATAAAATTATTTACAAATAACCTAGCTACAGAAATAGTGTCTTTCCTCTCTAAGGGATAGGCTTCAACGTATTTTGTTAAATCACACTGTAATGTGAGAATATACTTATAATTTAAATTATCTACATCTAAAGGACCCATTAAATCTAAACATATTCTTTCAAAAGCAGTGGATGGCGTTGATGTTATAACCATCGGTTCTTTTGTATGTCTATTGGAATGCTTTTGAATCTGACAACTTCTACATTTCTTTACGAATTCTGTTACATCATTAGTCATTCCTGGCCAATAATAGTACTTCCTAATATTATTTAACATTCTGTTTACTCCCGCGTGGCCACTGGTGGGTAATAAGTGGAAGTCATTCAAGATCACTGTTTTCGTGTCTTTGTCAGAAACTCTTGTCACATCTTTAATAACAAGTAGCTTAGGAATGTCATTCAAATGACTCATTTCCTTTATAAAATTGTTAACAAAAATTTCATTGCGCTTATTTTTAATTATTATGAGCTCGTTTATTTTGATTTGCTTGCAAAAACGTTGCAATTCTCTCGCTAACACACTTACGGTCGATAACGATCGAGAAATCACAAGAATTGCTGATTTTTCAGGTACGAATTTGCAGATACCATTGTCACTAGTGAAATGTTTTGATTTTTCTATCTGCTTTATTGTATTTTTATTACTAAACAATATCAATTCAACGCTGTCAATCGGTCGTTTGAGGATTTCCACTACCTTAGGTTGATCAGGCCTTGGAGTAGAGGATACCTCAGTAGTCATGTCGTTGTTGTCACAGTCAGTGCGTAACCTTCGAGTTTGTGCCCTTGTCATGACTGATACTGCATGCTTGTTCATATCTTTTAGGCTGTTGGATGTAATAGGTATCCGGCTCAATGCATCTGCAGCTGCGTTGTGCCGTCCTGGGACATAGCTAATTTCAAAGTCATATTCTTCAAGATATAATCTAAACTTTGTCAATCGGCTTGAAGGATCAGTCATATTAAATAAATAAATCAACGGCTTATGGTCTGTTTTTATATAAAACTTTTTCCCATATAAATAAGGTCTAAAATGTCGAACTGCCCAAACAATAGCAAGTAATTCTAACTCGATCACCGGGTATCGCGTCTCTGCTGGTTTCAAGTTACGGCTAGCGTATGCGACTACCTTGCCATTGCTATTAGACAGTACGGCGCCTAACCCAAGTTTTGATGCGTCAGTTTGTAACGTAAAAGTGTTGTTATCACTAAAGTCTGGATAGTCAAGTATAGTCGGACTAATAAGAATCTGTTTTAACTTATAAAATGCTCGCTCGCATTCATCACTCCACACGAATGCTACATCTTTTTTACATAACGCATTCAAAGGATAGGCTATTTCAGCAAACTTTGGAATAAAACGTCTATAATAATTTGCGAATGCTACAAATCTCTTGACTTCGTCCACATTTTGCGGGACTGGATATTTTTGTAGGCATTCTACCTTCGATGGATCGGGAAATATTCCTTCTGAGGTTATTTTATGTCCTAAATAAACGATTTCTTTACGTAAAAATTCACATTTTAGGGGATTTAATTTTAGATTCACTCTTCTTAGGCATTCTAAAATTTTTATAAGGTTCTTATTATGCGTTTCGAGACAATTTCCTACAACAATACAATCATCTTGATATAAGAAGCATGATTTATAATTTAAGCCAGACATTGCTATTGTCATGAGACGAGCAAAAGCACTAGGCGATGTCTTAAGTCCCATTGGACATCGTTTCATTTGATACTGCTTGTCTATTGTAAATGCAGTGAACTTCCTAGACTTTTCTTCTAAGGACAGCTGATAGTAACCTTGACTAAGATCTAGTTTTGAAAAATAGATGTTATTAGATAACGAATCTAGTATCTCAGTGATATTAGGTAACGGAAATTTATCATCCTGTATCCTATTATTGAGTTGGCGATAGTCCACTACAAGTCTCCATTTCCTTTCTCCTGACCTATCTGTCTTTTTAGGTACTAATAGAACTGGACTTGACCATTCTGAAATAGTCTCTTCAATAATATCGTTTTTAACCATTTCATCTATTTGTCTTTGTACCTCGCCTTTTAATGCTTTAGGCAATCTATAAGGCTTCACATACGCTGGTGACGAATTTTCTTTTAGTTTAATTGAATGTTCTATTAAATTAGTTGTTGTGAGCGTATCTCCTGGCAAATGGAAAACATCGGCATATTTGGCACATACGTTTTCGATACCTCTTTGTTCCTCTTTATTTAAATAGGTATTTAGTTGTAACGTAGTTAGCAAAGTTTTAACTCTATCCACACAAATATTATCGTCGTCAATCTTGCAAACATAAAAATTATTTAAGCAACTAATACTTAAATCTGAAGTATTTACATCAACCGAATTATCAGTTGTATTTAATATCCTAACAGGAATAAGTCCATTATGTGGCTTCGATACTACACCTGCTGTGAACACACCTTTATAAATTTCCTTTGACAAAACGACGCAATCACTGTTGTGTGACGTCGGGATGTGTTTAATTACTTCACAACGAGGCGGAATTGTAAATAAATTCCTATTAACATGAACACTAACAGACTGGTCTCGGGTTTCCAAACTCAGAGTACCATTTTTATAGTTTAATACAGCGTTATACCGCTCAAAAAAATCTTGCCCGAGTATGCCTTCTGCAACACAAGATAAGTGTTCAAAAATGTAAAACTTTTGTTGAAAAGTTACATTTTAATTATAATATCTAAATAAATGTATCCCATGGACTCTAAATTACCACTAATTCCTTTAATGACTATCTTATTCTGTTTTACTAAATTCAATAAATTCTTATGTCGCGACAACCATTCATACTTTAACACACATAAACTAGCTCCACTATCAATCAGTAAATTAAGATCAACATCACTATTTGTTAATCGACAATTAATAATACTAAAATTACAAAAACTAAAAATTGAGTGAGTGTACGATTTAGGTACGAAAAAATTCTAGGTTTTCATGACTATTTGTGCAATCATTGCGCGAGTTGTCTTGAACATTGGACTGTTGCGCGTTATGTTGAACACGCTGACAACGCACCGGACGTCCGCGGAACTGCTGACGTTGTCCACCTGAGTTTTTACCTCGATTAAGACTGTTTGAAGTTCTTTGACCTGTGCTATTTCCGTTATTTCCATTATCTTTATCATAATTATGGTTATACGTTTTATTTTTGTAATAAAATTGTCTATTTCCTCGGCCTCGAGAACCTCTAAAGCTACCTCTTGTATAATTTTGGTTAGCCCTAAATTGCATTACCTGATCTTGTGGCTGGACAGACATGGATTGCTCATCTACCGCAGCCGTTATAGCGTCAGACAATGATGTAAACTGACGTGAGGCAATGATGGTGCTGAGCCGCTTATCAGCCAAACCATCACTAAATCGTTTAATTGCAGTCTTCTCATTGAGTGGACGCAAAACCTCATATGCATCACGCTTATCGTTAGCCTGCGCAATCGTGAGATTAACAAACAACTCTTCGATCTCCGTACCGAATTTTTCTATACTCCTACGGCCTTGAGTCGCCTTAAACAATTGACTTTGTAAAGCTACAGACGATTTCTTCGGTAACAAATAAATGCGAATATCTTTTACCAAACTTTCTATATCTGTGTAATTAGTTTTAAGACGCAGTTTTGCACTAGGCGAGAGACGCGTTTTTAACACAAACTGTATCAATTGATTTTTACTGGCATCATTAATGAGTGAACTATAAAGTAAGATACCATCTATAAGCTGATTTGTCACCTGCTCCTGGCCATTCAACACTGGCAACAGGCTAATTGCAGTTTTAATATCAAATGCGTCAGCCATTTTTGTAAGACAATCAGTATATTCTATAAAATCTTTAGAACTAGTTTGACAACTACTATCTACTAAAGAAAGTAAACTCTTTATTTTCTGAAAATTTGATTGAATTTCATTAATTAATGTTTGGAAAACCTCACAAGCTTCTTTGTCTAACTTGCGATCTTTGACTTCTTGGTTCAACTGAGTCAAAATACAATCCAATTTACTATATTCTTTTTCTGCTTCTTCTAGTTTCTTAAAAGCTAACTCTTTTCTACGCCTATCTGGACCTAATTTTACTAAATATTCTCTTAAATATTTTAATCTAGCGTGCAAATCTTGCAATTGTTGGGACATTCCTAATTCCAAAACAAAATGTAAAATAATGCATGATCCAGTTACAATAACATGAAATCTTGTAGAATATAAAAAAAATATGCTAGAAGTGCAAACTTACATTGCAGTAGTTACTTATTTTACTGACAACGTTTATGTAGGTCACGACGTCTCACGTGGCGTGGATGAATGAACTCCTCAGCACTGGACTGGAACTGACTCCCAGCTGCTCCACATCGGACCCGTACAATTCAACTCCCGGCGCCCTGCATATCCTCTCATCATAAGGCTTGAGCATTCTCCCGGCACCCGGCAGCAACGTCCCTTTTCTGTCTTCTTATATTTAATGACTTCACCTCTTCAAACAAATTCTTCTATCGGGATTCTGATTCTTCAATAATTTTTAAAATGTTCTTCGTTTTCTTTCTTCTAATTTTCCGTCTTCACAACTTCTATCGGTATACTCTTCATAATTTATTTTACTACGGCCGTGTATCGCGTAGGTTGCAAAATTTTAATTGCTGGCTAAGGGTCGCCATGTATTATAGTGATGTTGTCGAAATAAAAGAGAACTGTTTAGTTCGACGATTCGTGTAATAATGACAATTATTAGTGTGTGCAGTTACAAATATAAGGTTAGGCGAGCTGCACACTACAGAAAATATTGACAGCTGATTTTCATCTTTTACTCGAATTTGATTCACAGTTCCTGATTCAAATTATGAAATGCACCAAAAAGGATCCATATAAATTTATAAAATCATAAATTTATTACAAAGCCACATCTCAATCTCAAGAAATCCGCATAAAAATGCTTGATCCCTAGACACTTTTGATGTGTGTAGTTGTTTCGGGTCTGGGTGTCTGTGTATGTGAGTTTCTTTGTTTGTAAACGCACCCACGATACAGGAAGAATTTCCTAGTGTGGGGCAACGTTTTAAAAAAAAAATTCAATTGGTGCGTCCACACAGAACGAGCAGCCTCGCCAGGCATTTGCCGCGCGAAGCAGCTCGGTTAGTGTGGACGTCTCTCGGCCGAGGAAAGCGCGCGCGCGCGTTCTTTCCAGTGAGTGAAGGCTTTTGTTTTGCTCGCGTATATTGTTTCGTGGCTCGGTCAAGAAACAATTGCGCGTCTAAACAGAGCAAGCAGCTTCGCGAGGCATTTGCCGCGCGAAATAAATGCGTTGCGAGGCTGTTCGCTCTGTGTGGACTCACCTAATTGGTGCGTCCACACAGAACGAGCAGCCCCGCCAGGCATTTGCCGCGCGAAGCAGCTCGGTTAGTGTGGACGTCTCTCGGCCGAGGAAAGCGCGCGCGCGCGTTCTATCCAGTGAGTGAAGGCTTTTGTTTTGCTCGCGTATATTGTTTCGTGTCTCGGTCAAGAAACAATTGCGCGTCCAAACAGAGCAAGCAGCTTCGCGAGGCATTTGCCGCGCGAAGCAAATGCGTCGCGAGGCTGTTCGCTCTGTGTGGACACACCTATTGATGGTGTAAAATTGCTACCAATGAATGTACTAAAATTGTTTACGAAAACTAAAATCTGATATATGTAGTTCAATAACTGGGGGATGTGGCACCTGTATTGCTTAACACTGTCGCTCTCCGAAGAGTGTCCGAGTTTAAATACCTTGGCCATGTGGTCACCGAGGATTTAAAAGCTGACAGGGATATTGAAAGGGAAAGGAGGGCGATGGCGCGACGGTAGGAAACGCTGGAAAGTTTAACGCTGTGATAACCCCTATTAAAGTAGACGTAAAGATACTAATCGCATCAATTAGTGATGGCACATTAGCCAATTATTGCAAGATTACGCCGGTCCAACCACGCGGCAATCCGCGGCATACTGGGCTTTTTGACGAAGGATTTATAATGTTGGAACATTTTTCAATGAACATAACGAGAACGGTCACAATTTGTGGAATGTCACGACTTAGTCGTACCGATGGAAAAGTTTCAGCTTGTATTCGGTGAAAAATGCCAGTTATTCGACATTTTCTCTTCCACAGAATTTGCTTCAGTAACCGATAGCAATGGTAATTTGGCATTCCTTTTGTTGCTTTTTCAGTTTCAATATTCTGAAATATTATGCAAGGGATACTTTTGGTAAAATACAACACTTAAGAGCAATTGTTTACGCAGACACAATGACCATTCATTCAGCCAAAAAAAAGCATAGTTATAGCAAGACATTATGTTTCAACTGTTACATTCACCCTTAATATACCAATTTGACGACAAGGTAGGCGCAGTGGCTGAGCGATCGACTGCTGCACAGCGAGTCGCGGGTTCGATTCCCGCACGATACAAATATTTGTATGATCTATAATTAGTTGTTCCGGGTCTGAGTGTTTGTATATCTGACTTCCTATGTTTGTAAACGCACCCATGACACAGGAGAATTGTTAGTGTGAGGCAAGGTTTATATAAAAAAAAATAGTTGACACAAAAGATAATATCCACGTAATCTTATCCACTACCTCTAGACACCAACGAAAACCACACAAATCCGTACGAATGTACAAAGTTCGTGGAATTAAAAAGGAAAGAGGGAGGCTCACAAATACTCACATGTATGTAATGAACAGATGTATGTAGCTCTTATCTTACAAGAACAATAGCACGAGCAGCACTGCCGTACGCGCTGAAAGCTTCCCACAATAATAGTAAAAATAAACAAATGCCACACGTTCAGACTTCACGACTTATTCGTCAACTCGCGCGCAATTAACTCGCTCGATCGAGCGAGTTGGCACATTCTGATTTTGATTATTTTTGTTGTCGTCAACTCGCGACTAGAGCGAAAAATGGTACAGTCATCGATAAAAGTGTTATAATAAATTCAATATAGAAACCTACTTTATAATTATAAGGCGTTGTACGATTTAAATTTGAAATAAAAGAAAAGTAGTTTTTTAACCGACTTCCAAAAGGAGGAGGTTCTCAATTCGGATGTTTATATATAAATATGTTTTATTTGTTTGTTCGGGCATAACTCCGTCTTTTACCAACCGATTTGAAAAATTCTTTGTTTTTTTTTTTGTTGGAAAGGGTATACTTCCCGAATAGTCCCATTAAAATTTTATCGAAATTGGACTAGCACTTTTTGAAAAATCAACAAAAACCTAAAAAGTTTTCAACATTGTCTACACCGATTACTCCGAGGTTTCTGGTTCGATTTCGATGATTTTATTTTGTTCGATACAGTATACTCGTATCTGCCATTTGGTCCCATAAAATTTTCATTTAGTTTGGTGCAGTCATTGACTTATACAGTATGGACACTTGGACAGGCCCTGCCGAACAACGAAAATGGCACCAGTTTCAAAAAAGTTCAATAAAGTTGAAAATAACCTACAACAAAAAACTTTTCTTTCGAAAGTCGTTGAAAAAAAGTCAATGAAATAAAAAAGAAAGTCACCGACTTTCGAAAGAAAAGTTTTTTGTAGGTTATTTTGAACTTTTTTGTGGGAAGTCGGTAACATTTTCTTTTGAAAAAGTTTTTTTAATAGATATATTCTGTATTTATAATTTACAACATAAAAAACTGCTCATATTATGTAACCTACATTTTGAAGATTATCAACAATATCACATTTTTTAAAGATTTTGGTTAATAACCTAGTATGTAACATGACTTAAACTAAAAAAATATAACAAAGTAAAATCAACAATATCAAAAAATACGAGTATACCATTTGGCTAATTATTAGGGTACATATTTGAATATCGAAGATTAAAATATGTACACTTAAAATATCGATGTTCAAAACATCGAAAATGAAAATATCGAACGACCATAAAATCGAAAATTAAAATAAAGTTTATAATATCGAATGGTTAAATGATCTACGTCCAATATATCTAAAATCTAAATATCTACAAAAGTTACATCGAAAGATCTAAATATCAAAATACAGATTATCGAATGTCCTAAATATCGAAGTACAGATTATCGAATGTCCTAAATATCGAACCTAACCTGTCCAAGTCGGAGTGCCCCAAGTTCCGAGTTCGCTTCGCTTGTTCTTGCATCCGAAGTCCGTCCAGCTACCTTGGTAGGTAGTAATCAGCAATTTGACTAAGGACGCAAGAGCGAGCAAAGCGAGCTCGGGACTTGGGGCACCCCAATTCGGACAGGTTAGGTTCGAAGAGGATGGCAGGGTCTGAAAGACCCCGCCATCCTCTTCGTGTTAGGTTACTTAAAACCTTGCAAACAGAAATAGGAGCCCCGCGAAGCGGGGTTCCGTCGACTTGCCTTGATAGGTGGTAATCAGCAATTTTACTAAGGATGCAAAAGCAAGTCCGACTTTTTATCCGGTTTCTGTCCGATATTTCAACTAGTAGGTATTTTTAACGTAGATATTATGAACTTAGATTTCGATGTATTAAACGTTGATATTTTGAACTTAGGCATAATGTCATATAGTTGAGGATTACCTGACGGACAGAGCCGTCATCTACCCCGGCCACCGGGGAGAGTGGAACCGGCGAGAGATGTCGTGCGGTGTCCCACAGGGTTCGGTTCTCGGGCCGCACCTATGGGACATCGGGTACGACTGGGTGCTGCGTGGCGATCTCCCTGACGGCGTCAGCGTAGTTTGCTATGCTGACGACACGCTTGTCCTGGCACAGGGAGAATCGCATCAGGCGGCGGCCGACTTGGCGACACAAGCGGTTGCGACAGTCGTTGACAGGATCCGGCAGTTGGGACTCGAAGTGGCGCTGCATAAAACAGAGGCCATGTGCTTTCATGGCCGTCTGAACGCGCCACGGACAGAGTCCCACATAACGGTGGGGGGGGCTCTCATCGGCGTCGAGTCGACGATGAAGTACCTGGGACTCGTCCTCGACAGCCGGTGGAGCTTTAAGGAACATTTCCTTCGTTTGGCCCCAAGGCTGAACCGGGCAGCAGCCGCCGTCAGGCGACTCCTGCCCAATCTCGGCGGGCCAAACGCCTCCTGCCGGAGGCTGTACGCCGGTGTCGTGCGGTCCATGGCCCTCTACGGGGCTCCCGTGTGGGCCCTGAGCATGCGGACGCGACCAGCGAAGCTGGTCGCATGCCAGAGGGTCATGGCTATCCGGATGATCCGAGGATACCGCACGATCGCCGGCGAATCGGCCAACCTCCTTGCCGGATTGCTGCCCTGGGATCTGGAGGCGACTGCCCTCCAGCGCGTCTATGAGTGGCGCGTGGAGGAGGAATCCCTGCTGCCTCGACAAATCGAGGCGCGGCGGGAAGAGCTCCGGCGTGATCTCAGGGCAGTATGGAGGGAACGACTGTCGCAACCTAGGTTCGGGCACGCCTCAATCGCGGCGGTAAGACCCCTCTTTGAGGAGTGGCTGGAGAGGCGTCACGGCGTCCTCACCTTCCGCCTGACGCAGGTCCTCACCGGACACGGATGTTTCGGGAGGTTCCTGTGTCGTATAGGCAAGGAAGAAACGCCTGGGTGTCACCACTGCGAGGATCGCCCGGAGGACACGGTGGAGCATACGGTGCAGGACTGCCCCGCTTGGGCAGAGCACCGCCGTGTGCTCACGGAGGCGATAGGCGGCGACCTCTCGCGCCCAGCATTGGTCGAGGCCATGCTGCGGGGCGAGACGGAATGGGAAGCGGTCGCCTCCTTCTGCGAAGCAGTAATGCTAGCAAAGGAGGAGGCGGAACGCGTGAGGGAGAGGACAGCGTCCACCTCACGACCCAGCCGCCGCGGGAGACGCCCACGGCAACGGACGTCGCAAGACGATCTCCGGCCACCGTAGGCGCGGGCATGCGGGCGGCGAGTAATGGGTGACTCGCCGTCCGATCATGGACCATGCCCGGGTCGACGGCGCGTTGTGTTCCACGCGCGCCTCAAAGAGCTGTCAGCAAACTGACGGGGCCCCCTAAGAGGGCCGGAGCCTGCCGGGGTCGCGGGATTGTCTCACTCGGTAACCGTGACCCTGGTACATAAAGGGCTATTGAAGGAACACCGTGGATTTTAGTCAGTACAAGTCTGACAGTCCCTCCCGCCCCACCCTGGGCGGGAGGACTCATTTGATGATTTTACCACGCAAAAAAAAAAAAAGACGACCTCCTGACAATCAGTTAACCTAGTCTATACATTTCATGTCTTAAACATGTCTGTGAAGTAGGTTCAATTAAATTAAATGTTAAATTTATAAAAACACTTTTGTAGACGACTGTAAATTTTCGCTGAGTCGCGAGTTGACGACAACAAAAATAATTAAAATCGGAATGTGCCAACTCGCTCGATCGAGCGAGTAAATTGCGCGCGAGTTGACGAATGAGTCGACTTCACTGTAGAGGTACCCTGAAGCAGACCAGAGTTCTAAAAAGGCGACATTAGCAGTATCTTATTACGAATTGCAATAACATTATTATATTGTAATAATTGTAATCAATTCTATCACTTGTTAGACCTTAAACCTATTAGGACCTATCCGAGGCCGCTACCAACGCCGTTAATATGGCAGACTCTTGGTAGAAGCTCATTTAATTAAAATGAATAAAAATCAAGAACATTTTGACAATAGAATACTCGTACCATTTAATCGCAATTCACAATATAATACTAGAGTGGCCTATTTAGCTCCGAGATAAACGAACCCTAATTTCTGAAAACGAAGGATACGAATACGTGGAAATTAATTAAATAACCCTGATTAGTAGAGGTTGTTGATAGGAATAATTAACACGCGTAACAAACGCGTCGTGAGCCCCTGACGGATTAGTTCGACGGGTTAGACATGGCAATTTATTTATTTAGAGGAGGTCTAACAAAAGATGTACACAAATCAAAGTAGTGTGGTTTCATTAACTGGTGATTTTCATTAAGAATTAATTGAGTTAATTGTAGATGATCTTTATGTCTCAAAATATATAATTTCACATAGAGCTACATATAAAAAGCTATTCACCAAACGTCACGTAAGTTGTTACGGAAAAGAACGAGCAAAAAAAATGGTAACTCTTGCAAAATATTTTGTGTTTTACAATTTTGTCATAATTTTGTGTTGTTTGTACAAAATGTTTAGGCTACCATACCATCCTCTCTAGAGGGCCAAAGCCTGCCGGGGTCGCGGGACTTATACCATTACCGTGACCCCGGAACATAAAGGGCTATTGAAGGACACCGTGGATTTTAGTCAGTACAAGTCTGACAGTCCCTCCCGCCCTGCCCGGGGTGGGAGGACTCATTTGATGATTTTACCACGATAAAAAAAAAGGCTACCATACCATACCGAGAGCATTAGGTAAAGTTAAGTTAACAGATAATACCTGAAGCGTGTTTCAGAAAATTGTGGTCGTCCTCGTCTCGTATAATATACCTACCTGCCACTTTTCCACAGATACCGCAAGACCAATCTCATGGGAAATCGCTTATTATTATACAAGTGCACTTTGAGTGTTTTGAAGTTGATCACTAATATCTATCTATACTTGGTATGGATGGCAAAGACTGAGCCGCTCTGGGCCCTCGTGTTGGATAACGGCCCACTCCCTTTTACAAAGAGGCCCGAGTCCCAGTGTAGGCAGCGGGAACATTATACTCGTGACAAGCTTGTACTTATTTTGGTACAAAGCGCGTATTCCGTATTAGATTAAAAGGTATCATAACTTTTTTAATTCCTTTTAAGAGCGAACGAATGGAAAAATAGGGATAGTTACCAGAGCCGTTTAAAGATGCTTGTAAGTTCATAATGTATAGCTGTGCCCCTGGCTTTGTTTCAGGTGGTCGTATATTATTCTTTTGGCATTATAGACAAACCCCTTAAAACCCCCTTTCCGCCTATGTCCTTTCTCAGGCTCTAAACTATCTGTGTACCAAAATTTATTTAAATCGGTTCAGTAGTTTTAGCAGGGAAGCGAGACAGACAGACAGACAGAGTAACTTTCGCATTTATAATATTAGTGTGGAAGTGTGGATTTGGTGAAATTCGCTCGAAAACGATTCCTGATTCCTGTACAGGTAGGTGCCAATGCCGCTTTGATATACGATACTCCTACCTTTAATATAAACCAATTTCTTTTCGTTTATACGACTAAGGTAGGTACTCTCACACAGAAGTTAGGTCATATAACGTTATAAAACATTTTGTAGCATGATAACATTTTATAACAGTGTGTAACACTTTACTAATGTAAACAGAAGAAGTTCTCTAACCTTATATAACTGCTGTCTGGGAGAATCTATTGTCATAACATAACATAGGTACCACGTATTATAACAAAATTATGAAAGTCATTGTTCTTTTTGGCTTTTCACTTATAAACTAATATTGTTTAATAAAGCTTAGCAGACTAATAAGTATTATAAAAGTTGGAAGATGTTCTTCTTCGCGCAGATTCTTTAACGCAGATTACAGATACTCTAGAGGTCAAATAACTTTTATCTTAGCAACTTTACCATGTGTAGATATAGAGACTGAATAGAAATGGCGCAATAAGAAGTTTATTATAAAGCAACACCACTTAATAAACTTAATAATTGAATTATTTATGAATATGTAAGTTAAAACATTCCTGGTAATATTATAAGCTTTCTCTGTATCTTGTTAACGTATTAATCATATATTAATAAATCTCATTTAACATGACTGTAACGAATATGGAACATTACAGATATTTTCTACGAACTTAAATGTAGGTATAGGGATGTTCATTGCATTACGACCGTTACGAGGTGTGCACGTCCCTTTATTATCGACTCTTCGTATACTCGCATCATTAACCACGTACAAATAGTTTGTTTACCCTTTGAATAGGTATCCGAGTCGGGAACATTCCCCGAATTACCAAAACTAGGATAATGGCATACCGACACTCGTAAAATTGCAAGATTTCTGTTCTAGTAAACACATCAAGATGTATTGATATCCTCTCGGTGTAAACATTTACTCTAACTCAAAATATAGCGTAAGTATGATAGGTGTTGCGTTATTGATTTATAGAACATGCATTCGGTCAATATCAATTGTGATGAAATTGATGAAATTGTTATAAAATCCTTTAGTGCTTCCATTTATATCTCATTTTAGTCTGTATTAAACACTTTTTTTCTATATAAGTCATTTAACATAAAGAAGTTTCATTACAATAGGTTCCCTTAATACATTGAAGTGTACTTAAATTTATTCCACTCTGACTCAATTTCCCTCAACAAAGTTATTTTAAACAACACGTAGGTACTTTTTGTCAAAGCATGAGTATACGACGCGCCGTGCATAAATATGTTGGGGGAATTTCTGTACAGTGTAAATTGTACCGAGCTCATAATATAACCTCATGAAAAATAAATGAACGAAAGAAATTATAATTTAAAAATGTTATCTACAATCATCAAGGTGAGATACAATTTTCTCTCCACCTACATTAATTACGTCAGTCAGTGTATTAACATCAACGATTTACATAATTAATGGGATATAAGAAATAAGGAAAGCGCACCGTTGAAAAATTTCAAAGGCTGAGAAAAAGAATTCCTTTTAAAAATTTTATCTTTATCTTAGACGTGGCCTTTTTCATTAAGACACAAGCAATATTGCGGGTCGGCAAAGCGATAGAAAGGCGAACCTCTCCTAATATTCGTGACCGACGGTTGTGTGCATAAAAAAGAAGGATGATATAAAACAGTGAAGGAATATTTCACGTCGTGAGCCTGCGTGACGGGTGTACTCGTATTCGCGACACCCTCTCAGGGGACACGTGTATTGAGAACCTGCCTCCGCTAAATTTTGTAGCGTAAGCGGAATGCAACCAGAAAATACGTGTTGACCTGAAAAATTACCTAACGTTAAACATTTTCACAACGATGCCAGCTAACATAATATTTGTGCTGCACAATACAGATGGAACTATTTTTAGCTGATAAATGTAGAACTGTTTATCAATTTTGGTGTCACGAACAATATTTTAATGGTTGGAGAGTACGTAGAGTACGTGACGTGCAGTTACTCGATTGGAGAGTATTAATCTTCTGAAAAAGTACTTAATATGCAATATGCATTTTAATTCAATACGAAAAATGCAGTTTTAACTGAAGTTGGTTTCATACAAAAGTCAAGTGTTTTTTTATCAACGTAAATAAGGTAATGGTTAATTAAAATGAACACTCTCGTGATACAAAAACATGTTTAACCAGGTAGCGTTACTTCTTAACTCGGTAAATTAATTACTTTCACTCACACAAGGATGAAGAAATTTCAAAGTAACTAAATAATACTGTTTGTAATTTTATCTTTTCATTACAATAAGCCCTTTCAACAAGTTCTTGAACATTGTGCCTCGTTCAGACAACATTCCAGCCTGGGACTAAGCATTGTTTTGATTCACTGGTTTTAGGAAACTGCTTAATTACTGCTAAGTTCGGATGAAATTGATTTGGATAAGATTTTCCTAGAAGTTTGTTTGCCTTTGCCGTCTTAATAATAATATACATATTACAGCTGGAAAGCTTTGTTCTTCGAATGGAGTGTTAAAGATTCGTTTTTTTATTTCGAATGATTTGTCTAACTTGATTAGTAAAAATAGAGTGATTCTAGATATTCAGTAATCCTACTTTCACAATTTGGAGAAGATAATTAAATGGAATGAACAGGCAAAATTGCCAGAAAGAAAAAATAAAAATCCTTTTAGTATTTCGTGAAAGACATCTAACCTCTCCTGACTTGTGCCTTGCTTGTGTCGCCGCATACTATTTACATTTGAAGGAAACCTATAAAATATCGTAAAGGTTGAATACCTGTACGTTAAAGTCAGACATAAATTAATCAAATCTCATGGTTGTATATCCTGAATATTGGACATTACTGTTATATACAAGAAGATAGGTAGAATATGGTTTTGGTTGATATCCCTATAGCGTTTTTAAAATAATTTCATTGTATGCACCGCCTAGGAGCTAAGGAGTGGACTTTGGGCTCTTCAAGTCAAGTTTTTTTCCCACCCTGGGCAGGGCGGGAGGGACTGTCAGACTCGTACCCACTAAAATCCACGGTGTCCTTCAATAGCCCTTTATGTTCCAGGGTCACGGTATTGAGGCGCGCGTGGAACACAACGCGCCGTCGACCCGGGCATGGTCTATGGTCGGACAGCGAGTCGCCCATTACTCGCCGCCCGCATGCCCATCGCAATAATAAAATAAAACAATTTCAAAAGTCTGACACCGTTTTTAGTGACAGATAGATAGGTGTACCCACAACGTTTCACAAAGCCAAAATTTTTTATGAAACCCAACGTGTCATTTCTACGGACAGGCACTGTAATCGAAGCTCCTGAACCGTAAGTACCTATCAGATAATAACTAAACGTTTACCGCCGTCACGAGTTCTACAATCTACATACATTGTGTCGAGCACAATACACTGGCGGCCGAGCAAAATGGCCCAGTAAATGTGGCACTTGTTGATCATTCTCCGTAAACGTTTTATTTATACCTAACTGAATCTACTGTTACTTTTAGCTCTAGAGAGGGTTAGAAATGTGTCAATTGATGTCAACACGCTTTGTGACACGTGCAACAACTGGGGATGATTAATGGGAATTATAACATACACCATCCTGATATTCTGAAGAAGTAAGTAAAAGTGTAAGTGTGATCCTTCATTTTAACAACTTTATTTCAGCAGCTACGAGAAATCAATACAGATTTATTGTTCTAACTAAATAATAATCTGTTTCTATTTCTTGTTATGCTACTCGTATCATTTTTTTTTATTGTGGGCAAATCACCCTGGACAGGGCCAGACTTGTACTGACTAAAATCCACGGTGTCCTTCAATAGCCCTTTGTGTACCGGGGTCGCGGTATACGAGTGTCCCGCGACCCCGGCAGGCCTTGGCCCTCTAAAGGGAGGGGGGGCGTCATTATGCTGACGCTCTTTGAGGCGCGTGGAACGCATCGCGCCGTCGACCCGGGCATGGTCCATGGTCGCCCATTACTCGCCGCCGGCATGCCCTGTTATGCTCTCATACTGATACTGCTAGCCTAATTCATCCCACTGCTGGGCAAAGGCCTCTACCCATGATTTCCAGTTTTCACGATCCAGGGCCAAAGTGGACCACGTCGTTGTCGTTTTGCCCTCATAGAGATAAGTATACCATTTCTATATGTAACTCTTGTTTTGCCCAACAAACCTAAAAACTATTACTATTTCTAGTAAGACAAACCCAAATAAAGATTGAATATGGGAAGGGCCGTTAATATCTGACCAACGAAGTTTCCGTAACGCCCGCTGGTTGGAGTAGCAAGCACACCTAGCTATACCTACGCAGCGCTTGCATCGCTTGAGCTTTTGTCTCTGAAACGGTAAAAGCACTAACATCCACCTTATTTTTTTAAGCGTCGTAAAATCATCAAATGAGTCCTCCCAGGAGGCGGGCCGCGTGAGGGAGAGGACAGCGTCCTCCCTCCACCCCGGCCGCAGTGGTAGACGCCCACGGCGTCGGGTGTCGTTAGACGATCACCGGCCACCGTAGGCGCGGGCATGCTGGCGGCGAGTAATAGGCGACTCGCTGCCCGACCATGGACCATGCCCGGGTCGACGGCGCGTTGTGTTTCAAACGCGCCTCAAAGAGTGTCAGCATGATGACGGGGCCCCCCTCTAGAGGGCCAAAGCCTGCCGGGGTCGCGGGACTTTTCTCATTACCGTGACCCCGGAACATAAAGGGCTATTGAAGGACACCGTGGATTTTAGTCAGTACGAGTCTGACAGTCCCCCCCACCCTGCCCTGGGTGAGATGGGAATTTGTTTACTGGTCGTGGATCAGAAGTGTGGCAACGTGCGAAACAGGTTTTGATTGGGCTAGGTACGTTGTTTTGTTATGCATCTGTCTCTTTTAATTAGTCTTGTTTTATTTACTTTTATTGTTTTTGTTGCACTCACTCTTTACTTTATTTATGTATTATACATTATTATTTTGTACTTTACATATACATAATAATATTTTATAAGTATTTACGTATTTGTTTTCGAGCGTATGGCACTCGTGGGCTGCAGCTGAAAATCAGCGTCAAGTGGTAAACTTTGTGCTACCACTTGGCATTATGCTGAGCTGAGGCCCTTTGGCATTAAAAGATTAGTTTTGTTTTTTACTTAGTTTTAATTAGTTTTAAGTTTTTGATGCTAATAAACTCAATTTTCTTTCTTTTCTTTAGATGCCTCATTTGAAGATTTTACCACGCAAAAAAAAATGCAATGTTTTCTCTTGCTAGGTACCTAATGCTTTTCTGAAGAACTAAGCTGACTACTTCATATTTTCCATTTTCAGAAACTTGAGCCTGCAGAAAATGTAAGCAGGTGTTCTACCCATTCAACTGATTATAATTATAATCCCATAATGGTGGCTGCGACGCGCAACGAAGAGTGCGCGTGCAGTTTTATCACCAAAGGAGTATTTATTTTCAAGAACTTTAGTAAAGATGTCTTACTTAAGCATTATGAAGGTACTTAGTTGTCTTAAAAGTTCAGTTTCCTACAAAACTAAAGACAAATAGAAACTAGCCCTGATTCTAGAGCTTCGAATCGAACTTTGAATTTCGATTTGTATTTACACTGTATTTTACTACTATTATAATTTATTTGTGAGGACGAAGAGATATTTGTTACTTTTTCACGCAAAATTAGATAGGTATTGAACGCATTATTATTATATATTCATAACACTCAGTTTATACATAATGTAATGTAAATAGTACGGAGGCCCCGCCAAAATTTAGTCAAAGATTTCCTCTGAAGCGATAATTAGTAGGATACATCAGAGAGTTGTATATAAAGCTTCGTGAACGTCAGCTGCGGTTTCGTGGGTGGAGCAGCCTCGGGAAAATTAATAAAAAAATATACATCCAGTCATTTCCTCCCAACTGAAAACTTGCTAGATTGTAGCTTATCTAATATCACGAAGTAAAAAAAACAATCAGCTGACTATACCACCTTGGTATAGGTGATAGATGACATTATGATGAGATGATAGAGACTATACCATACCACCATGGCGATAGATCACATGAGGCAATTACAAAACTTTGGGCGAAGCTGTGGTTATAATGTAGTCTACACGGCAAATCGCTACCCGCTTTTTAATTGCATTTTAAAACTTCTAACTCCAATTCCGTAATGTAATTGCCATTTTTGTCACCGTCATCCCTTCTGACTGAAAGCTTGAGAGATGTCATGTAACAAGAGCACACCCAAAAGAGCAATTGAATAATATGAGTCTATCTTTGAATATTTAACAGGCCTGTTGGTCTAGTGGTTAGTGACCCTGACTGCTATGCCGGAGGTCGTGGGTTCGATTCCCACCTAGGACAAATGTTTGTGTAATGAGCACGATCATTTGTTCTGTGTCTGGATGTAATTTATCTATAATATTTATGTATTTAGAAATATATAAGTATATTTATTAGTTGTCTAGTACCCATAACACAAGCTCTGCTTAGCTTGGGACTAGATGGAGTTGTGTGATAGTTGTGGAATATTATTACATTATTATTATTTAAACATACAAAAGCCTAAGGTCACTCACCCACTCATCACGAAATCTCAGAAACCATAGTGCTAGGAAATTAAAATTTTGCATAGGGGTTCGTTCTCACTAAAACGGGATTTTGCTAAATTAGACCCCTAAAGGGTGTTATGAAACTTCGCCACGCGGGCGAAATAAGTCGGGCAATATAGCTAGTATATATTTGGCAATTATTGTTGTAATCGAGACTATTAGTAGTCAAATAGTTTTGAATCGGCAATATGCAGAAAGAATTGAATCTGTATCAACGGTAGCAATAGGATGTCTTGTCGAATCACCACAGTTGTGATTCACGTTCACAATTTCAGATAATGGGACTGTGAATATTTTTATCAATCAGTATAGGTAAATAGGTCACCAAAGGGTATCGTATATGCAATACCGCAGTACTAACAGGGCTGTGGTGCTGACAGGCAGTCGCTCCATGAATCGGCTGAATCCAGTTGGACTGGACTGCTTTTTGCCATACTTAGCTGTTGCAACATGACACTTACGTGTACTTTGATCATGTCCAAATGCAAATTGTTAGAACAAACATTTAAGAACCGTGAAGAAACCGTTCCTATCATACTCGTAGCGTACAATTTTATACCGTATCCCACCCTATATGCTTACTCTATTTACAAAGCAAATAATTTAAATTAATGAACAAGACTCTGGCAACAATGTTAGCCAAAACGTAACAGGTGTAAAGTAATGTCGGTACACCGCATATTTAAAGGAGTATTTTGATTCCTTTGCGAGACCCACAATTATCCTCTAGGGATGTGTATTTAAAACTCGGGTTTTGTGGGCCTTTCGCCCTTTGTCTTGTTTGTATTTTAGGTGGTGTCGGGTAGTATCTATTTAGCACTGAATTTAAAGTCTAGTAGTAACTATAGGAAGACGTTATTACGCCAGTTACATCATAATTATACGCCTGTAATGACCGAAGAGTTAGGCAGAGGTGTACCTTATTATTAGCGAGCTAATGTATGGAATCACTTACTTGTAATTGATCCGGGATAGCTCCTTAAACAATGGCTTGATTCGAATAAATTTAATATCAATTTAAAGTTTAGTTAAACTTTTTAAAATTTTACCATTTAAATTATTCTTAACTGGGTATTAAGTACTCAAGATCGTGCGGAATCGGTGTGATTCCATAATTTTGCTCGTGAATGTAGTACACCCACATATCGCTACTTATGTTTATGGCCATGTAAATGTAGGCAAGTCCATAATGGCCCAAAATAATAACTATCATCACCATTCTCCTTATCTCATTCTCAATTATTTGGTCGGCGCAGTCTTCTATTCAATAATTTTTGCTCTATTTGTCGTTATATCAACAGTGTATTTGTACAAAGTTATTTGTAAAACATTAACAACCTTAGGGGAACAGTGTATAAGACGGGGACGTTAATAATCGCGAGGTATAATGGGGACATACACTCTTTAGGCATACTTAACACAACAATAACGTAGAGCAAGCGCCATCAGGACGTCATTTGCAAGCGGCCAGACGGAAATAGCGTAGGTACTGTTGGCGCTTGTGCTACGTTAGTTTTGTGTTAAGTTTGCCTTAGGTGTGTGATTTCCCATCATACCTCGTGTCCCCGTCTTATACACTGTTCCCCTACATGGGCTGAAAGTCCTTAAATTTTATAAACAACTTTTACTATGAATCCAATCCTGAAAAAGAAAGAAAACAGGTGTTTTATACAAAATAGAATATTTTTCCGCTGACAATTTAAGAATCACTTTGTTATTTTTATCTTTCACTGTGAAAGGTTATCAATGTTTTAAAAATAACCCTGTATAAATCAAATTATATTTAGACGACATTTTAAATTTTCTTATAGAAGAATTTGGTGAAACTCTTAGTTTTACTGAAGTCAAAATGCGTTTCCAAAATATTCATTTTGTCGAACAAATTAAACTAATAAATTAGCACTTTTGAGATTCTTAATTTGTAAACCACAGTCCTCCAAAACACTACTGTGGTGGTAGCGTATTAACTTGGATAAAACTAGATAGAACTGGTGCAATAATACCTACTTAGCTGTGCTGCCAAGTATGGTATAAAAGTACCTGTGGGATTTCAAAATATTTTTTTTAAATTTAATCTAATTACCTGTATAATAATTCTTCTTCTTCTTCTTCCTGCCATTATCCCATTCTACTTGGGGTCGGCGCAACACGTTTTCTTCTTCCATTCTCCCCTATCAGACGTCACAGTATCATTTATTCCTTTTTCTTTCATATCATTCCTTAGACAATCCATCCATCTTTTCTTTGGCCTTCCTCTTCCTCTCCATCCATCAACATTCATACTCATCACTTTCATACCTGTATAATAATTATTATCTTAAAATTTTATAATTATCTAAGTTACATCTTCCTTTTAAATTCCAAACAGTGTTACTAACTTCCCAATATGTATACCAACAAATATGGCAATAGCGGAAAGAAATAACATGAGCTAGTGTACGTTAGTTGAGAAATATATTCACGTCGCTACCGTGGAGTTATAGGAAACTGGGGGTCTACTCTCTTGTTCCGTCAACGAAGCATCCGTTCGAAATAAGTAACTCAAAATTTTGAACCCAAACTTAGTTTTTTGAATGTATAAATTCATATCATGTTGTCATCAATTTTTAGGTCTTATCACTAACTAATCTTATGCTCGTAAGTGATAAAGAGCAGGACATACCCGAAACTTTGGCCGAAGCTACGGGTTTCGTGCTTAGATAGTAGTACCATTATTGTATATTTGCTGACTCCGGACTGAATGCTGTCTTTTGTTTTATCAAAAATGTTGTATTGTTCACGCATTGCTGGTTGTACGAACAATTGAACGTCTACAGAATATGGGCACACAATTTGGGGAGAGAGGGCATACCTACACAAGTTCTGATGAAGGTAAACACATACACACGTCATAAAAAGGTGATAATAATAAATAAATCAAAAATATAAATAATATTTTAAATTGAACTTTACCAAGATTTAGAAATTCTTTGTTGTGTGATTTCTTTAGATATAAATACCTAAAGAAATCACCTACCCTGATACCCTGTTTGAAATTAAAACTATTTTTTATTATTTAATTTACCGTAACATTCTACCTATCGTAAATTCGGTTTTTCAAATTGACCGCAAACTTATTCTGAAGTGTGTAATTGTGTGAGTTTAAAAAATTTCAACTGCGAATAGTTTTAATATTTTGAAATTTATTATGAAGTTATGCTTGAAAGGGCAGATATTTCATACTAAATAGTAAACATGCTCGCAATGGGTTCAAAAACCGGATAAAAAATAAAAGGTCGGTCACTCATAAATGTTTTATTCATAAATGTCAATAAACTATCATCGCCTTTAAATGAAATTTCATGTTAAAAGAGCATAAATAAAAAGCTTTTATTTTATAGTGGTAAACAAAGACTGCCAACAAAATCCATTGCAATTTAAATCGGACACTATTGAATGGCGCCTGAAAACTGACAAAATATACTGAACTGTAAACAAGGGAAGTCAGCAAGCTATGTAATTCAACGCGGTACACTTTCGACCACGAATTTAGGCCCAAATAAATACAAAACTAACACTTATCTTCATTTCCTTTTTTTCCTTGTTTAATTTAAATATGACTGTATTTAAAAATTAAAAACTAAATAAGGAAATCATTATGCCTTTTCTAGCTATGTTAGGGTGCGCATCCGTTTAGACTAATCTTTGTTTATCTTTATTATTCTCTGTAACCTTATTTTTCAATATTATGTGTGCAAAACTTATTCTTTCTTTCTTTGATCTAACAGCATTCAGCTGAATACTAGTATTTTACATGAAGCCACTTCCAATCTGATCTCCATAGTCCACAATCCAATTCATAGGGTTCGGTAAGACCGGTTGTTAGACTTTCGAGCGTGTAACCTGGAACACTCAATGATCTTAAAATCACAGCTTGGATCATTGGTCTAACTTAGACTAATAGACTAATAGTTAGTCTAGACTAATAGTCATACACAGACCACAGACACACATAGTGGAGACCACGAACGGGAAAGAGGAATGTAGGGAGACAACCGACTAGGTGGACAGACGATCATGTTAAAGTGGCCGGAAGAAACTGGATAGCCATAACACAAAACCGCCAGCAGTGGAAAGATTTGGAAGAGACCTACACTCAGCATTGGGTGACTAAAGGTTGAAGAAGAAGATAGTCATACGACTATATAGTTTACTCTGTACACATGGATGGCCGACATCTATTACCTACTAATAAATTTCCACCTATGCAGAGACCTTGGAAAAGGTGGCTTAACCTTGAAAACCGACTCTTAGTTGTTATTATTTAGCTAGAAGCTCCTACCTAAAAATAGAAAATTATAAATATGCAAATAGAAATTTCAAGCTCGTTCAACAAGTAGAGGCGGTGAACAGTTGGTAGTTCAAGGTTTTGGGATTTGGTCTGAAGACGAGTACCTTTCCTCCTGTATGTGTGGACACCGTTACAGACTCGCTACAGTGATTTAATGATGTTAAACCTGATCCATCGGTTGAGAACACATACGTACAACATATAGGATTCCGTTTGTTTTGTGGTATTTTTTTCGTGTAAAATGCGGGTAGTCCCTTGTACTTAATGCGTTGTTTTTTTAGCCGACTGCGGTAGAAAGAGGTTTATGTTATTGGAACGAAGTTCCTTATCGCGCGTTGCGAAAGGGGGCTAATTAAGACGAAAAGTTGTAACGACACTTTTTGCTATAGTAAGCTATTGTAAGCCGTGCGGCGTGCGCATGTTTCTCTGTCTGTCTCTCTCTCTCTCTTATAGAAAGCAAGCCAGATATTTTCGTTTCGTCTTTATATTTCGCATTGAACAGTGTGGTGTTGCGACGATTATTTTTGTTGAGTGTATACAGTAACTTTGTGGACGTAACCATCCGGGTGTCCCTTGACACCTTTCAAGTTTTTATATCTATACTAATATTATAAAGCTGAAGAGTTTCTTTCTACATTTGCTTGGTTGAACGCGCTAATCTCAGGAATTCCTGGTTCGAATTGAGAAATATTTTTGTATTAGATAGTCTATTTATCGAGGAAAGCTATTGGCTATATAACATCACGATACGATCAAAAGAAGCCTAACAGCGGGGGGAATAGCTAGTGTGTATATAAAAATATTTGTTTTTCATATTAGGGCAGGATATGCTGGAACCAAAAATGTGACGATTCACATACGGCACCGCGCACCGCCGCGGTAGACGGTGAAGCGGATCTCATGTCGCATTGGTCTCTAAAGGTGGACGCACATTATTACACCGAAAGAGTCGAACGAAATGAATTTTAGAATTCTGTATATGAAATCTCATGAAACCTCGCACTCTTATCCGCGCCGAATCGAAAGGATTTTTAGATTTCTTATACAGAATTCTAAAATTCGACTTCTATGGTGCGTTCGGCGCGGATAAATGTGCGTCTACCTTAATAAATCCGTACCCAGATGCTTATTGATGCTTAGATGGAGCGCAGTGGTGGCCCAGTGGTATCGGCCTCGACTTACGAGTTGTAGGTCGTAGGTTCGAACCCCGTCAGGCGCATTACTTTGTGTAATTTATTTTCAACACCACTGCTCTCAAAATGGTGAAGGAAAACATCGTGAAGAAACCGGCATGTCCTAGAACCAAAAATTGAAAGACATGTGACATCTACCAATCCGCACTGGGCCCGCGTGGTAGATTACGGCCCACTCCCTCTCACAGAGAGGAGGCCTGTGTCCCAGCAGTGGGAGCATTTATAGGCTGATGATGATGATGCTTATCACACGTAGGTATTCCGCCCGGCCGCGCAGTCCCGGTCGGTACGTGTGTTAGGCATCTACGGATTTAATAAAGATCAATGCGACATCCGCTTCACCGCCTACCGCGACGGTGCCCGGTACCGTGTGTTAGTCGCCGCTACACCTACTGTACCATACAAATAAATATTTTTGATTTGATTCGCAAAAACGCAGGCAATAGCTGGTAAGTACTATAACTATTATGAATTTCAATACGTACCTAAATCATGTTTTCACATTTACCGTACCTGCTTAGTTACTAAACATCATTATAAGTAACAACAGCTGGCAATCTGGCGTATCAAACAATAGATACGGTAAGTTATTTCAATGGGCAAACCTACTCTGATTCAAGACATGTCCAATAGAAGTGCCACAATGCGACCCTTGTCACACATGATTCCACACTTACTATAAAATAAAATCCGGCCAAGTGCGAGTTGGACTCGCCCATGAAGGGTTCCGTAGCAGCAAGCATAGATTAGAGATATAATTATATTGAGATTAGTAAGTAATATACACAAACAATAAAAATAACTTTGTTTTTCATAGTACTTATTTGTATGAATGGCAAAGTTATATTTGCGGTTTTTGAAAATGTAATATATCTCAAAAACTGCTAACTGTATCTCATCCAAACCAATTTTCGTTGGTAGTTTTGGTTGAGGTCTACATTATATATTTTTTTAGTTTTATAATTCTCTTATTTTAGAAGTTACGGGGGGGGGGGACACACTTTTTACCACTTTGGAAGTGTCTCTCGCGCAAACTGTTCAGTTTAGAAAAAAAATGATGTTAGTAACCTCAATATCATTTTTAAAGACCTATTCATAGATACCCCACACGTATGGGTTTGGTGAAATTTTTTTTTTTGAGTTTCAATTCTAAGTATGGGGGGCACCCCCAAAATTTGTTTTGTTTTTGAGATAGGGAGTTTTTTGCCCGGGAGGCGGGCACGGAAGCGGGAGCGGTAGCGGGAGCGGTAGCGGGAGCGGTAGCGGGAGCGGTAGCGGGAGCGGTAGCGGGAGCGGTAGCAGCGGGAGCGGTAGCGGGAGCGGTAGCGGGAGCGGTAGCGGTAGCGGTAGCGGGAGCAGAAGCGGGGGCGGAAGCGGGAGCAGAAGCGGGGGCGGAAGCGGAAGCGGAGGCGGGAGCGGAAGTGGGAGCTGAGCCGGTCGCGGAAGCGGTAGCGGAGGCGGGCGCGGGAGCGGGCTCGGAAGCGGAACCGGGCGCGGAAGCGGGACCGGAGGCGGGCGTTTAAGCGGGCGCGGAAGCAGTCGCGGAAGCGGGCGCCGCGCCTACCAACGCGGCCGACTCCGCGCCCGTGGCAGGCGTTCACGTGATACACACATAGATAGCAAGCAAATTCATTTTGTACATAAAAGCGATCGCACTTGTCCACTTTTTTGCCATATCAAGAGAGCCAGGAATGTTAATGGGCCCCAACAGTATGCATGAAATAAAACAACATTTTGAGCCCCAAATTATAATGCGCCATAGTTACTTATTTAAGTTTGTATATAGAAACAAACTTAAATAAGTAAGACTAATATTAACTAATATTAATAGTATTAGTATAGACTAATAAGGGAATCGAGAACCGGTCCTTGTTGGAAGACCCGGGAATTTCGTAAAAAAATAAAACCGTGGGACTAATTTTATTGCTAAAAGCTTCCAGTAAGACGTTACGACGTTATGTCATCACGACCAAACATATAATCGACAACTCAAGTAGGCAAAAACCTCCCTATCTCAAAAACTACTGAACCGATTTTAATGGAACTTGCAGTGTACCCTAAGTTAGACAATATCTAGTACAACAAAAAGAGAATTACTTAAATCGGACTTGTAGTTCCGGAGTTATGCGAACACAAACATAAAAACATACATACATACATACGCTTTTGAAAAAAGGCACATTTGTTCAGACGCTGATATAGACTAACATAATATAAAAAAAACTGGGCAGTTCTGGAAATATGACATATACGTACGGGTCGAATTGATAACCTCCTTTTTTTAAAGTCGGTAATAAAAAAGGCAACGCATTCAAAGCGGGCGCGGAAGCGGGCGTGGCAGCGGGAGCGGGCGCGAAGGCGGGCTTGGAAGCGGGAGTGGGCGCGGAAGCAGGAGCGGAGGCGGGCGCGGAAGCGTGCGCGGAAGCGGGAGAGGAAGCGGCCGCGGGAGCGGGCGCGGTAGCGGGAACGGGCGCGGAAGCGGGAGCGGGCGAGGAAGCGGGCGCGGAAGCAGGACCGGAGGCGGGAGCGGGAGCGGGCGGAGAAGCGGCAGCGGGAGCGGGCGCAGAAGCGGGAGCGGGAGCGGGCGCAGATGCGGGAGCGGGAGCGGGCGCAGAAGCGGGCGCGGAAACGGTGCGGAGGCGGGCGCGGAAGCGGGCGCAGAAGCGAGCGCGGAAGCAAGCGCGGAAGCGGGCGCGGCAGCGGGCGCGGAAGCGGGCGCGGCAGCGGGCGCGGAAGCGGATGTCTGCCATGTTGGATTTAAGTCACGTGACTATTTTTTTCGTATTCCTGACAGTAAACCCTTTCATTTGATACCCATATCATGGGGGTGGATTTCAAACAGCCAGTCCGCCATCTTGGACGATCGTTATAATATTTTTCCTGCACTTTCCTCAATTTTTTTCAGTTTATAGGTAAAGTTAGCTAGCAAACATTGATGGTTATTAAACTGAAAAAAATTGGTAAATCCTATAATGTATTTGTTACAGCAGCTAACAATTCAAATTCATAGACACCTCTCTCAGAAGGAAAATAAATCATAAACTTTCACAAATAAATAAAAAGACACCTCAAATGCAATGGTACTCGTATCACATTTTCTATTAAAAGGCAACGCTACCTGGCATGTTATCAGTGTCGGAAAGTGAAAACGGATCCCGCATATTCATTCGCTCGAACCACATTGATGTATAGGACGCCATGTTTCTTTAGTATTTCGGGATACAAATGATCAAGAAAGGATCACTTCACTTCACATCAAAAATAAGAATATACAGGGTGTAGATTGTGATAAATAAAAAGAAATAAAAGAAAGATATTATTGACGTTTTCAAGTATTATATAAAGTGTTATAATAGGGTATTAAACTCAAATAATCTTAATTACCTAGTCCGTTAGATAGGTAATCAAAAAATGTTTGACACGTATATTTTTTTTCTTTATTTAAATTAACAAAAGAAAAACAAGCGTCCATTATTTTCATAACTCTAGCTGACGGAATAATTAAAGCAAATTACTGATGGTATCAACATTCAATTAACTCTATTCACCCGTACACAATTATTTATTTTTACCATAATTTATCTTTAAAAACTAAAAATAAAACTAAAATATTTACATAAATAACTAAATTAAAACTAAAATTAAAAATTTACATGGCGTCAAAAAATTCATCCACATCGCTGTCATTGGGGCAAGTGCCCAGAACGCTGGCAGCATTGCCACGTTGAATGGCAATGCTGATCCTTTGGCCGAGAAATAGGCCAGCCCTCTGGTCACGAGAGGCGTCGACTATACGCTTGGCGATGTCTTTGAAGACTCGGTGGGCACTCAGACCCCATGGCCCTAGTGTTTCAACCCCAAACGGCTCAAACACATAGCTAGAAGTCAAGCCATTGTATTTGCGCCGTTTGAGGTTTTCGGCACTTGCAGCAGCCGCACCAGCACAGCATGTAGTACCAGGAAGATGGGATGGCGCAAGGGTGTCGACACATGTTGCATCCCACACCAAAGGTCTACCCAACTTCCAAGGCATTATAGTCATCCCATCTGGTCTCTTCCCATCGTCGCGTGCCAAGCCACTGGGTTCTAAAACGGCTGGCACCCCGGCGGTGACAAGAGCACGACGGATAATGTCATTTATACTAGCGTGCCGTGCTAGCCGACCTGCACTCTTGCTGCAGGATAGGCCATGGTGCCCGAGGCAGTCGACGCCTTCACCACACTGACAACGATGTGGAGCCCCGCAAGGGGCGCCCAGACGCAGGCATGTAGCGATCCGGAAGGTTTCGTCACCCAGCATGGTACCTATGTTGGGTGACGGTAGTGCCTGAAGCCATAGACCCGACTCCCACTCGCCCACAGCCAGCAGGCGGGCACGCTCTACAAAATTGGTTGACGTATTAATAAGATTATACCGTACCAACCTGCAGAGCGGCTCATCCCACTGCCTGCCCGTACAGCAATCATACGACATGGGCGGGCGTATGTTTGAATTTTTACGGACCACATTTTTTGTCATTTCTAACGTCGTGGGTACTGGGTAATACTGACGGCATCACAACCACAATATAACCACGTCGCAACCACAGCGTAGCGTCGGCAAGTCGACTCAATAATTCTGCATTGTAGTGAGGAGCTGTGTGGTTAAAAAACGCAACCACAACCTAACTGCAAAAAGCTGTAGCGACACTAACCACACATAACCACCGCTCGACCGCATTTTGTCACTTTGATGTGTGGTTGTGGTTCGTGTGAGTGTTAACGTAGTTAGTAACCGCAATATATATAACAATGTTATATAACACGACAACACTATGAAAAATATTAAATAACAATGTTATATAACATGTTATGTTATAGGTATAGTCTGTACGCACCGTTTACCTCGTGATAAACATGAACATTCACTCACATTCTTGCGAATGTTCAATAGGTGCGTCCACACAGAGCGCGCAGCCTCGCGAGGCATTTGCTGCGCGAGGAAACTGACAAGCGAGGCTGCTCACTCTGTGTGGACGCGTCTATTGTTTTTCGACCAAGGCACGAAACAATATACGCGAGCAAAACAAAAGCCGACACTGGATGGCTCGGGGGCTCGGCCGCTCGACCACGACAGCGCTGTCACTTGCCTCGCCCGAGACACGTCCACACCAACCGAGCTGCTTCGCGCGGAAAATGCCTCGCGAGGCTGCGTGCTCTGTGGGGACGCACCTATTAAAGAAAAACAAACGAAAGCGTCATTCTAATGATCGTTCTGGCGAGTTTTTTGCCGAGCGTACTGTTAAATCTGACAGGAGCGTTCGCTACAAATATCGTAAACATGTTCATAGCATATTTTTGGCTCTGTTCGTTGTTCGTTTTTTCTTCCTCTTATTACTTTCAAAACTACGGAGACATCTTTACAAGCTAGGTTAACTTAACAAAACCTTACCTGTAGCACGCCGCACTATGCAAACACCCTGTATATCTAACTTCGTATGATACATCATTTGTAAAGTGAGCATGCTCATTTCAAGCGTCACTTGATCGTAAACCGAGTTTAACGTCACGTTTACTTTGATTTGAATCTCCAGAAAATCGTCGTTTATCGTGCAATAATGTATAATATTGCTTTTTTTTAATAGCCTGTTCTGTTCCACTCCTGGGCAAAGGCCTCCCTCCACTCCTTCCATTTTTCGCGACACTGAGCGTCCTCCTTCCAGTTTGGACTGAACCTGTCTAGTTTAATATTACTTAAAATGAATAAATGGCAGATTTCCCTAAAATACGATTATTAATTCCAGTCAGTAAAATGACATTTCCGGTGTTGCAGGTTTGTTTCATTTTGTTTGTATCAGTGACAGTTGCACTTGTCATTTTACTGACTCGAATTAATAATCAAACTTTAGTGACAGCGATGCAGGTGTTTTAAATGTATTTAAAGTTTTGTGCATAATATACATGTCTGATTTGGTAAATATAAGGTATAGACGTTATAAAAGAACTGTGAATGGAATCAAATTAATTTACTCTAAGTAAGATTACGACAATGTCAGACAGAGGATCTAAAAGGGACATCGCAAACATACTTACTACTTCCATACATTACTAGAAGATTGCGATCGTGATAAGATCGCGAATATGTCAAGAGTAGGCACTAAATATGCGGAAATACTTATTCTCGTATTCTAGAACGATATTCAATCAAGAAACTTTTTAAAACAGACTCGGTTTTAAACTAGATAGTGAATCATTTTAAATCAAAGGAGTGCTGTAAATATGTATCAAGCTTGAAGTACCTAGGTAATAAGATTATTAGCCGGACAGGCCTCCCACTAGGTGGACCGAAGATGTCGTTAGGGTTTCGGAGGCTACCGATGGATGCAAGTGGCGAATTTTAGTTATGAGTGGTGGTCTAAGCTGAACAAAATATATGAACTGAACAAAAGCCTCCCCGGCTTTTATTCAGTATTAAACGTATTTCGGCTGATGATGATGATGATGATTCCCGGTACAAAATTGCTGACTGACTGGGTGCCCAAATGACCACTACGTGACTTATTCTCTTCGCCATTTAAATGAACACATTACAGAAAAACCAAAAAACCAGTATTCAAAATATTAGGGCAAGACAATTCTCGGCCGCCCTTCACGATTTTCAATGTTTTAAAATAGTTAAAGAACTGGCACAAAAAACGCTCCAGCAACAACGAAGAAGTTTTATAACGAGATTTATTCTTCAATAATCTAGAATATGCGACTAGTTTCGCATGTAAATAAAACAGCAACAAAATATGTGACTTTACAATGCCGCACGAAGATTCCAACTCGAGTCCGCTGCGTAACTACGGTACTACGATGCCAACGTTCCGAGTTACGCACGGGATCCACCGTGACATTTCCGTCGTCTTGTCCATACTTCGACAAACGCTAAAGCTGTATACACAGTTGTGACGTGTTTTGGCTGTGTAATAAATTCTGTATTTATGTTCTTAAATACTAGGTCCATAAAACGTTCTATCTTTTTTTTGTATTTTATTCTGCTTATAATGTCAGCTTTTAGTATAATTTCTTAAATATCCGTTGATAAAATGATTAAGGTGCTTCCCACCCAAGACTGCTCGTTCGCGCGGTTAGGCGGTTAAGCGGATTCACAAAGCCCATTCTATCGCGTCCTTCTGTTCGCGGAAGGTGGTGTAGTATGAAAATCCTCTAATATGGAAATGTTTGTTAGATATATAATTATTTAGCTAGGCATAATAATAGGCTATTTGACAGTATCAATAAATTATAAATCTAATTAGTCCGTCATTTAGAGTTTTGAAAAATAACGGACACATATTTTTTCTTATGTAAAATCAATGAATATTTACCAAGATATAACACATCAAGACTCGGGAGTGGGGGCTCGTGACGTCAGAATTCAGTAAAAAATGTACTGAATTGTGACGTATTGGCAATTTTAAAAGCATCATATCTCCGTCAATTTTGGTTTGCGTAAAAAAAGAAAAAATACGGGTCAAATATTATTTGATAATCTAACTGACGGACTAATTAGAATTGTTTTAGTGAAATAGCCTATTGTAGAGTTTCTATGTTTGTTTGAACTAACAGAACACACAGACACAGAACTTTCCTTCTTTTTAGCATTATGCAATTTAGCCTATTAACTATCTTCATAAAGTCTTAAACATTGTTCAGCTCGCTTCATGTTTTTCTTATAGTTTTCAATATCCGATGCTACTAACTTCTATTATGCTATCTTGCAAAAACTGTCGACAGTACAAAATATAACTCTATGAAGCGAGATTTCAAACAAAAACAAAACTTGTTGGCAGCTCTGTGAATACCTACATTATGCTAACGACTAGTTTTCCGCTTCGCGGAATCACCCGCGGTTCACCCTTTTACGGGTTGGGTTAATTTAACCGTTTTTGCTGGACGCCTTCATAAAGGTGTCTACACACCAAAGCCGGCGGGCTAGGCGCCGGCCTGATTGAACAATGAAGATCATGCCGCCGGCCTAGCCCGCCGGCTTTGGTGTGTAGACAGCCTAAGAAGTACCCATTCGGGGTCTCGTCAAAGACAAATTATCGCTGGATAAGGTTAACAAAACAAATAATGATAACATTAGCAAACAAAGGGATGTACACATTTAATAAATCACCCAGCACACAGATGAGTTCGCTCATGTTGTCTTGATTCAACGAAATCGTTTAATTTTTTAAAATGACACATCTGTCTTAACTTGTTCTTAACACGCTTATATTAGCTTCACTTGTATGTATGTAAGAAAATCTTGGAAACTTAATTTGACGCACTTCCTGGTCTTCGATTAAAATGAAATTTTGCACACGCTCTGAGTTCTGGAGACAATACATGACTAGCTAAGAAACGTCATTACAAATCCAATATAGCGGCCTCCCCAAGATGGCGGACTGGCTTTTTGAAATCCATCCCCATGATATGGGTATCAAATGAAAGGGTTTGCTGTCAGGAATACGAAAAAATAGTCACGTGACTTAAATCTAATATGGCGGACGTCCAAGATGGCGGACAGGCTATTTGAAATGCACCCCAATGATATGGGTATCAAATGAAAGGGTTTGCTGTCAGGAATACGAAAAAAATAGTCACGTGACTTAAATCCAATAGGGCGGACACTGTCTGTACAAAAATCCACGGTGAATAAAATCCACGATGATCCTTCAATAGCCCTTTACGTTCCAGAGTCACGGTAACCTGATCCAGACAGTCCCGGAAACTTACCTATCTACGGCGGCAGTAGGTAGGTACTATTACCAAAACAATGTTTTCTATAAGATCAATGATGTCAATGACAAAACAAATGAATCAATGCTATAAATAAACTAATAACTTTTGTTTTACTACACATCATATTGGTACTAATAGACCCATTAGTTAATACTACCTACTCCTCAGATCGTAGTTTCTGAACGTGAATGACGTAAAAACTTTGGCCATGTTTATTTCCTTTCCGTCAACGAGATTACGATGAATCCTATTGCGTTTTTACGACATTACCGCAGGAACGGAATATAGGTACATACGATTCATAATATACAGGGTGGAATTTTGTAATGCCACCTGGAGGGAAAGTACTCTTAATACTACAGATAGAAAATTTTACTCAAAGGAAACATTCCTTTATTTTTGAATAGAAAGCAAACTGCATTCAAAGATTTTCGAAAATTCTCTACTCCCACACCCGGGAATCGTAAATTATTGTAAATAATTAAATTAATTTAAGATTTCCTGGTTTTCCTTTCATTTAATTTATCATGTTTGTTAGAGAGATTTCATCCTTATAATTGACACTAACGATCGATGCAATAAAAGTACAGGGTATAATTTTTTCAGATTTTAGCCGGTTCGATTCCCGGGTGTGGGAGAAGAGAATTTTCGAAAATCTTTGAATGCAGTTTGCTTTCTATTCAAAAATAAAGGAATGTTTCCTTTGAGTAAAATTTTCTATCTGCAGTATTAGGAGTACTTTCCCTCCAGGTGGCATTACAAAATTCCACCCTGTATACTACTCAAAACAAAATAAGGGCCACCTGGATTTTATCGATTTATTAAATTATGTTTAAATATTACTAGTTACAATGACTGAATCTGATTAATATTAATGGTTTTAGATAGAAATACACAAAAATTAAATATGTATTCCAATAAATCGTTAAAATAAACCAAATTGAATGAAAAGTGAGGAATTGCAGGAATGTATCAAGTTACATAAAACATAAAAAAATCGAAAAAATAACGTCTTAAATGTTCCAAAGTGTTCTTTTAAGCTTCTCTTTTAACTCTGTTCTCTCTGTTCTGCTCATTTTATGGGAGGTGGAATGGTCTGGATTAAATACCGAAAATTTTCTTTTGGGATACTCTACCAGCAAGTTTTCAGACAATTTATGAGATCCAGCTGCGTGTTGATGGGAAAGTTATTTTCTTTTTCACTCTTCTTTAACTCATCTCTTAAATGCTCAATAAAACTCAGGTAAAAATCCTGAGTGTCCACTGTAACATCGTAATTCGAGCGTAAGGGAATGTGTGCACTGTTAGTCGCGTCGTGTTCGCTCGAGCATTATCCTGCTTCAAGAAGAACTCAGGTATTCCTTGCTGTGCGAATGGGATAATGTGGAGTTGCACCACATTCTCTACGCAATTTTGAGGAGTTACAGCACTCTCGTTAAGAAGTGCGAGCTTAGTTTTGCGTGATAGAGATAACCGCCCCAGAGCATAACTCAGAACTCGCCAGAACAGTCTATTTTAAGAGTGCAAGGATCTGAAACCTGTTGTATAGATCTTCTCTACACTCTTATGAATCAGTTTTTATTGAAAAAAATAACCCACCAGTCATCAATAAAAAGCAATGAAGCCCAGTCAAAAGAGTTCAATAAATTTTCTCCTTCGCAAATGTTTCACGATTTGCAACATACGGTGCAGTTAACTGGAGGCGAACCAAGCATCTTCTTGAGTATTTTTAGTCTTTATGGAGTCGATTCGGAATAGTGTAGTCAATTATAGGAGTGCCTATAGCTCGACGCAATGGAGTTTGTACGGTCCGCGCAGTAGAATTTCGCTCTATTTGCGCGGTTAAACAAACTTAATGGTCTTTTTGGGCTTTACTTACTTACTTTCTTCCTTGATCACGGTGTCTGGTGATATTACCCGTCTTTTAAGACCAGTTTCAAGCATTTTAAACCACTCGTTGGGAATATTCCACCATTAAACCTACCTCTTCTGGCTACAGGCCCCCTGGATTAAGGTGACACCCCAAGTGGCTGTTTTTACGTCTATATGTCTCCGAATACATGACATTATGATATTGAAAGATCATTATAGCCTGCTTGCTGTATTAGTAGAAGAAAACTCCGTTAGAAGTTTGAAAATTAAAAAACACCATACCGTAAATTCTAAGTGATCTCAAATATCTAATTAAAAAAAAGTTATGAAATTCCAATTATTCAGTAGAAACAATATTAATAATTGAAAGAAACCATAACAAGATATTTAGTATTTATTATGTACCCAGAATAAGAGCAATACTTGTTTAAAGTGCAATTTAAAAAGTGGCCCTTATTTTGTTTTGACGAGTATAGTAAACACTATGTTGGAAGAAGTTTTATTTGATTGTACACACAAGCGACTTTTTGCTGTTGACTTGACTGCTATGAATGTTGTAACATAAGCAACTGTGATGTTGTACGTAAAACTTTAAAAACAAATTGTATACATTCTCTGCTATTAGAAACATACATCTCTAAGACACTACACTGAGGATATCCCGGACATCAGCCTGTACGAGATTAGAATGGCTCTTAAACAGCTAAAGAATAACAAGGCGCCGGGTGAAGACGGAATCACAACAGAACTTCTGAGAGCGGGTGGAAAACCGGTACTTCTGGTCCTCCAGAAGTTATTTAATTCCGTCATACTCGAAGGTACTACGCCAGAAGCATGGCACAGGAGTGTGGTTGTTCTTTTCTTCAAAAAGGGTGACAACACCTTGTTGAAGAACTACAGGCCAATCTCACTTCTGAGCCATGTATACAAGCTGTTCTCAAGAGTCATAACGAACCGTCTCGAACGCAGGTTTGATGACTTCCAGCCTCCCGAACAAGCCGGTTTCCGAAAAGGTTTTAGTACTGTAGACCACATACACACGCTCCGCCAGATTATACAGAAGACAGAGGAGTATAATCGGCCATTATGTTTGGCGTTTGTGGACTATGAAAAGGCCTTCGATTCAATCGAAACCTGGGCAGTATTGCAGTCCCTCCAACGATGTCATATCGACTATAGGTATATCGAAGTGTTGAAGTGTTTGTATAGAAACGCCACCATGTCCATCCGACTTCAGGAAGAGAGCACGAAACCAATCCAATTGCAGAAAGGCGTGAGACAGGGAGACGTTATTTCTCCGAAACTGTTCACGAACGCTTTGGAGGACGTTTTCAAGCTCTTGGAATGGAACGGATTCGGCATCAACATCAATGGCGAATACATCACTCACCTTCGTTTTGCCGATGATATAGTCATCATGGCAGAATCGTTGGAGCACCTCAATGCTATGCTCAGCGACCTCAGTATCGTTTCCCAACGGGTCGGCCTTAAAATGAACATGGACAAGACGAAAGTCATGTCGAATGTCCATGTGGCACCCGTACCGGTCATTGTTGGGAATGATACTCTCGAAGTTGTAGACCATTACACTTACCTTGGACAGATTGTTCAGTTAGGTAGGTCCAACTTCGAGAAAGAGGTCGCCCGAAGAATCCAACTCGGATGGGCAGCGTTTGGGAAGCTACGTGATATCTTCTCATCGAAAATCCCACAGTGTCTCAAGACAAGGGTGTTTAACCAGTGTGTGTTGCCAGTGATGACATATGGCTCTGAAACGTGGTCTCTAACTGCTGGCCTTTTAGAGAGACTAAGAGTCACTCAACGAGCGATGGAAAGAGCTATGCTCGGAGTTGCTTTGCGGGATAAAATCCGGAACATGGATATCCGGCGAAGAACCAAAGTCACCGACATAGCTCATAAAGTTTGCAAGTTGAAGTGGCAATGGGCAGGCCACATCGCTCGTAGAACTGACAACCGATGGGGAAGAAAAGTTCTCGAGTGGCGACCACGGACCGGAAGACGCAGCGTAGGTAGGCCTCCTACTAGGTGGACCGACGACATCGTGAGGGTCGCGGGCAACCGATGGATGCAAGTGGCGAATTGTCGTTCGGCGTGGCGGTCTAAGGGGGAGGCCTATGTTCAGCAGTGGACGTTTTCCGGCTGATGATGATGATGATGATGATCTCTAAGACATAAAAGGTGTTTTTTTTTTACACACAGCATTTAATATGTATGTAAAAACACACAGTATTAGTAGTTATAGGTACTAAGTAATGGAAACATAATATGTTTTTTTGAATTGCTGAAAATACATAATATTATTATGTATTTTCAGCAATTCAAAAACACTTTGAAACATGAAAGGAATGCACATCACACATCATCAGCCTATAATGTTCCCACTGCTGGGACACAGGCCTCCTCTCTGTGAGAGGGAGTGGGCCATAATCCACCACGCGGGCCCAGTGCGGGTTGGCAGATGTCACATGTCTTCGAATTTTTGGTTCTAGGACATGCCGGTTTCCTCACGATGTTTTCCTTCACCGTTTTGAGAGCAGTGGTGATGAAATAAATTACACAAAGTAATGCGCCTGGCGGGGTTCGAACCCACGACCTACAACTCGTAAGTCGGGACCGATACCACTGGGCCACCACTGCTCTAGTCGGGACCGATACCACTGGGCCACCACTGGAAAGGAATGCATATTGCCTAAAATGCTGAAAATGTATTTATATTTACAAAACTTGCATTATATAATAAAAATGTCTTTAAGTAATATTAGTTTAGAAATATTTGTAATACTTAAATGAAATAGGTAGGTAAGCAATCAGTTTATCTATAATTCATTTTAAAAAAAAACTTTTATATAATGTTCATATACCTACATAATATTTGCGTCCACAATAATGAAAATTCTTAAAACTTTATCTGGAAAGTTCTCATTTCCCGCCCTTTGCGAAGTTCAGAAATAAAGGGTATTGTAGCGACATCTATCCTCAACAGCGGACAAAACCGAGCTCGGTAAAAGGAGGACAGAACTCCGAAGGAGTGACCCTCTCGAAATAGCAGATGTTGCGCTATCTATTGAAAACAAACAGTCTCGTCCCCAAACGTTGTCGCTGTACAACGCCATCTAGCGGTGAAAAGCGGAATGCAGTGAAAACAGGGTTGTGTAGACTTTCCTTTGGGTTTGGATCAGTTTGAAGAACGGTTGCAGATTGTTTTGGATTCCGTATTTTCTTGGATGTCGTTGAGAGAGCGCTGAACGAAGTATTTTATGTAGTTGAGGTACAAAAGGTAATTACAAGTAGGTATTTGTTTTACTTTCTACATCTTTAACATTTAACTTTTCAACTGTACGATAGGAATAACAAAATAGGTGTATCTGCTGCATATCGTTTCTTCCTACTAGGTAGAGAATTTAAACATAGAAAATATCAATAATATTTAGATGCAGTATGTTTACCAACACTTTAGCTTTCATCACAAACAGTTTTGATTAAAAAGTTATACTTATGCGTGATTCACAAATGAAAAAATCTTTATTTCTTGAGTTCTGCAAGAAGAGCTCATAACCTCAATAAATATTAGTCTGAAAACGGCTGTCCAGAAATTAGTATGGTATTATTGATTTGAATTCAAGATGAGCAGAACATTTTGAGCCCTCTATTGCAAGATCTAACTGAGAGAATCCAGGTGATTTGTGAAATAAAACGGTCAAGTGCTGGGTAAACTTAATACTATTAATTATACACATTAACATAATAATGTACATAGTTCAACAATAAGTTTATGTTTGAACCAGATTTCGTAAGTGTGTTCTCTATGTCGATTAGTAGGACAGTGAAATTCATATAAACAACACGGCAAAAAGTAGAATGATATGCTTGCATAATGCACACTTAAGTAATTCAAAACTCGACCACCATGTTATGAAATCTCCGCAAAGTTCCTTCCACCTCACCGCATCTCGGATCGCTTACAATAAATCACTTAAATCTGCGACATTAATCAAACAATAACCGGTAGAAATTGGATCCTCACCTCATCATAAGCTTTTAGAGATCCTTTGTGAGCTAAAGAGCTCTGACATAACGTGTTATCAAATAAAAGAAAGGTGTGAATTTTCACAGGCGGTTATCGAGGCCCCTCCCACTTAAGATGGCGCCATCCCCTCCACTTTTGGAGCAGCCAGTAGCGTGAGAGCATCTCATCTCGTTCATACCTACAGCCACCGCGGACGATCTATTGGCACCACCTATTTTCGGATGCAATTATCAGTTTCCGGCAAACCTGAAGCTAAGTTTAGTCTGAGTTTTAATCTCCGCGGCAAACGTTTGAATGTTAAGTGAAGTGACGTTTTACATAGTCGTTATATACTAATGAGCCTTTTTATATAATGCAGTTATAAACATTTGGCTTTAGAAATAATGGAAACGATAGACGATATTTCAAGCACTTGCGAAAATGAGTACATTTCTAATGCGGAAAACAATAGTGTCTTGTGTAGTGCAGAAAGGGACTCAAGTTATGACTGTGAATCTGAAACCGAATATGACAGTGAAAATGAAACTATAGATATTTGTGACAACAGTGAACAATCGGGTCATCGAAACGTCGAAAGCAAAACCATAAAAAACGTTATAAATCCCTTAATAAATCCCGATAAGTTATGTTTTTTTGAACAAAGTCGAGTGATATTTCCTACTAAAACATTCGACAGTATTAGGAATTTATGCAATAGCAGTGTTTCAACTCAAAACGGTACAAAAGATTCAGTGAACAGTGTTATACATGGGAAGAGTAAAACGTTTCTAATAGACAGTATACTAGGCAATAATAAAAGTAATAGTTCTAAAATCATTAGTAACTTACGTTCAGATGATGAAGACAATGGTGAAGAAACAACTGATGAACATAATGGTAAGAAGTTAAGATTATCTTTATGTCCTTATTTACATCAAAGTACGCTATATTAGGGTTAGGGTGTACCTAGAGAAAAACTAAAGTATCATCCCAGTTACAGAAACGCGCAGTTTTTTTTGGGGCGTAATAAGCTTCAAATGAGCCCCGGGAGCATCAGACTCTTACCGACTAAAAATCAACATGTTCCTTCACATGCCCTTTGCGTTCCAGGGCCTAGGTATCCTGCTTAGAAAGTCCCACGTCAGAATAAAATGTAGAGTGGTCTCATCTGCAGCAAGAACCTCTTTTACGCTAAATTAAAGAAATGTAGGCACAGAGGACATTTAGATTTATCACATGATTTCAGAGGCCCAAAACATTTGGGTGCGTCTCATTTCATATAAAGTTATTTGATATATTTTCATTTCAATAATGTTCACATGATATAATCAACGTGAGAAATACCAACGATTGATATAATTTCTTAACACATAATGTTTGTGTTACTCTAAAACTCATTTGATATAATTTTATTTGATATAACGTTTATTTAAGCGAAAATCGTTACGATAACGTTTGAAACATATAATTTAACGTTTAAACCATTTTCTTTGATGACTTTGGCTTATCCTTTGGACTTTGATTGTTTGCCTTCACGAATGCTATTGTTATTAGAAAAATTTTTGTATCCAAGAGCGAGCGAAGCGAGCTCGGGACATGGAGCACCCCGACACGGACAGGTTAGGTTCGAAGGGGATGGCGGGGTCTGAAAGACCCCGCCATCCCTTTCGTGTTAGGTTACTTTAAACCATGAACGCAGAAATAGGAGCCCCGCGAAGCGGGGCTCCGTCGAGCCAGCATGACAGGTAGTAATCAGTTATTTGACCTAGGATGCAAGAGCGAGCGAAGCGAGCGAAGCGAGCTCGGGACTTGGGGCACCCCGACACGGACAGGTTAGGTTCGAAGGGGATGGCGGGGTCTGAAAGACCCCGCCATCCCCTTCGTGTTAGGTTACTTTAAACCTTGCACGCAGAAATAGGAGCCCCGCGAAGCGGGGCTCCGTCGAGCCAGCATGACAGGTAGTAATCAATTTTATTTGACCTAGGATGCAAGAGCGAGCGAAGCGAGCTCGGGATTTGGGGCAACCCGACACGGACAGGTTAGGTTCGAAGGGGATGGCGGGGTCTTTCAGACCCCGCCATCCCCTTCGAACCTAACTTGGGGCACCCCGACACGGACAGGTTAGGTTCGAAGGGGATGGCGGGGTCTGAAAGACCCCGCCATCCCCTTCGTGTTAGGTTACTTTAAACCTTGCACGCAGAAATAGGAGCCCCGCGAAGCGGGGCTCCGTCGAGCCAGCATGACAGGTAGTAATCAGTTATTTGACCTAGGATGCAAGAGCGAGCGAAGCGAGCTCGGGACTTGGGGCACCCCGACACGGACAGGTTAGGTTCGAAGGGGATGGCGGGGTCTGAAAGACCCCGCCATCCCCTTCGTGTTAGGTTACTTTAAACCTTGCACGCAGAAATAGGAGCCCCGCGAAGCTGTGCTCCGTCGAGCATTCATGGTAGGTGGTACTATTACTAGGTACATCAGAGGTAGATTACATACCAGGAAAAAAAAATTAGACCAATTAAGTTTTATGTCTTTTGAGTGGTATACAAAACGATTTTTTATTCATTGATTGTTATGATTATAGAAATTAGTCGTTATAAAATTATGTCAATCGTTTATTATATTAAGAGATTCGTTATATCAAATAAAATTATATATTCAGTTGTTATCTCTTGTAAATATTAGAGATTTTGTAGTTATATCATATATTACTTACCCAAAACATTTTGCTTCATGATATACCTAATTTAGAGTTCTTACATACGGATGTAGTTCACCAAGTTTATTTTTCTGATTAAAATTCTGGTTTAATTTTTTACTAAACACTTAGTCCATTTTTTTTGATAAATAATTTAAAAACATGTTTGATCTTTACCTATGAAATTGCCGTTTTTTATGAAAAAAATAAACGATTTTTTTTCATGTATTTTTTATTTGTATTAATCGAAATAATCACTCGTGCAATCAATGCATCTTTGCCAACGCAGTGGCAATTTATTGATGCCCTTCAAGAAATCAGCTGGACGGGAGGCAACAAATTCTTCAAAGGCATTTTGTAATGCCTTTCGGGTATTGAATTTTTTTCCCGCCAAGAAGTTATCCAAATTCTGGAAAAAGTAGTAGTCTGTAGGCGCAAGGTCTGGTGAGTATGGCGGATGACGGAGAGCTTCCAACCCCAGTTCTTGCAACTTGGAGACCGTCTGCTGTGCAGTGATGACCTGAATGCAGCAATTGACCAATGCTGGTTAGAGATGTGCCAGCTTCTCCATCATTGTGTTCAGTTCTTCACAGTACACATCTGCAGTAATGCTCACCCCGTTTGGTAAGAAGCTGTGATGAATCACACCGGCGCTAGATCACCAAACGGGACCATCACTTTTCTAGGGGTAAGTTTTCGTTTAGGGCATTGTTTAGGTGCTGAACCAGGATCCAACCAACTTGCTGAGCGCTTGCGGTTATCAAACAGAATCCATTTTTCATCGCAGGTAACAATGCGGTTCAAAATTCCTTCATTTGTGTGTCTGTTGAGCAGTGCAAGGCACGTCTCGATGCGTTCTTCGCGCTGGCGATCATTGAGTTCGTGGGACACCCATTTGTCAAGCTTTTTAACCTTGCCAATTTGACGCAAATGGGCCAATATTGTTTTGACTCTAACGTCGAAAGCTGCTGCTAATTTAGCCGTAGATTGTGTATCATCAGCTTCCACAATCGCCTTTAAATCGGCATTGTTGACCAAAGTCTTCGGACTACCGCGAGGTTCATTCTTCAGGTCGAAAATTCCAGAACGGAAGCGAGCAAACCAATAACAGGTGGTGCGTTGGTTTGTAGTGTTAACTCCGTAAACGTCGCGTCGTTGATGTTGCGTGCCGCTTTTGCCGCGTTGCTGCCACGACGTTACTCATATTCCATAATTACTCGAATTTTTAACGTATCCATGATGACGAAAAAGATTGAAATGCGATGAAAATGTAACACTAATCAATAAACAAATGACTACTTTTGGGAAAAAAAATCCATGTTTTTAAAATAAAATTAATTTGAAATTAGAATTCTTAGCCAAACAAAAATTATTTTGATTGGAAATGGCCAGTACTGCAGAACGGCAATTTCATAGATAAGGACCTAATATGTTGGCGTCGGTTTATTCTACTTTGTTCACCTGGGTGAACAAAGTGGACAACATTGGTGTCCTCAATTCACCTCGGAAACATATCTGAATGATATCACCCAGGTGAATTGCGGATACCAACGATACATTTATATGGCTCAAGTAGAAACAAAATATTTGTATAGAGTTTTTCTTCTCACAAAGCCGACGGCGACGTAAGAATTTTCAATAAGGGACTTCCCAGAAATCATCAATGTCTCACTAATTTAGTTATTTTTTTTATTAATACATCACTTTTATTGAGCAGTGGTGGCCCAGTGGTATCGGCCCCGACTTACAAGTTGTAGGTCGTAGGTTCGAACCCAGCCAGGCCCATTACTTTGTGTAATTTATTTCATCACCACTGCTCTCAAAACGGCGAAGGAAAACATCGTGAGGAAACCGGCATGTACTAGAACCAAAAATTCGAAGACATGTCTACATCCATCAACCCGCACTGGGCCCGCATGGTGGATTATGGCTCTCTCTCTCTCACAGAGAGGAGGCCTGTGTCCCAGCAGTGGGAACATTTATAGGCCGATGATGATGATGATAACTTTTATTTTGTTTCTCATTGCCATTTATCTTTAAAGGGTGCGAGCCCGTGCTCCAACTATTTTCTCCAACTGGCTGGAGCACGGGACCTACCCGTCTAGTTATGGTCCGTGCTCCAACTGATGATCGGTACAGTCAAGTAATTAAGAGAAATACAGTTCAATATTATAATCAATAAAATGTAAGCACATCAAGTATATCCGGTGTAATGTTGAGGCGACCAATTGGTCGGCATTCAATTGTCAAAACGATTGTTAAAAAAATGGCCACAGTTCATGATGTAGGTTATTAGGAAATATACGCAATTAAACGAATTTAAGTAATTTTACAAGTAATTAATGTGGGATTTAGGGTTCTTGAAATCAAATTGATTCGTTTTCACAAACTTTTTCTTTTTATTTTTTGTAACGTCCTATGCAAGCGGCACATTGCACACTCAGTCCTTGCATATTCTTCCTTCCTCCCGTCGCATCTCCCGTCCCCCGTCATCCCGCCTTTCACTCACACATAGCACTCTGTCGCTTTCTTCCAACTGCGTTCCGTTTCCCACATTAATTAAGAAAATACACATTTTAATGGCTTCTTCCGTATCTCCAGTATCGTGAGTGCGTTTAAAAATACCTACCCTGACCCGGAGCCGTGCGGGAACCGAACCCACGACACGCAGTGCAGCTGCCAATCATATAAGGAAAATCATACGGGGCTGACCTGTGCTTCACCTAGTTTCCCCACTTTTTCAGGTCTTTTTTTTAGTCTCCGTGCTTCACTGGGTGAGGCACGGATACTAAAAAAAGAGACCTTGGGTCCCGTGCTCCAACTAAAGCAAGTTTTTGTTTCACATAACGTCACGTTTGTACAATAACGCTATCAGTTGGAGCACGGGACCCAAAATCAAAATTAAAAGTCTCCGTTCTCCATCCAGTTGGAGCACGAGTCCGCACCTCTTTAAAAGCCATATCATTATCGATATAAAAAAAATATTATAGGTCTGGTCTAGCTGATCAATCTGAAATAATTAGTTTAAAAGTAACTGTGCATCAACAGCCCCGTTTGCAAAAAAAATCCTGTCCTATAATAAGATTTTAATGCGAAAGTAAGTTTTTTTGTTTGTTACCTTTTTACGCCTAAACCACTGAATCGATCATCCTGAAATTTTGCATAAAAGTGATAGGTATACAGAAACCGACATAGGGTGAGTTTCATCCCGAAAAAACTACTGTTCCCAAGGAAAAAAACAATAACATTCTTATGATAAAAGATGGCACCACGAGTCTTTTTATTCATGGTTCAATTATATTGATACACAAGCAGAGTACAAACCGAATTGACTGTCAAATTCTAAATAAATGCGAGCAAAGCCATGGGCAAATGCTAGTAGAGTATTACACTTTTTTTTATCGTGGTAAAATCATCAAATGTGTCCTCCCACCCTGGGCACAGCGGAAGGGACTGTCAGACTTGTACTGACTAAAATCCACGGTCCTTCATTAGCCCTTTACGTTCCGAGGTCATGGTAATTCGTTAGAGTATTACTCTACTAACATTTTCGAAAAATCATGTAAAAGACATCAACGAGCGGACAAATAAGTTAAAGGTTTCTTTGTTTACGATTAATCCGCCTTTCCATACTTAAATAATCGATTTTCTTTTCATCTATTGGCAAGTCAAATACGATCATGCTCTGCGTATGTACGCAGAGCATGATCAACAAAAGCGATCATATAGCCATGTGGCTATACGATCGCTTTTGTTGTCGTATTATTTGTTATTTCAAATCTTGCTACATTTATTCCATTTTTTTTTTATCTTTTGTTTATCATAGTGTCATCAACGTCAACGTGTCCGGAGCTGAGCGCGCTGAACGACGCGGGGCTGCTCGCTGGCCATGCGTACGCGCATTGGCTTGCGACGCATCAACCCTCCGCTGCACTTTATGGTAACTTCCCTAATTTTACTTCGGATTCAAAGTCGTAACCTTTTTTGTTCAGTCTTGTCATTAAAAGGCAATTTTGAAGGAAATGTGATTGGTTCTAATTACAGGATACTAAAGACTAACAAATTATTACATCAAATTACTGCGGGTCTAAAATTGGCACTCTATCAACGTTGCTGATAACGAATGATGTTAAAATATTTTCCATGTTACAAATTTTATCGCAGCAGCAAAAAATTGCAACAGTAAAAGAGAAAAAAACTTTTTTTTTAAAAGTAGGTACCGACTTCAAAACAAATACAAAAAAGTTTAAAATAACTTTTCTTTCGGAAGTCGGTGGCAATAGTCAATGACACAACAAAACAAAGCCACCGACTTCCGAAAGAAAAGTTATTTTAAACTTTTTTGTATTTGTTTTGAAGTCGGTACTTTTTTTTAAAAAGTTTTTATTTTACCCTTTTTAGTTTATTTATTTATTACATATTCAACCCAAATTCTTGTAAAATACAAAATTTTCTTACATATGCACTAATCTTGTAATCCGTCACAACATAAAAAAATCCATATCTCTAAAACTACTGAACCGATTTTGATGAAACTTGCAGTGTACCCTAAGTTGAACAATACCCAGTACAACAAAAAAGAATTACTTAAATCGAACTTATAGTTCCGGAGATATGCGTGCACAAACATAAAAACATACATACATACATACATACATACACTTATGAAATTTGGCACATTTGTTCAGAGGCTGATATAGACTAACATATATGAAAACTGGGCAGTTCTGATAATATTACATACATACGGGTCGAATTGGTAACCTCCTTTTTTTTGAAGTCGGTAATAATTGATAAAGAACAATTTAAACCCGCTGGTCTTACCAATTTAATGCTTTAACCCACTGAAGAGCAAAATTTTACTATCAACAGAAAATACGTATATAAGACACAATACAACTTTTTCGTAAAACACACACTTATAAATCCCGTATGACAGATTATATGAAAATAAGAGAAGGAATTAAATAACATGTACGTCTTTTATGAAACAGGTTTAGAAAATGTGATCTGGGAATGATTTGCACTCGATTGACAAGGGCATTTCTTGTAAAATACCGAACCTTATTCCAACTAAGCCAGTGTGTAATCTTTTACAGATTCACAATTCCGCAATCAAATTTACCACTAACTTGATTGTGGACTGGATTCCGAACACCATACTTTTACAGCTGTGCTTAAATTATAAGTCCGATGTCCACAGCCAATCCGCATACTAATCTGGTTCTTCGTTCATCAGACAAAATGTTTTAAAGTGGGATGTAATGCCACTGGAACCGCATAATACCATAACATATTGTGTGCGTGTTATAATCGCGTGCAGTTGGACCCGGTGTGATACTTCGCACGCCTAATTCACACGCAATCATCCCTCTCACGTAATAATATGTAGGCAATTAACTATTTATTCATTGTTATTATCATTGCTCAAACCATACGAGTGGTAGAGTTACAGAGTTCTTTTTTTTTGTTTTGGTAACTTAGGTAAAACTTCTGCGCTTTACGACAACCACGATCTATGGAATCGACTAACTTAAGTAGATATGTTTTTTTATAATAATGAGGAGGAAAATGTACATTATTGGATACTCAATCAATCAAGCATGAGTGTAACTAAAGGTGTAGAAGTATAGATACGAGTACAACATTCCCTTATATTAACTCAAAATTTATTTCATTTGCAGAAGAAGCATGGTAAATCACACTTTTCAAAATTCCATTCACTAATTTTCAAATAACCGGTGAATCATACGTAAGTCAAATACCATACGTTGAAGTAATTCTGTATGTTTATCATCAGTTTTGTCACATTTGTTGCTTCGGCAGCGAGAAGGAATTTCGGTGGCTATAAAATTAGTGTAAGTGTGTAACGTCCGGGAATAACCCGGAGGTCCAACACAAACTTTCTATGTCAACTTGACGCGACAAAAACGCGTGGACATTTGACATTCTTTCTAGATGTTATGTTGATCACAGTTAATGAATATCACTAATCTATTGCGTCAACACTATGACGAAACTACTTATTCACATCTTTGCTAGCAATTGAGGTGGAAACCGATTTGATACGTCGCCGTCGTGTCAAAATGGTATTTTCTGGACAAACAAATCTTGTTTAAACTCAATACAGGCGCAAATTGGCCTATTATCAGTTCTCAAAAATAAACTATTTGCAATTCAACAATAGAAAAACTTTTGCAAGGTTCTAACAGCAGGAAACGGCCAATAAAGGAGATAATCATCTGTGAATCTGTGAAAATATTAAATTCTGCGACACACGCAAGCGTATCTTGAAAAGACTGGTGTTAACACGTCGTGTTGACCGTTCTAACTAATTGTAACGTCCAACAACTTGGTTACACACAGTGTTATGGTTCGCGCGATTAGTCCGAGGGCACATTCGACGAAATGTCGCCAGTGCTCGCCAGCCGTCGGTCGGTGGTCGCGACTTCGCACCGAGGTGTCGGCAAACAGCTGCCGCGACGATAATTACGAACAAAGCTCTCATGTTTGTGCATCGCCTTAACGCGGGCCCTGCTGTGATCGAACTCTATCCAGAAACTGAGTTTACACCATGCCTCTATGCACTACATACCAAGAATTAGACTTTGTCAACACTGCCGTTGGATTTTATAGAAATTCTTAAATGGAAGCTCATATTTAGATACATAGATACTTACCAATATTAAGGTATCTAGCATACCAGTATTTCTGAATTTCAGCAAAAATATTATTGGGCCAAACTAAACAATGTTACAATAGTAATAAGTTATTAAAATCAACCATCACGACTAGTGATGCTCTGGCAATGTCATGGAAATCACTAATAGATATTCTTGACCCAGAAATCTCCATCCATCTCTAGAGTGGCATGATTTCATCACACCCTTGCGAATAAAGAAAGTAGATAGTCAATTAGAAAGTACATACTTTTCTCAATGGCTGCCTATTTAAATGTGGGTGGTCTGATAATTAGAAAGATTTGAAAATTAATTTGAAGGAATTTCATAAATAAGTAACAGAGTTTCACGTGTAAGGAGACAATAATATTTTATTCTTAAGCACATTACATGAATAAATATTTTATTGACTGTAACTTAACATCATTACTTTTCAAACTAAGTTTAAAATGCCCTGAAAAACCTGGATGATCGTAAAACGGTTACGTAAATAGTTAACAGTCGGTTAGCACGGCCATCGCACATACACCGACCACAATGCTGTGTTGACACGCGAGATGTCAAACCGCGCAGGCGCTGCACAAACAGACTGATTGTGTTTATAGCCACTTAACGAGAACCTGTGATAATTCCGATTAGTGTTCGAAAAAACTTTACTACGTATTTGTTTTAGCGAGAGCAGCTACTTTGTAAATGAAGGAGACGCTTTTAAAACCTCAAAACTATGAACTTGCGATTTTTATTCACACTTACAAAATACACAGAAATCAGATTTTATAATCATGCTTACCTATCATGAAATTTTCTTTGTAGATGACAAGAATAATAGAAGACCTCGTCGTGCCGGGCCGGAGAGAAAGCCTCGACAAGCATATAGTGCAAAACAACTAGAGCGACTAGAAGCGGAATTCAAAATTGACAAGTACCTCAGCGTGTCAAAGAGGATGGAGTTATCAAAAGCTTTAGGTCTTACGGAGGTACAAATAAAGACGTGGTTTCAAAATCGTCGGACGAAATGGAAGAAGCAGTTGACTTCGAGATTGAAAATAGCTCAGCGGCAAGGATTGTTTCCTGGTCAGATCTTCGGACACGCCCCGCCAGCGTATTCACTATTGAATCCGTACGCGTATGCACCTCTTAGCTGTGTTTTTACACCCGTGACATTGCCGTCGTCGCCTCCTTAGATTTAATGTAGGAAATGTATTTTTAAGAGACAACTCTTGCAAAACATGTTTTGCGTCAAGGCGGAAGATTACAAAAGCGGTTTGAATTAAAATTAATAATCGCTGGACCGTGTTGTACTGACAAAAGATGTCCCGTATTTATTACCTCATTTCCAGTTCTAGTTATTTCATTTAAAGGTCCCACCATAATGATCATCATCTTCATGGCACATATCGAAGATATCTACTATATTTCCACACTTACATAAATATTTTAATGAACCAGTTTAACCATTCGTTAACTTATCAGTCCACTGCGATTTTAAACTCATTGATAATTCCGAACATATTTGGTCTCATTGTAAATAAGTTTACACCCATTTTAATAGTCTAACATTTCGTCATTCAAGCACCAGGTTTGGTCTATTTTCGTATAGTCTAATAATGTGTTAACTATTTTGATTGCTCCGCAAACTGTACATAATTACTTAACTTGCTATTTTTGTCACATCATAATATCGTCCTAATTCGGAGGTGTCAAATGTAACACGCTATTGGAACATTCTGTTGTCTCTGCGTTAAAGTAGTTAAAACGTAAGGTTTCGATAAAACATGTTATTTAAAATAATATGCTACTAAGTAGATGTTAAGCATAGATAATGTAGATTTATTTTATCTGTAGTACTTAATGTATAAGATGTCAATGTAAATTTAAATGTAAATACATAGGTTTAAACTTAATGAATAATATTAGCCCGTTACATAAAAGCAATATCTTATGCAATAAAATATTAATAACAATGTAAAATTATGATTGTTTTCATGCTTTACTAAAGGAATCAAGTTTAAATTTCCATGTCACTCTAACAGCTTTTAAACGCGACTTAGATGCCGCCGACCGCTTTCAGTTTTTTTTTTGTGAAATCCGCTTTATAAAATAATTACAAAAATAAATCAAATTATTCGTGTTGTTAAATGTTGGTAGTGCAGTGTGCTCGAGGATAGTGGGTGTCGCAATCAGCTCCGCCAAGGCCTAATGTCGCAGCTCGAAGGGCTCCTAGGGCTCCGCCACGAGTCCACGCCACCCCTGCACTATCATGCACAAATTATCTATATAAATTAATAGTCAATATTAAAGGAATGTGTTCCGGGAGGCATTAGAGTCTAGTTATCCATCTAGGCATCCTAACATAGAACTTGAATATTGATAGGTACCTACGATTTACTATAGGGGTAATACCATCTAAGCACGAAATCCGTAGTATCAGCCAAAGTTTCGGGCGTTTCCTATTTTTTACCCGACTACGGCAAAGCCAAAAGGAGCCGTGGTCGTATGCCCCCTGCGGTTGTTTCACACAATCTTTATTGGCTAGGCGACCACGGCTATTACTTAAAAATATCTGTAACACGGATTGTTCTTGTTTTATACTTTTCAGTGCGCGATTTTTTCGTAGTCGGGTTTTAGTTATTTTAACTAATTTTTTTTTCTCACTTACAGACAAGACTGGTTTGTGGTAGGACATAAAAATTGGTGACAACGTGATTAGACAGTTGTCCGTGAATACGGAGTAAGGTTTACTCAAAAGTTTCGAGTTTCTTCCGTATTTTCGTTGACAGACTAAAAGAGTAGACCCCCAGACAAAGAATAAATTATACCGAGAAATACATTTTTGTTTTCGTGACATACCTATTTGTAGATAAGCCGCTAATATTCATGAATATACATGAATATTAGCGGCTATTACTTAATTACAACAGTCACTATGCGATATTTTTAAAACGTTGCCCCTCTCTAGGGCCTAGGGGCATCGTGGGTGCGTGACAATAAATTATTTCAAGTCACATTAACAAACATCCAGGATTGGAAAATATACTTATAGGTAAATATTTGTTCCTTGCGAGAACCTAATCCGCGACACGCAGCGTAAGCCCCTTACACAAGGCGACCCAAGTCTCCAATACCTTACGACTTTGGTATCCAGGCGACCATCGCAATACAAATTCATAGAGGTTCGTACACAGTCACACATCAATGGATGCCAAATTCGTAAGGTATAGGAGACTTGCGTCGCCTTGTGTACGAAGGTGTTAACAGTAAATCACACTTTGATCAATCTATGGTCACTCCTTGACCAAATGAGCATCTAGATTGAAGTGGAATACGTGGTACTACTTACTGCCAAACCGGCAACCAATACCAGTTGCCATCCCGTAGATTCCTAGCCTGTTTATTCCCAACACATAAGGCTCGGTACAGACAAGGTGTAGAGCGCGGTCGCAGCGCCAACAGTGCGTAACGCGCCATCTTATTCACAGCAGGAATGGAGTTCGTCGTCTCTGGAGTCTCGTGTGCATCACGCTTAACTCGGAACACATCGTCAACGTTGACTGTGTCCCCGCTGTTGTCCACCATTTGCATTACTTGAGGTTGTTGTGGATTCTGTGAAATTGGGAAAACTCTATCGAGGTATGAGAGTTACTCAAAATAGAAGATAAATAGTTTGTGCAGGAAGGTAAAAAATCTACCTTCCGGCAGAAATGGTTATCTAAAAGCAGTACACGCCAGTACTACCTACTGTATTGTACAGTTTGGCCAAAACGTCTTGAAACGGAACTAATCTTTTTATTTGCTGACAACGTTTTAAAATATTTGATATTTGATGTAAACAAAGACGCAGGTTTGTTAGATTTATTATTGTGCCATAAAACTAACGTTATACGTGAAAATAAATAAAATAAAATCATTCAAAGTGCTGGTAGCGAGAGTACAGTGGCGACTTCCGGTTTTCTACTGTTTTTGCCAAGCTGTACTCTTTCTTCCAAATCCATTCAAAGATTGTCTTGAAAAGATTGCTTTTAGTTTTAGCAATAAGACCGCCTATTGTGTCACCCTATGTATAATCTGTAAATACCCGTAATTTGTATGGTGTGCATAATAAAGAGTATTCTATTTATCTAGAGCCTAGGGGATACAACAAGATTAAGACTCAATTTTGTGTTTATTAGTTTTTAAGAGAGTGGACTACCACATTTCAAATGTCGCACTAAATAGAAACTTCCTAAAATTACCTACTTTACAAACTAAACCGTCTAAGTACATTTAAAAACTCACCATAGTAATACACATGAGAACTTGCAGAATAAACATCCCGAAAGACAAGAAAGCGATCCCAGTCAGTGATATATCGAACAGATCAGCTAAGCCAAGGCCGTGGCTGTCCTTATCAGAGTACTCCTCCACCACATGTGGTGTTTGCACTGCTGGGTGGTGGTAGAGCGGTGGAGGAGGTGGAGGCATCGAGTACTCGTAGCCGGCACCTAATAATGAGGGGGAGACTGTTCTAATTAGATAGAGGAATAGGTCTCGAGGTACATGTTACAGCGTGTAAGGGACAACGACGAGCAATCGGCGGCGGCATGGCGGTACAGCTAAAGCAGTTGAGCGATTGCTGTTGTGTTCCGTGCCGCTGGTTTAGACCACACACAGATAAAAATGGCCGCCATACACGTAGTTTTTCCGAGTCTGTGTATGTTAGTTTACCACCACTTTGTAAGTGTACCTGCATCACTCTTTTTTGTGTGTGTATAATTATGTTATTGAAAAAAACTTTTTGAAAAAAAGGGAACCGACTTCAAAACCAAACACCAAAAAAAAATCTAAAAACCCACGTTTTTAAATGTCCTATAAAGAAGAAAATAACCCTACGGGGCTAAGAGAGGGGCCACTCAAAACGTGGGGGCGTATATTATATAAGGGATTATTTATGGGATATATTTACATGACGTGAGATCGTAGGTGTAACTTGCAAAGATACGCCCCCACGTTTTGAGTGGCCCCTCTCTTAGCCCCGTAGGGTTATTTTCTTCTTTATAGGACATTTAAAAACGTGGGTTTTTAGATTTTTTAAATCTATTAATTATTTTATTATTTTTATCATGTTCATTCGGGTTTGAAGCTACCCTAAAAATTTCAGCCTGCTAGCTTATCGGGAAGTGCCTCAAAGCCTGTCCGCCATCTTGGACGTCCGCCATATTGGATTAATAGCCTAGCCTAGCATAAGCCACATGACTATTTTTTTCGTATTCCTGACAGCAAACCCTTTCATTTGATACCCATATCACGGGGGTGGATTTCAAACAGCCAGTCTACCATCTTGGACGTCCGCCATATTGGATTTAAGTAACGTGACTATTTTTTTCTTACTCTTGATAGCAAACCCTTTCATTTGATATCCATATCACAGGGGTGCATTTCAAATAGCCTGTCTGCCATCTTGGATGTCCGCCATATTGGATTTAAGTCCCGTGACTATTTTTTTCGTATTCTTGACAGCAAACCCTTTCATTTGATACCCATATCATGGGGGTGGGTTTCAAACAGCCAGTCCGCCATCTTGGGGAGGCCGACATATTGGATTTGTTATGACGTTTCTTAGCTAGTCATGTATTGTCATCAGAACTCAAAGCGTGTACAAAATTTCAGCCTGCTAGCTTATCGGGAAGCGCCTCAAAATTGAGTTGCAAAAGTCCAACCGGAACGACAAACAAACAAGAAAAGTGAGTGTATAAAAACGTGGGAAAAACGTGGGAAAAAGTGTAAAATAACTTTTCTTTCGGAAGTCGGTGGCCATAGTCAATGAAACCGACTTCCGAAAGAAAAGTTATTTTACACTTTTTTGGTGTTTGGTTTTGAAGTCGGTTCCCTTTTTTTCAAAAAGTTTTTTATTTTACCCTTTTTATTCAACAAAAATCTTCATAATAATCGGCGTCTTTAAAAATCTACAATCCAAGTAAGCAAAAACGGATCCACGTGAGCAACGTCACGGGATATCCATTAGTGTTATATACTAAAACCTTCTCCAGAATGTAATGAACACTTTCCTGAAACCGCATCATAATCGGTTCAGCCAAACGCGAGATAATCGCGGACAAACATACATACATACAGGTCGAACTGAGAACCTACTTTTTTTTTGAAGTCGATAAAAATACTCCATATTTCCGTGTATTATTCCTTCATTAAAAGGGACTGTTACATAAATATTAACGTCTAGCATCTAAGCAATCATCAAAGTCTCTTATACCCTGTATAAACTTAAAGTTAAATTTAGTACGAGGAAGAAGAAAAATGAACGGGGACGAAGGGAAAAGAGCATGGAGAAAGTGATTTGTATTTTCTGCCTCACTCTAGGAAAAACGGGTGCGTTCTAATTATGATAATGATGTAGATAATGAAATAATGGTGTTACATAAATGATGCTAAGTTCATAAAGCTAGAGCGTCAGCATGATAACGGGGCCCCCCTCTAGAGGGCCAAAGCCAGCCGGGGTCGCGGGACTTATCTCATTACCGTGACCCCGGAACATAAAAGGCTATTGAAGGACACCGTGGATTTTAGTCAGTACAAGTCTGACAGTCCCTCCCGCCCTGCCCGGGGTGGGAGGACTCAATTGATGATTTTACCACGCAAAAAAAAAAGTTCATAAAAGCTATAGAAGAGAAACAAAACAAAGCAAAGTATTCGATAGGTAACGCTTGGATATCGAAATGTTTGAAAGATTTGATGATGATCATGATCTACATTTTTACTTTTACCCTTACCATACTTAGCAATATCTGGTGTTGGTACATCGGGAGACTGGTAGCCTGTAAATTCCTTGCCTCCTTCATAGACCTCGTAACCCTCTCTAGTTTGCAATGATGGTGTTGGCTGTGGTGCTGATGGTAGACCTGCCAGTGTTGTGTTGCCTGTGCCAGTACTTGTGGCAACGTTGGCAGCGTTGTGAACATCGTTGAGAGCTGCAACCCTGAGATTGAATGAATTTCCTGTTACTGGTTTAACTACTCCCAGTTTCTGTACATTTCAGATATGCTGATGAGTTTGTTTGAAAGCGGTAATCTCCGGAACTACTGATACGAATTGATTTTTTTTTGTTGGATAGTCTGTTTATCGAGGAAGGCTATAGGCTATATAACGATAAAGATAAAGATATTTTTATTTGTTCAAAACATGCGTTTACACACATTTAGCATGCAAGTTCTTATTATTAAGTTTGTCCGTACATGTTTTACCTAGTCAGGTTTACAAATTTGTTATATTATAAAATTACAGGTTTGTCTATTGCTTTACGTGGCATATTCATACAAAGCAATATCGGCAGCTTATTACATCACGCTGCGATCAAAAGGAGCAGAGCAGCGAGGATGAAACCACGGTGAATTTCCAATTTCCACTGATAAATAAGTAATGAAATTGCGATTTGCCAGCCGTTTGACCACTCGTCAACACTCTTTTATTTTGTTTGATTCAAATTTTATAAGAAAAACAAAACTTATTCCTTACTTTGCCAACCACTCTTGGTAGTTAGCGGAGCCGACGTCAAACATGACATTATTCCGTAAATCTTGTCTCCGCATCAGGACGTTGTCTTTGACTTCAGTAAAAGGTTTACCAACCCTGTTTTGTAGGACATTCTTCCCCATTTCCTCTAAGATTTGGTCCGCAATGTAATTACGGCAGTGGAATTCGTTCATCATTTTCCTGCAAACCAACATTGCAATTATTACCTAAGTAGTTTGAATAAAGTTAAGTTTGGTAAAAGGAAATCCGTGGGCCTATGAGAACATAGCTTTTTTATCAATTAATTTCCCATTACACCAACGATTAGTTTCACCCATTTTAAGTTTAAAGTAGGTATCGGTAATCTTCACACGAAAGGGGCCATAAATTGAGTTGAAAAAAGTGTTTAATTAATTCATGATTTCCACTGTTTTTAACACGCATCTAGACTGCTCTCGTTGTATGACCAATTCTATCCCTTTTCTACGTTTCTATAGGTACAATTCGATTTTTTTGACGATTTAACAAGACTCGGGCGGTCTAAAAAATATATCAGGCAGCATCAGGCAACTACTCGTAGGTGCGTGTTAAACACTGTGTGTGTGGGGTAGAATAATATAGAAACTCACAGGTCTACATACTTAGGTATAATTCGCATTTATGTATACTATAATGTTTTCTGTGATAACTACACGCTCAAATTTTAATTATAAAAATCCTCAAAAACATTAAGTAGCTACCTGTGAAAATCCAGAGTAGACAATGCTGCATCAATAGATCCATTAATTGATTGTCCTACAGGCTTACTGATTGTGTGATTCAAGCTCTCAATACTTTGTTTATCACCGTCTACCATGAAATACGTTGGCATAAGATCCGATCGAAGAATATCGTTCACATTTAATTCACTATCAAACATTTTTGCTGACACTACAAAATGTCTTATTACGAAAAATATAATTATCTTAGACATTTCGTTTGAAGAAAATGCATGTGTTACTAGGAAAGCAGTAAGGTAACGAATGTCACACCACGAGTAAGTTGGACGAAAGTATTATTCGAGTTATAAAGCGGAAAATAGTTCGCAGAGAAGCGCTGGAGTTTAGATATTATCATCAATGTTCATAACTGTAAGTAAATGTGATCTTGGAAGGAATCGTTTGTTGGTAAGATAACTGAATTGGTGACTAAGAAGAGGTAGTAGCGCTACCATGATCAAGATCAGATGAAAATGATTAATCTCACGCAAGACAGATGATATAAAAAGGATTAGTCATACTTTTTTAGCGTGTTAAATTAAAATTATCAAATGAGTCATCCCGCCCAGGGTGGAGCCCGGAGCCAAAGACACTGTCAGACACGTACTGACTAAGACCTATGGTGTTCCAGGGTCATGGTTAGGTACCTAATGAAACAGTCCCGCGTCCCGAATAGCCAGCGAATAGCATTGCTTGGAGAAAACCTCTGTACAGAAGTTCATGTTTTATAAATTACTAGCTGACCCGTGCCCACTTCGTTGGGCGGTAAAATATGCATGATATCTTTATAATTTAAAGCCTATAGCACTCACGAATAATGTAACCAGTGGAACAATTTTTTAAATCGGATTATTACTTCCAGAGATTTCCCCCTACATACAACCTTACCTCTTTTATTATTAGTATAGATAAGTATTTAGATAAAATAACCTAAGGCTCTATAATATAAACTGGGGCCTAGGCTAAACCTAGCTTTCATAAAAGCTTAGGTATCTGTTGTTTTGTACTTACCTAGACAAACCATATTTCAGCGGCTAAGGTCTAAAATTAAAAAATTATCGATATTTTCATTGTTATAGGTGCGATTTTGAAGCTGTTTTCAGCTAATTAGACCTAAAAAGGCGGACGCCTATCGTTTGACACGAATCGCAACCCCTAAAAATCAACCCTTACCCGTATTTTGCATTTTTTCAAAATTTCATCATATTTAATTCATTAATTTCGCCATTTTTCGACCAATTACAACCGTTTAAATTTTATATTAGTCTCAGCGACCGCCCTCAATTAATCCCGTGACCAGGTCCGCGATCCGTGGCCCGAGTTCCGGAGTGGGGGTGAAAAACACCAATTTTCGCTTAAAAAACTGGTTTTTCGGCCAAAACTCAAAATTTTGTCTCTTGTCGTTAGTAATTTTATTACATATTCGGCTAGCCCGCGCGGAGCCCGATCCGACGATACCCCGCACGTGCGTCTAGCTCGCAAAAAATTTACCCACCCGCCCTCTGGCCTATAGCTGGGAGGGTGAACATTTATATTCCGAATTTAAAATTGAATTTTCATTAATACTGTTCTTATTGGCTAGCCTATGCATTTTTAGTACGGGAAAGGGTATTTTTGACACAAAAATTTACTTTTACTGAATTTTATATTTTCAATTTAATATTTGAACTTAATTATATTGACGGTGTACCCCTCTATACAGGGACACATAGGTACTTGTAACGTACGTTATTAAATTTTAAAAACACACTTTTATAGTTTGACAGGACTATTGTCCATAAGCAGACAGCAAATATAACTTAATTGTACTTTTTCGTTAATTATATTGATTTTTGTTTATTGTATTGACTATTATATGTATATTGTCTGCTGTGTCCCCCCTATACAGGAACACGGAAGAGGCCAGTATCCCCTTGTCTCTCCTCCCGAGTGCGGACAACACCTTCTGATCGCCCCTTTACAGTTGTCCGTTGGGGTCGTTCGCACTCACGCAGAGATATGTTTCGCACCCCAGCAAAAGACGTGTGCTCGCAAGGCTCCTGGGGCTCGGCGCGTTCGGCGGAGAAAGACGCGCCTTCGTCTCCCGGTGCGAGGAGGCGAATCTCGTTTGGAGAAACTACTCCTTGCATCGGCAAAGATTGCCCGACTACTCCGGGGACGTCCCGAGCTCTAGTAGTAGCCGCCAGGCCGCTCAAGGTGTCTGAGGCAAGGCACCGCAGTCGTACTGCGGAGGCGAGAGCTTGCCTAAATAAAGCTAAGCTCAATTTGGGCAACTCTCGCAACCTCAAAACAGACATCAAGACTGCGGTGCTTGAAGCCATAAACAGACTCTACGAGCTGGTCAAGGAGGCGGAGCAAGAAAGCGCCCCGGTCGCGCCCGCGGTCGCACCGGAGCTGGCAACCCCTGCACCCGCCGCTGACTGCAGACCCCAACCCAGTCCCATCGACATCCTTACTGGCCAGACTGAGCTCCTTATCAAGCTAAAGGAGCACATCACGGAGATGAAGGACAACTCCGAGAAGCTCGAGAAGCTTCGAGACAGTTTAGCTGGTAGGGAAACCGTGGAGAGGGCAACCTACGCCAGTGTAGCGTCTGGAAGTAAGAGCCATACTGGGGCACAGGCCCTGGAGCGAACGACGCTGCACTCCGTGGTTGTCTCCTCCACGGATGAAATGGATACGGGGGACCAGGTTCTTGAAAAGGTCAGGACGGCGGTGGATGCAAAGGCCGGCTGGGTGCGGGTGGAGCGCGTCCGGAAGGCTAAAGACAGCAAGGTCATTATGGGGTGTGCGACAGAGGAGGAGAGGCGCAAAATTAAAGAGCGTTTGCGAGCGGCCGAAGGGAACCTCGTCGTCGAGGACGTAAAGAATCGGGACCCGCTTCTGGTTCTTAGGGAGGTGCTTGTAGTCCATAGCGACGAAGAGCTACTAAAAGCCCTTAGGAACCAGAACCGGGAGGTCTTTTGCGGCCTCGGCGACGGGGAAGACAGGATGGCTGTGCGGTTTAAAAAGGAGAGTCGAAACCCACACGTGAATAGCGTTGTGCTCAGCGTATCCCCTACCATCTGGAGGCGCGCACTCGATGGAGGTAAACTGCGTATTGACCTCCAACGAGTGCGTGTAGAAGACCAGACTCCTCTGGTGCAGTGCACCCGCTGCTTGGCTTTCGGGCATGGGAAACGCCTGTGCTCGGAGCCCGCCGACCTGTGTAGTCACTGTGGTGGCCCGCACCTCGGTGCGGATTGCCCTGTGAAGCAGGCTGGCAGGGCGGCGGCGTGCGTGAACTGCACCAGAGCCAAATTGGGAACCGCTGAGCACAACGCTTTCAGCAGTGAATGCCCGGTACGCAGGAAGTGGGACGCATTTGCCAGAGCGGCAGTAGCGCTTCCTGCTACATAGTGAGAACAGGCTCGACACAACGAGATAGCAGTTGCATTAAGCGAACCACTGGGGTTGGCTTAATGAAAAGTGGTAACTGGGGCCACTTTCATGAGAAAGTGGCAGCAATTATACTGGATCGTGAGCCAACTTCAGTGGAATCGTTAAGTTGTGTCGAGTCTGCAAACCTGAAGTGATACTTTACTGTATTATGAGAATATAGTTATAAGTCATCACACAATAGGCAACACGAATAGGCAAAGGGTAATAATAATGATATTAACATTAGAATAAATATAAAAGTAAAAATTAGATTTTAAAACAGAAATTGGAAAACTTATAGCAATAAATAGTAAAAATAAAATTAAAGGCAAACATTAGATTAAAAAATAGTAAATAAAACAAAAAGTAAACTGCATAAGTAGTACCTAATCAAGAAACCTCACACCGCACTGAATGTGGCCTCTCCGGCCACCCGTTGACGCTAGAAACTAGAAAAGTAGAGCAAACTAAGGTCTCTGCGAATTATGGCAGAGGGACACTGGCAGGGCAGGAGTGGGTTTTAGCGGGTTCGAGTCCCGCACTACCTCGACTGTCTCATGGTCTCACAGAGACGGTGAGACAGCCGAGGTGTCCGTGGGGATTTCCCACTCCAGCCTCAAAAAAAAAAAAAAAATCTAAAATTAGTTACTTAAGTAGATTTTTTCTAAGAATCGCGACGAACATGATATTATGGTATTTTTTTTACTGGTTGTTATAGCTCGGATTTAGAACTTAATGATCTTGGATAGATAATTATTACGATGATGATCGAACCTACGATAATACTTACATATATCTCCGATAGGTATATTTCTAAAGATAGGTGTTAATTTTTAGGTAACTTCTACATCTCTACTAGTTTTAAAATTTCCATTACACAATAGCCAATACAACTTTGACGGCACGGAACTGTGGTTGAGTAATTGACTGCTGCGCTACGTAGCGGGTCGATCCCGCACGGAACAAATATTTGTATGATCTATCTACAAGTAGTTGTTCAGAGTCTGGGTGTTTGTGTATGTGAGTTTAAATGTTTGTAAACGTACCCACGACACTGGAGAAGTTCCTATGCAAGGCAACATTAAAAAAAAAATAACCTAGTTGTAATGCGATACAATACCTACAGGTATCGTCTATACTTAGATACCTACTTACCGTTGCAAAATTACCCAGCCTACGCAATCCTATTTCGACATTAACCCGCAAATACTTATTCCATTATAAACCACCCCACCCCCCCGCTGCTGCTCTTTAACACCCCTTAGGGGTAAAAGGATCCATTGTTGTATTACAAATGTTCGGATGTCATATCAGAGACGTTTGACGTGAGAACAAACCATATTGCCCCACCATTAAAAAGCTTTTTATCTGTGGCGGGTAAACAGATTTTAAGAGGGCGTTGAATTAATTGATCCTGGCATTTATTAATTTATGAAAAAACGTTGCCCCACACTAGCACGCGTAGAATGGCACCGCAGAAGGGTTTTGTCGACAAGAAAAGACAAAATGACAGAATTTATTATATTGTAAAAATCTTTTTCATCCCATCTATTCGAAAAGGACGACTTGGTTCGCCTTTAAGTGCACCCAAAAGTGGTGTTTTCTATAGGAAACTTTTAGCGGGCAGTAATGAGTTTTTAATCCTCTTTATAAGCACATAAGTGCGCCGCAAATAACTTTGCCGCGCACTTTTTGAATTTGGAACATCTTAGTGTTCAGCGCCAAAGAAATCGAGCGCAAATATTGTTTGAAAGACTGGCTGGTACGGTGGGCTACACATCAAGCTATACAAAACCAGTTTGTCTTGGCCTCGCTTTGTATGATCTTTTCACACAATTAAAGGTCAGCTTATACTGGTTTTGCATAGCTTGATGTGTAGCCGTCTGTACGACGGCCCATAGTCACGCCGTCCGCGTCGCTGGCTGAATAAAATAAATAAATTTAAAAACGCGCGAACTACAGCCCGGCCCAGCGTAGAAATTCATGGTTTTGTTTTGAAAAATGAGTTCTTCAAGTGGCAAGTGAAATATAAGTTTTTAGTTGTTTTATTATTAGATACTTTTTAATTTCAATTTAGTTGTTACTCTATGTTTTATTAAATAATAATATTACAATAAAATATGAGGCGCTTTTTATTTTCTCATAGTGGGTGATGAAAAGTAGAGTGTATTACTCGGGCGAAAAATATATTTTTGGCTCGGACGACGTACTTTGAATCCCTCGCTACGATCAGGATTCTACTAAAGAATCCCTCACTTCGCTCTGGATTCAAAATAGCGCCCTCGCCGTAAAAATATTATTTTGCTCCCTTGTCATACAATCTACTATTAAATTTTGTTAAGTTCTGTTTTAAGCATGGCAATGTTTACAACGTAGAAAATAAATGTTTTTGTTCTTGTGGTATTCGCCCGAGCGCCCGAGCCATCCAGTGTCGGCTTTTGTTTTGCTCACGTATATATTATTTCGTGCCTCGGTCGAGAAACAGTTGCGCTTGCAAACAGAGCAAGCAGCTTTGCGAGGCATTTGCCGCGCGAAGCATTTGCTTCTTCGGCCTCGCGAGTCTGCTCGCTCTGTGTGGACCATAGATATAAGTATTTAATATTTCTGTGGTGTGGACGCACCTAACAGCAAACACTAGCGATTGTCCATCATTTTCTTCGGCCAGACGCTTGTGTGATATCTAATATCTGACCTATATAGGTACCCGATATCGATCGATGCAATTCTGTATCGCGTCGCGCCATGGGTTTTTAATATATTTCATTTCCATAGATTTAATATACACCGTGTTCCGGACGATATACATAAACTTCGACCAGATGTTCAAACCACGGAAGTAAGCATTTTTCATTATGGACACATTAATAAATTCTTATTTTTTATTTTTTGTTAATTTTCATACAAACTAAATACCTAGACGTAAATAACCCGATATGCATGCCTCTTTATCCGAATTGGCAACGTCGTATTTTCATTCATAACATTTGGCGGGCTGAAACTTGTCAAAACAAAAGTTTCTTTGATTTTTTATCTCGTTCCTCATAGCACTGTCAATGTATTATACTTATCTAAAGAGAACGTATAAGGCTACCAAGCAGGTAGATACGTATTTCGAATTGTCTTTTTAATTGAGGAATAAAAAAAAAACAAAATTCCATAACCAAATCATGATAACCTCTTCCCACGACATGCAGCCTTCGCAAAACGTTTCTGCAGTCCTTATTTTTAGTCTAGGCAGGCCTGTCTCACTCCGCGGTGTAGGCATAAAACTGCAAGTAGTTGCGGGGCCATTATGTCGTGGCCCATTCACTACGGCTGCCACGCGCCACCCGTTACGCACGCGCTCCGTCTCCTTAATATTTTTGTTACGTTACGTGTAGTTACGCACAAGTTTCTTGCTTTAGGTGCTTTTGGTAAATTAATAACACAATATTATTATGAAGAAAAAAAATATATAGTACATATTTAGTAATGATCAACAAAATTATCTCCCTGCTTGTGAAGTATGGGCTTAACTGATCATGATACATAATCATGAGGTTACAAGTTTGGAAATGAGGCGAGATACTAATTGGGGGGGGGGGGGGGGTGAGCCTACTGGACGACCAAGATAAAAAGACGACACTCTCACTCACCTTAAGCTGAGTACTAAGAATTAAGATCGGTAGAAAGCAGAAAGATGTTTGCGTTGTTGTTTAAAAGTTCTAACTCAGAAAATGGCCACACTACGCATTCAAGGTCAGCGGTCGTAATTCGCTGCGCCACTTTTTTACCTACCTACAAAGACACGCAACGCGGGGCCTGTGACAGTATGCGATAGTAATTGGTCGGTTACTAGGTTGAGTGCAAAATAATAAGGACTGGCTATTTTGCCATAGACGATAAAAATCTTTTAAATATTATTCTTTTTTTTTGTAAGATAAATGTTCAAAAATATAACAATAATAGGTAGAAAAGATAATATTATTATAAATATTATTCCTCACGTAAGGTGCCGTAGGTACCTACTATTATCATTCTGTGCTAACAATCAATAATGTATGTAGTAATCGATGACGAAACCAAAAAGATATAGGCTGATGATAAAAACAAAATTCCTTGAGGAACATAGGTATTTATGGTAATAAAGTAATTTAGCAAATGCATAAAATACGCATAGGTACCTACCTATTTGTGCCTAAACTCGCAAGTCGCAACCCTATTGAGCTTGACCCATAGTAACCTTTTAATGTCGTTGGCGTCAGATAAACCAAAATAAACTCTCGGGCGTAACCATTCAGTACATTTTTGCTTGCGCACGGGAAGTTTAGGCTATTATAAAAGTAGGTGGGCGGTACGGCTGCCAGTCAAAATGTACTTTATTCTCTCGTATATAGATTTTACATTTGTTTGATTTTTTTTTTGGAGTAGTCCTTCTGTACGTATAGTACTATTAATTATTCTGAGGTCTAGGCTTAAAGCAACGCCGGACCTCCAACGACGGGAAGGGGAGTAGGCTACCATAATTATCTTCCCATTCTGCCGTTTCGGCTTAAGTTACGAACATTCAATCTCAAAATTATTGACTAAAAGAGGGGCAGCTCAACACGCAATCTGGGGACCACGCTTAGAGCTCACGTACATTCGTAAAAATACTCTCAAAAGATAGGTCTCGGTCAAATTAAGATAAATGGTAATCACAGCATATTTTTTTTATGCATTTGAGTAGAATAATTATAATTTATAAGCACACTTGTTGCGTGGGCAACATCAGAACTAACGCCACCATCTTATTTTTCAATACATTTCACAAATGAGCGCTCTCCTGTCAACCTCAATGGAGTGTCCAAAGATCCAAACACTGTAGGTTAGACAACTACGTCAGCCGTAATGTCATTCAAAAATATTTTTATTAATAAAAAATAAACTCTAAAAAGCAAAAAATAAATTTAATGTAAAAAGTTTTCGAAATGACCACCTTCTTTTTCGACACAAATATTCAAACGAGTCCTAATTTGGCCATTTAAATTTACAGACATTTGTCTTATTTGTTCAGCAGCCTGAGATATTCTATCTAAGAGCTGTTCACGGTTCTGAATTTGTACGGAGTACACCTTCTCCTTTAAGGTTCCCCAGACATAAAAATCTAAAGGAGTCAGATCTGGGGACCTAGCTGGCCATGCGATATTTGTGCTACCTCGTCCAATCCAACGGCCAGGAAACGTTGAATTTAAATATTCACGCACTTGTGTGCCATAATGTGCAGGGGCCCCATCATGTTGGAGCCACATGGTTCGCAGAGTTTGAAGATCCACTTGTTCGAAAAATTCGAAGCTAGTGACGTTTCTTAGGAACTCTAAGTAATTGTCAGCATTTAGGCGGTGGGGAATCTCAATAGGGCCGATCAGCTGATTGTTAAAAACACCAGCCCACATGTTTACGAGAGAATTCAGTTTGATGTGACGCCTGCCAATGTAAATTCGGGTTGCTCTCATGCCACTGCACTTGATTTTTGGAATTGAATACTCCCGCTCTTGTAAACTGGGCTTCATCCATCCAAAGAATTTTTTGAAGCAGTATTGGATTATTTATCAGTTCTTGATTCATTCTCTGGCAAAAAACAATTCTTGAGAAGTGATCAGGTGGTATTATGCCTTGGGATTTTCTGTAGTGGTAGGCATGCAAACCATATCTTTTCCACAGTTTCCACACTAGCTTATGAGATACACCCACGATTCTCCCAACGCGTCTCGTTGAGAGTGTAGGATCATGAATAATAAGGTTCATTATTCTGTTTTCTTGAGCGACGCTCAAATTGATTGCTCGTTCAGGGCGGCGTGGTCTAATTCCGATCTCACAAAATCTCCTGTGTATGTTAATAAATGTTCGTATATCAGGAACGCGCCGACCAGGGAATCGCCGTTGGTACTCTCGCACAGCTGCTGTAGCATTTCCGTCACAGAAACCGTAGACGAAGTGAATATCAGCTTGGTGTTGAGCAGAATATTCGTGCGGCATAGTGAAAGTTGTAATCAAAATGATTGATTAAATTAGTCGGAAACCCAAAAGCAAATTACAATAAACAATAATCCTGACAGTTAAAATCATGCATGACAAACAATGACAAATAACAACTTAGGTATCCATAGCGACCAGTTTAATCTCTTTGAAAGATTCGTTATCGCAAATGATCGTATTTCTTCGCTAACTCTCGGGTTCCTCTCGTACGTGCAAATGAAATGCAAATAGTATTTGATAGATTTATCATTTTAATTGCACTAAGCGGCAACATAGGCCAAATTAAGATACTTTCTCACTGCATAGCTCAATTAAATTTCATTAAATGAAATTACAAATATCTTTGTAACGAAGCCTTTTTAAGTACTACTTCCTTTGTTGGATTTGATTTGTAAAAGCCATAGAAGTATTTGCTAAAGTTTATGGATAACGTGAAGAACACGGTGTATATTTTTTTTTAATAAAAACAATTTTAATAATAAAACGTCAAATGTATGTTCACGCACCGGGTGGGACGTAAAGAAACTTGATTTGCTCAATGAACAATTGGTTTTTTCAGTTGATCTTTGCGTTCAAGGACCGTGGTGTTTTTAAGATAGTCCGAAAACCTCGGCCAGTATCAGTAAATCGTATGCGCATTCGGGAAAACGAGTTTTGTACCACGTGTCACAACTGCGTGACCAATAAAAACTATTTCAAAATAAACTCTTCTTCGTCTTTAATAAGTTTCCTTTTTCTTTTCTGTAAATATTTCCATAAATCTCTTTTCTTTCTTTCTAATAAAATACATGATAATATAGGTACGTTTTTAATAATTTTCATTGAGCAATAACATCTTAAAATATCCGCACAATAAAAAATATCCCTGTATCGATACTTATAAAATGTTAGACAGGGGCGGATTTACCCTAAGACCCAGTAGGCCCTGGCCTAGGGCGGCCAGATATTAGGGGCGGCCAATAGGGTCAGAAATAACTGAAATGCAAAATATCTTAATAATAAAGTCTCGCGTACCTTATTTTTCTAATCCAGTATTACGAGTAATTAATACTATTGTGTTAAGATTGTAAAAATATAGTAATAGTTATTTATGATACTAGTGCGGTAAGTTGGTTTTTACAAACGAGTAGACGAATGTAAAGGTCATAGCACACTTAAACAACTCTGCTCCAACATCGTGCACCGCTCCCACCCAACACCGCCCTAAACTAAGACGACTGCTCGCAGTCCACGCGGTGACAGCTAGCAGGCACCCAGCAGTCCACGCGGCGTCAGCTAGCAGACGGCCAGCTTTCCACCCGCCGACCCGGCGACCGCTAGCAGTGAGCGCGCGGACAACGCACCGACCGCTCGTCTACGACGTGCGGCCAGCGAGGCGTCAACTACCGAGCAGTCTGACGGCGGTAACCTCACTGACAGCGAGCTGTCTGCTAATTTATGATACTAATGTAAAAAATATCTAAAGAGCAATATTTAAAGCCCATATTTAAATTATATTCTTTTTGCCGGGTGGGAGCAGAGTCGTGTAAGTGGGTTATGTATGACCTTAAGCCCGAGATGAAGTCGAGGGCTTACCATAGTCACGAGTTTGTAAATACCAATTTCCGCACGTGTGTCATACAATGTTTTTCAACACATTTGCGAGAAAACAGTACAATATGTAATTAAACAAACTTTATTTAGAAGTTTCTAAATATGAAAATGGCGCGAATTTGCAAATAGCGCCACATGCACGTGGTGAAAAATAGAACTACATCTTTTGTCTCATTTACTCTTTAGTATTAAAATGAGACAACGTATTGAGCAAAAGCGCTTCCAAGCAAGGAGGTTCGATCAGTCAGGCTGTTTATTCTCATAATGTGAAACTCTTTGGTGGAGTTCTTATTATTTTTTTAATGGAAATTAAAAAAAAACCGTAAAGAAAACGCACGGTGCTATACAACGGGGCGTGCCGTAAAATAGGTACTTAGGTGAGAGTACCTATTTTACCGCACGTTCCGTTGTATGGTGCGTGATTTTTAATTTTCGAACAATGTATACAGGCTTCGTAAACGCATTTTTCGAGCAAATGTGTTGAAAAATATATTTTTAAGCAATCTTACAAACAAAAAGAAAGTGTTTTTCTGCCAATACCATCCTTATCTCCTGGCAATTGAGAAAAAGAGATAGGAACCTTCAAAGTGAACCTCTCATTTACCTCTCTATAATTTGCTAGACAAAAGTAAATCTAAACCTTGAAACATAAAATTAATTTTTGTGTGGCATTAAACTTGAAGTACGCGGTCTAGATTCATCATCAGCCGGACGACGTCCACTGCTGAACATAGGCCTCCCCCTTAGACCGCCACGCCGAACGACAATTCGCCGCTTGCACCCATCGGTTGCCCGCGACCCTCACGATGTCGTCGGTCCACCTAGTGGGAGGCCTACCTACGCTGCGTCTTCCGGTCCGTGGTCGAACTTTTCTTCCCCATCGGTTGTCAGTTCTACGAGCGATGTGGCCTGCCCATTGCCACTTCAACTTGCAAATTTAATGAGCTATGTCGGTGACTCTGGTTCTTCGCCGAATATCCATGTTCCGGATTTTATCCCGTAAAGAAACTCCGAGCATAGCTCTTTCCATTGAACGAGCAACTCTTAGTCTCTCTAAAAGGCCAGCAGTCAGAGACCACGTTTCAGAGCCATATATCATCACTGGCAACACACACTGGTTAAACACCCTTGTCTTGAGACACTGTGGGATTCTCGATGAGAAGATATCACTTAACTTCCCAAACGCTGCCCATCCGAGTTGGATTCTTCGGGCGACCTCTTTCTCGAAGTTGGACCTACCTAACTGAACAATCTGTCCAAGGTAAGTATAATGGTAGTCTACAACTTCGAGAGTATCATTCCCAACAACAACCGGTACGGGTGCCACATGGACATTCGACATGACTTTCGTCTTGTCCATGTTCATTTTAAGGCCGACCCGTTGGGAAACGATACTGAGGTCGCTAAGCATAGCATTGAGGTGCTCCAACGATTCTGCCACGATGACTAGGTATATCATCAGCAAAACGAAGGTGAGTGATGTATTCGCCATTGATGTTGATGCCGAATCCGTTCCATTCCAAGAGCTTGAAAACGTCCTCCAACGCGTTCGTGAACAGTTTCGGAGAAATAACGTCTGCCTGTCTCACGCCTTTCTGCAATTGGATTGGTTTCGTGCTCTCTTCCTGAAGTCGGATGGACGTGGTGGCGTTTCTATACAAACACTTCAACACTTCGATATACCTATAGTCGATATGACATCGTTGGAGGGACTGATAAGAATAAGAAAGAAAAATCTATACATATAATAAAATGGTAGGAAAGTCAAAACTGTACATTGAATATTTTTTTAAAAGAATACTTGGGGTGTGATCTACAATCGATACCGAAGCCAAAAATATAGTTTTTAGAATTTTTGTCTGTTTGTCTGTATGTATGTCCGGGATAAACTAAAAAAGTACTGGACGGATTTGAATGATTCTTTTTTTGTTGTATAGGTATTAAGTCTGGCCAACATATAGGCTATAATTTATCTTAAAAACTTGAACACCTGGTGCAGAACTGCAACAGACCAGCTAAACCATAAGAGATACAAAAATGGTGCCAAAACAAAAATTGTTCCATGTGATGAGCATTTTCTGCTGAGATAATAAATTTGAAGATCTGGAACACCTGATGTGGAACTCCAAGAGCCCAGCTACACTATAACATATACAGTAATGACGTCTTAGCAAGAGTTGTTCAGCCTGATAAGCACTCTCTGTTGCCGTATAAAAATTGAAGATCTGGAACATCTGATGTGGAACACCAAGAGCCCAGCTACACTATAACATATACAGTAATGACGTCTTAGCAAGAGTTGTTCAGCCTGATAAGCACTCTCTGTTGCCGTATAAAAATTGAAGTACTGGAACATCTGATGTGGAACACCAAGAGCCCAGCTACACTATAACATATACAGTAATGACGTCTTAGCAAGAGTTGTTCAGCCTGATAAGCACTCTCTGTTGCCGTATAAAAATTGAAGAACTGGAACATCTGATGTGGAACACCAAGAGCCCAGCTACACTATAACATATACAGTAATGACGTCTTAGCAAGAGTTGTTCAGCCTGATAAGCACTCTCTGTTGCCGTATAAAAATTGAAGAACTGGAACATCTGATGTGGAACACCAAGAGCCCAGCTACATTATAACATATACCGACAGGAATGACGTCTTAGCAAGAGTTGTTCAACCTGATAAGCACTCTCTGTTTCCGTATAAAAATTGAAGATCTGGAACACCTGATGTATAACACCAAGAGCCCAGCTACACTATAACATATATAGGAATTACGTCTTAGCAAAGTTGTTCAGCCTGATGAGCACTCTCTGTTGATGTATAAAAATTGAAGATCTGTAACACCTGATGTGGAACTCCTAGAGACCAGCTACACTATAAATTAATATAGGAATGACGTCTTAGCAAAGTTGTTCAGCCTGATGAGCAGTCTCTGTTGACGTATAAAATTGAAGTACTGGAACACCTGATGTGGGACACCAAGAGCCCAGCTACACTATAACATATAAGTATAGGAATGACGTCTTAGCAAGAGTTGTACTGCGTGATGAGCACTCTCTGTTGACGTATAAAATTGAAGATCTGGAACACCTGATGTGGAAATCAAAGCTATCACTAATTTCACTGTATAATTTTAAAATAACATAAGCTGGGAGTACCTCCACGCAGTAAAGGCGGTAACAGTTTAGAACTAATTTTAGATGATGAATAAAAATTTGACTCTACAGGCCAAAACTCCCATTTATTTTTTTACCCGGGCTCTTGAAATTGGACATCAGACTTATCAAATATTCGATTTTGACGACCCCGTGCCGCTGGCGTAAGCAACAGAATCCGCGTACGAAGTCGCGGGCAGCAGCTATAGTTTGATTATTAATTCGAGTCAGTAAAATGACAAGTGCAACTGTCACTGATACATACAAAATGAAACAAACCAGGAACATTGGAAATGTCATTTTACTGACTCGAATTAATAACCGTATTTTAGTTATATACGATATAATAAGACTAAGATTATTTATATACTATTTAATAAGTCTATGCTCTATGATTAGTAATCATAGAGCATAGACCTTCTCCTTCCGAGACAACTTTTTAGTAAAAAGTTGTCTCGGAAGGGTCGTAAACTGAGCTAGGTACGCTTTGGTACATTTTTACCAACACCTTTTTGATTAAAACATAACTAACTAGGTAACTGTACTTCAAGACCTTCCTTTTTACAATTCATACACATTTCTTTTTTTTAGGCTGTAAAATAATCAAATTAGTCCTTCCGCCCTGGTTGAAGCAGAAGGAACTGTCAGACTCGTACTGACTAAAACCCACCATGTTTTTTAAATTGCTCTTTACGTTCCAGGGTCACGGTTACCTGTTTAGATAGTCCCACGACCCCTACAAAATTCTGACACCCGCCTGTATCTTCAGTTATGAATGTGTCTCACGCCTCAGGCAGTGTAAAACATCCTTTATAACAGGGCAAATTTGCAAAGACTTAAAAGGATAGCTGCTCAAAAAAGAACCAAGCTCTCTAAAAAAGAAGAAAACAATTACTTGCATTAAGTCCATGCAAATAATATTGTTTTCCTCTCGTTCTAGAGCGAATTTTTTTATATAAAATTTTGTTACAATGGCTAGGGAAAGCACAGTCCATCTATTATGATTATGTCTCTGACGAAAATTCTACTGTTGCGCGTTGCCGCGTTGTAGTCTGTGCCATTCTGTCAAAAAAAAGCTCTGTCTTATTTTTGTCTGTGGAATATTGTCTGTGGTGCCATTTAAAGACGAGAAAGCTCACAATTTCTTTTTTACAAAAAATCCAATAAAATCAGTTTTTATTCTGATTCTGAGATGTGAAACTATAACATGAATTTAAGATAGTCCTTACACTATTAAAAAATGGGTACCAACGGCAACGGTCGCCGTGGAGGAGCAAAAATACCTGATGTTCGCCGCCCCATGGAAGAAGGCGATTGTGTTAACGACATGGAGAGCCCCGAGCTCGACTTCATTTACGATGATTGTGATACTCAACAAAACGAAATTGCTGAATTGTACAGCTACACTGAACATCCGGAGTATCAGCTCAACGTCAAGGCATTTGAAGATATAATGGAAGAGTTCAACTATCCACCAAGTTGGCAAAGATTGACAAATAAACAGCAACGCACAGTGGTAATGAAATTACTGGAACATTTGGACGTCGCTGTGAGTGAGATTCGTATGCGTGCAACTCGCTGTATACTGTATTTAGCCCAGGGATGCTGGGCGGAGATGCAATCAGACGCAGAGCAAGCGCACTGGGCCCGCGTCAATGTTATGATGCTGTACGACATGGGAACGTTTTCTGCCTTCGTCGAATTATTGAATCTCGAGATAGTTCGGAGTAGTTCTGCAATAGCTTCCAGAAAGCTTGCAGAATCTCTTGCAGACTCGACTAACTTACGAGTAATCCTATCTGTTCTGTACCTCATCACAGAATATATGAGAACTGAAAAAGACAACCCTGAATCTGAGTTTAACCATTTAGTTAAAAACTTTAAAGAAGAACTGGGAGCACCATTTGGAGAAGAATTACTTCCAGTGAAACTGCTGAGCATGGTGACACATCTTTGTGCGGGCACAACTCCCCATTTTCCTATGAAAAAAGTCCTACTACTGTTGTGGAAAGTGTTACTTGTTTACCTAGGAGGTTCAAAGGAGTTGAAAGAGAGAAAAGCTAGGCTAAGGGAGAAGTATCAACTACCAGCTTTATCAGAAGACACAATTGAAATCATAAAAGGTATGAGAGCAAGTTCACCCCCTCCTAGTGCAGCCGATATGCTTGAGAACCAAAATCCTGGACAAAGGAAACTACTAAAAGAAAATGAAAGGGAAGGAAAAATTCGTAGACACCTTTTTATGAAACAAACCTCACTTGATGAATCTGATGAACAATTATTTGTGGACAAAGAAGAAACCGGAAATGGCTCGGAAGACTATTCTATGGAGTTTCAGTCTATACCCAGTGAGGGTTCACAATCTGAGAATAACCCAAACTGCCCATACTACATGTATTTCAAACAGTTTGACAGCCCACCTCCACCACCACCACTTCCAAGAAGTCTTCCGTGGCAGTCTAAAGTGCGACAAAAAGATATTGATATGTTTCTTGATAATGTCAGGATCAAGTTTGTTGGGTATTCCCTTCCTGGAGATAGACAAACTACAGCCGGACTACCACAGCCCATACATGAAGGAATAGACATACTAAAGAAACATGTCTACACCAGCCTTTCAGAATTGCAGGCAGAAAGGGAACTAGAAATTGCTAGAAGCCCACTCACAAAAGGTGAAAGAGAGGTTGAAGAAACAGAAGCAGAAGTGTTGTATAAAGCAATGCTGCCTAATTTACCACAGTACATGATTGCACTACTGAAAATTCTTTTAGCAGCAGCACCTACATCAACTGCTAAAACATATTCTATCAACATTATGGCAGACTTACTTCCAGAAGAAATGCCCATGACTGTTCTGCAGTCCCTAAAACTTGGCATTGATGTAAACAGACATAAAGAGATCATAGTAAAAGCAGTCACTGCAATATTATTGCTCCTTTTGAAGCATTTAAAATTAAATCATGTATACCAATTTGAATTTATGTCACAACATCTTGTGTATGCTAACTGCATGCCATTAGTGCTGAAATTCTTCAATCAGAATATTTTGTCTTACGTTGGAGCTAAAAACACTATACCAATATTTGATTTTCCAGCTTGTGTCATTGGAGAACAGCCAGAACTGACAAAGGAATGTCTGGACATTGGAGATTCAACTGTTCCCTACTCTTGGAGGAATGTATTCTCATGCATCAATCTATTGAGAATTTTAAATAAGCTAACTAAATGGAAGAATGCAAGAATCATGATGCTTGTAGTTTTCAAAAGTGCCCCTATCTTAAAACGCACATTAAAGGTTAGACATGCTTTGATGCAGTTTTATGTGTTGAAACTTCTTAAAATGCAAACCAAATACTTGGGGAGACAATGGAGGAAAACAAATATGAAAACTATCAGTGCAATATATTCCAAAGTGCGACACAGGTTGAATGATGACTGGGCTTTCGGCAATGATGTTGATGCAAGGCCATGGGATTTCCAAGATGAAGAATGTGCCCTGAGAGTGAGCGTTGATCGCTTCAACAACAGGAGATATGGCACTGGCGGGGAGCAAGAAATCGATTTGACACCCCTTGAGACAGATATAAATAGTGTATTAGAAGCAAATATTGAACTTGATGAAGAGTTTAAAGATAATTATGAGTTGTGGCTTGAAAAAGAGGTTTATAATAATGAAATAAACTGGGATGTATTATTGACTGCATGAAATGTTATACTCAAAAATATCTGATTTCATGTAAACCCATTTATGTTTTTGTACAGTTAGTTTATAATTTTTAAATATCTTATTTCATTCAGAAGCATTTTATCAACTAGATAAATTTCATATCTTTCATAACATGTTTTCTTATAAATCTGTCTAAATATTATTGTAGTTACTTAAATTAAGTTACACTTAGTATTGTTTTATATTTAAATAAACTATCATGACAGTCTATTGTGTAAAAACCGATTACAATTATTATTAACTCAAAGGTAAATTATGAATATGCATTATTTTAGTCAAATTAGACGTAAAATGTGTGTATTTTATTGTAGAACAGTTTAGAGCTTGTGGATAATGAATTATAATAAATCATGTATTTAGTACATAAAACTTACATAAAACAGAACTGAACTTAACATTTTATTTTTAAAAGCAATTTCTGCTACGGATAATGAAATGGATTTGTTAAAGTTTTAGTATTTTCAACAAGTGCAGCAACATACCACATATATAAATAAAATAGCTACATTTAAATAAAATTTTAATGAAGGCATTGGTGTTTTGGATCTGTGTACATTGAATATACCCAAATAAAAGTATTTAAAGTTATAAATACGCTACTTTTTTCTTGAAATCACTCCTGCTGACCCCGCCGGTGGCAATGGTTGTAGTTACCACCAGTGGCGTAGCGTGCCTTGGCGGGGCCCCGTATAAAAATTTGTTTGGGGGCCCCTTAGGTAGGGTAAAGGTTTATCACTCAAGAAAAAAATGCATTTCTCTGTATCTACGCTGAAATATAAACAAAAAATTGGACAAAGGTCATCAAAAAAAATCAAGATGCGACTGATCAGTCCAGAGGTCGGAATTAGGTAGAGTTATTTTAATACTTGCATCGAAAGGTTGATATTAATAAGGATCTTCCCGGGATTTCTAATAGACAATCTCGTGCTTAAAACAGTATTACAATAATAATAAAAACATCAGAGATAGATTAGACAAATAAATTGTGTAAAGGTAAATAACTTTTTTATTTAATAAATCATTAAGTTTTTATTAGGTAATTTTTGTTTTCGCACGTTGGGGGCCCCTGTGGCCCGGGGGCCCCGTATAATTGATACGGCAGATACGGCGGTAGCTACGCCCCTGGTTACCACAGAGTACATTTTCATACAGTATGTAACGTATACGTAACTAGCGGCCCGTCCCGGCTTCGCACGGTTGAATTCATTTGTTACAAAAAATGTGATAAATGAAGAACCGCTCGACCGATTTACTGCAAACTTCACATAAACCATCTACTAAATAATCCGAACAAAGCCTAACCATTTGGTTTGAATAGGTGAGCCCGTTCTTGAGTTATAAAATTACAACGAAAAGTGGCATTGATTTTTATATAGGTAAGTAGGTATATTGACTAGCTGTTACCCGCTGCTCGGTTCAATTTGAACTAGTAGTTTCTGAGATTAGCGCGTTCAACCAAACGATCCTTCAGCATTATTAGGTATTAAGTATACCTAGAATGGTACAGATTATCAGTTTATCACTTTAAAAGCATCTCTATTATGCCTTACGTTCTAGGGCCGCGGTAACCTGGTTCTGCAATAATACCTTATAGGACAATGACCTCTTTTTATCTATAGGATCGTATTCGACAATTAAATATCATTGAAAGTCAGTCTCAAGTCTCGTCGATCTGCATCTAAAATTCTAAATTGCCATGCTGTTTCTGATAATAAAGTAAAATTAATATTTTTGAGGCATTAATTCGTCTGGCGTATAGCGAGTAACCCCACTTGGCATTTTTTGTCTGTGTCTAGAGCTTTTCAGGAATTCAGAACTAAAGAGGTATTTCAGATGACTAGTATTGCCCTCTAGTGTCAAATGATGTGAACTAGCTACAACCTCAGTACATTCCGTGGGTACAAGATGGTGCTACAACCGCTTAAATAAATACTGTATAGTTACGAATGATTATGGAGTGATATAAAATAAAATGTTATGATTCTAATTCTCTCTTCCGTCTGAAACGCTTGCTTATTTCAAAATAATGACTTTCAAAATTATTATTTAAAAGTGCGCTAGGATTATATGTCTATGTGTGATACTGATAACTGCATAATTATGGCAACACTGTTTCTGTCACTGCAACGTCCCAAACGTCCCACCCAAAACTTAGAATAATTAGTTTTTCATTAATTTGTGATTATCTTTTGTATTTACTGATTACTTTTATATTGTAATTGATAATGTACTGATAATGATTCGTGCTTAACTGGAATTTACTGTTCAGGATCACTAACAAGGTACAGCCTGCTCCCCTTTCTCCGTAACTTCCTGTGGTTTGCAATAGTGTATTATTGTATCCTGTATTTGTGCTGATTATTATGTTTGCGATAGATAATTTCACGTTTATTTCTCAGTTGGTACCTAGTGTAAATGTTTTATATAGTGGATGATTTCAGCTCCATCAATATGGCCGAGTTAGCAGCGTTACTGCAAACCGAGATACCTGAGGGGCGCAGCCATCTAACAGACAGCCACACGAACCTCGAGCGTGTAGCTGATTACTGCGAAGCTAACTACTTTCAATCTGAGAACAAGAGGCTCGCTCTAGAGAGCACCAAGAACTACACAACGCAATCGTTAGCCAGTGTAGCATACCAAATCAACACTTTGGCATACAACTTCCTGCAACTGTTGGAGTTACAAACTATGCAGTTGGCTGAAATGGAAGGCCAAATGAACCACATTGCGCAGACTGTCGCCATTCATAAAGAGAAGGTGGCAAGGCGAGAGATTGGAGTGTTGACTGCCAATAAAGTGACCAACAGGCAGTACAAAATTATTGCTCCTGCTAACCCAGAAAAACCTATTAAATACGTGAGAAAGAGTATTGATTATACAGGTATGTATACAGGTGTGTCTTTTATGATTACCTTCGCTTTTTGTTGCCAGTTTCTTGTAACTCCCTAAAAGTATATTATATTATTTTATTTCTCAACTTCTAATCATCTATTTTAACAGCTCTGGATGACATTGGTCATGGTGCTCGCTGGAATGGGGCTACAAGTGGAACTCCTCGAGGCAGACGATCAGGCTCTGCCCCAAGTGCGGCCACCCTGCCTGCACCAACTACCAAGCCTCCCACTCCACCAGCGGCTGTTAGAGCTGCTGCTGCTGCTAACACTGGAACATTGGGGCGTGGCACTCTTGGTAAATTATCTTTGGTTCAAGTATTTTATGAGAAGTTTTTCTCTTAGATGTTTGGTTGCCACCAATGAGGTAAAGGAAAACAATGTGTAGAAACTAGCATGTTCAGAAATGAAAGTTAAATACTGGGCCCATTCTTTTCACAGAGGGAATGTGTGACCTGTCATACACCCAGTAATGGCGTTAGTATACAACATTATTTTTAGTATATGCAAAATCTGAATATAGTTTGTTCAGAATCAGTAACTGATTCGATTCCAATAATTTTTACACCATGTTATATTTTTTTTCAAAAATATTTTTATTTTATTTTATTACCAGTTAATTACAATACAATCACTGTACAGTTAGGTACCTATTGTCAAACTATTATCACGAGTTTATAACACAGGAGACGCGGTTTATGCGGGTGTACCGCGAAATGAGCATGTTTTTGAACAGATAACCAGGTACAATATAATACAATACAAGCTTGTAACTTTGTGATTTTTTATAATATGGTTTTAAAATTTTGTACATAGATTCTTTACACAAAAATACTAGACAGGTGTATCGGGTTTCGCATAAACAAAAAATAATGTAGATCTAGCTGGCTATTTTATCGAACAACTTGCATCATACCATTGCTCATTTTTATTTAAATAGCAAGTCAGATCAAAAGTAAAAAAATGTCACTAAAGTTTTAATATTTTGTGATGTTACAGGTAAATCATCCCGTGAGTATCGCACACCACCTGCAGTGGCCCCACCCCAAGTGCCATCGCACTATGCTCCTAACTACCCGCGTCGACCACCAGGATACTCCACCCTGCCTGTAGCTCAACCCCAGGTAATTTGTTTATACTTTGTAACAATTAAACTACAATTCAATTGGAAAATATTTTCGAGAGTTCTTTTACCTAAAATGTTTAAATGATATTCAATATTGACGACACGATTGGCGCGTGTTTTAACAGTGGCAGAAAATATTACCATTATTATATACCATTTTTAACCAATTTACCCTCATTCTGTTTTATTTCAGGTGGGAATGGTGCATCCAAATCAGCATCAAGCTACTTCCAATTATTCTCAGCAAGACTTGCATTCCAGTATGCCACGTTAGTATTGAATCTGTTTATAATTTTCCTCGAATGATTACACAATTGATTCATGAGAAAGCTCACTTGCTTTTCTGCCACCCAATCATTTGCCACTAAATAATTATTATTTTCAGCACCACCTTCACCTTTGATTGGTTCTGATGGTGAACACAGCCAACATTCCATGAGTCTACCTGGACAGGTTTGTATTGACTATTTATAACATGAAATTTCAAAAAAATCTGTTCTAACAGATGTTGTATAGTGCATCACATTGGGTATCAATGCACTCTAGGCAGTATTCCTAATGATTCAGTTTGCCATGTCATTGGCTATTCTTCTATTTATTCATTCTCAAAGTGAATCTTAGGTGTATTGCTAAGTGGTCGTTTTAGACCCGTAGATTTCTTAAACTGCCCAAAGTGATGCAAGTACAAATGTTGATTCAACTGCTTAATTGACTGAAATTTCTGTTGACTAGATCCAATAGCCCAACATCAGCGATTGGGAAGTCGTGAGTTCAATTCCTACCCCAATGAACCATTGTAGCAATCCCACTTCTAGTATGTACCAACATTCAGTGTTGTTATGGTTTTAAACAGAACTGAGGCTAATCCTAGGCTCAATTACAGGAAGAGATGCACTGCTAACAATAATCCTTAAGTTTAAACACCATAAGTGCAAGAGTCAAATTCTCATGCCATTATGCCATTGATGGCATTATGCCACCAATGTCAAAAGGGCCATAAAGCTGGGCAGAAAAAGGCGTAGCTTTGTGTTGTCTGATTTGTTTTTGTTGTTGTATATATGGTTGACCTAATTTATTGTTGTCATGTCAACCTAACCATTGTATGAAGTCTTTTCAACCTATCCCAATCAAGGTGGTCTATTGCCAGCTGCGCCTTATTCTACTTGGCAGACTGGATTTAGCCGCCCTTCTAATTTTCGCCGTAACAACAATGATATACTTCGGTTATTCAAATCTACTTTTATTATAATTATACAAGTGTCGTATGGCATTTTGTGCCAGGCAGTTTCATTCAACTGTCATATCGAATCCTAGAATAACCGGAGTATACTATTAAACATAACAGCATTACTAGCATGTACAACGATTACAGCGTGCGTCGTCATCTTCGGCCGGAGGAGGATCCATCCGTGGTGGTTCAGTGTCTCCACCGCTGCCTCCTCCACCAATGGACGATGAATTGGCGCACGAAGGCTTCGGCAGACCTCACCATATGAATGTATGAATATGTGTTTATTGCTTCTACTCTGCTCACTTTAGTAAAAGTCTCACTGGTTGTAATAATAGTGACTAGATAACCAAGCCAACTTTTTTGCAGGTGAGTTAAAGATAACCACTTTCAATAAATTTTCGTTTTTAAAATTTTAGAACAAGATGGGTACTATGGGTACTCCATACACAAACGCAGTTCCCGCAATAGTACCAGATGAGGAAGATTTACCTGGATGGGTGCCCAAGAATTACATTGAAAAAGGTAACACAGATTTAAATCACAAAGATTTACAAACATCAAATCTTAGTGCACAGATAATGTTAATAATATTTAATTGTTCTAGTTGTCGCGATATACGATTACTATGCTGACAAAGAGGACGAGTTATCATTCCAAGAGAGTGCAGTGATCTACGTGCTGAAGAAAAACGATGACGGATGGTGGGAAGGCGTGATGGATGGCGTGACGGGTCTCTTCCCAGGGAACTATGTAGAGCCTTGTGTGTAGAATGGCTACACATTGTAGGCTTTGAAACAGCAAGCTCGGCCTGGCGCAACGCTAGAGTGACGTGTTCTTGGTGTGCTTATTATCATCATCATCATCGATATATATAAAAATCAATGGCACTTTTCGTTGTAATGTTATAACTCAAGAAAGGGCTCACTTATCCAAACCAAATGTTTAGGCTTTGTTCGAACTATTTAGAAGATGGTTTATGTGAGGTTTGCACAAAATTGGTCGAGTAGTTCTTTGTTTATAACATTTTTGTAACAAATTAATAAGCCACCCGTGCGAAGCTGGCATGTATGTAAGTCATCACAAAAACACCACGCTAGCTTGCTGTTTGCCAAAGCCAAAGTTTGACTGTACCTGTACTCATTCTATTAGTGAAGAATTATGTGAAGTTTAGTCGTAAAATCGGGTGCAGACGCTTTTCATACAGAGTGCGGAACGACGCTGCACGCACTCTCTTGAACATCATCTCTATCTTTAGATTAGTAGATTTTGATGAAATCATAGAGTCGTCGTCGGGGACTCTCTTCGGCTTGTTGCCTGTGGCGCTACAGCAGCTGCGGTTGTCGTGCCCGAGCTTGCTGCAGCGCTTGCTCTCAGCGCTGCTGGAGCTAACCCCTGCAGCATCCACTCACCATCGCGTACTGCTCCGCGTTGGGATTGTGCAATATCCATTTCTACACGGTGTAGCAGGATATTGCACAATCCCAACGTTTGTATCGGTGGCATGGAGTCGATGTTTAACTCCCGTCGCGTTGCCTCGTTGTAATCACCGAGTCCTTCAAGGTATTCCCCTGCTCCAGAGGCTATCTGCCCTGCACAAACTGGACCAGCCTGTCTTGTACTATGGAAGCTGCCCCGTTCTGTGCAATTAGCGCTATCTCATAACAGTATAGCACCACATTGTAGTATGTGTGGGCTGACTGTGATATGGACTTTGCGTAGTTATTATCTACGTCACTGATAGCCTTGACTCCACTAGACGAATGTGGCCAGCTGGATCTGCCTCAAATACTTAGGGACTTCCTATGGCGCGACGCGATATCGAATTGCATCGATTGACGATATTGGTCAGATATCATAAAAGCGTCCGGCCGAAGAAAATGTATAGACAATCGCTAGTGTTTGCTAATGGAGTCGCATGGATTGACGATATCGCTCACAGATCTGCTCGATATCGAATTGCATGTAAGTCCTAATGACAATAAATATTCGCTTCATTATAACTCATTCAATTCATTAAAACGTCACTTTTGTCTTTTGTTTGCATCGCCTTTATGTCGTAGTAGTAAGGTGGATTTTCGTAGTTTACGGTCGAATTGTATCGCATCGCTCCATTAGTAAATACGTGCGACTTAAATCGGCAATCGACTCGATATCGCACGAATCGCGTCGCGTCGCATTGCGCCATGGGTAAAGTCCCTTAGTTGCTGTCTCTTTGACAAAACCTGTCTCCGTCGATAACAAAATAATCACGCTAATATAGCGGATCATTCGTTAAAGGCCATAGACTTATGGATGGACTGAGGAGGAAAACAATATAGCGATTTGACATATTTTCTATAGGTAAGCTATCAAACCGCCATTTTTATTCCTCAGATAAAAGTTATCTGTCTATTGAATAATCAGCCCTAAATTATGCAAATAAGGGCTGATTTTTCAATAGTCTGATAACTTTTATCGGAGGAATAAAAATAGCGACTTGACATATTATTTTCTATAGATGAGCTGTCAAACCGCCATTTTTATTCCTCAGATAAAAGTTATCTATTGAAAAATCAGCCCTAAATTGATTTTCTCTTTTTAGAGGGGACAATTTTATCTGTCAGTTGGGTAGGGAAGACGCAGTCCATCTTTTTAGGTCTATGGATGAAGACGAATGTAGATTTAGGACTTTGTACTGTCTTGACACCGTCGTGCATACAAGTTTATAAAGACAATGTATAGTGACTAGTGGGATATACCCACAGACGTATAAATACGTCTGTGGATATACCCGGTATTATAATTATTATTGTATGATATAAATGTAACATATTACGCAGCACATTTAGGGTCCCCCACATTTATCGACGCGGAATCGGCTTAAGCCGGTCAAGAAAACCTTTATGTCAACGTAATAAGGGTGTTACTAATGCCATTCGCATCGGCTCGGCTCGGACGACACGACCGGATCGTGTCGGATCGGATCTTGTCGTCCGAGCCGAGCCGATGCGAATGGCATTAGTAACACCCTTATTACGTTGACATAAAGGTTTTCTTGACCGGCTTAAGCCGATTCCGCGTCGATAAATTTGGGGCACCCTTATCTACGACGTAGCATTTTGGAATATTAAAATCATGTCAAATATCTGGCGTAATGGTGAACCAAATGGTGAAATTGGTCGGTTTTCAATGGTCAAAACAATTGTTAATAAAAAAATGGCCTGTTTGAGATTTAAAATATTGGTGATCACTTCCACATCAACACCATTTTATTATATTTTTTGCTATATTATTTAAGAATATTACGTTGTAATTATAGTAAGATATGACACCGACATCAATTTAAGTGTAACTATTCTTTGTTGTAGAAATGAAAAATGGTAAAATAATTAAATTACTCAATAAAGAAAAATTATTACAGTATTTAAATGCGTTTTCTTTATATTGGGGAGTTTAGACAACACATAAAATTAAACAAACAAATCCATTTGTGAATCTTTACTGCATCAAAATGCACAGAAATACTTAAGTCTACTCCAATAAGCACTAGAATGCGTCTTAAAAACGTCTACTACATATTAACGTCACACATTTTCCAAGATGAACAATAATTTTGGTAAAAATCACATTGAACTTCTACTGGGCTGTGTATTTTCAGTGTAAAAAATATTCTTACACCCTTACACCATTTTATTTTGTCAAATGGAATTATAAAAACTAATACTTAGGGCCAGTTTCACCGGTTACGGATAAAGTGTCGGTTAGTTATCTGATAGTTAATACTATCTACCACTTAAAGGCTGGTTGTAACTTTTTTCTGTTTCACCGTCAAACTTCCTGATAATTTATCCGGTAGATAGTTACCGGCCACTTATTAACGAGCGGAACGGCAACGTCGCTTCTTTGCGTTTCGATACTACTACGTAAAATATTTTCATTTGAAAACAATTTTGAAAACCTAATTAATGAAATAATGTTTGTTCAATATAATCCAAGTCAACTTACTTTTTACATTTTGAAGTATAATTTCATCATTTTAGAACGAAATTATTAAGATTCTTATGATTAGCGACATTTGTTTTGATTCCAAATGTGTGTATAGAAACGAAACGCAAGTCTCAATTGTTTTGTGTTTGATAAAGTTTGTTTTGGACGCTTTTGTTTGTTTCGAACTGCGAAAGAATATTTTCGTTCCCGCCAATTGAAACTTTTTCATCAATAACATTGAAAACTAGCAATTATCGCAGTATGATTAAGATACACGTTGTTTTTAACGTGGAACACTCATCAAATTAGGCCTCGGCAGGATTTTTTTTATCGTGGTAAATCATCAAATGAGTCCTCCCACAAAGGGCAGGGCGGGATACTGTCAGACTCGTACTGACTAAAATCCACGATGTCCTTCAATAGCCCTTTACGTTCCAGTGTCACGGTAATTCGGTAAGTCCCGCTGCAGGCTTTGGCCCTATAGAGGGGGGCCCCGTCATGTCCGGGGTGTGACTGGAGGAACTTTTCAGACTCGTACTGACTGAAATCCAGGGTGTTCCTTCAATAGCCCTTTACGTTCTGGGGTCACGGTTACCTGGTAGATGACCGCCTAAAATGCAATAAAAAACTTTCTCCACTTGAAATGTACTATAATGTAGATGATAACTTCCTTAACAGCCACTTGATCCAGCTGATAACTTAACCAATACTTTATCTACCAGATATCGCTATCCGACACCTGTGAAACCAAAAGTTGTAGTTTATCTGGCAGATAAGTTCCTAATAGGCTATCAGAGACTTTATCCGTAACCGGTGAAACTGGCCCTTAACATCTTAAAAAAATAGAATTCAACGACGTAGAATAATGTAATCACGATCATTTGATTAATATCAATACTGTGACCTTCCTGCTGTGACAATATAACACCCCACAGATTTTTAAAATCAGATGAACACAAAAAAAAAGTCAAGATAATGTTAACACAGGTGTTAACTGCATAATTTTATTTGTCATCTTCATATAAATCACTGTAATAATGATAAATGCAGGTCAAAAAATAGAATATGCCAACATGTAAGTACTCTTTGTAATATTTTTTGGAAGAAGGTAACGGTAAGTATACAGGGTGTAAGGGACAGCCCTCCACAAATTTACAGAGTGCATTCAGCTCCTTATTCTGAATCATATTCCAGTGAAAATTCTCTCAGGAAAAGTTCCATTTTTTTTTTCGTTTTTCCAGTTCAGATAGCTTTATTTCAATGTATAATTACATTCTCTGTACGCAGAACTACATTAATGTAAATAACACAGCTAAAATACAAAAAAATGCAATGGATGTTGAAATCCCCTAAAGAACGACGCATGAAATCAGCTGTTCAATTTCTACCTAGCTAGAGTTTTTTGAACTCACCGCGCCGTATACCTACTATGCGTCCCTTTCTTTTGGATCATAGGCGCCGCCCCGCCTAGCGCGGCCTCCGCGTTTGCACAATTGCAACAGTATTGCCAACTTTTTAGAACTCAATTATTAAACGAAAATGTTAGAACTAACTTGATTCATCTTTACATTCATAATTACATTGATAAGATTTTCATTGATCAATCAATGAAATCTTGTCGTGAACCTAATTTGAATAAAAAAATAATAAGGATAAGACTAGTTTTATTTTTAAAGCATTTACAAAAACTACCTAATTTATTAATTGGTTGTTCTTTTCAAGCGATCACTGGCTAGTTTTTAAGCCACCTAACAGGTTTTTACATGGCTTCACAATAGCCACTGATTGATAGTCGAGCCGGGAATTAAAAAAAAGCCCCCTGGAATGGAAGCCATGCTTTTTATCACACTGCACTTTCATTATTCTTAATTTACTAAACAATTAAATTGGAATTAAACTGATGTAATCAATTAATCTACAAAAAATAACAGAATGATAACTTCAGGTAATTTAGGATCAAGCATAATTTTTATTTAATTTTTTTTGCACGAAATGTCGTGCAAAAATTGTCGTGTAATTGGCAACAACAGTATGTTTGTATCGAAGTGTCGTGTCGCGTCGCATGCAGTCGCCGTTGTGCCGTGCTGCGAATGCACTGCGTGTATACCGCGAGCGTATGTCGGTGCGGATCGCTCGCGCAGTCGGCTTGTTAAGTTTTGTTGTAGGTAGTGTTGTTAAGTTTTGTTGTAGTAGTGCGAAATGACTACGTTTAGTGCGCGTGAGTATGGGGAGATGATAATGTGTTACGGAGAGAGAAGCTCGGGGAAATGCTAGAGAAGCGCTCAGAATTTACGTTGGTAGGTATCCTGACCGTCGGCATCCATTAGACTCCAGGATAGTTACTGGTGCCTATCAACGCTTGCTAGATAACCGGCCCATTGTTCCCAGTCAAAAAGGCGCCGGAAGACCAATACGCGGTCAAACTCGCGAAAGAATTTTGGAATTGGTTCGACGAAATCCACGCCTGGGCACACGTACTGCAGCTCGATTATTGCGGCTGAATAATGGAGCCCGCGTCTCACACTGGTCGGTGCACAAAACGCTGCGAAGGGATCGGCAACGTCCTTATGTAATACACAAGGTCCAAGCCGGTCAGTGGGTCGTCTTAGGGGCGGAGTTTCTTTTAGTTTTTTGTGACCATGTTGTGATTGTTACATTTTCTCTTGTACGTAACGCGGCAATCTTTTAAATAATAATTTATTGTAATAAACCGTGGCGCGACTGCGCGAGCGCGGCCGTTCGTCCGAAAGGTCGCTGCGCTGCCGTTCGCTGCGTGCGTTTTGCGGTGGTAGCGATACATTGCGTGTAAGGTAATCAAATAAATCAGTTTTATTGGATTCCCATAACGTTCCTAAAATAATATCATGTACCGGTCAACTTAAGACGATATACTGAATTCACCATATCAGTTTGCGGAGGGCTGTCCCTTACACCCGGTATTATTGTATTATATATTTAAAACTTACATTAAAATTCAATGCACATCTGAGTAATACACTCATTGAATTAATATTGGGGAAGAATAACTCAAAATGTGACAATTACTTAAGTCAAGTTTCACTTTATGTAATGTAAAATTGTTTCATACATAGTATAGTTACTGAAAATGTTGAACACTCAGAAGTGTTCTTGAACTTCCTTAGAAATTGTTATTCCTTATCATCTAGATCCATATTTTCTGCCGTTGATACTTCACTTTCTTCTGGTTTAGCATCTGTTTCAGGATTGTCTTTCTTGACCTCAACTTTTTCCTCAGTCTTTTGTGCAGGCTCGACAGTGGCAGTCACAGTAGACTCTTTAGATTCTTTCTTTTCATCTTTTTCATTTGATGTAGGTGTTTCTTTCTTATTTTCCTTTCCTTTTGTAGATCTGTAAACACAATTATTATACATGAGTGAAATGTTTTCTTTCAGATAATGATGGTAACCTCTAATAACACTTATAATAATCAAAATATGTAACTTACTGTGTCGGGCCATTGACAATTTCGACCACGTCGTCATCTTCATATTTTATGTTGACTACCGCCTCGACTTTAGACTGGATGCTCTTCAAAGCTGAATGGAATATTTTTGAGCTAGCCTGTAGACAAAAAAACAAAAATTTGATTGCGGGATAGTTAGAAAATGATTACTGTTTATTCAAATGAATGCTACTATTAGTGTCTATAATTATCTTGTATGTACCGTAAGCGACGCGATCCTAGCCCTCGCGGCGGCGAGACTAGCGCTGAGGTCGGACAGCTGTGTCTGCGCGCCCCGCTCGGCCTGCTGTGTGCTGGCGGCGGCGGCGCGCGCGGCCCGCAGTGCTGCCCGCGCGCTGTCCAGAGCTGCCTCCAGCCGCGCTCGCCCGGCCGCACTGCGCGCTTCTGCTTTCACCAGTGCGCCCACGTCCACCAGGCGGGACTTGTACATCACCATACCTGTAAGGAAACACAAAATAATGCTTGGCATGCTACCTCATTGGTCCACTGGTGACTACTTGCGAGGTCCTGGAAGTCATTCATCTTCCAGGAAATTCCCATAGCAACACAGCATAACAAAACTGGGGGCTTTGGTTATCAGAAATCATAACCCGCGACATAATATTTTTACTAATATCAGTGCCATTTATTATGCTTCTATATGCCGTTTCAATGTTGGGAGAGGCCATGTGCAGCAGTGGACGAATACAGGCTGATGATGATGCCATTTCAATGGGGAACCGATCAATTTACCAAATATTGTTTGTACTAATTTCATTATACTGAAAACTATTGACCGAAGCCTCTTTTAAACTTTTTTCAATGGGGATGGCAACTCAAAGATATTCGTAGATGTCGCTGCGATCGTTGTCCCATAAGTCAGATTACTGTTTAGCTTGTACAAAAAACAAACACGTATTTTGTAAAAATTGAGTTTATTCTAAAAAACAAATAGGGGAAATTATTCGTCAATGCAAGTGCATATACTAAAACCAGAACTAAGACGCCGCAATGCATCTACAAGAGGAAAAAAAAGTGATTTAGTTGAGAGGCTAGAAATTTGAATCTACTACATTAAACACACATTTACTTGTAGCTGGGATTTAAAATTGTAATTTTTAAGTACGTATTACATGTGCTAGCCTCTACAAAGAATATAGACTTCTGACATTCTATATTGAGAAAAATGTCATCAAGTTTTGTGTTTCGTCTTCTTCATCTAATTTTACATCTATTTTATAGAATGAAGCAATATGATAAGAATTTTTACTTCCTAACACCACCACTATCACAAATCTCGGTCCCGGTGATAATTCTTCCACCAGACGAACCATTTCATGATATAAAGAGCGATGCAATACTTAACATCCAATAGAAAAGTAGATATTATTTTGAAAGGTGTATTCGATTGTTTAGTTAAGGTATAATCATAGAATTTCATTAATAAATTCAACTAACGGCCTGTCCCGGCTTCGCAAGGGTAGATATTTGTTTATTATATATAGCTGTTCCTTATTGATAATACAATTTTTGTTCTCACAGCAGTAATAGCAGCTACTCATTATTTCTTGAAAGTGTGAATTGTCGGAAATTTGTATGTTCCATCATTATTACAGCCTTTTACACAACATCTAGTCATTTTACATCAATAAAACGCTTTTTTTTAGAAAATTCCTTTGATTTGATAGTTCTTTTGGGACACAAATGTCACTTTTCACTTTGACACTTGCCTTCCCCATTGTCAAATGATTTATTTGCCATATTTTCACCATACCGAAACAACATTTTACCGAAACATTAAATTACTGTCATAAAAATTCAATATATTGTTATTGCCCTACCCCTAGAGTGTAATTTAAAATCGCGTAGGCGCGAAGGGGTGGGGTAGCCCGCGAGCTGAGGAGCAGGTGGTTAGAATGGCCGACGCTGCGGTGGTGAGAGTTTAAATCATCTGCGACTATAAGCTCACGTTGGGCCACCCAAAACCCCGCAGCGCCGGAGCCATAACAGAAAAAATGCTTGTTGCATGCTTGCTTGAATGCTGCATGTTTGCTGCATGTTGCACGCTGCGTGCTTGCTGCATGTTGCATGCTTGCTTGCACGCTGAATGCTTGCTTGTATGCTACATGCTTGCTTGCATGCTGCATTCTTGCTTGCATGTTTCTGTGGTCCTTGTTTGCATGTTGCATGTCTGTTTGTATGCTGTATGCAAGTGTCTAAACAACGAACACAATAACAAGGCACAAAAGAGTATCAATAATCACACAATGTTAACAGCAAATGTCATTAACGATAAAATACAAAACCCGTCAGAGTTTTATTATCTTATAATAAAAAACCGACCAAGTGCGAGTTGGACTCGCCCATGAAGGGTTCCGTAGTAGCAATCATAGATTAGGGATATAATTATATTGAGATTAGTAAGTAATATACACAAACAATAAAAATAACTGTTTTTCATAGTGTTTGTATGAATGGTCAATTAAATTATATTTACGGTTTTTGAAAATGTACTATATCTGAAAAACTGCTAACTATATCTCATCCAAACCAATTTTCGTTGGAACTAAGAGAAGTTACAGCCCCCCCCCCCCCCCTTTTACCACTTTGGACACACATTTTACCACTTTGGAAGTGTCTCTCGCGCAAACTGTTCAGTTTAGAAAAAAAATATATTAGTAACCTCAATGCCATTTTTATAGACCTATCCATAGATACCCCACACGTATGGGTTTGTAGTTTGGTGAAGAATTTTTTTTTGAGTTTCTATTCTAAGTATGGGGGTACCCCCAAAATTTGTTTTGTTTTTATTTTTGTGTAAAAATCCTAATGCGGTTCACATAATACATCTACTTACCAAGTTTCAACAGGATAGCTCTCATACTTTCGAAGAAAAGTGGCTGTGACATATGGACAGACAGACTGACGACAGACAGACAGACGGGCAGACAGACATGACGAATCTATAAGGGTTCCGTTTTTGCCATTTGGCTACGGAACCCTAAAAATGACATTTGCACAATTATTTTGTATTGTCTACCTACATTTCAACGGCGCCTGCTAAAATGAAAATATGGCAATTAAAACAGATAATACTTCGAACAACCGTCATTTCGAGTAAGTGTAACATCGGTAAAAAGTTTTTCGGCGAAATGAAGTGTTGGAGTAACGAAAAAAAAACAAATAGATAATAGGTTAACTGAAACAGTGGCAAAAGTGACTTCGATGAAGTAAAAAAAAACCAAACGATAATAGTTGAAAAGTTTTAGGTCAAATAAAATTTGGTCAAACTTTTCGATCTTATATTAAGTAACCGTTTCAATGTCATTTTATGTAATCAGTTCATTGTTTAATAACTGTTGATCTTACTTCTTCATCATCAGCCTATAAATGTTCTCACTGCTGGGACACAGGCCTCCTCTCTGTGAGAGGGTGTGGGCCGTAATCTACCACGCGGGCCCAGTGCGGATTGGTAGATGTCACGTCTTCGAATTTTTTGGTTCTAGGACATGCCGGTTTCCTCAGGATGTTTTCCTTCACCGTTTTGAGAGCAGTGGTGTTGAAATAAATATTACACAAAGTAATGCGCCTGACGGGGTTCGAACCCACGACCTACTACTCGTAAGTCGAGGCCGATACCACTGGGCCTCCACTGCTCTTCATTTCATCCTGGTATAGTATCCTGTGAGAAAATCATCATAAACTTGCAAGAAAACAAAATGTTACCTGAGTCACTGACATCCTTTGTTTCACTCGACTGCTCTCCATCTTCAGAACCTTTATTGAAAATTGGCAGCAAATTGCGGTTGCCTGTTGCAATTGTTTCTTCTAATTCAGCAATCTGCAAGTAATGATAATATGTTTCATTAATGTCACGGTTGATATTTATGTGAATGTTGTGGTTCTGTCATTGATGATACCTACACAAGAACCCTAACTTTTGTACTTGTATAAATTCAAAGTAAAATGTATGTATGTATACGTATTTGGTATTTAAAATAAATAAGGCGAAGGAAAAGGGAGGGTTATGATTTTGACAGATACTTATGCATGTATGTTCATGCGTTTCCTCATTACTATTTAACAGCTTAATAGCTAGGTATATTATAGGCTAGCTTTGTTATAATCAAGATTTAGTTATTCCATGTATTATCAAATGAAACAGCTTAATCACATGAAAATATCATCATCATCATCCTATAAATGTTCCCACTGCTGGGACACAGGCCTCCTCTCTGAAAAAGGGAGTGGGCCATAATCCACCACGCGAGCCCAGTGCGGGTTGGTGGATGTCACATGTCTTCGAATTTTTGGTTCTAGGACATGCCGGTTTCCTCACGATGTTTTCCTTCACCGTTTTGAGAGCAGTGGTGATGAAATAAATTACACAAAGTAATGCGCCTGGCTGGATTCGAACCCACGACCTACAACTCGTAAGTCGGGGCCGATACCACTGGGCCACCACTGCAATGAAAATATGTAATTAAGTATAAATTGTGCTTGTGGCTTGGCTTGGATTAATTTCCAAAATCACTCCTCAAATTATCAGATGTAAGCCAAACATGTGTACGTATTTCATTGTCGACTGTGGTAATGTTAAAAAGTACATCGCCACAGTGAGAGCACGAGCAGTACTTAACAAAAAAAAAGCGGATACAAATTTTAAATAAATAAAAAACAAGCTCAAAAACTATCACCCAACTGTTGAAAAAAAATATAATGCTCTAAAAAGTTTGGTAGTATGAATATAACAGTTATTGCAAAAAAATTGTAAATAACAATTTCAGATGAACATATTTTCTTGTGACATACTTTTTAGAGCGTTATTATCAATAGACGGGTTAAGTTGGGGAACTTAAAAAAAAAAAAAAAAACACTTACATGAGTAGGGACTTCACTGACCATGATTGTGGTATCCAGTGGCAGGTCTTGCATCGCCTCTGAGGTACCCGATGAGACATCTCTGATGGTTTGAATCAATGTCCTGAAATAAATACGTTTATTTTGTATTTGATAGGCTTCGTCCTTTAATGTTCCCACTGCTGGGACACAGACCTCCCCTGTGTGAGAGGTAGTGGGCTGAATTCTACCAAGCGGGGCCTGTGCCATGTCGTCGAATTATCGAATCCAGGTCATGCTGGTTTCCTCGAAATTTGGGAGCAGTGCTTATTAAATCTAACATATAAAAATCAATGCCACTTTTCGTTGTAATGTTGTAACTCAAGAACGGGCTCACCTATCCAAACCAAATGTTTAGGCTTTGTTCAAACTATTTAGAAGATGCTTCATGTGAAGTCTGCACAAAATCGGACGAGCGGTTCTTAATATACCCGTGCGAAGCTGGGACGGGCCACTAGTAAATTATACAAGTGTTGCGCTTAGGTGGGTTCGGACCTACGATTTACAAGTCGTAAGTCGGGGTCATTATCAGAGTGGAGCTTTAAAATACGTAGATAATTAATGAGTTACGACTAATGCCTCCTTACTACCTTACATAATGTTGTAGCCTGTATGAATTTGGATAATCTCTTTGAACTTGCTAGAATTGTGGAGATTAGAAAAAAAAAGTTCACAGTTAAACAACCAGAATAAACATCTCAACTTACTTGTAATTAAACATTTCCTTAATGCACACCTTCTCCAGCACAGCTCTGATTTGTGAGCGAGATAACTGTAGCCCAAGGCTCATGAACAAGTTTTGCAGATCTTTCTTAGTCATGCTGCCTCCACGCGACGTGTCGAAGTAGACAAGTGACAGGAGGAGGTAAGGGTCGGGAGGTAGTTCCACACCGCGGCTGCGACGTTTAGGAGAACCGCTGCGTTCATCATCGCTAGGACTCTCCTGTGTCACAAAAAGGAGGTTACATGTTGTAAAAGAAAAAGGGGTAAAATAGGATAAGATTTGTAAACAGTTTCATTTTCGTTTAAATTGCAAAATCAAATCCTAATTTATTGAAAAAGTATTTTTTGAGTGATATTTTAAGCCTTTCTTGCACAAACAGCAGTAACCAATAGCTGTTGCTTGTGTTTCAAAATTGTGAAGTCAATTCATTAACACCAAGGTTATAAATAAAAAGCCTTTTAATAACATACCTTCCTATCCCGCCTACGAGAATCTCTCTTATCATCACGCCTATCTTCTCTCTTTTCCCCCCTCTTATCTTCTTGTTTCTCATCTTTCTTTTCTTCAACTTTCTTATCAGCTTTGTCTTCTCCTTCCTTCTTCTCTTTGACTTCTTCTGCCTTTTCGGGTAATGTGTATAGTGTCTTGTAAATGTAAAAGCCGAAGTCCCGCATCAGCATCTCGTTGAACAGCTCAGCGAAGACAAATAACTGTGGTATAGAAGATAGGGAAAGTTTTACAAGAATTTGTGGAAAAGAGTTCTGTTGTGGAAAGGGTAAAATTTACATATATAAATACAGGGTGTAAGAGACATCGACGCACAAACGGATACCATGGGTCCAGGACATGATTCTGGACCCCCCGTGTTGGAATTTTTCGTCGGTTTTTTTTCTATATTTTTATGTTTGTTTTTTTTTTTTTTTTTAATAGTGAGCCGCGCTTAAAGTACTACAGGTACTGTGGTACTGGACACAGTATTTAGGTATACGATGAGCTTTCATTATAAACATCTAAGAAGACACCATTTTTAGTTTTATTTACATTGCTACTTTTAGTGAAAGTAGTGAATTAATTACTTTATTATTAAAAATCTCATTGGGTTAAGTAAGAATAACGATTATGAACAGTCTAAAGTAAAAAACTTCAAAAAAATTTAGAAATTTAGGAAAATTCCGACGAAAATTCCAACACGGGGGGGGGGGGGGTCCAGAATCATGTCCTGGATCCATGGTATCCGTTTGTGCGTCGATGTCTCTTACACCCTGTATATCAATTTCATTTTATCTTTAACATCTTTAATGTTTTGGATAAGTTAGTAATGAAACAAACCTCAAAGCTATGTTCCTTATTGTCAGTGATACGATAGTCCAACAAGAGCGACAGAGTGGCTACATTGCAGTTGAACTTGCCGCCCTTAGCCGTGTTGGACGGGTGCACCAAAATGTAAGGAGTGGTTGGAATCTCGTAGCGTGTCTTACGTAACTGCTTTTCTTTCTCCAGCTGTCAAATGGAAGAATTTAATTATTATGTTCAACAACTCAATAACAGTTCAACTGTATACATATTGCTAGACCTATTTGTTACTAGTGGAGTGCCGTAAGGCTTAAAAATAGTAAAACCTCGGAATCCAAGGCCAGTCAATGAATCTTCATATAATTTTTTGAAATGTGTTGTTAACAGCATATAAAAAAATGTAAAAATATTTTTTTCTTCCGATCTCAATTTTTTTATTATTAAAATAAATAATTATCATACAGAGACTCTTTTAAATTGGCCAAAAGGGAGAAATCAGGATCCATAAGAGATATGAGAAAACTTTCTTGGGTTTATATTTTTTTGGTCTTGCGAGTTGTTCACCAAAATGAGTGAAACTGGCCAAATTTTTTTTAATGCCATTCAACTCTGTATCATGTAAGGATCATTTCATTGTATCGGAAGAAAAAATCGGGACGGCGAAAGTTAATCAAATTTACCAAAATATTTTACAGCATTAAGTCGTATCCACTTCTGTTGCACAGACATTTTCCTTTCCATACACTGAAATGATCCTTACATGAAACTGAATCAAATAACATTATAAAAAAAATTGGCAAGTATTGCCAATTTTTTTCGTTCATACAATTTGTATGAAAAAATATTTTAAAAATTCAGATTGGGCCCATTCTTTTTTTACATTTTTCTATATGTTGTTTAAAACACATTTCAAAAATTTATATTAAGATTCATTGACTGGCCCTGGATTGCGAGGTATATAAACCTTACGGCACTGCACTATACATGTTTTGCATGACTCTAAAGTTTCGGGAATTTTGGAAATTTTAAGTAATTTTAGGTCCAAAAAGAGACTTTAACCTATAGCTGTTTAATATAGAAGGAATAATCAAATTCTAATGAGAAATTATAGATACCTTTCTTTTCTCCTCTTCAATTTCTTTTTCGGTTTTCTTTTCTTCAACTTTTTCTTCTTTCTTTTCAACTTTTTCAATTTTAGTTTCCGGTTTCTTTTCTTCTTCCTCATCTTTGATTTCAATCTTTTCCTCTTCTTGAGTCTCTGACTTTTTCTCTGCTTCCTGCTCATCATCTTCAAGTTCCATTACATCATCACCTTTCTTATCATCAGATGCTTCTTCAGTTTTCAACAATTTTGATAAGCGAGATACAAGCTGAGCTCTCAGTCCTGATGAAGTGTGTAAAGTTACTTAATATTGTTTGTGTAGGTATTAAAAAAATATTCAGTATTAATAATTAATCAATCTTCATGTTACCTTTACAACTGGCGTTGCGCGCGCGCAGCTCCTGTCGTAACTGTTCAACTTTAAAAGTTTTAAGGTCGATTTTAGAATAATGTGTTGGTTCTGGCTTTTCCTCTTCATCATCATTCTCATCAATTGTTATGGTGGTATTATCCAGGTCTTTCTCCTGAAATTTTTAGTTTTATTATTATTTTTGTCAAGTTCCCACTAGCGAACTCAGGGTATAAGGTCAAAGTATTAAAGCTGAGTTTAAATTTCAAAATTTTACTTTAGATTCAAATTTTAAAAGTGGATATTTTTAATGTTATTCTGTGAAAAGTAAGAAGGTAATGATTATAATATTATCTATTTCCAGGCGATGTCAGCATAGCAACAACACTGCTTGTCGTCGGCAGCACTGGCACGTTGCTCTTCCAACATTTTAGTAGAAGGCGGCCGGAATCGTAACTAAACAAAACTGGGAACAAACAATTTGCGATTTGTCCGCCGCAGAAGTGTCGGCTGCTGCAGCTACTGGCTGCTCAGCCTTGCTGGACTCCGGTCGATCACCGTCGAGTTTTCGGATGGCCACGTCACAGGCGGCCTTATACTGCTCCTGAACGTTGATCCAGTCGATACGCGACGGTTGCGCCGACCACACGTCCGGCAGGAACAACACCACACACTCGAGCCGCGACTTGCCGCCGCTGCCTTCGCGCCAGTAGTAAAACTCCACCATTCGGTACCTGCATGGGTAATACAGTTATAGTGGAATACTCACAGCGCATCGCGCGCGCCGCCCACCCGACTGCAGACATGGAAACGACACATCCGCTACGAGAGCAAAACAAACTGCTGTTTGGGAACGTGGTACATCGAGTCTGCATCCAATGAGTTGCGCCATCCAAGATGTACTAACGCCTCCTTACTCTCACTTAAGGAATGTGTGTACCATGACTAATACAAAGAACAACTGTGGGTTGAAGCTTCTTCTGTCTAATTTAGTTAAAATTGATTACTTGCCAAAGTTAGTAGGGTCACAGGGTTTCATTTAATACTGCGTCAACTATGCCAAAAAGCCCAGAAGAAACTGTCAGCCCTTCATACCATTTTACTAAAGTAAAACACCAGCATAGCAGGGCACTTAGTTGACCTAACAAATAAGGGAAGAACACTTACCATTGAGTGCATGAACTCAAATCCACCCCTGTGAGGGCTTTGCAAGTACGTATTGCAGTTTTCACCAAAACTTTTGGATCTGACTGAGGATTTTCACCATCCATGGAAGGGCTCCAGGGTCCACCTATAGCAAAATTTTCACCACCTTTCCCTTTTTGACCCACAAGGAACTTGATCAGTCTGGTTGGATGCAATGGATTTTTGTTGGAGCTAGAGCGTTTATCCTTGTCATCAACTTTGGTAAGGCCACATTTCTGATACAGCACTTCTAATGTTGGCATGCTGATTAACATTACCTAAAAAAATATTATATATTTTAATGTTTTTTTTTTTCATAATACTGATTTACAGGTAGCTTTCAACAAATAAAAAAAAAACATTTAAATCATCTTATATACTTACTTTAGCTGAAAACCTATAATCTGCATCTGGAGGTTCTAAAACAGCATCATTGGCATTAGGGTTCTCCACTTCTTTGCTCATAATATGATAAGCACATGGGTTGTTGATGGAAAATGGTGTCTGTGGTGGGAAAGTTTCACCCCATTTCACTTGAGCATTGAAGAAGTCAGATGGTATATACAAGTTTGTATATCTTTGTGACAAAGCAGGAACATCCATTTTGCTTCTAAAAGAAAAAGGTAAAAAAATAATTTTAGCTGTGTTTCGTAAGTCAAGAGTTTATAATACAAATAAAATAATAACTGTTAATGTGAATGCTGGATAGAAGTCAAGTAGGATTATAATGGACTAAAAGTGTAATTTATTAAAACCAGTAACTCACATATCAAGTGGCATCCTAGGTACTCGAACCACAAATTTCATAGGTGATGGTTGGTGCACGACTGGGCGCTTACGTGGAGGAGAGTCACGGTGGCTACGGCTGTCACGTCGGTCACGAGAGCGGGAGCGAGTCCTTGACCGTGACCTCTTTTGTGAAAACTGGACAAACAAAACAGAGAGTAAGTTTTCAGTGCTGAAATATTGAAAACTCTAAACAAATAGTATGTGTGTACTATTTGTTTGTGAATTTACGATTCATATTAGAATTTAAAGTGAGTTCACCATAATGGTGAATATCCCCCTTTAAATTCTGAATCGTAAATTAAACACAATTATTGACTTTGGCAACTTTGTGGTTATTGGGCATAGCTTTGCCTACATGGGGCTCAAAAACCACAATGACCATAGGAATGTAATTAGTACCAGAAAGGATTTTATGTTTGTTTGCCTGAAATAATAAAAAAGAGAATGTCTTCTCCTAACTTCGGTCATTAATCTCATTGCCAGACATTGAAATGAAAATAAGTCAAACAGACTTAATTTATCAAAGTATGTGTTTTAACTTATTCATGTTTAAAGTTAAATATTTAATCTTTAATGGAAACATGCATTTGCCCTTGGATGTGTATCGGGAATAATATTTTATTTAGGTATTTGTTCAAACAAAGGATAATGTAATCCAGTATTTTTTTTTGTAATGAATCATTATTTCAACGGATTATGCAAGCAAATGTCTAAAGTTCAAGGGAATAATGGTATTTTATTAATTGCATCAGCACATGTGGTATTTTAATTTTGTACTGACTCAGTCTATTCACAACTAAGTAAAGCTATTGGGTTGGTGGTATTTTAACTAATTTGATGAAGTTAGGTACAATAATTCAAGTTAAATCTTACTCTGTCATCCCTACGAGGAGGGCGATCATCACGGCGTGAGGGTAACGATTTATTCTTGTTTGCCGGAGGAGGTACAGCATTGTAATTGTTACTCTTTGAAGCATTATTCGATTTCTGGTTAGGTCCAGTCTTTGGAAGAACCTGCACGCGAGTTGCATTCCATTTAAAAGGCATATTAGGGTTATATGTTGCTTCAACAAGTACTCTGTCGTTAACTTTAGGGATGATGCCCTTAGCGCATACCGATGTTTGGTAAAATACATCATGATCAACAAAACCAAAATCATTGTGTGTTTTGGTTACAGTGCCGGTAAAAACACGCTGGTCAGTGTTATTTGCTGATTGATTTGATTGCGAGTTCTGATACATGCCCGGGTTCATAGCACGAGGTGTAGGGTACGCCACAACGTTACCAGGATACATTTGACCTTGAGCCATTTGGTTCATCGGCATTTGTCCGGCCATTGGCATCGCCATGCCGCTTTGTGCTTGCATCATACTAGGATTAAAAACAGCTTGTGTTTGTTGGAACTGCATCATTCCCTGTTGTGTCATCATTGCATTTGGATCCATGATTTGCGGATTCATGCCGGTCATGTTTGAGTTTACGTTTGACCGGGCCCATGGCGGATTTTTCGGACCACTTCCTGATTGCATGCTTACACTTTTTACGTTAACCACAGCATAAACACACAAATTCAATTAAAATATCTTGAAGTCACACACGCACGATATCAATAGTTATAATAACAAATTTTACGTCAGAGCAAAACTGTAGAACACAAATTCGCATCTGCAAGACTGCAAACTGCAAATGGCGAATGAATGGGGTTGCTAGATCACGGTTTTTAATTTTCCCCTTATTCGGTTTTTTTTCAAAATGGTGAACGTTTTCCCCGTTGAATTTTTAAATACAATTAGTTACAAAGATCCATCCAAAATTTTGCATTAAAAGATTTCCCCATTTTAACAGTCGCTAGTCGGTTCCAAGAATTTCAATCCAAGAATTACATTTTTCAAAAAAACAAAGTTATTTACTATCGTAAGAACAATATTTTGTTTCCTCAAAAAAAAGGAGATTGGATTTCTGCAAAAGCAAGCCGGGTGCAAAGACAAACTAGAGCAAAACTACTTAGCGTCAGCGTAGCCCGCGAAATTCAAAATTTTCTTACTAATCTTTTGTTTTGAGTAGTTTGTTCGTTTGGGGCACTTTGGGGGCCCCAAACGGGCTGATAAAGGTAATGTGAAGGAAAGAGATGGATGCTCATACAATTGTTTTCCTCTCTTTCTTATGGCTAATTTAACCTAATTTGGCTAAAGAAAGGCGCCGTCCATCCTCTAAGTCTATGTATAGTACCCACCACCAAAGACTTTGCACATTGTGTACATAATTATGTAGGGGGGCACCCCAAGTTTCGTAACACACAGTAATGAATCGTAGAATCTGTTTTTAACCGACTTCTTCTTGGTTTTTTTGAAAAATATTTTGAAATGTATGTAATATAATCACTTTACCATTAACTAAGACGGTGGCGGTAGCTAAATGTTGAACTAACTAACTAGGTAGTTAGTTAGATACATAACTATAGGTTACCTAGTTAGTAGGAATAGTGAGAAGTGTTGTAGGAAGGTTTGTCACTTTTTGTTCAATTCAGTTTTACGAGGTTCACACCGAGACGCGACGCGGCGTGACTTGACACAACGATACTGCAAATGTGTGTCTTTTCGTGTAGCAGGTAAATAAAGTTAGATTTTGTCGCTATTAAAATGCAGCGCGGCGCCGTACTGCGTCTCGCTGCATTGCCAAAGGTGTATTTTTGAAATAGAGTTAGATTTTGAGTAGTTCTATTGAAATGTGCGCGCAGCGTCACATCTCAATCTGAGCCGAACCCTTTTTTTATTTTTTTAGCGTGGTAAAATCAAATAAGTCCTCCCAACCCAGGGCAGAGACTTGTACTGACTAAAATCGACGGTGTCCTTCAATAGCCCTTTCGTTCCAGGGTCATGCACGGAAATTGAGTAAGTCCTGCGACCCCGGCAGGCTTTGGCCTTCTAAAGGGAGGGCCCCGTCATTTGCTGACACTCTTTGAGGCGCGCGTGGAACACAACGCGCCGTCGACCCGGACATGGTGCATGGTCGGACAGCGAGTAGCCCATTTATCGCCGTCTGTGGCTGGAGATCGTCTTGCGACGACCGTCGCCGTGGGCGTCTACCACTGCGGCTGGGGCGGAGGGAGGATAATATTTTCGCTTAAATAAACGTTATAGTTAATAAAATATTATGAAACTAGCTTCCGCCCGCGACTCCGTCCGCGCGGATTTCGGTCTTCGCGTGGATGGTTTATTTCTCCATTTTGAGTAACTCTGACAATGACATCTTATAAATAAAATATATCTATTGGACCCAAATACGGCTAAGCCTATAATAATTAAGGAGATCTATTGAGCTACTGCTGTTGAGCTCGCGTTCTGTAGTATTTTTTACCGACTTCAAAAAAAAGGAGGTTATCAATTCGACCCGTATGTATGTAATATTATCAGAACTGCCCAGTTTTCATATATGTTAGTCTATATAAGCGTCTGAACAAATGTGCCAAATTTCATAAGTGTATGTATGTATGTATGTATGTTTTTATGTTTGTGCACGCATATCTCCGGAACTATAAGTTCGAATTAAGTAATTCTTTTTTTGTTGTACTAGGTATTGTTCAACTTAGGGTACACTGCAAGTTTCATCAAAATCGGTTCAGTAGTTTTAGAGATATGGATTTTTTTATGTTGTGACGGATTACAAGATTAGTGCATATGTAAGAAAATTTTGTATTTTACAAGAATTTGGGTTGAATATGTAATAAATAAACTAAAAAGTGTAAAATAAAAACTTTTTTTTTAAAAAGTACCGACTTCAAAACAAATACAAAAAAGTTTAAAATAACTTTTCTTTCGGAAGTCGGTGGCTTTGTTTTTTCATAGTAATTCCGACCTTGTATTTACAAATAATTAATCGGAACAGTAATCAAAAAGGTCGCGCTGAAAAGCACGGTTTGAGGCAGGGGTTTTTGGTCCTCTAAACCAAAAATAACAGAATTGAATTACTTACTGTTTAACCTTATGATACAACTTAGTAGCCGAGTCTTGTGTAGGTATTCCAATTAGGACGTAGCCCGCCAGTGTACTGCCAGTTCAGTCACAGAAAGAATAAAAGAAAGTCGCGGTAGGTAGTCATTAACTCTCGGAGAATCTTAACACCGCGATTCAGAAATGCGCGTCATAGGCACAACGCCATCTAGTGGTGAGTGGTGGAACCTTTTTAGAAATCAATGGAGGCAGGCGTGGCGTAATGTTCTGATACTTGATAATAGGTGTCGCCAGTGGTTCCATAATAAGGTTTGTTACAGATTTTTTTTTCTACGTATTTTTCCAGGATAAAAAGTATCCTATTTTATGCCCAGGATAATAAGGTATAATTATACCAAATTTCATCGAAATCGAACCGTTAGTTTTCACGTGATGCCTGCATATACAGACAGACAGACAGACAGACAAAAATTTTTTTAATCACATATTTGGGTTTGGTATCGATCCAGCAACACCCCCCGCTATTTATTTTTTCAATATTTTCAATGTACAGAATTGACCCTTCTACAGATTTATTATATGTATAGATGAGTTTTAGAGTAACACAAACATTAAGGGGCCGTTCAAGTATTACGTAAGCAGATTTATTACAATTATTTACCCCCCCCGTCCCCCTTGTCAGCAAAATTAAGCAAAGCTACCCCTTCCCCATGCTTACGTAAACATTTTTCGCGGGAATCCCCGAAAATGCGTCTCGTTTTCGGGCCAATCTTCAATATTTGAGACTTCCGTTTTGGATAATGACGCCCGATCTTTTACCTACTAGTGCAACCATCCACTGACAAAAAACAATAAAATAACTAAAACCCGACTACAAAAAAATCGCGCACTAAAAAGTATAAAACAAGAACAATCCGTGTTACAGAAATTTGTAATTAATAGCCGTGGTCGTATGCCACCTAGCCAATAAAGATTGTGTGAAACAACCGCAGGTGGCATACGACCACGGCTATTAATTACAAATTTCTGTAACACGGATTGTTCTTGTTTTATACTTTTTAGTGCGCGATTTTTTCGTAGTCGGGTTTTAGTTATTTTAACTTATTTTTTATTTACACTATTTTGGGGTTATTTGATATAATAAGCAAAGCAGCGAGTGAATTTAAAATGGACTCATTAAGCCTCTTCATTTGATACCCATGTTGACACTGTTAGAAACAGGCAAAGTAGCTAGTAAAAGCTATATAATGTATATATATTTCAAATGTGCTCATCAAGCCCTTTAATTTGATACCCATGTCGATACTGTGCGAAAATATAAATAAGTCCGCCTTTGTACATGTTTCTTTGTAACTTGTGCATAAAGTTTAAATAAATAAATAAAAATAAATAAAAAAAATTTTTTTTTCGGTTACGACTTTTCATCCCCTAGAGGGCGCCATAATAGATTTGGTGACACGTCACCTACCCTATAACCAGCGGACAACTGAGACGCTTCTAACGACACCTCATTTGTCAAGTAGTGATAAGAAGTTCAGAAGTTATGAGGGAACAGATGAACATACATACATACATACAAACATACATACATACATACATACATACCGGTCAAAATCGTAACCCTCCTTTTTGCTTCGCCGTAGTCGGGTAAAAATATACATTATTTTAATTACATCTAACTTAAATGAAATTAAAATAATTTATGTTTTTGTTTTTTGTCAGTGGATGGTTGCACTAGTAGGTAAAAAATCGGGCGTCATTATCCTCAACGGAAGTCTCAAATATTGGAGATTGGCCCTTTCAAGCAAAGACAATGTGAGGGTTGCCATTCGTGTTAAAAGTAAATAACTACCAATGATGTAATCATCATCTAGATTCCTCTACCCCCCATGTCATCCAAAATAAGCAAAAGAAATTATATCAACCATTGTTATATCTCAAGTTGATTATATCATGTGAACGTTATTGAAATGAAAATATATCAATTAACTTTATATGAAATGAGACGCACTCGTACTCATTACAATTTATTAATCCTTATGATTTAACGGAATTTAACCTTTTTTTTTAGGTTTCCGTACGTCCGAATACAAAAACGGAACCCTTATAGGATCACTCGTGTGTCCGTCTGTCTGTCGCTTACAGTCAATTATCTCCGAATCTACTAAACCGATTGGGTTGAAATTTGGTACACATATCAATTCCTGTGACCCAAGCACAGAGGTGTGACGTGAATAGATGAAATCTGTATGTGGGAGGTCATTTTTGGGGGGGAAGGGGAAAATGAAAAAAAAAGTTTTGAAAACTGCATCGTGTGACATATCAAATGAAATGTATTGTTGAGACAATCTTAAACGTATTTTTTTTGTAATTTTAAAATAAATAGTTTCCAAGTTATTCAAGAAAATAGACGAAAGACCATTCCCCCTCCCCTCTTATCTCCGAAACTACTGAACCTAAAATTTTGAAAAAAATACAGTAATTAGTTTTCTACTTATAGATTATAGGAAAACCTATAAGAAGTCCATATCTGTATATGGGAGGTAATGTTTGGGGGGGAAGGGGAAAATTAAAAAAAATATTTGTAATCTGCATCGTGTGACATACCAAATGAAAGGTCTTGTTGAGGCAATCTTAAATATATTTTTATTGTAATTTTAAAATAAATAGTTTCCAAGTTATTCAAGAAAATAGACGAAATTTGACCATTCCCCCTCCCTTATCTCCGAAACTACTGAACCTAAAATTTTGAAAAAAAAACAGGAATTAGTTTTCTACTTATAGATTATAGGATAACCTATAAGAAGTCCATATCTGTATATGGGAGGAAATTTTTGGGGGGGAAGGGGAAATTTAAAAAAAATATATTTGAAAAGTGCATCGTGTGACATATCAAATGAAAGGTATTGTTGAGACAAACTTAAAAGTATTTTTTTTGTAATTTTAAAATAAATGGTTTCCAAATAATTCAAAAAAATAGACGAAGCTTGACCATTCCCCCCCCCCTTATATCCGAAACTACTGAACCTAAAATTTTGAAAAAAATACAGGAATTAGTTTTCTACTTATAGATTATAGGATAACCTATAAGAAGTCCATATCTGTATATGGGAGGTAATTTTTGGGGGGAAGGAGAAAATTAAAAAAGTAATTGAAAACTGCATCGTGTGACATAGCAAATGAAAGGTCTTGTTGAGACAATCTTAAATATATTTTTTTTTGTAATTTCAAAATAAATAGTTTCCAAGTTATTCAAGAAAATAGACGAAATTTGACCATTCCCCCCCCTTATCTCCGAAACTACTGAACCTAATGTTTTTTTTTTTAAATACAGAAATTAGTTTTCTACTTATAGATTATAGGAAAACCTATAAGAAGTCCATGATATTAAAATAACATGGTTAATCACTCAATATTGTGCGTACAAATTTGGGTCAGATTTAAAAAAAAAGTGATATTTAACATCGTACGGAACCCTCTTCACGCGAGTCCAACTCGCACTTGGCCGGTTTTTTTATGTGTAATGGGTTTGCTCTTGACCCTAGTCTAGGACAAGAGTGACTAAGACAAGGTTGACGATGGAGCGAGCTTACCCAGAAGAAGCCTGTTTACTCTAACTGTTAACAGAGGGATCCAAAACAAATTCAATATTTTACTTTAGTATAATCACATAAAGCTTTTGGTAATGTTGTTGCAGATGGACCTTCGAAATAAAAATCGAATTTAGGTGTAGCTGGGCTTGGTTCAATGTTGAATTCTGCTATAATTGATCCACCAGCCGCCATTATAGTTGGAAAAGCAGCTGCTGGGTAGACCATAGACGAAGTTCCAACAACAAGGCACACGTTACACTGGGACATTATAAAATCTGGGACAAAATGAAGGGAATAAAATTAGTAAGTTTCAAAAAGGTGCATTATTTAAATCGTCTAACTACATACAAATAAAATATTTTATTACCAGCTTTCTCCACAACAGAAGTTTCTAGGCTTTCGCCGAACCATATTATATGTGGTCGTAGTAAGCCACCACAGTCAGGTTTTTTGCAATGAGGGAGGTCCTTTTCGTTTATGTCAGAGACAAGTTTATCGGACTTCGGACAACCAGTGCCTGCAAGCGCCTAAATTTATTACACATGTTTTGTTAAGTTATAGGGCAACATCATAATTATGTTTCTTTACTGCTGCATAGTTCTTTTGGCGCGTGGCCTTAAACAGAAGTATTGTTGCCATCTTGTTTTTAGTCAACAATGAGGAAGTTTGTTAAAGTTCTTTATAGATGGCGGGTCTATCGCTAGGTACCAATCTGATACAAAGTGAAAGCTTTGAAATATACAATTTTACTATCGAATTTTCAACCAATACACTATGAACGTGTTTGGAAGTGGCTCTGCAAGCGTGTAAGTTTCAAAAAGATCCATGCAGCATTAATTATGTATCAAGCCTCTACTTACCGCACATATGGGACTGTCGAAATTAACCAAAATTTCACTGCATTTAGTGCAACGCGTTTTGAACATATTTCCATGAAGTTCTATTATGTTCCTGGACCCTGCTCGAGCATGCAGACCATCCACGTTTTGGGTGACCACAGTGACCGATTTAGTTCGTTCGTATCTCTTTTCGTATTCAGCTACAGCTATGTGACCCTGAAGAGAGGAAGAGAGACATGTTGAAAGTTACAAACTTTCATATCATATTTAAGTTAATAGGTAGAAAAAGATTCTAACAGTGTAATCTTTTTTCTCTGCCCCCGTAGTCATATATAAGCCACTACCCAGTCTTGGACACGTCGCAGAACTCTCAGTGTGGAGAAGAATAATATTTGTGTTGAGTTGATAAAAAATACAATAATTTTCTCTTCAAAACCCTTGTTATGGACATGCGAGCGGCGAGTAAAGGGCAACTCGCTGCCCGACCATGCGGACCATGCCCGGGTCGTCGGCGCGTTGTGTTAGCGTCAGCAAGATGACGGGGCCCCCCTCTAGAGGGCCAAAGCCGCGGGACTTATCTCATTACCGTGACCCAGGAACATAAAGGGCTATTGAAGGACACCGTGGATTTTAGTCAGTACAAGTCTGACAGTCCCTCCCGCCCTGCCCGGGGTGGGAGGACTTATTTGATGATTTTACCACGATAAAAAAAAACCTTGTTATTCTTACCGCATTAGGTTGTGACTTCAACACCAACTCTCGCATAAAGTGGTAGTACTCCCAAACCAGACCGGGATCCTCCCTAAATGTTACAGGATTAAAAAGGATCGAAGATTCTAATTTCCGCCACAATCCTTCAGAACCTCTAAACGTTGGAACACCCGATTCCGCACTAATTCCGGCACCTGTTAATACAACGACTGTTTTTGAGGCATTCAGAAGATGTTTCAATTTGGCAAAGTCGCTTGTTGGTTTTATAGAATAGAATTTAAATAAAAAGCTGATCGCTTTTCTATGTTTATAAAATGTTCTTGGATTGAAGCTCATGCTTCCAGTATCTTGAATGGTTTTGTACCAGTAACTTATTTAAATCACGTATTCCAAAAATAAAAAATGCAAGGAAATGCTTATGCTGGTAAGAATATATGTAGGAATGTTGATTTTAAAAACATAATTATTATTTATAGTGCAAATCCATGCACTCTGCTGAAGACATATTGACATAAGTCAGTTAGGTATTTCAAATGAGCATAGACCAAAACTGTAGAGAAAAGAGAAGAAGGCAGAAGCAAGTTAATAGAGCACATTATTTTTACTTATTTTGCTATCATTGTTTCCACCAGAGATGTGCGAGGATGCGTAGCGAGGGATGTGGTTGTAAAGAACCAATAGAATCGCTTCATTTACCTCGAATCGGTCAGCACAGCTCTGGTGGAAACGGCTCAGCAGAGCTAGATTTTTGCGCATACAAAACAAGCGAGGGATTTGTGCGAGGGATACGACGCGGGATATGTGCGAGGGATGTGTTGCGAGGGATGTGTACGAGGGATGTGTGAGTGGGATGTGTTGCGAGGGATGTGTTGTATCTCCGCTCCTACTACACCGCACCCTCGTCGACATATTTCACAGCTTCGCAACGCATCCTCGCACCACACATTTTCACAGCTCCGCTACACATCCTCGTAGGCACATGTTCATCGCACAGCTTTGGTGGAAACCCCACACATTTTCACAGCACAGCTAGACATCCTCGCACGACACATTTCCATCGCACATCTCTGGTGGAAACGCAGTCTAAATGCGACAATTTGTGAATGAGGCACTCTATGCACTAGATGTGTGATTGAATGGATGTCGGTTCACAAAAAGTTCACAAGCAATATGTTTTCCACACGCGTCTCGTTATTTTTGACGCTCGTAGTTCAAAAAGAATTGCGAATTGCAAAAATTCGGCCGTTTCATTCGTTAATATTCATAGATAGGCATCCATTTGAATATTAGATAGTTTTTGAAGCAGCGGATGTCGTTATGAATGAATAGGTTACGGATAACTGGTTGATAAAGGTTTTGTGCTTCAGTAAATTGTTTTTCCACCTTAAAATGGCATTCCAGGTTTTATGAGATTAGTAAGAGGGGACAGATTGCCACATTGCAAACTTTTACAGACAATATTAAACACAGAACTACCTAAGAAGCTAACCCAAGTAACACACTTAGCACTTTAAGATGCAACTAGTTAACTTATGTAGAACTTAAGGTCGGCATAAACTCTTATATAGGTTCACAAAGCATCTTGATGCATTATATTAGCAAACCCCAACGGTGCTGTACAGCTGAAAGCTGGTTTTAGTGCATTTGGCTGTACAATAGCATTTTAAAGTAGGAAATAAATGCTTAACGCTGTTTAATAGCATAAGCGTGAACCATTGTACTGCCAGGTAAATCAACTATGTAGCTTTCAGCTGTTTTTAGTGTCTTAGGGTCTACAGTAGCATTTTTAAGTAGTAATATAGTGTTCAAGGCTGCTTAATAGCATGGCATGAATGTGAATCTATATTTATAATGCTTGCATTATTAAAGATCAGATGAGTGCTGTTGAACAGCTTATGGCACTAGAATGATTCACCAAAAGTCTTCAATTTGACCTATGGCTTAACAAAATTCACGTGTGAGTATTTATAATGCTGACGGCATTAATTAGGTTTTTTAAAGGCTAACCTTGGCTATCGACCAGCACCATTTTGTAAATATTTTATAACCTTAAAATATTATCATTCGGATCTTATTTTATAGTAATCCTAAACCTTTTCAACACATTTGCTCGAAATAGTTATTTATGATAGGGTATGATTTAAGCTATCACCAATTTAATTAGTTTTGTGTCTCCTAAAAAATAGAGTTTGTCCCCAAAATAGTAGATTTGTCACCAAATTGTAGTCACCAAACAATATAAAATCAATTCCATAATAAATCACCTGAAATCTTGAAGAAATAGGGTCTAGTACCAAATAATATTTCTGTATGTAATATAATAGGTTTGTCCTCATAATGGCTCGACGGAGCCCCGCTTCGCGGGGCTCCTATTTCTGCGTGCAAGGTTTAAAGTAACCTAACACGAAGGGGATGGCGGGATCTTTCAGACCCCGCCATCCCCTTCGAACCTAACCTGTCCGTGTCGGGGTGCCCCAAGTCCCGAGCTCGCTTCGCTCGCTCTTGCAGCCTAGGTCAAATAACTGATAACTACCTGTCATGCTGTCATCATCGTTTCAACATTTTGTTTATTTTGTTACTAATTACCACCTTACAAGGAAAATAATTATAATTATATAATTTGGTAATTCATACCTGGGAACACTTTTTGTTTATCTGATAGATCTATTTATTAGGTGATACAACTTGGTGACAAATCTAAATTTTGGTGACAGAAAATATAATTCCCTTTATGATACTAGTGCGGTAAGTTGGTTTTTACAAACGAGTAGACGAATGTAAGCCCGAGATGAAGTCGAGGGCTTACCATAGTCACGAGTTTAAAATACCAATTTCCGCATGTGTGTCATACAATGTTTTTCAACACATTTGCGAGAAAACAGTACAATATGTAATTAAACAAAGGATGATGCCAGGGTTTCTATGAAATCTGGTACCACCCTCCAATAGCAACATGTAATACGTCGTTGGATAGGTATTTTTAAGCTGAACAAAAAATACTATGGCACCAAGTCTGAAATATTAGTCCGTTCTGAGATATGTTTGATTTAATATGGCATTTTAAGATAAAACCAAATAATGTTTTTTTCGTAACATATTACATTTTGGTGCAGAGCAGGAGGAGGAGAAGCTTGGTTCTAAATAATGACAGCCGCACAGGTCGATCTTCCATGTCAAGCCGCGCTTGCCGAGGTCGGTTTATGGATGGGTGACAACCTATCCGAGTTTTCTCCGTGCCTGAGAAAGCACTTAAAAGCCGTTGATTACGGCTGCCATTTGTAGATCTATGACAGTCGTTACCTACTATAGAAGCTCGCTTTGCCGTTAACCACATCCACTACGGAGATGGTTAACGGCAGGTTGAAGAGCGATTTTAAGCTTTTACACATAAGAGCTAGAAGTTTTTTTACATGGCAAAATCATCGAATGAGTCCTCCCTCCCAGGGCAGGGGGGGGGACTGTCAGACATGGACTAACTAAAATCTACGTTGTCCTTCAATAGCCCTTTACGTTCCGAGGCCACGGTTACTCGTTAGTCTCGCGACCCCGGCAGGCTTTGGCCGTCTAAAGGGGCCTTTTTTACATTTACAAATGAGTCCTCCTTCCCAGTGTGGAGCAGAAGGAACTGCCAGACACGCGCTGACAGAAATCCACGGTGTCTCTTCAATAGCTCTTTACGTTCTAGGGTCACAGTTACTTGTTTAGACAGTCTTGCGACCTTTTTTTTTTTCAGGTGGTAAAATCATCAAATGAGTCCTCCCGCCCTGGGTGGGACGGAAGGGACTGTCAGACTCTTACTGACTAAAATCCACCCGTGTTCCTTCGGATGCCCTTTACGTTCCGGGGCCACGGTATCCTGGGTTAAGAAAAACCCGCGACCCCAGCAGGCATTTGGCCCCATAAGGGGCCCCGTCAGTTTGCTGACAACTCCCCGAAGGCACGCGCGAAACACGACACGACGCGCCACCGACCCGGGCTTGGTCCTTGGTCGGACGGCGAGCTACCCATTACTCACCGTCCGCAAGCCCGCTCCGCCGCTGTGCCCTCTGCTAATCAGAAGGACACGCGTTGCTGTTGTGTTGCGAGTCCTCTCCTTCACGTATTCCGCCTTCTCCTTCGCTAGCATCACTGCTTAGGAGGAGCAGGAGGAGGTGATCACTTGTTAATAATCGGTTGCGTCTGGCTGCGCAGTGGTGCCCCGCCCAAGCTATGCATACCTTCACTGTATGGTCGATCGTGTACACCTCTGGGCGAATTTCGCAATGGTTACACCTGGGCATACCTATTTCTTACCGCACAATTCGACACAGGAACCTCCCGAAACATCCGGTGAGGTGTGGGCCTGCGTCAGACACTCCTCAAGGAAGGGTTTTACCAAACCTCGGTTGCGACAGTCGTACCCTCCATAACCCATGAGATTACGCCGGATCTCTTCCCGCAGCGCCTCGACTTGTCAGAGGTAGCGGAGATCCACCTCGACATTGTGCCTCCGCTCCACACGCCACCTGGGCGCTGCCTTTACAGGAGAGTGGTGCCAGGACACAGGGGACCTCTCTCTTTATGCTAAACTATACCAAGTTTTTGGAATACGCCTATTATGTGACTGCAACAAGTTAGTGCTGGAAGGCTTTCGCCTCTAGATCACATGACATACGGTATGACATTTGACCCTACGTACCAAAGAATTGACACAAATGATGCGCACAGGTGCCTTCAGAAGAACGTCGGGTCTTGCAGGTACAATAGTTTTGAATAGCATAGTTGGTGTGAAATAGTAAGTACCTTAGTAATTGTACCTACTAGCTCTTGTATGATTTTTCCATGTAAAAAAAAATCTAGCTCTTATGTGTAATGACTGAATGCGACAAGACATTGACGCATTGTTGAAATATATTTGGAGTCTGTTACTCCAAATATATTTCAACAATGCGTGCTTTAAATCGCTCTTCAACCTGCCGTTAACCATCTCCGTAGTAGAGGTGGTTAACGGCAAAGCGAGCTTCTATAGTAGGTAAAGACTGTCATAGATCTACAAATGACAGCAGTAATCAACGGCTTTTAAGTGCTTTCTCAGGCACTGAGAAAACTCGGATAGATTGTCACCCATCCATAAACCAACCTCGGCAAGCGCGGCTTGACATGGAAGATCGACCTGTGCGGCTGTCATTATTTAGAAACGAGCTTCTCCTCCTCCTCCTCTGCACCAAAATGTAATATGTTACGAAAAAAACATTATTTGGTTATATCTTAAACTGCCATATTAAATCAAACATATCTCAGAACGGACTAATATTTCAGACTTGGTGCCATACTATTTTTTGTTCAGCTTAAAAATACCTATCGAACGACGTATTACATGTTGCTATTGGAGGGTGGGCCCAAAAATTGCATCATCCTTTATTTAGAAGTTTCTAATATGAAAATGGCGCGAATTTGCAAATGGCGCCACATGCACGTGGTGAAAAATAGAACTACATCTTTCGTCTCATTTACTCTTTAGTATTAAAATGAGACAACGTATTGAGCAAAAGCGCTTCCAAGGAGGTTCGATCAGTCAGGTTGTTTATTCTCATAATGTGAAACTCTTTGGTGGAATTCTTTTTTTTTAATGGAAATTAAAAAAAAAACCGTAAAGAAAACGCACGGTGCTATACAACGGGGCGTGCCGTAAAATAGGTACTTAGGTGAGAGTACCTATTTTACCGCACGTTCCGTTGTATGGTGCGTAATTTTTAACTTTCGAACAATGTATACAGTCTTCGTAAACGCATTTTTATTACGCACCATACAACGGAACGTGCGGTAAAATAGGTACTCTTACATAAGTACCTATTTTTTAATACAGTTGCTCAAAAAGTGGCATATTGCAGGGACTTATAGCGTTCGGAAAGTGGGCTATTACCTCAGAACAATAACGCTATTACACACTAGTGCGTTCTCTTTCCCAACTGTCAAAATAATTAAAAAGAAAAACCAACCATGAAGTTTTTTTTTTTTTTTTTTTTTTTTTTCTCTTTATTTGAGGGCTTTGTCGCTGTGCGATAATGTCGCCCCGTGAAAGATAATCACATAAAATTAAACATTAAACAAATAAACGTAATCTAACACTTACAATAGGTTATTTCTTTAGGGCTAATTCTGCGAGTTTGTACAACATATTGGCCCGATCGGATATCGGTTGAGCCAAGATGCTGTTACACACTCCGACATCCAAAAAACGAGTTACACCAAACAAGTGTGTTCTTAAGGCCTCGTTCCGAACACACTCCATCAGAATGTGTTGGACATCTTCCACTATTCCGCACTCATTGCAATTAGGAGACGTTATTTTCTTCATTAAATATCCAAATTTGTTTGATGGAATATGCCCTGACCGAAGCCTTAAGGCAGTTGTTAAGGAACATCTGTTTAACAAATTTTGGTCAATCCAAACGTTTTTGGGCAGCTGTGGCTGGATGGTCTTATACCAAATACCTTTCTCGATGGACCTTTGATCGAAATGTTCTTTCCATAAATCATAGCACAGTAATTTGAGAGCTTTTATATAATCACTGTATAAGGGCGTAACCATCAGTGGAATTCCATCAGTTATTGCTTGTTTGGCTAATTGGTCCACCACTTCATTTCCATGTATTTGAATGTGGGAGGGAATCCACTGTAATATTATAATTTTAGATTCTGAAGTCAGTTTCAAGATTGTGTCTAAAATCGTATAGGCAATCGGTGTGCCTCGTAAAGACGAGGTACACCGAGCCAAATGCTGGAGGGAACTTTTGGAATCTGTCAAGATTACCACTTTATCAGCATTTATAGATTTAACATAGGAAATGGCTTCAGCTATTGCTAACAGTTCTACGTGCATAATGGATATATCCGACACAATCTTAAACTTAACAGAGGAGTTCGCCTGTGGGTCCAAAAAAGCAGCACCCCTCCCAGCGTCCGTTTTGGATCCATCAGTAAAAAGTTTATAAAAGTCCGCATAGTGATCGTTAATGAATTTAACACATAGTTGATTAATGTTGAAAGTGTCATAATGACGCTTAGCTTTATCTATTGCTTTAATATTGTGATTGATAGTATTAGTTACATTAATATTGCTGACCCACGTATCTAATGAAAACATTTCAAGAATATTTACTGAATGAATAGGAACTGTTTTAAAATCATTATATGCTGACAGTAATAATGGCTGCCTTCGTGTACTTGAACAACTAACATTATGGTCGACTAAAAACGTGAGCAAATCAACAGTTTTGCTTTTTTTAAATGACCTACATTTCAAACAGAATTTACCTGCTAGGTATTTTCTACGGATATGTAATGGAGGTAGACTTAATTCACTTTCCATTACGTGAATGGGAGTGCTTCGTATGAAACCACCAATTATTCTAAGCGCTTGATTCTGAATTCTGTCTAATTTAACAAGGTTACACTTAAAACTATCGTCGTACAGGAAACTGGCATAGTCTAGCCTGCTGCGAATGATTGCTATGTATAATCGGCGCAAGTGCTTTTGATGAATTCCCCACCCGGAACCGGCTAAAATTTTAAATATATTTAAATGTTTGGACAATTTCTCTATTGTTTCATTAACATGTTTACGCCATCTCAATGACTGGTCCAGCCACAACCCCAAATATTTTACATTATTGACTACTGGCAACTCGTTATCCTTGACATATAAAGAAACTGATTGAGCACATCTACCTTTTTTAAAAATACACACTTTTGTTTTGCTAGGAGATATTTCTAATCCAATATCATTGACTAATGTATCAAATTTATTTAACGCAGTTTGTAATTCTCTAGTAATAGTATCCAATCTTGAACCTGTTTTAAATAAAACAAAGTCATCAGCGTATTGTGACATATCCACATTTGTAATTGAATTGCATACTTTTAAAGTTGCTATATTAAATAAGAGTGGGGATATAGGGTCACCCTGAGCCAAGCCTCGTCCCGTTGATCTACGAAATTCGTGGTTAAGAACATTGATTTTTAAATTTCTTTCTTTTAGAAATCTCCAAATATATCGACATATTTTAAAGCCCACTCCTAAATTATCTAATGTGTTTAAAAGGCTATTAATATCAACATTATTATAAGCATTATTTAAGTCAATAAAGCAACCGACTGTCGTACATTTTTTGGAAAAACCCTGTTGAATTTTAAGAACTAGACTGCTTAAGTTATCTAAACACGATCTACATTTACGGAAACCTATAGTTTTGTTCGAAAAAATGTTTTTACTTTCTAAAAACCACTCTAATCTCTTACCTAACATAATATGAAAAATTTTGCATAAACAAGACATAAGTGATATAGGTCGTAGAGACGAGGTCGACCCAGGCTCCCGACCTGGCTTAGGAATAGGAATAACCCGAATATTCCTCCACTGTGAGGGTACAAAACCCAGATGGAAAAATTTATTGTAGAGAGCAAGCAACATTATTTTACCGCTTCTTGGAAGTTTGTTAATCATGGAAAATGATATTTCGTCACAGCCTGGAGCCGTGTCTTTAGGCTTAATGGAATTTTCTAGCTCTTGAATTGTAAAATCAACTTCTAATTTGTAATTTATTGAATGAAACTTGGGTTCATGTGGGCATACAAAATCTGGCGTCAAATCATTGAGCAAACTTTGTGCCATTTCAGGATCATTAAATTGATTACTATTACTAGACTTACCTTTCGCCCATCTCATAGAACGCCACATAGCACTGGCAGATGTCGCTTCATCCACGGATGTACAGAACTTCTGCCACGACTGACATTTTGCCTTACGGATTAATTTTTGTGATTCTCGAATTCTGTCCTGCAACTGTTCATAATTCTGAGGAGAGGGATTACGTCTAAACTTGGCTAGGGCTAAACGCCGTTCGGCTACGGATTTCGATAAGTCGGGGTTCCAATAAGGTTTTGCTTTAAATTTAACACTTATATTCTGGGGGATATTAGTACATGGAATATGAGTATCTGCAGCTTTTTGTAAAATATTTTCAAAGTAGTCGTAACACAATTGGAGATCCTCTGGAGGTGATGAATTTTCTAAACTTAATTCTACCATGGCCGAGTATTCATCCCATTTACTTTTTTTGAAGTTCCGCTTACGAATATCTGAAAGTGATCTGATACAAGTTGTGGATAATTTAATGATTAAGTGGTCGCTTCCCAAAGATTCATTTGTAACCTGCCATAAAAAATTTAGAGCAATATCGGATGAAATAAAAGAAATGTCAGGAGAGGACTTCTGCAAGTTACCATTAACCATTTTAATACGTGTTGGTGACCACCTATCATTAAGCGAAACATAGTTGTGTTCTAGCATCGAGTCAAATATTTGTGATCCGCGTTGATCTGTTTTATAAGACCAATTTATATGGTGTCCATTAAAATCTCCCAGTATTAATGTTTTATTACCAGCAAGCGAAAAAACCTGATCCCAGTCTCTCTGAGAAGTATGGACTGTTGAAGGGCAATAGACAGATATAATATTTTCAATATCGTGACAATTAAGTACCTTAACACAAATTAGTTCTATCCCTAGGTTACAACTATGTACATTACGCACTTGAACTTTTATAGAATTATGTGTCAATATGGCAACCCCCCCATAGCCATCGTCTCTGTCTAATCTAAAAATATTATAACCCCTAATATAGAAATTACTATCGGGGTCAAGCCATGTTTCACTTAACACCGCAATATGGAATTTATCCTGTGTTAATAACTGATCTAATAGTACTAATTTTGGTCTGACGCTCTGTGCATTCCACTGGAGTATATTAATGTTCATTCTTTTATTTTGAGAATCCACGGAGAATGTTATTTAACCAAGAACCATCTGTTGTATTATTAATCACTATCGATATTAGCCAATCTGATATTACTTTAATCACACTTGATATTTTAGATTCTGATGATGTATTAGACACTATTATGTTCGTTAATATACGTAATACACGTTTAAACGTCCAGGTATTCGTGCGTTTCTTCTCATTTGTAAATGAATTAGTTGGCTTGTCAGTTCTCTCTGGTGTAGCTCCATTACATGATGATGAAGACGATTCTGAGAACCACTCCATACCTTCATCTTTTTTTTGGACTTTACGATTTTTCTTAGGAATGACCGTCTTTCGAGTTTGTTGAGGATTCGAAGGTTCCTGATTTTGTATAATATCCCTGTTGGTATCGGTAGCTAGTAATTTCTCGGCATATGAAGGTCTATTCTGAACGTTCGATGGCGCTAAATGGGAGTATTGTTGAGTCAAAATAGGTTGTACTTCAGATGTCTCATTAGTATTTTTAGAGCCAAGTATCGGAGACTGCGGAACGTATAATGTCAGAGCTTTGTGGTACGAGCAGTTGAGATCTGCCATAAGCTCGCGAATCCGTTTTTCCTTAAGATATACTGGACATTTTTTATCGTAAGATACATGGTTTGATAGACAATTAGCACATTTAAAAGTAGTAGACTCACATCTTTCATGATTTTCTCTGCAACGTGGACAAATAAATTTTTTTGATGGACATGTTTTAGATGTATGACCGAATTTCCAGCACTTAAAACATTGCGTAATTGGAAAGATATACTTATTAACTTTTACTCGCATGTCATGTATGTATACGTATGGTGGTAACGATGCGCCTTTAAAACATAAACGGATCGATTCGCTGGCAGTCCACACGCTCGAATTATTCTCGGTGGTTGAACTGGTCGTGTCTGAATCCTTATTCCTTCGATTGAGTCTAACAGCCGAAAGTATTTCTTTATCACACGTCACATATTCCAGGAATTTCTCTATAGACAGATCTAACTCCACATCTTTAATCACTCCATACGATACGCCTACTTCCATTGTCTTTGAGTATTTCCATCCCTTATCAATGAAAGTTGTGCATGTCATAAATTTATTTGCATTTGATTCCCGAGCAAAGGTAATCAGTAACTTAAATGGGTTGACGTATTTTACTCGCTGTATTCCAGATATGTGATTTTCTTTAAATAATTTTGCCAACGCAAATTGCCTAGGAAACCTTTCTTTGTGATATACAGATACATCAATTCTATCCCCATATTCAATATCGTGATCGGTCATAATTTTAGGCGATTTACTTCTGCGTGTATTATCCACTATCGACCAATTTTCGGGAGAATCATTGTCGCGAATCCGTTTTCTTGTTTCATCCACCTCCATGTTCTCATTGATACCGTGTGATTGGTCTTCTCTCTGTGTTTGAGTATCGTCCTCCACGTGTCTACCAGTGCAGATGTATTCGTAAGTTATATTCACTGCATTACTAGAAATCTCGTCATTATCACTCATTGTAAACAAAGGCCAGGCGGCCGGGCGACCGAGCGATCGCTTGCGCCGGCACAGCTGTGAGATAACGAACCGGTTTTAGCGCTAATTACACACACGACTGAATAGATCGACGCGCGAATCAACACTGACCATGAAGTTTTTACTAAAGAGTTTTTGTGATTCATACAAAAACGAATATTTCTAAAAAGAAGCTACTAATTTATTTCAATGTCAGATTTAATGATTTAATTGAATGAGTTACGTTAGGTTTCATTTCATCTCATTTTCATTTCATATCAATAAAAAAAATCTACTGAAGACTAAGCTGTATGGGCGTTCCCTTTGCCTACTAAAATGGGTGAAGAAAAAAAACTCTGCTTATATTCTACGGTTGGCGTCATTAAACAGAAATTTTCTTTGCGAGTTTAGTTTATTATGTTTTTATTATTTATTAATTGCTTCATTTTTTCGCAACTGTATTAAAAATAGTCGTTCAGTACACGTGCGGAACCGTCATTGCAACTTGTTTCGACTGTTTCTACTAACTCGTGACTATGGTAAGCCCTCGACTTCGTCTCGGGCTTACATTCGTCTACTCGTTTGTAAAAACCAACTTACCGCACTATAGTATCATAAAACTGGCCCGAGCACACTTCGAGGAGTATGGGTTTTTTACCTCACTAAAACTATCCCAGTGGTCGCGTCAGGATGTCTTGTGCGGATTGCACAAGGGAGGAATACCTGTGTCCTTTTAAAAAAGACCTGTCCGGAGCCTTGCTTATGGGCCACGCCTGATAGGACACATCCTGGGAAAACAGTAGGGTTTCTCTTCTGAATCTCGCTGTACAAGTGTGTAAAACGAAATTCAGAAGCATGGCGGAATGTTACCACTGTGACTGTGCCACCCACCGTGGTCTTTAAAGTCATTCAATGAACGAACAGCTTAAAGTCCCATCTCTGACCCTACTAAACTGCCTAAGAAAATTTAGTATTCAGGTCCTGGTTTTCTCAACGTAATAAGTAGAAATAAGTGGATTATAAAGTTGTCTCGAGTCTTGGACCAACAATTTTAAGTAGGTACCCAAGTCATGCCAGCAAAACAAAGAAAATAAAAATATCCTGCACATTTTATTCATATTATCGTAAAAATATTACAACTTCAAAGTGTCGCCTTGTAAAAGAAGTCTTAAGAAATCCCCCCCATATTCCTATCAGCATAAAAAAAACACAAATCCGCAGTCCTTACAGAGGCCGCACATATGTCCGAAATTATCCGCATGTTTGCGGTAAAGTTGTGTCGGTAAATCAAGAAACTTTGCTCTTTCAGTTTGGCGGAATGGCGGTCCATTCCGCTGTCCACGATAATTTATTAAAAGTACCTTCGTGTTGGTGGTAAAAAGCATTTGTTTTAACTTAAAAGGTACGAATACGCCGTGTTTTATAGTATTTTAAGTGGTGGTCGAACGCAGGATCTCATCGCAGTCCTTTAGCACCCTAGCAGAGATTACCATTGACAGCTGAGCCACACTAACGGAATTTCTTGTTGATTTCGCTTTAGTTATTCTTGCGATAATTGCAACGAAAAAGTTTGTAAGAATACACAGATAACACTCTTTTCCCTCATTAGCTTAGTTTAAAGGGTAGGAACCTGACAGGACCAGAGAGAAATGAGAAACGGGATCGACACCTTCATTTTCCTGGGTTTTAGTTTTCACACTACCTACGAACTTCCAGCTTCTGACACAACAACAACTAACACGGAGTTTCGAGTTCCCTACGTGCTTTCGAAAGTTGTTGGTTGGACTTTTATTATAATCGAACTTCTATTTTAAAACTTCAACTCCAATAACATAGACTGACCTTTTTTTGTGGTAGTAAAATGATCGAATTTCTCGTTACGCCCAGGGTGGGGAAAGGAAGGTCAGTTCCTTCGAATGCCCTTTTTTACGTGGTTAAATCATCAAATAAGTCCTCACACCTAGAGCAGAGTGGGAGGGACTATCAGACTCGTACTGACTAAAATCCACGGTGTCCTTCAATAGCCCTTTATGTTCCGGAGTCACGGTATACATTTGTCCCGCGACCCCGGCAGGCTTTGGCCCTCTAGAGGGAGGGCCCCGTCATTGTGCTGACACTCTTTGAGGCGCGCGTGGAACACAACGCGCCGTCGACCCGGGCATGGTCCATGGTCGGACAGCGAGTCGCCCATTACTCGCCGCCCGCATGCCCTTCGGATGCCCTTTGCGTGAACGTAAAAGGATATTCCTGCTACCCCCTATCATAGCCTGACTAGGCAACTGAACCTTCCTGAACTGAACCAGTCGTGACAGCTGTGACCACGAAATCAATGGCATAGTCAGTATGACTATTGTTTCAAATTCTGGCTGTACCTTAAACAGCTAACGAGTGAAATTCACTGCAGATGTTTTTGTTTCCTAATAGCTATGTACAACTATATGGGGTCTGTTGGTCAAGAGTGACTATGGTTACTTCTAGGCAAGCGTGCTGCATTGTCGATCAGATCATTGGTTACTGGTCAAAGGCAGGCCCCTCGCTAAAAAAATAATACATAAGTACATGAAATTACATAATAACATACTGACTTCTCTAGAATGCAGAACAGTTAGATAAGACTGCTAACGTATAGTGACGCCGACAGTGAAAATAAAACACTTAACTTTCTGAACACGCAGCGGCTGTGAATTCAGATTACGTAAGCTCTATGTTCATTATTATTTCTGTCCCAACATTGTGAATGTTACTGAAAGGCATTTTAAATTATATTAATTCATGAAGATTCCGTACAATCGTTCGCAGACAGCAAAATGTTTCTCTAAATACGTTATGTGTTCAGTTAGGTATCTAGCTTTGTGCTTTCATGAAAGACGGTTAGATACAATATTACGAATAAAAGCCCGACAGTGCTTAGAATTGTGTGAGCAGAAGATGTTTTCTTTTTTTAATTATTAATGGGTTCGCCCATGACTTCATTGTGATGCTAAGCATTCATAATTATTTTATTATAGGTACTTAAGTGCCCGCGAATTCGTTCGCGTGGGTTTCTGGACGGCAGACGCGTAAATTCTGATCCCGTGGTAGGGTAAGTGCTCCAGTGAATGAACATACCCCAGTGAATGAACAAAACGGACTTTTTTCTAAAAAATAAGAAATTAAGATATTTCTGCCCAACGTAGTATTTTTTTTCATAATAGCATGTTTTTTTGCCATTAAAATGGCTAAATACATTTCTTATATCACTGTTCGTTTCGAAATATCGAGCGTTTAAAGTTTACAGTTTTTAGTAACTGTGAATTTGTTTGGGCAAGAATTTAGGACTCGGGTAAGACGCAACTTTTTTGTTAACACATTGTAGCCGTGATTGAAGTATGTAACATAAGTTATTTATTAATTTGAAAAAGAATAGTTATAATATGTGTTTCAAATCGATTTCACTGCAATTTTAGCCAGTTTTAAGTAAATTATTAGGTGTCCCAGCATTGGAACTAAAAAACGTTTGAAATCCAGTAAATGAACGACCGTTCATTCACTGGACCAAAGTCATTTTCACATTTTTATTAAAAAATGTATTCTACTATTATGCCATAAGATTCACGTTTTGAGAGTCGTTTTAAAAATAGATTTCTGATCTTTAGGCCAGTATTGGGACAGGCGTGTTTTTTCATTCATTTTTCATCTTGTTCAAATATTGGTTTTCTTCATGAAGGTGTAACCGGTGTAACCAATAAATGAACACAAAATTTTGGGCTAGATTTCTGTGTTTATTCACTGGTTCTTTTTTGGTTCATTTACTAGAATTTTTCGTTCATTCACTGGGGTTTTGGGGTCTTTTTCATTTTATTGCTAAATATCTAAGAAAATATACAGATTATTTCGTAAAAACAAGTCAAAAAATATTTTTGGATACAGTCCTAACACCAAAATTTAATTTTGGACCGTATCGTACATAAGCAAGACATTTTAATGTTTTTTTGAAGTTGGAAGATTGCCTAAGTGTTCATTCACTGGAGCACTTACCCTACCTAGTACTGGGATAAATAAAATTTCCCTATAATGTTGCCCTATAACCTCTAAATCGGTTCAGGCGTTTAAAGATTAGTCCGGACAAACAGACATACATACAATTTTAAAAAAGTTTGTATATGTTTTAGTATACATTCGTGTACCTAGTCCTTAGTCCTTCCTAAGGTTTAAATTGTTAAATTGTTTATAGAGAAGATACACTAATTCAATTTTGCTACGCGTAGCATCGCATAGCCTCATAGGTGACATTTTTATACACTTTTCATATTTTTAGTTCTGCCTTCTAAATCAAAACTATCTATAGTGAGTAGGCACAGCTTGATTTTTGTACGGTTCAAGACCAGTGCCAAAAAATAAGATCTTCTTGTAAAAAGTTGATATAGGTACCTTTCCTAAATCACAGTAGGTACATTACTTGTTGAGCTGTTCGCCACAACCGGGGAGAATTTCCTTTGAGAATATTACGTAATTTGATGTCCGGAGCTATGCATCTAATTAGGGCCAGCCCTTTAATCCAAAAGGGATGAGGATTAAACTTTTAAATGTTTACTTATTCGTTGAATTTAAGGATCTTTCTTTCATGTTAAGCTGTGTGGAGTGTTAGTATAATTTCATCTTAATTTATACACGTTGGAAGCGAAAAGTTTCAAGTTTCAAAGAGTTTCAACCTATATGATAAGAACCTCTCTCCTACTCCAGTCGTCGGCATGGCAACGGCTAGTGCAGTGACAGCCATCGTCTGCTGGGCTGCTGGGTTCGATTTTCAACTGGAATAAATATTTATGGCCTACAATTTTTGTTCTAGGTCCGACTGTTTGCGTATGTGGATTGAAATGTTTGTAAAAGCACGTTTTGTATGAAAAATACGAATGCATCTTGTTGACAAAATTAAACTAATTTTATAGGCTTCAGGCACTACCGTCACTCAACATAGGTACCATGCTGAGTGACACTACTTTCCGGAACGCTACATGCCTGCGTTTGGGCGCTCCTTGCGGGACTCCACATCGCTGTCAGTGTGGCGAAGCAGTCGACTGCCTCGGGTACCATGGCCTTTCCTGCAGCAAAAGTGCGGGTCGGTTAGCATGGCACGCCAGCTTAAATGACATTATCCGTCGTGCTCTTGTCATCGCCGGGGTGCCAGCAGTTTTACAACCCAATGGCTTGGCACGCGACGATGGGAAGAAACCAGATGGGATGACTATAATACCATGGAAGTTGGGTAGACCTTTGGTGTGGGATGCACCATGTGTCGACACCCTTGCGCCATCTCATCTTCCCGGTACGGCGTGCTGTGCTGGTGCGGCTGCTGCAAGTGCTGAAAACCTCAAACGGCGTAAATACAATGGCTTGACTAGCAGCTATGTATTTGAGCCGTTTGGGGTTGAAACACTAGGACCACGGGGTCCGAGTGCTCACCAAGTTTTTAAAGAGCTTGCTAAACGAATAGTCGACTCTTCGCGTGAACAGAGGGCTGGCCTATTTCTTGGTCAAAGAATTAGCATTGCCATCCAACGTGGCAATGCTGCCAGCGTTCTGATGGGCACTTATCCCGTTGACAGCGATGTGGATGAATTTTTTGATGCTCTTTGTTAGTTATAGCGATTATTATTAGGTTTGTTAATTTAGTTTTTTAATGTATGTAAATATTTGCACTGTCACTTGAATAAATGAAAGACCTAAAAACTTAAAAAAAATTATTAAATTTAGGATAACATAATAAAATTACTTGAAAAAAAAATATTTATAGGTAGTCTACGTGAGTGTGGTCAATTAAATTATTTGCTACGTAAAGTACTAATTCCCTTTTTATCGTCTGAGGGATAAAAAAAAAACCTAAACCGAATCTTTGCGAGCTTGTCAATTTAGTTACGCTCTACTTATTTCATTAAAAAAATATTCCATTGCTTCACTAAATCTTCTGAGAGAATTAAGAGAAATTACACTCGAGAGCAATGAATCCGGGTCACTTAAAGAATCCTAAAAATCTCGGAAACTAAAAATGCTAGGTTAATGCAATAAATTGTATTTAATAGACAATGTAATACTCCTTAAATGAAGGTATTAAAACTTCTTAGTTATTGCAAAGTTATATCATAAAAAAATCAAATTTGAAAAAGGGCCACTTTCGAAGATGGAACTACGAAATTACAGCATTTGGTTTTGCTTTTGTTTGTAATCTGTCATTTATGTGGGTACATAAACCATGTTGATAGTGCTCTATATTCATTATTCAAGCTGAAATTATGTCGCTTACGCCTGAAGAATGCACCAGAATACTTACAATGCTGGAAACCGGCCGGAGTCAGCACGATACAGCCAGGACTGTCGGTGTGTCGCTGTCAACAGTACAAAGAGTTCTCCGACGTTACGAAGAAACTGGTTCTAACCTACGCAGACCAGGAACGGGCAGAACCAGGTGTACCCCAGCACGACAAGACCGATACTTGGTGAACACCATGCTTCGAAATCGCTTTCTCACAGGAACTGAACTCACCAATCAGTTTCGACGCCTCGGAGGAAGTAACCCAAGTGCATGGACAGTAAGACGTCGGCTTGCTGAATCTAACTTAAAACCCCTTAGACCTGCAAACGGCCCTAAACTGGAGCGTGGGCATCGTATTTCAAGACTAAGATATGCCCAGAGCCACGTAAATTGGAGTATTGAAGATTGGTCAAAAGTTATGTTCTCCGACGAATCAAAATTTATGCTCTAAAAGCACGATGGAAGACACAGAGTGTATCGAAGACCAGGGGAAAGATTCAAGCAAGCATGTATCGAAGAAAAAGTAGCCTACGGTGGTGGGTCTGTACTTGTGTGGGCCGGAATTTCTTCTGAAAGTCGCACAGAGCTGGTGATCATAGAAAATGGCTCTTTAACTAGCGTAAGATATGTGGAAGAAATCCTCAATGATCACGTTGGTCCATTTATGGTCAATTTAGGTGAGGATGCTATATTTATGCATGACAATGCCCGACCTCATACAGGTAGGATTGTGAATGACTACCTTCAAGAGATGAACATTACTCGTATGGAGTGGCCAGCGCGCAGCCCGGATATCAACCCGATCGAGCATGCTTGGGACGAGCTAGGCAGATGCGTAAAACAACGAAACCCTCCCCCAATCACGCTTCGTGAGCTCAAAATTGCTCTCACAGAGGAATGGGAGAATATTCCCCAAAATCGTATAAGGAACTTGGTGTACAGCATGCCAAACCGCGTAAACGCAGTAATGGAAGCACGAGGAGGCAATACGAAGTATTAAAATTCAAGAAAATCGTAATAAAGTTCAAAAATTTCATGTTTCCTATTTTTGTTTTAAGGAGAGATCAGCAGTTTTTTTCTTTATGTAATTTTGTGATAATAAAATGTATGGTGACTCATATTTTTTTTTACTTTCATTTAAGGAGTATTACATTGTCTATTAAATACAATTTATTGCATTAACCTATCATTTTTAGTTTCCGAGATTTTTAACATTCTTTAAGTGACCCGGATTTATTGCTCTCGAGTGTAGATTAAATACTAATTGGCCTCTATCTGTTAAAGATCAAGTACAGAAAGTAGGTATGTAAGAAAAAACCAATTAACCATAGAAACAATACTCTTCTTGAAAAGTGTTATACTATACAATAGTATCTAGTTAAGTGTAAGTTCTCGGTAAAACTCAAGGGATGGGTAACCTTAAAAAACTGCGGTCTGGGTCTAACTTAAAAGCTTTCACGCACTCGCGCCAACTGCGGTATATGAAACACCAACCTGTATGCTTTTTGAACGAAACCATTGACGTCATAGGGTCGCACATGCGCCCTGGATAGCGTCGCCATTAACTAGGTTCGCGAAGGGGAGTGTGGATCTGAATAACACAACGCGGCACGCTGGCATAGCGGGCAGACGTATCGTGAATTTATCCAGAAGACAAATAACGCGGGAATACGACCCCGGTAAGTAATGACGTAGTAATAATTACAGAGATAAAAATTAACACGTCAATGACTTGTTGTTTTTGGCGGAAACTTTTTTTTTAAGTTTTGCGCGGTCGTCTGTATTTATTTATTTCAGGTTTATTTTAATTGAGTGAATGTTTGTTAATAGTTCGAGGATTGGATTTTTATTTTATATTTGACTTTTTAAGGTCCAATTATATTTTAATCGCGGGCTTCCAAAGTTTTTGCATCATATTACGAAGCTCTTCGAGATTTTTTATTAAATCTAACTTTTAATGTGAACCGAAGTTTTTCACATTTTTTTTAAATTTTGTCATACCTACATAATTATATTGTTTTGGTCCTTTATTGGTTGCCGAAAGAAAATTTAATTGTGTTGAATTTCTAGATGAAGAAATTGCAATGCTTATTAAAATTGCCATATACTTTTTTACATTCGATCTACTTTGCCTCTTTGGCGTCGACAACAGACGGACAATGGGACAGATAGGATGGGCCTATTCAATGCCGTTTCATAAATGGGTTAAATAGAGTTAGTAACAGCGCAATGGTTATTTACTATACGAAATCAAACGTATGTAAAATTCTACTGATTCCAGTTACATTATGTATTTATTGTATAGTCCGTTTATCATCATCTGCCCAGCCTTTTTGCCAACTATGTATGGGTTGGGTTCCAGTCAGTTCCAGTCGAATCGAATGCAACTGAATAGCCGTATTGTACTGATCTCCACAACCCAGTAACGGGTAATACTGGTTGGTAAGACTGTAGGTCTGGCAGTCGTTCCTTCATTTACTCTATACACTGACTAATCAATGTAGATATTTCTTCAAATGTACGTAAACTCACGTCTTTTTCCCATTGGGGTAGAAACTACCTATAGAACGTCAACTTCTATGATCTTTACATACTCCTTTCGCCACTGTCCACGTTCGTTCATCTGGTCAAACACGCATGCCAGTTGCGAGTACCTACCTACTACGCAGTAGACCTTTCTGAAGAACCACACCAATGAGATCAGTCTCAGGTTGCCCTTCCAGCGTTGCCAGTTACATCTGTGTTATAAATTCTTTTTGTTAGTCGTCTTTCAAACATGATCGAATCATCGAAGTTTAATTAATCCTAAAAATCCTAAATTCCTATCTAATATTATAAATGTGAAACTACGTTTGTTTGTTTCTTCTTCTTCGTTGGTGCGATAGTTCCATAATTATTTATATTTTCACGCCGAAACTACTAAATCGATCATCCAGTGTTGCATATGCACAAATATTTACATAGTCAGCTGTACAAAAATGGACACAGGGTACTTTTATCGCGAAAATAAGTATTATTCCGAGGGAAAACAACAATAACGTAAGTTATGATAATAGATGACATCACGTGTGTTTCAAAGCAGAGTACCGGGCCTGCATCCGATATTGATCGTCGAATTGAAAATTAACGCGAGCGAAGTCGCAGGCAAAAACTAGCATGACAAAGAATAAATTGAAATCTATTTATTACAAAAAAAAATAACCTTCAGGGGCTTTTAGTCTGGTATTACTTTTTCTCGATACCTATATCTAACTTCACCCCCGCTTTGCATAAGGTTGGTTAAATTCCCAGACGACTGAAATCACTAATAAAAGCTGGGAGGTTGACATTCGGCAACCCACCGTCATATACCTACTTCAAATATTTGAACTATTAGCTGATTGTAACTTATCATTAGAAATGTAGCCGAAATCGTTTTAATTTTAGAATATTTTGTGATTTTTTAAGATTTTCAAGAATAACGTAAAGTTGATGGCCTCAGAATCATAACTGCAGTAAACTCGAAAGCAACCTTAGGCGCGGGCCACATAGAAAAGACGTAAGACGAGGACGCGTCGCGGACGGGCGAAAATGTATGAGAGTCGCGCCCGCGACGCGTCTCTTCTGAGTGTTCACGTTCGCGACGCTTCTATACATTTTGTATGAAAGAGACGCCGAAGAGACATATGTCTCCGCCCCGTCTGCGTCTTACGTCTTTTCTATGTGGCCCGCGCCTTACCTTTATGCATGTATTACTCAGTTACTGGGTTGTGTTTGTTTATTGTTTTCAGACGCCATTTGGTAGCGTCAGGCCTCTACACAGAGTTTATTTTGTTCATTGGGCAAAGACCGAGAATAACCCAGATTTTGATCAACAACAAACCCTGGTTACAATATTAAATTACGATTAATTAATGTAATCGGGTTGATACTTCGACTACCCATAATATACCTAGACCTGAAAATTATAATTTAGGTAAACTATAATTCTATGCATAATGAACCAGGGTATCAGACTGTATTACAGAATTCAATGCAAGTTATAACATAATTATTTATTTCAAATTATTTATGAGATGTCAGGAATAGAAAGGTCAGGTGCGCCGTGCTTAGTACCTACGGGCGTGCGTGTATGACCGCATTTCTGAACATGGACGAGGCGAAAAGCATATGTAAGGAAATTAGCTTTTAAAACTCGTGAGCTAATGTTACTATGTGACTTATGTCAGACATAGTAACTATCTCATTGTTCTAATGATCGAAAGCACAACTACTAAACTATCCGTGGGGTTGAGAGGTGACCACGTGTCAGAGGGCTATTAAAGGAACAAGTCCAGTCTGATAGTCCTTTCTGCACTACTTATTTGATCTACCACCACAAATAGGCGTTTGATCACATAGACATTAAAATTTATGATTTTTAAACCAAAAATAAAGTATATGCTCATTATGAAATCCTATGTGCAATTTAGTATCTCGAGTAAAGATTCTCATATAGTACAAAGGTATGTCTTGATGAAAAATTACAGTCAATTTTAGTAGCTAAGAAAATAATATCTTCACAGACCTTAGTATAAACATGTTGTCTCTAATGTCGCTGCGGTTTAGCGTGAATTAGGATGGTAGGTATTGCAGTTGTTGTTGGAAGGAACTTCTTCGGACATAATTATCCTACAAATTGAGGTACCTACACCTCACGAAATATTGGCGAAGTGGGTCGTAGGCGTTCAGCGTCTAGTGTTTCTATATATGAGTTAATGTTTGTAAACGCACCCACCCACGATACAGGAGTAATGCGTAGATTGAGGAGAACCTTAATTAAAAAAAAAACCTCTTACCATATTAAGTGAAATAAGCGTGATAATATTTAGAAAATGCCAGGTTTTGTTGTGTACATTTCAAGTCTAGTCATGTACCAACAAATTGTTAGGGAGGCGACTGTTAACATTTTATAAGTTTCAAACTTAATTCCAACTTGGCCGTTAGTTTCGTAACCTTGTCTCTTTAAGGTACATATTTCGGCCAGTTTAGTTCTGTACAGAATATCAGAGGGTAGAATGTAGTTTAAGTAGTCTATTAGAAATGTTTACATAGCAATTTAACTGATAATTGCTGGAGGCACTGAATAATTTGTATGTTGCTGCCCAGTCAGTTACTTGAAAATGTTACATTCTCAATAAGCTTTCACTTAGTTTATCTGTTTAAGTGATCGTTGACAACGAGATAAGGATAAAATATTAAAAATATGATGGCACAGGCTAAAGATATGGATATTAATGGATAACGTGTTCGCAACATAACGTATATTATAACTAGAAACAGAACGAAGTATCAATCATAAAATCAATCATATTATGTGAAATGAGTCACATCATTTTTACCGATAATTATCGATAATTCCACGAGTCGTTTTAAATTATAACGAAAACCGTTTTGTGACTCACCTAAAAAACCGCCCAAAGCCTACTTTATTGAAAACTAATTTGTAACATTTCCCTCAAATTAAATTATTACATAGTCTGCAATTATGTTCTTCGTGAACCAACGCCACCTAAGAATGCTTTTCCAAAAAAAAAAATATATACATGTGGCACTCGGAGACTGTCGCGGTGAAGCTATTGCATAACATTTTTTTTTTTAAGAATAAAATCGCCTACCGCGTATATTTAACGAGAATATAATTTATTTAAAATGTTTGTGGTGCACTACTGTAATAAAGAACTTCTTTGTTGTAGGAGAATTTCAAAAGTAGGTTTCATTGTGAAAACTTCTTTTGTAGCTGGCCGTTTAGAATCAGTAAGAAAAAGTAAATTGTTTTTATGACGGATATTTTTATGATTGCCGAAGTCTCCCCAACTGAAACGATGTTAAGGCTCCAGTACACGTTGGCCCAGCGCGTTCGGCGAGTGCGTTCGGCCAACGTGTACTAGGCTGTTTTGTGTGTATTTGTCGTTTGCGGCCAACATTCGCCGACGATCCGATTAGTGTCGGTTTTTCGTGCACAAATCAAAGGAATTTGGCGCAAGCCGCAAACAGCGATCACACGTTGGCCGAATGTTTATTTCAAATTTAGGCGTCGGATTAGATTGTAGTGTCGCGGTTAATATTGTTTCAAAATCATGGCGTCTTGGAGTAACGATTCTACTCTGGTGCACATGTAAATAAAATTTGAAAGTGCTGTACAAGTATATTGCAGCGGCCGTGATCGCCCTAACGTCCATCTTCGTAGAGCGACCAACGCAGAATGAAAGTCGCCAACGTGTGAACGGTACCACGAAAATCTGCCGAGCGCATTGGCCGAGCGTGCTCGGCCAACGTGTACTGGAGCCTTTAGACGATGCGTAGTGTCAGGAATTTTCGTTAGGTAAAAACCTAGTTAGGTTTTTGGAATTTTTTTGATACAGTCGCCGCGCCCCGCGCCGCTCTTAGAGCCCGCGATAAAAGCTATGCAATAGCTTAAAAAAATCACTCTAGGACGATACAGCACGCGCTGAAGAAACAGTTTGATTCGCAGAATACCCAAACCTCATTTGCTCCGATTCGTGAATCGAACTTTTTTTTTTATTAAATATGCATTGTGCATCGGAATTTCTGCATCAAGACCGCTGAAGATATAAACAGTTGCGAACAATATCTGAAGGGAGCTGTCTCACAACCAAAAGTTAATTTACAGTGGTTTAATATTTCACGTTCCCACCAACAAACAGCCAGTTTGTTTGCTTTACCCGTTCCAAACTGCATCACAACACATGGACTCACAAACTTGTTGCTGCAATCAAGTTGAGATAGTTTTGTTCAACACGATGTACGTTGTATTATGGAGCCTACACATCAAAACTGGCTGCATGTGTCAGCAACTTTCGTGTGCGATAAGTTGGCTGTAGCATGTAATAGTTCCATTAGGTACACTTGAAACCTACTCATCACTATCGTTACATATTATGAAAATAAGTTCACTACAGATGAAGTGATTCATATTGTACTATTCATTAAGGTTTGTTTAAATTATCTGATATAACATGATGATAATCACGACATAAATACAACATTATTTCTAGTATATGCGAAACCTGAATATAGTTTGTTCAGAATCAGTAACTGATTCGATTCCAACAATTTTTACACCATGTTATATTTTTTTTTCAAAAATATTTTAGTTAAATTTTATTACCAGTTAATTACAATACAATCACCGTGCGGTTAGGTACCTATTGTCAAACTATTATCACAAGTGTATAACACAGGAGACACGGTTTACGCGGGTGTACCGCGAAATGAGCATGTTTTTGAACGGACAACCAGGTAATATACAAGCATAGAACTTTGTGATTTTTTATGATACGGTTTTAAAATGTTGTACATAAATTTTTTACACAAAAAAAAATACTAGACAGGTGTATCGGGTTTCGCATAAACAAAAAATAATGTTGTATATGACATAACTCTACATATAGGAAAAGTCATGTCAAAAGGAAAGCTTTTCTGTGCTAGCCGTGCACCGTGCAAAATTGTGGTATGTTGCTAGTTTTTCCTAAAAGCACTAATATTTCATCAAAAGTACTCAAATTTTATCTCATCATCTCTTGTTATCGAAGGATAATAACCAAGGGGATCCTCGAATGGACCATTATATTCTTTACAAAGGATTTTAATCATACCCGAGATGAAAGAAATTAATCTATGTTTACTCGAGCGTGGTGTCTTGTGGTAAACAGAGATTGAGAGAGGGGGCAACATATTGTGTTGATTTTATTATGTGCATAGGGATATTTATGTAGGTGTATGTACACCGGAGAGGACACATAGATATGAATATTTAGTTGTCTTTGGATCCTTTTATTTGCCTCTGGATAGGTAACTATTGAAAACGCGTTGCTTTTGTAAAAAAAAGTTTCAATCATAAATCGTGATCTGACGAATGATTGTGATCCTTTGAAAAGAAGAATCTTTCCAATCGATATTTTAAATCGTTTTCGAAATGAAAAACAGTAGTTGTTGGAACCTAGTGAAGTGCGGTAACTTTCTCAACAGATAATAAACACATAAATAAAAAAAAAAAAAAAAATAGTTTATTGGTCACAATCAGGACATTGTTACAATTTAATATTTGAAGCCTCCTTTTAGGCAGACAATGCCTGTGTTAGGAGGCTCCGCTCTTCCATAACAATACAGATTTCTTTCTTAAGGCTACTTTTAAACATAAAAAATTAAACTAAAGATAATGAAAAAAAAAATAATAAAAAAATTTTAAATGTACACGTTGCTGGTAGCTTGGCGTGTGTAGTGTGATGTGAAGTGTGTGTGTTGTGTCGTGAGAGTGGTGTGTGTGAATTTGAATTAGTGTGACTATGTGTTGTCATATAAATAAGCTGTACGTTGTGATGAGAGTGTGGTGATTTAATGTAATAAAATATTTATATGAAATGAGGTGTATGAATAATGTGTGATTTGTCTGATTATTCAGTATTTTTTAATAAACCCTCTGTTTCATCATATGAAAGTGTTTTGATCCAATTTAATATGCTTGTTTTACAATTGTACCTATTTTTATTATGCACGTAGACGTATTTATTTATTTTATTATATAATTGAGCTGAGCATTTGTGTAATTGTCTGCTTGTGAATTTCAATTTAGTTCGGGGAATATCAGCAATTAAATCCTTTCTCCTTTTTGTTTGTTGAGTGTTATGATATGGTAGAGACTTATGTTTCCTGAGAATGACCTGAACAACATACAATTTCCTTACTGAGAGTAAATTACTAATCTGGTACAAACTTTCTGTGGAAAATCTTCTTTTTTTAAAATACATAATTTTAATTAGACCTCGCATATATACATATTTTTGGAAACGTTCCCACCTTTTCAGTTTGAATCTAGATAGGTACCTAATATCATGTTACTTTCTGACAGTTATTACACAGGTACCTTACTTGTATAATATATAGAAAGGACGAATAATTGTACACTAAAATTGCATACTCAACTTTCGAATCTCAAAAAAAAAACAAATAAAAAAAACAACTGCTCCGCTTTTCTATAAATTTTTGTAGGTATTGAATTGTTCTACAGATTTCATTGTTCGATTTCGACCTTCATAATTAAGTTTCCTGGTAAAGAGAAATTTAGCACGGCAGGCGGCTATAGAAACACCATTACCATCATTTGAGGAAAATAAAAAGAAAAAAAAACAAGCCTCGTTAGAAACTGACTGTTATTATCAGGAAGTGGAATATACGGTACATTTTAATAATCTTTCTTATAATCCCCAGATAAAAGGCGATTATGTTAATGGCAGTGTTCACATAGAGCTTAAAGCATCTGTCAAAAATCGTTGCTATTCGCTAGACCAACCAGGTCCTTTTTTATTGTGGTTAAACCATCAAATGAGCCCCGCGCGGGACCGGAGGGACTGTCAGATTTGTACTGTCTAAAATACACGGTGATCCTTCAATAGCTCTTTACGTTCCAGAGACACGGTTACCTGATGAGACAGTCCTGCGACCCCAGCAACCAGGTCCTAAGACGTGGCACGCAGTTTTCTAATTTATTACGGTCGCTGTACTGCATATTGCAGATAGGGCTACTGGTTACTGATATTGACAAGTTGGAGGTGGGTGCGAATGTATCCATAAATCCAGGGTCCCAGACCAATAGTAGGTTTTCAGTCGGTTTGAGTCGCGATCGGAGGATATCCGTGAGGATTTTCCAACAAAAAAAGGTACAACAGAACGTTTGAATCATATTCTTTCTAAATACATATTTGAAGACATCTTGTATTTCCGTATTTGCGGGCTGGCAGGTAGCTGTACCTACTCCCCCACAAACATTATGATTGCAAATAGCTGTTTAAAAAGGCTACGTCTGCCCTTTATGTGTGAAAAGAATGTGTTTCAAAATACCTGAACCTTTTTATTTCATGACTGAACACACCTTTAATACTTGGCCCTCGGATTGCGATAAAATCCTGTATCAGACGCAACAGGCTTACGAAGAATTTACCCATTACTTTTTCACGGAAATTTCAAGCGTTCGCCATTTTGTGGATTAACTCAAATAATTCCCGCTCTTTCGTCCGCTGAGCTGTGAAATGGGGCAGATTGGCAATCAATCATTTTCTGTCGAGTGCTCTCTCTGTATTAAATTACGTATTATGTGGTTCCAAGACCAATATAGTAACAGCGTAGGCGAACTTGTGTCCTAAAATGCTTGTTTTGGAGTGATCGATAGAACCACGCCTCACTCACGATTAAGTAGGTGCTTATTTCTTATCTTACACTTTACAGACTCTTAGGTTCCTAGTTATACATAAGATACGATAGGGCAAGGCAATTTTAGTTCATAAAAGAGTAAAACGAGGCTAGAAATCAAGACAAAGAACCCCAATTTAACTCCTGAACTCTGACTGTTTTCGCGTGGGTTGGTAATGAAAGTCTCAGTAAAGGAACGAAAACTGTCCCAAATGACTCTTAAAGAAGTATCAACAACTCCTAGTACACAAAGGTACATATATTGATCTCGCGAACTAGGTATGTACTAAAACACGATCTCTAATCTTTCAATTTAAGACGCTAGTCTCAATTGTCCAGTTTATTGTGCAGCCCATTCATTGACAATAAGCTAAAATCCTTCTTACAATTACGCTTTCAATTGCATGTTTCCTTCTTTTACATGTTATGATAAACTGGTGATTTGTCCCGGCTTCTCTCCCATGATACTTTAATAAATTTTTGTTAAATTTAATTATGGATCTGTTAAGGTAGGTCGTGAGCAACGAAAAATCACTTATTGCAAATAAGATGTCAGTTTTGTTGCTTGAGGAATAAAATAAATAAGGTTGAATTGCATAAAAAAATATTACTTTTTTCTAATGATTTGTAATTAACGACATTAGAGAATCAATAAAATCATTGTATTACTAGGATTATAGGTCAAACAGTTTCGGGAATCCTAACAAGTGTATGATACTGGACTATCAGCTTATCCATTTTTAATGCGGATTACTGGAAGTACCTACGCAACAGATTAGGGACACTGGATAAACGTAAAAGCTTTCGTTCGAAACGGAGCAGTTTTGACTCACTTTTATTGTAGAAAAAATATTATTAAATGATTCCGCTCGATTAGTTTTAAAAATTCAATTTACAGCGTAATATAAAAGTTTATGATATTTACTGGTAAATTCTGTTCATACGAGTATACGTCGTCGTCGTTTATTGAATATTATATGGTAGAGTTATTTCATGTCGGACATTCGAATGTGAAAGCGGTTGGCAACCCCTCGTTGCTATCCAACGAGATTGCCAGGGATATTCAACACGTTTTCGATTACTCATACTTTGCGACGGGTAATAAATGGAATATTTACTGTGCACATGCACAGGTGATTGTTGAAATGACGAATAAAAGCTGCTGTGAGAAAACAAGGTGTGTCGACTCCAAATGAATAGGGATAGGGGCAGGAATCCACCTTTACATCTCTCATATTCGGTTAGTAGGTCCTTATTACCCCCAAATGGGGCTTGTAGGCAACCAATTAGCGCTCTAGGGTAATAATGTAGCTAGAAAAGCCCTAGGGCGGTAAGTAATTAAAAAAAACTCTTCACTCTTTCAAAAAGTTCGCGTAAATCTAACCATCATACTGGCAACAGACATCATGCATTCAGCCCAATGACAAAAGAGGTCGCTTCGCTATTCAGCCTTGTCTTCGTATGAGTATAATAGTCTTCAATTTTAAATATCGACCGGCGAAGCTCAATTTCGTTCTTGAATAAAATAAATAAAAAAAAGATAAAAAAAGGCGGGAATAGAACTTTTACTTTAAATATTGTTTGGTTTTGGGATTTTTATATAATTACTTGCTTCTTGTAATGCCGGTTTTTTTCTACTTACCTCACAATCGAGATGTAAAGCAGAGTAGTTAGCTCGGGTGTAAGCATCAATTGCAGCCCGAGATATTTAGGCACACGAGCGCAGCGAGGGCGCCTATAATTCGAGGGTCTTACAGCCCTTGGCTACTAATCTACTATTACGCAAAATGGGCTTGTAAAGATTTGACATAATAGTTTCGTGGCTCATTATAAAATAGGTATATCGGAAAAATAGCATTGAAAGGAATTCACCGTTGGCAAACACGTTCCTTTATGTTTTTTTTTTCTCTGATGCTGCAAATACATATATGGTGATGGTTGTCAAGAAAGGCCATTTTAGCATAATTATAATAAATTGACACTGTAATTATTTTTTAAATTGAAGCGTAAAAGAATGAAAATTAAATGAATTGTCATCATTTACTTAATCTTAATTCGTAAAATATTTGCTAATATGGCCTTTTTGGACGCCCTGGTATAAAGTGATCTTTATTTTCATCGATATAAAGCTTATCTCAGACGTCAAATCACTGTTTGAGATCAGTAGTCGTTAAGCCGTGTTTAGAAGTTTCAGCAAAATGATACAAAGGTCTTATACTCGGTTCGGTCCGAAGTTTTGGTCCACATTTTTAAATTCCGGTTCGGCCTATATCACTATTGCAGTATCGTTTCGTCCCAAACTGATGTAACTAACTCTTAGTCATAATTATATTGCTATCGCTTGCAGTGACAAACACTCAAAATCCACTTACATCGTTATATTCGATTAAATGTTATTCACTGCACAGTCAACCACGTGTAAACAAATTTCCTTTAGGGTTCAACTTTGTGGAAACGATTCTATGCCAGAGTCGATTCAGACATGTCTCTTTGTGTGGATGCCACCGTCTGCGAGGAGATTGAGTGTGCAATCAGTGTCGTGTGTCTAAGATGTACTTTAGACGAACTTAATGCGTTAATGCTATTGAGGAGGGGATTACGCTTTATTGAGTGATGCACTGAGAACTAGTTGCAAATAAATAGACAGTACCGCTTTTGTATCGTGGTAACATCATCAAATGAGTTCTCCCGCCCTGTTTGGAGCGAAAGGGCTTGTCAGACACGTACTGACTAAAATCCTCGGTGTTCCTTCAATATTCCTTTACGTTCCAGGGTCACGGTTATCTATTTAGACAATCTCATGACCCCAGTACAGATTTAGTACCTACATGAGCAACCGAGCCTCGCTTGATTCATGACCATTTTTTAAAATCTTTTTTTACACGAAAGACAACTTTAAAGGTATAGGAAGACGTGTGCTCGATACTAATATTCAATCTCAATCCAAATCTCGTGCCTTTGTATTTGACGGCTACTTCTGATTGGACATCATAAAGTTTTAGAAAGAAAAAATCGTTAATTGATTGGTTAGAGACAAATACCCAACGTAGATGGCAACCGAGATGGATTTTCAGATAGTTATAAAATTCCATCCAAATTGTTAGAGCCGTTTCCGAGATACGCGAAAAAAGCAGCTAGTGCTAGTTTCTAGTTTTACTCACTGATATGTGGTGGGAAATAAAACGTGTCAACAATATATTTTATAACGCCTATAATCCCTAGAGGTTTGAGCAGAGGTGCTTTAGTTGCCTAGGTGTAGACTAGGTGCCTACCTAAAGTTCACTCAGCTCACCTTTCACATTTAGTTACCCAGTAGGTATAAGATATGATAATATTGACCCAAAACTTTGTTATCAATTATCAACAATTGATATTAAATTGAATAATTATGCAGATGAAGCCCTCATTTATTTGTCTAACTCTATAGATAAATGTAAGACTACCGGTTCTAATTAAACCCAAGCTGATGAATGAATGACAAGTAGATTCCGTGAGAGTTCAACAATAAATTGCGAGAATCTATTCACGACCTAGATACGGTTCGTTACTTGTACAATTAGGATAAGTAATATATTATCAGCTCTGTTTGGACAAGACTAAGGTAAAGATTCCATTGATGCGTAATGGGAATCAGTTGAAGAATTATTGGACAAGTTTTCAGCGTGTCTCAGGCACTTTTCCAAAATTACAAGTAGCTTCTATGCTACTCGTATATGTTGACATTACAGTCAAATGTCAACTTGTTGATTGTAATCACTTCAACAATAGACCGATGGCGCCACATCACCGGATGTGAACAAGGGATTGAAAGTAGAAAGGCTAAGTTGGTAAATAGTCCGGTGTAATGAATCGGAAGTTCAAGGTTCAAGTCCTCTCCGCAATCGAATTTTTTGCGACAAAAATCTAGAATACACCTACTCGTACATTTTCTCTTCTGAAAAGCTCCAAGAAAACTTCACGTTATTCTTAGTCATAAAAGCAAAAATCTGATATTTTCTTTAGACTTCACACAGTACCTATAAACTCACAAGGACGTATTATCCGCATATACTCATAAAATAAAATGGTACATATCAAGAAAAATTGATGCCAGATGAAATGGATGTAATATTACGTTTATTTGAACAGATTTGTACTTATTTCTTGACTTTGAGTCTTACGATTTCTATGTTTCAAAGCGAGTAAACAGAATCGGTTTCTGTTATTCATTGGTTTGATTTCTGTCATGTTATATTAACATTAGGTATTCGATACAGAGTAACTGAGTTCCCTTAATAAACAGTAACAGGTAACTTCTTAATCGCTGCTCTCCTATCGGTCTTAGTGTGGTGTTATAAAGATAACCTTCCTTGATGAATAGACTATATCCAACATATTATTATACTGATTTTTAAAACTCTTTTATTATTCTAGTAGTTCGTGGCCGGAAATCGTCCTGCGACATTCGTTGCCTTGGGCGTCTCCCACTGCGGCTGGGTCATGAAGTGGACGCTGTCCATACCCTCACGCGTCCTGCCTCCTCCTTCGCTAGCATCACTGCTTCTCAGAAAGAGGCGACTGCTTCCCACACCGTCTCGCCCCGTAGCATGACCTCGACCAATGACGGGCGCGAGAGGTCGCCGTCTATCGCCTCTGTGAGGACACGGCGGTGCTCTGCCCAAGCGGGGCAGTCCTGCACCGTATGCTCCACCGTATCCTCCGGACGATCCTCGCAGTGGTGACACCCAGGTGTTTCTTCCTTTCTCATCCGACACAGGAACCTCCAGAAACTTCGCGTCAAGCAGAAGGTGGACGCCTATCCAGCCAGTCCTCAAAGACCCCTCTTTTTACCTGGCCCGACCCTCAGTTGCGACAGTCGCTCCCGAAACGCCGAGCTCCGGAGCTCGGAGTTTCGACCCAGCGCGAGCGTTGCGCCTCCACGCGCCGCGCGACGCGCTGGAGGGCCTTCGCCTCCAAACTGCTGATACATAGTTTTATAACATTTAAAGAGAGTTTTGTTTAACTTAAGTTAAACTAAACGTAGATACGAACTTTTTGATTTGTACGAAATTATTTAGAGGCATAGTTATTTCGAAAAATAAGGTACGCAACCGCGAGCCTTTAATATTTAAGGTACTTTGCATTTGAGTTATTTCTTTTTAAATTGTTACCATCAGTGATTTTTTTTGACACGATTGGCCGCCCCTAATATCTGGCCGCTCTAGGCCTGGGCCTAATCAGCCTTAAGGGAAATCCGCCACTGCCCATAACCCTTTAAAATATGAAAAGTAGTAGGTTTTAAGCTGAGCTAAGTTGTTATATTTGTATGACGAAGTCTTCTTCATTGTTAGGGACTTATAAGTCCAAACTTCAAATTACTTTTGCTTTCAACATCGTAGAAATAATTAAATGTCTTCCACAAACATTTAATTAACCTTGCAGCGAAATTTTAATCTTCCCAAGAATGGTTAAGACTAAACAAAGTTTTCTTAAACTTCAGGTTTCGTTCGTTACAAGATTTGAAATTATCTCCGTTTTTGTGCAAGTAGTGGGCACAAAGAAATATCTTTTGTGTTAATGAAATGTTTGCGGTTCCTTTAAATCTGTTTGCAAGTTCAAACTTACGAAAATTTAGCAATAAGTTAAGTTACAGATATTGAAACGAGAATTTCCATTGAATAGGAATAAATATTCGAATCTGAATCTTTTGCAAATTTCAATTATTATACTGCACAATACTGTTCACTATTAAATAATAATTAATTCAGAACTTAATTGAATAGCGAATTGAACGTGGTTTGTTCGTAATTGAATAAATGACGACCCTATTATTTGATCGCAATAACTATTTCTCTGTCTGGGGTTTGCCTACTAAGCTTATACACCGTGACTTTTTAGTCGTCTTACAAAAGAAGTCCACTTAATGTACCCGACCTAAAATACATCTAGGCGAGTTTAGTTTTTTTTTTAATTGTTAAAAATAATTTTTATTATTAATAAATAGGTACATTAGAAATATGAAAATGTTTACGTATCAAGCTGTAGAGTATACCTACCCAGCGCAATAGTCGGGCAGATCGTTCCATCTCCATTTTCTATGAGACAAGGGTGTTTTTAACTACTCCTTGCGTCATAATAATGAATTAAAAATTTATTTATAAATTTTTCAAATCTCTTAAATACCTATTTTTTTATTATAAACATGTTCTAGTCATTGGATACATGAACTGGGCTGCCGTTGTAAGACGACTAAAAAGTCACGGTGTATAGGGCGTAGACAGCGGCAATCTCATCAATCTTAGTTAGTCCAAACTACTCGTTATATTATAAACGTGAAATTAAGTGTTTGTTACCTTTTCACGCTGAAGCCAATGAACTGATAATCTTGAAATAAGAAGTAAACGTTACAATGCTATACAATTTTTAACCATTCTTTAAAAACGTAATCTTACGAGTATTTTGTTATTTAGGCTAATAAATTTTTATTTTTTTTCCTGCATCATATTCAGGGTCAGTTTCCTCATTCCAAAATCATCCACCTAATCAGTACTTCCGTAATGTCTCCTGCAATGGTAACAATTCACCATGGCACGTTACGTGATGGTTTAAGAGGCTCTTGCTGAGTAAGTATGTAGAATGTCAAAGGTGATGCAATATTGTGCACAAGGAAATTAAACTGTCCCGATAATATGGTTGTCACTTTTATAAAACAGCAGGTTGTTGTTACTGGCCGGTCGGTACGGATCGGTGCAGGTTAACATTGTATTAAGAAACCGGAAAATCTGCCAAGCAAGTCTAACATGGATCTACCTGCTCCGACCGATCGGAGCAAGTAGATCCATGTCGGTACTGGTAGTCGTCGGTAATAGGTAATAATTACCTGCACCGACCAGTGCCGACAACCTGCATATTTAGAAAAGCACCCTTTGTCTTATCAGCCTGTTTTCACAACTAATTACTACGGAAGTATAGTTTAAACTTAGTGTATTTGAGATCAGCATTTAAATGAATATTACTGCCCCTGATTTACATAGAGTCACGCTTTATTTATGAACCAAACATAAATTACTTTGAAACTTGTTCGGAGTGAACTTGCAGGTTTTTAACAACGTTCCTTACTTGCTCAGGTTTCATTAGAAAGTTCTAGCGTTTTAACTGAATAACAAATATTAACAAATTATTTCTGCACCTTTCATTTTTATGGAGGGAAATTCTCTGCAGAACGGGGTTCATAAATGGCTACTACATTAGCCATAGGTACCGTCTGATGCAATATTTCGTGATCTTTGTGTTTCTAGGCTTAACAGATTCGATAAAGCCTCGTTCTGGGTACCACATTTTTTTTTATAAATACTTTTCCCTACTCTAGGATTTTTTGTTAAAACTGTATGAAACTATGTTAAAACTTATGAAAGTCATAATTTGCATATCTTCCAAAACTGAAAAGTTAATGTGCTGTTAAGAAGGTATGGTGGGGAGATCTCTAGAAGAAACGAAATAAGGAGAAAGAATGATATGAAACAAGTTAAGTAACATAATGCTAAAGTGAAAGTGCTAAGATCATTAAGAATCCTCAGCAAGAGGACAACTGCCCTCTCCAAGAAGACAGATGAAGCTTAATTAATTAATTATTAAAGCAGCTAAGACTGTCTCCAGACTTGTAACTGACTAGTATTACTCCGTCTACGTGATATTAATTTTCTCTACGCTCAATCTCTGTGACAGCATTTGTTGATTTATACAATGTGTCTGGGAGATACTGTTGATATAACGTATTAAGATTGGATTGATTGTTTTCGTCTATTTACTCAGAAGAGCCAGTTTTCGTAAAACTTGTATTTCTATGCCGTAAATATTTGATATTAAAAAGGCATTTTGTGAGTTGGCTTGTAGGAAGTAATTTCTGGAACTAAGTACCTACTGAGATTTTGGAAATTAGAGAGATATTTTAGATATATTATAAAATTTTATTTTCAAATTACATCTGTGCAAAGTGGGGTGGATCGATAGTTGGTAGGTAGTGTTATATCGGCTTATATGATTATCGGCCTCACTGCTGGACAAAGGCCTCCACTTTTTCTTCGCGATTACATCTGATAGAAGAGTCATTCAATATTTATCAAATTTTTTGCACAAAACTAGCAATAAAACGTGCACTTCGTTAGCTCCATTTTCCCGCAAAAACCAACGACGAAAATGCCTGGAGAGTAAACCAATCCGCAACTTTATTGCACCAAAGCAATTTTAATCACGTTTCGATCAGCCGTTGCAGGAGCTGTCCCAGTCAGTCCCGGGACACAGGGGAGCGGGACGAAGGGGGAAAGGGGAACAACCGGTGAACTGGGTCACTAAACCAGACCAGTTCGAGACCTACAAATATTATTGGGACGCGTTAAATCTGGAACTAGTATTTTTTTTGGAAATACTTGCTTATTACACATCCTTGACGTTCTGATTTTGAATTTTGAAAGTTGCCCGTTTCACCTTTGTCTATTGCATGATTTTTGTTAAAGGTTCGTGCAAAGAGTATTGACCTCTGAAGTGGGTCACTGGACCAGCGCTCGTTGATGCCTAAATGTAGGTGTGTATGTATGAATTGGGACGCTCGCTGGTTTTGTGGTCGTTGTGGTTATCCCATTGTAAGTTGATGATCTGTGTGAATTGCCTATTGATGTTTGCTTTGTTTTGTGTTTTAAACCTGCTTTAAATAGTTAGAAGAGTAGACGAACCACTTCTAAACTTAGGAATGACTGTGTGTAGGATGTTAGTGTATGGAAATAAGGCAACTGCTGCGCAAAAAAGCGTGCTGCTCAGACCCCAAATAAAAAAGATGAATTCTGGAGAATAATAAAGTGTATTAAATTAGTTACAGGCATTTTTAAGATTCCTGTGAATTAATGAAGATTAGATTTCTACAGAAATGTTTCTTGTTTCAAAATATACAAGGAATTCAGGACCTGCGTGAAATCTTATTGCTCCCCGTCGGAGCGGAATCAAATAAAATAATTTTATCATTCCAGTCTTACTCGCTCGTATTTCATTGCCCCCGTGAGTAATGTTTATGTTGAAAGGACATTTTACAGCTTCGTCCGACGAAACCGTTTTTAATTATCGGTAGGTACGTAAATTAATAAAAGAGCAATATTTTTCCTTTAGAGCCATTTAAAAATACGGTCTTCCAAATTGAGTAATTCTATCATGATATTATCAGTATTGTGTAAGAAAGTTATGGTCACAGACTTTTATAATGAAAATGCTGTTTTAAGATCTATTTGAAAACAGGTTAGGGGTGATTTTTATTACTTTCAGAAAGGGATACAATATTATGGATGCTTTCGTTACAGCATTTTTTAAATTTATTCTGTCTCCGGGGGAGACCCCCACGGCCTTCCATTCTTTCGTTGGTGCAATTTAAAAAAAAAGATGATAATGCAGGATCGATGTTATAATCAATATTACAAGTATAAAGTACATAATATAATTTCGCATTAAAAATCTGATTTTCTATTAATCGCTAAACTATCATCATCATCACCTGCTCTTATGGGGTCAGTACATTTGGGGGCAGCACAGAAGATTATGTCTTCTTCTCTACTTCTATATTACTCCTCTTCACTGCTATCTCGCCTGATGGTAGTAAGCAATGATGTGATCGACGATGAAGCACGCTTACCTAGAAGTAATCTATTAACTCTGGACTTAAATACCCCAAGGATGTAGGTAAGATGTCAAAGAGCTGTCAGCACAATGACGGGCCCCCTTTAGAGAGCCAAAGTCCGCCGGGGTTGCGGGCCTAACGAGCTCCCGTGACCCCGGAACGTAAAGAGCTATTGATGGACACCGTAAATTTTAGTCGGTACAAGTCTGACAGTCCCTCCTGCCCTGCCCTGGGTGGGAGTACTCACTTGATGATTTTACCATGCTAAAAAAAGGATGTATTATTATAATAATAACTTTTTAACAAAAAAAATCAAACCGACGAAAGATTGAACTGAAAAGCTAAAAATAAATTTTGCGGCGCCAAACAAACATACAAACATGTACCTAAATTAATTATTTGAAGCGAAGCATAATTTTATTGTAGCTAGGTTGCTTTTCGTTGATTGTTTCTTTGGCGCCGCCTCAAAATTTATTTTTAGCTTTTCAGTTCAATCTTTCGTCGGTTTGATTTTTTTTGTTAAAAAGTTATTATTTTTAGCCTTTTAGTTGTATACCATGATTAGAGTGTTTAACACATGGAAAAACCCGTCTTCCCTTTTGTCATTGTCAACGTAACCGTCACAGTAATTAGTATTAACTGTTGAGGACCTGTAACTTGCAACTAAAAACTCCACTCTCAGACTGTCAACGACTGTCAAATCCCAACTATGTTTAAAGTTCTTATCATGATGAATGAAATGAGCCCAAATACGATATAGTTGCTGTTAACTGTTGAGGATCTCTTGCCTTCTGTCCTCATCATCAGACCCTCGATGACAATTATACTCCAGCTAGGTCTAAAATTTTCATCAAGACTAATGAAATGAGCCCAAACACGATATAGGTGCTGTTAACTGTTGAGGACCTCTTGCCCCTGCTTTCCGTCACCATCCTCAGACCCTCGATGACAATGATACCTCAGCTGGGTCTAAAGTTCTCATCAAGCTGAGTGAAATGAGTCCAAACACGATATAGCTGTTGTTAACTGTTGAGGAACTCTTGGGACTGACTTCACAACATAACAGGGATCTGGAGTTGATCTGATGATGGTGACACCATCATGTTATCTTCTCCACATCTCTGCTATATAGTAATGTCCTCAGAACTACATATGTTAACTTTATTTCAAACGAATCGGTTCACAACTGAAAATTCTGTAGGAAAGTTGACAATCAATTCCTTTTTTTCTACCCTTAGAGGCCGATTTTAGTTTTGAAATTAAAATGGGACCAACTTTGAGATATACTCTTTCCAACAAAGAAAGAATTTTTGAAATCGGACCACGCTGGGAAAAGTTATGCGTCATACATAAAAAAAAAATAATAAAAAAAAAATATACATGTCGAATTGAGAACCTCCTCCTTTTTTTTCGTCGGTTAAAAATACAGTTTAGCAAAATGAGTCATTCCGTCATGACATTTTTATTATTATGTGAGTTATTGACACTCGAATAAAAATGGCGCTGCTATATTTTTATAACACAGGGAAGATTGGAAAATGTGCTAAAAATAACGTTGTTTGAAATAAAGATTCTATAAATTGAGTTGGCGAAGTAAACAATCTTAATGGTGATTTTTATTTTTGGACGTAGAAGGACGCTAAAAATAAATATCGATACAAATAAGTAGCAAGAAAACATTGGGATGGAAATGAATAATATTATTGAACATGGCATCACCGGAAGTCTCCGAATCTTTGCGATTTTGGTATCCATTGACGCGCGCGCGCCTGTGTATGAACTTTGTATTGCGATAGTTACCTGGATACCAAAGTCGTAAGGTATCGGAGATTTAAGTCGCGTTGTATACGAAGGGGCTTACAATTGACAGCGACAGAGTTTTAGTTTATTTTCTATTCTTTAATTTTGTAATTTTATCGTTCTCCACTTATTATAACAAAAAAAAAATTGGCGTCCATACACATTTCAACAATATAATTCAGCAACAAAAATCACGTTTCCTTACCCCAAAACTTACTCTAGACGTCACGACGTCACGTCACTAGCACTCTCCATGACACGGGTCTGATATCAGGGCTTAAAATCTATCGACAACCCGACGCCGACGTCATGCTTTTATTACAACTCTATTTAAGCAAAACTGGAAGGTTGATAATCACGGTGACAACGTTTAGAGAGAGTTTCTCTAATTAAAGTAATTAGCAAAAAAATGTAAGTGCGTTTAACATGAATTATTAAAATCATGACACTCCCAGCTTTGGGTGGACCAGAAAGGACTGTCAGACAAACCATCATGTTACTTCAATAACCTTTTACGTTCCAGGGCTGCGGTTATGTATTAAGACCTATGCAATGGGCATTTATTCCACGATGTATAATACCTATTACTCCTTAAATATTATTGCTAGTCGATCTCAAAGTTATGACCAGGAGGTTATCAAAAATACCTACGTTATGATCATTAAAGCCGCCATCTTATGTTTGGGCCCATTCTTCATAAGTAACTGCCATTAAGGTACCTATCAGATATTGTTCGTGAGGTATTATAAGAGATAATAACTGATAAATCCAATATAATGGAGCAGTATTTCAGAACGGAATGGCAAAGTATTTTATACCAAGGTACTTTTTTGGTGACTTTACTACGTCATTTCTTCTTCGTGCAATAACGCGAGATCAATACGAGATGTGAGATGAATAAACTTGATTTATTTCTGAGAACTTCATGATATGGACATGGGTCGTGGGAATTTTTCGTGCCACGGGACTGTCTTATGGCTCGCAGAACTCTCTTATCAGGGAACCGTGACCCTGGAACTTAAAGGGCTATTGGAGAATCACCGTGGATTTTAGTCAGCACGATTCTGACAGTCCTTCCCGTCCCGGCCTGGGTAGAAGGACTCATTTAATGATTTAACCACGATATAAAAAAAATGTTATGCACTAACGTTTTCTAGTCGGTTGTAGTTGTGGTTTTCTTGTAAAATGAATACGGGCTTGCCCAAAAATGCATTATATTACACCTTCTAAAATATGTATTTGAGGAAGGTAAGAAAAGATCCCGTTTTAGTAATGTTTATTTGTAGTCCGATTTAATCCCCTCCATATTCTGAGTAGACCGATTGATTTTCTTTTTTATCCTTTAGAGTGGACCTTTGTATATCCATAAATATTGAAGAAAGACGTCGAATTAGTATATTTAAAGCTGCTAGTTTTACTTTTTGCCTTTTGATTTTATGATTTATTTCTCCTCCATATCTCACGATTTCATATATCGTACCCTTATTGCAAAAACCGATTATCTGCATTTTTACCAATTTTTAGTTAAATATACATATCGAATCCTCAGGTCACGTCGAAGCTACAGGTAAAACCCATTATCACTCAAATTTTTATGCAGATAATCGGTTTTTGCAATAAGGGTACGATATATTAAATCAAATATTTGCAGGTAAACGTAGCAAATATAATATAAATAAATATTTAGGGTAATACTACGAATGGGTTGCCTATTTTTAGGTACACGATTCCGTACGTAATGAACGTCCATCGGTCATAACATATATTTCGTTTTTTTGACTAAACTGCAATGACAGCCGTGTGTTGAGCCTCTTTTTTAATGTCGTAAAATCATCAAGAGTCCTCCCGCCCTAGGTGAAGTAGAAGGGACTGTCAGAGTCGTACTGATTAAAATCCACGGTGATTCTTCGTTAGGTTCGTGCAGCCTCGCGAGGCTTTTGCTTCGCGCGGCAAATGCCTCGTGAAGCTGCTTGCTCTGTTTGGACGCGCAATTGTTTCTCGACCGAGGTACGAAACAATATACGTGAGCAAAACAAAAACCGACACTGGATGGCTCGGGCGCTCAGTCGATCGCTCGCGGCAGCGCGCTCGCTTTCCTCGGCTGAAATACGTCCACATAAACCAAGCTGCTTCGCGCGGCAAATACCTCGCGAGGCTGCTCGTTCCGTGTGGACGCACCTAATAGCCAGTCCAGTCATAGTTATCTGTTGAGACAGTCCCGTGACCCGTCTAGATGAGTACTTACTTGAAGATAATAATGCTCAACTTCTAAAAACTAAACGACGTTTTTCTGACGATGTAATCAACTAATGGCACAGTAATTAAAGTTTGAGAAGTCGTACACAAGTCATTTGTGCCAAAATCAGTAGTTCTACTCGAGAACAACTTTAAATTGGGGATATTTGAGTACGCCAAAATCCATTAAAAGTTTGTGATTGATTCCTATTTTTAACTAGATAACTTGGAAAAATCTTTTGGACATTGATAGGGTCGGGGTTTATTAAAAAAAAAAATGCGTGCAATTGGGAAATATAAAGGACCAGAGATGTCTTCGATTAAAGTTTTCATTTTAACATGTAAATTGATTTACTTGTGATGCATAATATACCTAGAATAGCTGTTATCCCGTGGTTTCACCCCCGCTGTTCGGCTCCTATTGGTCTTAGCGTGATATTATATAGCCTATAGCCTTTCTCGATAGATGGTCTATTCAACACAAAAATAATTTTTCAATTCGAACCAGTAGTTCCTGAGATTAGCGCATTCAACCAAACTCCTCAGCTTTATCATATTTATTATTATAAGTATAGATTAAAGATAGAAATAACTCTAAATTAAACACGTTTAACGCAGACTTCAGAATATTTTATTCTAAGGACCATGGTAGATTTTCTTGACCCCACATAATAATAATTATGTATGACTCTACGTTCAAACGTTTTCCGTAAGCCAAATGGAACAGGCAAAACTACATTCATTTTGTAAGGACCAACCACGCTTGCGGTTAACCGCCAACAGACATTAGTTTCAGCATCAGACATGCTTCTAGTTATGTTTTCAACAACAAAGCTGTTGCTGAAATGATCTGCCAGATTCAGAAAGCGACGATAGATTTTGAAAATTTTTAATTGGAAATAGGTCTAGGTGGTACATTTCGGTATAAGTTTGCAACTTAACAATTAATAGGAGTCGAAAACTATTTACCTATAGCTCAATATCGATATTTTGCCCATATAGGTTTTCTGTGTTCGATTCTCACCAGATTTTCCCTCTTCCTACTTACTTTCTTTGAATATCATTTCACAATTTAACGTAGGTATTGGCTTCCATGACTTCGTTTACTTATATTTTTTCCACATTAATATTTTATGTAATATGAAACGACGAGGATAATGATCAAATATATAGAAAAGCAATACATTCTGACATAGTTTTTTCGGCTCTTTAATAACATGTGAAAAATGTTGTTTGATGTTATAAGAATACTTATAAATGAAATTGGAAATAACGATTGGTAGTATTACTTTTTGTTGCCTTAATCGTAATATGATTTGGAAAATCAAATGTTGACTTATTTATTTATGTAACATTCTTTGTTGATACCGTGTTTTCGTATTCGGATAAAGTGCTCCGTTAATAAAGTTACTTTAATAATGTGTTTGTAGATACTTTCGGTTTCGGCAGTAGGTACCTACATGTTTTATATCATTTTAGATGAAAACGGCAATAAACTATTTCGTATGAAAACATACGTTGAAAGGAAACCAGCATAATATAGGTCATTAGGTATGCTAGAACCAAAAATCTTGAACATAATGTCTTTACCTACCAACCCGATGTGATGCCATGATCCCGTTTGTTAGATTACAGTCAATTCTTCTAACACAGTGAAGACCTGTGTCTCAGCATTATAGACTGATCACTTAATCAAGCTGTGGCAAAATTAATTTTCCTTAAAAACACCATTGAGCATTTTTGAGAACCCATTTTCCCTTTGTCGACAGATCGCGATGGCAGCTACGTGGTTCGCGACATTCGTGCTAGTCCTCGTGAGCACTTCTCACGTGTTCGCAGCCCCAGCACACACAGGTAACTATTTAACTTACAGCTCGAACAGAATTAAACGCTCCACAGAATTCATAAGGATATTTGAAACTTTGTCTAGATTGTTCGGTCAATATTTCGAAAGTTTTCTACGAAACTTTTGTAACAAAAGAGTTTCTGAATTGCAGGTTTTATTTATTAGGTGAAACTGTTATGTAACATGTAGGAATGTAGGGAGACAGACAACCGACTAGGTGGACTGACGATCTTGTTAAAGTGGCCGGAAGACACTGGATAGCCATAACACAAAACCGCCAGAAGTGGAAAGATTTGGAAGAGACCTATACTCAGCATTGGGTGACTAAAGGTTGAAGAAGAAGAAGAAGTTATGTAACATTGGATTTAGGTACTGCTACATGATGCCAATAATAATATTATGAACTTATATAACTGATAATTATATCAACCCTTATTAATATATAATAAGGGTCGATTTTGAATAAAAATACACCCTAAACAACATCATCTAACTAAAAATAATGAAATAATATTAAGCTTGGTAATAATCACATCATTGCTGACATCGCTTTAAATTAATTTGTAACATAAATCATTTCAAATAACCGAGCACTTCTAAAATAGTATTTTTTCTACGGATCCTTACATTGTTCAAAGAAAAATTAGCTAGAAAATGCAAAAGACAATTGTATTTCACAAAATATGTAGATAGGTAAGTCAAACTCGTATAAATTCTAAGATAGAAGTTAATATTTTACATTTCAAATAACAATATTATTTGTTGTAACTAATTCAAACATTTTTAATTTTCCATACTAACAAATGTGAATTTAATTGTTATAGAAACACAGGTCTCAGCTCTATAAATAGTTATTTGGATTTAAATAACTTGTCATAAACCCTAAAATTATTTTTCCATTAATATCTGTCATTAAGAGTTTGTCCCAAAATACTTATTTAACTATTTAATTAAAACCCGTAGTTGGAAATTGACAATAATTTAAGATTAATTAATAAATGAAACATTTGCTAGATAATTAAGAAAAACATTGGATTGCGACGTGCACTATCAATTCCTGTGATAGGTAACTGACACAATAAATACCTTCAGAGACTCTCACGGAAGTTTCATAACGGCCAAATAATATCCTCCAAAGATGCCTATATGGATAAAAGATATCCTCTTATGAACTACACTACGCAATTCCTAAACACATAACCCAAGAACAAGAACAAAACTGCGCTCAAATATTGAAACTTCTCAAGTCTTATGTAAATAAGTTCTCGAAAGTCTCGACCTAACCCCTCACAAACGAATAGTGGTCTCCCGGACTTACAAAAGTTCGCTTCTGTAGTTTTAGAGCTGAAATAATACCGGAGCTGTTAAAGGTGCATATTGGTTTGCTGATCACCAAAGACGAAAATTGAAATACCTGGAAATTCAAAATGGTAACTGGAAAAGCGAGATAGTGCCTAGTAAGTAGTTAATTTTTGTAAGCCTAGAGATTTTGTATTTATTTAATTTCGAGATAAATGACAGGAGTATGTTACACATTATCTTGTTAATTAAACATAATACTTTTTATTATACTATTATTATACTACTAGCAACATGATCCACTTGTTGAAAAAAAAAATAAAAGAATATATATTTCTTGCAATTTTGAAAGACAGCCCTAAAAACGGAGTGTTGTTTTATTTGAATAATCTGTGTAATGATACCATTCCAAATGTCAGTTACATTATTTATATGTACTCGTTTAAACCAAACTTGAGTTATAGTATTTGACAGATAATCCCGTCGTATTTCCCGTCGTATTATAGAGAGACGGTTCTATTCAAATAAGTTTCAAGTGTTCATCAAAATATCTAGTTAACAGGAATATTTACATTTATTTAAATATTGAATTAACTAACCTAATAGTTTCAAGTTATAATATTATTTTGTCAGCAAAATCTTAAATTTGAAAAGTGTTTGTACAATATTTAAAGAGAATAATAAATATCTGTTGACACATATTTCAAAAATGTTTTGGTGGTGTCATGAATATTTAGAATGAGTGCGGTCTCAGAAGTACTCTGCGGATATTTTCACAGAATTACAAAAATATAGACATACTCATAATTAATTAAGAAAATATAGTTCAAAATTAGTATCCCGTCTGACTTCGAACAGGTGACGGTGAATTTTTAAACCTGTGGACTATCCAAAAATGTTCTTTGAAATAAACCTTGTTCTGGCAATTGAACACTTAGAAAAAAATGCATAGAAGACAATTTACCGATAAAAGTTATACCCAGTGATCATCATTACGGATGTCTGCCTGATGAAGCATAATTGTTTTGGTTCAGAATTTGATATAATGAGTATAAGGTTTTTTAAATAAAACATACGATTTAAAAAAAAGAACCAATTCAGAATTCTCTTTAAATTCGATTAAAGATTTACAAAAGAACATTTCAACTCTGGATTTTATTGCTGTTAGTCAGCTCCAACGGATGAAAGGTTCCTGGAAATCCGTTCTTAATCCCATGGGATTATTTTACGTAACCATGGTGACGTATTTACAAATCCACTGCTCTTGACATTGACTCTGTGGGGTTAACTTGTTTCTACATAATATTCTGTTTTTATGCATAACCTATGGACATGACAGGTTAATTTCGACTTTTATTTATTTTTTCATTACTTTCGTTGATCGTTTTTTGTTTCATTACATCGGTGTGACAAGGGCTGATCATTACTTACATAAATTGTGATACATGAATTCAAATCGAGTACAGAGGATTTATCACAAGATCTCTGTATTTTATTTACAGTGAAAATTGAAAAATCGCCTCTCGTGTCGAACGAGGAACTACTTTTTTCTATCAACTAAAAGTTAATTTTCTCGTTTACTTTAAGTCACAAAAACGGGAAATGTCATGATATCATACATCTGCAGGTCTTCTTTTGAGCCTGAGAGCAAAACCAAGGACTACGTTGAAGACAAGGATATTTGGCAATAGTTCAAGCAGCACTAAAGTAAAATATTTATAGAATTTGAAAAAAAAAATTGTTTCGATCCTCAGGTCGAGCAACGTGTTATTGGGTTTTCATAAATCAAGAATGGCAATATTACACGAGACTAGTACGAAATTAGCAAAATTTCGGTACCATTACGAATACATCTAAAGGACCTTACCCTTTGGGATTAAAGCGTGGCGTTATGTTATGAATTTTAATTAATACTTATTCTAGAACATCCCAAAACAAATATTGAATTTCAACTGACCAATTCTACACTAATCCCTCTCCGAATCTAGTTTTTGATTGAAATTCAGACATCGGCATGAATCCAGAATAAGGGTCTTAGGCACTAATGGAAGTTTTCATTGTAGTCCATTATAAAATGAAGATTTATGTAATAAAGTTTGTTTTCGCTTTTGTTAATTGAAATCGGTAAACAGCCTGTGGTCCCCCACGCTTTTATGTTCAACCACGTAATTAAAAGCAATGATTAAATTTCATGTACTGTACAGACCTTTCACATTAATTTTTTATCCCCGTCCTTGTATTACTGTCACATTAAAGTTCGTAACGGTAAGGTTGTTGTTTTGGTTCGATGATAAGCCTGTCAAAATAATATCGAGCTTTATTTACGAAATCGTAGTGATGCTTTTAGAATGCAACTGATGTGGGTGAAACTGCGAAAGTACTGTTATAAATAGGAACATGAAAGACGTGGGTGTAGAGAGTAGGTAGATCTTTATGAAATAGCTCTCTTGTCAGTATTTCACGAAAATGCATCTCCTTACGAGCAATAAAAGCTGGTATTTTCTGTACTATAATATTAAAAGCATGTGAACGTTATGAAACGGGAAGTATTTTTGTGTGCAATAAACCAGGATTCAGTTTTCATAGTAAGTAATAATAATAATACCAGCCTTTTATTGTCTCACTGCTGGGCATTTCTTTTTCTCATACAGAGAAGGTACAAACATTTACACCCTCATTTTACGTTGTGCTATAGAAAAAATACGCTTAAATAACTGTAAAAAATATCTTAGCAAAAAGCAGTTCTACAGTTGTCAGACCACGTCTTACTTAACAATCAAAGCTTATCTCACTTCTCTAAGTTAAAAAACTTTCAACTAAGCATTATCACACTCTCTGACACTTGTTATTCACTCAAGCAGAAATAAACCTTCGTAAAGTGTCCTCAAATGATAACGTCGAAAGATTTTTGCCCTTACTTTCCGCTTCTTGATTTTCCAAAGGTTTTCTTTAGAAGTTTCCTAATTTACCTCTGTAGAAAAATCTGAATAAAAATGATTTCTACATTCGAAATCTTACTTCTATTGTAAATGGGAAAAGTGAGCACGGATGGATGTTTATAACTTTTCACGAAAAACCTCTGAACAGATTTGATGAAACTTTGAATCAATGTAAGTAGTTTTAACATCGGAATAATTCATAGATTATGTATTAGTGTAAAGAAATAGGTAGGCAGTCGCTCCATGTAAAATACTGCTATCCAACAAAAATCGGATTCCAATATAGTTGTGAATAGGCTAAGCAGATGATGATTGTGTTAATAAATATGAGTGCAATGACCCCGAACGCACGGATAAAATTTTAACTCTGCGCTGTCAATTTACATAAATTAAAGAGATTTAAAGCTGCTGGCAAAAGCAAGTAATCTCATATTCAAACAATACGAAACCAAGACTACGAAGTTTTATCTAAGATGGAAACTGTGAGCACTATTCATTAGGACATACCTACAGATGTACGTATGTACCCTTACATTAGCAGATTGTTAGCAACCTTGGCAAAGCCCGCGTCGTTTAATTAAGACATCAATGGTTTACTACGTCAATGGTGCTGACGTAAGGCATGCAAATTTAACGACGAAGCCACATGGATAGGTAATTTAAAGTGTTCGATAGTTTTCTAATCCACATTAGCAAATTTGTGTGAATGTTCGACATTTAAAAGTAAAAATGGATTTACTCTTGGCCTCAAAATAGCCCAGAAGCAAAGATGAGATGACCGCCATAAGTAACTGGAATTTACCTACGGAAAATAGTAACAACTGTTTGGCTCCGGACAGGATGGTGGTCGCCAGTAAGGCAGCAGTGGTTAGACCTACCTATGCCAGTGGGATGGCTCAACCATCACCGCTTCTTAAAGACATCCTGTGGTGCTATTGCCGGGAGCTATACAACAACATTTTTTTACTAGTCACACAATTTCGCCACTGGACTATAAGCTAAAAACAAATAGCTTAGAACTATGCTAATATAAGCTGCTTGCGCTGCGCCAAGAGTGTCCTTTGACGCAAGCCTGTGACGAGTTTGAGTGTCAGAGTTTCGGGTTTTACTACATAACAAAGGACAACTGAAATTGACGAAATGGTTATGAGGTCACCGTTGCGCACATAATCTCTGATAGTGCGTAGATATTAGTCAAATAAAGTACATTGAGTAACTAGAAAAACTTATGCTTAACCTCTTACGTCGACCCGCCCAAACAGCTGTAATTTACTCACGAAACCTTCTTCGGTAACAATGCTATGCATAATAAATGCATGGTTTGCTTACAAGGTTTACGCCGCAAATGCCAAACGGACAAACGAACCTATTAAACGTTTCCCTCTCTCAACCTATTTTGATTCGATTCAATACCATCTTTAAATTATACGGAAAACCTAACCAGTTTTTCCAACACAGATTACTCAGTACCAGCTACGGAATATGGGTCTGTGCCCGGCTTAGTAGACATATGTGACTAGTTAACATAACTGGCAGAGCAGTGGTGGCCCAGTGGTATCGGCCCCGACTGAGAGCAGTGGTGGCCCAGTGGTATCGGCCTACTTACGAGTTGTAGGTCTTGAGTTCGAATCGAGCCAGGCGCATTACTTTGTGTAATATATTTCATCACCACTGCTCTCATAACGGTGAAGGAAAACATCGTGAGGAAACCGGCATGTCCTAGAACCAAAAATTCGAAGACATGTGACATCCACCAACCTGCACTGGGCCCGCGTGATGGATTACGGCCCACTCCCTCTCTCAGAGAGGAAGCCTGTGTCCCGGCAGTGGGAACATTTATAGGCTAATGATGATAATGAACATATCTGGTAAAATGTGGGTAGTGATAGATATTATGTTAAAAAGTCATCCTAATTTTAGTCGTCTATCGTTAGTTAAATAGTTGGCATTATCCAATATTCTCGTTTGATTCTTCTGAAAAGTTTCCCTTTGAGACATAATAAGTTAAGTATTTTTAAGTACTAGGTAACAGTTAACTCTGTTTTGTTAACAGCGAATTACGGCCAACAAAAACGACAACACAGAACAACTAGGACAGTGTGTTAACAACCAGTTCACGAACTACTCCATTACATTAACTGGTTAATTTTACGATTGTTTTTATTTTCTGCGGTTGCGTAGTAGATATGTGTGAGCGTGTTCGGTCTAGCAAGCGCAGCGTAGGACGTCCACCAACGAGGTGGACAGACGACCTTGTAAAGGTCGCCGGAAGACGCTGGATGCAGGTCGCTTCCAACCGGTATATGTGGAGATCTAAAGGGGAGGCCTATGTTCAGCAGTGGACGTCCTATGGCTGAGATGATGATGATGATGTGTTCGGTCAGTGGTGTTGGAAATTAAAAAAGACAACGGAATGTTACTGCGTAAAACTTTTTGACCAACCTTAAAAATACATACATGTTTTTTGGAAGTACACATTATACTCACACAAGTAATTTAATTAACGCTGCTACTTTTTTAGGAATTCTCTTTTTTACAATTCCGGCAGTCTGAATTTAATCAACGCAATTTCAATGTTCGTTTTCGTTTATGTGATAATAGCACCACTTGCTCAGATGTAACATCATGCTGTTTAAATCAAAAAGTTAATCCTTAAATGACTTACTAGCTTTTGTCGGCGGCTTCGTCTGCGTGGTCTATGGTAATCTCCTGGGATTAAATTATCGAATTAAGAAGTATTTGAGGTGGTAATCCATAAATAAAATATTATATTTTGTTTACAAAATTTCGTCAAAATCTGTTCAAAAGTCTTTGCATGAAAAGTAACAAAAATCTATCCATCCATTTTCATAAGCTTTCGATTTCGGCTATAACGGCCAATTTCAACGAAGATAATCCATCCGCGCGGTAGATAAGATAAATTTTAAAATGTGTGCGCGCAGTCACGGTGCACTCTCAATTCCTTTACTTTCATAATCCGATGGGACGGCAATACGACATGACCGAGGAGATACCAGGCGCAGGACAAACTGCTTAAGGCTGTATAGGACCTCAATATAATCTTACTCGCTCGCACTTGCACGAACCACGCACTATTGCTTGCTCTTTCTTATAGCTGTCTACACGCAAATCTATTTATTTTACGGCGAAAAAAAAAGAAAATTAAAAAAAATAAATAACATAAGACCTGCTTTATAGTTAGTTCAGTTAGTATAAAAAGTTTCATGATATAATTTTAAGTATTTTATGATTGCCAGCGGTTTATTGTTCAATTTAGAGGTAACTTTGGGATTTTTTTCTATCGAGAAAATTTTATAGAATCATGTTTTCGCCAAACATAAGACCTAACATTAATCCTCAACTTTACTTTATTTCAAAATTAATGGGGCAGTATTTTCGACATATCACAGGATTCTGCTAAGCCATTTGAGGTAGTATGGGCTCTTAACGTGTATATCGCTAACTTCCAAACACCGGACTAATTTTTCATTGCAGTATGTCATGCTATAGCTTAACTTTATTAATAAATCTATATTTATAAATATAAATGTGGCTACTTAGCCAGCACAGCAATGTCAGACAAAACTGTTCAATCGACTTCAACAAACCCATTCTTAGAACCCTTGTTTTGATGTCAAAAAATTGTAAACAAATTTTGACAATTGTTGAGGAAAATATGTTGATTTCTTGTCAAAGCTTTTGAAATGTACAATTTGGTGAGAAAGAAAAACAACTTCGGCAGATGTTCTGTGGTTTGTAAACAAAATGTATAACGATTCTATCCCGCTGTAATCAAAATAATTTTGACATACTTTTTATCTGTATTTAAAATAAAAAGCCTTGTTGTGTATTCTCTCTTTGTGCAAGTAATTTATGCATGAAATGTTGGTTTAATTTTGAATTTATTCATCAAGGTAGTGCCCGTTGAAGTTTCGGATCTTGTAATTAGGGCTATTTGCGCGGGAATAAAATCTAAACCTTTCTTAGTTAAACCTACTAATATGTATTAAAAACATGAAAGTTTGTTTGGATGGATGATACTCTTTCACACAAAAACTATAGAACATATTTGGATGAAATTTGGTACACAGGTACTTTATAAGCTGTATTAACACATAGGAAGTTTTTATCTCGATTTTATCTTCCCGTAGCGAGCGAAGCCTCTGGCAACAGCTAGTTTAATAATAAATTTCCAACGAATATAAATTATTAGTAGACAACACGGGCGAGCAACATTGAAGCTAAATAATTCGACATGTTTGTTCCTAACTTATCGGTTTATTAATTAAATAGAAGCGTGATCCAGACTCAGCATATTACCTTACATTGTGTTCTTCGGGTTGATTACGTATTTCATGTATATTTGGGACTCTGTGTATATGTTCCAGTAAGGTTATCTTACAGGTACAAAGCTCTAAAGATTGTTAAAATAGGTAAATAATTTAAAATGTCACTTACGGGATATATGTATCTACGGGACACCGTTAACACGAGTCAGAAATATATTACACTTAGTGCAGTAGAAGGAACACATTTCCACGTAAAGTGTCTCATTGAATGCTGAGCGTTGCAAACCCCGGGAGGTGAGACCTGGTTTCATTTTACTTAAAGACTACCTACTACTGCTGTTTTTAAAGAACTTTTCCATATTTTTAGTCCATTTCTAGTTTTTACACGGCGAAACACATTGTCAAGATTATGTTTTTAACTATACGTTGACACGCATTGAGCTTTATAGCCTAAAATATACAAATGAATAAATGCTTTATTGCACAAGGAAAGTACAATACAAAATAATATCTTCTCTCCTTAAAATATATGCAACCTCTGAACCATTTAAACATATTGCAATGCTTTAGTTAAAGCGTAGTGAATATTTGGAGTGTGTCACATATTTTAATACATCCAACATCCAGCGTAAACGGAATATCTTTCATGATATTATACACGTGTTATACTGCAATCTAGATATCTTGAATATTGATGAAAATACACTGGAAAGAGTATCACGAAAAATATTAGGTAAATGTAGAGAGAATAAGAGTCACTCAACGAGCAATGGAAAGAGCTATGCTCGGGTTTCTTTGCGGGATAAAATCCGGAACATGGATATTCGGTGAAGAACCAGAGTCACCAACATAGCTCATAAAATTTGCAAGTTGAAGTGGCAATGGGCAGGCCACATCGCTCGTAGAACTGACAACCGATGGGGAAGAAAAGTTCTCGAGTGGCGACCACGGACCGGAAGACGCAGCGTAGGTAGGCCTCCCACTAGGTGGACCGACGACATCGTGAGGGTCGCGGGCAACCGATGGATGCAAGTGGTTAATTATCGTTCGTCGTGGTGGTCTAAAGGGGAGGCCTATCTTCAGCAGTGTACGTCTTCCGGCTGATGATAATGAAATGTAGGTAGGTACCTCCGTAATGATCAACTCGTGTCATAGTAAGATACATTATGAAATTAAATTACGATAGCAGCAAATTAGATATCTGGGTCGCTTTTACACATCATACTTAAAAAATCCTTAAAAGAAATGGTGAAAAATAAAAATCTTTACGTCGTCGTCGTCAACCTATAGCTAAAAACATACATACCCGGAAAATACAACACAACGTTTTTGAAAAGCCATCAACAAGCCGTAGTTGTCATTCCCATTTAACCCAGTGATTGGAAGAGTCAGGAAGCTGTCTTCCTGAATCCGTGGGCTAGGTAAAAGAGGTCATCTTTTTGTAGTGTCAGTCACACGGGCTTGAAATTGAAAATGGACACTGATACACGGTGATAGAATTCTTTTTCGTTTGGATATAGAACGTAAGTAAGTTATATCGAACTGAGGACAGAACCCCGATGTTGCTGCTTCTTCCGTAATTGCATATATTATCGACTGTTTTTTATCGGCGGTGAAGGAAAATATGTGACACATTGTATAAAGGCGTACTTGGATAAGTGATTTTGTATCTAGGTTTTGAATTGTTAGTATTAAGATAAACTCATTCAATAAAATCAAGTTACAACAGATTGTTCTACGAATAAATTGAGGATCACTATCAAGGGTGACATTAATCCCAGCTTTAAACTACTAAACTTTCCACTTTAAGGTATTAATACCACATAATAATTAATGGGCAGGCACAACTTTCCATTATATTCCGTAGGCTTTTATGCGAAACAACGTCCGCCTGTTTGCTATTTTTGTATTCAGTCTTTGCTACGAAATCGCCCTACTTTGCTACGCCGGCTACGCCGTAGCAAGCGCTACGGATTTCGTAGAACATTCGCGGAGAATTATTTGCTTTGTTCGGGACGTTTGTAGACGCTGTATTCAAAAGCTACGCGGTACATTTCTTTGAAATAGTACTAGAGAAAAATGTAGAGAGTAATTTTAATGAACAAAGAGAACAGATTCAAAAGATTTGGATTTAGTATTTTATCTCATCGCATCGTTATGAAATATTGTGTTCTTTTTTGCTTTAGGAAAATTAAAATACTCGTGAAAAGAATACAAAAGGAAGACGAATCATCTCTTTATTCATAACAATTATCGCACGTGTTCAGTTTCAATAATCGAGGCCAGAAGATCAATCTGAACAAATGTATCAATACAATATGATAGTCGCGATTTATTTCTTTAATAGCCCTTTCAGTATTATTGGCAATCACAGCGTGAAGCTTTAGTAGGAAACAATATCCGACATCCAAATATATTATGCTGTGTACATTTTATGATGATTGATATGACACAAATAAAAACAAACCTTCGTACTTTTGACATAGAGTACAACGTCATAAGCCTAACTTTTGTTTAACAGTATGACACAGTTCTAAATTCAGAATGTATCCGTGTGATCAACATACATAACTGTCGTTGTACCTATTTTGCATAGTACTAATGATTCTAAAACCAACTTAACTTACACTAGTGTACAGTTGATATTCGTTTAACATGGAATTTGAACTACAGTTTTTTTTTGCGTGTGTAAGGCGGTGTTCAAATAGGTACATCTTATCATCCTTTTCCATAGAAATCTCGTTTTTATACAAATTGGTTCACGAGTGCCATCGTATAAAACTTTTTCAACATCAAAGGCCTTCCCGTAATAATTAATAATGAAAAGCAAAAATTTGTAATTACAAGATGGGCGCCCAATTTCATCACGAAGTAATTTATAATCACAGTGTGGCAAATCTACTCTTTAATTATTCGGTGGACTGTTGTTTTTTTTATTAAGCGTTCGTTGGCATTTTCAGGGTTAACACGGGTTAATGGCACTCTCAATGGATCCTCGAACTTTGTGTTTGTTTACAAATCTAGGGTGTCATGGGTAAGCTTTTAAGGGTTAGGAATAGATTTATTCTGTGTTATAGGGTGTCATTGCTGTTGTCCTAAATGGATTATGTTTGTTTTAGATATTACGAGTATGTTATCAGATTTTTGACCCATGTGAATACTTCAAAATTACTAACTATAGAGCCACACTTAATTTTGAATGGTTTAAACCGCCTTGTTAGATAGCACGGTTAGCGCAATGGTTGAGCGATCGACTGCTGCGCAGCTTGTCCCAGCTTCAATGTCAATCATCATAATCTCAGCCACAGGACGTCCACTGCTGAACATAGGCCTCCCCTTTAGATCTCCACATATACCGGTTGGAAGCGACCTGCATCCAGCGTCTTCCGGCGACCTTTATAAGGTCGTCTGTCAACCTCGTTGGTGGACGTCTTACACTGCGCTTGCTAGTCCGCGGTCTCCACTCTAGTTCGACCCCATCGGCCATCTGCTCTGCGAGCAATATGGCCTGCCCATTGCCACTTCAGCTTGCTAATGTCAATACGGAACAAATATTAATTTGTATAACATACATACATATATGTAGGTGCTTGTGTATGTGAGCTTTTTTTAGGAGCCTGCTCTGTCTCACTCCTGGGCAAAGGTCTCCCTCCACACCTTCCATCTTTTACGATATTGGGCGTCCTCTTTCCAGTTTTGAGGATACCTGCTCAGTTCCTCCCGCCATCTCCTACGTGACCTGCCACTATCTTGTCTCACATACATTGCATTTTCTTTATTAAATTAAAAACTATACCATTTCATTCTATTGTATCGTATACGTTTTTATTCAACGATGACGTATATATACATCATGTGTGTGAAATGGCTGATACAACATGAGCAATTTCACATACATGTAAGTATTATGGATCTAATAAAAATACGGATCCCTCAAAACATACGTCAAAACGGAAAGTACTATAAATGATCCTCTAGTATCAACAGATCCGTTAATAACTATCCTATAAATACGGATACTCTATGTGACCGAGCTCGTACTATATGTACTTATATTAATTAATTATCTCTATTGCCAATAATAAATGTTTAACATCGCTCATTATTTTGAGTAAATATCTCAGTAGTTACTTAATTATAGCGATATTTACTAAATAAATACCAATTGCCCGCGGCTGTGTTCTCCCTCACCTCCTCCTTAGTTCAGGCGTGAAAGCGCCACAAACTAACTCACTTTCAGTTTCATTCATCTTCATATTAGGGGGAACGGCAGTACTCCCAGCCAAGTAGAGCATATAGTACCATCCTTTTCTCGAAGCTACCCCCCCCCTCCCCTCTAACTCGCTCTCCCTACATGGAGCTTAAAAGTACCTGGCGAAATGTCAGCGTGCTCTAAGTACACAGTTAACTAATCCTTCGTCAGGCTTTCGGAGAAAAGGGGCCTAATTTATGTTCTGAATAATCATTATATCCTTCAAAGAAATACGAAAATAACTTATTCTATTTATTTACTTTAATCTACAAAGTTAGAACTTCCAGCTAAATCTAAATATAGATCAAATTGACAGCGCAAAGTCTCTTTGATGCCTGTCATTATGCAAACAACACACGTTTTTTCTTTATCCTGAAATATTCATCAATACAACGATGTTGTAAGAAGTTCTTCAAAGAAAGTAAAAAAAAAAAACGAAAATGTCTTTTTCTTTATTTAATTTAACCTACAAAGAGGGGGGAACTCCACCACTGGAATCGAACTTGAATTAGTGGCCTTCTTACTTTACAGTGGGGCATGAGCTGGAGCTATACGTCCTGTATGGCTGCTTCTCTTTCTCACACTCCATCATCTGCAAAGCCTCTTCCCACTATGTTGAAGTTGGCTTCCAGTTTTACCAAATTCCGCTGAACACCCGTATTTAACATAGTCTGCCTACCTGTAACGACTGTCAAAGATCTACGTACGTAGAAAACTTTCTTTTTAATCTTTTCCCTACACCATAAATTTCTCCTTTGTCGTCAGTTTACAAACATAGAAACACACATACACAAACACCCCGACCCGGAACTTGTAGGTCATACAAATATTTGTACGGGGGTCGAACCCACGACACGCTACGCAGCTGTCGATAGATCAGCCACTTTGCCAACCGTACCAAATTTCCATCCTCGGACCGACCTAGGCAAGTGCGGCTTTACCCTGATCAAAGATCAGATGTGACGTTTATACACGCCACGAACACTTTCTCACAGTAAAGTGACATTAAAGTAATACAGCTATAAGAGCTGATAGAAAGAGCTCTGAATTTTTTCTTTTCTGTTTGGCTAGAGTCAACACAACATTAATCCTTTGAGAGTTCCATTATTGAGTTTACTTAGTCTAAGTTGGCATACAGACTCAAGGTACTTATGTATAGTTACATCAATAAAGAAGAAGGTATTAGTTAGAAGGTATTTGATTTAATACTTTTTTCAAAAGTAGACGTAACTACGAAAGAATAATGTAAAGAAAGAATCTTCAAAGTGCAAACTAAAGTTACTACTGATATTACGTTTGAAGTTATCATGAGTTCTTTTTGTATGGATAAGTATTAGAAAAGGCTATTACTTAATTAGTTTACATTATTCGATGACGGTACGGTAATTTTTCTCTGTTACTAAAGTTTTCCAATTATTTTAATGGACTAATCGCAATCCCTTCTTGATGCCTCATTAAAGCTTTCGATATGAGATGATGAGGTTCCACATTTGTTTTTTTTTTTTAAACTTTTTTTTTGTGTATATCTCTTGTGTGTTTCTTGGAGAATTTATTTTGTTATGTTTGTGTTAAATTAGTATAATTATTTTTTGTCTACCATAAGTGCTACAATTATTTTTGTTATTATTTAATATTGCTCTACTAAACATAAAACTAAGTTTTTTTAAAACAGTATTGCTTTTTTTTGTTAATTTTGCTACTCATTATAAATTAAAGTATTGTATTTATTTTGTTATAAAAACGGCCTCTCGGCACTTTTTCTCTAGCTATTGCCAGCTTTATATTATTACTAGCGGCCCGTCCCGGCTTCGCACAGGCCTATGTTACTCAGGGTGAATGTACCTTTCTAATGCCGAAATTTTTTTTGAAATCGGCACAGTAATCTTTGAATTTATTCATTACAAACATCCACACACTCACAAAAATACAAATCTTTCCTCTTAATAATATTAGTGTAGATTGCACTACACACAAATTAAAAGTTTTTAAAAATAAGTATTGACTTACATTATTAATGTTTTACTCATTATAAACTAAAGTATGTGTATTGTTTTATAGTGGTATTTGTTTTGCTATAAAAAAGGAAACTCGGCACTTACTTTTTATAACAAAATATTGTTATGCTTTGTAATATCATACTTAAAAGTGGCATGGTTAGACCTAGTTTTAATAAATAAAGGAATTTATAAAAGTTCTCTGGAACAGTGGCTGCAGTTGGGCAGATATTAAAAAAGTTAGAGTAAGTGATTAAAGTTGTTAACGTTTGATGTTTATTCTAGAAACATCTATTCCGAAGTAATTTAATTAAAATATTTATAGAGAAAATAGTTGGGTTAGTTTATCGGTAGTTTAATTACTAAAACCAAGCTGTTTTATGAAGCATTAAAGTTGTAAGAAACATTATTTAGAGCTTATTAAACTCATCGTTTACAAGGTACACCTATCGATACGGTTCTATATTCTAATCATGAGCTGTAAGTGTAAGGACTTGTCACACTGGATTCATTTCTGCGTCTCTGATCCGGTCAACTAAGACCTTTGTTTTAGGTAGTATCATAATTATGAATCCTGAGTACTGACTAAAATCCAACGTGTTTACCGTAACCCGTTTGGACAGTACTGGGCCCTCTATGGGGGCCTTGTCTGGTTGTTTACAACTCTTTGAGGTGCGCGTAGAACAACACGCCATCGACCATGACCGGACGGCGAGTCATGCCCGCGCCTACGGGCGGTGGTCGGAAATCGCCTCATGACGGCCGATGACGTAGGTATTTCCTGTGGATACTTCCTACGACTTACTCATCCATACAGTATAGCTTAACATGTATCAGAGAAGCATGTTCAAGCCCTATCGAGCCACTTCAATAACTGCTCTAGATCCCTGCTTAGCGCTGACTAAGCCCTCAAGTAACACTAGATTATTGGTGCTGTCTAGGCAAATAATCCTGTTTTCTACTTGAGTTGTCGATTGAGAGAACAATGCCTGATTGTTTATATGGGATGTATAGTATAAAAAGTATTTTGTATTTTGTGGTATTTTTCCTTGTTTATACTCAAAGTATACTTGCGATCTGGTAGAAAAACATAATTATTTCAAAACATAGACAGACTCGTTTTAGAAGTAAACAATTTGAAATATTGTTATTTGGAATGTGATTTTACTCTTCATGACTTCATTTACTTGATTTTTCTGTGACCTTCCTTAACCCTTCTATACCTACTCAAGTACTGGTGGACACTTAAGTTAAAGTTTGTGTAACAAGGAGCCAAACACGAAGTACAAGTTCCAGCATCTTGCTTAACGCTGTTCTCTTTATAATTCTGTTGAAAAACTTCTAGAATTTTCCCTAAGTAAAATCATTTTGAATTCTCATAAAGTTCTTAAAGCGGCGACATAAAACGGCATACCTAACCGAAGTCTAACGTATGTGTACATGTCGTGAAGTTTTATCTCGCTATCTCCTCGCATACAGTTTTAATAGCCCACATCGACGACAGACAGGGGACATAAATTCCTCGGATTATTGACGATCCAGCTCCTCAGAGTATACGGTGTAGTAGTAGGGTGACTTCCTAATGCTCTGTCCTTAAGGACTGTAGATTTGAGATGTTTGTTATAAAACAAGGAAAGTACCTACAAGGCTGCACGTGTCGTTCGTCCTATATGTATGAAGGTGGGTTTATATACGTATTTATGATGACCGTGCAGGATTTGTTACAGTTATGACGGTTTTATATTGCGTTCATTATTTATATACTGCTCTCCCTAGAGGACGTGGATTACTCTTCGAGTTACAGGATAAACGATAAAAATACTAAACTAACAACAACATGATATAAATCTTTTTGACCGACTTCAAAACAAAGGAGATTCTCAGTTCGACTGTGTGTTTGTATGTATGTTTGGTTGTCCGCGATTATCTCGCGTTTGGCTTAACTGATTTTTTGGCTGATTATAATTTAATTACCGTCGATCGATCGAAAAGAGCTATACAATAAAATCTATAAACGCAATATTGTGTCCCATTAAAACGGTGGCAGATAATAATATAGCACCTTATATTTGTTGTCAGTATTATTCCTTTTTTTTTAAATGCGTTTTTTTAACATTTTCCTTCCTTTCGCTTTAATGTCTGTTGACTTAGACTTTGGCACACGTACAGCGAAGTGTAGATATGAAGTAAATCTGTGTCTAAATATTGCATGCGTTGCCCTTAATGTGAAAATATGAAGGTCTTTAGCCGAGCAGAGGTTGATAAACTCTGTTATATTCATTCAAATAAGCTGGAAACTGATTTTGTTAATACGAAGAAAAGTAACTAGGATTATTAACCATTACTTACAAAAAATATAAAATACTCCCTTTTAAGGCAGGTTTTATGCTCATAAGGCTTCGTATACAAAGGAGCAAAATAAAAGAAAATTTGCGAGCGAAGAAATAAAGGGTTTCTTGGAAAACATAACATTTTCTTTTGTTGCATATAAAAGGATAAATTGTTGGTAAATATATGTATAATGGTCATATTCTCAGGTGTTACCACCGCAGTGCCTAAAAAACAGGGTGTACAATCAGTACATTCTTCCAATCCTAACCTACGGAGCCAAAACGTGGAGCATGAAAGTCAAGCTGGCCCACCGACCGCATGGGTCAAAGGTCTGTGCTTGGGACCTCGCTAAGCTCAGCCTAACCCTTTGGGCAACAAAGGCCTGATGTTGTGATACTAACGCTGTTTGCCCAGTTACGAGTACTTTGAAACAATATAAAATGATTATGTTCTATACGACAGTAAAACTTGATGGGTTCTTAAAAGTTAATGTTTCTTGCACGTGATACCATTTATAAAATAATCGGGCTCATGTGTTAATTGTAGCTCTCAAAATTGAACACACAGTGTCTTTTTATATCCAGGGAGTTCATACAAAAAAAAATGTATTCAAATGTTTTTTGTCTTTTACCGGATACTTTTATCTTTTTTTTTTGCGTGGTAAAATCATCAAATGAGTCCTCCCACCCCGGGCAGAGCGGGAGGGACTGTCAGACTTGAACTTGACTAAAATCCACGGTGTCCGTCAATAGCCGTCAGTAGCAATAGGATACTTTTATCTGGATAATAATTTATAATATTAGTGTAGTAATTACCATACAAACGGAAAAGGGGAATTTCAGTCAATTCCCCCTTTTATAAAATGTTTTACTTTACTTCCTGAAATAAACCCAAGCACTCAAAGTGAAAATTATATAGCGGATTCTAACCACCAATGTTAATGGCTTTTATTGCGGTTTATAGCCACAATCCTGTTCACATTGTGATAACAGAGAATTCTTCGATATAACTAGAAACGAAGTGTTTTATCATTCACCCGGCCGAATTTGTAATTAGACTCGCCCACGATGCAAAAGGGTTATTTTTTTAATTCTTCTCCCACACAATTGTAAAAGTCAAAGCGCCAACATAATTAAATTTTGTGATAAGAATAATCAAAAAAATGCTTACGACCTTTTAAATAAAATAGTTAAAAAAATGTGACTCTGAAATATCAACTTACGAAAAATATCATCATCATCATCATCTCAGCCATAGGACGTCCACTGCTGAACATAGGCCTCCCCTTTAGATCTCCACATATACCGGTTGGAAGCGACCTGCATCCAGCGTCTTCCGGCGACCTTTACAAGGTCGTCCACCTCGTTGGTGGACGTCCTACGCTGCGCTTGCTCGTCCGCGGTCTCCACTCTAGCACTTTTCGACCCCATCGGCCATCTGCTCTGCGAGCAATATGGCCTGCCCATTGCCACTTCAGCTTGCTAATCCGGTGGGCTATATCGGTGACTTTAGTTCGTCTACGGATCTCCTCATTTCGGATTCGATCACGTAGAGAAACACCGAGCATAGCCCTCTCCATAGCTCGCTGAGCGACTTTGAGCTTTGAGATGAGGCCGATAGTGAAAGACCACGTTTCGGTGCCGTAAGTCATCACTGGTAACACACATTGATTGAAGACTAAAAAATATACTAACATAATATACTTTTATTTTTCCCACGTTTTTATACACTCACTTTTCTTGTTTGTTTGTCGTTCCGGTTGGACTTTTGCAACTCAATTTTGAGGCACTTCCCGATAAGCTAGCAGGCTGAAATTTTGCACACGCTCTAAGTTCTGATGACAATGCATGACTAGCTAAGAAACGTCATAACAAATCCAATATGGCGGCCTCCCCAAGATGGCAGACTGGCTGTTTGAAATCCACCCCTATGATATGGGTATCAAATGAAAGGGTTTGCTGTCAGGAATACGAAAAAAATAGTCACGTGACTTAAATCCAATATGGCGGACGTCCAAGATGGCAGACAGGCTATTTGAAACGCACCCCTAAGATATGGATATCAAATGAAAGGGTTTGCTGTCAGGAGTACAAAAAAAATAGTCACGTGACTTAAATCCAATATGGCGGACGTCCAAGATGGCAGACTGGCTGTTTGAAATCCACCCCCATGTTATGGGTATCAAATGAAAGGGTTTGCTGTCAGAAATACGAAAAATATAGTCATGTAACTTAAATCCAATATGGCGGACGTCCAAGATGGCGGACAGGATTTGAGGCACTTCCCGATAAGCTAGCAGGCTGAAATTTTCAGGGTAGCTTCAAACCCGATGAACAAAGATAAAAATAATAAAATAATTAATAGATTTAAAAAAATCTAAAAACCCACGTTTTTAAATGTCCTAAAAATAAGAAAATAACCCTACGGGGCTGAGAGAGGGGCCACTCAAAACGTGGGGGCGTATCTTTGCAAGTTACACCCACGATCTATTACACGTCATGTAAAAATATCCCATAAATAATCCCTTAAATAATATACGCCCCCACGTTTTGAGTGGCCCCTCTCTCAGCCCCGTAGGGTTATTTTCTTATTTTTAGGACATTTAAAAACGTGGGTTTTTAGATTTTTTTAAATCTATTAATTTTTCCCACGTTTTTCCCACGTTTTTATACACTCACTTTTCTTGTTTGTTTGTTTGTCGTTCCGGTTGGACTTTTGCAACTCAATTTTGAGGCACTTCCCGATAAGCTAGCAGGCTGAAATTTTGTACACGCTTTGAGTTCTGATGACAATACATGACTAGCTAAGAAACGTCATAACAAATCTAATATGGCGGCCTCCCCAAGATGGCGGACTGGCTGTTTGAAACCCACCCCCATGATATGGGTATCAAATGAAAGGGTTTGCTGTCAGGAATACGAAAAAAATAGTCACGGGACTTAAATCCAATATGGCGGACGTCCAAGATGGCAGACAGGCTATTTGAAATGCACCCCTGTGATATGGATATCAAATGAAAGGGTTTGCTATCAGGAGTACGAAAAAAATAGTCACGTGACTTAAATCCAATATGGCGGACGTCCAAGATGGTGGACTGGCTGTTTAAAATCCACCCCCGTGATATGGGTATCAAATGAAAGGGTTTGCTGTCAGGAATACGAAAAAAATAGTCATGTGGCTTATGCTACGCTAGGCTATTAATCCAATATGGCGGACGTCCAAGATGGCGGACAGGCTTTGAGGCACTTCCCGATAAGCTAGCAGGCTGAAATTTTCAGGGTAGCTTCAAACCCGATGAAAAATGATAAAAATAATAAAATAATTAATAGATTTAAAAAATCTAAAAACCCACGTTTTTAAATGTCCTAAAAAGAAGAAAATAACCCTACGGGGCTGAGAGACGGGCCACTCAAAACGTGGGGGCGTATCTTTGCAAGTTACACCTACGATCTCACGTCATGTAAATATATCCCATAAATAAACCCTTATATAATATACGCCCCCACGTTTTGAGTGGCCCCTCTCTCAGCCCCGTAGTGTTATTTTCTTCTTTTTAGGACATTTAAAAACGTGGGTTTTTAGATTTTTTAAATCTATTTATCTTCCCCTTTTAATAGTGGAGTTTTAAATTAGGATGTGAACTATCCTAAGTGGTATAAAAAATGAAAAAGTAAGTTTATTTGTTTGTTTCCATAGCTATGCGCCTAAACCACTAAACTGATCATCGTGAAATTTTGCATAAACGTTGTCAGGTTTGCACAGACGGAAATTTCTAAAAAAGTATTTTTCCGGAAAAAAAAACAAAATACGAGTAACATTCATAATAATATGATGGCGCCACATGTGCGATCCGAACTGACTGTCAATTTTGTAAATTAACGCATGCAAAGCTGAGGGCATAAACTCGTTTATTAAAGTAGTTTTTTTTTTAATATTGTGAATATAGATAGATACATGCACAGCCATAGTTTTGTATAGACATGAGCAATATTATGACATGTAAACTCTTTTTTTTATCGTGGTTAGTAGCCCTTTATGTTCTGGGGTCACGGTAATGAGATAAGTCCCGCGGCCCCGGCAGGCTTTGGCCCTCTAGAGGGGAGCCGTCATTATGCTGACACTCCTTGAGGCGCGCGTGGAACACAACGCGCCGTAGACCCGGACATGGTCCATGGTCGGACAGCGAGTCACCCATTACTTGCCCGCGCACGTCCGCGCCTACGGTGGCCGGAGATCGTCTGCCGACGTCCGACGCGTACATGTAGGTGTCTCCCACTGCGGCTGGGGTGGAGGGAGGACGCTAACCTTTCCCTCACGCGGCCCGCCTCCTCCTTCGCGAGCATGACTGCTTCGCAGAAGGAGGCGACCGCTTCCCACTCCGACTCGCCCCGCAGCATGGCCTCGACCAATGCCGGGTGCGTGAGATCTCTGCCTATCGCCGCCTAGAGGGCACGGCGGTGCTCTGCCCAAGCGGGGCAGTCCTGCACCGTATGCTCTACTGTGTCCTCCGGGGGATCTTCGAAGTGGTGACACCCAGGCGTTTCTTCCCTCCTTATCAGACACAGGTACCTCCCGAAACTTCCGTGTCCGGTGAGGACCTGCGTCATGCGGTAGGTCCGGACACCGTGACGCCTATCCATGACTCCTCAAAGTGTCACCGCCGCGGTTGCGGCGTGCCCGAAAAAAAAAATGTGGAACACTTCACGATTTTGCTTGTCATTCTTGCGCAGGGGTCATGCTAATTTTAGTATATTTGTACCTACTGCCGAAGCAAGTACGACATGTTAACAGTTAGCAAAATTCTAAAGTTATTTTCTCCTGCTGTATTAATTTATTTTTTAAGAATAGAATCTCCAAACTTTTACGAAATAGGTCTAATCACAAAAGAAAAACCTTAATTTAATTAGTAAAGTCTTTCAATTTTGCCAAGTGTATACATTTCATTACTCGCGAGTCTGAGTCGTGAGTGTTTACTCGAATAATGAATTACGGAATCAGGACAAAAAATATTTCCACTACAATAATACTAATATTGTTGTTTATGACATATATGACATTTCGCCTGTAATCACGAAAGGGTAAGGCAGAGTGAACCCAAGTAATACCTAAACCTACCTAACCTATGTTTCACTAGTTATGTTCAAGACTCATGTAGGTCGAGGCTATTGCCATCAACCGGGCACGTATTCAAACTCCAGAGCTGCCAGAGAAATTCCTGATGAAAAACCCAAGAACACTTTCTCGGACCCAGAAATCGAGCCACTACACCAATTTAGACAGTAATTATTGTTAATTGTGTGCGTTATAACTTTTCAAGCTTATGACACTCATAGAAATGCTGTAACAGACTGTATTTTAGTATTAAAATTATAACGGCCAGCTACAAAAGGAGTTTTCACAATGAAACCTTATACTTATAAAATTCTCCTACAACAAAGATGTTCTTTATTACAGTAGTGCACCACAAATATTTTAAACAAATTATATTCTCGTTAAATATACGCGGTAGGCGATTTTATTCTTTTAAAATAAAATAAAAAATGTTATGCAATAGCTTCACCGCGGCAGTCTCCGAGTGCCACATGTATTTTTTATTCTGCTTTAACGTTCCCGTGGCATACACGTCTAAACATCTCGTGGGCATCGCTTCGGTTATAAGCTAGTAATACATGTAGATATGATAAGGCCCGCATGCCCTTTCATCATACATGCGTTATTGATTCCTAATTCACGCCCACACGAGCTTCAAAACGTGTAACTGACAGCTGACTGGCCAGGGTTGATTGGTGTGAAAAATTGTATACACATTGGAAAAGTCTAACAACTTTTTGATTTTCAAAGCTCATACTATGTGTCACTGGTTTTGAATCTTTGTTTTATGTAAAAATTGAAAACAGGCGTTATGTGTGGATGGAAACTCTATAGGTGCGTCCCCACAGAGCGAGCAGGAAACTGACAAGCGAGGCTGCTCACTCTGTGTGGACGCTTCTATTGTTTTTCGACCGAGCCACGAAACAATATACGCGAGCAAAACAAAAGCCGACACTGGATGGCTCGGGCGCTCGGTCGCTCGACCGCGGCAGCGCTGTCACTTGCCTCGCCCGAGACACATCCACACCACCTGAGCTGCTTCGCGCGGAAAATACCTCGCGAGGCTGCGCGCTCTGTGGGGACGCACTTATGAAAAGTGGCGTTTTTTTTTGTTTTATCATCAAATGAGGTCTCCCGCCCCGGAACTCGTACAAAAATCTACAGTGTTCCTTCAATTGCCCTTTTTTACCCGACTACGGCGAAGCAAAAAGGAGGGTTATGATCTTGACCGGTATGTATGTATGTATGTTCATCTGTTCCCTCATAACTTCTGAACTACTTAAGTATCACTACTTGACAAATGAGGTGTCGTTAGAAGCGTCTCAGTTGTCCGCTGGTTATAGGATAGGTGACGTGTCACCAAATTCAATATGGCGCCCTCCAGGGGATGAAAAGTCGTAACCGAAAAAAAATTATTTTCGCACAGTATCGACATGGGTATCAAATTAAAGGGCTTGACGAGCACATTTGAAATATATATACATTATATAGCTTTTACTAGCTACTTTGCCTGTTTCTAACAGTGTCAACATGGGTTTCAAATGAAAAGGCTTAATGAGTACATTTTAAATTCACTCGCTGCTTTGCTTATTATATCAAATAACCCCAAAATAGTGTAAATAAAAAATAAGTTAAAATAACTAAAACCCGACTACTAAAAAATCGCGCACTAAAAAGTATAAAACAAGAACAATCCGTGTTACAGAAATTTTTAATTAATAACCGTGGTCGTATGCCACCTGCGGTTGTTTCACACAATCTTTATTGGCTAGGTGGCATACGACCACGGCTATTAATTAAAAATTTCTGTAACACGGATTGTTCTTGTTTTATACTTTTTAGTGCGCGATTTTTTCGTAGTCGGGTTTTATCGTGGTAAAATCATCAAATGAGTCCTAATACACAGAGCGGGACGGCAGGGACTGTCTGTTTCAGTTACCTTATGATTGATCCAGAGTCACGGTTACCTGGGGGTTATTACAAAGTCTTAAAACCAGGCTTGTTCCGGAGAGTGAAAGTGACAGAGCTATACAAGTCGTCTAGCGCCATCTCGTTCACTCACAGGAATAGGCCTGATTTTAAGACGTTGTAATACCTACCCCCACCCCCCGTTTAGACAGTCCCGCATCCTTGAAAACTGGCCTTGAAGCAACTATTGAGATAACATTTAACTCAGTTAATTTAATTACTTCATACTGATATGATTGCACTATAGATACTTTTCTTTAGCTGCCTGTTTCAGCCATAGATACAAATGAATACGGTTCAATTTCATCTATAGTTATACCTATTAACCGTTTAGGCGTTTACCAATCATTTAGTGATCCCTATTGACTCCGAAAATTAGACCTTTTCAAAACTGAATCGTACCAAATCGAAGTAATAAAAAATCTTCTAGAATATTCCATGATAGGTAGGTAGGTAATAAGTGGAGACACTTTTATCTCTTGTTAAATTCTGAGCATTAAAAACTTGATCAAAGGGGAGAGCTCGTCTAGTGGAATGATGTCTAAACAGCCGATAACCACTCTAATAACTTCGCCTACGCTCGGTTCGATAGTAATGACAGGCTACCATTAAGATTGCTGTCATTTTTAGAGAACATCAAATATGATTAACTTTTACAGATACATAGATAGAATACCTACTCTTAAGTCTTATTACGCATACTATACAAATTATGGGTTTTTACTGATGGTGACACAATTGGCGATCTTATCGCGAAGAGCGATCTTTGATATACTATGCTCTGGATTTTATGCTAGTAGTATCTTTGATGTTATGCTAGTAGCCGACTGTAGGTACTTGGGTTACCAATTAAAAATATATTTATGAAAAGACATTTTATTACAAAACTAATTTTGAACGAATTTTTGTGTTGATTTTTTGGTACCTACACTTGTATTGAAAGTAGTCTTAAGTTGCTCTAACTTCTGCTTCTTGAATCTTATATGAAGTTTGAACACAGTTTGTACTCTGAATGAATTATTTTAGTAATAACCTATACCACTACCGTTGTTGTAGCTTTTATGTTAGAGTTCCAGTTCTAGGTCAAAACTTGACATAATTATAATATGTACAAGGGTTTATATTTTGATTACCTAAAGGGCCACTAGTACTAACTTTGAGCCTGATTAAACTTGAAGGTATAGGTAAAGCTTATTACGGCTCTCACCTTGAAAATCTACATATTACTTAGAAATAGTAGCTAGTTTATTTCGTTATCGTTTTCTACATTCTCCCAGCTTTGTACTAGTTTCCCACATAAAATTCACGGTTTTAAGCAGATTTGTAAACAACATTGCGTGTGTTACAATTTTAAAGGTGCTAAAGAATAGATAACAATAAATAAACATCTTCAAAAGATGGGAAATCAAGTCCTCTTTACAACCTATAAACTTCAAAGAAAAACAAAATTCCACACACTTCTAAAAGCTATCGGAAAAAGAAGAAGAAAATTATTGAATAGAATTTTACATTTCTCACTACGAAGTGAAAGCAAAATAAAATGAACGCAACATCATAAAACCTGTTCAAAACTGATTTTATGTATTGTGCAGTCATTGATATAAGCCGATTATCGTGAAGTAAGCTCTTGAGCGTTAGGAAAAATCCTGGCGCAACTTTCAGTTCATCGGCTTTTAATATTATTGGTTACACAACATTAATTCAATATATCGAGCGTTTTGTGACGGGATTAGTTAGCTCACGTGTAGAGATAACGAGCTGTCGACAGATAAGCTAGTTTAAACGTGTACCTAGTCTGATTCGTGTGGACACATGCCGGCGAGCTTCGGTTGAAAAATCTAAGGCTAATTTGTTGCGTAAAGTAGTGGATAAATTAGAAAAAGAAGGTCCGTGGTCTCCTTTATATCATGAATTTAAAGCTAATCGATCGGTCGACCTCGCGTATGTTCAGAATATTAAAGTAAATAATAAACACACCACCGGTATTGAAGAAACAACGGAAGTTTTATTAAATAGTCTTATCCCTGATGATTCACCTGTTAATGATAATGACTACCACCAACAGATTAGAGCATGGGCTACAGTTCCGCCTAAATCACCAGCGTCAGACCTTCCATCCACTGACGAATTCATTAATGTTGTTAGGAGACTGCCCCTTAACAAATCATCAGGTGAAGATAAAATATCTAATCGTATGATAAAGGAAGCGTGTAAAACAGCGGGTGACGCGATATTAACTGTTTACAATCGGTGTATTGCTGAAGGTGTTTTTCCTCGTATATGGAGACATGGCTTTATACGAATAATACCTAAAAGTGGCGACAAGCCACCAGATGACCCTAAGTCTTACCGGCCCATAACATTATTACCATCTTTGGGAAAGCTCCTGGAGCGTCTTATCGTCCCACGATTGTTACCGGACGGGCCCAAATTCCATAAAAACCAATTCGGTTTTACTATCGGCAAATCAACCGTTGACGCGGCACTTTCTGTTAGAAAAATAGTTAATACCTCCGAGCACAAGTACGTAGTTGGAATCTTTCTAGATATTTCCGGGGCTTTTGATAACGCATGGTGGCCAATGCTACTACTTAAGATAAAAGCTCGTGGTTGCTATAATAATATATTTAATCTTCTTTGTTCGTACTTTTCTAATGGTTCCGCGAAACTTAAACTCGGACATCATTCCGTATCGAAACCTCTTACCATGGGCTGTCCTCAAGGTTCGGTTATCGGTCCTCATTTATGGAATATAGGCTTCGATGATTTCCTCGCGATTCCACTTCCAAGCGGTTGTTCTTTAACTGGTTATGCGGACGATGGCCTTCTGCTCATTCAGTCAAGCACTCGTGCTGGCCTCGAGAATCTGGCTGACACTTGCCTACGATTAATATCTCAGTGGGGCGATCGAAACCGTCTGACGTTTGCACCACAAAAAACATATCAGCTTATTTTAAAAGGTGAACTTAAATCGTGGCCTAGTATTAAATTCAATAATGTTCCCGTGAAGAGAAAGCAATCGGTGTGCTATCTTGGTTTAGTCTTAGAGAGGAATTTCACTTTCATAGAACATATAAAAACAGTTGGTGAAAAAGCTAAAAATAACTTTTATGCCCTAACGAGAATATCTAAGTCTACTTGGGGTTTGTCATTTTTAACCTTAAAAACTATTTATGGGGCTACTTACTTGGGTTGTTTGTGCTACGGAGCACCTGTTTGGGCCGATAGGGCCACCATAGGGGCGGCACGGCGTAAATTGCTTCAAAGCCAGCGCTTGGCTTTGTTATTCTTATGTAAAGCGTATAGGACCGTCAGTACTGAAGCTTTACCGGTACTTGCTGGTGTTCTTCCAGTAGATCTTGAAGTGCAGCGACGTGCTGCAATGTATTTTTCCGCACGGGAGACCACTGACGCTGATTTCCTGCCGCAACGTGACCGTGATAAGATATCTAGATTATTTAAACCCCAGAGCGACGTCTGGGAGGAACTTTTATCCGAATGGCAAAATAGGTGGGATAATTCTCCCAAGGGGCGGCACCTCCACCAGTTCTTCCCATCCGTTCGTGAGCGGCTGGCTAGGACGTGGTTGGAGGTGGATCACTGTGTTGCCCAATTTCTCACGGGACATGGTAACTTTAAAAGTAAATTGTTTTCCTTTAAGCTTGTTCCCTCGCCTTTTTGTCAATGTTCGTCACCTGACTGTGAATATGAACAATCAGCACATCATATTCTTTGGGAGTGTATTCTTTGGCAGAACGAACGCAATATTATGTTGGATACTGTTCAGACTACATCTGGAGTCATTTATTATACGGACCTTGTGGAAACTCGAACAAACTTCCGTGCGTTCAAGCGTTTTTGCCATACCTATTATTGGAATCAAATATAGCAGCTCACAATTTAGGACCCATTAATATAAGTAGTCATTTTTACCCGTGGTGCAAGGCAACTGGGCTTCTCCCAGTTGTAATGTCCCTTTGTGCCTATTGGCCTTGCTTTGTTCTGTCTCCTGCTTGCATGGAGGGAAGTGGAAACATATTTTTCCTACTCCTCCAGTATTCTTTTCTGATTAATTTCGTGCAGGATCCAAGACAGGTAAATTCATTCTCCGGGACACGTCGAGCTTCATTGTCTTGGCGCTTTTCTGGTGGTTGCCACTGTTGATTCTGGCTCTCAGGAGTTGCAGTGGTTTGGGAATAGTGTGGTGGGTTTGTCCCAAAAAAAAAAAAATGCCGGCGTCCATTATTCACGGATATGGCCAGTCTGTTAATGAACGTGCACACAATGGCCGATGATGGCTCAGTGGCTTTACTCTAATGAATACTGATGGATATTTTAATTCAGTAATTTAACATACTTGACTGATGGAGTGTTAATGTATCCGTAATGGATATTAAAATGTACACGAGCCAGATGGTTTATTTTGGAATTGTTAGTTTGACTAAAATATTCTCGAATTAAATTAACCGATTACTATTTTCGATTCAATACAGCTACAGAACTTGAAAATGGAGAATGAAAATGAAAGTGGAGAGGGTTTGTTTCAAAACTTGTAATTTTTCGCCAAAAACAATTATATATGAAATCGAAGAATGGAATCATGCTATATTTGTTATTCCAAACATTTTTGTTATAGTAATAAATATCACGTTTCTTCGAAATAGGGCTTATGTTAACACACACTTCAAAAGTTTTAATTGATTCTGTTTATTGCCATCAGCGCGGCGTCAGCCGAGCATAAATGTAAACTCTTAACTGCTACTGAGTTTCTGATGGAAAACCCAATAAACATCATCAATCAGTTTTTTTTTAAGTTGTCACATATTTCGTTTGGTGCTTGTAAAACCGGACACCGGATGACACCCATGTGACTAAGAGAGTGATGAGTATAAATGTTGATGGATGGAGAGGAAGAGGAAGGCCAAAGAAAAGATGGATGGATTGTCTAAGGCAGGGTTTTTCAACCTTTTTCATGGCACGACCCCTTTAGTATGAAGAAATATTTCGCGACCCCCCTACCCATTGAAGATAGAAAAGATCTCATAAGTTATTTTTATTTTTTGTTGATTTGATACAAAATGATTATAATTGACCTTTAGTTAACATTTATCCTAAAGGCGCTCCCTCACCGGGAGCATTCGCGTGTAATGTAACATTATAGATTCGACTTTGAGCATTACATTACAGTACTACCTCCCTGACTGACGAGCATTCGTGTACATTTAGTATAGATTTGGTACAAGGTGCACATTGTGATGCTCGATTGTTCTCCCTCACCGATGAAATGCTCGAAGTTGTAACGTTACATTACAGGTGAATGCTCGCGGTGAGGGAGCGCCTTAATATATCTTTTTAAACTTAATTGTTTTTTTTTAATGCAGTAGCTTTTTCAACCTTTTACAACTCCCCTATAGAAGCTTCGCGACCCCCCTGAAGAGGCTTCGCGACCCCCCAGGGGGTCGCGACCCACAGGTTGAAAAACCCTGGTCTAAGGAATGATATGAATGAAAGAGGAGTAAATGATACTGTGACGTCTGATAGGGGAGAATGGAAGAAGAAAACGTGTTGCGCCGACCCCAAGTAGAATGGGATAAGGGCAGGAAGAAGAAGAATCAGTTTTTTTTAAAGTTGTCACATATTTCGTTTGGTGCTTGTAAAACCGGACATTGATACTCTAACTCCTCTAATCCTGTTTTAACTCTGCCCGAACTTAAAATGTACATGTTTAAATTGTACATGTACGTAGGCGTAGTGCTCAGTGTTAGTTACGGGCAAGTTCGTACATTTAAATATAAGTCAGTCAGTTTCATTCGCTATTTTGTTATGTTTCTGTGAAAAAAACCATTAGCCTGTATTATGCGTAGATTAGTAGAACTACTTATACACAGACAGATTCTAAGTATTTCAAATAAAGTTTCAAATGGTAATTTATTTTATACTTACTATCGTGAAAATATACGTATTCCGCCGAAACACCCACTCAGGTAATTTATTTTTTACAAAATAATGGCCGCGTCTCGGTTTTTGGTTACGGGCAACGTAAATAGATAAGATCGTTAACCTGTCAGTCATAAAAGGTCAGCTTTGATGGGTAGTCTATTGAATTATACACTGAACACGGCTGAAGGAGAATTTAATAAGTTTTGCATCAATTGTCAATTAGCGCCTTCAAATTGCTTACGAAACAGGTGTTTGGGCAAAACAGCAATTCAGGATTAATTCTGACAGAAAATTATTTGGTGCTTCACATTTAATATACTTTGACTCCAAAAACCATTGAATAAGTCAATGGTTTTTGGTGTCAGTAAATTAAATATGGATCGGGAGTAGCAAGTAAAATCATTGTATATTATATATGCTTTGTTACTCATTCATTTGTGAATCATTAGGAATATTCTAAAAGTCTTAGACCCACACGGCTTAATTACAAAACGTGGTTTAACTTAGACCAAGCTTTAAATCAAAAATGAATTTTTGAATTTCGAACTTTATTCCAACTGCTATAAAATTCTAAAATGCACATTGACAATACTGTATTAACAACAGTATTGTATTAATAACTTTACGACAGTAGAAATAAAGTTCGAAATTCAAAAATTCATTTTTGATTTAAAGCTTGGTCTAAGTTAAACCACGTTTTGTAATAAAGCCGACAGAGTTGCTGACTATGAAAACCAAATCTGTGCTACATGCGCTACATATGTAGCTATTTAAGCGTTATAGTGATGCATAATCTTCTAAATTGAATACCCACTGCCAACGACCATTTATATCTAGACGCCTCATGCACGATCTGACTAATGAAAATTATTCTGTCAAGTCGCTGAGGTACGACGTAAGCGAGGGGGACGGGGTACTGCGTACTGATTGGCTGACGGGACGGGGTACTGCGTTCTGATTGGCTAACTCAAGGTCAGTGCGACGAGGGGACTCACAGGAGTGGTCGAGTCACGACGGTTATAAGACTTTTTTTACCTAATGTGTTGACAGACATCGGTAGCCTGTGATTAGGAGTCTAGATATAAATGGTCGTTGCCCACTGCAGTCATTAAATATTCCTTACGATATTCAAGTATCTTAATATAATAGTAAGATATGGAACTTAGAAACAAAATTAATATTCATTTTAGAGCATGTGAAACTTCGTTACGTGTTCAAGAACACTATCTTCAATATATTCACATCATGTACCTACTTAGTTAACTTACACTGTGTCACTTACATGAACTTACATAAACTCAGTTTGAAAGTTGATACACACTTTTCCTTGTATTTTATTTAATGGATTCTTTTTATAAATATACGTAGGTGGCACATTTCGTTTGTAGGAATTTCTCTCATATAGAGTATGTTAGTGAAACCCGTCTGGAGTTTTCTAGTTTTAGTACAAAGGAACTGTTGAAATGCGTAGGTTTTTTCAAATGTAATCTTGCTTTACTACGTCGCAGATGTAGTAGATTAGGTACATAGACACCCAAATGTCTGACAGGAGATAATGGATGAAGAAAACGTGTTGCGCTGCTTTCAAGTACTCTAAGTACTATGGTATCAAAGGAATTTCAAACGTGGAGCCTCTTTTGAAAATGTGTTATTATTTTTAGGTTTTGGTACATTTTGAAGTTATCTCTTTAGTACGAGTCTACTACAAATCAAGCTAGATAAATAAGTAGACTTCTATGTCAGGTAGAGTTTTGACTGGCTTTATTGCCAAGAGCCTTGGCCAACATCTGAGGAGACTCTCGCCAGGCTTCGGGAACAAACGCTTTCTTTTTGGGAACCAATACTTCTGGACACAGTAAATATTGTTAGGAGTTTAGGAGGTTCCTCTCCGAATAGCCCTGACACTGAGGGTTGAATTCTGTTCCCTTTGCTGGTGGAATACCAGCAAAGGGAACAGAATTCTATATCTATATCTTTGTTGTTAAAAAATGATGAACTAGATTTGCCTTACGACAGTTCCCTGTATCAAAAAGATGGCGTCCAAAAAGATTAAATTTCACTCCAGGTTTTTCTTAATAGTTGCTTCCTCTTTGGTTTAGTAGTCACAAGCGCATGCTCCGCAGAGTATGAGGCCTTTTTGGTTCGATTATGGGGTCGGGTTAAAGTCTGTAAAATATTTAATCACAAAGATCAATTCTAAGTTGACAGCTTTATAACCAAACGTTTTATTGTTAGAAATGGGAAGTACCTAATTCTAATAAAAAAAAAAAAACAAAAATAGCAACATTTCGTCTTATTAGACCTGACGTGTTCTGGGGTCAATTCCATATTATTGTGGTATTCCATTAGGAAATTTTCAGGAGCATCTCGGTGACCGGATTGTTATAAACTATTGTTTAAACCTAATTGATTTCACATTCAAATGAATGTGAATTGTCTCTTAAATTTTCTTCTATTATGTACATCGCATTGTTAGAATTTAATTGCGAAACTTCATTCAAATGTTGTTTACTTATTCAACAAGCTATGGGTTCGGAGAAAACGTAACACTGCGGAACAAATTGTTTTTGTTTATATTGAAACTTGTGACGTCATCAATTACGCCATCAAGTTTTACTTTCGCTTGTATAATTGGGAAACTGAAAAACATGTTTGTTACATTTTAAGGGCGAAGGCATTTTTGAGAAAAAATACTTCTTGTTGTAAACAAAACCTTTAAATGTCGTTGTAAAATTGTCGGAATAACGTAAAGTTCCCCATAATTTTAACATACAATCAAAACAGACGCCGGCGCTTACCTTAAATAAAGAGAATAATTAAGCAAATTGGTAAAAACATTAATCTTACCGAAGCAACAGGCGGCCAAGAAAAAAAAAAAGAAAGACCCCGCAACAAGTGAACAAAAATCACAGAGCCTTGAACCCCTCAATATATTACTAAGACAATATAAACCCATTACAGTAACACTATATCATAAAACATTCAACATAATCTCTTACATACGTCAACAGGGCGTAGAAAGAAAATGTTTATCACCCCTTTCGCGTCCTGCTTACAATCGGGACTTATGACGTCATGTCATAAGTTATGTCTGGTACCCAGCTCGTGTTTTACGAGCCGTATCGACAGTTTATAGCTTTATTGTTAATGTCATGTCAGAGACATTACGTTAAGTGCTTGTTGTTTAGTTTTATTTCTAGTTTCAGTGTGGTTAAAGATTTTATCTAAATTGAGAGACGACGAATTTCAATATTGGTTTTAGTAACGAGTTTGATAACGTAAACAGCCCTGTTTATTAATGGTCTCAATTCTGATTCTAAAATGTTCATTATATTCTGGAAAATATTAAGTTTAAGAAAGTGTAAACCTTCGATTTTGCTTGTTAGTTGAAATTGCATTATTTTCTTCTCTTTGTTTCACCTATAAAGATATTCGGTTCTAAAATGATTTAAAACATTTTGGTTCGTATTTCGCAGGTACGTACAATTAATTAGGTTAAATCTATGGTCTATTCACCGAGTCCGTCTTCAAACCATCAAACAACCCTACAACTGTAACGATACGTAATAGATTTTATCGACAAACAAAAAATTTGTGTTTATGATTTGTCCCGCGATACTGTCACTCTACACGAAATATTCATTGTCGCACTCGAAATCGCTCGACGTTAATGATGGGTTTTTATCCGGATAAATACTCAAAATGGATAAATACTCAATAAATATCCGTTTCTTCTCGAGTATTTACTCAAAACAGTGGATAAAAACTATTTACAGTTTTAATTCCGTTATTTCACGGGTTTTTATTTGTTTTATGAATAAAAGGGTGGGAATAAATGAAAATCTGAAAATAAAGATTTTAACCAAGGCATATTAATCGCTTTAATAGAAACAAAATTACTGTAATACTCAATAATGAAAATTTTCGTTAAGGCGGCGATAGGCGGAGACCTCTCGCGCCCGGCATTGGTTGCGGCCATGCTGCGGGGCGAGACGGAGTGGGAAGCGGTCGCCTCCTTCTGCGAAGCAGTTATGCTCGCGAAGGAGGAGGCGGGCCGCGTGAGGGAGAGGACAATGTCCTCCCTCCGCCCCACCCGCGGTGGTGGACGCCCACGGCGACGGACGTTGCAAGACGATCTCCGGCCACCGTAGGCGCGGGCATGCGGGCGGCGAGTAAAGGGCAACTCGCAGCCCGACCATGGACCATGCCCGGGTCGACGGCGCGTTGTGTTCCACGCGCGCCTCAAAGAGCGTCAGCATAATGACGGGGCCCCCTCTTTAGAGGGCCAAAGCCTGCCGGGGTCACGGGACTTATCTCATTACCGTGACCCCGGAACATAAAGGGCTATTGAAGTACACCGTGGATTTTAGTCAGTACAAGTCTGACAGTCCCTCCCGCCCTGCCCGGGGTGGGAGGACTCATTTGATGATTTTACCACGATAAAAAATAAAAAAAAGTACTGACAAACTTCCCCGCGGGGACTTCAACGCCAAAAATGTGTCCTGGGGTTCCCGGTTTACGGACGTTGTGCGGGGCAGAAGGCTCGAGCACTGGGCCCTGGCGCAGGGCCTGGTCATCGAGAACCGCGGGGTTCTGTCCCCACGTGCGTGCGGTGGGCGGGCGAGTCGGTGGTGGACGTTAAGTTCACCACCTCAGACCTGTCGCCGCGCGTCACCAGCTGGCGCGTTGTGGAGGAGGTGGAGACCTATTCCGATCACCGGTATATCCGGTTTGACGTCTCCGCCCAGATCTCAGACGCGCCGTTCCCAAGTGGACGGAACCCAAGTAGTCCGCGATGGGCGCTGAAGCAGCTGGACCGGGAGCTATTCCTGGAAGCCTCGATCGTGCAGGCCTGGGTGTCACCACCGGATAGGCCTGCCGACATCAACGACGAGGCGGCGTGGTTCCGGGAGGCCATGATGGATATCTGCGACGTGGCCATGCCCCGGGTCCGGCAAGGACGCGCCCGGCATCAGCTATACTGGTGGTCGAACAAGCTGGCAGCACTGCGCGAGGCGTGCGTTGCCGCGCGACGCCGGTACACCAGGTTCCGCAGGCGCCGCACCTGACCTCCGGATGCGGCGACTGTAAAGGCGGAGCTGCGCGAAGGCTACAGGGCAGCGAAGACCGTCCTCCGCGACGAGATCTGGCGGGCCAAGGAATTGGCCCGCAAGGAGATGCTGGAGACTCTGAACGGGGACCCATGGGGCCGGCCCTACAAGTGGGCGAGACAGAAGTTCCGCCCCTGGGCTCCCACGTTGACGCAGAGTCTCCGGCCTCAGTTCGTGGAGGAAGTGGTGAGCGCCCTGTCCCCATCACGAGGGAAGCATACTCCCCCGCCTATGGCTCCGTCTCCGACGGAATCTGACGGTGAAGCTGGCGCAAACGCGGACCACAGCGACGACGACGTCTACGACGCTCCGGAGGTGACCGAGGTAGACCTGAGAGTGGCGGTGCTACGGCTCAAGGTCAAAAATATCGCCCCAGGACCCGACGGCCTGCCAGGAAAAGCCTGGGTCGTGGCCTCCGAAACTTCGGGCGTCGACTGGGGGGGCTATTCAGCGCATGCCTGGAGAGGGGCCAGTTCCCGCTTCACTGGAAGACGGGGAAACTGGTCCTGATCCAGAAGCCCGGGCGCCCTGCGGACTCTCCGTCCGCATTCCGGCCCATCGTGCTGCTCGACGAGGTGGGCAAGCTCTTTGAAAGAGTAATTGCAAACCGTCTCGTCGGGCACCTGAATCGGGTGGGTCCGGACCTTGCGGAGAGCCAGTTTGGCTTCCGCAGGGGGCGTTCGACGGTGGATGCCATCATGCGCGTGAGAGCCCTCACGACGGGGGATGCAATGGCCCGGGGCAGGGTAGTCGTGGCAGTGTCTTTGGACATCACCAACGCCTTCAACACCCTGCCCTGGAGTTACATCAGAGGGGCACTCCGGTATCACCGGGTGCCGACCTACCTCCGTCGTATAGTCGAGGACTACCTGACGGACAGAGCCGTCATCTACCCCGGTCACCGGGGAGAATGGAACCGGCGAGAGGTGTCGTGCGGTATTCCACAGGGATCGGTCTTGGAGTTCTTTCTCTAATCTTCTTCAGACTTTCGCTCATATTTGAGTAAACACTAATTTTACTTGTTTATGTCGAAAATCTATGCACTGCTAAGACATGCGGCGCGGGGGGATAGAGAGCAGGACAAACAAAAGAGACAAAAGAAACTGGACAAAAAAAGAGCGGGATAGGGCGCAGTGAGAGCCACGATGCTTGCGCGCTGCTTTGTCTTGACATTAGAACTAATAATAATGTTATATTGTTGTGTTTTGGAAAGCCTTATTGACATTACTAGTCATTTTGAAAAAAAAAAAAAACACCCAGTACGCAATAAATATAAATATCCACCATTTTGAGTAAATATCCGATAAAAACGGATAAATACGAGTATTTATCCATTTCGGATAAATACTCGAGTATTTATCCTCTGAGTATTTATCCTCTGCCCATCACTACTCGACGTCGTTTGCTCGACATCTACGGAAAAAAGTTTGGTAGTGCGAAGAAGGCAAATGACGAGCGACACTGTCCCACAAGCCCACAAAGTCGCGGGGAATAGCTACATAAAAGTCTGGCAACATGTTTCGGCAACATTTCTCCTAGTGACAACGGCTTATTCCCCGAGTACTCCTTTCCCAGCGGCCCCGTTCCGGAGGACCCCGAATGATTTCAAACCTTTTTTATTTTTTTCGCGACTGTCTCACGTATATTCTTATTTTAAACTGTTTTTTTTTAATAATTAAAACCTTTAGCTTTTTAAGGCTACTGTACCTACATAAATTTAATACCACAAAGTAATCAATGATTTATAAAACGTTAACTTTGTTGTAAGCCTTCACTTGACCAGTCATTAAATAAACAGAGTGCTCTTAAAGGTAATGATACTTGTTATAAGTAAGGGAACAAGCTTTATGTTATTTAAAAAAAAATTACCAATTTAAATAATAATTTAGGTTTACTTTATTTTGTTATTCTTGAACTAAATATAAAACCGTTTGTTTAACAATGAAGGTAATTCTGAACTAAAAATTTTACAAAAATAATCTTTTTTGAAATTACATTCAGATTCAAAATCTGAATGTAATTGAATCTATTTTTAATTCTGAATGTGTGACATTAACAATTATTTTATTCATACCTATTATTTATGTGACAATATAAACGAAGATTTTTAGATACTCTTTGATTTTCCAAAGCTATTCTTTGTAACCGAAAGCCATCATCCACAAGCCCACATTCTCATATTTAGCCGATACAGGCTTTAGAGTTTTGAACACAAACATGTCGCTGTAATCCTGCCTGCTACTCGCCCCTATTCCAGGAAATCGGTTTATCTAAAAGCTTTTGACTTTGTTAATGTCCAACAAGCGTGAAACGGGTCACGTAGCGGATAATTTGTCGTTCATACTTAGAGTGCTTAAATCCCACACATTTTTTTAAACATTCGTTATATTCTTTTAACAATAGTTAGTTCAACTGTTGGTCAAACAACTGGCTCTTAGCCATTTAATTTGTGGTTGTAATAAAGTGATGTGTTTGTGATAATAACCACGAGAAGGAATCAAAATTTTAGAGAACACTATTCTGTTCTACATACATTAGTTTGCAATTTTCCGTTGTCTATTCGCTTTCATTGTTCTGAATTCACAAAGATAGTGACATGAAAACCCTGAAAAACACACAGCCAGAGGGAATCGCATTTAGCTTAGAACGTGGTAGTTTTTTTATTCCCGTACGTCGCAATTTTAATACATTGGCAACACATAGGAAATTATTTGTCAAAAATCCTTCACACTTGAAATTAATGGATAATGTGCAATGGTTTTCTTTTATTTCAATTGTGGGAACAAGTATATTTTTTCCAATGTAAGAGGTAAGTCTGCTTTTACATCTAGGCAACTTTTGTGCGACTGTCGCGTCGGTCGGCATCGCGCGACAGATGCTCCTAATGCGAGGCTGTTCTTATAAAATGTGAAAGTCTGTGCTAATGGAATCTGCCGCGCTACTGTTGTGCTGCTAACGTCCTAATGTAAAAGCAACTCAATCATAAAAGGCTTTTCAGTTACTTCAATTTCGGAATTGCACATACGAGTAGCACAGTTGTGATCACCAAAAGAAAATGCCTATAGCAATAAAGGCTCGAACAGACACACGCGATTAATCGCGCTGCGCCAACGAGCCAAGCTAATTTCCACTCAAAATGTACTGCGAATGGACCGCGACAAGTCGCCCCGCGCGATTAATCGTGTGTGTCTGCTCGAGGCTTAAGTCCGCCATTTTTGATTGCGTGTGAGTGAAATATGGAATTTTGAACAAAAATAGAAAACGTATACAGTTGTTAACTCTTTTTTATTAAAATGACAATTAAAAATAAGGATTTAAAAGAAAATTCAATAGGATAGTATTCTGAAGCATTGTCACGATCTATAGATGCGAATCAACAGAAGCAAGTTTGCCGATGTACCGCATAATATTGATTCAATTCCTCTTTTGTGAGAAGAAATGAATAGATAGTGAGTGTTATCAATTCAACCCACTTTTTCACGCAATATCTGCTCTTCATCGGTAATGTTGACATGACATTTAAGGATCTTGTGACCTTTCAATTGTCTTTTTCAGATTTTCTGTTTCCTTGACTTTGAAATACGAGAGTATTGAAGTATAAAACATGACCATTATTGAAAACAATACTTCCTACTGATATTATAAACGTGAAAGTTTGTTTGGATGGATGGATGGATGTTTATTACTCTTTCTCGCAAAAACTGCTGAACAGATTTGGATGAAAGGTACTGAAATAGTTTATGACCTGGATTAACACATAGGATCGTTTTTATCCCAATTTTGTGTTCCCGGGGGATAATTTTCGAGATCATCATCATCATATCAGCCGTAAGACGTCCACTGCTGATCATAGGCCTCCCCTTTAGACTTCCAATAGGACCGGTTGTAAGCGGCCTGCATCCAGCGTGATCCTGTGGCCTTCATAAGATCGTTTGCTCACCTTGTAGGTGGACGTCCTACGCTGCGCTTGCCGGTGCGTGGTCTCCATTCGAGAACCTTACGGCCCCATCAGCCATCAGTTCTGCGTGCTATATAATTTTCGTGTTGGAGCGGGTGAAACCGCTGCCGCTGGCAAAAGCTAGCAATATCAACAAATATTACCGAATATTTGTCGATTTTGAACAGACAATCGCCATATTTCTGCTATGCGAATAGTACCGTTATGTAGTAGGTACTGTGCTTTGGTCGATGTTCACTACATATTTGATTAAATTCCAATATTGAATGCGGAAAGCGTTCAGGAACTGATTTTAAGATCGGTTCTTGGAAACCCGCTATCTTGATTTGGATTCGTTTGAATATATGGATGTGACAAATTGTGCCTGTGTTCACATTCATTTTTATACATCCTCGTTTATTGTGTTTTGCGTCTCAACATGTATAAAAACATGTATTTGATGCGATATACATCTTTCAAGCAAACAATTTTTTCCATCGGAACAATTCGGGCAAGTGCTTATTTAAATTTATTGGCGGTCAACCCTATAAATACTTACCACACAACATTACAACATATTTTCACAAGTACGTACTATATAGGGTGTTAAAAAATCAACTGCAGGAATTTCGTGTGTGTCATCATCATCATCATCATCTCAGCCATAGGACGTCCACTGCTGAACATAGGCCTCCCCTTTAGACCTCCACATATACCGGTTGGAAGCGACCTGCATCCAGCGTCTTCCGGCGACCTTTATAAGGTCGTCTGTCCACCTCGTTGGTGGACGTCCTACGCTGCGCTTGCTAGCCCGCGGTCTCCACTCTAGCACTTTTCGACCCCATCGGCCATCTGCTCTGCGAGCAATTAAAATTATTAATTTTTTTTTCAAGCATTTCTCTTTTGGCCGATTAATATGGCCAATAAAATAAGTTATTTGCAAGTATTTCGATAAATTGCCAGTCCAAAGTCTGCAAAATGTGATGGGAAAGTTGGAATCAGCTGTGAACGCTACACACGGGTGAACGACCTAAAAGAGCAGTCAAATTCATTAACATGGTCAAAAAAAATGCTCGAAAAAAAAAATTTATTTTGGAATGTACTTGGTTTTTGATACCGAGTACGCACACGAAATTCCTGCAGTTGATTTTTTAACACCTTGTATTAGTTCTGCATAATAAATGTAGTTTCTATTTAATACAAAAATTGGCAAGAACGCTTTTGTAACACAAGTTCGTAAGTATACAGTATCAAGTTTTACTAAGTTACCGAAAAACAAATTATGATCACGTTACATAAGTTCTACTTTATATTCGAATTAGGGGCGCCGGCTTCAGAAAACGTGTCTTCGTCTTACAGAAACTAGTCTGCCAGACCACGTGTTCTTCTGAGAAATTAATTTTCAAAGGATAATTAACAAAATTTCCATCTATTCAATGAAGCTTTGTCTCTTAACAGATTGTCTCTTGCTAATTTTCGTTGTTGTTCTATTAGTATCCGTCTGTGTTACGTCTTCTTTTGTTTTAATATTAGACACTGAATAGATTCAATGCCTGGCTTATTTGATAAATTAAATAAGTTTCTACGTCTTTTCAAAACATAAGATTATCTACAATTTTAAAATTAGATTATGATTTGTTAACACGACTATTTGATCTTTATACGAGTAAGTCTTGACCAGTTTGATGGCAATTAGGTAAAGTTTTTTTTAGGTCCACCAGGTACTATATATTTTTTCCCACCAAATTATAATAAAAATGGGTATAAAACGAACGAAGTTTGGTCGTCCAAGTATGTACTATGTTTAATCCTTCCTACTAACATCCAGAAAATCATTCAACCAATCACAGTAGTTTTCATGTGCTTGATAATTTGCGGATATTGATTTCCGGGATCGGGCGTCGCGTCGTCATTTCAGGCTATTGCAGTCCATAGCTGGACATTGGCCTCTCCCAAGGCACGATACAGCACTAGCGCAGCCTCCATTCGAGAACCTTCCTACTCCACCTGTCGTCGTTCTGCGTACCGAAGTTTAATAAGATTTTGATCCCACTTCAATAGTGCAGAAATTCAAACTGAATGGGTACTTTCCGCCCTCCACTCCGACGTCCAGCATTCGTGCCAAATGTCAACAGTCCATTGTGATTTGTGAAGTGAAGCCCACGCAAAAACATTCGTTCGCTGTGGTATTTGAATTTAACTTTTAACTCAGTTATTAACTTTTACGAAAATATTATTGCGGACGAGATTGCGGAGATTCCTTGTTTTTCAAGTATTAAACACTAGCTTCCGCCCGCGACTCCGTCCGCGCGGATGTCGGTCTTCGCGTGTATGGTTTATTTCTCCATTTTGAGTAACTCTGACAATGACATCTTATAAATATCTATTGGACCCAAATACGGCTAAGCCTATAATAATTAAGGAGATCTATTGAGCTACTGCTGTTGAGCTCGCGTTCTGTAGTATTTTTTTCATAGTAATTCCGACCTTGTATTTACAAATAACTGATCGGAACAGTAATCAAAAAGGTCGCGCTGAAAAGCACGGTTTGAAATTACACGCATACAATATTAATTCCACGGACGACCGCTCGCCACACTGGACACGTCCGCCGCTCGCATCAAAATTCAGAATTTATATGGATCGCGCGGCGTCTCGTAGTAGTCGCGGCGCCCCCGCAAGGGGGCGCGGCTGGCGGGTATGGGCTGTGCCCTTGTTCCCGCGGGATCGGGGTGTTGTGCCCGCAACGTGTGCGGGCACACGCGCTGGGGCGGCATATAGCCTTAAAAATCCTACGGGCGCGCGTGCTAAGTGACGCGCGCCGGGGTGTGTGGCTGCACATCGTTGCTTACAGGCGCGCCGCGGTACTGTCGGCAGTACCGCTTGCTTCACTGCGCCCCGGCGGTCTGCCCCTGCCAGGTGAGACCCCCAGTTACCTGGGCGAGGCCCGGCAGAGAGCGACCGATCGCGCGGCGCGGAACGCGGCTCCTTATACAGGGTGTCCAGTAAAGAATGGATAACCTTGGAAAGGCTCATAGTAGAACAAAAGGCGATTCAGAAAAAAATCAAAAAAAAAATCAATACCGAGTATCTCCTAAGATATGTCACTTTTAAAAATTTTGATAATTTTTGGTACCCTACTTTACATTCTTGCACACCGCGACCACAAATTGATGAAATCCACCATTTTTTTACTGTTAAAATAATCTACATTAACTGAGCTGGTAGATGAGCAATAAATAGTAACACTGTTAATACACGGCTTTTCAAAAAATTAACTCGAATTAGAGCTTTAGTGAAAAAAATGAGAAAAAATTTCGTTATGACAAAGTTTAAGCAACCATAGCACGAAAAAAACGTATGACAACACACGTGACCAATAATTTTAAAATAATCTGCACTTAATGCAGATTTTGAAATGATATTACTTATCATTGTACGTAATGTAAATAATGAATTATTGCTAATTGTGTTTGAAAGGAGAGAAAATTATTGCTGAGAAAAGTTTGAAACATTTAGGTATTTCAGGTAAACCCCATACATTATAAGAATTTCACCGAAGTAAAAAAAGTCTCATCTTCTAGATGCTTCGAATGACACCTATATCAAATCTGTTGGATACCTTCACCCAGGTTAGGTTAGCAAATTTCTCTCCTTTCAAACACAAATAGCAATTATTCATTATCTTCAATAGGTACAATGACGAAAAAAACGTATGGCAACCCAGGTGACCAATAATTTTAAAATGAAATGCACTTAATGCAGATTTCAAAATGGTATTATTCATCATTGTACCTATTGAAAATAATGAATAATTGCTATTTGTGTTTGAAAGGAGAGAAATTGGCTTACCTAACCTAACCTGGGTGAAGGTGGGTGAAGGTATCCAACAGATTTGAAATAGGTGTCATTCGAAGCGTCTAGAAGATGAGACTTTTTTTTTCTTCGGTGAAATTCTTAAAATGTGTGGGGTTTACCTGGAATACCTGAATATTTCAAACTTTTCTCAGCAGCAATTTTCTCTCCTTTCAAACTCAATTAGCAATAATTTATTATTTACATTAGGTACAATGATAAATAATACCTTATTGAAATCTGCATTACGTGCATATTATTTTAAAATTATTGGTCACCTGTGTTGCCATACGTTTTTTTCATGCTATGGTTGCTTAAACTTTGTCTCAATGAAAAATTTTCTCAATTTTTTCACTAAAGTACTAATTCGAGTTCATTTTTTAAAAAGCTGTTTAGTAGCAGTGTTACTATTTACTGCTCATCTATTAGCACAGTTAATGCAGATTATTTTATCAATAAAAAAATGATGGAATTCATCAATTTGTGGTCGTGGTGTGCAAGAATGTAAAGTAGGGTACCAAAAATTATCAATATTCTTAAAAGTGACATATCTTAGGAAATACTTGGTATTGATTTTTTTTTGTATTTTTTTCTGAATCGCCTTTAGTTCTACTATGACCCATTTCAAGGTTATCCATTCATTACTGGACACCCTGTATAGGAGTCGGGGAGGCGTGGCCCGCGTGTGCCGCAAACGGTTCAAGCCAAATCCGACTTTCGGCGCTGAATCCACTGCGGGTAATGCAACGTGTGTTCGCGGTTCTACAGAACAACGTCTATGAATAAAACTGAAAAATAAGATTTTTAAGGGATGTTAGTCACCTGTACTTTACTTCACTAAGAAGCGGTCCAATTAAGGCGAGGAATAAATAATATAGTAGGGATGTGAAAATATAATCGATTATGGAAAAAAACGATTAAAAATCGATTTTTTTTAAGTAAAAATCGATTTTAATACGCGATTTTATTTTTGTGAATAATCGATTAATAATCGATTATTTTTATTTTCAATTATTACCGATTTTTGATCTGCAATCCCCCCCCCCTCCCCCCGACATTAAGTTTAGTCTTCTGGCCCGGAGCCCGGAACGTGAACTGCCAAAGAATACTATCTCCAATTTAAAATGTCACTTACGCGATATCTTCCGTGATTATATTATATTTGTTTGAGTTCCCGATATTTCGACGCGTAGTCAACCCGCGATCATGGCGCTAGGCGCTACAGCGTCGTAATAACAGGAACTCGAACAAATATATAATCACGGAAGATATCCTGTAAGTGACATTTTTTTTATAGACAAACCGTGAAAGTTTAAAACAGTGTTTATTTATTTGATACTTAATATTTTATTTTATTTGTTTAATTTATGTGAAAAACATTTTAATTGGAACCTTTTTTATTTTGATAGCTAAAACTTTAATTTGTGATGATTATAATTATTATAAGCTATTGATAAAATATTTATGGCGTTTATTTTGAACTTAATTGACAAATTAGCAAAAATCGATTAATGTAAAAAAATCGATTATTTTATTAAGAAAAATCGATTATTAATTAATCGATTCTTCATGCTACAAAAAAAAATCGATTTATGAAAAATCGATTTTTTAGGTACAATGTCACATCCCTATAATATAGCACTATGTATCGGTATAATAGCGTATATTACTATCCTAGGACACGGTAGGTTCACAAACGGGCTCACACAATAAAAATTATTCTGACCTCTTATACTTTCACCGGTAACGAAACCATAGCGCGATCTATCTCGACGCCAACGCCATCTATCGAGTGCGGTGACAACTCTTGACCAAAAATGATTATTAGATCACGCTATGATTTCGTTCTAAATCCCAACATCACCGTTGCCGGCACGAAGAGAAGTTCGGTTTCTTGACAAAGATTTATTGTCCACAACGCAACGTACAAATTATTTATATAAAATAGGACAAGTCCCGACCACCTTTTCCCAGGGAGGACGAAGGCAGGGGTTTTTGGTCCTCTAAACCAAAAATAACAGAATTGAATTACTGTTTAATTTTATGATAAAACTTGGTGGCCGAGTCTTGTGTAGCTATTAGGACGTAGCCCGCAAGTGCACTGCTAGCAGCTAGCTAAGTCACACAGAAAAATAATAAGGTCGTGGTAGTCATTAACTCTCGGCGAATCTTAACACCGCGATTCAGAAATGCGCGTCATAGGCACAACGCCATCTAGTGGTGAGTGGTGGAACCTTTTTAGAAATCAATGGAGGCAGGCGTGGCGTAATGTTCTACCTTGATAATAGGTGTCGCCAGTGGTTCCATAATAAGGGTTTGTTACAGATTTTTTTTTCTACGTATTTTTCCAGGATAAAAAGTATCCTATTTTATGCCCAGGATAATAAGGTATAATTATACCAAGTTTCATCGAAATCGAACCGTTAGTTTTCACGTGATGCCTGCACATACAGACAGACAGACAGACAGACAGACAGACAGACAGACAAAAATTTTTTTAATCACCTATTTGGGTTTGGTATCGATCCAGCAACACCCCCCGCTATTTATTTTTTCAATATTTTCAATGTACAGAATTGACCCCTCTACAGATTTATTATATGTATATAGATAAGCAAAGGAATTCTACGAGTAACTAATAAGTACATTTAGGTATATCGTAAAAGTCAACAATTTCACATATTTTCCAGCGCTGAGTGATGGTATTAAATATTTAAAAAAGAAATACTTGCTTTTGAAGCTAACTGACTCAGTAATAGAATAATTTAAACAATAAACCTTGTAATTATTTCCAAAACTTATTTATAAGAACAACACGACCTTTAAGTGAGTTGTTTCGTCAAACTTTAACAATAATAATGGCAAATTAATTGCTATTGATGTTCAGTTAGTTCGTAACAAGTGTCTGAACAAATTCAGGTGTCTAAACTTTGTTGATGTTAAAAGTAGACTTTCAAATAACTGTTTATTTGGGATTTTAAAGTTTATTTGCTTCAAAATTTCCAAGGCTATATTTATCTTAAGAATTCAGACAATGAGGTCGAAAGTTCTGTTATCAAGGACTCTGCTCGGGCACGCCGCAATCGCGGTGGTAAGATCCCTCTTTGAGGAGTGGCTGGATAGGCCCCACGGCGTCCTCACCTACCGCTTGACGCAGGTCCTCACCGGACACGGATGTTTCGGGAGGTACCTGTGTCTGATGAGGAAGGAGGAAACGTCTGGGTGTCACCACTGCGAGGATCGCCCGGAGGACACGGTGGAGCATACGGTGCAGGACTGCCCCGCTTGGCCAGAGCGTCGCCGTGTCCTCACGCAGGTGATAGGTGACGACCTCTCGTGCCCGGTTTTGGTCGCGGCCATGCTGCGGAGCAAGACGGAGTCTCCTTCTGAGAAGCAGTCATGCTCGCGAAGGAAGAGGCGGGACGCAGTGGTAGACGCCCACGACGACAGACATCGCGGGACGATCTCCGGCCACCGTAGGCGTGGGCATGTGGGCGGCGAGTAATGGGCGACTCGCTGTCCGACCATGGCCGTGCCCGGGTCGACGGCGCGTTGTGTTCCACGCTCCCTTCAAAGAGCGTGAGCATGATTACGGGGGATCTAGAGGGCCAAAGCCTGCCGGGGTCGCGGGACTTATCTCATTACCGTGACCCTGGAACGTAAAGGGCTATTGAAGGACACCGTGGATTTTAGTCAGTATACGAGTCTGACAGTCCCTCCCGCCTTGCCATGGGTGGGAGGACTCGTTTGATAATTTTACCACGATAAAAAAAATCAAGGACTCTGCTATGCTTAAACTAACTTGCAGGCAGGAAAATACATAACTAAAATATTTGTACTGAATTTGACATATTTTTCTTGTTTGCATTTTTCTTGTCAATAAACGCCATCTTGAAGTGCAAACTTAAAGTAGTCATGCTGTCGACAGCTTAGACTAGATTAAAATAAATTTAAATTGTAAGACGAAATCATTTAAATTTATTTTAATTTAAAAGCTTATTTTCTCCTTAAGTAACGTAACTTTCTGATCAAAACTAGCTTCAAAGTCATGTTTATAAATGGCTGGTTTGAAATTTTGGTATCCTTCACCATGGGATTTATATTACAACAATTTTGATTTTATAATTGCTAAAAGACTTTGTTTACCGACATACTTTGAGCATTTTTTACTGGAAATGCTTCTTATTTTAAGTGCGTTTTATTTCGTGTAAGTAATGAGCAACGGTTAACATTTCCTGAAAACAAGTTATAAATGTTATTATCGTTGCATAAGTTGTTAGTGTTTAGACTAGACAATTGATAATGGATTACTACTTGTATTTGAACTCATCATCAGCCTTCAATGATCCCACTGTTGGGACACAGGCCTCCTCTCTGTGAGAGGGAGTGGACCATAATCTATCACGCGGACCCAGTGCGGGTTGGTAGATGTCACATGTCTTCGAATTTGGTGGTTCTAGGACATGCCGGTTTCCTCACGATGTTTTCCTTGACCGTTTTGAGAGCAGTGGTGATGAAATAAATTACACAAAGTAATGCGCCAGGCTGGGTTCGAACCCACGACATACAACCCGTAAGTCGGGGCTGATACCACTGGGCCACCACTGCTCTCATATTTGTTTTTGAACTACTCGCACATAATACCTACATTTGCGAAAGAAAGTTAGAAAATCAATTTTAAGAAATTATTTTTAGACCCAAAAATAAAAAAAAACCTTACCTACATTAGGCCTCTATGCAGTGAGGGATAGGCCGTAAAACAAATCGTCAAACTATCATAACATAAAATAGATCAGATAGCTGATATCTGATCGTTATCCAAATAAAACCTTTTTCATTTTAAGTTTATTTTGCAAACCGTTAACATATTTATTCTCTTTTTTATGAGGTGGCAAAATCATCAACCGTTTTCTTTCAATTGTTCTTTACGTTCGAGGGTTATGCTTACCTGTCTAGACAGTCCCAGGATTGGTATTTTATATGCCGTTTACAAACCGCCGCTCCACGCCACAAAACCAGAATTCTGTACCCTTAGTGAAAAGTGATACAACTCGACTGCCTTCTTTAAGCAAAAAAGGCACATCTGCGCAAAAATATGCAAAGAAAAATAAGCTTTACTACTACTACTTAAGGCTAACTAAGGCTAAGGCTACTTAAGGCTTTTTGCTTCAAGAAGGCAGTCGAGTTGTATCACTTTTCACTAAGGGTACAGAATTATTTCAACCGACTGCAAAAAAAAACAAATAGGTTGTTTGAACATACTAGTTTCAGCACCGCCACAACATCGCGGACTGCGCTGGCATGTAAACAACGTTGGCTTCAGTCCTTTGTTAGTTTTAGTGAGCGTTTGAGATTCCTGACATTGTGGCGTTTGTCAGTTAGTACCTACTGCCCAGCTAGCTTACATAAAATGGCCTCTGCGAATGTCCGAACAATTTTAATTTCTGCTCTATATTTTATTGATGTTCTAAATGAGAATGTTTGGATAAATAGATTTTTGCTGAACGAAGCTAGTAAAAATTTGAAACTACTTTCTGTAAAAAAAAAAATCGGTTTATTCCAGAAGTCCTCACCGAGAAATCCCTACTATTGATAAAGTATTATGTATCGTGAAAGAGTATTACTTTTGTATGGTTTTTCTTTCATTCAAATAGTGTGCATCGTGATTAGGTATCACTTTTGTATGGCTTTTCTAAAAATTACGATCTAAGATTTCTCAGTGGGGATACTTTACTTTTTTTTTCAGAAATCTCCACTATTACATAAATTCACCCCAATGGGTATTATGGAAAAATAAGTAACAATTCCCACAACAGTCCTTTAAACACAAAGTTAAATCTTGAAATCCTAAAAACAGGAAAGAAGCCTCGCGTATAAGGGCTTTCTCGATCCAGCTTATATTGATAACTCGCTTCCGCCCGCGACTCCGTCCGCGCGGATGTCGGTCTTCGCGTGGATGGTTTATTTCTCCATTTTGAGTAACTCTGACAATGACATCTTATAAATATCTATTGGACCCAAATACGGCTAAGCCTATAATAATTAAGGAGATCCCTCTATTGAGCTACTGCTGTTGAGCTCGCGTTCTGTAGTAAGTATTTTTTTCATAGTAATTCCGACCTTGTATTTACAAATAACTGATCGGAACAGTAATCAAAAAGGTCGCGCTGAAAAGCACGGTTTGAAATTACACGCATACAATATTAATTCCACGGACGACCGCTCGCCACACTGGACACGTCCGCTCGCATCAAAATTCAGAATTTATATGGAATAGAAAAATAATAAAGTCGCGGTAGTCATTAACTCTCGGAGAATCTTAACACCGCGATTCAGAAATGCGCGTCATAGGCACAACGCCATCTAGTGGTGAGTGGTGGAACCTTTTTAGAAATCAATGGAGGCAGGCGTGGCGTATGTAATGTACTTGATAATAGGTGTCGCCAGTGGTTCCATAATAAGGTTTGTTACAGATTTTTTTTTCTACGTATTTTTCCAGGATAAAAAATATCCTATTTTATGCCCAGGATAATAAGGTATAATTATACCAAGTTTCATCGAAATCGAACCGTTAGTTTTCACGTGATACCTGCATATACAGACAGACAGACAAAAAATTTTTTAATCACATATTTGGGTTTGGTATCGATCCAGCAACACCCCCCGCTATTTATTTTTTCAATATTTTCAATGTACAGAATTGACCCTTCTACAGATTTATTATATGTATAGATAGACATTTAATTCTGTAATGGTAATTATAGTTTAGTTAATTTTCTGCAAACAGTGTAGCAAACTATGTAGCTGGAAATTATACATAAGCGCTCACTCGCTCAGTGTTCCTATACTTTTCGCATACTTTACAATATTACAGTCCCGATATCTACGTTCTGGTTTAGAATATTTTCAATCTACACTCAGGAAATAATGATGGTGATGACTCAATGAATTTCCCCTTTTCCTCAATTTGTTATCCGAATGTCCTTCAGAAGTTTTGGCTTCAGGGGACTGTAACAAACTTTTAGAACTCCTACTCTGTTGTTGTGAAATTCGCGGAATTTGGGAAGTATATAAATATTAGGTATGTATTATCTGCCTTTCAAGTGCTCATGAGTCATTCTATAGTCACCAGCATTAAATATTCTTCAGCCTACTATCTGTATGAGTGGTGCTTACAACAATCTTACAACAATAATTTATCTCCGCTTATTGTATGAAGATGCTATAAAACTCAATTTTACGACAGACGTATCAAGGCTCTATAAACAACGCAAATGTAATATAGTGTATTCTCAAAATAATGAATAAATCATTTTCCACAATGTTATACAGCGTCAATTGCCTTAATTTCTTGCAATTTCATACTAATTAACGCAAGTCAACAAGTCTATGTTCGACAGTGAATTTGACTACTTCACTTGTAATTTCACCACTACAGCAAGAATTCGAGTGTAACGCTGTCAATGCAGTATGTTTATGAAAATGGAGCTTCACTCTGACGGCCGTAGCTTTATACATAACTATGAAAACAGTCATCGAAGCATTGAGTACTTCCAATTCAAAATTGATTAAGCTTTAATAGTTATCGTTATTTGAAATCCAACCTTATTGCCTTTTAAAAATACACATTTTCCTTTGCAATAAAATATTTCATTTCCACATTGATTGACGGCCTTTTTCTGGCTATTGCCCCAACACGGATTTGTTTGCGTAGGCGAATTTTGTCATCTCTGGTCCATTGAATCGTGTTTGAGGCAAACTGATACAATATCGATATGTCCGGGGGACCCCAATCGGAATAACCAATAACATCTGTTTTTGGCTCTGACCTTTGAACTTTTGGTCCATTCAGTTGCGTCATGCGTGATTAGATGTGAGGTTTTCCAGTAGCGGTTTCGTCGGGAGAGACTTTTTGTGACGGAACAGCCGCAAATTGACGATATGAGAGCAAAAACTGTGTGAAACAAACGAGATGAGTTTTGTTTCCTCTTTTTTTGCGCACTCGTGGGAGGATCGCGTACACATGTATGATAATTCTGGAGTTGTTAATTTGCACGTTGAAATATGGTTTATTTTTACGTTGTTGTTAGGTTTTTCATTTTGATGAAGCTTTAATTTTCCATTATTTTAACCCTGAAAGAGTAGAACTGCCAAGTTTTGTTTAGCGATAGCTTACCTCAACTTTATCCAACTTTAAGGACCAGTTGTTTGTTCATCATCATCATCAGCCGGAAAACGTCCACTGCTGAACAGTTGTTTGTTGTTTAACAAATATTTAAAAACTAAACAACAGTTTAACTTATAGTTTACTTAACTACTGTTAAACAACTGAGTCCTGAGTCCTTAGGTCATACACGCACATTTAATATTTATCTAAATTTGATATTTATTTAAATATGTAGAATTACAGTGATTAATAAACAAGAAACCTTTAGGAAAGTAATCGTAACGTTCTTGAGAAATTTTTGCTGAACCAATTGAAATTTTCAGCTCAAAATTGATGAATTGAGGAACTTTAACATCTAGATATAAAGTGAGATTCTCTTTACAATGGTCAGACAAAATATTGCTTGATGTTTTCACAACAATCCGAAAACCATTCAGTCCAATCTAGACATGTGCTTCCTGTCACTTCCAATTAGAATCGTCGTCACAAGTCCAAACAAGAGACTACATAGTACTAAGATTTAATCCATATGCTAACTAAGGAAATTCCTGGTGCGATACTCCATTGTGCGGAGTTTCCTGAGAGCTGGTTCACATTAGGTCGGAACGACAGTTTTGTCGGGCCGGCAAACGTGTCGGGTCCTTATTGGCATATGTATTTCAATAGCGCCGTTCACATTAGGGCGACCCGACAAAACTGTCGGAGCCGACACTTTTACCGTACGTTCAGCCACGATTTCTGTCGGACGGACATCATATTGGCGTACTAGGAAGTATGGCGCCGTTCACATTTGTCGGCGCGAAGCGGCGGCGACACCCGCCCGCCGCCCTCCCACACGCCCGTTCCCTGCTCTCGGCACTCGCGCAAGTAGTTTCGTCGACGTGTATGCAGAGAAGACACGTTTAAATATGGAGGGCGAAATAAATGTTGAAGTTTTGATTTCTCTTGTGGAAGACAGGAGTTTATTAAAGTTTGAAAAGTTCCAACTTCATTTCGCTCGGCAATTATTGGATGCACCCAATATTTCCTTTTTCTTTTTTTCTGCCTTCTATTTAAATAGGTACCACATTGCAATGAAAACGTCGTCGTCGTCCTATACGAAAGCCAACTCACAACTGCTTTGTGACGGGCAGTAAAACGATCGTACCGACGGTTATATTCACATTAGGTCGGGTCGGCAGCGTCTAGTGTGAACAGCAAGACTCGACAGCCGGTCAACGGTAAACTGTCGGTCCGACCTAATGTGAACCAGCTCTGACAGTTGTAATTTGATTTTCATTAAGCTACGTGCGCGTTTGGAATTTGTCAACACCGTTCTTAGTATTCTACGCAGGGAAGTAATTTCTTGATTAGCTTTGTACAGATAATAACAGATAAAAGAGGATCTCCTGGCTTTTGTATTTGTAATAAGACTAGGTAATAATTTGCAATTATATTTTAACAATTAAAATAAAACAAACTGTTCCTCCCGGTTTCACGTTCGCTGCTCGGCTCCTAATTGGTCATAGGTAGATGTTATAGCCTATAGCCTTCCTAGGTAAATGGATTAGCATACAAAACAAAAACGTGTGGCACTCGGTGACTGCCGCGGTAAAGCTAGTGCATAGCATTTTTTATTATTTATTTATTATACCTATTTATTACTGTACTAATTAGGCTACGGTCAGCCACGTCAATCAAGTGAAACGTCATCTCTCCTCCTCCTCCCTCTCCCTCTCCATCTCCATCTCTCCCACTCCCTCAATAAAATTGCCCCTTGCTCAATAAAAGCATGCTTTCGTGCTAGTAATGAGCACGTCTTTCCGTACCTTTATGAGCACGTCTTTTCGATTCCTTATACGATACGTTCCTTAGGATTTTTCGTTACGTTTTTCGCGCGCGCGTCTGAGCTCAGAGTCTGCGATAAAAGCTATGCAATAGCTTAAAAAGATTTATAGAATTTGTTTTTACCAAAAAAAACAAACAAACTCTTCCGCTTTAGGTATATAATATATAATAATAATATAGTCCTCTTCACCGTATCCGGCGACAGCGACCCAGACTACTTGTCTTCTCTTTAGGTATAATATTAGGATAAATTAAATACTCGTAGAATTCGTAGATTATCAAAACCTTGAACTGATCTTTATAAATTATAGGTACACCAACATAGAACCTGCTACAATCAAAATATTAAAAAAAAAATCTGGCATTGTTTGTTGTGATTTCAAACGTTTGGCTACCACGGACAGATACACGGGGGCTTAAAAATTGGTTTGATTTTTTATAAATCAATAATTAAAATAGAAAAAAGCTAGATTTACCTTCGACTTCTATGTCAAACTTCTGAAGTAAGAACAAACAATAAGTAAAAATGACATCAACTGAAAGTAGAGAGTTTACATACCATAGCTAGAAGAACTGTTATTCCTTAATCTTAATTCCTTAAAACAAAAAAGTTTACCTATATCACCACAAAATGTACAAGCAATTTGTTTGCTATATCAGCAGACAAAATGCTTGTACACCAAAAAAAAAACACAAGCCACAAGTTTAATTACCAGAATACTAATTGTACTTATCACCGCATGTCGGCCAAGAGCCGCCGACAGCTGACAGTGAACGCAGGGCAAGTAGTGAAATATACCGTCCTTGGCCAGGATTTATACAAAATACAACGCAGAGTGACTCGCCAAGACTCTATAATCTGTATTCAGCGATCGTTACAGACTAGAATACTAAAGATGTTGTTATTGTTATTTTTTTGTTTTTTTGAGATATTTTTTTGTGGTTGGTGATTTTCATGCAGAATCCGGTTAGGGGATGAAAAGAGTTATTATAGATTTCATTGTAAAGAATATTATATAATAACAATTTCTGTTTCATGTTTATGAAGTCTTTGATACAAAAGTCATTCTAACCTCAAATGATTAGATTGACATAAGTTCCTCCCTCTCCTTCTGAATGATTTCATTGTACATTGTATACTCAGATTTTTATAGAATTATCTTTGATTTTGAAGCGACCTCTTTTTTGTGGCTTTTGTTTAATGATTTCACATGATATTAGAAAACATTTTTGCTTATAAAGAAAATGGTGTAGAAAAAACTTGCATGCCTAGATTTTTTATCACATAATCATCAAGTACGAGTAGGTAATAAAATAAACGTATCTCTGTCCACCTTCCCGCCATAAAACCAAAGAGGAAAATAGAACAATATCATTAGGTCAAAGTCGTACGATTGGAGCACCGATGAAGCGAATAATGGACGGTGGTTCACAACTACGATAAAAATCTGTTGATCGGAGTCATAAATGTCCACCGTTGAGAAACTGGCGATAATTGGCGCGTGAAAAATGTGGCACGCGATTTATAAGGAAAGTCTGGAAATATTGTATTTTATAATCAGCTATCGCTTATAATGCTTGGCAATTTTTGAAGAGCCTTGCCTTTCCTGTTTTATTTTGTTCGGCAAGTGCTTACAGTTATAAGTGGATTTATATTGATAAAAACAGAATTAGTATAGTGTGAAATTGTATTTATTTTTAACCGTAAATGCTTCAAGACACATTTATTTCTGAAATAATTGTTAGGTATAGGTACGCTCATAGAAATAATTATGTCGGAATGATCTGCGAATTGCTATTTGCATACAGAAAATTATTCAAAATGCAGTTTTCGACTTTGTTTATGACAATTTCCTCGTAACGTTGAAGGAGAAAACGCTCTCTCTCTCATTGTTTTTTTCTTGCTTTGCATTTTACTGCATAATAATATTGTGACAACACTCTGAAAGCATAAGCTTTGAAAGCTTCCGTTATTTACCACGCTTCGCTTTTAACTTCTTGTTCATTCGTATTTTTTTTTTACAAACATTGTTTAATTTAAACTCAAGCGTTGCGACTCAAAATGGGTAAATTGTTAACAGATTCCCTTTGAAAAGCTAATGCAGTGTAATACATAGTTTTGAGCTGATTAAAAGAAATGAAATTGGACTTACCTACTCCACTGTATCATAGCGTTAAAATATCTTCAAACGAACAGAATAATTGAAGGAAAACATTTCTTATTTATTACTTACTAACACTTCTTTGATTGTTATGTTTAATATGGTAGCAAAGACATTTATAATCACAATTTTTACAAAAAAAAATGTGGGTGGACTGTGTGATGGATGAAATGTATTCAGAATATTTTTTATAATATATAGGTTCTTTTAGCTAACACTTATTAAACAATAAAGGCCTAAATAAATCAACGAAGTGTTTAAAAAAATTGCGACGGAGCCTATTCAAGTTTTAATAATAGTGCCGTTCGTTAAGTGAACTATTTCATAGGCTTTGTTACAGACTGTTCGCTAATGACGGGTTCCCAAGAGCTTAATTAATGAGTTGCAGTATTTTATATTTCATTTACCTTTGAATAAAAGGAAAAGTGGGTCAGGAATTCTAGGCGGTACTGGGAAACTTTTCGGAGCTTTTGCTCGGGAAACTTGTTGCCTACTTAGAGGGTCCTGAGTATTACTGGCAAGTTATGAAGTAGTTGCATTCCTAGGGAGACTAACTTATTTTATAAAGAATCGCACGCCACGTGGCTCCGAAGCGCTTTTACGAGTCTTGAAGCGTTTACTTTTTAAATTAAATTAATTAAAATTCTTTATTTCAGGTAATTACCCATATATGTAAAATACATGACATGCTATATTTACATTAAATTAAATTAATACATTAAATTGTTCTTTTATTCTTAAGAATTTATATATATCCATGAGGGATATTTTTCGTTTAAAATCATACTTAAACATTAAAAGAATGTACATTTAGTTTCGAAAAAAAAAGGTTTTTTTTTACGTTTACGCCACGTGACTGCCTCCTGTTGGTTCTTTAGATTTTACAAATTATTTTTTTTTTAAATTAACCGGCTTGAAAAACCACCACCAAAAAATATAATAGTACATTGTTATCCAAGGCGTGAAAGTTACTTATTTACGTCCCGAGACGGGGTTTGGCGCCCGTAACGTAGTGAGGGCGCTAATAGTTCGAGGGACTAAATAAGTAATTTACCCGAGGTAAACACTGTGCTTTTCATTACGAATACGAGGAAAGTAAAATTAACAACATAAATTTTAGCTAAAGAAAAAATTAATGTAGATCGGATTGTCACTTTGCCGCTTGTTTTTTTTTTTAAATTTTGTGCTGTGGTCGTCCAGCTATACAGCCAGGATTTTTCATGTTCCTTATTTAAAAATTGGCAAAGATTTTGTCGAAATCTGTATTATTTCAAAGAAATAGTTGAAACTTAATTATTTTAAAGTCATTATTTATATTCTTAATACTTAACTTTGTGTTATTTTAATTTTAAATCGCTCTGTAATTTCGTGGCTGTATAAAAAATTTGAACATGGTTCAATAGAAATGTCAAAACAGAACTAGTTTTTTTTTCTTAAATTTGGCAGCTGTCAGTTGAAAGCGATTTTCCCTAGGGCGGCAATGGATAACTTTCAAACGGCTAATCAGACATGTAATGACCTACTTTCAGAGTATGAGTAATGAAAAATATTTTTTCTTTCGGAAATCAACGGCTTCGTTTTCAGCCACCGACTTCTGAAAGAAAAGTTATGTTACACTTTTTTGTGATTGTTTTTAAAGTTGCGAACTTACGTTTCTTAAATGTTTTACAAATTGAAGTCTTTTGGATTATTTTTCATCAACTTTGTGTAGCTTGCACTAAAACAGACCAGTCATTAACTCGACCTTGTAAGAACTCTTCTTACCAGTTCCTTATGAACCTTCTATACCAATATTTTTTTATTCAAATCTTCGAAAAGCAGTACCAAAAACACCTTTGAAACTGATTATTTACGTAATTGTCACGTTATTGCGTGCCGTTCACGCGGCACCGGGTTTTGGCTCGTTTACATAACTAGGTGTCGGTTATGTCAGCTTTGGACGAGCAAACATTTGTTTTATATGAAGCCAGAAAAAGGGAGATTATTCGGGTTTTTGTATACCTACGGATACAGCGTCAACGGAAAATATTCATGATATTGAGAATGTTATGTACTGAAAACAGGTACGGTTTTGTGAAATCTGTGTACCGTTAACTTTTATCACTTTAAGACTTAGTTTAGAATCAATATACGTCATCCAACGAGTTTTTGAACGCCTGAAGCAAGCTTACTATGAAGCAAATACATAAAATTTGTCATAATGGTAATCCAATCGAGTAGTTAGAGAGGCTGTATCCCGAGATTAACAATGAAAATTCCGCTTCGCTTCCAAATTAATTAATCTTATATATAAAAATCAATTGCTGTTCGTTAGTCTCGCTAAAACTCGAGAACGGCTGGACCGATTTGGCTGATTTTGGTCTTGAATTACTTCTGGAAGTCCAGGGAAGGTTTAAAAGGTGAGTAAATTAATAAAAAAAAAATCTGAGGCTGTACGAAGTTTGCCGGTATTTTGGTTTTGAATTACTTATGGAAGTCCAGGGCAGGTTTAAAAGGTGAGGCGATACGAAGTTTGCCCGGTCAGCTAGTCTTATATATAAAAATCAATTGCTGTTCGTTAGTCTCGCTAAAACTCGAGAACGGCAGGACCGATTTGGCTAAATTTGGTCTTGAATTACTTCTGGAAGTCCAGGGAAGGTTTAAAAGGTGAGGCGGTACGACGTTTGCCCGGTCAGCTAGTTATGAAATAAAATAAATAAACAATTAGGTAAGTGTTATCTGTCTTCACACTTTTAACGACTGTTTAGTTTCACTGTATTTAAATTCATGAGCTCGAGGCACATAAATCATAAAATATTAAATTAATAAGATAGACCTAGTACGTATACAACACAGACATGTGTTTATGAGGATATTTTATCACATGGTCACGAAAAATAAAGCACAATAAAAGAAGAGATTTTCTCGTAAAATAACATTATTCATGAGCTCTACTTAGAGAAAGATTTACCTTTTTAGTAATAATATGGCTTCCACAATACTATGTTCGTGAAAACCTTAGAAGATATCTCTCCTAAATATTGTCAAGCGTATACATTTTATTGCTGACTGGACGTACAATGAAAATCTTTGAAATTGAATGGACAATTCTCTCCACGCTATCTATTTTATACTGTCACTTGCACTCACGTTATTTGCTTTTGTCATGCAATCTCTTTATCTTTTTATTAAATAAATAGAGCTGGTACTACCATATAAGATGCATCAAGCTTATTACCAGCGAGATACATCTTATATTGGGTTATGCCAAAATTTGTACTAGGTTTTGCTCGTGGCTCTACTATTCGCGTTCGGTACGAAAAAAGTCTATGACGTGTTAAACTGACCGGGAACGAGCCTCAATCATTCCAACTTACAAAATATTAGCTCTAACAAGTATTACCTCTTTAGGCTCAAATTGCGTTGCAAAGGAATGGACTGAAAGCTATTTTTTGTATCGAAAGCTTACAAAACATAATGAACTTTATGCTTATTGTGTAACGTACAAACTAAACAGAAAACGTGTCTTAAGACGTGTGTTCTAAGGAATTTTTGATTTCTTGTCAAGTTTAATACATTCTACAATTATTGATTGAAAGTTTAATAACCTCTGTAACATTTCGATGCATAAATTCGCTTCCTACCATTCCGCGACAATATGCATTGAGCCTTATTATATTAGGATAGAGATAAATAATTTTACTGTTTCTATTCTATGTAAGAATATATGACCTATTATTTTAAAGAGTACGTGATGTAATGAATGATATATTATTTTGATCATTATAATTCAAGTTACTTTACATTATTGTCTTGTTAGCTACTCAGTACTACTATTTACCCAATTTATCATGTTTTATTAGTTTCGCAAGTAGCCTGGAGAAATAACAAATAAGAAAATAATAAGACAAGAATAATAACATCTTGAAGTCCCACGCAATTTTTCAACTGATGTAAAGAAAGTTCGTTCACAAGAATGTTTCCCGAATAAGATTTATATTGACAAGCATATGCTCAAGAATTTGTTCACAATTACCAAAATATTAGTAGTGAAGTAGTAGTAGAAAGATATCTTAGCGCTTGGAGAAATCGGAAGTCATATCGCCATTTTTTTTTTTCTTTATACCATCAAAGTATAACGAAAAAAAGCGACGTGTTTCAAGACGTATTCATAATCCTACTTCATTTTTTGTTATCATGAAAACAAAATAGGAACTTGAAAGGCTTTAGGTACAACGTACGAGAATAAAAGACAAAATTGCATAAAATAAACTAAATACATAACAACAAAGGGAAAGGAAGGCCTAATGGTTAAAGTACTATGATCTGGAAATGTGGAGCAGACTGGCAGAATTGCCACTATTGCCACGATGAATGTCAATACTTTGTTCTTTCTCATAAATATTCACTGACGACATCTCTCTGTCGGTATCATGCCAGCACCAAAGTTTATGGTACTGTGAAACTTATTCAATAAACGCTGATTATAGTTTCGAATTTCAAACATTTGTAAACGTACGTACGTATGTTAATCATTAGGTGCGTTTACACAGAGCGCGCAGCCTCGCGAGGCATTTGCCGCGCAAAGCAGCTCGGTTTGTGTGAACGTGTCTCGACCGAGGCAAGCGCGCGCGCTCTCACGGGCGAGCGACCGAGCGCCCTAGCCATCCAGTGTCGGCTTTTGTTTTGCTCGCGTATTTTGTTTCGTGCCTCGGTCGAGAAACAATAGATGCGTCCACACAGAACGAGCAGCCTCACGAGGCAGTTTCCTCGCGCGGAAAATTCCTCGCGAGGCTGCTCGTTCTGTGTGGACGCAACTATTGCAGAATTTTAAGCAATGGTTATGAATAAACCACAGGTTATGATCCCTGTTTGTGAATTGTCCATATTTCATATCACACCCTAAATAGACTGCAGTGCATAATTCATTACACCTATACGACTATGTTTAACCCGTTCGAACGTAGGACCTCACTGCTAATGCCACTTAACAGCACAATGAAGCGTGCCTCGACTCCATGCAAGCACTTACCGATGTCTGGAGGACTCGGTCCTGCACCGAGTCCAGCTATTTGTTTGAACATCTACTGCGAATTCCGATCGATAAATCATTGAAGCAAGCTCAATTTAATCTTGGAAGTCACCGGAAAAGTTATTTGCAAGCTTGTAGGGTATTCTGTTAGTTAGTATTGCATTATTAAAGACTTCTACGTCCTATATTATGTGATCTAAATCAGACACGATCGTGATTTGTTTGAGCGTAAAGTGATAAGATTTCTGACATCGACTATCAACCGTTTATCTGACTGGTAGATCCAGTTGTTAGATTTTTATAGAATGCTGTTATTCACTTTATCTACTCTCATATCGTTAAATTCAAAATACAAAACTCAAAACGAGTTTATAATGACGTACTTTACACACAGTATATCGAAATGAAATTAAAATATTACATTATGACACTATTTTTCTAACAAAATAATGTTATAATATTTTTTTTTTTCATTACGATACAGATTACAGATCATAGATACATCCATTTGATTTTTTGTCTGTGGCTGCGCGCGCTGTGGCCCATGCGCGGTGATAACGGGAATTTTAGCGCCATAATACTGTGTCAATCTTTATCTTTTATTTGATAAATTCGTGTTCAATGAAAGTAGATAAAGTAGTACCCCTCATTATGTACCAGTTTCATAAACTACTATTCTTCTGTATTATCAATAGAGCATCATGATCTAGTCTCAGTGCTTTCGATTTTGCACATACAAACAGTCCAATCAAATTAAACTTTATGATCTCTTCCTCAATCGTTGAATGTCACCTAGAAGTTCCGTATCTAAGGGAACATAAATATTTGAGGAAAGCGGTTTTTGCTAAAGAACATCCCTTTGGGTATCCAAAGTAACAAAAGAAAAAGTGCGTAAAAATGAATAAGTAAACATATTGCTGTATTCTTTGGCTCTTATCTTCAACGGTATTCATAAATCTTCGATCTTTACTGTCTTTTGCTTGAAGCAAGGCGTGGGTTGTACGAACGCGCACATATCTTAAGGTCTTGCGTTATTCACTTCACGTCTATTGTCATTCCCTTTATAGACTGCGGGGAATAAATAGAAAGAAAAGGTTTTGTAAACATGTCGTGACTCGTGTTATGTAGTTATTTATAGATTCGGTATTCGCCTAGCTTAGTTTTCAATCAAGAAAATTGTGCGGTTTTACGAGTTCCATAAATAAACAATGCGTAATATTTTAGGTACACTTATAACCCCAAGTTTTATGAAGTTTTAAACTATACCGCCATTTATTTCATTCTCCTATGAAAACTTTATGTAAACGAGTTTTCCCTGTAATTTACCCATAGAAAATACTGTTGACTTTTACGCCAAAAATCATTAACTAAGTATTATTCAGACGGAAATGTAAATAAATGTATTAAGGGCGCATAACCAGAAAGTTGGCAACGTCGCAAATAGCGTAGTAAATTTACTGTATGAAAATAAAAAATATGGCTCTGTAGTGCACTAGAACATTGATATAGAAATGCAATTAAAACACTGAACTAGAGTCGCAATGGAAAGGGTTGGAGGAGGCCTATGCCAAGAGGCACACCTAACTTCGCGACATACTATAAAAATATATGAGAAAAATAATGTAAACGAAATTCGGCAATAAAAGGCTATTATTATTATTATAATATTTGACAATTATTTGCGACGTTGCCAACTTTCAGAATAAGCGCTCTTAAGTACCTATTTATCTACACTTCCAAATTACTGGCACGTGAGACTTTCTAACTTCGTCCCGGGCAATGAATTTCGACGAAAAGCCGGGTAAAGATAAACAAAAGACTGCCATATTTAAACTCGCTTGGCTTTAAAGATCCTGAATGAGAATTCCAAAAGCTAAACGATATCGAGGATCAAATATTTAAAATACTTTGCGTAAACTCAGACCTTTCAGGCAAATAAAACTTTTTCTTTGGCACTAAGAGCAAACGAAACTGTTTCTTAATGCTTTTATTATTGAGTCATTTTTTATGTATAATTTATTCTGTACCGGTTGTCGATGTAGATCATAGAATTTGCACGTTTCTTTAGTAATATTATAATATTGAGTGCAAGATTTAGTATTATTTTTTAAAGGTTTTCTCTTACAAACGGTTAAAATGCTGCTGAAAATATTCGACTCCAGCACGTTCAGTCGTTCAGTCTTGATATTGGTTAGACTTTACTGTTTAACAAGAATAGGTAATTTTTTTAAGTCTATTAGACAATCAGTATTGAAGTTCGAAAAATCCCCTTCATAAAAGTAAAATAAAAAATCGTAAGTAATGCTCCATACTTTCTTTCTACTAACACAAATGATTGACTTGCTCTCTAACTTTCAAATCCCAACCTACATAAACTAAATCTTACATTAAACACAGAAAAAAGCCACTTCAAGTAAACCTTTACCTATCTCGTGCCCAAGTGAGGCCCAAAAGCAAATAAACTTTGGTAAATACGCGTGCGTGTACAACGCTACTATGAAATGTCCGCAAGGACTCTAAACGCTTTTGGTTTGGTAGACTCGATAAATATTTTTTTAACGTTTTCACAGCTCCCAAAACAATGGGGAAGGCAAGTGTCAAAGTGAAAATTGACATCTGTGTCCCAAAAGAACTGTCAAATCAAAGGAATTTTCTGAAAAAAAGCGTTTTATTGATGTAAAATGACTAGATGTTGTGTAAAAGGCTGTAATAATGATGGAACATACAAATTTCCGACAATTCACACTATCAAGAAATAATGGGTAGCTGCTGAGACTGCTGTGAGAACAAAAAATGTATTATCACTAAGGAAAAGCTATACAATAAACAAAAATCTACCCTTGCGAAGCCGGGACAGGCCGTTAGTTGAATTTATTAATGAAATTCTATGATTATACCATAACTAAACAATCGAATAAACCTTTGAAAATAATATCTACTTTTCTATTGGAGGTTAAGTATTGCATCGCTCTTTATATCATGAAATGGTTCTTCTGGTGGAAGAATTATCACCGGGACCGAGATTTGTGATAGTTGTGGTGTTAGAAAGTTAAAATTCTTATCATATTGCTCCAATCTATAAAATAGATGTAAAATTAGATGAAGAAGACAAACACAAAACTTGATGACATTTATTCTCAATATAGAATGTCAGAAGCAGTACTATATTCTTTGTAGAGGCTAGCACATGTAGTATACTTAAAAAATACAATTTTAAATCCTTACTTAAGTAAATGTGTGTTTAATGCAGTAGAATCAAATTTCTAGCCTCTCAACTAAATCACTTTTTATCCTCTTGTAGATGCTCCGCGGCGCCTTAGTTCTGGTTTTAGTATATGCACTTGCATTGACGAATAATTTCCCATATTTGTTTTTTAGAATAAACTCAATTTTTATAACAAAATACGTGTTTGTTTTTGTACAAGCTATACAGTAATCTGACATATGAGACAACGATCGCAGCGATATCTACGATTAGCTTTGAGTTGCCATCCCCATTAGGCCCGAGTACGAAACACCTTACGACTTTGTTATCCATTGACACGTGCCTGTTTACGTTTACGAACTTCTATGGATTTGTATTGCGATAGTTGATTGCATACCAAAGTTGTAAGTTATCGGTGGCTTACGTCGCGCTGTGTAAGGGGCTTTTTTATCGTGGTAAAATCATCAAATGAGTCCTCCCAGAGCAGGGCGGGAGGGACTGTCGGACTCGTACTGACTAAAATCCACGGTGTCGTTCAATAGCCCTTTACGTTCCAGGGTAATGAGATAAGTTCCGTGACCCCGATAGGCTTTGGCCTTCTAGAGGGGGGCCCCTCATTATGTTGACACTTTTTGAAGCGCGCGTGGAACACAAGGCGCCGTCGACCCGGGCATGGTCCATGGTCGGACAGCGAGTCGCCCATTACTCATCGCCCACCTGCCCGCGCCTACGGTGGCCGGAGATCGTCTGCCGACGTCCGTCGCCGTGGGTGTCTACCACTGCGGCTGGGGTGGAGGGAGGACGCTGTCTTCTCCCTCACGCGGCCCGCTGTGTGGGCTTAAAGAAAATATTGTGAGGAAGCCTACATATTCTGGACCAACAATCACTTGGCCTTGGCGGATGTTATAGATTTAGGCCTGTGTCCCATTAGCGGGAATGAATACTATATACCATTTATGTCAACACGCCTGTCCGTTTGTGTCTACAACGTTGCTATAAAATGTCCGTAAGGCCTCAAATCTCTTTAAGTCTGGTAAACACGAATACATTAATGATTTGAAGCCGCTACAACTTGGGTTGAAATAAGACATTCATGTCGTATTGTATTACGCAATTAAATCCTGTATAAAGGGTCGTTTCATATGTTAGGTACGTTGTACAACATGGAGATAAAATTTAGGCCTCAACCGCATATTACAACGGTAAATTCGCCAAATATCATGAGACCGCAGCGAAACGTCTGGTTTTTGTGTAAACGAAAACTCTATGTGAACGTTACCGTAGATACCAGAGCACAGTTTTTAGGTAACATATTTATACAATCATTGAAAAACTAGCCAAAATATGCAATTGTATATGCAAATATGTATTTGCATGTAATCCGGTCTCTAATAATAACAGTCGTTTTGCCGAAGTACTGCAATCCGACCACCGTTTAAGAGGCGTTGCTGATACTGTTTATGTTCTTTTAAAAAGACGTTTGAATTTTTACATTGCTGTATTTTAACAGGTATCGCAGTCCAAAGATTTTATGCGATTGTTTACCAACGAACAACGAACTACAAAAACATTTATCATTTGCAATAGTTCTATTTAATTGCTCTTTATTTAATTAGTACTAGCTGTTCCCTCAGTTTTACCCCCGCTACTTAGCTCCTATTGATCTTAGCGTAATGTTATATAGCCTATAGCCTACCTACCTCGATAAATGGACTATCCAACAGGAAAAGATATTTTCAATTCGAACTAGTTGTTCTGGAGGGTTCTCTATTGTGTTACCTAACTTTTTATCCATAATCTAATGTGCCATAATTTTTTTTGTCCTAATCATCATTTGTCCGAATGATAACTTGCCCGAACTTTTTATCACATAATATCAAATGCCACAACATTAAAATCCCTACATACAAAATGTCCTAAATCCGTTTTTCATAAATATTGCAATCCATAATACACAAAACACATAATAGTAGTTTATGAAACTGGTACATAATGAGGGGTATTATACACGAGTGTGTATAATACCCCTCATTATGTACGTATGTATTTAAAAAACCGGCCAAGTGCGAGTTGGACTCGCGTGAAGAGGGTTCCGTACGATGTTACCTATCACGTTTTTTTTTAAATCTGACCCAAATTGGTACGCACAATATTGAGTGATTTACCATGTTATTTTAGTATCATGGACTTCTTATAGGTTTTCCTATAATCTATAAGTAGAAAACTAATTTCTGTAATTAAAAAACAAATTAGGTTCAGTAGTTTCGGAGATAAGGGGGGGAATGGTCAAATTTCGTCTATTTTCTTGAATAACTTGGAAACTATTTATTTTAAAATTACAAAGAATATATATTTAAGATTGTCTCAACAAGACCTTTCATTTGATATGTCACACGATGCAGTTTTCAATTATTTTTTTTAATTTTCCCCTTCCCCCCCAAAAATTATCTCCCATATACAGATATGGACTTCTTATAGGTTATCCTATAATCTATAAGTAGAAAACTAATTCCAGTATTTTTTTCAAAATTTTAGGTTCAGTAGTTTCGGAGATAAAGGGGGGGGAATGGTCAAGCTTCGTCTATTTTTTTTGAATAATTTGGAAACCATTTATTTTAAAATTACAAAAAAAATACAATTAAGTTTGTCTCAACAATACCTTTCATTTGATATGTCACACGATGCAGTTTTCAAATATTTTTTTTTAGTTTTCTCCTTCCCCCCCCAAAAATTACCTCCCATATACAGATATGGACTTCTTATAGGTTATCCTATAATCTATAAGTAGAAAACTAATTCCTGTATTTTTTTCAAAATTTTAGGTTCAGTAGTTCCGGAGATAAGGGGGGGGGAATGGTCAAGCTTCGTCTATTTTTTTTGAATAACTTGGAAACCATTTATTTTAAAATTACAAAAAAAATACAATTAAGTTTGTCTCAACAATACCTATCATTTGATATGTCACACGATGCAGTTTTCAAATTTTTTTTTTTAATTTTCCCCTTCTCCCCCCCAAAAATTACCTCCCATATACAGATATGGACTTCTTATAGGTTATCCTATAATCTATAAGTAGAAAACTAATTTCTGTATTTTTTTCAAAATTTTAGGTTCAGTAGTTTCGGAGATAAGGGGGGGGGAATGGTCAAATTTCGTCTATTTTCTTGAATAACTTGGAAACTATATATTTTAAAATTACAATAAAAATATATTTAAGATTGTCTCAACAAGACCTTTCATTTGGTATGTAACACGATGCAGTTTTCAAATATTTTTTTTTAATTTTCCCCTTCCCCCCCAAAAATTACCTCCTATATACAGATATGGACTTCTCATAGGTTTTACTATAATCTATAAGTAGAAAACTAATTTCTGTATTTTTTCCAAAATTTTAGCTTCAGTAGTTTCGGAGATAAGGGGCGAGGGGGAATGGTCAAATTTCGTCTATTTTCTTGAATAACTTGGAAAATATTTATTTTAAAATTATAAAAAAAATATATTTAAGATTGTCTCAACAAGACATTTCATTTGATATGTCACACGATGCAGTTTTCAAAACTTTTTTTTTCATTTTCCCCTTCCCCCCCAAAAATTACCTCCCACATACAGATTTTATCCATTCACGTCACACCTCTGTGCTTGGGTCACAGGAATTGATATGTGTACCAAATTTCAACCCAATCGGTTTAGTAGATTCGGAGATAATTGACTGTAAGCGACAGACAGACGGACACACGAGTGATCCTATAAGGGTTCCGTTTTTGTATTCGGTCGTACGGAACCCTAAAAACGTATGTAGTTTAAAAAATGAGCGAAGCGAGTTTTTTAAAAGTATCACACGAGTGTATAATACCTAGTTATGTACAGTTTCATACACTACTTTATCTACTTTCATTGAACACGAATTGATCAAATAAAAGATAAAGATTGACACAGTATTATGGCGCCAAAATTCTCGCGCCTGGCCACAGCGCGCGCAGCCACAGATAAAAAATCAAATGGATGTATCTATGAATCTGTATCGTAACGAAATAAAATTTTATTATAACATTATTTTGTTAGAGAAATAGTGTCATAATTTAATTTTTTAATTTTGTTTCGATATACTGTGTGTGAAGTACGTCATTATAAACTCGTTTTGAGTTTTGTATTTTGAATTTAACGATATGAGAGTAGATAAAATTGTTTTCCATAAAAGTTATAAGTTCTAAATTCAAATTACCTAATGTTTATTAATCCTAATATTTTTTTGTAATTAGTCAAGTTTGTATTATAAAAATTTTTGTTATGCGCAGCAATGCAAGTAAGCATGCAGCATCAAGCATGCGGCAAGCAAGCATGCGGCAAGCAAGCATACGGCAAGCAAGCATGCGGCAAGCAAGCATGCGGCAAGCAAGCATGCGGCATCAAGCATGCGGAGAGCAAGCATGCGGCAAGCAAGAATGCGGCAAGCAAGCATGCGGCAAGCAAGCATGCGGCAAGCAAGCATGCGGCAAGCAAGCATGCGGCAAGCAAGCATTCGGCAAGCAAGCATGCATCAAGCAAGCATGCGGCAAGCAAGCATGCGGCAAGCAAGCAAGCATGCGGCAAGTTAGCATGCGGCAAGCAAGCAAGCAGCAAGAAAACATGCGGCAAGCAAGCATGCGACAAGCAAGCATGCGGCAAGCAAGCAAGCATTCAACAAGCAAGCATGCCGCAAGCAAGCAGTCCGCAAGCAAGCATGCGGCAAACAAGCATGCGGCAAGTAAGCATGCGGCAAGCAAGCATTCGGCAAGCAAGCATGCGGCAAGCAAGCAGGCATGCAGCAAGCAAGCAGGCATGCAGCATGGAAGCAGGCATGACGCATGCAAGGGAGCATGCAACATGCAGCATGCATGGTTTCTGCCACGGCTCCGGTGCTGCGGGGCTCCGGCGGTCCCACGCGACCTTATCGTCGCAGATGGTTTAACACTCACCACCGCGGCTTCGCCTTGCTGGCCGGCACGGCCAGCCTCAGCCGCGGCGGCGAGCATTACAACCACCTGCTCCTCAAGTCGCGGCCCGCCTCGCCCCTCCGCGCCTACGCGATTTTTAATTACACTCTAGGGGTAGGACAAACAAGACTGCGTGGAGTCGGATTTACAGCGATTCGTTTCTGTCACTAAAACCTAATGTTCAACATTTTTTTAGGACTAACCAATTTTATTACAAACGAATATTCGGAATCATAAACATTATGTAATACAATACTTAGGTCATGTGATTTTATTTCTTTCAAAATTAGGAGGTACAATTATTATAGAAGTCAATATTATGACAAAATAGTTTTAGAAGTAAAGATAATTATGTAAAACAACATTTCAAATTTTTCAACATTATGGTTAGTGAAGTTTATAGAAAACGTGTTATGGATTATGATTTTCGGACAAACAATTTTAGGAGATGAAAAAGGGATACCGTTCGGGAGATTAGCGCATCAACCAAACCAACTTTTCAGGTTTATAATATTAGGATAGATTCATCTCCTCATCAGGCATAATGTCCTTCATACAGTTCATCCATCTTCCTCCGCACTTATTATACCAAATCAAGCAACTCTATTCTATGTATCATTGTTAAGTTTGAAAGCAGGAAATTCTTACAGCGATTTACAGTTTCCGGAGGCTCAAAAAGTTTGTCTATTAAATAAGTTTTTCAACTTTTAATGACGTATCCATACTTCAATAAGCAATTATAAGGTTGTTAACATTTCTAACAACAACACTTTTATTAGGATTTAGTTGTCTTTCTTAATACATATTATAAATGCGAAGGTTTCTGAGTCTCGTGTTTTACTCTTTCACAGTAAAAGTACTGAACTAATTTTCATGTCAGTACCCTTAGCACGAGTTTTCAGTATTTGAGACGTAAAGTTATCTGGAACTTTGACAATTTCAAATTGACATTTTTCAAGGAAGAAATTAGTTCCTTATTCGCACACCAGAGGCGCTGTTCCATTTTTTCATACAAGAAACGCTGTAAATACTGAAAAGACGCTGTAAAGTAAAAGAGTGAAAACTCGTGCTAAGGGTACTGGTACATAAGTTACCTAGATTAACATATAGGATACTTGTATTTGGGTCGCGGGACTGTGTAAGCAGGTTAAAGTGTCCCTGGAACGTAAAGATTAAAGGAATATGGTGGATGCTAGTGAGTATGAGTCTGACAGTCCCTTCCGCTCCACCCAGGACGAGAGGACTCATTTTTGATTATTTTAGAATTTATTTAATTAAAACCGGCCAAGTGCGAGTTGGACTCGCGTGAAGAGGGTTCCGTACGATGTTACCTACCACGTTTTTTTTTTAAATCTGACCCAAATTGGTACGCACAATATATGGAATTCTTATAGGTTTTCCTATAATCTATAAGTAGAAAACTAATTTCTGTATTTTTTTAAAAAAAATAGGTTCAGTAGTTTCGGAGATAAGGGCCCCCCCCCTTATCTCCGAAACTACTGAACCTATTTTTTGGGGAATGGTCAAATTTCGTCTATTTTCTTGAATAACTTGGAAAACATTTATTTTAAAATTACAAAAAAAAAATATATTTAAGATTGTCTCAACAAGACCTTTCATTTGATATGTCACACGATGCAGTTTTCAAATATTTTTTTTAATTTTCCCCTTCCCCCCAAAAATTACCTCCCATGTACAGATATGGACTTCTTATAGGTTATCCTATAATCTATAAGTAGAAAACTAATTACTGTATTTTTTTCAAAATTTTAGGTTCAGTAGTTTCGGAGATAAGGGGGGAGGGGGAATGGTCAAATTTCGTCTATTTTCTTGAATAACTTGGAAACTATTTATTTTAAAATTACAAAAAAAATATATTTAAGATTGTCTCAACAAGACATTTTATTTGATATGTCACACGATGCAGTTTTCAAGACTTTTTTTTTTCATTTTCCCCTTCCCCCCCAAAAATTACCTCCCACAAACAGATTTCATCTATTCACGTCACACCTCTGTGCTTGGGTCACAGGAATTGATATGTGTACCAAATTTCAACCCAATCGGTCTAGTAGATTCGGAGATAATTGACTGTAAGCGACAGACAGACGGACACACGAGTGATCCTATAAGGGTTCCGTTTTTGTATTCGGACGTACGGAACCCTAAAAAGATACACTGTTCATTACTGGGCTCCCCCAATTTACTCTTTTCATGTGCCACCGGCACCATGGGTGTATCACTCTAGTGAAACACACCCAGTTCTATAGTTCTATCAAAAATTAATATATACATAACATTCCTTATCAACTTTAATCTGACATCAATTTACACTCCAATATTTCTCTTAAGACCCAATATATCACTGATTTGCTTTACGTCAAGACATGTCACACAAGGAACGCCGTAGTTTCTCACATCTACGTCTTCAAGTATAGTAGTAGCACCCACGCACGGCACGACCGTGACATCAAACATTATTGGTTCCGCAATAACCATGCTAGGCACGTCTGCGCCTCCTGACTTTTAAACGTAATAGAAAATAAAGTTTACGGTCTTAAATTGCTGACGATTTTCCTCGTTCTCGCTTTTTATAACGTCTTTGTCGAGTCGTGGACAGTCGATTGACAGTGGAAGCACGTAGTTCAAATTGTGTTTTATGTACTTATTTATTGCAGATTTTTATTATTACCCGGACCAGGGTGCAGTTAAAGAAGCTCGCATTGGGAGCAAAAACGGCTGGGAGCATCAAAAACGATGTCGCCACGATTCAAGGCGTAATACTCTGGTCATTAATTTTAACACGATACTGAAGTGTTTATAGCGTACAGATTAATTATTACTAATCACACTGAGCCCGACTTTGAGACATTTGCAAACACCTCCTAAGTACTTGAAGCCTACGTTCCATTGAAAATAATTATTCACTGTTTGTTTTCTTACTTCCAAATACTTTGGAGGACGGGTCGACCATCAACAAGAGATTAATCAAGTCGCCAAAAGGAAATTGAAAATAGATTGTCTATTTACGGCACATCAACAAAAAATAACAGCGCGCCAAATCCGATGAAATCCAATTTAATCTTATTTTGCCAAAGAAAAACTAGGAGACTTTTATGATATGGAAATTCTTTTAAAAACAAGGATCAAAAAGTAATCTTATTTTTTAAGAGTGCTTATAAAGTGAGTTTTCCAATATGAAATGGAACTTTTCAAACTAAATTAACAGTAAACACATTCATCTGAATTTCATAAAAATAACACATTGAAATTTGAGAGGCATGTAGGTGTTTGTGAACCTAAGTTTTGAGAAAACTATATCTAACTTTCTCACTGACGGATTTTTCTTTAGTAAAACACACTTGAAAAGAAATACAATGGGCGATTGTAAAATATGTCCCAAGCTGATTAAATACAGGAAAACATTTAATAGTGTTGAGAGGACATACAATACACAACCCTACTATGTGGTTTACGGGCAAATCGTAAGGAAAGGTTGGGTCCCAGATCGATGCGGAAGCACGTTTAACAATACTTCTATTTCTATAAAGAACCTTCCGAAAATACCACTGAAGTGGAACTAAATATAGCTTTACACAGGTGATACATACCTACTTATGTAGCCGTGTACTTATATTTCAAGGGCTTTATGAGACCACAGACGTAAAATGAGGTTTTCTACGTAACACTAACCGCCGTACTGGACTTCAAAACAATTTTAGGGTCCATTTTTAGGTCGGCAACCTTTTGTGCACGGGACCTTCATCAGTAAACCGTGTATGAAAATACGTATATATTTTAGCCTAGGCTAGATAATTCTGAGTGTAGGCAATTAAGAGATGAGATAGAAATAAAGTACATACTTATGGTATGGTCCATTGAAGAAAGGTGGTCGACCTTGTGATTATATTATCGTTAAGAGAATTTACAGCTATCACATCGTTAAATTCGAGTAAAAGCTTTACCGAGGTCACTTGCAATGGATACTTGAAGGTTAATAGAGGGAAAATAATGGGGATCAAGAACCGATATAGTTTTCACCCTGATGTAGCTATAAAGGAGCTGTGTTATAGTTGGTTATAAAAACCTGTTGATATTAATAATTTGGTTTGAGTTTCGACTTGTGTTTTAGCACTTTATTGCTGTTTTAACAGAGTATCATAGAAACTTATGAATCATTCACTACTATTACTATTGTATTATTTATATGAAAGTTTGTATAGATATGGATGGATGGACGTGCAATTTGGCAAACAAATATAGTTTATTAACTGTCTTGATATTTTTTTTACATCGGCATAACGTTCCCACTTGATAATATTAGACTTCTACGGGGGCCAAAACTTTTCAAACATGCGATAAAATAAAATAAATAAAAAACCTGAAATTACTCTTTCCCATTTACAATTTTCATATTCGTCGAAACGTGTTGAGTTCTTCACTTCGAAAATAACGTAATTAAGTACCTTATGTTTACAACCCAACCTTCAGGCGGGCCAAGGACAGCTGTAACCGAATAAAAGGACACCAAACATTGAATAAAATTGGAAAATTGTTTTGACCAAAATACGACTCGACTGTTTTCTCGCCTTGTAACAAATATCAATGTCAAATTTTTTACCACAAAAATTACAATTCTGTTTCGGAAAGTTTCGGTAATATTTTAAGATATTTACTTAGATTTGTTAAGATTTAATTTCATGAGACTGGATTTAAACAAATCCGGGAACCAGTTTTAAGCTTTTAAGGCGCGGTCTTATCTCATATTCCCAAAAATTGGTTTCTTAGAACGTCGAGTATGACGTAATGTAATAAAAATAAGCAACGCGAAAAATACAGTGAACAGAGAAGGGTATAAAGAAGAATTTAAACCGAACAGAATAATAAATAAGAGTTTGATATTCCCAATAAAAATTGGGAAGTTGTAGCACAAAAATAAACTTTGACGTCGAAGATCTCTGTATTTCCAGCGATAACAACAGTTTTTTTTTTAAGAATTTAGTAGGTTTTCCATTTTTTTAAAACTTAAACCGAACCATTATTTAATTTTATGTCTATATTTTAAATAATCTAAAGAAAAGCAGTAAAATAAATGCCCATTCGCAGCTTACGTCACATTTCAACACAAATGTCATTTTTTCAATTTTCAATCTTATTGACGCTCCATAGTGGTGACAATAGTTTACGCGGTCATAAGCGATTAAAATCGTAGTCAGTCCGCGTCTTAAGTGTCGAGCTAATTTCTAAATAGTCACTAAAGGGAAAGTTGTAAGCTTTCACTTTCAGTCATTCAACAGCACCCTAGAGGTCGACAACTTTGAAACTCTCTGAGTGTAGCTAATTTTGTAGGGTAGATTTTATCACACGAACTTTCTTTTAAGACGTGTTTCCATTGGGCAATTCTTGCATACAAGTATGACGTCACATTGAAAAAAAACACAATCTACAGTTCAAACAGCCTACTTGTAACCTGTATGCAGGTTTGTTTAAGTTGCATACAATTTGCAACATGTATACAAGTAACTTGTATAATGGAAACGCGGCCTTAAGGTTTTATTTAATTTATATGGGGCTTGCACAAAGTCATAGTCTTTGAATTTTTTTAGTCGGGTGATCAAAGCTTATCACCCCAGGCAAGACACATCATATCCGGCAACTGGAAAGGCTCACTTGTTTTGTTTTATCGTAGGGCTCCTACACACTATGCCAGGCACCGCGTGGGTGTGAATTAGAACATGTCCTTATATTCTGACTCTCTTCGTAAAAAACATGAAAGATTCAATATGTGCCGTAGAATATCATGATTTTCCAGAAACAAACCCGTCAACACGTACGCAATATGACGACGTAAAACAAACATAATATGTAAGCGAGACGCCGAAATAGGACCCTTTCTTGTAGCGCCAAGGCTTTTTCGTTAAGGGATCCTATTCCGTCATCGTGCTCAAACATAATGTTTGCGTTACTTTTTGTTTGTATACGATGCACGTATTCTTTCTATATTTGGCGAGTGTTCTTCCTGATTATCTTGCGAGACGAAAGTTATTTATTTCTGTGGTTTATTTTGGTTCTTCTTCTAATTCTGAAAATAATGAGCCAAAGTTTTATTTTATAAACAACATAAAACACATACCAATTACCAAAACACGAAATAAAATACCAATTTTGAAAAATAACTTCAGAATTCCATGTTGTAACTAATTTTTAAAACTTACTTTTTGTTCGTAAATACCTTTTTTCTTTACTAGGCAAGTTATTTTTGTTATAGTTAAGCCACGATTCTTAAGAAAAAGCATGACTTTTCAGAAGCAAAATGATTCGCGGTTAACAATCAACAATCTCAGGAAAATATCGCGAAAAACCGTAACTCAATCATCTACCTATTTCATACCAACGCGAGAAGTTTTCTGAACGTAGAAACCAAAAACAAGAATTGAGAAACAATTTTTCGTCTATAGCGGTCCCGATGATAGTTTTGTTTTTCTTTTCCTGAATGTCATCATTATTTAGCCTTTTTTAGGTTCAGTGATATGTTACACTGTTGTTAGAACATACCAGATATTACTTTGTTTTTTAAATAATCTAAAACCTTAATAACTTTTTAATTGACTTATCGCATATAGTTTTGACTGATCAATAGTTTTGATTGTGACATTCTGATTATTGCGTAGACTCAACAAGTCCAATAACAAAAGAAAAACTTAATGAAGTAATAAACAGATTTACTATTCTCGTTCCACTTAGCCAAAGGAATGAAAAATAAAGAAAGGTTCTTAAGCAGACTCCCACGCTACTGGCTGGAAAATAATCAGCTTCACACCGCCATCACCAGCCTGTTTTTTTCCATCTTAGATAAATGAATGTCGGACGGATCCAAATAGATAAGGTAGGACTCCAATTTGTCTTAATATCTCACGTCTCTTTGTTCTCATGAGATTGGCAAGTACAGTATAGTGGAGATTGCATCATAAGAAAGCGACGGGTAGGGATAATTAAAATTTATCGTACCAAAGTACTTGAAAATTATATTACAATGCTAGTAATATTAGTTAGATCATCAAGACGAAACCAAAACTGAACGAAACCAAAACGTGGCGCTTTTGAAACTGACAATTAGGCATATTTTATTGGGTCTAATCTTACGTCACGAGTCACGAGCCCCTCGCTTTCGAGATATAATGCATATTTTATAAAAATGTGCAATGTTATGAATAAATTAGATTTTCAAATTATTGATGCTATCAACATGCTCATTGTAGGAGCAGCGAAAAAGTATATTTCATTTTTATAAGTGCTATAATATTACAAAACGAAATAAACAAGTTAGTCATTTAAAAATGTTAATGATAGGCAAAGTACTCGTCAAGACGAATCAAACGAGTCTAACTCGATGGGTTTGCGGCGTTTCATTACAGAGTTCCTATGGCCATCTTCCAGCTCCATCATCAGATCAGCTCTATGTCATTAATAATATTACATTGTCACGCAATATAGGTACTTATACGTGCAAAATTTCTGCTCAATCTGAAACCGGGAAGTGGATCAAATTTTACTTGCAAGATTTGATTACAAACAACGGGACAGGTGAAACAAAATGAAAGCTTGTAAAAAAATGTGGCACATTAAAGTAAACTTGTATATAATAACACGACATGTTTTGGCCTCCTTTAAGTAACAATTTGTGAAAATAAAAAGCTTTTGGAATGGCAAAAATTATAGCTAAAATGAAACAAATTTTGGCTGAAATACATTTTTGCTCAATTCAAAGCGAATCGCAGACAGCTTTTAAAAGGAAAAGCTGTCAAAATTGCGTGAAATTTATAACAGAAACTTTGTTTTCATCTTGAATTTGACTTAAAGTTTTCAAGGCATGTGAAGACTAGCAGATGATGCGTAAAGCACATATGTATTTACGCCCTATCCGCGATTTCAGGCGATAACACTTTCGTCGCGCACTTTTATCAAGTGACATGCGTGGCTCTAAAAGAAACATTTTAACAACAGGAACGATAAAAATTACGCAAAACACGTTAAAACAAAATATCATTCCATAAATAAATTGTGTCTTGGGGATTCGAAGAATGCTCTATGTTGATCGATCGACTGTAGTGCAGCGTGTTACGGGTTGTTTCAGGTCTGGGTGTTTGTTTATGTGAGTTTATATGTTTGTAAAAGTAGCCACGATATAGGAAGAAATTTCTTGCGTGTGTGTGTGTGTGTGTGTGCTCCTCGACGCAACACGAATGCCACTCGGGCGAGTAGTTCGTGACCAAGCGCTAGAGAAGTTTTAGAAAATCTTGCTTCAAGAATTGACATATCATCAATCTTCGTTGTCCTAAAAGCAGCGAAAAGATTGACTGACGTGAGGTAGTAGCTCCATGTACAAAAGTAACGTTCTAAAACCTCCAGAGACTGTATTTTAAAGTTCACAATTGCTTGCTATTACACATTGTAACACAATAAAGAAGCTTTTACGTAAATATGGAGGTAACATCATTTAATATGCGGCGGAGTGTTCGTGTCTCCAAATAAAATGTAATATGAATAAATCAAACATTTGATTTTGTTCTGGACTTTTCTGATTGAATACTCGATATTTTATTTCCTTAACAAGTAATGCTATTTCGTTCAGTTCAAGCAAGATTCAGTAAGTCGACCGACAACCAGTACATAATACAATTACTACGTTCGGCTTATATTGCATATGATTCCAACATCTACTACCAATATGATCTACTTATATTTGCATGAAAAGCATCCCAAAAAAACATATTTGGGCAGAAGCTTCGCCAAGTTAGTTTTTTCACTTTCAACATTATCAGCCTGTAATGTTCTCAAATCACGCAGGACACAGGGCACAGACAGAAACACAGGTCATTTCATATTTTTAATGGAAATGACGGTCGAGACTCAACGTGATTTCCTATTTAAAGACGATATAAATCGGTAATTAATGGTCACCTATCCATAGATCAATCTAGCTAAGCTTAAACTTAAAGACTAACCCACGCCGGTTTTTATTATTCATCCACGAGGCTCGGACTAGCATAAATCATCCCTTAGAATTACACAGCGTAACTTCCATTTCAGTTTATTCATAAAAATAAATTAAATGGACGCTAACTTTCGCATTTAAATTAATTTGAATTTAATCAAAAAGGTTTTTAGGTATTCATGTTACCTTCATCACCTGACGTAATGAACATTTTGTACATTCACCCTTTTCATTCCAGAACGTTTTGAACTTTCAGTTTTTACATGAAAATATTTTAACCTGTCTACCCACATGTGTGTTATGGCTCACCATTTTATTAGGGCTCTGTTAAACTCGTGTTGGTATCCGTTGTCTAAATTAATTTAGAAAACCGGTGTCATGCCAACCTGGTACTTTTAGCGCCGATCAAACTATTTTTCGAAACAGAACCTGGTGGCCTAGCATGACGTTTTAAACCCAGAGAGGGAACGAGGTGGCGCTAGACGACTTGTATTAGATCTGCCTCTTTCCCACACTGTAACTACATGGCAGGCCACCTGGGTTCGTAATTTTGCGGATGTGGATCTACAAAATTACGTGCTGGAATTTCGCAAAATGTCATATTCTGAAAGGATTAGGGGCCTACTGTCACATTCGCAAAATTGTATAATTGGAATTTCGTAAAACGTCACTTCAGAAAAAAACCATTTACACAAAATGCATTTGTTTTAAAGGACGCCCTAAGCATTTCTTTGTAAGCTAAACCAATGTTGACTCCTTTAAAGTACTACTTGGTAATAGTATTCAACACACTCATTATAAAATGGTGTTGACCATATTGAACATCGTTAACTTTCAGGATCCATTAGCAAATGCATCGTCGTCGTTTAGAAGCGTCTCAATTGATTATATTTATCAGTATTACCAGTGACCCTGTTTTACAAGGCACGGATAAATCCATCTGATATGCCTGTCTGTTGTAGCAATACATTAGCAGTTTTACCCCAAGACACGACTGTCCGACATATCTCTCGGGTAAATTTGTACGGGTATGGTTCTACTCAAATCGGTCCAGCCATTTTTTAGCTATAAAAAAACTAACGAACGTTTTGCATGTAGTGTGGGGGGGTGCGAAAATATATAATAATATCTATAAAACGCAAGCTAAGCCGCGGGCAAAAGTATGTTAACCTTATTCAAAGTAAAAACTTATTATTCAAGAAATTAGTACCTTCAAATCTCATCTCTATTCCATCTCCCACAATTTATTAGAAGCACGACCCCCTGATCCCCTGATAGTCTTGAATTCTAAAAGTAGGTCATTTATGATTAACTTTTGTGTACCTAATTGGAAATTAATTAGATTCGAAAATACTTACAAAGGAAATATCAAGAAAAAAACAGTTGCCCTCAAAAATTACCAATATTAACAGTAAAATTAAATATAGCGTCCACAGAACCTACTCTCATAATAAAATAAATTAAAATTAAGATACTGAAGTTTCGTGATGAAATTACGTTTTGGTTACAAGGTTACAAAGAGAACAACAGCTTTTTCATTATGAGTCCACCCACACTTTTATGATAAATTGTCCTTAACAAGAATTACTTCAGTATTTCGTGGACAGACTCCTACACAATGTCACTTTACCTTAAATGTAGGCTCCATCACCTTACATTAGAGTTCACTTTTGTTTGACACTTTAACCTTTTTACCTCAGATATTGTGACTTGATTCACCTTAACCTTTTAATTTGGGTCAAACCACATTTACATTAAAGAATTGTAGGTTCACAACTAATGTCTGTAAAACTGGAACAAACAAAGACCCTGTTAGATAAGACATAGAATATGTCTGTGTATGTCTGTCGTGCGCATTTTCTTTAAAAAAAAACCTTTCCCTAACTGACACATTAGTACTTCGCCCGGGTTTGAACTCAAAAAAATGTGCATGAGAAGCGAGTTGCAATACTCTAAACCATCACGGCTTCTAAAATTAATATTCGGTAGTCTTCTCTGAAATTAGACCTGGATAATATCAGGTCCAATTTCAACATGAAGCTGAAACTGAGAATTCAATTAACAATATTATAATTCCATTACCTGTTCGAAGACCGCGGTGGCGGCTGCTTCAATTACTTTATTTAGCTCTGTTTCTATAGTTAATATGATGAAATAACTATGTATGTTCTTATTGGTTTAAGTACTAGATATAATTTGTTTCTGATAAAAGCTGTTATCAAAAGCGCTCGTCGCTTTTTATATTCTGATTTCTTCTTCTTTTTATTCGATAAGTACACACATTATATTTTTATAAGACGATGTATGCTCAGCATAAATGATGTATATACATCACGGTCCATGGTCTATATCTATGGAAAAGTCTGCAAAACAGATTTCATCTTAGTGTAATGAAAGTTTAAGATGAAGCTGACTAAAACACGGAACCAACTTTATAATTTTATCAGTCTTGTATGCCAAGGTTGATAATATTTAACTTGTTACTGTTCTACAAAGTTCTCACCGCAACTTAATGTCAAGCGTGAACCGTCTCTCGCCGGAAATGGCGTAGCACTGCAATCTCACGATAAACTCTGCAAACATCCGGTCTGTGGTTAAACTGTCTGATAGGAATGTGGCCTTGAAGGGAAAATTAAATTTATGTTTCATAACTTCGAAGACGGCGGTATCAAACTGAAATAAAATTGAGTTTTAATATCTAGGCAACAGTCACGACGTTGAACACCAACAAAATGTCATTTGCAACTTTTTTTTAAAACCTGTCATAATCGGAGAAAAATTTGTTAACATAGTTAAACTTCTATCGATACTTTACGAGAGAATCGCAATTGCTTTTTTTTTTCGTGGTAAAATCATCAAATGGGTCCTCCCAGCCCCGGGCAGGGCGAGAGGGACTGTCAGACTTGTACTGACTAAAATCCACGGTGTCCTTCGGTAGCCCTTTTGTGTACCGGAGTCGCGGTATACGTACGAATATGTCCCGCGACCCACACTATTTATGCTCGTAACTCTACTTATTGTAACGTTGTGAATAATCAACGTTATCCTTTGACCTATAATCAATCCATTAGTCAACGTTTAACAAAATAGTTACAATGGAATGCAAGGAATGCCTACACATTCCTTTTCGTGTTATAGTCATACGCAATGTTCTTCGTCAACCGACTCAGAAAAAAACTCGTACTTGGGGGTATCGTAAAATTGTTTTATTTCGCGTCGAGACTAAAAGTCATTTATAGGCGGGTAGTTCGGAATTTTTACAGAGTTTTGGTGTTGTAGTCGGAAGACATGTTGTTCAACGTTAACCGGTTGATAATTAAAGTGAGGTACCTAATGTGCTCATTAGTATAAATAAGCTCGCACAGACGTCAACGGGACTCATTTACGATTAAACTTTGTCGGCTGTTACACTGTCTCTCTTTATTAGAATCTTGTGACACCTTGCGTAACAGATTTTTTTTTAAAAAATATTTTGTTGTATTCAATATATTACTTAAAATAAAAAGTGTAGTGTTCGCCCCGGATTAGGGTAAGTGCCAAAAGCAATCCAAAAAATTATTATAACCGCTAGCTCATATTTTGTTTTTTTTATATTGAGTAGGTACCTTCGGACTCAATTATTGTGTGTTCATATATTTTTTCTTTGTCCGTTGGTTTTATTCTTTTAAGCCTCGAGTATTACATACGCTCGTAGGCATTACTATGATTTTGTGTGTTAATGCTTCACGCTAATAGAACTATTGTTCCTGCCTTGTAAACTCCGATCTGATGACGACCAATAATCACAAACACCCTTAGTGCCGTACGTCCTAGCTTTCGCCTATGCTGTGAGGTCATCATCAGAGAGGATTAGCAGAGGATTTTTATTTACCGCTGGACGTTGATTCCAGGGAACAAGATTGGGAGTTAAATAACTCCATCTTCAACGTTCGTGAGTCCAGCTCTGACTCACCCTACCGAACGTCTGAGGCCTGCACACGCAGCTGACCTGTCGCACACACCTAGCAGCGCACAGCCGACCTGCCGGCGCATCCACCACCTCGTCCCTGCGGTCACTTTCACCTCAGGGTCAACTCCACGGCGTCGCGTCGCTCCACTTACGCGATAGCCAGGGCAGTACTAGTGCGCCTACTTCACGGAACAATAAGAATTTCCAAGTGACGGCTGTGAACCACGACCTAAATAAATTTTTCTTGATAACGTTGGTGAGTTTTTTTTTTTTAATCTCACCCTCATACGTTACATTATCCATATTATTTATTTTTCTTGTAATGGCATAGTTTATTTATTTATTGACTCTATTCTTGCTTTTTTTAATTATTCAAAATGTTTTCTCTTAGCCTCAGTCTAGCCAAAGGCAAAGTTGAGGCCTAAAATGGAGCGAGCTCACCCAGAAAGAACTCTTGCGCACCGACGAAACACATCAAAAACTGTTTCGCACTAGACTTCGACACGACATACTTATGTACTACCACTATTGGGATCGCTTAGCCGTCACCGTAAGCTACAAAGTAACCTGTGGTACGGAAAATTTTATAACACCTAGAAAAAACGAAATCATACTGATCATGCATCATTTTGAAATAATTGGTATCCTGTTACTAGCCTATTACGTATAAAAGTACGTATATTGGGAAGAAACGTCTATTATTTTTAGCAAGAGAACAATTTAATTACCATACCTCTAAGTATTTGTGCACGCAGAAGATTATTTTGGGTGGTTCAATCATCAATTGAGTCCCCCCATTCTGGGTGAAGTGGCAGGTTCAATTACCCTTCCTGTCTTTCAATTACCCTTGACGTTCACCTCATTGATTACTATCAGGAGAGCTGGTATTCACACGCAAGACGAAAAAGTAAACCCGCGTTGTAAAACATACACAGATACTTACTTCTTAATTTCTCAATCTATATTTACGAGGTTCGATTACCTGCGCTAACTTGTTGATTTAGTATTGTTCCTCTGTAACAAGGCTACAAGGTGAGGAGCAAACAACTTGGAAAACTTTATTTTTATCCTGCCAACGTTCGCAATAAAAGCCTCTGTAGGTCAATGAAGATGTATTGCTTTTCAGAGGAAATTCGCCCGTAAATTCTTCTAACTGTTATTGTGGAAAAGTTTGATGTACGTTTGTATCCTATAAAAAGTTTGGAGGTGTACTAAAAGTAATAATTGCTTGGATCTTTATTCTAGCAGTTTTTTATATAGCTAGAGATTGGATGAGAGTAGCCAAATCAATAATTCAGTAAAATATTATCATTTAATGGAATGATAAAATGACATCGCTTTAAGGGGTGATATAAGGTTTGTCAGCATTGAAGTTTTCAGACGGACAAGGTCGTGTTCAAAAGATTTCATACATTTAAATAACTAATGCCAAACTATGCCCCGATATTTTTTGAGCACTGTTCACAACACGACTTTTATTCCTAGGAATCAATTTATCACTGCATATCCAATTTAACTATCAGCTGATATCATAAATCCTACAGGCCAATTAGGAGCTCATTTCAGTAGTAAATAGATACTTACTTTTAGCTGATTTGACGCTGTATCTTGAAAATATCATGGCTGATTGGACGTACAATGAAATCAATCTCTCATCTTTCCTAATATTGACTTATGGAACCTGTAATAAAGTGAAGTAATGAAGCGTAAGATTCGTAATATCAGAATCGGACAAAGATCAATATAACCACGTTATACAAACAATAGGAATACTGCGAACAATAGCTTTTGTCTTATATTGGTCAATTTTGATACTATTCGTGTATATGTAAATTTATATCAAATATTTTATTATAATAAATTTTGAACTGTTACTTTTTAATTCAATTTTCACTTTATGGATTGTTCTTTTTTTTTAATAATAATTATATTTTATCACCGAGCCGAAGAATTGTGAATGTTATGTACGCCTTTATTGTCACGTGCATCAGACTGCTTTATTATAAATTGTAAATTTCAATGTTAAATGTATGTGATGTGGCTGTACTTATTCTAATAAATAAATAAATAAATATATTGGTTTTACTGCCACTAGGGGTCATAGGTATAATACGGGAAAATATTTTTGGGCACATGCGGGCGGCGAGTAATGGGCGACTCGCTGTCCAACCATGGACCATGCCCGGGTCGACGGCGCGTTGTGTTCCACGCGCCCCATAAGGAGTGTCAGCATAATGACGGGGCTCCGGGGTCTAGAGGGCCAAAGCCTGCCGGGCTCGCGGGACTTATCTCATTACCGTGACCCCGGAACATAAAGGGCTATTGAAGGACACCGAGGATTTTAGTCAGTACTCAGTACGAGTCTGACAGTCCCTTACCACGAAAAAAATATAAAGGCCAAATGTGACCGTTAATATTTTGATGAAGATCTCTTCTTAATTTCAGTATGACATTTGACATAGTGAGTGTCAAAATTTGTTCAAAAACATGGCCGTCAAATGACGAAATAAAATTGAAGTTAAACATTTCATAACAAATCGTTAAGTTTTGGTCCAAATTAAAAATATTTTTACAAGCACGTCTATAGTTATACCGTTAATGTTGTGTCAACAGAAAAGCAACAAAGCGCTTATTTTCAAACACTTTTTGCTTTTGTACTCAGAGAAAATTTTCAAATAACATTTTGATACGAGTATTCATTTCAGATGTCACATAATAGCAAAAATGTGTGCTTAACAGTGAACGAAGTCGTTCACTGGTGCTTAAGCCTTACTTACCTAGAGAGCTAGACTACTGTAAATTCCTCTACGAAATTTATTTTAAACCTAGCTGTGTAACATTAAAGCCACTATATGAGCTGCGAATTTCAACAGTAGTATCTGACACTTAATTGTTAGTGTCAGTCTAGCAGACATGTATTTGCGGCCTTCGTATTACGCAATATAGAGTGATAGGTACTCAACTAGCTTTGGGACTTGGGAATTCAGAATAGGGTGATGAAAAAATTCATTTGTTTTGTGTGGCTAAGTAGGTACTTAGTTGAAGTACCTATTGGGCTCTTTGGTACAAAAACATTCTACATGCATGGTAAACATCTTACTATTTTGTTAGTATGATAGTTTGGGTGTCTGAATTTTTGTTATTTAAAAATCGGATTTAAATTTAGGGATAGCACACTGCTAGTATAAGAAACACATAAATATTTTTGACGGCCACGCCGCACAGTGGGGCAAGACCCCCTAAAAAGTGGCATCAAATAAACTAAAGCTGTAAGAGCATCTTTAGCTCAGTAAAGATTAAATATATACTATTTACTGTTAAATTAAAACATTAGTGACCATTTCAATTTTTTATCCTATATTTCTACCTATGCTGGAACATGGACCTGCTTTGCTTTAATTCCTCTTAATTATTTTTAACTTAACTGTTTCATTTTTTTAACTAAAAATTTTAACAGATTTTCTAGGATAGATTCTCTAGAAGACTTCACAATATTCATAATTTCGCCGCATGGTTCGGTTTGTTCAATTATAGGCTGATGCGTTACATATCGTGGATGTGATTCCTAAATCGAACAAATAGTTTGTATAGCCTACAGGTTGTTTCCGGTCTGGCTGATTGTGTCTATAAATATTTGTAAACACACACACGATACAGAAGAATCTATTGTGAGGACTTCAAGAAAGTTTCACAGAAAAAAACCAAGTCTAGAGGCTAGTACTCTACCAGTGCTAGGTCTATTAAGTATTCTGTGGCTAGGTTTAATAAAATATATCAGATCTACTTTCATGTTATATTAGTGAAAGAATCAATCTTCTTGATACATAAATATTTATGTTCCTCTTTAAGTAAACATATTGAAGGTCAGAATATGTTTATAGCCGAGCGCAGCCTGAGCGCAAACACTTATGCTATTACCCTTGCTCTAATTATATTAACCTAGTGTGAAGTTGACCTATATTTGACATAACTGAGTCATTACCGATACTAAGATGACATACGACATTCCTATGAAATTGTATCTGAATGTGTATTTTATCACGCCTGCGTCATCGTTTCCACTTTGAAGGCTGAAAATCTTAATTTTCCAACTGACATAATAACAAAAATGTCAAACTCTTCGATAGTAGAATTCTGTTTCCTCTTAACAAGACCTTAATAAATTATACTCATAAACTTTCCTCCATTCAACAGTTTTTGAGTTTATCACGAATAGACAAACCGATATGGCGAGAAGTTTTCCATCAGAGGGTTTTTCTATAACGGAACTGTTCAATGAAACATCTAAAGACTTTAAGTTTTGGTGGTCAGACTGTCCTCCATGGTTTCATTAGGACTTTTTCAACCACAAAGTCTGAATAAAACCTACTTAAAATGTTAGAACCCTTGAGGTATTGTATGTACACGTCCTGTTACTATTTAGGTATATTTTGACTAACATTTTCTACATAGATTTTGGACGTGTAATATGTTTCAAAAGATATATTGTTCTGACCTATAAACATACCAACTAAGCCGCAGATCGTATTAAGTACAAGGTAACAGTAACTATACGAAGATATTTGTAATAACACGAAGTGTATTAACTAATAAAATCCCTAAGCTCTCGGCGCGCCGACACCATATTCCCTAACCATTGACGCCTTAAATAGATTACCTAAACCGAAACATAATAACAACACCCACGCATTATTGGCGCTGAAACTTCAGGCCTATACATGCCTAATATATAAAAATCATAGAAATGTATAGGTATGTGAAAGCTGTGAAAGCTATATTATCTATGACGAAACCAATTTATGATGTCCTAACTGTTGCCAGCGGCTTCACCCGCTACAACTCGAAAATTGAACCTACATGAACATAAAATCGGGATAAAAACTATCCTATGTGTTAATTCAGGTGATAAACTACCTGTGTACCAAATTTCATCCACATCCGTTCAGTAGTTTCTGTGTGAAAGAGTAACAAACAGACATCCATCCATCCAAACAAACTTTCACGTTTATAATATTAGTAGGAGGTAGGAGTAGGATGGGATATGTAGGTACATCATCATCATCATCGTCAGCCTATTAATGTTCCCACTGCTGGGACACAGGCCTCTTCTCTGTGAGAGGGAGTGGGCCATAATCTACCACGCGGGCCCAGTGAGGGTTGGTAGATGTCACATGTCTTCGAATATTTGGTTCTAGGACATGCCGGTTTCCTCACGATGTTTTCCTTCACTGTTTTGAGAACAGTGGTGATGAAATAAATTACACAAAGTAATGTGCCTGGCTGGGTTCGAACCCACGACCTACAACTCGTAAGTCGGGGCCGATACCACTGGGCCACCACTGCTCCCCATGTAGTACATATCTCCAGAAAATAGTTGCTAGTTATTTGGAGTAGAAATACTGGATGATACGACACCGGCCTTGGTAATGGTAATGGTTAATATTAAACGTATGAAATCGCCGCTTGTGGCCACATTGAAAGGCGGGGAGCCTAGCGCGGTGATTACGAGCGATTTTGCGTGCCAAGGTGTTGTTAGGCAACAACCGATGCAACGGGCGTGTGGCAGGTGTATTAAACCTTTTCGGTCTTTTTGTAGCGCCATCTAGTCACCAGAACATGCACTAAAGTACTACCGTTGGATGTTTTAGTACATAAATTTAAATTATTTTTACCGTACTTGAGTAGAAAAATGTAGAAAGATGGATAATTTTGTTGTACACAATCCTAAATAGCCTATTAAAACAAATGAATTTCTTTAAACAAGATTTATAGAAACTACTAGGTACCACCGGTTTGCAACACCTGAAGTCACCGCAACAGAATAACCGCTTGATCGGCAGTGTGGACACGTATCGCGCCCGCCACCGCGCCAGCCACCGCGCTCGCCGCCCGTCGTCGCGTCGGCGTCGCCGCGCTAGGCTTCCAGTGTGGACACACACCATGACTTCCAACTACACTCTCGAACAAAAGTATGGAATTACTTACTTGGAATTGATACGGGATAGCTCCTTAAATAATGGCGTGATTTGAATGAATTTAAAGTTAACAGTTAAACCTTTGAAATGTGGTACCATTTCAAAGGTTTAACTGTTTTTATTATTCATAACTAGTTAAGATCGCACGGAATCAGAGTAAACGATTCCGTACTTTTCTGCTCGCTAGTATATTTCGAATTTCGATCTAGGGCTAAAGTGAGCCACTGCTTTGTCTAGCTCATCCCGCCATCTTCTGCGAGGTCTGCCTCGACGCCTTCTGGCTGCGTCAGAGCTCCACATCGTACCTAGTTATTTTGGTCTACAGGGTTGAATTATTTACCTAGCATATCTAATCAACCCATGTATATTAATGAAAGATGAGCGTTTGATATCAAACTATGTGAAAGTTAGTGTCGCGTGTACGATCAAAGCTTATGCCCTAAATGTGCGGCCGACCGCGAAAACGATCCTCACGAGCCCATTCTACTGGAAACCTTGTACGCATGAAAACAAAGTCTATAATTATGAAACAAACAACTAGATAGACTGTGTAAATAGTGGCAGCTGCGACTTTGTAATATTGAAGGGTAAGGCTTTAGAAAATAAATATACGGTATTTTTTTCTGAATTGTCGTTGTTTTAATTTTCTACTATGGACACTTTTAACTTGCTACATCGTTCTCACATAATATACTCGTACCATCTCAAAATGAATGATAGAACAAAGGTTTTTGTAATAATTTTGGCGATCTAAAAAGAGTGTCCATGGAGTTTCTTGCCCGTTCTCCATAGAGATCTACATCTTGGAACGGGCATCTACGGTACTTCACAGTTTTTATGTCTTGTGATTGGGACTGTAGCACCATAACTTTTTAGTGTTTAATTACATTTTTATTTGTCTATGACAATTCAAAAGTGCCTGTAACTGGCCTACTTGAAATAAATGCTTTGATTTTTCTTTGTCTGTCTTTGTTGTGAATTTCTTCTTTGTTGTGATTCAAAGTAATATAACATAAATGGGTAGTGGACCTAAAGCAATCTCCACTTTTCAATGTACCTACTGTTAAACGTAATAAGTAATATAAGTTTATTGAACACAGAAAAAAAAAACACATAGATACATAGCAATTCATAAACTGACCGTGGTGGAACAAGTGGATGTCATAATCAAGTAAAGAAATCTGGCTCCCGAACTAAGTAAAAAGATACTTGTAGGTAGGTATCTCAGGTGCCAGAGTTCCATACAAACATGAACTATGAAAATTTAATGCAATCAATAGAAATGTCTCAGTTACTACGTTTACCAATTTTGAGTAGAGTAGGTATTCATGAATTGATCATTAGAATATCTTCTATATCTTCGTAAGACAAGTTCTGCAACCAATTGGTACCTAAGCTTTCCCATTTCCCATAAGCACAAACTTGGTCAACGTGTAAATATCAATTAAGCGATGCACCGCATTATAAAGACGAGCGCTTAGGACTAAGTAATGGCGTCTAGCAAAGGCGTTACGACATTGAACGGAATCACATACGGGACGACCTCGACAGAAGGATGTTTGAGTCTAGAGGTAGGATGGAGTGACGGCGCAAGACCACGCGCAGAATGAAGTGATGACGCACAGTGAGGACTTTGGTTTCAGAGTACAAATCTATTCTTATTTGATACAACAATATTCGAACACTGAATTTGTTACTAATTCGTTGAAATACTATAAAGGGTATCATTATTACAAAAAATATATATTGTAAGTACGTAGGTATGTCCGTATTGTAACCTATAAAAAATTTAGTGATGTTGTAAATAATTATAATTATTATGTCCGTGATTGTTCAGTTTTCCATTTGGCAGTTCAGTGACGTCTCTAAAGTAAAATAAAACTTATCCTTATTTTTGTTTTGTTACAGGCAATGATGGATCGGGCGGAAAATCGGTAAGTGACCACAACTCTCACTTCCACGAACAGTCACGTTCGAAAATAAACCTTATCCTGACAAAATAAGGTTCAAAAGGGTACACGTAGTTTAGAATTTGACGGTACACTTATCTACATAATATTAAAAGTAGCTTTTGAAGCAAAGTACCCTTGAGAGGTTACACTTCAATAAAATCGCTATATTACATCAAATAAGTATTTAATTCATATTCAGAAACGTATTTCACAGTTCCCTTAAATTCAATTTTCCATTTATAAAACATATATTTTTTTCTGGGAGTATTGGAAGTTTTCTCTTTATTGAAGCTATTTTTAAACGTGGGTTTATTGAAACTATTTGATTTATAAATTTTCTGTATCGTTTGAATGAAAATAAGTTACATTTCTCGATTATAAATAAAATTATAATGAAGATAGAGAGAGATTATATTCAGAATTAGGAGGTAGGTAAATTGAAAAGATCTTTTGGAGTCGTTCATCAAAATTTTATTCATTAAACTACCTAATATGGTACAATATTGGTTTATCAATTTGACTATCTTTAGGAAAATAATGAAGCGATTAAAGGTGCATTCACACTCATCAGTCACCGTCACGTCACGTCACGGCCCGGCTTAAAAAACTAAATGTTTCTATACTCCTAGTATGACTTTGTTCCCACACGTCAGTCCCCGGCCAGTCAGCGGTTAGTCACCGGCACGTGATCTATCAGTCACTTCACCGGTCAGGCACGTCCAATAATATTTCCATACAAGTTTCATACTTTTATCCCCACACACCCGGAAAGTCACGTCTCAGTTCTCGCGGGACTGTCTCATCAGGTAACCGTGGCCCTGGAACGTAAAGGGCTATTGAAGGATCACCGTGGATTTTAGTCATTTGATGATTTTACCACGCCAAAAAAAACGTCTCAGTTCAGTCAGTGTATGTGTTCAATGATTCAGCCAAACCGGAGACTAACGAACGAAGTGATGGTGACTAGACAAATCGTCACCGATCCGCTGTCGGTGACGTGGCGTGACTGATGTGTGTGAATGCACCTTTATGCTGGCGCTACACTAACGGGCTGGCGCTACTCTACGAAGAAACATCTGAAACAAACTCAGAGGTCACAGTCTTATTTAAAGTTCAGACAATTTTGTATTGGTAAAGTCCACAGAAATATTAAAAACAGGAGAAGTGGCAAGGGGGCGTGTCGGTGAAGCCTTGGTGTTGAGTGTTTCGCTCAGCTATCACTTGTACTACTTTATTCTTGTTTTCCTATATTACTCCGACTGTATTGTTTTTGCATTAAATACATTGCTCTTTTACAACCACCTCAGTCTATTACTGAGTGACTTGACAAGCAATGTAAAACTGACATAACGATACCTCACCAAGCCGTAATGTCGCATGGTGCGTCCGTTGTATTTGAGCGGGAGAGTCGTATCCGCCCCCCGTGTCGCGACAACACACAATGATAATTGTTTGTGTGAGTAAATTATACGGAAAAAGTACGCTGTAGTGTAAAGAATTAGGTTTATATTTAAATGACTGAGTTATCGATGGAGCGTGTGTGCAATTGTTCGTAGTATTGTTTTGACAGAATTGTGTGCGCAATATTAGCGTTATGGAGGGGCTATTGTGGCTTCATCGGATTTCTATACATTTTGAATTCCACGCCATATCTCCTTCTTTAATATATCTATGGTAAAGTCATACGGGAACCATGCAGGTAAATAAAGTATCCACTCTAAGTCTATAAGTGCTATGGTTTGTTTGAAATGACAGTTATTCTAAAATAATTTGCAAATTCTATTTAACGTTGGCTGAGTTGCCAGGATAATGAGCCCGTTTTTATTGATCGCAGCCGTTTTCACATCACATGCATTGACGATTCCCATCTGGGATCTCTTCAAGTGAATAAGGACTGCAACTGAGTGCAAGCTTTTGTGCAATAAACGTTAACAATGCCCCAGAGGGTATTTGAAAAGCAGATCTTTATGTATAGGATTTTAACTCTTACGTGCATGTAAGTGTGATAATATAATACCTGAATTTATTACGTTGTTTTTAGTTGTAGAACTGACCTTGTAGAAACATTATGCGTTTTTGATGATTATCATCTTTCCTATCGCTTCTGTGAAAGTGATTTCGAGAAAATAAACGAATTGTTTAAACGGAAATGGAACAGGATTGGTCAAATTAATTCCGCGCCCGCCAGTTGATTTTAGTTATGATAGCCATTTGACAAGCGACTACTGTGAGTCTCGCTCGATTTTTTTTAAAGTTTCTAATCAATCTGTTGGTCTAGTGGTTAGTGACCCTGACTGCTATGCCGGAGGTCGTGGGTTCGATTCCCACCCAGACAAATGTTTGTGTGATGAGCACGATCATTTGTTCTGTGTCTGGGTGTAATTTATCTATAATATGTATGTCTTTAGAAATATATAAGTATGTTTATCAGTTGTCTAGTACCCATAACACAAGCTCTGCTTAGCTTGGGACTAGATGGCGTTCTGTGATAGTTGTGGAATATTATTAAAATCTGCCAAAAAATTCTATGTATGTAAAGTTGTAAACAAATACTATACTTGTCTGGATTCCAGGCTGAATTTTTCAAAGAAGTAGTAAATAAAAAATATCAAGAAAACGACCGTTGTTTTCGATTTCATAAATACCTGTTGAATTACTCATGAAATATGGGTGAAAAATACCATTTTAACTCGATATCGTAGGACATAATAATCGACGTTGGCAGTGACCTTGTTTGCTAGATGGCTGATAAGATTAGATTGATGTTTACTGGGTGAGACCCCCGGGCTCATCTAAAGTTGTGTCGGTTTAGCAGTTTTTTTTGTCTTGTTGTGAATAAAAGAAAGAGACGTATCTTTCCCAAGGACTTAAATATTAGCGAAATTAAGGTCACGTTTTTGCTAGTAAATTAAGTCAACGAATCGAATTAAAAAAATATATGAACCCTAAACTAAGATTAATAATAAAAAGGATCATATTATATAGGAAGATATCCGTCAAAATGAATTACCTATTGCTCACTCAGGTATGTTCATCATCATATTAGTTTACAGAAACTAATATAAGCGGACTTTTCTAACTTATAGAATTTTCTCAATTTACAACTTGATGGATTAAACAAAACACGCTCTTGGCTCAAGGGAATAAAGACTGGCAGTATAATTACGCCCACCTTTGTTACACGTAATTGCATTTTCTCACCTGTATGAAAACAAACCATCTATTATGTGTAAGTAAATAATGTTTTTATGTGAACTACTAAAGCCTGAGTTCCTAGAAGTTATACTGCTTTGCGTATATTTTTGTAAGCCCACGCGCTTAAGTTAGTAGATGTGAAATAGTATTAGGTACCTATATTTTCTAAGCTTTGTTGACGACCTAAATCTGTTATTTTGGGAAAGGTAACCTAATTTATTTTTAACACAGACATTTTGCGTCTTGATCACTCTACAATAGCCCATGTAAGTTAGCCACCTTCAGCAAAAGGGGCACATATTAAGAAAAAAATAAGCCTTAAATACTTGATACTTTAGGAAATCCAGGTTCTACAATTTTTATAAAACGAGGTATTCGCTTTTTATAAAATGTAAATTATTACTAGCCAAATTATTAGTCACTAGGAAGGTTATACGTCCGTTCGATTCAAAGTGCAAACTAGAAGTGAGAGTGAGAGATAAGAATAAAGTTGGGTATCCAGGAAAGCAGTGTTATAGATAAGTTTAAGTACCTACCTACGAAGAATCGATTATTACAGAATCGATTAAAGATTGATTTTTGTACATTAATAAATCAAATAAACCAACATATACGCCTTTTTAGTCTAGTACGTTGTAGACGTCTATTTTTGCTAGTTTTGGCGAAAATTGCTGTTACTACCTACGTACGTATTACATTTTCCACATAGGCTACAGCTATTGTCCCCTTAATGTAGTGATCGTTCTTCCACTCAATAAACACATAAGGACTAAAACCTCTATGTTCATGACCTGTCTGGGTACTCCCAAAATAACTAAATTAAATAGGTAATCGTAAGCAAAAAGGTACAACGTTACAAACGCTTAATACTCGTAAAATACTAACATCTCTAAAAATAACTGTTGAATTGCGAATAGAAAGATCTTTATTGAGTCTGGCAACAATAGCTTTTGTTTATGGCAACATTGTTCAGATATTCCATTTGTGTAGCATAAACATTATTACTTGTAAAAAAAAAACGCAACTCATCGCTTTTCGGTTGCATTGTTTGCGGAAGTTTTCTTTTTGTATATATTTTACAGCATTCATGAATTATAATAGCTACAGTTTTTTTGGGTGGTTAAACCGTCAAATCAGTCAGCAGATGACAGTAGACGACAATCGTTATCGCTCAGCAGCCACACTTTATACACTAGCGAATAAAGATGAAAATGTATTAAAGACTGCTGAGCGATAACGAACGAAACAAACGAAAACGATCTGTAAACTCCAATAGATTTTCAACTTTAAGTACTGGAGTATAAAGTTGAAAATGTATTAGTGACTGCTCAGCGATAACGATTGTCGTCTGCTGTCGTCTACTGTTTGGCTAAGGGCCCTGTTCCTTCAATTTCAGGGTCACGGTATCCTGCTGAGGCAGTCTCGCGATACTAGCTTTTTACAGTTAGAAATCAAAATGGCAGAAGAAATTTTCGGTCCATAGAGTAGTAGGTTTTATTGTTGCTCCTTATTAGTAATGTACAGACGCCAACACATCAACCTACCCGAATCTGCCAAATTTTGCCAATCGAACGTAAACCTTCTTGTATTGTGATAAAGTAGAACATCTATTACAGAAATTTGACAGATTGTGGTAGCTCGATGAGCTTCGTCTTTACTTATTTCTGGGAAAACCAGGTATATTTATCACGGTACTATGGACTCCTCAACGGGTTTATAGAAATTTGGTATGAGGTCCGAAATATCGTCTTTATATTCTATTGTAATAAAGTCTTTGAGAAATCTATTTTTGGAAACGTTTGGAATGAAGAAAGTACCTAAATACTGTAAGTAGGTTTAAAATAAATTAGAAATTCTATTTCTGTATCTGAAAGCCCTGAATATTATGCCTCAATATAATTTAACTGTAAGGGTATGCGAAAATAAATGAGGCTCATTGGAATTTAAAACAGTTGAATGTTGAAGCAAAAAGCCGGGATCTCATTGATCGTATAAAAGAATTGGCCTTTTCAGCTCCGAGATTTTTTCGATTGGTATCTCAAGCACTTGAAATACGGGATTTTTGGGTACCCTCGAAGTGGTTACGGGATCCCTAATTTAATACTTCAATGCCACAAAGTGTTGGGAAGGGATTTTATTATTCTTTCCATTTTATTTGTAGCAACATTAACTTCAACCTTGACAATGTGTGAGATGAGATCTGTATTCCAGGCTAGGGTTCTGGGAATATCTGAATAGGTTACCGTGGCTCTATAACGCAAAAAGAAATTGAACGAACCTACACTGGGTTTCAGTCAGAATCCAAAGCGGTAGGAGTCATTTGATGATTTGCGTCCCAGCAGTGGGAGCAAGAATAGGCTGTTTTGTATGAAGTTTTATGTTCCTATATTTCTAATCTGCCATACCTTGAAAACACAGCAAATTAAATGCCAATACACTGTCCTTAGAAAACATATTAATAACAAAAGCCCTAAAGCCTAAAATAAAAGTTCTCTTCGTAAATAGTACTAGTAGGGCTCCTTAATATTCAAGTCAGCGAATCCCGCAGCATGCAAATAGGATTATATTACTTTACCGAAGGATATTTTGGTGTTTTCGTCTGCCAAACGTAATTATCTTATTTACTTCTAAAATGATGAAGATGGAAATTTGATTATTTTTACGTGTTTTTTGACCTTTAGATTTTTTTTCATCATGTAATAGAAGCTTCCTGCTGGAGTCAGCTTTCAGTCTAACCGGATACAACTGATTATTGTTATTTTACATGGAATGTTGGACAATACAACCTCCAACCTCCATAATCCATTTAGTGAAAAACTCTTTGGTAAAACTAGCTAATAGACTAGACTAGAACCACAAGGTGATTTTCAAGGCACGGAGGAAATTTTCTCGTTTTACTGACGTAAAATTAAGTTTATCGTACGCTACAAAAAACTTGTGATAAGGCCTCGGAACGGCGGCACTTTAAAATATTCATTAGAATATTGAAGTGCTTAGTAATAACTAATAAGGCTCGCATGCCCCTCCATCTGAATAACCTGGAATATTCAGTACTAGCTTCCGCCCGCGACTCCGTCCGCGCAGATGTCGGTCTTCGCGTGGATGGTTTATTTCTCCATTTTGAGTAACTCTGACAATGACATCTTATAAATATCTATTGGACCCAAATACGGCTAAGCCTATAATAATTAAGGAGATCTATTGAGCTACTGCTGTTGCTCGCGTTCTGTAGTAAGTATTTTTTTCATAGTAATTCCGACCTTGTATTTACAAATAACTGATCGGAACAGTAATCAAAAAGGTCGCGCTGAAAAGCACGGGTTTTTGGTCCTCTACACCAAAAATAACAGAATTGAATTACTGTTTAACTTTATAATAAAACTTAGTAGCCGAGTCTTGTGTAGCTATTCCAATTAGGACGTAGCCCGCAAGTGCACTGCTAGTTTTGTCACACGGAAAAATAATAAAGTCGCGGTACCTAGTCATTAACTCTCGGAGAATCTTAACACCGCGATTCAGAAATATCGCGCGTCATAGGCACAACGCCATCTAGTGGTGAGTGGTGGAACCTTTTTAGAAATCAATGGAGGCAGGCGTGGCGTAATGTTCTACTTGCTTGATAATAGGTGTCGCCAGTGGTTCCATAATAGGGTTTGTTATAGATTTTTTTTTCTACGTATTTTTCCAGGATAAAAAGTATCCTATTTTATGCCCAGGATAATAAGGTATAATTATACCAAGTTTCATCGAAATCGAACCGTTGGTTTTCACGTGATGCCTGCATATACAGACAGACAGACAGACAGACAAAAATTTTTTTAATCACATATTTGGGTTTGGTATCGATCCAGCAACACCCCCCGCTATTTATTTTTTCAATATTTTCAATGTACAGAATTGACCCTTCTACAGATTTATTATATGTATAGATTTGAACAAACCAATAGTAATTTAATATAATTGCTCTATTATACGAACAATATTGCGGTTCCGACAAGCTAACCTTACTCACAATGTCATTATTAATGTGATTTGCTTTCACATGACAACATAATTGTTATAATATCAGAAAACCAATACCAATATGTACTAATAGAATGTCCATACATGGAACCTTGTCTTTATTAGTTTGATTAGGTGCGTCCACACAGAACGAGCAGCCTCGCGAGGCATTTGCCGCGCGGAGCAGCAGTGTGGACGTGTCTCGGCCGAGGAAAGCGCACGCGCGCTGCCGCGGGCGATCGACCTAGAGCGCCCGAGCCATCCAGTGTAGGGTTTTGTTTTGCTCGCGTAAATTGTTTCGTGACTCGGTCAAGATACAACGGAACGTCCACACAGCTTCGCGAGGCGTTCGCCGCGCGAAGCAAATGCCTCGCGAGGCCGCTTGTTCTGTGTGGACGCACCTATTGGCGGTAAAATATACTTTTCCATATTCAAAATCAAATAAATGTATTTATTCAAAGAAATAATGTCAACTTTAATAACTAAATTGGATTTAGAATTATAGTACGATCCAACTAGGAGAGCTTCTTATGACGTCACAAATCGTAGAATAGGGACAACAAAAAAGTTTCCAGGCTAATAAAACACCATTGATTAGTTTGTATTATTGTGTGTTTAGTTTTATTACTCGTATTTAAGTTTATTTTATGTTTGGGGTAACAATAGTTTAAGCTGTCTTAAATAAAAATTATTTAAGAATTGATTTTAAAATTGAATTCATGCATTTTTATTTTTGTATCAACAATTTTTATGACTAGGTATTTTTGCCATTATTGTGTAAAAGAAAATTAATACGATGTCAGTTGACAGATGTAAGCCATAGACACTCTCCTTCTTAGTTGGATCACATTATATTTGAATTTAGATATTTACAATATCGTTTCATACAATATACGCCAAATTGTCACACTAAAAAAGACGCAAAATACTTTCTATTATCTATACCGTAGGGTGCCGGCTAGCCTTGGTTCGAAAACACATGTTGCACACCCTGGCCTTCGTGAAGAACAGGGTCAGACCATAAATAGAGATTCAGAGATTTAATTTAATACCCTAGTGAAAGTCCACTAGGTCATTTTATTACAGGGAAAATACAGGGGAGTGCGACAAAAATTGAATCGACACTTTACGTTAATAAATTAATTATGTTGTCATTTTCGCCGCCTTTGCAGAACGAGGTGAATAAACGTCAGATTGCAAGTTGGTTGGAAATGGCATTTTTTTCACGGATTGACGGTGACAGTTGTTGTATTTGCACAAAATATCAAATATTCTTCGAAATAATGTAAACAAGTACTGCACGCGTAGCATGACCAATACTATCTGTATGCTACTATGAAAACATTGCCATGCTTAAAGCGGTACAAATCTTTCAGCGTTCTATCATTTTATCTTAATTCTGTCGACAAACCCCGTTTCTACGGTGCTATGCTACGCGTGCAGGCTTCATCAATTGAGTATCCCAGTAATTAAATAAATTAATTTAACAATTTTATCCATATCCATTGGATTTGCCTGATGTCTAAAAAGTTGACTAGTAGATAACTCGATGCAGAATTAAGTCCGATGTATCACCAGTGTACAGACAACTTGATCCGTCAAATTTTCCCAATCAAACATGAACCCTCGTCTTTTGTGATAATGTTGAAAATCTATTAAAGAAAGTCAGAATTGGGTAATTAGATGTGCTGGCTATTGTAACGGAAACAGTAAATGATAAATAGAACAACGCCAGTATTTATGTTAGCGTGACAAATTGCTGCTAATTATAAAGCCTTGGAAAGTTACTGCATGCAGTACCTACATATAACGTGCTCAATATGTTGCTTCAGCACCATTTTGCACGCAATAAAGTTTTAGACTTGCGGCTTTCATTAAAGGTGGCATATTATTACATTTTAGACGGCAGACAGGTGCGCAAACACTCAAAAGACTAAAAAAACTTTACCCGTATTTTAACGATGATAGCTGTTTTTCTTTCATTACAATGAATGACTTAGTTGAACTGTTTCTGGTCCTTCAATAAGCAGGTACAACTTTTTCAAACGAAGGACCAGAGAATGTAATAGTTTCTTTGTTTAAGTTTTTCTATTACAAATCTCTTTTACCTAACATGTTAATTAATACACTAGAAAATATGCCGTGAGCCTTAATTATAAAATAATAAGTTTATGCTTACGGCGTCGACTGTGTGGTGTTCAGTTCTAATATTGTCTCACGGGATCCTACTACCGAGTAATTCAGGTTTCAAATTCCGAAATTCATGAATTGAAAAGCAAGTTACAATGTAGATTAAACTTGAAATATTTCGTTAGTCCGTCAACAACTTTGTGAGATGAACATTTTCAGAAAGGAGATGAAAATTCTGACATCAGTATTCTGAATAAAGAAAGAAATGTACATCTACATACATAGACTACATAGATTTTTATAGACGTGTTTCGCCTGGTCGTCCAACTGATAAGTCGGGCGTTATCTTGTGAAAATTTGTAGGAGAATACTTACTAGTTTTTTAGCTACTGCGTATTTTACTTCAAAAAAACATTTTTAAAAAAAATGTAACCGCCTTCAAAAACAACCACAAAAAAGGGTAAAATAACCTACAAAATAACTTTTCTTTCAGAAGTCGGTGCCTTTATTTTTTTTCATTTCATTGTCTATTTTGCCACCGACTTCTGAAAGAAAAGTTATTTTGTAGGTTATTTTACCCTTTTTTGTGGTTGTTTTTGAAGGCGGTTACATTTTTTTTGAAAAAGTTTTTTATTTTAGTCTTTTTAGTTTTTTTTTCATTTTCAACTCAAATTCTTGTCAAATAAATCATTCTCTTACATGTATGTGCACTAAAATTTTGTAATCCGTAGCACCGGTAACAACGTCGCTCAAGTACACAATAAGCTTATAAAACTCCCTATCTCAAAAACTACTGAACCGATTTTGATGAAACTTGCAGTATTCCGTAAGTTAAACAATACTTAGTACAACAAAAAAAGAATTACTTAAATCGGACTTGTAGTTCCGGAGATATGCGAACACAAACTAAATCAGTCGATGTCTACTGCCGTTGAGGAGTTGTACCTTCCATCATCAGCTCATCCACCTGAGATGATGATTATCAGATGCAAATACTTGAACAGCTTTAGAAAATATATGAAAATGGTACTAAGTGCCTATAAAATTTCAAGGTTGCCCTCGATTTCCCTGGGATCCCATCATCAGATCCTGACCTAATGATCATGGGACCACTTGGGAAGTATACCCTTTCAAACAAAAGAAAAATTTTCCAAATCGGTCCAGGCGTCTTCGAGAAATCGGGGAACATACATAAAAAAAAAGATTCCAACGAATTGAGAACCTCCTCCTTTTTTGAAGTCGGTTAAAAACCTATTTAGTAACGTATCAATACCTGATACTTTTAAGACTGTCGAACTAGACAGGTACACATGCTCATGTGTACCTGTTAAAACAGACGCAGTAATACGTTACTAGTACCTACCTACTTTAAAATTATAAGCTTTCGCTCGACAACACAAAATAAGCGCATACTAACTTCACATAAACTGTACCACGACCGAATAAATCAAATTGGGTCAACAGCCCACAACGGTCACTAAAAGTTCAAGGCCTTAGTTCATATCATCGACAAATATAGAAGTCAGATTATTATGCTCTATGGTTATTTTTACTTTTGATTTTGAATTCAAACCTCCCTCGATCAATTACTCGTAATTAAAGAAAAGTCAGATAAAATCGGGTATTCCATATGGTTATTGATAGTTCTATTTTTGAATTCCAATCACGTTCGATTAATTAATTAAAACACCTAAATTACCTATTCGTTCTGAAATCAGAACAGAATCTATCTAAAGCGTAAACAGCATGACACAACCATCATGACCTTTCAAACTTCACACTGCCACACATACATTCTAATAAGTACCTACATAATTAAAGAGGTCTCAAATACCTATCACTGGATACACGCACCTAGCCTAGGGCTGTATTCAGATGACTAGGAACTTCAATTTATAACAAAGTCTACCAAACAAGACTGAGATTATTTTCTCCTGTGTCTTAACTTCATTTCCGTAGGTACACCTAAACGGCGTTCAGGGATTGTCAATGGCCATATTATAACTCCGTAGTTATAATATGATCATTTACATTTATCCGTATAAATTATGATACCGCAACAACCATTATGGACGTTGTGACACGGACAGCCCTAAATCAGCTGCTTCGTGTTTATACATATCCACATTATGAGAGGCAATTAAAACGCAATGGTAATTATTTATTTTTTGGTCTTAAAATCATCATAAGAGTCCACCCATCCTGGGAGGAGCGGAAGGGACTGTCAGACTCGTACTGACTAAAATCCACCGTGTTCCCTCAATTGCCCTTTACGTTCCAGGGTCACGTTAACCTGCTAAGACAGTCCCAAGGAAAACCTTTTAATTCCCAGTTTATACCTAAATTATAAAGAGGCAAATAAAACTTTATGGTAAGTATATTCTAGTTACATAAACATTAAAAAAAATCCTTTTTGTTACAGGACGTACCTGTGGAGCAACTCGAAAAACTTAAAATTGGTGAGTTTTTGCTATTTAATTGTTCTAAACTGAACTACTTATTCTTTAACAAGGAATAAAAAGATTCAAAATTAAAACTTAAACTCTACTATAAACAATGAATAACTAGTCTGAATTGCGCACATAGCATGACAAGGTAAGGTAAGACCCTAGTCAGAAGATGTTGTTGATATTTTGCAATGAATATCATTATTTGAAGTTGGATGAACGCAATATCACATAAAGTTTTAGATATTTTGTATTTGGATGTGTAATCCCAAATACGTTGAAATATCAGATAGGAAATTTGAAAATCCGACAAACAGTTACGTCCTTCTTCCTTTCTCTGCTGACAAGAAGCTTTTGCTTCCACTCTGCTGTTTTTGTTAATCCACAATACAAGCGCATCATCGTCATGGCACAGTGGTACGGAAAGCTTCAAAGAAAACTCACCCCCTTTGTTAGTGACATCACTACCAAAGGGGGTGAGTTTTCTCTGCAGCATGCGACCACACCTTTTTGGACTGTCATGCACGCATTTCTAACACGCTCTATGAGACAATAACGATGATTTTTTATTAAAATTGTTTTTTTTTTTAATCAAAAAACATTGTTATTATCTTTTGAAAACATAATCTTCAAGTGACAGTTGACCAGTTGACAAATGGCGGTCATTGACGTTTTTATTCATATCATGATTGCTTATTACCTTTTTTCAAAATAATTGCCATCCATTATCCACAATTTATTCGTAATCCATCATTTGAATATAATATTCTCCCGAGCGCAATACCTATTTATGAAATTAGTGTAATTCGTTCTTCAGTTAATTTAATCAATTAATTTATTCATAAAACCTTCATGAATGTAGATGACTGTCTGTTTTGGCGTTGAAGTCAGAATTAATAAATATTCTTGCGATAGCTCGAGGCCATCTTAGCTAAGATAAAATAAAAAGGCCTTAAAATTCTGGTACAAAAATAAACAGCAGCGGTAAATCATCTACTGTGGACGTCCATTTTGTAATTGTTCTTTAATTGTTATGCGGACCAATTGGTCCGTTCAACATTTCAAGGGGTAATAGCCATAACTTAAAAGTTGTTGATGGACTTAAAGCTAGACAAGCTTCGTACCTTCTTTAGTTTTAATCAGCACTGCACCCAAAAGGGTTAAGGAGAATTTCGCGAGGTTATCATCTTGTCCTGGAACCAAAAAATGGAAGACATTTCGTACTCAAAAAAGATGAAAAGACGTGGGCTTCTTAGAGGGGTGGCCTGTCTCCCAACAATGGGAACGAATGCGAAATAAGTGGCCTTTTTTAGCCTTTTATTCAAGAAAAGAAACATCAGACCATTCACACCCCAAAGCTCTAGACAATATAATACCTGTTGAACTTAATACGGAACTTAATTGACAGATAGCTTATATAGGTAGTATTCACGCCTGACGCAAACATGATTGAGTAGCTAATCGTTCGTGAACACAAGCTGTATATTGTATACATTCTCAACGGACTTGGTTTAATCGCCAAGTTAACCAAGTAAACGATCATGCCTAGAATATTGTTGATATTGAATAGTTATAAGATGCTGTACTATCTACGTGTTAGTTGGGGGTCATTCTCATGGTCTCCAGAAACAGACTGTACGTAGCTAAGTTGTTAAACATGAAAATTAAGTACATCTAGCATTTTAGTAGTAGTTAAGGGCGCATAACCAGAAAGTTGGCAACGTCGTAAATAGCTGTCAAATATTTACAAGTTTTAATTAATTTGGTAAATTTACTGTATGAAAATAATAAATATGGCTCTGTAGTGCACTAAAAATTGATTAAGGAATGCAATAATTAATATCGTAACACCGAATATATAGTTTTAGATAAAAAAAAAGCATTTGGAAACTTTCCAAATGCTTTTTTTACACTTGAAACGGTTACAATATCAAATTTAGTGTTTTAATTGCATTTCTATATCAATGTTCTAGTGCACTATAGAGCGATATTTCTTATTTCCATACAGTAACATTGCTAAATTAATTAAAACTTGTTAATATTTGACAACTATTTGCGACGTTGCTAACTTTCAGAATACGCGCTCTTAAGTTTCTAGTACATTTTAGTTTAATTTGTGAACTGGTTGTCCGTAGCCACAACGGTGAACAACGCAACAATACGGAAACTTCTGTTTTAAACACTTTACACAAAACTCAGCTTTTGTAATAAATCCACGTGTGTAATTTGTTGAGAAACTTTGCCCCAACACTAACTCAGCGCAGGAGTATAATTAATTCAGTGTACCTACGCATAATTTGTATAAAAGTCGCGTATATAATTATAACGTGAATGTTTTGTATAATTTCGTTATTTACGGAAGAGTTATTTTATTCGAATGGTTCGTTTCAAAGGCAGACCTTTATTTAGCACACCCGTTTTCCTTTGAGGGGTCAATGTACCGTTGTAAGAGGATAGGTACTCACGCTTCGATTCAATTTAATTCACATGTATTTTATGGCGTTCTCTAAGGCCCGGTATGCACCAGAGCGGAGAAGAGAGGAAAGGAGACGAAAGGAGATGTGTTGCAAAGCTGGCAGATTACTTCCACCGGAGATGTGAGCTATGTGTAGCGGAGATATGACCCGGGAAGTGGCCGCGCGAGCGTGGGCTTCACCCGGCCTCCCGACCACACACGTTTCCGCTCTCCCGAGCCGCTTTTCACAAAAGCTTGCTCGTGGCACAAAATTCTATAGAAAAATGAGGCATTTCTTCTCCTTTCCGCTTCGTCCATTTCCACCGAAGCTAATCAGACAGGATATTTGGAAATATTTAAATCTGATTGGTTTTTCAAAACACATCTCTCGTCTCCGCTTTGGGCCTGGTCTTATTTCTGAAGATATTTTAAATAACTTTGAATTTTTCCCTCCATGAATATTAATTTAATTAAAGTGGGTTCTAGGATACAGTTTAGGTAGGTACTCGCAATTTAAATATCTAAGTAGGTAAGTTTCACTTTAGTTTCCTAAATACGGCCAAAGTTTCAAGATACAGAAAGCACTATTTTATCTTCTAAGCACCCAAGTTGCGATGCAATATGCTGTTAACCTACTATAATAGTCGGGTCTGACCTAGTGAAATAATTTATAACATTTTACGCTTTATAAAAGCAAAAGCTTTCTATTTTAAAGTGAAAATATATGAATCGCGATTATAAGTTAAATTTAATGCCAGTAAAATGTTAAAAGTGAAACAATAATAGGAATGAGTTTCGATATACTTGTGCCTCGAAAAGGTAAAAAGTAGATATGTATTATCTGTGTCACCTATGCCCATACAGATAGAAGGATCTGTAATAGACGATCGTTTCGTTATACGATACCTATCATTCGAAACTTCGAGTCACAGCAAAACATTTATTTTACAAATAACAGTTTGTCAAACAACTTGATAGAGAAATCAGGGATAAGAGTCTGGACATTCACATTACATTTGTCACGATATTTTGAAATAATAATGAAACTTTATTCATAAAATAAATTCTCAACATCTAACTCATAATAACAACGTAGATAAAGTTTAGTGAGCGTTAAAACTAGGCCACTTGTGTTCTATTGTAACGCAATCAGCGAAAACTGTTTTCGCGAAAGTTAGTAGATCCTCCATAGAGTTACATAACTGCTTGTATCTATATATTATAACATAGTTAGGGTATTGAATAGAATATAATACTCTTTATTATGTACACCATACAAAGGAGAATGCTCAGGCTTCATAGAAAAAAAAAGTATATGTTTTTAAATCCCATAATTTGCGGGACCTTCTGTCCAATTATCTTAGCGTCTGCTCCCAGTCGGCTCCCGGCTCCCAGTCATACCAGTAACTGAATATACATAGAGCGAATCCTAAAAAAAAAGAAGTAACTTTTGAAAACAAATTTTCTACGCTAAATCGCTACCAAAATCCTACCAACATAGTTTGGGATCTACTAAGAACATACATTTCAGTAGCACCGCGGTGAGTCACGTTAGGCGAAGAATTTTACAGCTATTATAAGAGATTTATTACAATGGATGCGGGATAAAAATGCGCGTGATGCCATGCGCATAATTTGAAGCCTCTCATTCATGGCGTGTGTTCGGCGCTAAAAATGGAATTTTCGTGAAGAAGGGATCTTTCCCCCAATTTAATGTGGTACTCAATGTGAGTTTTTCGATCATTTATTTTCTAAACGATTTGTATGCGTTCTTCGCGTCATGTGATATTGAAATTTAACGTTAATGTATAAAAGATTGTTTTTACTTTATTTTATTATGCGGTGTGGAAAAATACTTGTAGATAAGTAAGTACCTACACATCGAAAAACAACGTCAGACGTAGAAAAATGTTCAAATCAAGTTTATGAATCAGTGTGTGAATCAAGGTTGGGTCGTAAATAAAATTTTAAAAATGCTATTTGAATTGAATAGCTAATATATACCTAGTTTCGATATTTGATCAAAAATAATTTTAGAAAGAATAGAATGTTTAGGTCGTTAAACTTTAGCAAATGAAAGAAGACCTTAAGCAATTCTATAATTATAAAATTCGAAGAGGTAAACAACCTATCAATGAAATCGTCGGGGGATTGAACTTGTCGACAACTTTGCCAAATTAAGTCACACTAATAACTTTAGCATTGATACAAATTACATATTGGTGGAATTGGTTTCTTGGCATAAGTGGTTTTCTTTAAAATAGAACGATCAATATGTAGAAAATGTACAATATTTTCAGCAGTATGAATTATATCTTTAGATTTATATCTCTGATGGCACGGCTGGTGTAGTGGTTGAGCGATCGACTGCTGAGATCGAGTCGCGGGTTCGATCCCCACACGGATCAAATATTTGTATGATCTGTAAGTAGTTGTTCCGGGTCTGGGTGTTTGTGTATGTGAGTTTCTAAGTTTGCCTTTTTACCTTTTTTTAAAGAAGTAATCCATGTTATATTGTAAACTAATGCTACCAATTGTTCTGTTCTGTGGGCAATAAAATAGCTCACTGTACACTCTCGGCCAAAACAGGAGTGACACCTAAAAGGAAGGATAACATTGGAGGGGACATCGAGCTACAAGAAATACACTCAACAACAGCGGAACCCGTTTACAGCGAAGCAAAGCAACCGAAGAAAGTATTTCAGTTTTAAGACGAATTAAATTGAGTCTTATATTTACTTTTTATGTTTACTTTTACACATTTACTATTGTTTGTCTTTTTATATTTACTTTTACACATTTACTATTGCTTGTAATGGATGCTCATCCCACTTTTCCCACGGGAGCATGTACGGTTCACGTACAGGCTAGTAAGTTGCTGACGCCACGACATACTTTACCTTACCTTAGCGATACGACCACGGATTAGCATCCAACATAACTTTGTTGCTTTACATTTAACTATTTGGGATCGTGAAGTCTTTTTTTTTAGCGTGGTAAAATCATCAAATGAGTCCTCCCACCCCGGGCAGGGCGGGAGGGACTGTCAGACTTGTACTGACTAAAATCCACGGTGTCCTTCAATAGCCTTTTATGTTCCGGGGTCACAGTAATGAGATAAGTCCCGCGACCCCGGCAGGCTTTGGCCCTCTTGGGCGGGGCCCCGTCATCGTGCTGACGCTCTTTGAGGCGCGCGTGGAACACAACGCGCCGTCGACCCAGGCATGGTCCATGGTCGGGCGGCGAGTTGCCCTTTACTCGCCGCCCGCATGCCCGCGCCTACGGTGGCCGGAGATCGTCTTGCGACGTCCGACGCCGTGGGCGTCTACCATTGCGGGTGGGGCGGAGGGAGGACGCTGTCCTCTCTCTCTCACGGCCCGCCTCCTCCTTAACGAGCATTACTGCCTCGCAGAAGGAGGCGACCGCTTCCCACTCCGTCTCGCCCCGCAGCATGGCCTCGACCAATGCCGGGCGCGAGAGGTCTCCGCCTATCGCTGCCGTGAGGACACGGCGGTGCTCTGCCCAAGCGGGGCAGTCTTGCACCGTATGCTCTACTGTGTCCTCCGGGCGATCTTCGCAATGGTGACACCCCGGCGTTTCTTCCTTCCCCATCCGACACAGGTATCTCCCGAAACATCCGTGTACGGTGAGGACCTGCGTCATCCGATAGGTCAGGACGCCGTGACGCCTTTCCAGCCACTCCTCAAAGAGGGGTCTTACCGCCGCGATTGCGGCGTGCCCGAACCTCGGTTGCGACAGTCGTTCCCTCCATACTTCCCTGAGATCGCGCCGGACCTCTTCCCGCCGCACCTCGACTTGTCGGGGCAGCGGGAATTCTCCCCGGCGCCGCGCCTCCACGCGCCACTCATAGACGCGCTGGAGGGCGGTCGCCTCCAGATCCCAGGGCAATAATCCGGCAAGGAGGTTGGCCGATTCGCCGGCGATCGTGCGGTATCCTCGGATCATCCGGATAGCCATGACCCTCTGGCATGCGACCAGCCTCGCTGGTCGCGTCCGCATGCTCAGGGCCCACACGGGGGCCCCGTAGAGGGCCATGGACCGCACGATACCGGCGTACAGCCTCCGGCAGGAGGCGTTTGGCCCGCTGAGGTTGGGCAGGAGTCGCCTGAGGGCGCCTGCTGCCCGGTTCAGCCTTGGGGCCAAACGCAGGAAGTGCTCCTTGAAGTTCCACCGGCCGTCGAGGACGAGTCCCAGGTACTTCATCGTCCTCCCGACGCCGATGCGAACCCCTCCCACCGTTATATCGTGAAGTCTGCGGTTTTCGTCAACTCACCAACTCTACAACTTAACCACTCTGAGCCATACACCACCAGAGCGAACATTAGTGCCGCACATTGTGGGGCACAGTGCTGCACACCGGTGGAATCGCATGTTTAGGGGGCCAATTGAAAAGTGAACGTAATTACGGACACCCGATAGTGTTTTAAAAATAATAAATTAATTTATAACAAAAATAAGAACTAAATTATCATACAGCCATACGGAACAACTTTTTTTTAATACAGCGCCAGCATCACAGCTTTCAATACGTATGTATACACGTTGTAGAAGAAAGATTTTAAATCATAAAACCAACTAACTAAAACTCAATCTATTTATATCCAATAACCTTTTAAATTGTCTTTTACAAAGTGATTCAACTGAAAGTTTCCGGCTAACTTCAAAAGACTAACCTACTAATAGGGTTCTACGAAGCCACGTGTAACTAGAATTCAATCACGACTCGATGAAACTTTCCTTTATACCTCCTTTGATCCTGTATACACTTTTATTTTATTTATTTGCCTCAACAACAGTTGAATACAGAGATATGAGATACATCCAATAGACTTATACTTAGTGTACCAATTTCTAATAGGTAAGCACAAGTTATTGATGTTGAGCGGTTACTTAAAATTAAGTTTTTAAAGCAAATGACTAAAAACTCCATGAGATGCTTAGCATTGGTCCTTTCAATGATTTTTTTTGTCTTTAATGGAAAGATCATATAATTATTATATTTATTTCTTAACAAACTGTTTTTTTTTTCTTTAATTAAATAGTTATATTAAACTTAAAATCATTATTTACTCCGAGCCGAAAACACGCCGACAGTGTCCCAGGGCGGTGTGACGTCACTTAGACAATTTCTATACATCGATAATACGTGTTCCAACTTTGAAATGGTTATTGTAAAAGCCAGTTGACATAGTGCTAAGGAAATTCTTTCTCAGTGACGAGGCGAGCAATGAGGGATTTTATTTTTATTTTTTCCCTAGTCGATGGATAGATGGCGCTGAACTTGGTATGACATGTTACTGCAATGAACGGAACGTCACGTCATTTTTTGTTTTTTTTTTTTCACTTGGATGTAATTTTGAGATCGTAAAACGTACATTTCATGTCATGTCATTGTCAGTCACATCACATCAAACCAATGACATTTTGAAAATAAATAACAACAAGGAAAAAGAAAAAAATATTCATTTACCAGGTTTTTGAATTTATGAGTTTTCCGCGCCAGAAAGAAAATGTCCAAAGAGAAAAGGAAGAGAAGTCTGTGCCTCGTGGATTTGTGCAAAAATGAAGGCATACATCTTTTTCCTAAAGATGAAAGTCTTATAGCGCAATGGGTACAAGCTATCGTACATTTTAAGCCTGGACGTACGATAAAAAAGCATTCGCACATAATTATGCTCAGCACACTTTTAGCCATTATCCGTGCTTTGGCACCTAGTAACGTAGTCAGTTCAACGCCATCTACAGAGTTCTTGGAAACTACTTTTTTTTTTGAATATTCAAAAAAGAAACTTCTCATTGGGACGCGTTTGTGTTCACGTCAATTTCGTTCGAATTTTATCACTTTTAAAGTGGTCATAATTAATTTTTAAAAAAGGAATTAAGATTTTTTCTCTTCCATAAATGTTCTTATTTGTGGTGGACTTATTAATTACGAGTATATAAAAATAATATTTTTACTGTGTCGTGGGTGCGTTTACAAACATAGAAACTCATACACAAACACCCAGACCTGAAACAACTACTTGTAGGTCATACAAATATTTGTTCCGTGCGGGAATCGAACCCGCGACACACTGCGCTCCAGTCCAATGACTCACCCACTTTCTTCGAGTTTTTGGTTCTAGGACATGCCGGTTACTCACGATGTTCTGTCTCCTGCAGATGTCTGTGCTCCGCTTTTGATGTTATAGTGTACAAATTACGTGTCCTCCTACTCTTAGTATCTTTTTCTCATTAATTTCCTTGCGGGATCCAAGACAGTTAATTAAATTCATTCTCCGAGCCTTCGTCACTGCTTCGGCGCTTTTCTGGTGGTTGCTATTGTTCTGACTTTCAGGAATTACTATGGTTTAGGAATAGTGCTTTGGGGTTTTTCCTCATGATGTTTACCTTCGCCGTTTAGAAACCAGTGGTGGTAAGTCGAGGCCACTGAGCCACTAGTGCTCGTGAGAGCTAAATTGGGTCGTAACTTCAGCTCAGCACACTTTATATCCCATGAAATGAGTTCTTAGACAAAAATAGCTCGAAAGTGCGCGCTTTGTTAGGTACTTAGATTTATAAGACGTGGCAAGTTTCGGTCAAGTATTGCCTCTAAAAATAGCTGAGTGTGTGTGAAATAATGTATTAGATGGGGGCTAGGTCGTAGACGACTTCCCCACCTCGTTTCGCCACCCTCGGCTGACGTAAACACAACTAATGGATAATTTGAAGAGATTGAAAAGCATTAGAGATAGGATGACAACCATGACTATTGCCGACTGGCAAACTAGTCAGCTGCAAAAAGGCTGACAGTCGCTCAAGCTATAAGGCTAAAAAATTGCAAAATGTTAACAAGAATTGCTATAATTTCATATTAATCAACTCAGCCGACAAATCGCCGTTTCTGGCCGACTACTGTATAATTCTTTTTATTGTGTTCGATTATCAGGTCAAGGTTTAGGGTATACTTATTAGAATTTTTTTTTATCGTGCGAAGATGGTGCAATCCGATAGTACACAATAAATCCACCTTGTTTTGAATATTTATGAAGGTTGGCAGAAAACTATTTTCACCTTCAGCCGATCAAGTTCCTTAACCGGGTCACTAGATTATTTTTTATCAGCCATAAATTGTGAGATTATCCCTCACATCGTTTTTATTTTATTTGGCCCTTGATTTATGTTTCGGAAAATAGGTCAGACCATAATTGGGTTCAGAACTATGAAAGGACCTCGGAAATTAAGTACCTATTACGTCTGTGGGGAAAACATGCGCACTAAAGGTCTTGTTGCGCATGTTTTCATTATTTTTTGTGGAGTTATTCAACATTAGCATTTTAATTAAATTGTTAGTAGGGTTTTACAGCCTTTGTCCGTGTGTTACTTAATTTTTTGTAGGTACTTTAAAACTTTCGGTAAGTTTAGTTTTTTCCATTTTTTTGCCATACTTACCACATAATCAATCATCAAAATCAATGTTAAACCATGAGGTTTAACATTGATTTTAAAGTATATTTACAGATCCTACATAATGATGACATTAAATAGGGTCTGTATATATACTGTACAGTCCTATTGACCCTATTGTACAGTTGCAAAGCCGTATTTTTATTAGGTACCTACCTTTGTTTTTTTATTTTTTTACGCCGTACCTACAAGTTCTTACCTTCGAGCTTGATCTATGTATAAAATATACAACAATGTATCGTTTCCTACATAATTTAGAATCAATCAGTCATTCCCCTCTCACTTGATCGATTACCACATGTTTTCGAGGCTGAAATGTAAACATTATGTTAAGCAAATATTTTATTTACATATCCATGTTGGTACATCCACGACGGATTTCAATTCGCGCAATATATTGTACGGTTTAGTCACTTTACCTACCTAAGTACCTACCTGTTTAAAAAAAGTAACAAATATACATATATTTACAAGCAGTGATTACCGTACTATTTTTTTATTGTCAAAATACTAAAAAATATTGACTAAATTAGTAACATTCCATTTGGAAACCGACATTGAAAAGGAAATCACACCTTACATTCGGTCGTACTGCAAGAAGAGCGTTGTAAAGATAGAGACAGCGATCCGTATGTCTGGATTTACATGACTAGTCATTACCAGACTTTGAAATCCTTTGTCACTTTTCATGAAAAATAAACACACAAACATTGTTTTCTTCAATAAACGAAAAATAAATGATATATTGAAAAAAAAATTACATAAATATTGAAAAATTGACTCTGTCGATTTTTTAAATGTAACCCTACACACAGAAAACGAACAAGATACAATAACGTTCCTTTCAAATGGAATATTATTTTTCAATTTCAAATCGAATAAGAAGAATAATCTAGTTCAGCTTTATACCATTCAAATATATATCCTGGAGAAAATGGAAACTAATTCTAAATCGTATTACAGCGGAGAGCGGCAAGGAAGGAGAAATGAACAGCGAACATGTGGAGTATCACCGACTCGGTAAGTAATAACTAACGTTGTTACATTACACGCTTAGCAAATTGTAAGCAAATTGTAGCCAATTGTAGCAATCTAGGAATGTAGTGAGATCTAGATGATATGTTATTGGATAACTTATTATAAGGAGGCTTTAGTTCAGAAAACTGAGCAGTGTAGGTATTGTATTTCGTTTAATACACTTCGTGTAATGGAATTTCACCAATTTTGAATGTAATTTCGTGTAACCCACATGTATCGAACATATACATGTGGATTGCATGAGTTCTTTCTTTGACAGATAGTTCCATCCTGTGCTTTCCTTAAGAGTTAGTTCCGGGACTCTCTATGGCCTCCTTAGACATGACTTTCTAGTCATACTAGCGTAGTTTGATTATATTATTTGTCTTTGGTATGATGTTTAGAAGCTTATAAGTGCTCTCTTCGAGACAAAAGATTTACAACACTTTTTGCTGTTTCTCAAAACAACGCTAACTATGTTTTCTTTTTACCTATATGGTAAAAAGAAAACACAGTTACAAATTCATGCATCAACACAATAGGCTAGTTGCCCTAAAAAATGTAATAAGTCCGTCTTTAAGATTATTCAAAAATAAGGGACACGTATTTTTTTATTTGTAAATTAGACTAAAAATTACAAAGATATAGCCTATTAAAGTTACGTGTGACGTCACGCCGTGTGCATTTTTTCGCGCGGGGTGACGTCACACGTAACTTTAATGAGCTATATCTTTGCTATTTTTCTGTTTAACCGAAAAAAGAAAAAATACGTGTTTAATATTTTTTTATTAAAAAATACAAAATACGGACTAAATAGAATGTAATAATTTTGACCTTGGAAACTACCTTATTATATGGATTGTTGGGGACCTCAACACACAAAAAAATATTCATATTCATATCTTTATTTGTATTCCATAATATCAATAAAGATCTGTAATCTTAAAATAATAATGCTTATGGCTAGGTACAATTATGGACCCTGTAGGGCACAGCAAAAATGAAAGCTTAAAACTAAACATTAACATAAGACTAAACAACAATAATTATACTTAATTAAAAAAAAAAACGATAAGTTATAATGTTAAAATTGTTTTGAATATTAATAATCTTTGAATTCAACATAATCTCCTTACTTAATATCCTACCTAAAATAACCTACCAAATCAAAACAATCTACTCTACCTTACACTTTCTACATGACACGGACCTTTCCAAAGCTTTCTACTGGAACGTTAAGGGCACGAAACTCGGAACTGAACTCATTTCGGTTCGACGTTAAACAACGTATTCACGACGTACCCAGCTAGGCAGTTTAATGCCACGCTTGTTATCGCGAACAAAGCTAAAAGCGATACTATCGGGGGACTAGATAGCCGAGCTCAGCCACTAATAGCCTCACTGTAAATCCCGCATTTTATCAATGACTAGCTTTCAAATAACCAAGATTTCGTAGTATTTTTGTCTGCCTATGGTGAAGTACATAAAAGTTATTCATCGTTCTGTCTAACATACACAAGGTAATTTTCATGTAATGTGGACATTTTTTCAGTTGTCTTTGTCAGTTATAGAACACATTTCCGTAAATAACTGTTTTTTTTTAAATTATTAAGTGTATCCGGAAGATGAGTTGCAAGCGGAAGGGAAAGAGCTGTTAGGACCGTTTAATTGGCTAAAAACAACGTGTTCCATGAATTGCCTTGAAGTCCCTGGGACATCGGCAGACATTAGTACGCAACTCAGGTGCATTCGGCGTCACTGTGTCACTTTTCACGCTAGTTCATAATTATAAAATCTGTACATACCTAATTTTTTCTATTTAAAAATATCTTGTATACATTAATTTTATTTGTGTCTTTGGATAAATTAAATTTATATAGAATATTCTTGACGACATTAATTGCAAATTGAACTGAAATTCATTCGGGTAGACTGGAAGCCAATGACCTTTTTCGAGCTATACATGTGAGCTATGCATGCTAGGATGATTATGGCTAGGTGATTATGCAAATCGAACATTTCAACTCAAGCTTTGATGTTATTCTTGATTAATCAAACGATAAAATTAGTACGCTTTGAGTATTTTGATTAGATACTTCTATAACAAGACTGATGACTTCAACATCATACATAGTTCAAAGAGGGAAACTTATAGATTGTTCTTAGATTACTTGGTAGTGAAGGTAAACCAACATCTATAAATACGCATTACCTGACAGTAGAATTAGTTAATTTATAAGTTACTAGATTTTGTCCACGGTATCTCCACTCTATACCTTATAACTACTCCAAGGTCCTTCTCGTCCAGCCTGCCCTGGGCGGGAGGACTCATTTCATGATTTTTAAACGTAAAAAAATGTCTCGGAAATCTCTGTACCAACGTACCAAAATTTATCGAATTCAGTATGCAGGTTAGACATGAAAGTGTAACAAGCAATCAAAATCTTCTTTTGTACTTTTAGCATTACAATTAAGATTACTTTATCTATTAATCAAATACTCGTAGATGCAGTTCAAGCCAACGGCGAGCTCGTCTCAAGATTAGAACAGCACGCAATAGCTGATGCAGTGGGGACCGAGAAGCCTCACCTACATGCGCAGGCGCAGCTTGACGTGCCGTCAGAGGGCGTGCATCGCGTGCTTGTCCAAGATGGAAGCCATATAAGCGTGCATGACGCGACAACTACTGCACCTAGCGAGGAAGTCACTACTAAGGTAAGGTGGATTGTTACGGCCCGTTCAAGACTTTGGTCTAAGCGGTGAGCGGTGCGTTGAAGTACGCGAATTTGCCACTGGTGGCGCCTCGTAGCGTATGTCAAACATTTCTATACATTTGATCTTAACGCTCGCCGCCCCGCGCATAATCACCGCTCGCAGCGGCAAGGTCGTGAAAGGGCCGTTAGGCTTCCTTCATTTAAAAAAACGACGGGTTGCACTCCGGGAGTGCCGGCAGATGTGAAAACTTGAATATTAACGTTGTGCATTTATTTCCATATTTTAAATACTTTATATACACGAATTTTACGAATACACAGCAGTGTGGCCACTACACAGACGGTCGAGCCATCAGCTGTCACCATCCATGTATGCGCGTGACACGCTGTAACATAAACACACACGAACATTCGCGCAAGCGCCTTGCGCCGCCTAAACGAAACAGCAGGCCGGTCACGTGTTCGTCTTACGAATTTTCGATCTGAGTAGGGCTTGGATATCGGACGTTTTTTCAATTCCGGTATTGGGTTTCGATATTCGGTTTTTCAACTCCGGAATTCCGGAACTGAAAAAAGGCTTTGTATCCACTAATGATAGTTTAAATTTTTATTGATTCATAACTGTAAAAAATTGCAAAGGTCCTAATTTTTTGTAATAAATAAATGTAATCTTATGGAATTCTTATTTAGTAAGTATCAGAAACGCTAAAAGGTTAGCACACCTCCGCCGCGAAACTAACTAGGTGAAACCTCAATGCGCGTTCCGCAGCGAAACCTAGCCAGACACGCCATGTTCGCCTCCCTCCTCGCAAAGCAGAACCACCATTAATTACGCTACTGACAAATTTGTGTTCAAATAGCGAATTATCGTCTATGACAAAAGAAGACGAGATTTTGCTCAAGTCTAAACTATGAATAGACGAACGTATTGAGTATATGAAATTACTGAAACGAGATAAAAGTTATGTTATTTTTGTAGTCTGGATGACTTAATAAATAAATTTTACCTCTATTTTGAACGAACCTCCTCAATTAAGTTTCTGTAAATTCAACTGATTTAATGTCATTTTTCAATAAAATCATTTGTTTTGCCTTCAAAACTTGTACATTCGATACAGAAATTCACCGCGTTAGAATAGGCAACTTTGTTATGGTTTTGTTTCGCGCGCCCTACAAATGACAGATCGGGTGGATCGTTCAGCGGTTTCGCTACTATAGTTTTGATTTGATTGCAAAATAACTGACCGAAGAAAAGCTCATTCTGCGTCTACACTCGTTGCTGGTAACGTTTTTGAATATTGAAAACAATTTTCCAAGTATGGTGCTCCACCGCGTTTTTCCATTCTAAATAAAGCCAAAATGCAAGGGTGTGTTATTAATCGCGTATAGACAAAAAGTGACTTATAGTCACTTTTTAACTAATGTCTTCCAATACATACAAGAATAGTGCTCAAATACTTGTGCGTACTTCGTAGTAAACTAATCAACTACCGGTCAAATGCTGCAACTTTGCCATGATGCCCAACTTTGACTCCTTTGTTTCAACGCGCGAGGTTTATCGGTGATAACGCTGTGGTGGTTTATAGGTGGACGCCGCGTTATCAAGGTAAAGTTGCAGCGTGTGACAGTACCTGGCTCCAACAGTGCCAGTACGCACACGAACTAATCCTGTATGGTTTGGAAGAAGCGCGCAAAACTCTAGATTCCAATCTATACGCGAGCAGTTGCATGCTCGCCATTTTGCGGTCTTTGCCATGAATGTCTGTGGGTCTATTCTAAACTTTGCATCATACTTCGGCAGAAGCCATATAAGCCCAATGTTTTACGCTTATTAACCCGAAGACAGTCAACGCAAGAGGCACCCCAAGGTTCGGTTTGGTTTAAAGGTTTCTATAAACCTCGTAGATGGAAATAGGAGCAAAGCCGCGCTGAGCGGGGGTAAAATTTAACGAAGTCGCCGCCTCAGACGTAAAACACTCCTACAATTATTTCAATAAACTTAATCAAGTCATAATTATATCACTAAACTCCCTGGGGTCCTATTACTGTCTGTAGGGCTTAAAGGAACCAAACCGAACCAAACCTCGGGGTGCCCGTGACGTCCGCCGTCTTCCCGTTAAAAGGCATAAAAACAATGATTTTTGTCAGACGTAAGTGATGTAGTATAGTTTGTAACCATCCTTATTTATATGTACGTATCCACGTTACAACTATGCATGAAACATAGGCAAAATGCATCTATAGATGGTAAATATAGTAATCGCAGATTAAAAAATAGGATTACAAAGCTTTTTATAGATTGGAAATACGCAATGCCACTGTTGTCAAAAACTGCCATCTCTATTCTTATAATATAAAAACTATAGTTTCCCTTCTACTTCATATTGTGGTAATTTGTTGCGCATCAAGCTGCAGAAAAAATATTACTATTTTCTTCAATATCGAAACTCCGGTATTGATCTCGCCAATTCCGGAATTGGAAACGATATTGAACGGAAACGGAATTATGTCAATTCCGGAATTCCGGAGGCCAAGCCCTAGATCTGAGCCCTTATCACGAGTTTTCACTAGTTTACAGCGTCTTCCCAGTATTTACAGCGTTTCTTGTATGGAAAAATGGAACAGTGCCTGGGTGTGCGATGAAGGAACTAATTTTTTCCTTGAACTTTGTCAATTGACAATGTCAAAGTTCCAGTTTACAGCAGAATAAGTGAAAACTCATGATAAGGCCTCAGGGTCACGGGTCCTGACGCGAGTTTAAAATTTTTTACCCATTACAAAAAAAGTGTACAACGCCGCTAAAGAAGTTTTCACTTCAAAAAATAAAACGTCATCTCTGTAGGAGTTTCTTCTGTACCGAGTATCAAAGGTGTTTCAACTCACGTGCACAAAAACCCAGACCTGGGACAACTAGAAGTATACTCCCACAATGAGGACTAATCTGAGCAGTTCCAAAAATGTCCGCTTGGGCAGCGCCACTGCCTCTGGAGACCTGTCAAACTAACTGCTCAGATTAGTCCTCATTGTAGAACATTGAGTTTTACTACAAACAATTCATACACTAATGAAAAGTTCAAGTCTTCAATTGATCCATATCAAACAATACATAGGATCTCAGCCTCACATATTCATTCATCTCTTGAACATGCAGAAAAATGAGAATTCTCAGCATTACAATAGATCGTTCGTGCAATGGAATCTATTGTAAACCAGGCTGTAAATGAAAGTCTATTGGAAACTGATATCATCTGAATACATAAAGAACCCGGGCCATTGTTAGATCGGATCATGTTCCTACGTTCATTTTTATTGAGTCCCGCTTTGAAGTGCCGGTTAGGAAAAACCACTGGCTATTCCTACTTTAATATAGATTTTATGTAGCAAGCAAAGCATATACAGGGTGTAAGAGACATCGACGCACAAACGGATACCATGGGTCCAGGACATGATTCTGGACCCCCCCGTGTTGGAATTTTTCGTCGGTTTTTTCCTATTTTTATATTTTTTTCTATTTTTTTGTTTTTTTTAATAGTGAGCCGCGCTTAAAGTACTACAGGTACTGCGTGGTACTGGGCACAGTATTTAGGTATACGATGACCTTTCATTATAAACATCTAAGAAGACACCATTTATAGTTTTATTTACATTGCTACTTTTAGTGAAAGTAGTGAATTAATTACTTTTTTATTAAAAATCTCATTGGATTAGGTAAGAATAACGATTATGAACAGACTAAAGTAAAAAACTCCAAAAAAAAATTTTGAAAATTAGGAAATATCCCACGAAAAAATCCTTCACGGCGGGGTCCAGAATCATGTCATGGACCCATGGTATCCGTTTGTGCGTCGATGTCTCTTACACCCTGTATATTGTCCGGAGAGTTTTGCAGAGTCGTATTTCTCTGATAGTAGGTTTCAAAATGGAATTAAGTTCTTAACTGTATATTTATTCACCTTTATGGGTACAAAAACTCACGCCTTCTTCTCAAGGTGGGTACAAAATACAAAACGCTACCTGCTGCAATCCTTACACACTCCTTTCATCTCGTCCACGTTTTAAACATACTTCTGATCATATAAGCCAGCTGGCAGCTTGTTGTTGCGAGTACTGCGCACCTGACCTTTCTAAAGAAAAACGCTTCAAGACATCTTTCATGAAAACGTACAGCAAAAGAGTAGAACTCAATACTTGCATCTGTTTTACTGACCACATTACACCCGAAGTTCTTTAAAGTTAACGTGAACTGGCTTCGTCTGGATAAGCTACCTCCATCGTCGACTTTATCTCTCACCTCTGAACTAGATTTGAGTCAAGAGCAAAACCATCTAAAATTAAAAAAAAAAAAACCTATAAGGTTATAAAGCCAGAATCATATTAATGAAAGTCACGAGGGCGTTGAACCTTAAAATGAATGTTGCCAAAATTGAAGTTCATGCCGGAAAATTAAAAACACGTGATATAGCTGAGCACGTGGGTGGATAGGGTGCGTCTCATTTCATATAAAGTTATTTGATATATTTTCATTTCAATAACGTTCACATGATATAATCAACGTGAGAAATACCAACGATTGATATAATTTCTTTACACATAATGTTTGTGTTACTCTAAAACTCATTTCATATAATATTATTTGATATAACGTTTATTTAAGCGAAAATCATTATGATAACGTTTGAAACATATAATTTAACGTTTAGTATCCAAGAGCAAGCGAAGCGAGCTCGGGACTTGGGGCACCCCGACACGGTCAGGTTAGGTTCGTGTTAGGTTACTTTAAACCTTGCACGCAGAAATAGGAGCCCCGCGAAGCGGGGCTCCGTCGAGCAAGCATGACAGGCAGTAATCAGTTATTTGACCTAGGATGCAAGAGCGAGCGAAGCGAGCTCGGGACTTGGGGCACCCCGACACGGACAGGTTAGGTTCGAAGGAGATGGCGGGGTCTGAAAGACCCCGCCATCCCCTTCGTGTTAGGTTACTTTAAACCTTGCACGCAGAAATAGGAGCCCCGCGAGGCGGGGCTCCGTCGAGCATTCATGGTAGGTGGTACTATTACTAGGTAAATCAGAGTTAGATTACATACCAGAAAGAAAAAAAAATTAGACCAAATAAGTTTTATGTCTTTTGAGTGTTATACAAAACGATTTTATATTCATTGGTTGTTATGATTATAGAAATTAGTCATTATAAAATTATGTCAATCGTCGATTATATTAAGAGATCGTTATATCAAATAAAATTATACATTTAGTTGTTATCTCTTGTAAATATTAGAGATTTTGTAGTTATATCATATATTACTTACCCAGGTGGATATGTACCTACAGCAATGGGCGATGAACTTGGGTTGCCAGTTTGTGTGAAGGCCCAATTTTCATACATACACCTATAATTAAAATTTAATAATTTTAGCGTGAGGTTTTTTTAGGACCGACATAGAACAAAATCTAGAATTAAAGTTGCTCATTGATCGTATTGATAAATATTCGAAACTCTTTCAAATCTCTCTCGTTCAAACTTAGCTGTGAAAAAAAAAATCTGAAGAACGATTTAATTGGAAATATTTTATCTCGTACTAGACAGTGTCTATGTTACTCGCTGATAAGGTAGCTTTCTATTTGCGAAAGAATTTTGAAAATCAATATAGTAGGTTTTGAGATGTAGTTCATTTATTACAAAGATACAAATCTGTACTCTTATTCATATAGACGCACTTTTGTGTTCACTTATAAATAGTAAAAAACATTCATGCTTCTAGAAAACCGTGTAAAGTTTTGATTTTACCTGCTCCGAACTTCTTTAGAAAAAAAATCAGTAGAGTATAGTTTTAGTACAGCCTCTATCTCAATAAAGAGAAGCGAACGCCCACAGCGCTCGAACATATTGCTTCTATTTTCCTACCATTTGTCACTCCGTTCGCAATATCTCTCGACGAACGTCTTCGGCTAAATTGCCTAGTGAAGGTATTTACTAAAAACAGAAGGGGAACGACCTTTACTTCTTTACACTATGTTTTATACTTAGAACACGAACTACGTAGTATGAACGTCACTTCGGGTGACCACTGAAAATCATCGCTGAGCTGTGGGTCCCCCCCACTAGCACAGCATTATGACTGGAAACCGTATTTTACAGTCATAATGTGTAGCTGGCAAGTATTTCCATTTTGTTGTTTGTTTCTATCAAGGTTCGTATTTACGAAAGTTTTCGGATAATGTACTTTTTTTTTTTTTATCGTGGTAAAATCATCAATTGAGTCCTCCCACCCCGGGCAGGGCGGGAGGGACTGTCAGACTTGTACTGACTAAAATCCACGGTGTCCTTCAATAGCCCTTTATGTTCCGGGGTCACGGTAATGGTATAAGTCCCGCGACCCCGGCAGGCTTTGGCCCTCTAGAGAGGGGGCCCCGTCATTATGCTGACGCTCTTTGAGGCGCGCGTGGAACACAACGCGCCGTCGACCCGGGCATGGTCCATGGTCGGGCAGCGAGTTGCCCTTTACTCGCCGCCCGCATGCCCGCGCCTACGGTCGGATAATGTACTTACTGGGTATGTAAAATTTTGGTAAAATTTTTGGAGGGCAGCATAACACGTACAATTCGAAAAATCCATTCATGTTTATTTCATAGAATATTCTATAAACTCTGCAAGAAAAACAATTTACGTTTTCAATCAGAGAGATTAAAATAATTGGTTACACATTATTCAACCTGTGAAAGCGAAAATGTGATGCTATTTAATTTTAACGACACGGAATTACAAGCACATAATTAAAATTTATCTGAAATTTGAATTTGCAACCAATGTTCGTGGGAAAGCGTTTACCAAGATGATTATTACGTGATTACATTATCACAAAATGGTTTAAATAATTCATTATTTAATTCCGCAGGTGTTCCACGGAGCTGCTCGACTCGTGCAACCAGGGCAGGCAACCAACATCCCTACTGGACCACAGCATACAGCTGTTCGAAGAGCTTTCAATGCTGACATCACTAAGGAGACCAAGAATAACGTGAGTTACTTGGAAATTTCTCGAATAAACAGCATATTTTAGTTATTTTTAGATAAGAGATATTATAAATACTGGTGTGTTTCCGGGACTCCAGTGTATCAGAAAATGTATTTTAAAGTTAGGTATTGGTTTTGTATTGTATATCGGGCTGGTCTCCGCAACTCCACGTCATATACGCATAATATAAAGAAGTAGAATACGACTGTAACCGGTTTCCACATTCAGTTGAAAAAAAAAAAAACAATGCACAAATATACAAACTCATGAAGGTCGACCAATAAAAACATCAGAGGCCTTACCACGAGCTCTTAACGCGATCCAGTTTAGGCTGTGGGAAAGAGACAGAGCTATACAAGTCGTCTAGCGCCATCTCGTTCCCTGAGCGTAAACTGGATCGCGTTAAGAGCTCGTGGTAGACCACCAGGTGTGCATTGCACGTTTCTTTCGTCGCAGCGTCCTTTAAACGACATTTTCCACTACATTCAATTTTCCTCTCATTTCCTTAAGCGCGCTCTAACAATTTATCTGGAATGTGGCACAGCGAAACGCATTTTTATGTAGCCCACTATGCAGCCACACAAAATAGGAAATGGCATTATTATTTAATAATACAATAAGATTTAATTTGCCTAGGTGTGATAAAAGCCGTATCGATTAAATGTTAAACGACGACAAATCTAAAATGTTACTTGGCTTGGTAGTAAATTGATTATTAATATAAACCAAATAAGAACTTATCCCGGATTTCGTAAATGTCGCCTGAAAAAAGCCTTCGCCTGAAGCAAATACGAAAGACTTACTTGACTAGCTGTGGGGTAATTAATGGTGATAAGAAAATGTAACAAAGAGATAAACGGATGCTGCTATAGGCACAGGCCAGGCACATTACTTTTTGTCATTTATTTCTTCACCAATGCTCTTCAAACGGTTTAGGACACAATATGTAAACATCGTGGGGAAACCGGCACGTCTTAGAACCAAAAAATCGAAGACTTTTGATACCAACAGATAGGAGGCCTCTGTCGAAGCTACTTATGCTAAAATGTAACCTTATACTTTTACAATAAGTTACGACTATAAGCTGCGTGTTGTTACAGATGGATCATTATGCTGCTTACTCTGGTGTCCAGTATTCTCCCCTGGATATGGCAGAGTACGTCTTTTGGACTGGTGACGAGCGAGGAGTGACTACTGCTATTGAAGCCTTCCTTCAGGAGGGAATGGTAGGTTAAGTTAAATTTTCTAGTTAAATATTAGACGTTTTAGATCGAACGGATAGTGTGTCGCACTTTAAATCCAATCGTCTATAATCTCTATATTGCATGCACATTGCATAGTATCCACACATGGTATAGAACATTTTATTGCTAAAACGCATAAAATAATATGGTCGTACGTCAAATATATAAATACTAAAACCTCGGTTATTCGTGCTAGACTGAACAATATTTTGTTTTTGAGTGATATACTTTCAGCGTTTGTATTCCGTTTATTAGCAAGTACAAAAAGAAACTTGTGTCGAAAGTTGGAACTTCTATTTAATATTATCATTAATCCTTACTAATATTATAAATGAATGGATGGATGTTTGTTTCTCATTCATGGCAAAATGGTTGATATAGTTTGAAATAATGTTTGACAGGCCTGTTGGTCTAGTGGTTAGTGACCCTGACTGCTATGCCGGAGGTCGTGGGTTCGATTCCCACCCAGGACAAATGTTTGTGTGATGAGCACGATCATTTGTTCTGTGTCTGTCTGGGTGTAATTTATCTATAATATGTATGTATTTAGAAATATATAAGTATGTTTATTAGTTGTCTAGTACCCATAACACAAGCTCTGCTTAGCTTGGGACTAGATGGCGTTGTGTGATAGTTGTGGAATATTATATTATAATTATAAAATGTCCGACACGTGGGTAAAGCCGCTAGCAAACAGCAAATTTTTAGTGACATAAACTTACACATATTGTGGACACACAACGACAATTTCAGAACTCCACCTGCTTAGATCCCATTCTCATTTTGCTTCGTCCGCACTCAATCAACACTCAAATTTATTTTCAAATAATTGCGTCGATTTCCAGATGTCAAAGGAAGAAGCTATCGCGTTCCTGCAAGAGATCAAGTTCAACATCGACTATTTGCGAACACACTACTCTCAGAACTTGAAAGCAGCAGAGGAAAGTGCTCAACAGGAAAAGTTGAGAAACATGCTGATTGAGCAAGCCGAAGCTAAGGTAAGGAACCAATATTTGAGTACTTAGCTTCTGAAGAACGTGCGAGACAGTAGCTCAGAACTTTGAAATAACTTGGAATTCAGTATTAACGCTTAAAGCTTCTGTCACACACAGCGACTTACCGCTGCGAATGCCTACTCGCTGCGAGTATTCTCTTTATGTGACAGGCTATTCGCAGCGAATACTCGCCGCGATTCGATTTTGCTCGCGGCGATTAGTCGTAGGGCGTGACCGAAGCTAGTGTCCTATTGTCTTTGTAATATTTGGTTTGTAGAGTTTTAGCATTCAGTTAGATTTCATTTTTCTTTAAGATCGAGAAATCGTTATACCTGCAAGTTCTTAGAAGTTTCATTGTTACGAATTTTCTCTCATATTCATGTGTTTTCTTCGTAATGTGTGTGATTGGGTTTGAAAGAAATCGATGACCCGAATCTCCGATTGGCAAATAACACTTACGATTGTAGGTTTCATCGGCTTACAGTAGATTAACTCGTGTGCCCGTTACTTAACGATGCTCGTAGCTAATTAAGATAAAAGAAGAAAAGGTTTCTTCAGAATGAAAACCCACTGTGTAAGTAGATACTTAGTACAAATCATCATCATTGTTGTTACATTAAACTCTAGAGAAAACCACTAAAACTATTGTATAATAAATTGTGGAAAAAAGCACTTGTAGCATAAGTAAATTGATGTTATAAAGCGATCATTTGAATATTGATGGAATAAAAGATGTTCGTACATTTACACCATCTACATCTACGGCTCCCGAGCCGAAGCCGCATTTGCAAGCGACTTGCATTAAATACTAGATTCGCTCATGCGACATATAACGTAGCACAAACTGGACCCAAATGAGACTGGCAGACAAAAGAATAGTTGGAACCTAAACGGGTTATGGGACATATCGGCCACGGAAAAACTGGCCTGCGGACCAAATGTCCCGTTTTTTAAAATGTGCATGGGTAGATTCGCCCGGACCAGTTTAGTAGAACGGGACAGATGTCTCCTATTAAACTTGCCTTAATGTTTATGTCCAAATTTAAAAAAAAAAAAAAAAAAAAAACAAAATTAATTCAGCAAGTAATTAAAAAGAAACCACATCAAAATAATTTGAAACAAGATCAAGCGGACGCTGAAAGAATTCTAGCTATTTATTATACCGGCCAATTTCTTTTTAGAGGAAAAAAGTTTGTACACCAATTTACATTCCCAAGAAGAAAGTTTAGCGATCTTTAATTAAAGGAAGCTTCCCGCAAATTCTTGATAGATTAAGCTGTGTCTTATCCTTTTCTGACCTCGTAAGCCAAAAAGTTTTTATGATACAAGGAATTTGTAAAAATTTGTATCCAGTACAAAAATGAGATAAGAATACTTTTAGTATCCGACTGAAATGGGATTTTCAAACGAAAATGAGAATTTGCTAATTTTTTTTTGTTTTGAATATTCCAAATCCACAGTCCGTCACAAATGTTGTTCTTGTTATTTTTTATGTCCAACAAAGAAATGAAGTCAGATAAAAATGAAAAACGGATTATGCATTTTTTGCAAACGCTTGGATGTCGTTGTGGATTTCGTCCAGTGCGTCGTTATCCAATGTTAATCCGGAGTTAATGGAACGATTCTATCCGATAAATGATACGCACGTGTCAGACTGTTAATGAAACCGGTTTGATTCGATTTCGGTGGCTTTGGGTCACTTTGCTGTCGTCACGTGTCGGCTGCGTAGGTTTCTAACTCGTGAATAGTTATTGGGCTTCATTTGGTAAATATTTTTGTTGATGTTATGCGATTACTCTCAGAAGGCTCATGGTATTGGTCGGATAGAAGACAGAAAAAAAATGTTGACCCAAACAGTTTTGAACAACAAAGTTGTTGATACAGCAATAAGAATAATTATTAATAAATAATAGATATACTTACTAAAAATGTTCACAAACTAGACCTACCTAGAACTACATTTTAATAATTACTAGCAGGACAAACTAGTAATTATTAAAATGTTAACGATCTGAGTAAAATTGTTAACAGCAAAATTAGTTATGACTGATTTACAATTTCGATTTTGTCATTTAAAAATAACGGAGTAGTTCAAAATCAAGACGAATTAAAGCGTGGGATAGGATAATAAAAACCGCTAACTGGCTATTCATTAGCTAACTGTGAGTGAACACCTCTGACCTTTTGCATATCAAATGTACGAACCGTTGTGATACGCTATAAACTCGGTTAATTAAAACGAATGAGAACATTATAGCGTCGGCATTACAGGATGCTGTTGCGGCTGCCGAGGTTTTGTAGTGCTTCAGCTATGTTTGCTGAAGCACGAACTGATGATTTTTTCGAAAGCGGAGCGTTTCACTTCTTGGTCGCCTGCGTTGCAGCACTAATGGCATTCTGAGGGTTTTGTCCGAGCGATGGGATCTGCCCCTTTTAAAGACATGGATGAAGTTGCATGCTAGTGGATCCTCACGTTTTATTTAATGTTTTGTTATTGTTCATTTTATTTCAATTTTGTTTCAATTTTATTTCGTTTTTATTTCAATTTTATATCGATTTTATTCCAATTTTATGTCAATTTTATTTCAATGTTATTTAAATTTTGTATCATTTATTTAATTTGTTATAATTAAAATCTGATTGTAGGTAACTGTATAAATGTAATTAATTGTAATTGATAATCAAAATATGTTTTACTAACACTAGCTGTTTAAGAAAATTGTTACTAACCATTTATGAGCTCTGAGCTTGAATTAAAGATTTCTATTCTATTCTATTACATTGCGCTCACTTAAACAAAAAAGAATAAGTAAAGTGTTTTTCTCGTGTAATTAAATTGCAATTTTGTGATTAGACCTTTCACTCAATAGTATAAGATTCAAAATACTATTTTAGTAACAATCACTACAGTAAGAAAAATCAGCCAAACAGTTGCTATGTCTTTGAGTTTTCGTCATTGTAATTATCTAATATATTATTTATTTTGAAATCACTACTTTCACATATATTTTATTACGGTCTAATCAAAATTAACGGGTTTAATACCACAGTGCAATATAAAAACTTGGCTTGAATACTTGTGGTGACACGAACCACGTTTATTTATAGACTAAAGCTCAAAAAGTTTAATTAAATGTCACTCAACAGCTCGTGGTAACATAAACAAAGTGCTACGCGAGAAAAATGTGAAATAATCCGAAGCCAAGAATCTGTGTAGGCGGTGGTGGCCGCCCACGCAAATACTTAGAGAGTGAATTGTTTTAACATGATACTAGAATTGTTGATTATATTACAATGGTGCGCTTATTCTTACGCTTTCAATATGACTTTTATTTTTTAATGAATAGTAACTAAAGTTAAACTAAATGGCAGTGGGCAGGCCATATAGCACGCAGAACTGATGGCCGATGGGGCCGTAAGGTTCTCGAATGGAGACCACGCACCGGCAAGCGTAGGACGTCCACCCACTAGGTGGGCAGACGATCTTATGAAGGCCACATGATCACGCTGGATGCAGGCCGCTTACAACCGGTCCTATTGGAAGTCTAAAGGGGGGGCCTATGATCAGCAGTGGACGTCTTACGGCTGATATGATGATGATGATGAAGAACTAAAGTTGCAATAATTGTTCCAAACAAAACTCACATTGCCGAAATAAAGTGCGCTACGAAATTTCGTAGCAATTGTAGCTGGGTGCTACGAAAAGTCTACGAAGCGTAGCACGTGGCTACAAGCAATCTACAGATACGATCGTTTTTTTCGTACAATTAAATTAAAATTTTGCCTTTGTTATTTAGGTTATTCTAATTACGGTGACTTTTTTTAACAACATTGAACTTGATCGTTAATTTTCATGAAAAATCTTGACACGTGCATCAAACTAATTTTAACAAGAACTTTTTATAAGGTCACAAACTTTATTACTGAAGCACTGACTATAAAAATTAACAAGTAGATATCTATAAAGGAGTTCATTTAGTTCTCACGTCGTTTCGACGTAAATACTCGGCTTTATGTGTCTATTAGACCCATGTGTCACATATGGCACACTCACTTTAGTGTTTATGAATCTTTAGTGTTCATAAAAGTGTTAGTTATTATGTCGTAACGTATTATTAGATTCAGATAGTTTACTTGTTTACATGTTTAATCTTACCAACATTTATTATGGTGATGTAAGAGATTTTCGAAGTAAATAGAAGACCTATGTACGACTTTTATCTTTGTATAGTTTACAAGCTGTTTCCCGCGGTGTGCTAAAATCCGCGGTGTTCCTTCTCTTGACGTTCCAGGGTCACGGTTACTTATTTAGAGTCCCGCGACCCCGGCGGCAGGCTTTTGGCTCTCTATGGGTACCGTAAGATTAAGCTATGCCTTCCTCGATGAATGCACTATCAAACACAAAATTAAATTAAATTTAAACCAGTAGTTCCTGAGATTAGCGTGTCAACCAAACAACTCTTCAGCGAAACTCTGCAGATAAACGTTTATCATGAGTGTAGTCGCGAATTAAGACCTATTTAACAAAAGTACGGTTGTATCCGAAGCGTGCATTCAAAAAAGGAACACAAAGTCAGTTTAGCAACCTTACCACATACGCTATCTCACTCTTTTCAGGAGTACCAGTACCGCAGCCCGGCTCTCCAGTCGTTCCCGTTCGGCAACAGCCCCGACATCATCCGAACGATTGCCAACAAGAACTGGGAGCTCAGTAACAATCTGTCCCCCGTGCCGTCGCTTCCCGTCAGCAGTGAGTTGAGGCCGGAGGCTATCAAGAGGACTTTCGACCCTATGTTGCAGCAGTCCATGCGTGAGTAAACCAATTGTTTTTAACAGACTTCAAAAACGAGGTTTGACTGAATGTTTTTTTTGCACGTCCTATCCTCGTTTTTTCGAGGAAATGTAGGATCGATATCGGCATTTTTACTTTTGCTTAAAAGGCTACCACTGAGAAGTTCCCAATTGAAACTTTTATCACTTCGCCAGTTCTGGGAATAGAACCAGGAACCACATACTCAGCAGTTGCTCTAGGGACAACTAGATCAATACGTATTACGTAGTTCGATTACCTATCTTCTTAAGGGCCGCTTTTTCAAAACTCAGATAACTTTTATCTGAGGAATAAAAATGGCGGTTTGCCAGTTTATCTATAGAAAATATGTCAATCCGCTATTTTTATTCCTCAGATAAAAGTTATGTGACTATTGAAAAATTAGCCCTTAATAAAATATCTTGACATATTCAAGATAAACAGCTGAATAATTCTTAATTTAAACATTGGTTCTGCTGAGAATCTATTTTCATGTGAACATTAAATATTTATGTCTCGTTACCTACTGTTTCAATCATGCAAATTATGATCGCGTGGTTCACTTTTATAAGCATTACCATTAGATTTAAATTACCATATCTACACGCTTAGGTACTGCCTACGCCACTAGAATGCGTACCCATGACAAGGTAAATTGTATTTGAAGAAAATATGACTACCGTCATTCATTTCAGGGGCACAAGAGTACGAACGCGATACCCAGTCCTTCCCCGACGAGGAATATGAAGAGATAATGGAGAAATTGCAGAAGCCGACCAGCATTCCTTACAATGAATACACGCTTGAGGAGATTATCTATCAGCTGGCTAAGGTAGCTATGACTATAGGCAATAGGCATAAGGATGGACTAAGCAGGAGCCTCTAACCATCATACCACAAGAAAGATAAACATCTGTTGAACACCTGTCTAGGAAAAAACTGTCAACTTCAAAACGACATTTCACGTTGATAGTCGTTTTGCAGTTACAATTTTTAGACAATCGTTCAACAGCTGTTCTGTTTATCTTTTTGTGGTAAAGCGGTAAACGTCTAAGAACCTTTGTTTTAGGAGAAAAACCCAGACTAAATTCATATTAAAGATTCTCATCACAGTTTTTAAACGGTTAGCGCTGGCGGCTGGTTTTCCAGTCGCAAAAAAGGAATTCATTTTCCTGTAATATAAGTTTATCTATTCGATTCCCACCCAGGACAAATGTTTGTGTGATGAGCACGATCATTTGTTCTGTGTCTGGGTGTAATTTATCTATAATATTTATGTATTTAGAAATATATGTTTATCAGTTGTCTAGTACCCATAACACAAGCTCTGCTTAGCTTGGGACTAGATGGCGTTGTGTGATAGTTGTGGAATATTATTATTATTATAAACTAGCTTCCGCCCGCGACTCCGTCCGCGCAGATGTCGGTCTTCGCGTGGATGGTTTATTTCTCCATTTTGAGTAACTCTGACAATGACATCTTATAAATATCTATTGGACCCAAATACGGCTAAGCCTATAATAATTAAGGAGATCTATTGAGCTACTGCTGTTGCTCGCGTTCTGTAGTAAGTATTTTTTTCATAGTAATTCCGACCTTGTATTTACAAATAACTGATCGGAACAGTAATCAAAAAGGTCGCGCTGAAAAGCACGGGTCCTCTAAACCAAAAATAACAGAATTGAATTACTGTTTAACTTTAAAATAAAACTTAGTAGCCGAGTCTTGTGTAGCTATTCCAATTAGGACGTAGCCCGCAAGTGCACTGCTAGTTATGTCACACGGAAAAATAATAAAGTCGCGGTAGTCATTAACTGTCGGAGAATCTTAACACCGCGATTCAGAAATGCGCGTCATAGGCACAACGCCATCTAGTGGTGAGTGGTGGAACCTTTTTAGAAATCAATGGAGGCAGGCGTGGCGTAATGTTCTACTTGCTTGATAATAGGTGTCGCCAGTGGTTCCATAATAGGGTTTGTTATAGATTTTTTTTTCTACGTATTTTTCCAGGATAAAAAGTATCCTATTTTATGCCCAGGATAATAAGGTATAATTATACCAAGTTTCATCGAAATCGAACCGTTGGTTTTCACGTGTCATTAACTGTCGGAGAATCTTAACACCACGATTCAGAAATGCGCGTCATAGGCACAACGCCATCTAGTGGTGAGTGGTGGAACCTTTTTAGAAATCAATGGAGGCAGGCGTGGCGTAATGTTCTACTTGCTTGATAATAGGTGTCGCCAGTGGTTCCATAATAGGGTTTGTTATAGATTTTTTTTTCTACGTATTTTTCCAGTATAAAAAGTATCCTATTTTATGCCCAGGATAATAAGGTATAATTATACCAAGTTTCATCGAAATCGAACCGTTGGTTTTCACGTGATGCCTGCATATACAAACAGACAGACAGACAGACAGACAGACAGACAGACAAAAATTTTTTTAATCACATATTTGGGTTTGGTATCGATCCAGCAACACCCCCCGCTATTTATTTTTTCAATATTTTCAATGTACAGAATTGACCCTTCTACAGATTTATTATATGTATAGATGAAATATTTGCTATCCTGCGCAGAAACTGAACAATTTGCATTGTTGTTTTCCAGATGATGTTCTCGCAGTCCTTGTCACGGGACCCAGCATCGGCACGATCAGCCACACGACGCTTCATGGCTTTCCTGGAGCTCCAAGCCGAAAGAGGCCAGCTGTCGCGCACCATTGAGAAGAAAGTGCTAGGTAAGTTTTATTTAAAAAGCTAACTTCTTACTGATTTAAAGATAAAAAGCCAGTAGCAACGTTAGGTATGGGGTTTTGATTTTCTGCAAAATAGCTTGAGATGTCCATCATGTCTATGGGCATGAACTGACGTGGAACCGAAACCGCTAAAAAGAATGGGTAGAGGGTCTTTGTCTCGTAATAGCCACTAGGACTGTACAAACTAGATAGAAAAATAATATTATAATGACCGATAGCAATTCGGGGAAGATGTGGGGATGAAGACAGCCCGTTCTGCTAAAATAGCCTTTTTTTATTTTTCAAGGCTTCTCAAGCAATATAAATCTTTGCATGGATTAATCAGCGTGATCCAATTTGGTGACCAGCCATTATTGTTACCTAGTATCGACTAGCAAGCCTCATCCATCATTTTTCTTTGCAGACTTGATGATTGCCGCTCTGACAGACACAATAAGCGATCACCCAGAGTTGCTGTCACAACGCGAAGCAATGGCTGCCAACCCAGCTGCTAATAGGCAAACATTTTATCCATTTACTTTAGAATAAAGCCGTAGTGGAAACACATTAGCACACACAAGAAATAAAGCAAAAATCCACGACGAAGTAAGTGTAGCAGTAAAATTGATTTAAATTGCAGCAATAACTGGTTTTGTCGGTTTTGCTGTATCAGAAAAATCGGTATAAAGTGAATAATTAGGGATGAATAAGATAAGGCACCAAGTCACATGAAAATCCTTTCTGACAAGATCACAGACATAATTTGAAAGGGTCTCAGTAGTCGAACCACACTAACGGCATTTCTGTTAATGTCCGTATAAACATCCATTAACGCGACAATTAACGGCATTTCCCGTTATGCTACTGCTCCACCTGCGTCTTAACGCGTAAATTAGTACGTTAATTTAGGCGTTACGTAAATGTGGCCAACGTTTTAATGTGTTAAATTGCAAACGGCATTACTAATGGCATTAAACGTTAAGCGATAGCTCGGGTGTCGGTTTTTTGGACACATCAGAGTTTTAGCGCGTATTTCAGAGCGCTAAGCGATGTTGGCTACATTAACGGCGTCTCATTCGGGGGGCGCGCGCGCACAGCAAGGACGAATGTACTTGTAAATGCAGTTCCCAGCCTATTGTTTTAGGCTGGGAACTGCATTTACGACAACGACAATGGAGTGGTCGAATGAGAAAGCTTTAGAGTTTTTAGAACTTTTTCAATCAGAGCCGTTTCTTTGGAATCCAAAGCTGCAATCACATAAGAATCGCTCGGCAGTTAGTGCTCTTTTTTTAAATTGCATAAATGCATAAAATAATTTATGACGCTCATTGTTGCAACTAGTGTAGCTGCTTTAAGCTCCATTGTGTGTCTTACTTTAACCTCCATTTTGTGTGTAACGTGTGACTTCTCGAAGAATTAACTCTTAACGGCATTGTAACCTAAATGTAGCCAACGCGCATTTTTAACGCCTTAATTAACGAGTAGTTGGCCATTATCATTAACGTTAACCCAGGTGGAGCAGTAGCATTATTGTGGTCCTAGTTTAAGAAGTAGGTTGAATCACTGGGAATTGCTTTTGTTCTAAGTAATTCATTTTCACTTGCATATTGTAGCTTCATTGATTTCACATCAAAACACTGGCTATAAAAGAACTATTAAACGCAGGTAGCTCAAGATTTTATAATTAATATTTTTAAATATTTTTTTTTATTTCCACAGCCAAATGGGACACTTCTTTGACGCCAGACCAGCCAAACCAAATCTTTCCCGAGAAATTCTTTCAGTATACAAGAATGAGCTTCTAAACAGGCAACCGATGCACACCTTGGGTTACCCAGAGAGGAAGTAAACTATTAGACCTTTACAAACTATAAATTACTACGAAGATATGGCACTTATTAAAATTAATAAGAAAAGCTTTGGAAAATATACAATAAGTACCTATTGCTTTTTAATGTTATCAGTTTTTTTTATATATTATTGCTTTAATTTTCATAAAAAGCTTTATTCAAATGCTAAAATGTATTACTAAAGGTGGTAAAACTAATATCTGGAATGAGTATGAGTTTTTTTTAGATAGATTATTATTATGTATATAAAAAAAAAATGTAAAGTACACCATCTAGTGTGTAATTTGTCCATTAGATGGCGTCCTTTAACTAAGTAAAATTACACAGGTTATTTTTGATAACCGCAAAGTCCAAACAATTTTATATTGATAGATTTTGTATGTCGTGCCGTATCTCCGTAATTATTTTTAATCAATGTACCTAATTATTTTTCCATTTATCTAGGGGTGTGTAGATATTTTTCGCATTTTGTGTCCCATACTCTATTCAATATCCTTGCGTAATCATAAATAATCAATTTAAATGTATTAAAATGCTGAAGCAAATGAAACAAACCTTGATCTCTTGTACTTTTAAAGGAGCCAACATTGTTTTAACTTAGTATTACACCATATAAAACTTGTTAAGATAGATAAGTAATGTGAAATATATTTTATGAAGTTTCGAATCCCTACCTTGAAAAAAAATCTCTATTTTAGGTTGACTAAAAGTTGACCAGAAATTATTATGTAAGATATAAGACCATGTAATGTCAAAATAACGTAAGGGAGAGAGAGGCCTATGATCGGCAGTTAATTCAACTAACCGATGCATGATGATCTCTACCTATTCCATTGATGTCAAAGTCTTAAAGACTATTTGAGTTGCGTAGAGTCCAAAATCCCTTTATCGTATACCCCAAGAGACTTATTACAGTATCATAAATATATTACATCAATTAAATTATAAAATCTAAGTACCTACATTATAAAGGCAAAAAATATTTGTTAGCTTTGCATGTAAGACCTTCTCGTTTAGCTTGGTTTATTGTAGATGAATATAAGTGCTAAATGTAAGATAATATTGAAATATATTTAATAGTTAGACTAATATTTCTTCATATTTTTCTACAAAATATTCTGGACATCTTCATCATCACATTGCGCACAAAGATTACCAAGAATGGAAACATTAGGGCTGTACAGTCACGAGCAATAACATGTATACATTTTACAAAATTCAAACGCAATTTACTCGTGAAATACTGGTTTCCACTTTGAAATAAGACCAATTTCGTAATAGTATGGCTTCTATTATAGAAGTCTAATAAAAAGGCAAAAATTTAATCAATATGGTAGCAGAAAATCGCTATTGAATACTGCTTAGTGTATACATACTATTGCTCGTGACTGTACAACTGTTTCGTTTTACCTACATGGATATTATTCCTATCAAACACTACTGTTTAGTTAAAATTACTTGCGACTTTGCTACATTGTTGTTGCCATCAGTAATTTTAAATGCTGACGATGATGATCTTTTGTGATGATGAAAAGGTGTTACTACAATGTGCAATTTTGTGTTTCCATATAGAAAGAAAATTGAGCTTACATTCATCAAAGATCCACAGAAAATGCATATCAATACTAAGAAACATATCTTGAAATCAATCATTGGATCACTATTTTAAACAATATTATCATTAATATTTTAAAATATAACTCCTTTTTAGGTACACACATTACGGGGATTATTCTTATAGTGTTTGCCCACTTGTGTATCATAAAAATTGTTAGATCTTTACAAGACAGACAGTAGTCGATTTTTTAACAAGACATCAGTACATTTTAACGAGTAAATAACGGTTTTCCAAAATCTCAATTTTATGGCAAAGGCTAATCTAAAAATGTAGGAAGTTAGAGAAAGCATGGATAGACGCTGCAAGAAGCATGAAAGACTTGTTAGAAAGTGTAAGGTAATCAGCATCTGAGGTTGGCAAAGATTACCAAGTCCGGCACGCTCTTAAGCTTTCAATCTATGTTGTAGGTATATTGTAAATAAATATAAAAAGGTATAACACAATATTGCACATTGAAAATCTTTAAACTCAGCTGCATACCAAATCTTATATGTAAGTAAATGTATGTATAGTTTAGAACTGTGACTTTCTATTTAAAAATCACAAAAATATGTTCTATAACTTTACTGTAAGAATTACATTATATTCAGCATTGTCGGTATATTAGTGGTTAGCAAAATTTACTATATTTATATTATTCTTTGAAATATATTGTGGATTTAATAAAAAATGTTTTAATGTCATTGGACTTTCATTTTAGAAAATAATCTATTTATGTATGAGTACCCGCCCCAACTTTGCACATTATACAAAAATTAAAAATACTATCATACTATTTAGGTTACTCGTTGATAATGCTATTGTAAATGTATAGCTTTCTTGATGACAAATAATTTTAAAGAATTGGCAAATTCGTTTTTGCTTCGTTTACCCCATTATAAAAAAAACTTAAGAAATTAAAATCTATATGGTAGTCAAAATTGCAGTATTATTGATACATGTGAATAGATAAATACTACAGGCGCCAGAAGATCAACTTACCCCAATCTGAGAAATTTCTTTGAGTTTCAACTTTATCACAGAAGAACAAGGTTCATATTCAATAAATTTTGACAGAATGGGTTAGGTTGATGTGCCGGCAACCGTACAAAAAACTAGATAACCTATATGTATATGGTTAACATAATTTGACATAATTTATGTATGTTGTCATAATTGACAAAACTTACAGCAAATTACAATCCTGTATAAGTAGATACCTCACTGAGTACTAACTTAAAGAGAAGAATACAGCAGTTATTTCAAATAACATTCGTCATTTTATACTCTATTCTATTCAAATTGGAATTCAAAATCCAATGTTAATTGTAAAATAATCAGGTCAAAACCTTCAATAAGCCTACTCCCGTTTTACAAACGACTAACTAAGTAACCAGTTTCAGATTCCAACACTATTTAAAATAGTGTACATTCAAAGTCATTCACTTTGGCACATAACAGCAGCATTCTGATTTATTCCATTTTTTTTTCTGCACCCAAACACAGTACAAGTTGCAGAACAAAAGTAGGCTAGAAAAATCACTACCTAAATATTTAGCGATTCAAATCAGAATAGGAACTTCAATGATCTCAATCTGTCAACTGCCACTTTAAAAGTACGTGTGCGTATTTAATAGATTTGTTTAAATTATCTAAACAAGTTTTTTCTAATCCTACCAAAATCATTTGACTGACAGATACGACAAAATCAAAATTAAATATTTTTATTTCACACTAGTGTTTGCCCGCGGCTTCGCTTGCGTTTGAGATATTCATTAAAATCAAATGATGTCAAGAGCAATTTTATTCAAAATTAAATGCTTGTAATGATTAACATAAATATTTATTTGGGTAAGGATTAATATCATGTTCATAACAAACATTGTCGCAAGAATAGTATTATTTTAAAACCAATTTGATTTCCATATAAAAGGTTATGGTGAGTTAACCTTAAACGATAGACATAATATGCTGTCGCGGACTTTATTTTAGAACGTTTCATGAGGAACAATTTCGTCATACATAATTTTTACGTAATGTAAACCGTTTACGCAGCGCACGCAATGAAAGCTCTCAATACGATTTTCCCGATTTTACAACATTTTTCATTGCTGCTCTGCTCCTATTGATCATAGCGTGATGCTATATAGCCTATAGCCTTCCTCGATAAGTGGACTATCCAACACAAAAAGAATTATTCAATTCGAACCAGAAGTTCCTGAGATTAGCGCGTTTTAACAGTTGGCAAAGTTGAATGTATTCTGTGATAATCCTACTTTAATTCTACTTTTCACCACCATGAGCGCTGCAATCGAATAGCACTACCCCCACTTAGTACTTCGCACCCAGCGAATAAACAACTTACAATGTTCTCACATTCACAAAAAATAAGTATGAAAGAATCTATACAAAAAAAAAGAAAGCTATATAAGCTGCGTTACTTCTATATTATCTTACAAACTGTAACAAGTCTGAACAAGAAGAGTAAAACCTAATATTGCAAAACGAAAACAATAAAATAAAAAAAACCTATATACGTCACAATATGGCGTCAATGCCGTTCTATTCTGAGTTGAAACGCCAAGTTTTAATTAATAAATCATGCACCAGTCCTAACAACCATCCATTGTAAATTAACTCACTTGTGAGTACTTCAGCAAATGTCTATTGTTCACCACTGTCTTCACGTCACTGTATGAAAGTACAAAATTCATACAAAAGTACACCTATGATTACAGTAAAACCACTGCGGGCTCTATGAGAGAGAGAATCAGACTACAGACTTGAACAATATCAAAGATCTCATCATTACCTTTGGCACACTACCATGACTTTTTATTTTGATGTTAGGTATAACAACAGCCCGTTTCTTCATCAATAGCTAAACCGTAATGTTGTATTCTTGATACAATTTACGGCTTTAAAAAAAGCCAATAGATTCGCCAAAGTACATTGTTACGTCCCCAAAAAAAAAATTGTGGGCAGCTATTTTTACACAAAACAAAACGTTACTAAACGTTAGCTGTAACTTTAAGAAACTGGCTGTAAAAGAAACCCGAATAGCCGACGGGTATACTTTTCCATTGTCGTATTGTACCGTCAGTTCAATATCCACATAGTGTATAGGAGTCAATGGACAGACTAACATTGAAAATTGCCACTGCTATATGTAGTAATGATCTTTGATATTGATTATCCTTCAATTTATTTAGAAAAAGTCTGCACATTCTTGCTCCACCTCAACAGAGCCCACACTGGACTAATACAAACTAGATAAAGACGGAAACGCATTCTGCTTGCTCACAACCACCTTCTTATGTTGATATGATATGTAACCCTTAATCTTTCCATCGTAAATCAAGTTCGCCACTATGCACTGAGTCTCATCAGCATCTACGTCATCATGACCCATCAGTTGCAGAGCTGCTTGGAAGCTCGCAATGTCAATTTGATGGTTATTTTCTGCTACATAAACCTTCCTGAACAAGTTTCTGTATGCATAAATCTTCAATTTCTCCACAATCAGGTATATACCAGCACTAATGAAGAAACTCTCATATTTTTCCATAACTTGGTCAATGCCTCTTAGGTCACCATTCTTCACAGCCACCACAAGATCCCAAAACTGCATCAAGTCATATTTTTGCAACAAATGTTCAGCTGGCATAAAACCCAGTAACATTTTAACAGGCACTAAGTAAGTGAGAATAAGCCTCTTATTTTTAATGCTCTTACGATGGCATTTTACGAATGCAAATGACAAGAATTCATCAGCAGTTCGATAGTCTGAATCAAACATTGCTTTTCGGCCTACAAAGTATTTGTATGTAATTTGTTGAGCCAATGGAAACTGATTTTTAATAGTTGAAGAATCAATGGCTCTTATCAAGGGTTTGCATAAATGAAGCTTGTTAATCTTGAAGTAAACTTTGAGCAGTTGGTTGACTAAAGTCAACATTCCCAGTCTCTTAGTTTCAGTTTCAGATGAGCGATTATCAGCAGCACACACTCTAAAGCAGGCTAGTAGACTCTCTGCAGCTTTCTCAAGAATCTTGCCATTAGTTTGAGCTGAAAAAAGAAATAAAAAAAAATGCAATAATGGACAGAGAAAAGGCCTCAACAAAAAGGGAATAAACCTCATTACACATCTAAAATCTGCAAAGACACTTCACTATGAAAACAAAAACCTAACGCATGACAAGAATGACTGAGAATATTTACCAAGCCGAGTATCCTAACTCTGCATTTGAACCAATTTATGATGAAAAAACTCAAAAGCAATAATTTTCTTATTTGTTTTTAATGTTACACATTGGGAATTTTTTTTCAGTTATTGAATTCTGTTGATTTAAACTCACATACTTATACAGATGCAGAACAGAACAACTGGTCATACAAATACATATTCGTACCATGCAGGAATTGCACTGCAATTTATTTCTATAATTAATTCGACAATAGATTTGTGAAGTGTAGTTTGAGGGTGGAAGGAAAAGGGTTGAAATTAATAAGGGAACGTACAAAACCATAGATATAGTCAGGCGAGGCAGGAAGTCCTGTTAATAATATAATAAATCATAAATCCTTATGAAATAGGTATTAACCTCTTAAGCGATTGGCTAAAATAGCCTAAATATCAATTTGCTGTGCCCCTAGCACCCGTCTAAGAATAGGTAAAATAATAGCTCCTCTCTCTTCACTTCACGAAAAGCACCCGAAAAGTTAATTACTAGTTCATTTTCATTACTTATTTAATCTAGCTGTTTCCAGTGGTTTCACGCTCCTATTTGATGCCACGTAATGTTATGTAGCCTATTAGCCTCCCTCAATCAATGGATTATCCAACACAAAAAGGTTTTTCCAATTTGAAACTGCAGTCACTGAGATTACCGCATTCAACCAAACAAACTCTTCAGCAATATAATATTAGTATAGATGTATCATCATCAGCCTATAAATGTTCCCGCTGCTGGGACACAGGCCTCCTCTCTGTGAGAGGGAGTGGGCCGTAATCTACCACGCGGGCCCAGTGCAGATTGGTAGATGTCACATGTCTTTGAATTTTTGGTTCTAGGACATGCCGGTTTCCTCACGTTTTCTTTCACCGTTTTGAGAGCAGTGGTGTTGAAATAAATTACACAAAGTAATGCGCCTGACGGGGTTCAAACCCACGACCTACAACTCGTAAGTCGAGGCCGATACCACTGGGCCACCACTGCTGTATAGATGTATAACTAAAACAAAATAATAATCAGCAAACACACTTACCACAAGCTTCAGCCTTATATGCAACGAGTCTAAGGTCCAAGCACACAGTGTACATCAACGGCAGGCCCCAGTTCACCTCCTTCTGTGCTTGTAACAGGCGCACCACGCAGGCTACACAGGCACTCTGGTACTCAAAGGCTTCCATAAAGTCTTTCATGTATAGTGCCTGAAAACGTATTCAGAAATAATTTGTAAGGTAAAATAGAAATATATTATTACTTGAAACATTCTTTTATCTGGAACCTTGACCGTTACTAGCTTACAAACATGAGAAATAGGAGCCCACTGGTATCAACCAGTGCGCTTCTATTTCTTATGTTTAAAAGAAAAAAAGTTTTCAATAATTGTCTTGAAACAAATATCATTGTGTATTTCCAATGCCTTGTTTTTACCAAGATACAAGTTAAATATTAGTTTGATACAAAACTCAACAATAAAAAATAAAACTATATTTTAATTGGGGTAAATTCTAGTATTCGGTAGCAGGCGGAGGGGGGGTGAGGGGGGTGAGGGGGAAGGGGGGGGAGTCCCCTACCCCCCGGTACCACTCCCATGTTAAGGTCATGCACCGTTCTTGAGAAAAACCAATTTTTGTAACCTAACCTTAAAACTTGTTGTAGTCACATAATAGGCGTATTCCAAAAACTTGGTATAGTTTAGCATAAGGAGGGAGATGCCCCCTGTGTCCTGGCACCACTCTCCTGTAAAGGCAGCGCCCAGACCCCCCCATCTCTTCGAATCTAACCTAAATCTAACCTGTCCGTGTCGGGGTGTCCCGAGCTCGCTCTTGCATCCTAGGTCAACTAGGTCATTGATTACTACCTACCAAGGTGGCTCGACGGAGCCCCGCTTCGCGGGGCTCCTACTTCTGGGTGGTTTAAAAAAAATAACCACGAAGGGGATGGCGGGGTCTTTCAGACCCCGCCATCCCCTTCTAACCTAACCTGTCCGTGTCGGGGTGCCCCAAAGTCCCGAGCTCGCTTCGCTCGCTCTTGCATCCTAGGTCGAAAAACTGCATTGATTTTTTTTCCAACTGATTTTGCACCATAGACAATACGTGGTGTATATATGGTTGTCAATCTCCCGTTTTTAAGTTCCTTTTTCGATTTTATCTGATTTGAGGTTAGAAAAATTGGTTTTCATTAATTTCTCGAAAAATACATTATCTTGTGAAAAATGTGGTAGCATTACAATCGGGGACTTATACCTTACCAATTGCAAGCCTTTCTTAGAGCTCGGGACTTGGGTCACCCCGACACGGACAGGTTAGATTCGAAGAGATGGGGGGGTCTGGGCGCTGCCTTTACAGGAGAGTGGTGCCAGGACACAGGGGGCATCTCCCTCCTTATGCTAAACTATACCAAGTTTTTGGAATACGCCTATTATGTGACTACAACAAGTTTTAAGGTTAGGTTACAAAACTTGGTTTTTCTCCAGAACAGTGCATGACCTTAACATGGGAGTGGTACTGGGGGGTAGGGGACTCCCTCCCTCTCCTCCTCACACCCCTCACCCCCCCCTCCGCCTGCTACCGAATACTAGACCCAACCCTTTAATTGTTTTTGAAATTTCTTTTAAACATGTATTGAGACATTTCATTCACCTCTTCGCTAGAAACAACAACAGCATTTTTTTTAAATACACACTGAAAGCTAGGGGCAATTTATTCTCTGTCGGAAGCTTGTGCATATTTTGTGTTATTAGTACATTGTTTGTGGTGTAAATTTGTAAATAAAAAGTAGGCCATTACATAAAGGAGCAGTCAATGAAGTGAAATACCTAATTATGACAATATAGTATGTCCAGGAGAGCAGTGGTGGCCCAGTGGTATTGGCCTCGACTTACGAGTTGTAGGTCGTGGGTTCGAACCCCGTCAGGCGCATTACTTTGTGTAATTTATTTCAACACCACTGCTCTCAAAACGGTGAAGGAAAACATCGTGAGGAAACCGGCATGTCCTAGAACCAAAAATTCGAAGACATGTGACATCTACCAATCCGCACTGGGCCCGCGTGGTAGATTACGGCCCACTCCCTCTCACAGAGAGGAGGCCTGTGTCCCAGCAGTGGGAACATTTAAAGGCTGATGATGATGATGATGAGTATGTCCAGTAGTAGGCAGAATTTCGCTGTTAATCTTGTCTTGCGCGTGCAGTCACAGTATGCTATGGTTCCATCTAGCTACTTACTTTTACACACAACAGATGACTGATGATGATCTCGTCCAAAGGAGCGAGACAATTTCCTTCCACCAAAGTAGCAATATCACTGGACCGCAAATTCCTATTAGCCACATGTTCATCTCGAAGGGACAGCAAACGCGCCAGCAAATTCCCCTGAGAGGTTCTAAACATGCGCTCGACGAATTGTATGTATTGGTTGAGGGTACCGGTACCCGCCATTTTGGTGAAGTTTTGGGAATTTTAAATATTCTGTTAATGATACAAGCTCCTAAAATACAGAATCATAGTCAATTAATGAATCGGAACAATAGTATTCTTATATTGTTCACAAATAATTGCAGTTTTACGACACAGATTTACAGATTTGTTGTTGTTGACGGAAAAATAAATCCATAGACATTTTTTTTTGGTATTTTTCTTTCCTTCCAATCGGAAAAGGCGAAGGGTTTAAGCCCATACAGCCTAAATCCATAGACTTTTTTTTTTGGTTTTTTTCGCCTCTTTGGGACAGGCAAAGGGAGCTGAGCCCATACAGCCAAAAAATCCATAGACATATAATCCTATAGACTGGAAATACCTACACCAACCAAAAACGTGTATACCTACAAGTTCGCCGGGCACATAAAATGTCGGCCAATGCTAGGGTTGTGCCAATCAAGAAACATAGTGTTACTGTAACGAGTATGGATACTTGTATCCCTAGTACTTTTAGGATAACATAATAGTATTACGACTAAATACCATGATTGAATTATAATCCATGTAGTTACGTAAAAAAAATGTAAATTTTCACATTTGCGCTATTGCTTGTTATTAAATATTATACATATATTTATGTGTTAGCGTTAATTTAAAATTTGACGATTATATCGGATTGTACAGGTAAACCTTTGGACTTGTTAATTTGTCTTTTTGAAAAGTCTTTTGGTGCCGCCAACTCTTCTATCACAACAGCCTTCAAATCAGCAATTTTTTTTTCCTTCGTAGTCTTTCATTGAGGCGTTTAATGATAATAACAGGCACTTTTGAATGGTCAAAAGACATAAAAATAAATCAGTACAAAATTGTTATGGTGCTAAAGTTCTAGTCACAAGACATAATAACTGTGAAAGTACCGTAGGTGCCCATTCCAGAGCGAAGATCTCTATGGAAAAGAACGGACAAAAAACTCCATGGACACTCTATTTACACCATAGAGCAACACAGGCCACCGGCGGACCGGAGGGGAGTAGCCATTGCGTTTTTTACCGATATAAAACTGTCTGTCATTTCTTGCGGGGGGAAATCACACATTCTTAAATTCTCACACAAAAACATTCTATGTCACTACGAAACTCACACTATGACAATTGAAAAATACAGTAACAATTTCACACACAATTTAAACAATTCGTGTCATAATAGTATAATAATATGACGCAACTACACTAACAATTCCTTACACCCATAGTTGTAACAACTGTCGATACGCATTATCGATAAATTCAAGAACTCGGTTAGAGAAATTAGCTTTAAAAAGTTATTCAAAGGCAGAATTATTATTGACTGTATTTATTATATACTACAATAAACAAATAACATAATAACAAATAAACTTACACTTAAATGTCTTCTTATTTCTTTTTCACAAATCCGGCATAAAAGTATTACCTCTTTTGAGGCATACAGTAACTTTCCTTTGCTTTTCTGGTGAATTAAACTTTTTTCATCAATCGGCCCAAGCAAACCTTTGATGCACGTATTACATTTAAGTTTTTTTTTTTGCTGAGAAAATAACATCAAATAACGTTCGTTCCGTTTCCCGTCTGTGTTAATTCTTAAGAATTAACACAGACGGGAAACGGAACGAACTGCATTCCTTTGGAAAAAATTACGATACTGAATTGCACATCTGCACTAGAAAAAATTAATGCTTCAACCGTACGACAATACAATAGCAATGACGCTACTGACGAAGTCAATTTTAACAATTTTACTGACGATTTGATTGATGAGATTGAAGCTTTAACTTTTTTATCCCCTTTTGCGGAAAAAGTTGTGGAATATATAGCGGGATATGTTATTTTCTCAGCAAAAAAAAAACTTAAATGTAATACGTGCATCAAAGGTTTGCTTGGGCCGATTGATGAAAAAAGTTTAATTCACCAGAAAAGCAAAGGAAAGTTACTGTATGCCTCAAAAGAGGTAATACTTTTATGCCGGATTTGTGAAAAAGAAATAAGAAGACATTTAAGTGACGACAATAAACCTACACGATCTTGTACCACACATGAAGTTGTGACACGTTCCTTAAAACAATTTATTGGCAAAGACTTGTTTCCCTCAATCAGTTACCATTCACACGAAAACGACTTTACAAATCATAACTTGGAATTAGCAAGATTAATAATGCAAAAATATGCTGATACAAGAATTTCTTTCTTAATGAAAAAAACAAACCCCCAAAAATGTATTCGTCATATTTATAGAAAATTAATCCATTTTAAAAACCAGTGATAGTTCCGTATCAGTATCTTATCACTGGTTTTTAAAAAGGATTGGTTTAAAAAAATATAAATGTTAAGTTTATTTGTTATTATGTTATTTGTTTATTGTAGTATATAATAAATACAGTCAATAATAATTCTGCCTTTGAATAACTTTTTAAAGCTAATTTCTCTAACCGAGTTCTTGAATTTATCGATAATGCGTATCGACAGTTGTTACAACTATGGGTGTAAGGAATTGTTAGTGTAGTTGCGTCATATTATTATACTATTATGACACGAATTGTTTAAATTGTGTGTGAAATTGTTACTGTATTTTTCAATTATCATAGTGTGAGTTTCGTAGTGACATAGAATGTTTTTGTGTGAGAATTTAAGAATGTGTGATTTCCCCCCGCAAGAAATGACAGACAGTTTTATATCGGTAAAAAACGCAATGGCTACTCCCCTCCGGTCCGCCGGTGGCCTGTGTTGCTCTATGGTGTAAATAGAGTGTCCATGGAGTTTTTTGTCCGTTCTTTTCCATAGAGATCTTCGCTCTGGAATGGGCACCTACGGTACTTTCACAGTTATTATGTCTTGTGACTAGAACTTTAGCACCATAACAATTTTGTACTGATTTATTTTTATGTCTTTTGACCATTCAAAAGTGCCTGTTATTATCATTAAACGCCTCAATGAAAGACTACGAAGGAAAAAAAAAAAGAAACAACAAGAAACGAAGGAAAAAAACGAAGGAAAAAAAAAAAAGAAAAAAAAGAAACCACAGTGCGGTCTTACCTTTAGTCGAACCGCACTCCGCGGCAGTGGAACTACACGTCGCGACACTTTTGGTCAGTTGCTCAAATTTGACGCGCAGTTCGATTGCAGTGCAGTTCCGTTGTCGCGTATGTTTTTTCGCCTGTTCCAGAAACAATTTGCAACAGTTGCAACAGGCACTATACCAGCCAGTGGAACAGTTTGAAACGTGATTTTTACTCTTTTGTCTTATTGTAATTATTAGAGAGAGCATCAGTCTGTTCTTTGGAATAAGCTCTTTTCTCTTCTGACTTAGGTAACGTTGCTTCCGACCCCAGCCTCTCGGGGCGGGAGTAAAGCATGACCACATGCATGGAAGCCCGTCCATCTGCGGCGATCAGTTCTATTAAATTGTATCTCTGGTGTGCTCACATGCCCGCAATGTGGGCGGATCTTTGCAAAAAATATTGGATTATTTAAGCCACATACGAGCACACGAATGGTCACCCTGGCCGAATCGGTCGGATCCTGTAAAATGATATGCCACAACCAATATTATGAATCACTTCTATAAGTCTTAATACATCACATTTTACTATTTTCACAATAAAAATAGAAGAGACTCGTAGTTAAAACGTATTTTTATAGGTTTATAAAAACAACTACAAAAAGGCGCCATTTATAATTCATGCGTCAAATTTCAGTGTTGTCAGAATGATTTATGTAATTACTACCCCTTTTTTATGTAAAATGGGTTTGCTCTTGACCTCCGTCTAGGTCAGGAATGAGTAAGTGTAAAAATTACGCCTTCTCATAAGGGCGAGGAACGTGTGTGAGCACCATAAATATTAGTTCCCTTTTCCCCCATATCCTCTGAGTGTCGCGTCAGTAGGTTCATTATCAGAAAAAATCACTAATGACCAATTTTAATTTTTTGATAGATTTTGCATTCCCTGGTTTGGCTTCTTTATATAGAGTTAGTTTTAATAAAAACATGAAATAATAACGTAAATATCTGACGGGTGATTTGTGAATCTATGGAACCATAAACGGCTTTATTACAAAACGTGGTTTAACTTAGACCAAGCTTTAAATCAAAAATGAATTTTTGAATTTCGAACTTTATTTCTACTGTCGTAAAGTTATTAATACAAAAACCAAGTTTAGATCCCGGTCTAAGTTTTCAATGTGCATTTTAGAATTTTATAGCAGTTGGAATAAAGTTCGAAATTCAAAAATTGATTTTTGATTTAAAGCTTGGTCTAAGTTAAACCACGTTTTGTAATAAAGCCGCATAAGTTTACGTCTAGGGTCTATGTCTGTAATCTATGGTTTTGTAGAACTGTCATCTGTCAATAAAATAAAATAGTCTCACGTGGTGTACGTAGGAAAGTTATTTTAATTTAAAACCTCATAAATCCACACAATATTTCAAAAGTCAAAGACAAGGTCGACGATGGAGCGAGCTTACCCAGAAGAAGCCTGTTCACTATAATTTTGAAGAGATTAGGGTTCTATGCGTTCGGAAACAGACAATGCATAAAACTTTAGTAACAAATAATGATTACTATTTTCTATGTATTATAAAATGTAAAATACATTTTCAAGCAATCTTACAAACTCATTTTACTTGTTGCTTAAAAATAACATAAATTACAAATAAATTAAATAACCCCCAAACTATAAAATTTTCTACCATTTCTACTAATGTTTATCTCCTGGCAATTGTGGAAAAGAGATGGCACCCTCCAAAGTTAACCTCTCATTTCTCTCGCTATTATTGCCAGACAAAAAAGGAAATCTAACTTGTATGAAATAAGGTTTATTTTTGTGTAGCAAAAAACTTGATGAACGCGGTCTAGATCATTACAATAATATGTCTATGGTCAAGTGTAAGAGAAGAAATGTCAATACTGTCCTGTCAGTGTCACTGTCAATAGTGTCAATTGTAGTCTGTGCACGTGTGGCGGTTAGCACTTAGCAGTCAGTGTTTACAATTTTTATTAATAAAATAAAATGGAAGAAAACGTAGCTTTAGACTCTAAGAAACAGAGGAAGTTTGTAAAATCTATTAGGGGTATCAAAAAGTTAATTAAGGTTAGTTATCATAATACTACGTCCTAATGGAACAGAGTGGGGTTATAGCTTGAATAAAAACATGCCTGATACTATATATTTATTTTACAGAAAAATGAAGGAAAGGCCGAGCTTGAAAAAAATGAGGAAGAAAAGGTTACTCTGAAGAAGCCGTTTAGCATGAGATTGAAAAAAGATGGCAAAATCAATAAAACGAGGAAGCGCAAGGAAAGAGGACTGGTGTATTTGTCGCATATTCCGCATGGATTTTACGAGGTTAGTTCTGTATATATTTGTTTATTATTAATGGCGATACGATTTATTTGATTTGTAATAAAAATAACTGCCCCATCAATAATACAATGTTTCTCGTTTATCATGGGTGCGTTTACAAATACTTAAACCCACATAATTATATCCAGAATGCCTATCCGTAGGCCATACAAATAGTATGTTCCACAGGAACCACACCTGTGACACGCAGTGAAGGAGTCAATCAGTCAGTCGCATTAACTATGCCGTGGCCACATAAATAATATTGTGCAATATAATTTCAGCATCAAATGACTCAATACTTCAAGCAGTTTGGTGTTGTTACCAATGCAAGAGTGATCAGATCAAAACGTACTGGCGCTTCCAAAGGTTTCGCGTTTGTTGAGTTCAAGGAGCCAGCAGTAGGGCAGATTGTAGCTGAAACTATGAATAATTATCTCATGGGCAAGAGGTTAATCAAAGGTAAGGACTATAATACCTACTTGAATACAAGAAAAATAGCATATCTGTTAATCACATGTCTAAGTCCTGTTTACTGTTTTGTTTTTGAAAACACACTTCGAATTTTTCTTGTATTGTGACTGCGTTTATAAATTTATAAACTCAAATGGCCAAACCTGGAACAATTACTTGTAGGTCATACAAATTTGCACTGTGCGGGAATTGAACAAGTGACATGCAGCGCAGGAATCCAATTGTTTAGCCACTGCACTGTCACAACTGTTTTGATCCAAAAATATAATTATTTATTTTAATTTATAGCTACATGTTGATCCAATAATTAAGAACCTCTCATCCTGAAACTTCATATAACTACACATGATTAATAAACCTAACTTATTTCAGCTGCATACATTCCTCCTGAAAAGCAAAAGTACAAGGCCTTCAGGAAGAATTGGAATAGTGTGTATAATCCTACAAGTAATAGGAGACTGAAAACTAAAAAGGTATGATATTTTTAAGAGTTATGAAAGTATAAGTAATAAGTATTACATTATTGTGTTTTTGTGTTCAGTAGTTTGAAACAAACTCTTCTTGTTTACAGGCTTTCAATGCAGACAAAGATGAAAAGGATGAATTAAAAAGGGCGAGAAAACTTTTGTCTAAGTAAGTTTCTGACATTATAATCTATGTTAATTACTAATTTGTCACTGTTATTACAGTTTTTGGAATTTAGGTCTTTGGGTTATTAAATAATATTAATTAACAATTTTGATTTCAGCTTAAATAAAAATAAGAAGAAACTTAGTGAAATAGGAATAAATTATGACTTTTTTGCACCAGTAGATGTGCCAGAAGGACTGCTAGATGACATTGTAAAACAAGAAAAAGAAGATAACAAAGTTGTTAAAGAAGAAAATAAGCCTAAAAAGGTGGCTGAAGAAAATGTTAAAGAAGATATTAAGTCTAAAAAAGCTGAAAAGCGCAAACAAGAACAAACAGAAGATAAAGTAAACAAAACTGAAGAGATTCAGAAAGTACCACTAACTAATAATGAAGGAAAAGGAAAGAAGAATAACAAAAATCAAAAGGACAACAAGCCAGCAGATGTTAAAAAAGAAACTGCACCAAAAGCTAACAAAAAGGAAAAGTTGTCAGTTAAGATAAATGAGAAACAGCAAAAAGAGAAGGAACAAAAATTGAAGGATGCTGGAGTGAAACCAGCAGAATTTATTAAAGTAGGAGAGGATTCCGAAGAATCAGGCAATGATAGTGACAGTGAATATGAATTTGACTCAGATGCATATGAAAAGATGTTGGAGAAAATGAGTGAAAACTCTGAACTATCATTTTTGAGTGATGAAGATGATGAGTCTGGTGGTGAGGGGGAAGCCAATGAAGATGATGAGGAAAGGTAATAGTTTTGATACATTTTAATCACCATGTATAAATGAAGAAAGGACACTGACTGACTACAATCCAACTATTATATTATAATTGTTTCTTTTTGGATAATGTATAATTCTGTTGTTAAATGGAAAAGTGATTTGTTCAGCTTCAGATTCTGCAAAGAACTACAGTTATGTGTGATTTTTTAAATTCCAGTGATGAAGAGGCACCTCCAAAGAAGGTCAAAGGAAAGCCAGTTCCAAAAGCTGTACAACCAGTACAAACTAGAAAACAGTCACAGAAACAACAACCTCAAAAACCTTTGATAAAAAAACAGGAACAAAAGAAGCCTGTTGAAGCTAGAAGGAGAGCACCTCAAAGTAAGTTTGAAATTTTGAATTTCTGTCTGTATACAGATACGAACGAAACACCATACAAAATCAACCAACCATACACTTTCGCAAAAGTTTTTTTGTCAGTTTAGTAGTTTTAGAAATTAGAGAATCGGAACATAATGACGCGTAATTAATGTTAGTAATTTTGGCCTTATTAGCCGTCATCCTAGTGATTTGTTTAACCAAGTTAGGTGTAGCGATGATCTTCGCTCGCATGGTGATCTTCAACAGAGAGTGTTCCTTAATCACGCAATTGATTGTGAAGAACAGTACACTCCTCAGTATAAGCCATACTGAGGAGTGTTCTGCTCTAGGCATTATGATGTCTCTTTAACAGATTTACTTTTCTCTAATCACCTATAATTATTCTATTAATAGCTGCAGTGTTTTTACTTTTTTTCATGTTTCTTTTCAGAGCCAGCAGTCTCACCCAAGAAGGCGAAATTTGAGAAGCAGAATCAAAAACCCTTGAAGAAGCAGTTTAAAAAGAAATAGTATTTTTAATACATAATAGTCTACATGAATATTCAAATCTTTCATTATGTTTAAAGATTGTACTAATAGTATCGAATAAACATACAGATTTGCAGGTACCATTTTATTTGACTTCATTTTTCTAATATTTAAAATACACCGATAATAAAACCAATACCATAAAGTCTACCATAAGGTAAATTGCAATATAAGACTTATTGATATGTGCGGCGGGGTTCACAGGACACTACTTATTTATAGAAAAACTTTAAACATGAAAAATTTAGTAAAAATGTACATAGTACACAACTACAGACATGAATCTAATTATAATATGTATTGAATTATGTTTAATGAATTTGATTGACTTTGCTAAATAAAAACAACTCATTTCTGCATTTCACAGATAAAAATACCTGCTTTGGTTTGTACTTATTGTAAAAAAACATGTCTGCTGACAAACAAACTTCTCTTTTAATGTTAAAGCCTCACTGAAGCATTGTAGACACTTCAGTTGTTGGAAATGAATTGTCTTTTCTTAAACACTATTATAAAAATACGCGTTTCCACTCGCATAGAATGTTCTAGTTAAAATTTTGTCACACCACCTCAGCAAGGCAGCCCTTAAAAATTCAAGTAAAATGAGTTAATACCATAATTAAAATATTTATTTATGTCTAATTTATTCTCCCTCATTCAACTGTACTATGACTGGTCTTTCGTCTTCTTCATCAGCATCTAAACCTGTGAAATCCCATTGCAATTTATCCGTCAAATTATCCTTGAATCTCTCAATCATTGTAAGAAGACGACCATCGACTTTGCTCACGTAGGCAGTACGGAAGAATTCTCGGAGCTTCTTGTACACCAAATTTTTGTTCATTACAATATCAGCTAGGAAATCCTCTGGCATTTCTTCAATTTGTATTTCAATTGTTCTGATGAAATGGAAGAATACGCTGCGGTATTTGTGTATAGCGTCGTCACAGGAGCAGATGAGGATCACGAGTTCCTTCCAGTGTTCAAAAGCCTCGAGCGAATGTCCGATAAGGAAGCATAGGTAAGCAAATTGTAGTTCGCCGATTATATGGAGCGGCCTGAAAACAAAAATAAAATTATTTATGCATTGAAGATAACGCCTGATATCCCAAAAGGTAAAGGTAGAGTTGTACCTAACAGTTTATGCCAGTGTCGTGAGGGCCAAGCCTGGTGTCATAGCCCAGGCACAAAATCACTCCATGACTGCTGTCCCTACTTAGGAATAGAACTCAGGATTTTCAGGCTTACTAGACCAATGAGGCAATAAAATTTTTAACCTCTGTAATCTAATACTACATTATTAGAAAAACTATCAAGAACTCACTCATCATGCTGTGCGATCATAAGTTCCAATGAATATGACTGATCTAAATAATGTTTAGTAATCTCTTCTGGTGTTGATCCTGGAGGGAATTTGTCGCGCGGTATTTCTGTGAACCTCATGGACATACCTGAAATCAGAAAAATCATGTGAGAATTTGTGTTAGACAGCAAACCAAATATCGAAGAAAGTAGACAGCTACAAAATTAAGGTCTACCAAATTAAATCTATTCAAAGGGGCAGGGCGGGTGGGACTGTCAGACTTGTATTGACTAAAATCCACGGTGTCCTTCATTAGCCCTTTACGTTCCAGGGTCACGGTAATGGTATAAGTCCCGCGACCCCGGCAGGCTTTGGCCCTCTAGAGGCCCCGTCATCTTGCTGACGCTTGCTTTGAGGCGCGCGTGGAACACAACGCGAATGCGCCGTCGACCCGGGCATGGTCCATGGTCGAGCGTCGTCTTGCGACGTCCGACGCCGTGGGCGTCTACCACTGCGGCTGGGGCGGAGGAAGGACGCTGTCCTTTCTCTCTCACGGCCCGCCTCCTCCTTCGCGAGCATAACTGCTTCGCAGAAGGAGGCGACCGCTTCCCACTCCATGACTATCATAGAACTAGCATTCTTTAGCTAGCCTAGGGAAGCTTACATAGAATCAGACACTTAATTCAACAGTCTTGGTTTAGAATAACCACATAGCAATCAGCTCATGAGTAATCTTTTATTATTATTAAAAATGTGCAAGTTTGTTAGGATGGATGGATGTGTGTAATTTGTTAAACTTTCACACAAAAACTACCGAACTTATTTTGATGAAGCTTGTTACACAGATGATTTGTATCTTGGATTATAGGATCCTCATCCTTTATATCCCGGCAATTAAATCTTTGGTAGAGTTGAAAAAAGTTGTGGCGAGAACAACAGTCTCTAAGGGTGCGACCAGCCAAGCTGTTGACCGGGTTACCGCCACACCAAAAGGTCGGTAAACCTCCTTGGCGGACTGCCGTCATGTAATATAGAAGCAAAAGCCCTTCACCACATGTATGTATGAGTGGCGTGTAGGAGCGCAACGCTGGGGCTTTTTGGAGGACCTCCGCTAGCTTACCTTCCATCAAACGTAGGTCCTCACTGGATTTTTTTCGGGAGGCACCTGTGGCGGATTGGGCGGTACGATACGCCCGTCCTGAGGACACGGTGGAGATTTACCCCGCTTGGGCGGAGCACCACCGTGTCCTCGTGAACTCTCGCCGGAATAGGGAGAATAGGAAGCAGTCACCTCCTACGAAGCAGTAATGCTAGCGAAGGAGGAAGTGGAATATGTGAGGGAGAGTTCATCCCCCACCTCACAACTCAGCTCACAAGCAGCACCGCGGGAGACGCCTGGGGCGTCTTACGGGCGCCCGGTAATGGTTTTAAGGAAAGAACTTTCTATCAGATCTAAGTAATTTTATTTGACATTTATAAAGGTTTTTGAATATGTTTTTATACAAGTTGTCAAAACTAACTTTGAATGATATGGATAACTGCATTTTATGTTAACTAACAGATTGGCTGGCTTTCTGTAATATTTATTACAAAATATTGTGTAATTTCATGATAACTTCTTATCATTTTGGATGAGATTTGATAGAAAAAATGTACTTAGGTACTCTATAACCATTGCCATTGCTTCTTCAATTCTACTATTCCTCAACAGGTACAAGAATCATCATTATGATCTGCACAATGTTTTCCCAATACTATTGATGTTGGGTTCCAGTCTAACTGGATGTAGCTGTCCACCAGAAAAAATAATAATTGAGGAGCAATATAAATTACCTGGTGCAGGTTTCAAATGTGGCAACATAGCATCTTCCCTCTCTTCTCTTGTTATCCTCTTTGCTCTCTTAGCATCTGACTGTCCTGCAGCTGGTTCCTCCTTCTCTTCTCCAGGTTCATTTGTGGACTCTTCTGTACTTTCCTGGCTTTCCATGGAAGCTGTATTCTTCACTCCTCTTGGTCTTTCTTCATCGGTCATTGACAGAAGTTCTACTGAAGCCCTGATCATACCATTTTCTGGTGATAGTTTTGCGGCTAGTTCAGCTGTAATTTTTAGTTGGAATAATGAAAATATGAATTGCATAAAGCATTTGGTAAGAAATTCATAATATAAATTCTGGCAGTGAATATTCCAGGGTTTTTAATTTAACCCTGTTTCAACTTCTCAGTAGGCTGAATTTTTGTTTAAAAACTTAAGTAGACAACAAACTTTATTGTTAAAATATTATGTTAGTTTGTGTTGTCTGCTATTCAAGTTATATTTATTTATTAAAAAAATTGCATGGGCACAGTGCACAGCAACATAATCTTTGCATTATTAATATTCTATTTTTTAGCCAACCTGGTATTTGAGAAGTCAATAGCTTCCATTTCTGCCAAATCTCATATGGGTAAGGTGCAAGATGACGGTCTAAATTGAACAGGTTGTCTTTAAGGCGTTGGATGCTTTCATCTGTAATTTCATCTTTGCTCATATCCTCCGTCTTTTTGTCCCACATTTTGACTAGAAACTCTTTTTTATGGAAATAATGCATGAAACCGGATCTGGAAATGATTTTTTATTGAGTTAGAAAATTTAATTTGTGTAGGTAAGGATAGAATGCCTATTATTATTGTATATCATGGTCGAGGAGACACTAGAATTATATCTTTTTGCTTGAACTGTGATAATTTGAGCAAAGAGATTTTGATTCTGTATCAAGAGTAGTCTTAGGTCTCATGCATGACTTTTGAATTTGGACTCATGTGTAAGCTGTCAATTTTATCAGTTTGTAATATTTTGCTTTGTTCATGGAAATTTTAAATCTTGGTACATAAAGAGTAATTTTATAGACTAGTTTGGGAGGTAGGGTCAAAGAAAGGTCAGTGGGTCGTCTTAAACTCTGAAACTCTTTTCCAATCTTCCTCTTAGCTCAATTAATGGAAGACATAAGCATCCAGAAAAGAACAAGGTATAGTAAATGTTGACCTTGAAAGATTACACTTGTATCAATATTTTAAACCCAGTCCATCTTAGATATTACTGATGATCTTATATTAATTATCTAATAATGGTTTTAATTAAACAGCATTGCTGAACAAAATAAGGGTGTTGTGGTCTCTGTTTACAATATGTAAGATTGTTTACTAAGATGCTAAATAATATGTTTCTCTTCTAAGGCGCAGTTGGAAGAAGTACTTACCTTGGTGAGACATCGCCAGTTCCTTTGCTCACTCCAGAGAAATGAATATAGTGTAATCCAGGTGGTATCATCTTAATTCCGCGAAAATCCTCTTCTGTATTCCAACATTGCATATCGATACCAAATTGTGTTTCTTGCGGCACTCCGAGAAACACAAACGTTCCTCCTTCAACCAAAAGCTTTTTCGCAGTTTCTTGATCCATTTTGTTCTGCTAACCCGACGAAAATCAATAAAATGTGATAAAAATACAACCAATCAATATGTTTACATCCGGTAAATGTCAATTTGTTTTTGTTTGACATTTGTCGTGGGGTGCGTTTAAGTCGATTATCCAGGTTAAAAATTATACTGACTAAACGTCAAACACCCCGTTCAAGCACACCGCGAGGTGAAAAATTAAACTGACTAAAATTTAATCTGCCCCGTTCACGGTCGTTCGGTGGTATAAGTTTTCGCCTGACTAGGATAAATTTTAGCGACCTTTTTACCTCGCTAAATTTTATCCTGCTGTCAGATTGACATTGAGTTTTCTTGTTAATGTTCGATTCGCGCCGTAAAAACGAATATTTTTATTTTAGAGAGTACCCAATTCATCGTCTCGGTGAATATTATTTGTGGATCATGGATATAATTAATATTACACCGGCAAATTGATTTTTCATGTTCCGGTTCATTTTTACTTTGTAATAATATCGAGATCACAATTTAAATCCTAATTTTACGGAGATTACAATATAATATTCGGACTGTTAAGTTGAATTGGATTGTTGTTTGATAGACTGAGCTGTCAATTGAATTTGACAGCTAACATTGACAGAAACCTATGACTCCGTTCAGCGAACCCTCGCTAGTTTAATTTTTATCCGGCGAAAATTTCGCCGGCGTACTTAAACGCACCCAGAACGAAAATGTGAGGTCGTCGAACGTAATCATTATAAGTTGTCCCTTTTATTATTTTTACAACGTTTTACAAAATTGTTATTAAAACAAAATCGTAAAATATTCAAACAATTTAAATAAACCGATTATCATTATTTTTTTCTTAAGGCTTTCGAAGAAATAAGGAAAAAAGTTTTTGAAACGGATGTTGAACAGTTTCAAAGTTATTCTGGAACGCAACATGCTTACATAGGAACAAAACGCGGGATTCAAAAATAATGTTAGATGTTCAACACATTAGTTATTTTAATAACTCGAAATGATTACACCCACCATAATTACATTGTCTGAAGTAATCTGTGTGATTTGTGTGTAACAAATACAAGTCTTAAAACCAATGGTCGTTCCCCAAGAAGGTACATTGATGTAACTAATTACTGGCCCTACCTCACCAACCTGTAGACTTCACACGTAATGTAACAACTCCAAATTGACCTGTGAGCTAAGCTGTTGCAACAGGGTGAAATTTTGTAATGCCACCTGGAGGGAAAGTACGCTTAATACTGCAGATAGAAAATTTTACTAAAGGAAACATTCCTTTATTTTGAATAGAAAGCAAACTGCATTCAAAGATTTTCGAAAATTCTCATATGGCTCTGAAACGTGGTCTCTGACTGCTGGCCTTTTAGAGAGACTAAGAGTCACTCAACGAGCGATGGAAAGAGCTATGCTCGGAGTTTCTTTGCGGGATAAAATCCGGAACATGGATATTCGGCGAAGAACCAAAGTCACCGACATAGCACATAAAATTTGCAAGTTGAAGTGGCAATGGGCAGGCCACATCGCTCGTAGAACTGACAACCGATGGGGAAGAAAAGTTCTCGAGTGGCGACCACGGACCGGAAGACGCAGCGTAGGTAGGCCTCCCACTAGGTGGACCGACGACATCGTGAGGGTCGCGGGCAACCGATGGATGCAAGTGGCGAATTGTCGTTCGGCGTGGCGGTCTAAGGGGGAGGCCTATGTTCAGCAGTGGACGTTTTCCGGCTGATGATGATGATGACACCCGGGAGTCGAACCGGCTAAAATCTGAAAAAAATATACCCTGTACTTTTATTGCCTCTATCAAACATGATAAATTAAATGAAAGGAAAACCAGGAAATCTTAAATTAATTTAATTATTTACAAAAAATGGTAAACTAACTAAGTACCTAATTAGTTGCTCGAAATGGACTCCATTCTCTTGGAATCTTTGAATGCAGTTTGCTTTCTATTCAAAAATAAAGGAATGTTTCCTTTGAGTAAAATTTTCTATCTGCAGTATTAAGAGTACTTTCCCTCCAGGTGGCATTACAAAATTCCATCCTGTATAGAGTAACCCGAACAAAACCTTATTGAAACAAATTACATGTACTTAGTTTTTGACGCGTGAAATGTAACTGAGGTGGAACAGGATTGACCAAATAAGCGGGCACTATTTGTGCCCGCTTATTTATTTGATTTGATCAATGAGTGAGCGCTGTAGTAGCTTATTACGTGGAGATTAAAATTACCATTTTCATCACTTTAAAAGCCTACTGAACTGCTCATGTATGTAACTATCATTCTATTCATGCACGACTTGTTCCATTCCTAGGTAGCAGAAGGTATGTAAATAGCTTAGGAAGGTAGGTACCTATCTCCCTACGTCGGTACTCAACCCCCTATGAACCGATATTAAAAATCCGCTAAGGACTCATACATACATACGAAAATTGCGCCGAACCCAAAGAGGTTTGTTTTCCACTTGTGATTTCGTCAGACGAGCGAGCACACTCGTTCGAATAGTTTGCATTCGTTGGAAAATTCCCACCAAAATTTTTTGTCTGAATTTTTTTCGAGTTTTCGCGTCGAGAGGTTAGCACAGAAAGCTAGATGTCGAGCATTACGCAGCACCTGCATTTTTGTTTTAGTACTGATTTTTTTTGACTAATTATTTTCAACAGGTGACGAATTCAGCGTCTCGAGCACCACTAGCGGCGGCGAGACGGAGCGGCAATCAGAAAAGCGCTTTAGTTTAGCTGTCGCTTGCAATTAGTGGATTTTATGTAGGTACTCGTACCTACCTACCAGACTATCCTATTACTTGCCTATAATGAATTTTGGCTTTATTTTGCGGTTTTAATTATCGTCGTATCTGTCTTTTAATTGGAAATGTTTTGTTCTTCTCGAGGCTTTGAAAAGAATGGAAGGCATATTGTGTCATTAAAACCTTTGAAGACAAAGCACACAGGATGTCAAATGCTGAATGTAGTTTGTACGTAAAACTATTCTTTCGGTAGTCCTATTTTTCCAAAGGCTGGTAGGTGTCTCCATACTTGAAGCTTTACGTTTGGAACTTCGTTGCTTTTCATTGCTGTCATGTCGGCGATGGTTGAGTGGCGTTGGTACCGTGGTGTCTGTCCATCAATCGATCTGACTCTCGACTGACTTCAAAAATTGGCTCGCTTCAAAACTCATCAAACTGAGTGATGAATATTGAAGTGAACCAATGCCAAATATTTTCGCAAGTCGATATTCAAGTTTGTTTTGGTTGGTTCATAATTCTTGACCGCGCTGAAAATATTCGCTAAAGACTTAGATTGTTGCGAGTTTTGATGAGGCGTGGGGATACATTTATCAAAGGGCACAAAATTATGGACATGAAAGTTGTTTCTCTCGTGGCTTTTATTTATGAACATTGTACAAGGGTATGATTTTCTGATGCATTGTAACTTTGACAAAGACGGACTTGATGTTAGCAGTTCTTCTCTTAATCGGACTTCAACATTAGGTACTAAGGTGAGGAGCCGGATGCTAGTTGTTAATTTATATATTTTCGAACGTGAAATGCCTATAAGCAAAAACAAAGCTAACAAATACCTGGCAATCGGTACGGCAGTAGGTAGATAATCGAATTACAGGCCATCCTTTTACACTCCGGGGTCTCGATATATCCGATTTTTGATAACGCTGACGAATAGAGACGCTCAGTGGGTATACACCTGGGAAATTAGGATGTAAATTTCCATTCGCTTGCTCCCGCGGACCTATATTCACGGATTCTTTGTTTTCATCGGGAATTTAAGGATACGGTGTCTCGGGGGCCCTTCTGAGCGTAGACAGCAGGATTGCGTCTCTAGGGATGATGAAAACTGAGAAAAAACATACATCGATGCCAAGGAAGGTACTGAAATATCGCACCTTCTTTTAACTTACTACTTGTTTAAGTATGTAGTGCCTATCATGAATTCACGACGTAAACTGAAAACAGGTAGGTACTTACTTTGCAATGCAAGTAAAGTTAAACGTAAATTATTATACCTGCAATCTTCACAAGTTAATCAAATAGGATTGACCAAGGATTAGCTATTATATCTAATTGAAGGTTGTCTCCAACTGCATTGCTACCAACTTTACAACATCAAATGATTCAAAGCGAAATTTACCCGTCTCCACTGCATTTCACCACAATTTTCCTCTCAACCACTTTCGAAACACCTGGAAAACTTAGTCACTACGTACGTAACTAAACATACACGCTATAATAACTTAGTAACCTGTACATTAATGTACATCGACATCACGTCTCGGAACCACTCTGGAGACATGAACACTATTAAAAGTTCGCCTAACTCTGCGAGAGTAGCGACGCAACTAGTTTATGTTAGAGTCCTATCTAAACACCAAATAGCCCCGGAGATGTAATTCTTACAGGGTGGGGCACAATGGATGTAAGTTTGATAGTACCGCGAAAGAAATCTCGGGAGAGATTGTGAAGATAAGGGCGGGGTTGTTATTTTAAATATGGATTTATGTTTTACAATAACAATTTTAAATGTATCAGGTTATGGAACGAAAATATACCTAATTTTGATCGTGTAAAAATAACGAATTTAAACGTTTATGATACGACCTCTATTAGGCATTAAGGTTTACTACGGGCTACGGCGTAGCTTGCGCTATGTAGTGCTACCATCGCGTAGCTCTTCCTTCTAGCTTGCAAAGATGAGGTTGATGCGTCTCAGCTTTAGTTTGGAATGTTTTTGTTGTGTGATAGTATTAAATTTGTTTTTTGGAACGAAGTTCCATATCGCGTGTTGCGAAAGGGGGCTAGACGGAAAAAAATAAGACGAAAAGTTGTAACGACAATTTTTGCTATAGCTAAATAAGCTATTGTAAGCCGTTCGGCGTGCGCATGTTTCTCTGTCTGTCTCTCTCTCTTATAGAAAGCAAGCCAGAAATGTTCGTTTCGTCTTTCTATTTCGCATTGAACAATGTGGTGTCGCGACGATTATTTTTGTTGAGTGTATAGGTACAGTAACTTCGTTCCATCCGGGTGTCCCTTGACACCTCTCAAGTTTTTTTTTCAACTGATTCCAAAAAAAAACAGGAAGAACTCATTTTGTTGATTTTTTTCCGTGATGTGGACAAAAATCATCAATACGTTGAAATATAAAAATCTAAAGCGTGACAAGTTTACAATGAATGTTGTCCGAGCTACGCATGTTGTACAACCAACTACAGGTACTTATACTCCCTTCGTCCTGCCACAACCTGGCAAAACACAGTTACCTAACCGTAAAACTCTCATATATTCTAATAAACATAAACAAAACTCGGAACTTCTTTTGAAACAAAGTCTATATTTTACTTAACGTAGGTACCTACACAGTATAAACACAAGTTTTGTGATGTATGAACAATGTGTAAGTAAGTACTAGGTAGAAGTTTTGTGAGTAATAGTTAACATAGACTACCTACGTTCTATCACAAAAATAACCTGCATTGAGTACACCGTCATCTGTGACGGGTTTATGCCCTGGACATATTGTATGCACTGAAAAACGCCCGATAAACACCGAATAAATGCGTTTATTAAACAAAGTTATTAAGTTTTTATCCCCATATGCAATGACCGTCATTTATTTGGGCGTTAACTCGTTTTGTTCATAAAAGTTTTTGCCCTCGACCCATCTTTAACATTGATTCATTGCTACTTTTAAGCAAAAGGTTTCTTATTCCTAAAAACTTAACCACATTGAAATCGGTTCATCTGTTTACGACCTATGAAGTTCCACGTGTAAAAATACATTTTACTGAGAGAGGGCCCAATTCACGTAGTGCCATAATTCACACCTACAAAACTCACCCTGCCTCAGCGATATAAGGCTGAGTTCACACGATCATTAACTACAGTAAGCAACTAACAAAATACTAGTTGGAACTTCTACAATTGGGTCGCTGACCGTACCGCTTTCGGAGTGGTTAGCGTAATAAACGTGAGTTGGGCCTCTAGTTGAATTGCTTTATTAATTAATTAGAACAGCTATCGTGATTGACCACTCTGTTTCATTTCTATGATGTGTTTAAACTTTAAAGAATATCTACAGCTACGTACTTTTGGTTGCCATAAGAATCACTGGCGCCTGATTGGCTTTGACCAATTGCAAATAGTTCTGATTTTGGATACGTCATAAATGATCCGTGAACTGTAAACTGCAACAGTTGAAAATCAAGATGTTCATTATAATACTTATACTCACACCTTTTCCCATTGTGGTAAGGAGAAACCATACATCTCCACCTGCTACGATCCTTTAATACTCCTTTCTCCTCATTCACATTCATACATTAATAATACAATGTTTACCAAAAGTGAGTCACATGAACCGAGTTAGTAAAGTGCCTGCCTCTTACCTTGAGCCATCCAGCATGGACGCAGACAGACGAAGTAATTAAAAGTCGCCGACAATCTTGACCAGGCGACTGTCTATTATTTGGATCATGAAGGTAAACTAAACAATGTAAAATATTAAAAACTCTTCAAATTAAAGTATTGTACGTTTTCAGAGAGACTAATCTAATAAACTATTTATAGAACATTTCAAGTCCTAAAAGCTATATAATTAACAGTGGTAGTTTAAAATGAATGCGGAAATTATGTTTTTTTTGGGACAATCCCAATGCACTATTTCCAAAACACTGCTACTTACTTTTAAAAGTCAGACTCAACAGAGACGATCACCAGAAATGGGCCGAAATGATGAAGTTTGACGAAATCCTGGAAAACGTATTTAACTGTCTTGGATCCTTCAACGAAATCAGAAAAGAATAACGGAGGAGTAGGGTCCAGTCCAGTAAATATGTAGAGTTCAAGTGTCCTCCATGTCAAACAGGAGATAGAATAAAACAATTCCAATGATGGTACAAAAATTATGAAGACTAATGTTAATCATAATAATAGTACGAGCTGATACTTCAAAACATTGTAAACATTGTATACTTCAACACTCGTATTTCTAACCAGAGTGGTTGGACATGTTATTGTTTCAGTTATCGACGCGAAGAAAATTGAATTCGTCCACAATCCGCGGGATTGTGGGATCGGATTTGACCCGGAATCGAACGGTTTGTTTCCCAATAGTAACTGCCATTTGTTCTGAGGACTATTGTTACTATAGCAATGGATTGATTGGTGTTATATAACGGTTTGTTGGTATAAGACCATGATTGGATTGGCTCGAATGCGGTTTAGATGTATTTTGTTGAATTATTGAGGGATAAGTAGCAAGTCCCAGCTATGCTATGGTTTTGTAACAATTTTATACCTTATTTCGTTATAAATTAAAGCGCATTCTCTTTTATAGAGAAGAGGCCTGAGTTCTAGTAGTGGGGATCATATGGTCGTTGGGATCATAATATAAACGATTATTAAATACACCTTATTTTTTATTAGTCTCAGTGTTGCCAGGTTTGAAATCTAGCGGGTGGTAGAATTCTTCTAAAAATACGGTAGATTTTCCGAAATTACGTTGTAACATATATTTGAAATACGGTAGAATGTAGTAGCCCGCGAAATTCAATTTTTCTTGTGTTTTTTGCAATTTTCATAGCAGTGACTTTACCTTGAACAAAATATGATTTGCGACAGAAGCAAATATAATTTTAAATAAAAGAAGGATTAAAACATTCACTCCATTCCCTACTATCACGCAATCATCAGGGTCAGAGTAAAAAAAAAAACGTATTTTTAATCAGAATCAGACAGCAGTATAATCGTTTCAATATTTTTATACATATCGATATAATGTTTTTGGATCATATCTTGAGTGGGATTAAAATAAGTACAGGTTTTTCCTTGACGCTGTATGGGCTGCTGCGTTATGATATTTCCCTTGACGGAATTCGTAAGAAGTTCATTCCGTTTTTTCGTTCTAATGTCGTTAACTCTGCTGAAGACTCTTTCGCACTCAGCATTCAAGTGTGATAGAGACAAAATGGCCAGCATAAATTTTGAAAGTGGGTGTGAGTGTTCATTGGGTATTACGGTGTATTTTGCTACCGTAATTGTAATCCTACGGTAGGTGGTAAATCTTTGCTGGTTACGGTGTTTTTACCGTAATTACGGTATAGTTGGCAACACTGATTAGTCTGCATTGTGTAGAAATGAAACACAGGTAATACCTAGGTATAAAACAAAATCTTTTAACAAAAGTATGTATAATAAAATTCGGAACGGCTTCGGCATTGAAACGTTTGAATGAGGTGAAAACAAATAAAATTGACAATTTCAATTTAAGACCCTGTCCCTGGAATAAGAACGAGCTGTGTCCGTGACTTCGTCTATTTATGATAAAACTTCTCAGTGTTCTGAAATTATCGAATAATACCTGCATTTAGGTGGAAATTATTTATGAAAATATTTGATTAGTTTTAACAAGTAGACCTTAACAACTAGGGATAGGAGCCTCCTTTGAAGCAATTGAAGCAAATGAGCCTATGTAGAAAACTGTAATTGACTTGTTTTATACAAAAAATGTAGGTTCATATTTTTAAAGAAAATGATAATATAAACCAAAAAAATAAATAAAATTAAAACTTTGGTTGTTAAAGCAGCATTCACGCAGGCATGCGAGTATGTGATTGAGGGTGGGTGAAAGTGTGTGAGAAGGTGGATTTGAAAAACACTTAAATCTATTTCTCTATAACAAGGTCATCGGTTAACAAACGCCAAAACTTTCGAAGAATTCAGATAAAGAATGGGATTTTAGAAACTTATTGGCATTCTTTAAAACGGATTCCAGTTTTAGGGCGGAATTTATTATTAAGAAAATAACGACCTTTATAAGTCTTTCATAGATTCAAACTCAGTTAAATTTTTGACCAAAAAAATCACTTAGTAGTAGGCATCATGAATGTTAACAGCATACATAAGCTTCCTTCCATGTTACATGAATATAATAAATTTACTAGCCTGTAACTGTCCCATCAAATACCTCTTCTCATACAAAGAAAGTACAAGCGTAATCTATATATATAAAAGAACAGGGTTTTTTATTAAGACTCGACTACAGCCGAAACCGCTAAACGCAGTAACTTGAATTTTGGACAGCAGTTGCAGTCTACCATGTAGGGAAGCAATAAGATGGGATTTTGCGAAAATCCTCCTCTAAGGGGGTGAAAAGGGGTGAAAACGTTTGTATGAAAAATCTTATTCCTTGGGTTTATAAATTTGAAACTTGCCACGAATAACAACACAAATAAATAAAAAAGATTGGCTCTATTATTTTTTTTAAACTACCCTCCATTGCTAATCTAGGCATTGTTAAAGTTTGTATGGAAAAATCAGAACGCGTGAGTTGATCAATGTAAAAATCAGTATTTATATACTAGATCAGAAATAATTAAACACGTGTTTTTGGATTTTTCGAAAATCACCCCCCAAGTTAGTGAAAAGGGGTATTCAAGTTTAAAGGGAGGGGTCGTTAACCGCTAAATGTATAACCTGAATTTTGGTCGGTAGTTGCAATTTATTATGTAGGTGAGTACTAAGAAGGGATTTTGCGAAAAACCACCTAAAAGGGGGTGGAAAGGGGTGAAAAACCTTTGGATGTAAAATCTTATCCCTTAGGTTTATTAACTTGAAACTTGGTACGAATATGAGTATAAGTAAATAAAAAAGATTTGCATTATTAGTTTTTAAAAACTACCCTCCATTTGTAATCTAGACGATGTTAAAGTTTGTATGGGAAAATCATAAACCGCTAACCGATAAATTTGAAACTCAGTTTATTGAAATTGTATCAAAAATAATCAAACACGTGTTTTTCGGTTTTTCGAAAATCACCCAGGGGTGATTAACTTTTAAGGGAGGGATTTTACTGCTCTCAACTCAAAACTTGGCTTAAATAATCTCTTAATCAAATGAAAAGATTTGATTGTTTGTTTATGTTGAATAGGCTCCGAAACCGGTGACCGGGCATTAAATTCACTGAGTTCGAAGTTAGAAACACGCGCAGACGAAGTCGCGGGCGGAGTGCTAGTTAGGTAATATTTGACTAAGACCTTAAGATTGTATAGATTCTTGAATACAATGTTGAAAATTGTGTTACCATCTGTTATTACAATTTCGAATTGGTGAAAAAAGATAAAAAAAAAATATGTAAAAGAACTCCTGAATAAAAGGACTCGATCAAGTTAATTAGTAAGAACGTTTTGTAGAACACTAATTGACTATTTTTTTGCACTGGTGGCCTTTTGAGGACAAAAGTTAAAGTAGATGGACTCATTAGTGCTGAAATAGTCTTACGCCGCCTGCCTTTTGTGTTTCTTGTATAATGCACGTTAATTTTATTGTGTTTCTAGTGGTAACGGTGATTTCTTGGAAGTGCGCTGTGGGAGTAAATATTAACTTAGGTACTACTATTTTTTTTTATGTTACCTAAGTACCAATCTAGGAATTACTTAAGCACTAGACAACTACAAACTAACAAGTATTAAAGGCACAGTGTTAGAAAGGTAAGGTAAAGTACCTACTTTACTATTATCTATTACATAAGTATGAACTGTATTTATTTTAGTTTTCATTATAATTATTTAGAAATGTATTATATGCAGATATTGCAAGAATATTCTATGAATTATATAATTTCTGAATAAGAGTTAGGCACATGACCACCGGGTTGTTTCCAACATTTTTAAATTATGAATAATTCTATGCAGAAACGCCCGTTGTAAAATATTTAACGTATTTACTATAAAATACACTATACAATTTCTATGTGTCTTGACACTAGTAAATATTATAATCAGGATAATTTCAATACAATACATTTCATTTCATGAATGTATCTAAAATTCTAAGTAAGAGGAACTCACGAGCTTTTGCCTTAATCCCGAAATCTAAAATACAGAAGGAAAATCTATTATACGAGACATCGAGGTTAGGCAGCAATATATTCAACGTTAATATTTTGTTCGTCTATCGACTCTGATTCTGATTTGAATTTGGTATTGGACCAAAACAGGACCAAACACAATGCCGTTTGCCAATTTTGATGTTCAACTGTCTGGACAGAATAAATTGTTGAAATATTGTTTGTGTACAATGTATGTAAGTCAATTTGAAGAAGGGTTTAAGGTCAGCGCAGTTTTTTTTGTGTACCTAAAATAAAGTTGTATTTTTGTAAATCTTCTAAGTATGATCGTTCGATCACTTAAGTCCCATTTAGTCAAGTTTGACTACATATTGCGGTATTAGTTTGATCGACTGAATTCATTGTCAATTAATAGCCCGCAACGGTGACCACATACTCACACGTTTTTAAGTGACTGCTAAAACGGTGCCTAACCCAAAAAACCGGCCAAGTGCGAGTTGGACTCGCGTGAAGAGGGTTCCGTACGATGTTACCTATCACGTTTTTTTTAAAATCTGACTTAAATTGGTACGCACAATATTGAGTGATTTACCATGTTCTTTTAATATCATGGACTTCTTATAGGTTTTCCTATAATCTATAAGTAGAAAACTAAATTCTGTATTTAAAAAAAAAATTAGGTTCAGTAGTTTCGGAGATAAGGGGGGGGGGAATGGTCAAATTTCGTCTATTTTCTTGAATAACTTGGAAACTATTTATTTTAAAATTACAAAAAAAATATATTTAAGATTGTCTCAACAAGACCTTTCATTTGATATGTCACACGATGCAGTTTTCAAATATTTTTTTTAATTTTCCCCTTCCCCCCCAAAAATTACCTCCCATATACAGATATGGACTTCTTATAGGTTATCCTATAATCTATAAGTAGAAAACTAATTCCTGTATTTTTTTCAAAATTTTAGGTTCAGTAGTTTCGGAGATAAGGGGGGGGGGAATGGTCAAGCTTCGTCTATTTTTTTTGAATAACTTGGAAACCATTTATTTTAAAATTACAAAAAAAATACTTTTAAGTTTGTCTCAACAATACCTTTCATTTGATATGTCACACGATGCACTTTTCAATTTTCAAATATTTTTTTTTAAATTTTCCCCTTCCCCCCCCAAAAATTACCTCCCATATACAGATATGGACTTCTTATAGGTTATCCTATAATTTATAAGTAGAAAACTAATTCCTGTATTTTTTTCAAAATTTTAGGTTCAGTAGTTTCGGAGATAAGGGGGGGGAATGGTCAAATTTCGTCTATTTTCTTGAATAACTTGGAAACTATTTATTTTAAAATTACAATAAAAATATATTTAAGATTGTCTTAACAAGACCTTTCATTTGGTATGTCACACGATGCAGATTTCAATATTTTTTTTAATTTTCCCCTTCCCCCCCAAAAATTACCTCCCATATACATATATGGACTTCTTATAGGTTTTCCTATAATCTATAAGTAGAAAACTAATTACTGTATTTTTTTCAAAATTTTAGGTTCATTAGTTTCGGAGATAAGAGGGGAGGGGCAATGGTAAAATTTCGTCTATTTTCTTGAATAACTTGGAAACTATTTATTTTAAAATTACAAAAAAATACATTTAAGATTGTCTCAACAAGACATTTCATTTGATATGTCACACGATGCAGTTTTCAAAACTTTTTTTTTCATTTTCCCCTTCCCCCCCAAAAATTACCTCCCACATACAGATTTCATGTATTCATGTCACACCTCTGTGCTTGGGTCACAAGAATTGATATGTGTACCAAATTTCAACCCAATCGGTCTAGTAGAATCGGAGATAATTGACCGTAAGCGACAGACAGACGGACACACGAGTGATCCTATAAGGGTTCCGTTTTTGTATTCGGACGTACGGAACCCTAAAAATGAGATGAGAACAGAAGTAGCATGTGTTTTCTTTCACACAGAGCAAGACATTTCGACACCCGGAGCAATCTCGTGATATGTAATGGTGCCTACAGAACTCCCCAAATTATGTAGGTAACCCATTTTTGATACAATACCTATATACTTACGTATCCTGCAAACAAAGGGCTTTTTAATGAAACCATGTAACTACGAAACAAAAAGCCCACATACGTAGGAAAGTAACTTCTATCTCAAAAAGAATATTCCTCGTCCACAATTTTCGTTGGACAAAACGCGTGCGTATCATTACGCCTAGTCTACATAGTGCTGACTAACGAAGTAGTGTTGGCGTGAAGAAATGAATGTATCGTAACGCGCCTCATTAGGCTGGAGCTCGATTCACGCGTGCTTAACAAAAAATGTATGAAGCTGGAGTATTAGGAGCTGTGCACACTGCTAAGGTGTAAAGTCTTATTTTGTTTATTTATAGTAAAAAAAAATATATTTTTTATTATTATAAGTTTAAAAAAAAGGTGTGAGATTATGTACCTATGTGTGCAAAATAAAAACTTATTGATCTCTTCTATGGAGGGGCATATCCCATTCATTGTTATTCTTGTAAAAACTTTGAAACCATTTACTACCTGCCTCCGTACAAGTTTCTAGAGAAATTCCCATATTTTTCCACTTTTTTGTTCCTCTTAATAATTTATTATGCATATTATGTTTTACAGTAAGTTTAAGCAAACTTATCGCATGGCTATCAGTGTGTTACAAGATTTAAACCGCATTCTTGCCTACGCTATAATATTAGCGCCTTTCTTCTTGAAATTCCGAGTAGCTTTACCCGGGACAACAATAATTAAGATCGTCTATATGTCGGTACACACAATTATAATGTTTGCCGTTTGTTTCTTTGCAGGGTTTTGCTTGTTTTTTTAATTTTAGTAGTAGTACTGTAAATGTTTTTCTCCATGTAATTCAAAATGGAAGAGTGTCTTGCGTAAACTTAAAACAAGTCTAGAATTATTACAAACGCTGATCTGATATGGCTACTTTCTTCCGAAGGAAAATAATCGGGCTCAGTGACGCGTAGCACGGATAAGTCCTCTAAAAAATTTGTACAGAAGTACTCATTGTAGAGCGAACGGAACGAGCTCTAAAAATAAAAAAATATCAGTGGTTATTAATTACGGGTGTTTTATATTAAGAATTTGAGACTTTGGAAGAAATTATGTGGTATATTCCTTTCCACATCGAGGTCCTTGTTAAACGAAGGGGAACCATTGATTCTTTAGATACAGCGTTAGCTACGCCCGTCCCCAGGACTACCCTCCTGCTAGTAGAATCTATGAATTTGGATGAAACAGAAATCGAAGTGCTTACATACAGGTGTCATTCTGTAACTGTTATCTACACGGGGAAATGATGTGAGTTCATGTTCTCTATTACATAGGTATTTCAATTTTTCACAAAAGGCAATTTTGCTTAAAATACGCTCTTATCACATACTAGTCAACTTTTACGCTGGTATCTCTCGCGAGCTTACTTGCCCAGGTGTTGAAAAATATAAGTTACCTACATCCCTCCCAGACCATGCCTTTTCATTGAAACTAAAAAGGAAATTCATTACGGAACATATTTCTGTGCCAGTTGTGAGTAATTCATTACAGCCTGTATTTTAATTAAACCTCCCAGTCGAGGCGACATAATATTGTAATTCGTGCTTGAAAAAGCAGTGCTCTTTCAAAAGAACAATGGCTCAAAAAGTAAATAATTCAACAAAAGAGCGAAATATATAGATAGACATAGATGTTCAGGCGCCTGGCTAAAGTTGGAACTAATATGGTCATCTTATTTCCCAACAATGTCTCCTATCAATGTCACTTCTTAGATGTAGTACTGTAAGGCCTCGGACTTGAAGCCAGCGGGCAGCGGGGTGGCAGCAGCGCGTTCAAAAAAGCTGTCTACTATTGGTAAACCGGCTCATTTGTACGTGGCGCTCTGTTCTCTGTGCCGCCTACTCGCTGCACGCTGACTACGACCCCGAAGCTTAATGCTCTAAAACCACTGGTTACCTGACAATCAGTATTAGTATGAATATAGCAAACCTCGCAATTTAGTGCTGTCGTGTCATCTTCATCTGAAAATTAACCTTACTAACATAAAGTTGTGTTCTTATTCATACGATACTACGACGCGACAAATTTTAGTCTGATTCTGGACGATATATATTTTTGCCTTTTACTTAACATCCATCGATGTAAATTACCCAAATACAGTGTCATATAAGTTCAGCATACGGCTGCGTAATTAATATTTGGTAAGATCCGAAACTAAACGTGCTGTAAGCATTCCCAATTGCCTTGAGGGACGCCTCTCAGCCACAGCCAGCCTCTCGAGGCGCGGCCGTGAGGACGATAGGGCACACTCTCTCTGTGGCCCTCACTTCAATCCCCCTTATTATCCCCTTTTGTCCTTTTACCTTTTTGCACCTGTCTGGCTGAGTGACGTGTTAAAATGCAAAAAGCTGTGTTGACTATAGTAAAATGTGGAAAGCTTAAATGAAAAGGATTTAACTCCCAAAGGATTGGTAAAGGTCTCTTGTAGATGCAATTCTTATCCATTATGTTCTGCTTGGAGAGTATATTGACTTTGGCAGTTTTATTTTTTGTATAGAAAATATTTAATGTGTTTTTGCTGTACAACACAAAAAATGCAGAATGTTGGATTATAGTTGTAGGAATTGAAAGTTTAAAATATAAATATAATGCCTATTCATGAATACAATTTAATTATGTGAACGAACTAGTTTTACTTTTGAATTAGAATTCATTAATTAGTTCATTAAAACTTAAACATTCAGTAGTTTATTAACGCTTAAAGATTGCAATTAAAGACGAAAACGACGTGCATTTTTTTTATGCTGCAAAAACCGCATATTTATTTATACTAATATCTCGGCTGTGCTGAATGTGCTCGTACGAAGTATGAGCTCACTGAAATAATCCAATAAAGTCAGAGCAAAAGTGCTTATTTGGAATAAATTAACATAATAGGTCAGATCCGTTTAGTCCACTCTCGACCCCTCGACCCCTAAAAAAAGATTTGCTCATTGGTTTCCTCTCAACCCCTAAACATAGTCCACTCTCGACCCCTAGGGGGTGAGAATGAATTTTCATACAAAGGACCCGCACGTTGAGTCCACTCTCGTCCCCTAGTACGATAATTAATATTTTGGTACAGTGACGTACTAAAGGCAAAATTCAGGAATTAATATTTTAAAAGACTGCCTCGTCGGTCTAGTGGTCGCAAGCGCAACTGCTGAAGCTCTGATTCCCGGGTCCGGCAGTGTTACTAGGTTTTTCTATTAGGAATTTCTCAGTAGCAACTATGGAGTCTGGATTTATTCTTGGTTGATGGCAATATTGGGTAGGTATAGGTTAGGTTTTGGGTGTTATTAGGGTTCCGTACGTCCGAATACAAAAACGGAACCCTTATAGGATCACTCGTGTGTCCGTCTGTCTGTCGCTTACAGTCAATTATCTCCGAATCTACTAGACCGATTGGGTTGAAATTTGGTATACATATCAATTCCTGTGACCCAAGCACAGAGGTGTGACGTGAATAGATGAAATCTGTATGTGGGAAGTAATTTTTGGGGGGGGAAGGGGAAAATGAAAAAAAAAGTTTTGAAAACTGCATCGTGTGACATATCAAATGAAATGTCTTGTTGAGACAATCTTAAAAGTATTTTTTTTGTAATTTTAAAATAAATAGTTTCCAAGTTATTCAAGAAAATAGACGAAATTTGACCATTCCCCTCGCCCCTTATCTCCGAAACTACTGAACCTAAAATTTTGAAAAAAATACAGGAATTAGTTTTCTACTTATAGATTATAGGATAACCTATAAGAAGTCCATATCTGTATATGGGAGGTAATTTTGGGGGGAAGGGGAAAATTAAAAAAAAAAAACTTTGAAAACTGCATCGTGTGACATATCAAATGAAAGGTATTGTTAAGACAAACTTAAAAGTATTTTTTTTTGTAATTTTAAAATAAATGGTTTCCAAGTTATTCAAAAAAAGTAGACGATGCTTGACCATTCCCCCCCCCCCCTTATCTCCGAAACTACTGAACCTAAAATTTTGAAAAAAATACAGGAATTAGTTTTCTACTTATAGATTATAGGATAACCTATAAGAAGTCCATATCTGTATATGGGAGGTAATTTTGGGGGGAAGGGGAAAATTAAAAAAAAAAATTGAAAACTGCATCGTGTGACATATCAAATGAAAGGTCTTGTTGAGACAATCTTAAATAATTTTTTTTTTGTAATTTTAAAATAAATAGTTTCCAAGTTATTCAAGAAAATAGACGAAATTTGACCATTGGGCCCCCTTATCTCCGAAACTACTGAACCTAAATTTAAAAAAAAAATACAGAAATTAGTTTTCTACTTATAGATTATAGGAAAACCTATAAGAAGTCCATGATATTAAAATAACATGGTAAATCACTCAACATTGTGTGTACCAATTTGGGTCAGATTTAAAAAAAAACGTGATAGGTACCATCGTACGGAACCCTCTTCACGCGAGTCCAACTCGCACTTGGCCGGTTTTATAAGGTACACCTCTGTTTAACTCTTTGCGGATTACAGGCGTAACTTTATTATGATAATGCTATATAGCAATATTAGAAAATACTTAATAAGGATTAAAAATGACCTATAGTGTAGACTGATGATTTTTCATCGTAACTGTACTTGGGGGTCGAGTGGAAACCAAAACTTGGCTTCAAAATGAAATCCACTCTCGACCCCCAAGGGTCGAGAAGAAACTGTAGTTAGGGGTCGAGTGGACACTTTAATTCTTGGGGGTCGAGGGGACGAGAGTGGACTAAACGGTCAGATCTAACCCAGATTAAATTTCTTATCCTCGTTATGGTGACGAGTGGATATATATTTATGTGAATGAAAATATGTCAGACACAGATTTTGCATTGAACACAACTACCAAAGTACACAGAGTATTATAAGTGCATACTTACCTGCCTACCTATTTATAAACCACATCTTCCCTCAAAACACTTTCAGAAATCCGCCTCAAAGTCTTGCAAGAACATATTATCGCATGCAAATGCCTGAAATAAAGCAATATCTTGAACAATAATGCTCAAAGACTTGCAACATGAGTGTGGGTATCCGTCTTGAGCACAAAGCTTTCGAGAATACCTTGTTGTTAGTTCATTGCGCTGGAAAAGAAAATTTGTAGGACACCTGTAGTTACTGTGATGTAACAATGTGCACAGTTACGTAATTCGATGTGTTGTGTGTGTCTTGTGTACATTCTGTGTGTTTTGTAGCAATTTGTGTGAAGAAAGCGCTGCATGGCATGGTTTTGGGACCCGTCGTCAATGCTTACTCGTAGAATAGATTCACTTTTACAAGACAAGTCTTCTATCGTTTCGGATGTTTGGAATACCAAACCGTACACTGGGTCTTCTTGGTTGATTACGGGCCACTCTCTCACACAGAAAGAAGTCCTGTGCCCCAGTATTGGGAACATTATGGGTTGCTTATACAATGTGTTTGGTTTGTGTTTCTGTAAAGCAAATTCACTATTGGAGCTTAAATCTTCGAAATCTTGTAAGTAATAACATTTTACCTTTAAATAACATTAAAATTTAGTATCTCAATATTACTTTTAAGTTAAAATAAATAAAAATTAACAGACCGTCCGGTCTCTTATTTATTTTAATCAAAAATTTTAAATTTATCGAAACGAAATTGAATTCCATAAATAAACAGCTTTTCAAAGGGCGAAAGAATTTTCAATCAAGATATCGAATATCTTAGTTTTGGAATGTTCATGTTCCAGAAAGAAGCTTGGTAGTTATGTAGTTTTAGAACCTATATTACTGTAGATGAGGGAGGTAATGTTAGCGTTCTATAAGCCTATATAATCCCAGTCATTCGTCAACGCGTAGTCACCGACAGCAGAAACGTGACGTGTGTAATCTCAGTCCTAAGTCAGGGATAAGAAGGGTTTGGCTTTGAGATGTTAAATAGCAACGTAAATTTTAACTGAAGGCCATCAAGTTCAAGTGCTTGTATAGGTTTAAGAATAATTAATTATGTTTTTAGACTAGCTATTTTAACAGATTTTAGTTTGTGGTTTTACTAAAGGTGAATCCTTGAAACTTGCGGTGATTAAGCAGATTTAAACTGTGTTCAAAGCTTCTATTTTTTGGTACATTAACCCTTAATTTGGCAATAACAGCTCTTGGACCTTCGTTTAGATGTGGTGATCGCTTTCAGATTAACTGGTATTTTTTATTTTATTCGTTATTCTCATTTATACTCTGCTGCACTGCAAAAACAGCAGTAGAGCGCAGTTCAGATTACGTTATAAGTTTCATAGAATAACAATAGGTATCGCTCAACCAATAATTTGGGGTAAGTAATATATGATATAACTACAAAATCTCTAATATTTACAAGAGATAACAACTGAATATATAATTTTATTTGATAAAACAATCTTTTAATATAATAAACGATTGACATAATTTTATAATGACTAATTTCTTTAATCATAACAATCAATGAATATAAAATCGTTTTGTATACCACTCAAAAGACATAAAACTTATTTGGTATGTAATCTAACTCTGATGTACCTAGTAATAGTACCACCTACCATGAATGCTCGACGGAGTCCCGCTTCGCGGGGCTCCTATTTCTGCGTGCAAGGTTTAAAGTAACCTAACACGAAGGGGATGGCGGGGTCTTTCAGACCCCGCCATCCCCTTCGAACCTAACCTGTCCGTGTCGGGGTGCCCCAAGTCCCGAGCTCGCTTCGCTCGCTCTTGCATCCTAGGTCAAATAACTGATTACTACCTGTCATGCTGGCTCGACGGAGCCCCGCTTCGCGGGGCTCCTATTTCTGCGTGCAAGGTTTAAAGTAACCTAACACGAAGGGGATGGCGGGGTCTTTCAGACCCCGCCATCCCCTTCGAACCTAACCTGTCCGTGTCGGGGTGCCCCGAGTCCCGAGCTCGCTTCGCTCGCTCTTGGATACTAAATTTTTCTAATAACAATAGCATTCGTGAAGGCAAACAATCAAAGTCCAAAGGATAAGCCAAAGTCATCAAAGAAAATGGTTTAAACGTTAAATTATATGTTTGAAACGTTATCATAATGATTTTCGCTTAAATAAACGTTATATCAAATAAAATTATATGAAATGAGTTTTAGAGTAACACAAACATTATGTGTAAAGAAATTATATCAATCGTTGGGTATTTCTCACGTTGATTATATCATGTGAACGTTATTGAAATGAAAATATATCAAATAACTTTATATGAAATGAGACGCACCCAATAATTTGTACCTAAGTAGAAAGTCTAGCAAGCTCCATAAAACGCAATCGCCTACTAGAAAAATAATCTACATAATACCTACCTACGTATCTAAGGCAGGTTTAAGGATTTCATAATAATATCATTAAAAAAAAGGTGCCAAGGGCTGCCACTGTCCTTTATTATTCCCAAACAGTATCTTCACTGAAATATTGGATAGATAATAGTGTTGTATCCTGTGATATAAAGCGTCGTCGGTTACCGGAGCAGTCCTTATCAGGCCTCATTTTATGACCACGTAAATAATGGACATTTTCGAGAAAATTTTATTCAATTTCCTGGGTCTCTGCTTTGAATAGAGGATGTTTTACATAATAGTTTGCGGCTTGGCATTTTAGGTATTAAACTATTTTCGCTTACTCAGTTTTGTTTACTCTTTATTAAGCGGTAGACTGGGGAAGACAGAACATTATAAGTATTCCGGGAGATGGTAGACATTTTTGAGATGTTTTTTGAGCACGCTCAAAAAGTTGTCCAAAACTTCTCCAATAATACACAATCACAGAATTGCAGACTTGTCTGGGGAATAGCGTGAAGTATTCATAGATTTTTTAAAGTTAATTTTATGTTTTTGAGGCATTTTGAAATGTTATGAATATTTAAAGTGCGGCGAAATTAATATACAAATCATTATAGTCGGGACTGAAACTTTGTCAGGTGCTTCCAAAGTTTTTTTGAATGAACTTTAGCACCAATTCTTTAGCATTATATCCGTATTTAAACGCCAAGTTCCCCGGTTTCATATATCAGTCGTCCCGAATATCTGACAAATGTCTGTTCTCAATCAGCTTGGATTTCAGAGAGATTCCTAAGGGAGCGCCTAAGATATCCAACAGCTCAAATTAACACGAGGGATGCGTGCTGATTGCATTATAGCGATGCAATCATTAGGTGTTCATTCGTGTTCGTCTGTGGGTGTTGGGCGTAACGCTAACTTAATTACTATGTCTTATTGGAATTTGGACGTATTGACGCTGAAGTGAGGGTGTTGGTACTTGACTTGCGTCATGTAAGATTTTGATAAAGGAGGGAGTTTGAGAAAAGGGAATAATAATTATTTTAAACGCATTAACGCATGCGACGCGCATCTTAAAGATGATTTTTGAGAATCCCACTTGCAACTGAATTTTTCTTTCCTCAAAAATCATCTTAAAGGGAATAATGGTGGAACATAGACTGATGGTATGATGGTGTTTAGTAGAAAGGGCCATTCTACCGTAATTATGTTTTCTTCGTCTTTAATCTTAGCCAGTCAATGCGGACTTCAAATATTTCCACTACAGGTTCTGTATTAATGTTTTGGTTGGTAATTAATGTGGAGTGAGACGGAAAACGTGGATTCTTTGAGGAATGATATGATAGAAAAAGCTGATGTGACATTGGATATCGAGAATTGAAAAAGATTATGAGTAGTGTCGATCCCCAGTAGGTATCTATCTTCCTTTCTCATCCCATTGGATGAGAAAGGAAGATAGATAGATTGATAGATTGGGAGTTCCCCATACTTAGAACTGAAACTCAAAAAAAAAACCAAACCCATATGTATGGGGTAGGTATCTATCATTTTTTTTCCTAAATTGAACAGTTTGCGCGAGAGACACTTCCAAAATGGTAAAATGTGTCCCCCCCCCCTGTAATTTCTAAAATAAGATAATGACAAAACTAACTGAAAAAAAATATATGATTACCATGCAAACTACCAGCGAAGATTGGTTTGAACGAGATCAAGTAAGTAGTTTTTTTTAAACCTTTTAAAGTTACAACCAACTACAAGAACCTTTATATTATGTTACTTGCTGCTACGGAACCCTTTATGGGCGAGTCCGACTTGCAGTTGGCCGGTTTTTTTTGGTTATATTTCTACGTGATTATCTTAATATTCTATATATGAGATATGAGATTTGCAAGCAGAAAGTGTGTGCAAAATTGAAAATAATATGCATGAGCGATTGAAGCACATTAATTAAACACTTCAACAAAAGCTACCACTGAAAAGCCTGCGGTTAATTCGTGAGATAGTACTAGAGCCCACTGGGAAATCATATCAAGTACATTAATAAATTCTCATGAAATAATTTTCTGCATTCCTTGACTAATTTTGTCTACGTCGCCGCCGCGCCGCCGAGAATTTTGAGATCTTCATGCATCCCATCAACGTCATTTCGTGTTACCAAAACAACTCTCTCATCTTGCCGAAATCACCTTTGAAACTAAAGCAATACATTTTAAATTCCTGTGGCACATAACCTCGTGTAATTTGTCCTGCGGTCTGTATTAGGAACACTATGTAACTAAGGTTCCCTAATATCGTACACTCGGTTAACTCGTAAACTGGGTGGTACGGTTATAACCTTGGAGAAAGGATTCAGTGGGTCTCTTAAAATATGTTAATTGTTTTAACATAACAATGGCGACGTTAACTGAGGCCAATTTTAACGCTTTGTTGGGTCAGTGTGTATTTTGTGCAAAGACTAAAAATAGCTGTAATCTGTAGCAGCAACTGGTGCTGAAAAATAATTGCGTATTTTTTATTTTATGTAGGCAATTAGTTACTGTTCACATAGATGGTGAAATAAATTTTTCTACAGGCTTTCTCAAATTATCATAATAAAGTAGTCTTACATTATTATATGTATACATACTAGCTGACCGGGCAAACTTCGTACCGCCTCACCTTTTAAACCTTCCCTGGACTTCCAGAAGTAATTCAAGACCAAAATTAGCCAAATCGGTCCAGCCGTTCTCGAGTTTTTTTTTTTTTTTTGCTTGGTAAAATCATCAAATGAGTCCTCCCACCCCGGGCAGGGCGGGAGGGACTGTCAGACTTGTACTGACTAAAATCCACGGTGTCCTTCGATAGCCCGTTTTGTCCCGGGGTCACGGTAATGAGATAAGTCCCGCGACCCCGGCAGGCTTTGGCCCTCTAGAGGGGGGGCCCCGTCATCATGCTGACACTCCTTGAGGCGCGCGTGGAACACAACGCGCCGTCGACCCGGGCATGGTCCATGGTCGGGTGGCGAGTTGTCCTTTACTCGCCGCCCGCATGCCCGCGTCTACGGTGGCCGGAGATCGTCCCGCGACGTCCGACGCCGTGGGCGTCTACCACTGCGGCTGGGGCGGAGGGAGGACGCTGTCCTCTCTCTCTCGCGGCTCGCCTCCTCCTTCACGAGCATAACTGCTTCGCAGAAGGAGGCGACCGCTTCCCACTCCGTCTCGCCCCGCAGCATGGCCTCGACCAATGCCGGGCGCGAGAGGTCTCCGCCTATCGCCGCCGAGAGGACACGGCGGTGCTCTGCCCAAGCGGGGCAGTCCTGCACCGTATGCTCCACCGTGTCCTCCGGGCGATCTTCGCAGTGGTGACACCCGGGCGTCTCTTCCCTCCTTATCAGACACAGGAACCTCCCGAAACTTCCGTGTCCGGTGAGGACCTGCGTCATGCGGTAAGTCAGGACGCCGTGACGTCTTTCCAGCCACTCCTCAAAGAGGGGTCTTACCGCCGCGATTGCGGCGTGCCCGGTTCTCGAGTTTTAGGGAGACTAACGAACAGCAATTGATTTTTATATATGTATAAGAAGAAGAAGAAGAAGAAGATTATGTAGTCATTAAATAAACATGTTTTAAGAAGTATGAATGTCTAATATAGGTAAAAAATCCTAGGAGGCAATAATGGAAGGATTGTGTAAAAGATATGGTGTGGACAAAAAGGTAGGTAACTAGTTAATACAAAAAGGTAGGTAATTAGTTTAAATACCACCAATTAAAAAAAATGCAATAAAGACAGGACGATGAGGATACATTTCGTCTTTCATAGAAAAACCAGATCACCATTGCCGTGCATTGTGTAACTCAAAAGTTTTATTTATTAACACCTATTGCTAACAACCATTAATAATATAATTTATTCAATCTCCTAATTGATGACTACATAACGTGGGTTAGCCAGTCTGTTTAGACGGTGCGGAGGTCATTATCCCAGCTTCCTTTGAGTACACATACCGTATTTAGTAATTATTCACGTCCACTGATTGCTGCTAAGGAGTCGAGAATTATTCAAACAGCTGATGCTGCAATTATTTGTAAAGGTGTTTGGACAGTAATGGCCAGCTGTGGTTAAAGTCACCTAGGAGTAGTGCCACAAAAGTGGCAAATTGAATTGGTCACATGTTATGTAGTGCTACCTACCCATATTTGGCAGGCTTTTTTTTTTTAGGGTGGCAAAATCATCAAATGAGTCCTCCCGCCCTGGGTGGGGCGGAAGGGACTGTCAGACTCTTACTGACTAAAATCCACCCGTGTTCCTTCGGATGCCCTTTACGTTCCGGGGCCACGGTATCATGGATTAAGAAAAATTCCGCGACCCCAGCAGGCATTTGGCCCCATAAGGGGCCCCGTCGGTGACGCGTGAAACACGACGCGCCACCGACCCGGGCTTGGTCCTTGGTCAAACGGCGAGCATACCCATTACTCACCGTCCGCAAGCCCGCTCCGCTGCTGTGCCCTCTGCTATTCAGAGGGACACGCGTTGGAGCATCCACCCGACAGGCTATTCGCATACGGGCAAAGAGACCCCTTAGGCACAGTGCCTAAGGAAGAGTTTTTGCCCGCATCCCAGGGTGCACCGGCCCGAAAAACTGGTTTCCGCCGGGACGTATCCGATAGGGAACTCCAGTCCACGGGCGCACGTGGAGGTTTCCTGTCTTAGCACCCCATATTTGGCAGGCTTCGTATAGGATTGGAAAAACACAACGATTCATTTTAGAATAATTTCAAGGTTATCTTGAGATTATGGCGTAACAATATTATGTTGCTGATAATAAGTTTGTAAGCTGGAATTTATACTTATCGTCCTTGAAGTTAACCAAATTATTTATCAAAAACATTATTTAAAAGTCAGCGGTGCTACAAGCTACAAAAATGTCAAACAAATAAAATAGGAGTCCTTTTGTAATCAATTTAATTTTGTGAGCGCTAATAAAACATGTCACAGACAAAATATGACTGACATAAATACATTTATATTTAATTTCGTTAGTCTGCCGACTGCGAAAGTCGTATTAAGTACTTAACTAGGTAGATAAGAGGTAGAGTCCTTGTAGAAAGAAGAAAGGCGAATATCCCGTCAAAACAAATTGTGCGTAATCTTGTCGACCACCGCCCGCAAAAAGGTGAGCTTTCTCCATTATGAATAACTTCCACAGCCTTCATCTAATTTAACTTGTAAACATTACAATTTAGTCGGCCATCTCGTCTTGATGCCTCCAAAAGTGCTATTCGCTACCTTTATTACCGGATTTTTTATTTCGTATCTTTTTTGTTCGCTTGTTATTTCTTTATGAGTAACCTCGTTTACGCTTACGAAACCTCCAAAAGATATTTTAATAGTCGTTTTGAGTTCTTCAATAGATTCTTAAAAGCCGTTGTAAATATTTATATTATTTTGTTTTTCATTGAGTACGTACCTATCTAATACGTTGAAAATGTTTGGCTTTCCAGAAGTAAAAAAGTATCGTTTCGCTGCGAAAAAGAGGCTCCCGATATACTTGATAACAAATCCAGCCTATTATGTTTCAATTACAGTGAAAGTCGCGGATTTACCGATATCAATGTCACATTGAAACGGTTATATAATATATCCTAAAGTAGGTTCAACCAACCGAGCAGGGTTAGTAGGGTTTAGTGTTCAATGGGATACTGGAAATACCTTTTGTGCAAATTGCCCTGTACCTAGGGCTCTCACAATGTGACCGGCGGTCCCCTAACGTGGCTGTTGAGGGTGTAATTGCATCCGTTACAGACTGGTTCGATCGGCGACCTGTCTGTTACAAGGTGCATTGTTAGATCTAACGGTTGCCCTTGGATTTTGCTTGGATTTTTATAGACTTTTAGAGTAGATGGTTTCAGTATCAGAGTTTGCTAGATGATTATGTTGATAACATTATTTTTTTTTAATTGATTTATTTGTAACTGTAGTGTATGCGCGGGCGCATTGGCGTTGTCAGTCGGTTACCAGCCGTAGGCGAGTGAGCACGTCTTTAGACTTGCGCATACAGTGTATCCTGATCAGATAACCTGAGTGACAAAAAGTGTGTTTTATTGACCCCCGAGACATTACAAATGGCGACGAGGATAAAAGTGAGTACATGACACATTAAAAACAAAATAAAATGAAGGAAGGAATATAAGTAATTGTTTATTGCCTATCAGTTGTTTGCGGGTAGATTCGTTCCAAATAGCCTATTACAAATTATTTGTTATTATATAAGAAAAAATACTAGCAAATTAACACTCATTTTACATTGAGTTATGAGCTAAATCAAAATCACATATGAATCGAGCCAATACGTAAGCAATTGTTACTGATAAACAGTTTCATACCACTATCCTTCATTGTAAATGGCCATGCATCGTATTCGATGGAAAATAAGGCCACGCAAGGATACTACAAAAATGTAATATTGTGCAAGTATGCGACCTAACGGTAACTACCCACAATTAGTAAAAAAGTTTAACCAAACGTAATTATCGACATAATGAGATTTATGATCGAGATAATAAGAAATACTTACCTAACTGTTCACAACACAGTAGAAAGGATAGGTAATTAGTTATTTCAGCTCGCTTAAAGATATTATTACTTACAGAATTAATTTTGTTTATGGATTTGTTATACTCATTAGTAAAAACCTATTATTAAATAGCTTTAGATAATGTCATTTTAATAATAGACTTATTGAATTTGGAAGTGTTGATAGCAAAAGTACGTATGTTGTGTTTACGCTATACTACTATACATATTCTACTTTTACTGTTTTATTTGAAGAACAATTACATCACAATAGTTAAATTAGGTAGATAACCTAACCTAACTATTTTTATGCTTGCACAATTTATACATATTCGGAAAATAGTTATAATAAAGGTACACTTAAAGGCCACGCAATGAGTAAATAATAAAGGGCCACGCCGTTTAAATAAGTACCTAACAAAAGGCCACGCAATGAGTAAATAACAAAGGGCCACGCCGTTTAAATAAGTACCTAACAAAAGGCCACGCAATGAGTAAATAACAAAGGGCCACGCCGATTAAATAAGTAACAATTTTAAAAGGACTGTAAATTATTAAAAAAAAAAAAAACATTTACAAAAATATAATGAAGTCCACGCAATGAGTACTCGAGAAATCTTTAATTCAAGCTCAGAGCTGATAAATGGTTAGTAACAATTTTCTTAAACAGCTTGTGTTAGTAAAACATATTTTGATTATCAATTACAATTAATTACATTTATACAATTTCAATTATAACAAATTAAATAAATGATACAAAATTATTTACTATTTACGCTAGTTCATCATTTTCTCTTAAATCACTATTACCACTATTTTGATTTTACATTACGACGATATTCTTTCCCAGTTTCATCATTCCGATAACATCGCAACCTCTCACGTCCGTTACTGTATGCGCCTCTCCGTGTATGACCCTCTCCGTGGGTGTCGCCAATAGTTCCCGATCTTAAAGAATACAAGAAGAGGCAAATCTCCCTCAGAGTTGTTTTATAAAAGACAGTTTAGAGACAAGATCCGGGCAGCACCAGACATGGAATACAAATCAATAGAAGAAGAAGTAAGAAAGAGATCTGCAAATGAAGGAAAAAGGGAAGGAGCATGGGGATCTCAAAAGTAAAGCGACAGGCTTGGAAATAGGAGAAAAAGTATTGGTGGAAAATTTAATCAAAGATAATAAGTTGACCCCCAATTTCAATCCTGCGCATACAGTAACGGACGTGAGAGGTTGCGATGTTATCGGAATGATGAAACTGGGAAAGAATATCGTCGTAATGTAAAATCAAAATAGTGGTAATAGTGATTTAAGAGAAAATGATGAACTAGCGTAAATAGTAAATAATTTTGTTAATTTTGTACTATAATATTGTTATTTACTGTTATCAACTATGTCTTTAAGATTTGTTACACAGATTTAAAATTAAGTAAATCATTGCTGTTCTGTAAAACTTTGCGGTAAATCTGAAATAATTATATTTAAAACATTTGATTAGTTATCCACCAATTATAGGTGTTTAGGTCGGAATATTAAAACCTAATCTAATATTGTAATTTTGAAACATTTCAATACAATTAAAATAAAGAAGGGATGTAGTGTATGCGCGGGCGCATTGGCGTTGTCAGTCGGTTACCAGCCGTAGGCGAGTGAGCACGTCTTTAGACTTGCGCATACAGTGTATCCTGATCAGATAACCTGAGTGACAAAAAGTGTGTTTTATTGACCCCCGAGACATTACAGTAACCATCATACCTCATTATACTGAAAGTGAAGTATTTAATGGTAAATTACGTATTCAGAATAATATTGGTCAAAGGTCATAGTTTGATATCCTAGATGAGATGGAGAAGGTTGTTAGGACTCCCTTTGGAAAAATGCGTGAGTTATGTGTGTTAAAGTATATTAGTTAGGTTTGTTAATTTAGTATTAAAATGCATGTAAATATTTGTAATAAAGATACATCTTATTTTTGTTAAGTATTGTTTCATAAACTCAGTTATTAAAAAAATAAATAAAGGAAGACGTCACGATTATTATGAAGAAGTATTGTGTTCCGAAATAATGAAAGTTTAAACTGTAATCAAAAGATCGAAAGAAAAACAATAAATGCTTGCAGTAAATGAAATAATTTCACAACAAATAACACTGCAGAGAATTTAGAATCAAAGTCGTAAACTGTCTATTGAAACAGGCGATACCTTTTGCCGTTGGTCGTGGCTTACGTGTGACGGCAATATTGGCTATCTCTATGCAACGACGTACTTACGAACGTTGCGGTCTGCTAGCAAATTGGTACCGATGTGTAATATTACATTTTATTAAACAAAGTAAAATATTTCAGCCGTGTACTGAGAAAGATCTACTTAGCGTTTCGACGACAATCTAGATTGAGTTGCCCCAGTATTGCTTTACAAGTAATGTGCCCCCAGAAGCATCCATCAATTACGGTAATGTAATTCATATTTGGAGAGGTTCCGTGATGTATATAGCCACGTAAACTATTTAATTAAGATGGCGATTCTTATCCAGACGGTCTGTAGCTCCCATAAACATAATTTCTACTAAGATTTTAATAAATATAATTGAACGTCAAAAAAAAAGCCTTGTAAAGACCCGCGTTTGACTTGTCAAACTAGACTGTGCCAAATACTAACTTTAGCAAATAGTTAGCAATATTTTCGTACAGTATGTTTATAGTGTGAAAGCAAGATTACATAAATTCAATTTGGGCACCTCAGAGAGCTTTGCAAATTGCCTCGTTCGGCCAGCAAGTGGAGTTAACCCTTTGATGGTGATCGCTAGCGTCATTCCGTCACCCGGACACCCCGGGAAGCTTTGAAACGCTCCATAGATATTCAGTCAAAGTAAGCCACGTTACATTTGAGAGGGAATTTAAAATTCTCGATAGACATTTACCGGACGGAACGCTAGACCAATCCTGAAATTTTAAAGCGAAGTGAAGTGAACTTAGAATCTAGTATGTACGTTTTTATTTGAGTAAAACACTTCTAGACATCAGTAAAATAACTTAGGAAACGAACAAGTTTTAAATATTAAATAAACATGAATTAACGTTCAATTATTTAAAACCTGCATAATTAAATTATGGTAAGAACTGCTTTCATTGTGAGTGTTTGAAATTGATTATACGGCGTTGACAGTATCAGCAGTAGCATATACGACTCTCATCGTGTTTGTGAACCCCGATCCTTGACTCCATCCAGAAACAATGACTACCGGATCGCCAATCCTTATAAAAGCTCTTTCGACACCAAATTTTATACAGAAGTTCACGCGTTTCTCGAGATTTGTTGCCCATTCTGAGTCTGGAGGTTCTAGAAACAAGCAAAACTATACTTAAAATGTCATCTTTATTTATGCTTACTTTCATATTATACATAGTTGGTCTTGTGGCCGTAAGCGCGACTACCAAGGCGAGGCAAGAGATATGAGATTCTTCTAACAAAAATTTCTCTTTAGCAGTTACGGATCACTGGATTTGTGTCTGGTTTTTTTTTGTAACGTGCTTGCCCCCTATTACACGTGACTTAAACATAATTGACCCAAATGTGGGTATTTAGTACACTTCTGCCACAGGTGTGATATATTATTATACTAGAAGTGACGTATGGTGAATTTGTGTCTAACATGCGTCGATTCAAAAGTGAATAGATTACTTCTAGGCAAGTGTGCTTCGGAACGGTGAAGGAAACATCGTGAGGAAACCAGCATGTCCTAGAACCAAAAATTCGAAGACATGTGACATCCACCAACCCGCACTGGGCCCGCGTGGTGGATTATGGCCCACTCCCTCTCTCAGAGAGGAGGCCTGTGTCCACGCAGTGGGAACATTTATAGGCTGAAGATGATGATGATGAAGTGTACTTCACCGTCGACCACATAATTCATGGTGGTCAAACGCTAGCTAGCATACGGACTTGTTAATGATTTTTCTGTCATTTTGCCTATTCCAATAAAAAATAATGACAGTTGATTAGGTACCTTCGTAAATTAAAGGATTGATTCCTCTCCACATATGAAGTTGACGCGCTACCACTCCGTACCTAGTCACAGCTAGTATTGGACAGCGAGGCCTGAACTTGGCGACCGTCTTTGCGGCCTGGCCTGAAGATGTCACTACAACAATTGCTGCTGCTATTGACCGTTGTGCTGCTATCACTCCTGCCATTGCAGCCGCTGTACACTGGTCGATTGGTACTGGTGTCTGTGAAATGTTTGAAGGAATTTAGTTGAAACCTATTTTGAGCAAGAAAAAATGCAGAACGTCTATGAAGTAAAAGTCTAAATTCTGATATCACCTAAAAAGCTGAAAGCCTAAGTTGCTAAATTGAGAACCTCTGAGCACTTAGACTTTTCTTTGTTTAGGCAAATTGCTTTTAGTAATTTTGAGTACTAAGTGTTTTGCATTCCTAGATGTTCGTAATTTAGGATTAATTTCAAAACCCGTTCAAACTAGCTAATAACTAGCTAATGCATTTTACTAACGAGATAAATAGTATATTATGCGTTCTTTCCAGTTATAAAATAACTGTGTGCTGAATTCCATAGAAAGTCGTTCAGTAGTTTATTCAATTTAGTTCGTTAATTTCCTGTTCGTTCTGCCTTCTGCTACAAGGTATGCTGCGATGCCTTCTGAAGTGAATATTTTAGCCCACAGCTCATTGTGTGCGTGGCAAATGTGAACAGACCAGATCCATTTCAGGAACTTTCAACACTCTTACAACCTTTAATAAGTTCATAACAACATCACGCCTGTAATTCCCGAAGAAGTTTCGATAGAGGATTTCCTATTAGTACTTGCACCCGCATATTTCGCCAGTGATATTAAATCCCATGTTATAGGGGGCAAGCCTATTACCATCAACTTGGCACAACTCCAGGCTGCTACAAAGAAATTCCTTATGGAAAACACTTTGCACGGCCCGGGAATCAAACCCGGGACCTCGTGCTCAGCACACGCACTACAACCACCAATGAAGTTTATAAAAGCACCTTATACCAGAGTTGATGAAAAACTATTATTTTACCTTGTCAATAAAATCATTGACCAATTGCTTGGTCCAGACGCAAGCTTCAGCTTCTTTACAAGCAATACTTAACATTTGAATGCACTCTGCTGGGTATAAACCTATAGCAGTTTCAGGTCCAGTGACTAAAACATCAACACCGTCAAGAATACAATTGGCCACGTCAAGCATTTCACCTCTTAAAGGAATCTTTTTATATCTCATGCTGCTAAAAATGTGAGCGCTTATGAAGGTTGGAACATTTACCTGAAAGGTGTGAAAGCATATCTTTAAAAAAAATAGCAATATTTATTAAGACTCGACTTATTAGAGTCTTTAAACTTTGCCCTGCTCCAGAAATTAAACCTGAATCATGGGTCCATGCACACAGCGAGACCCGGAACAACGAAGTTGTTGTAGGTACAAAGTATTTTTTCCATGCGGGAATCGAAACAGTGACACGCAGCGAATCAGCCAAATAGTAGAGTTGTGTTCGAGGCCCAGCCGGCTCCTCGTGTTCCTACGTTTATGCTCTCTAGACCAAGGATTTTCAAACTTTTAAGATTATGAATCACCCAGTTAATATTTTCTATTTTTTAGAACCTCATACCAAATGATTACAAATCAAAGACATCGTAATTAAAAAAATAGAGAAAAAATAATACAGAATGCTGGTGACTTTTCTACAGAAAGGTTCTGTGAAATTCACTCTAAAAACACTACTGACATCCATACATTCTAGAAGCATACTTACAGCATTAGCTCGAGCTATCATATTTTTCTGAGCTACAACTAGTTTCTTCGGCGTGATATCAGATCCTAATTCTTGTCTTGTAATCATTACACCATTTGTTTCCTACAAATCATAAGGCAGAGAAGAGTTATAGGAAATGGAAGTCAACCAAAAGGAGATTTAAGGTACAAAAATGGAGAATTTGAGGTGGGTGAAATCTACCTCCTAGAAGAAGACCCCAGGCAAAGGCACCACGAGCTACCTGCTATCCTATTGGCGGTAGTCTCAGGGCGCCTGACTTGCGACCATCCTGTCGGAGTACAACACCAAATTGTTTTTACTGGGTTCTGTCGGTGAGCAGGATTTCCAGTTCCTTCTAGAAAAGCTCGCTCCACTTTAGGCCTCATTAGCATCTCTACTTCTGGGCTTTATCAGAGGCCAAAAGCATACCTTATATGCTTGGACCGATTTGGAAAATTGTTCTTTGGTTTGAAAGGATATATTCACAGATAGTCCCATGGTAATCAGGTGAGGATTTGATGACGGGATCTTGGAGAAATCAAGAGAATTCTTTAATAAATGACTGTAAACCAACCTATGGGGGAGGCCTACGTTCAGTAGTGGACGTCCTACGGCTAACTTACGGTTATTGCTTATCTGTGCATTGTTTACGCAATCACGCAACATGACATTACGCCTGTACCCATTAAAAAGGGTTTAAAAAAAAACGACTTAGAAAACTTTTGGAAGTCGATGGCACTAAGTCTAGAACATTAGGAACAAAGTCACCGACTTCTGAGAAAAAAGTTGTGATGAAGATAAGAGATTGAAAAGATTGACGATTCCCTTCGTGGTAGGTGGCCAGGTCGTCTCACCACCTCTATCTAGATTTTATTAATGGCCCTACAGCCTTATTCTCTTTTTTGTTGCACAAAAAAAAATACATACAACATACCTCTAGAATTGTGTCGAAATTCCGAAATCCTTCGACGGTTTGTATATTTGATATGATAGCAATTTTTTTACCCTTCTCGCCTAATATGGATTTCAATTCGAAGATACATTCGACAGTGTCTACGAAAGATGCAATTACCATATCGATCTGCAATTACCGATAAATTGTAGAAAACCATTACTTAATAAAAAATCGGTGTAAGGAATCTACACCACAATTTACTACCTGTTGCTGGATCCCCATTTCGATATCGAGTCTGTCCTTATCAGTATAATTTGGCATTTCGAAAACCACGTTAGGAACGAATACGTCCTTGTAAGATCCCAAAAATCCTCCTCTTTCAATTTTGCATGTTAAAGTTGTATTTGATATCATTTCTACCTTCAACATGATCGACTCATTATCAAGTAAAATTATATCAGTTTTCTTCACTTGTTCAGCAAAATGCAGGAAATCCACGTAAACTGTGTAAGTGGAACATCGATCCATGTATGTTTCGTCTGTTGTCAATCTTACAACCTCGCCTGTTTTAAGTTCTACAGTATCTCCGTAAGTCTGCAAAAAAATACGTAAAGTTTTTTCAAAAGAAACGTCCCGATACAGTCAATTTGAAAAGACTCCTTTTACAATTTCAAGGTCACATGAAAGCTTACGTCAGCAATACGTCCAGTTCTTATCTTCCTACCGGAAAGATGCAAGGCAATTGCTAATGGATAATTCCTGCCCATCTTTACACTAAAGCTTTTGGAAGCTGCTCGGAGCAATCTTATAGTTTCTATATGTTCTTCTCTCGACCCAAAGTTCATGTTAAGCATTGCTATGTTCATGCCGCCTGCCATCATTTTCTCCAGTATTTCAACGTCGTAACACGATTTTCCTAAAAAAAAAAAAAATGTTGTATCTTTAAAATTGGCAAATAGACAATAGGACCGGTACATTCAAATAATTAAAAAAGAAAGAAAGAACGTTTATTGGCACACGCCAAGTGCCCGTAGTTTAACAAAAAGAAAAAACAAATTGAAATAAAATCTGAGGCTCATGTGGTGAAATTGAAACAAAAACTGATTGCTTATTTATTATACATATTTGTATATAGTATACTTTATGAAATTTGTTTGTTTTAGGATAATATAAAATAACAACACGTCTGTAATTCCCGAAAAGTTAACAAGTGGTGTGCTAAGTAAGAACTCCCGCATGCCACTAGTCATGTTTAAGGCTGCGTTTCTACTGAGGCGGAGTGGAGCGGTGCGGAGCAGAGCTGTGCTGCGATTCACCAATCACATGGCTTGAAGTCCACATGTGCCTGGTCAGTCATATGCATCAGCCATTGTGATTGGTCAATCGCGGCACATCTCGTCTCCGCTCTGCTCCGCTCCGCCTCAGTGAAACCGCAGCCGGAGTCCAGGTCGGTTATCTTCAATTTCTGTAAAATATAAATATTATACGCATTAACGCATATGTCGCGAATTTTAGTCGGTTGGTAAGAGCATTGGATGTACTCCGCCCTGAGCCTAAACCCGTTCTCGGTTCGAATTTTTCTTTACATAAAAAATCTTTGTTTAAAAATTACCAAGTCCTGCCATAATCCCGGTCAATCGTGTGCAGGCGGGGGGTGCTTTGATGTCCAAATTCAACACATGTTCCAGCGGAGTATTAGCATTTGCTGCCGATAGCTGTTGTCCTGGTAGCACCATGGCGTCAAACTGCAAAATATTATATTTAGGTTGCCTTTCCACCAGAGATGTGCTATGTAGCTGTGCTGCGAGGATGTAAAAGCTGAGCTACGAAACTGTGTGACCGTTTCCACTGATGCTACGCTATGTAGCGGTGCGAGTAAGATGTGCTATGAAGATGCGCCGCCGCGAAGTAGCTGCCCTAGGATGATGCGCAGCTCGAGCTATGCGATGTATCGATACTAGGAAAGACGACCCATAGCACGCATCCTTCCATATAAAAAACACATCTTAGTTGAATCCGTTTCCACCAGTGCTGTGCTATGTAAACCAATGAATATGATTGGTGGATATCAAACGCATCCGCAGCAACGTAGCATAGCACATCTCTGGTGAAAAAGCAGCCTTAGAACTGACTTAACACTTTTAAATGATAGGTTCCCATTACTGGGATCCAAACACAAGCCTCTCGCAAGAACAAATAACACGCGAGCCACGGTGTTTGTAAATTAGTAAACAAAATAATTCTTGTGTTAAATTTTTGAACAACTGCTCGATTTTGAAGATGGGTTCGGCCCATCAACGAAGTATAGTGACCGGCATGGATCTTGAGCGCTGACCTTCACCTGCGCAGAAGTGAGTTATTAGGTCCCTTTGGTAGATGAATGAGGAACGGGGGCGGGGAAAGTGTAGTGATTGGCCCGCGTAGCGTGCCGTAGAGCATCGCGTCATAGCCGCCACTCGGGATCCGTTGTTTTGTTTGTTTTATTGTGCGTTTCATTTGTCGATAAGTGTACGATGCGCAAAGCGATCCCCACTCTTACGCCGAGCGCTCAAGAACCGTGCCGGTATTTGTACCTAAGAGGAATGCGAATTCAAAAGAAACATAGAGGTGGATATGAATTTACGGACGATGTATTAAAATAATAAAAAAATTAAAATATGTATACTAGTATCAATGATGATGATGATAACAGTATACTTATTATGCATTATTGTTATACGTAATTATCTTACTTCAGACATTTTAATATCGTGTTCCGTTGGCCACACCATGTTTAAAAGTAAAATAAGTTACAATAATAATCTTAAAATAAACTAAAGTCGAAAATCACTATACAATCTTCTGAATATGTCTGAGAAATTGACATTGACATTTATACAGAAGATGACATTTATTTTTTTATATCAGATTGTTGCCTTTTTAAGTATTATTTATGGGTCGAAGAGGTCCTCCCGCGCTGAAGGAAATGTCAGATTCTTGCATACGAACTAAAAGTACACTCTACTTCTTCAGTTGCCCATTGAATTCCAGAGCCACGGTAACCAGCTTAGACAGTCCCGTAATTTAAAGGCATTTATGAGATGTTTCGACTTTGGCTGCACTCATAGTTATCTTCAGTTGCGTCATAAAGTAGATCTCGGTATCTCGATAATCAAAATAATTAAATATTTTTTAACCTATTTTGTCCCTATGCTGAACAAAGGTCTGCCCCATAGCCTTCTAATTTTCTACAAAAAATAATAATTAAATACTTTTTTACACAAATATAAAGGCTATTAGTATTTCGCTATCTTCTTGAGTGTATTTGAAGAATGTCATTTATTTTTAATCGAAATATTACATTACTGACCCAGGACACAGATAGGCTGTGATCAAACTAAACATTTCAATTATACTCCCATTTGTTTGACCAATATAAACTTCTAAAACAACTATAGCTTTTGATTCCACTCTGAACACAGAATGATTTCTATAAAGCCAATCCTTTATTTGCAACGATTATTCTTTCAAAATCTAAATCCCCTTAGCGAAATCGAGGATTAGAATGTTTACAAAAGTCAGGTGGGATCAGTACCATCCCAATTGGGGGTAAGCTGAATGATAAACAAGTAGCAGCCGCAGCTGCCGCTAACAACGCGACAAAAATAAATAAAGCTCAGATAGATAAACAAAGCCGAGTTTTATTTGTGGTGGAACCATTAGGGAAAGGTAAGATAAACGTGTCAACATAGGCGAGATGCGACATGCCTAGTGTAGGCTTTTGGGAGGCTTCCTATTGAATTTCTTCAAAAAAACCGGTTAAGTGTGAGTCGGACTCGTGCACGCAGGGTTCCGCACAATTATCTATAAAACACGGCAAACTCCCAAACAACAGACATGATTATGTTATGGGAATTTATGTTAATTGTCCTTCACAGTTTATGAGATACAGTCAGGTGACAGACGACCAGACAGACAGACGGAGAGCGAAGTCTTAGGAATAGAGCCCCGTTTTACACAGTCCCTACAGTACAGCCCCTACAGTATGTCTCTCTTTCTTCCTAATCCATCCGAAGGTTGTCTTGAAAAGATCGCTTTTAGTGATAAGACCGCCCATTGTGTCACCCTATGTTTAAGTTATAATTTGTAATGTAATTACCTTTAATTTGTATGGTGTGCATAATAAAGAGTATTCTATCTATCTTTTACCCTTTGGGTACAGAACCCTAAAAATCAAGCTATTTATTCAAAATAGGCTGATTTATCGCCACTAAATGAAGTTCAATAATATTTTACATTATACTATCCCCCAAAGAGCCTGCCGTTAGCTTGAGATGTTTTGCTACGTTAGTGCCAAGCTTAAATTTTAATTAGTTCACAGCTTTGTTAAGTAGTCGCAAGCGTGGGTGGGTGCCGAGTATCAGGTCCTGGGTTCAGTTCCCAGGGCAGGCAGTGTTATTGGGTATTTTCATCAATATTTCATTGTAGTATCCATGGATTTGTGTCCACTGGATGGCCTTAGGCCTATGTATAGGGACTGACTCCTATTACATAGGACTGCTGCCAAGATGTGATAAAGAACCTGTTTAACCTGTAATTGTGGGTGAAATATTGCATCTATCCTTCGGGGATTAGAGGTGTGACTTGTGTTTTTAATTAAGTATTATCTTTTACCTTTCTAACCTGCTTTGTGAGTACTACTCTGTTGCATGTTGTGTTTGAGAAATAAAAAAAATCTTTTGAATGCATTTTAAACTTATTCCCTCCAGCAGATTGAGCTAAAGTTTGACACCTTTGGTTCTGATGGCAGTACTTTTTTGTAATAGACATGGCCTTGTCCTGTGGCCAGGATCCAGAATAATTTGGTGTACTCTGAACTTATTCCTAGATCCACAGGAGTAAGTTCATTTAAAATAGCTCGGATATCTAGTGCCTGGAATTTCATGTTCATTGTATTGTAAACAAAATGCACACAATGATTTCCCTGGCTGTGGCCTCTACGTCCTAATATTACCGCCAATTCGTATACTTCTGATAGTATCACGGGCCCAAGGGAAGCACAATCTATAAAATTCTCGTCCTTCTGATACGTAAACCTTTTGTATTCAGACTCTCACTGAGTCCCAAAGGCCCACATCAAGAGTTACAATGAAATTCACGAATCGTGATGCGAAAATATATTCAAGTCAAATATATTCCACTTTACGTTGAAAAGGCATGGAAAATGCTTGCTTCATATTTTAAGGCGTAAAATAAGCAGTATGTTATGTACTTTAAATGTATCAAGTGACACCTTTACCTACATCAAATATCCGATCTTAGATTTACTTTAGGTACAGTAAAAAGTAGAGAGACCGTGTGCTTAGTGCGAGTTTTTTACGTTGACGTGATAGTAACGTTTAACCGCGTTCGGCGCTCTCATTGGTTGAGTGTTCTCACGAGTTTGGAGCGGTCCAATAAGAGCGCCGAACGCGGTTAAACGTTACTATCGCGTCAACGTAAAAAAAACTCGCACTAAGCACACGGATAGGCAAATTCGGTAGTTGATTGGTTACCTTAAAATCTCCATAAACGTTGCACTAGTGATGACTTTTAACATTTGTCAACAAATAAAAACTGCATGATTTTACTTATTTTAATACATAATATTTCAAAACTATTAAATTCTCAAGATGCCTTGCACATGACTTGAGTATTCTTCTTCTTGCTTCTCTGAACTTCTTTGCTTAATTATTGTACATTTTCGTGTTGATTATTTTCTTCTACTACAAGTGCTTCTTCTTTTTCTACTACTTCAGTAGTCTCTATCACCTCTTCAGTAATCGTTTCTTTTATCTCAGTAAATTTTCTTGAAATGGTCTTCTTTCTCTTGCTAGTGCTTGGTTCAGCAAAGGTATTGATATCAAAGTCATGATACGATTCGGGGCATCTGAAACATTGTTTTAAAAATAATAACAAGTCCTTCATTATCTCAAATAACTTGACATTAATGGGCGACATCTTGTTGACGATGAAACTAGGTAGTTATGGCACTAAACCCTAAAATTGCCCATTTTTTTTATTTATCAATTTCAGGTTGTAGAAAATCTCGTGATAATTGAAATGCAAGAATAATGCAACATAGCAAATAAAATAAAATAAAAATACAAATGTTATCATTGTTGAGAGCTATTTTAGTATTACCGTAGTGCTTAACACGAATGTGAAATATGTAAAAGCAACGAAATAAATAGGTAGAGAGACCATCTTATCTAAATGGCCACAAAACTGACACAAAACCGCCAAAAGTGAAGAGATTTAAGAGATTCAGCATTGAGTGACTAAATGTTGAAAAATAAATGCCTACTACTGAAGTACTCAATACTTTTTAACGTAAATTGTCCCACTGCTGGCCAAATGTCTTGAAGCCCCCAAAGCCTTCTATACCTTTCTCTGAATACTTACTGATACTGCTAGCCTACATCATCCCACTGCTGGGCAAAGGCCTCTCCCCATGACTTCCAGTTTTCACGATCCAGGGCCAAAGTGAACCACTGGTCACCGGTTTTGTCAAGCTCGTCCCGCCATCTTCAACGAGGTCTGCCGCAACGCCTTCTGAATACTTACTCCATCTTATTCCTCTTAGACTTTTCAGTGACATTCCATATTCGAACAGCATCACAAAAAGAGCTTTCTTCAGACGCCTTTTCCAGAGCAATGTAAAAATCGCCGCATTCAATCCATTTTTGTTCGATTGCGTATTGCAGGGCAAAGATTACCCGGGCTTGCACAGTGTTGAACCACGCACGACTAGGAGGACCTAAGGGAAGTAAAAATATGAATTTGTAAGTAAAATATGCGTGTACATATTATTATTTTCATTTATTTTGTGGGCGCCGCGAATGAGACATTTATTATTTTGTAAGTACGTGATTTCGCCACTGGCGGCGACTTGTGGCGTGTTTCAAACATTTCTATACATTTGATCTTACCGCTCGAGCCGCCCCGCTCTAAGTCATCGCTCACAAGGTCGATTACAGGCATTATGTTACGTTGATGATAATTAATAGGCTGGTTGGTTGATTTTTTTGCCTAGGTTCAGTTCATGTCTAGCTCACAGGTGAGGTGATAGAGACAAAATTGACGATGAAGCAAGCCTAGTATTTTCGTACGTAGTATCTGGATTATGATACAGGCAGTGCAATAAAGTATAGACGCAATACCTTTATATAGAAGCGGGACAACACTTCTGTACATTTTCAGTAGTCTTATGGTCCTGATTTTGGTGCTGACACCGATGACAACGCAGTTAGGTCGCAAATAGTTCAGGAGATAGGCGGTACGTCCACTAACAGTCGGGAGTATTATCACACGAGCGTTGGTCTGATTGGCTATGAACGCGCAAGATATGGCACTGGCTTCAGCTGCATTCACTGGCATTTTGATCTGAAAATATTAATAAATAATATTTGGTTTTCTCGGAGCTAAAAAAATATGAGGACTTTTCAACGGTATTGAATTATTTGACAAATCTTATAAGCAATTAGCATTCATCATATGAGCCTTAGGATGTCTACTGCTGAATATATAGTTTCCATAGATTTTCAATAGGATTGATAGGAAACAGCATGCTTATTTCCATCAAAATTAGATTAATAAATTGGATTGGGTAATTGTATAAACATATAAAACAGATGCAACAGGGTCGATTTAAGAGAAAATAACCATGCGGGCGAAATCACAGGCAACAGATAGTTCGAAATAAAACACCAATTTTCTTACCTGACATACTGTGTCCCAAAAATCCGTCTTGTTCATACAAAGAGGTTCCACGCTAGTGCATACTTTATTCATCATTTTGACAGTGTCACAAATAAAGGTCATATCAATATAATGACCGAGGACGAAGCCAGAAGTACCTTCCATTATGGCATTAGTGACATCAGATATCTCCCTGGTGCATAAACAGCCAGTCGTAATCAATTCATGAAATATGTCTCCTGATACGTAAAATGGTTTGCCAGCCTGAGGAAAAAATAGTAACATGCGATTTTAATAGACAGATGTTTAATTTATAATATTTATTTTTACCTTCAAACACGAACCTTCTGCTTTTGTGATAAAGTTGAAAATCTTACAATGAAATTTGGCAGATTGCGGTGGGCTCATGCACTGGAGTCTGTGTTCCAACATTTAGCAACATTTGCCAGTTATGTTTAAGTACTGTGTATTACCCCGGCGCGTCTATTGCCATAATCCAGGCTCATTTCTTTTGGCGGAATTTAATGAGCTTAACTTCAAGCTTAATAAACTTAACATCAAAAGCTATTCACGAATATTAATAACTAATGATGGAAAACATAAAAATGTTGACGATACCTGTCTGCATTTCCCTGCTATGTAACTTTGAATTCGACCCATACGATTAAACAATGATAGCTCCACTTCGTAAGGTAAAAACTCTCGGGCAAGTGTAATTCCATCGGCTTCCTGAAAAACGTAAATTAAATTAGTCTAGGGTAGATCTAAAAATAAAAAACCTTAGTATGGGGTCAATTTTTAAATCGGTATACATTAACGAACAGACGCCAGCACGTCAACCTATCTGAAATCTGTCAAATTTACCTAATCGAATATGAAACTTGTGCTTTTGTGATACATTTGAAAATCGTCGTCGTTACGGGTAGTCAGTGGCTCGAAAGTCTAACACTAGGGCCACACTAACGGGAAGACTATTATGGCGAATATCAACGGAAAATGCCGTTAGTATGGCCCGGCTATAACAACCGGCCTTACTAAAGAGTATCGTTGTACCCAGTACTAACTGGGACATACTACTGGCATCCAGTTACTCTGAACGCTGACGCCAAAATACTAGGGATAACGCTAGGAGATGATGAGTGATTTTTCAAGGTGGCGATAGACTTCAGCATTCATTCGCAACAGAACATCTATCACCCTTTTTTATTAAACTGGACAGTGGACAAAGAACAAAGCCAAGCATACAGCCAAACATCGCTACGAACATTTTCCTGATCTTTCTAGCGAACGCTTTATTTGATGCTCTTCAAAAAAATTTTTCACCTAGATGTCAGACTTGACGGTCACATGTGCACATTCAATTAAACTCACTCGTCAAAAAGCAAGAAGCAAATGTACGAGTACTGCCCTTTCGCTAGAATGTTCGATAGAACGCTCAATAGAATGCTCTCTAAAACGATTTCGTTTATTTTTCTGTTATGTACTCGTACTCTTTAATTGAATCTTACCCTAACAAAGTCATCTAAATTCATTAATCCTTCTTGGGTAGATATTCCAACAACAAGCATGGGCCTCTTTGATCGGTTACATCCGAGGTACTTTTTTATTTTTACGAGTGTTTTTGCATTTCGTGGGTAGTTAATCATTATCATATCCACCTGAAAACAATATGTTATCATTAGCATTTACTCACGAATTCACTCGCGTTAATTTAGGATTAAACAATCAATAGGATGACATTTTCTATCATGAAGAAGTTATTGTTGATTGTCTAGTCAACTTTTTTAGGGATGAAAAATAATCCTGTCCGTTTGGGTACTTTTGATTAAGACAATGAGTCTTACTTGGTATTCCATGGAAAATTGTAACAGGTTGTAGTCTTTCTGTGATATATAAGGATGGCCTCGTTTAGCACCTCTCATGCAAACGTAGTCCATATCTTTTAAGAAACCGCTCTTTACAACCTTACATTGCAATGCCTTCTCGTCTTTCGATATACATTCTAAAATTATTTCGTCTTGGCCGATATTGAGTTGCATTCCTATTTTCACGTCAGATGTTAAATAAGGATCATCAATAAATATTCTATTTTTATTGCATTTATTAAATTTGGTTATGTCAGTAGTCAGAGTCACTTCTGTATCAGTTTTTATTTCTATTTCATGGACCTCCTGCAAAATTAAATGTGAAATTAGCATAAAACATTATTTAAGCTGATAAAAGTTAATTTAAGTAAACTACAGTTTTAAAACAACATTGCCTTCTTTCTCCTGTATTGGGTACGTTTGCAAACATTTACTCTCTCTTAATTTCACAAAATCTACAGTTATGGGGATATAAACTACTACGTACCTCTTCAAGAAGCCCAGTTTGTATTGTACCTGTCTTCAATTCTATACATGTTGCACATGGCCATTCAAGAATACCATATTTTCGAGCTAAGTTTTTGGAAGCTTTATCAATTCTGCTGATCATTTTTATTCTATCAATTTCCGAACAATGAGACGTCTTCAGTTTTAACACGTTTATTCCTAGTTCCATCAATTTCTGAAAATCTACTAGTGAGATTTGCGGATCAGCTGAAAGAAAGATTGCACAACCATTGTTGAATGCAAACAGACAAAATTTCTCAGTTTGGAGACAAGTGGAGACATCTAACAAATCAATGAGATCAGAGGCAGGAAAAAGGGCTTAAAGTGCATCACGTCTGTGTGGCCGCTTCATTTTCCTAAACTACACAGTGGATTTTGATAACTTTTATTTTCATAATTTAGATACTTTATTCTAAATGATTGTGCATATTTCGACATATTACTAAATCAGTACAGACGTCAGTACGATGATTCTTACTTATTGTTGCAATTAGAAGGGTTCTTCTTTGTGAAAAGATCATGTTGTCTACATATCGATCATCAGTAATGTCTATGTTTTTAAACTCAATCGGATCTGCTTCTGTATCCATTGCACTAAATCTCCTACGGCACTTAAATACCTTAAAAGAAAAATAATAATTAGGAAAAATACTAATTTACGAAGAAACACTTTCTAAAATAAAGCAATTAGAAATCGTTTTGACGTTATTTGTCATTTTGTATTTGGGTCATAGACTTGGTGAAAGGAAATAAGGTTGTTTTTGATTTAATCTTCTTTATATTTCTACTAACTGTTGCCAGCGGCTTTTCCCGATTCAACTCGTATTGTATCTCACGGGAAGTCAAAATCGGTATAAAAACTATCCTATGTGTCAATCCACGTATCCGGATGATCCGAGGATACCGCACGATTGCTGGCGAATCGGCAAACCTCCTTGCCGGATTGCTGCTCGGGATCTGGAGGCTACGGCTTTCCAGCGCGTCTATGAATGGCGCGTGGAGGCGCATCGCCGGGGCAAATCCCCGCTGCCTCGACAAGTCGAGGCGCGCCAGGAAGAGCTCCGGCACGATCTCAGGTCAGTATGGAGGGAGAGACTGTTGCGACCGAGGTCCGGGCACGCTGCAATCACGGAGGTAAGACCTTTCTTTGAGGAGTGGCTAGATAGAGTGGCGTGATTGTCCATACTGGACGGCAGCGCAGCAGCCGCGTGCTGTCAGTCGACTTCGAGCCAGTGTTGCAATCGTACGTACTGGCCACCCTTAGTTGCGCGGCTGTTTTTGTAATGAGAAGGCATCCGCTGCTGTCGCGCGGCTGCCGCGCTGCTGCCGCACTGCGTGCGACGTAATGTGAAGGCGCCCTAATGGGCAACTCGCTGTCCGATCATGGACCATACCCGGGTCGACGGCGCGTTGTGTTCCACGCGCGCCTCAAATAGTGTCAGTATTATGACGGGACCCCTCTTTAGAGGGCCAAAGCCTGCCGGGGTCACGGGACTCACGAATTACCGTGACCCCGGAACGTAAATAGGTGCGTCCCCACAGAGCGCGCAGCCTCGCGAGTTATTTTCCGCGTGAAGCAGCTCGGTTGGAGTGGACGTGTCTCGGGCGAGGCAAGTGACGAAGTGCAAAGGCAAAAAACGATAAGTTTCTCAACAAAATTAAATATCGGTAGGGTACCGATATTTAATTACGTAGACGTCATTCGAGTAGCAAAGTTTCTTGCATCACAGTAATGTTCGTTGTTAAAATTTAAGACAACAGACAAAAACAAAGCAAGGAAGAAAATTTCATCAAAATGCTAACAAACATTGTCAACGTTTCTCGGCCATTCTTTTCTTATTTGCACAGTTAGCGGCAAGCTAATGGACAAACAAGGGTCGCGCCAATGTTGATTTTCAGTTAGACCGTGCAAGAACGCTTGTCGCTTGTATCTTACAAGATTTATTTGTCAGGCGTCTGCTTAAATGTATAACTTCCATCGGGATGTTGAAATTAGAAAGTGTGAGTTACACTTAAAAATAATAAGCTTTTTTGTATTGTGTTTTGAAAATCAGAGGCTCGTTTGAATGGGTATAGTATTATTTTTTATGTTATAATAGATAGTTGTATCGGCTAATGGTTTCGTAGCCAAAACTTTCGATTGATATTAAGTATAATACACGAAATATATCCATTATATCGGTTTTATTCACTCCACTGGGCACTCATTCATCATCCCACATTTTAACAATAAGTTGATTTTGATATATTTTTACAGCAAGTATTCTAAAGTCAATGTGACTTGAAGTAAATTCATGAATGTTTGTGATCGGATCTTATGCAGTAATCTTGCTTGTATGGGATCACTCTAAAAAAACGTCCTGTAAACGGCGTTTTCTTATTTAAAGGTAAAATTAGTTTCTCGTTCGTACACGAGAAGCGCTTGTTACTCATTTGTATTGTATTGGTAAGGCAAAAAACAAAAATCGCGTGATAATACTTCAGTTCTATGGGGGCTCTCGTTTTGTACCTTGAGCAAGCGATCACCCCGAAACTGGTTGTTCTTTACGCGTCTAACATTGTTAAGAAGTTTCTCTACAAGGCGGGGGCCTCTATTTTAAAATGTGTTTTTGATAGTTTTAAATTCAAATACACGTACACATATAAAACAGTTTTAACTGTTTATATGTGAACAAATAAACGAAATAATAATATTATGATTTTATATTACACCACCATTGACTTAAAAACGTGCAGGATGCGGAACACGATTTCACACAGTCTCATGAGATAATTTCAAAATGACTCATATATTCATAATTATAGATAAGAATTGATCTCGAAGACCTTGAAAATTTTAACACTAAGTAATAGACCCCATCATTATTGGCGTCAATATTTCAACTGAATGCATGCAAAAGTTGTTGGTTTCATGTCTACCGCACTCTGGCTGGCCAATCCTTGACTGTAATTCCAACAAAGACTTAAAGATACACACTTAGTAAATAAAATTAAATATTACCATAACAATGGTCCCTGACGTCACCCTTTTATCGTTAATTGCGCAATTAGAACGACGCGACTCTCATATTAGCAGAACTAATTATACGACGAATGTACGGAGCCCACAGAAAATTCCCCTAAAATTACGGGTAATGTCTTAATTTGTACCAATTATCGTCATTCATATTTGTTAAGAAAGTATTAATTTTACTAATTGTATAGCTGTAGCTAGGTGTTGTGCTGTAAGGTAACTTTAATATTATATTTGCTTTTTCATAGAGATTTTATATGCAAGAAAACTAACTACTATTTGCTTGCGCCTCTTGACTAATAATGCATCTCTTTATTGATGAAATACAATGTGTCCGGTGTAGGTCTGTACAAACTTAGAGGGAAGGTAGCTTACTCAATTCTGTCAATAAAATTTTAGCACATGTGGGGTCGGAACCCAACCCCTACTGAATGGTAATCATTTTTGTTTTTTGATCCCTTCTCATGAAACGCGCAAAATAAAAGGACTGCAACTTTCGGATTTAATTGACAACAATCGCAGAAAATGTAAATACACTTCAGCAGCTCTTTCCTGGTGCAGGCTGGCTCAAAATAAACATTTTGCTGCATTCAACCCCAAAGATTAATTGTGCAAGCCTATGTTCTTACAGTGCTATCTCCTAAACCAAGTGTCATAGAAACGAGTTTTTGGTAAAATTATTTAGGTAAACTCAACATCTATTAGACGAGTAAATAAAAAAAAGGAAGATCTCAGGGGTGAATTTTGTAAAAATCTTGTTAATTGAAAAAACGATGTTTTACCCTTTATTTCAAAATGATGAAGCATTTATTGATAATATTTGAGTTATTTTAGCTATTCTTTATTATATTAAGCTACTAAAAGTTTATTAATTACCCCAGTTAGGACTTAAAACCCAAATCCATCAAAATACTGAAATGGTAACCATTTAATGGGGGCTGGTTTCCGACCTCACATGTAGTACAATTTTAGTGACAAAATTGAACAACTAAGTTTGTACAGATCGAAACCGGACACATTGTATAGATAGGGTGCATTTTTCTTGCACCAACCAGTACCGACTCGTACAGTGATCGGCATGGATCTTGAGCGCTGACCTTCACCTGCGCAGAAGTGAGTTATTAGGTCCCTTTGGTAGATGAAGTGAGGAACGGGGGCGGGGAAAGTGTAGTGATTGGCCCGTAGCGTGCCGTAGCGCATCGCATCATAGCTGCCATTCAGGATTCGTTCTTTTGTACTTTTTATTTGTTATAATGTGTGTTTTATTGTGCGTTTCATTTGTCGATAAGTGTGCGATGCGCAAAGCGATCCCCACTCTTACGCCGAGCGCTCAAGAACCGTGCCGGTATTTGTACTGACTGCTTGTACCGACAATTTTTTATAAAAGCACCCGTTCATATAGGTACCGAAAATAACGAATGCTCATCGGCACTCTGTAAGAATAGAAAGAAATAGAAGTTAATAATGCAGTGACGTCTGACAGGCGAGAAGAAAACGTGTTGTGAGATATGGGCAGTACGATGATATGAACTGATGCGCATTCTTTATTGCCAGTATATAATGTTCACATGACTATAGGTTATTGGTTAACCTGTGTCCTTAATGTATCTTGTTATCAAATATTTTATTAATTGCAATAACCAATTCGTGCGACAGAACTAAATTGCAAACAAGCATTATTTTCATTATAACCAAGCTTTAAAAACATTTACGTTGCAACTCAAATTCAAATTCAAATTCTTTAATTCGAGCTATAAACTCATATTAAGGGGTTAGTAACATTGCTCTTGGAGTGCGGAGTTGTGGAAGATCTACAGCACTTATTGATGGATTGTGTTCGATTTGAGTCTCTAAGAAGCGATTTGTTTAGGGTCTTGAGGTTGAACCGACTGGACGTAGGCACGTTCCATAGACTTATGTCTCAACCAAATGGCGATGAAGCGAAAAGTCTGTTGAAATTCATGGCCCAAATACAATCTTAGATGGGTACCTAGTTCGTATTTAGGTTATGATGGGGCTGTCATACGCATGGCGATTATAAAAGTCCCTAATTAAAAAAGAATAAAAAAAAATAAAAAAAAAAACATTGCTCTTAAAATCTAGTGTTAGTAAACAACACGATACGGAGAAACATGTAACTGACAGCAGTGAGTTATATATGGACAATCCACTCTGCCAGCAATCATCCTCAGAACCCTGTTAGGGCTAGCCATGACCCGAGCGACCAAAGATGCTGCGCAACAAAAAAAAAAAACAGTAGAAAAGTTTGATTACAAAGGGTGACTTCGGGTCCCTTTTTTTCCATAACTGAAGACGATACTCCTGGAGGAATAAACGGTTTGATATCATAGGGATCTGCAAAAGTTTGGAGCCCTAGGGAAGTGAGGGCGAAGGGGCGGAGTCTTGTCGCCATCTTATATTGTCTAAGTTGTATTTAGTTTTATATGTGTGGTTTTTCTTCTTGGTTGCAGCTATGAAATGGGAAGTTAAAACAAAGAAGTGTAAAATAAATTTTCTTTTTGAAGATGGTGACTTTTTGCCACCGAGTTCCGAGAGAAAATTTATTTTCCTCTTTTTTGTTTTTTTTTCTTTTTTCTCAGACGTCTTGGTGTCATTTTTTCAAAAAGTTTTTATTTTACCCTTTTTAGTAGTACAGGCGTACTATTTTGTTATGTGATTACGTTAATAATGAATATGCAAAGCAGCTCTACTCCTGTTGATTTTCTGTTATTTATTGAAGAGTTCCCCCGATTTATTTAAGAATCCGGACTTTTCCGGATTCCAAACTACTTATACAAAAAAAAAAAACAGTCCAGGCTTAATAGAGAAATCGGGGAATATACCTAAAAAAGAACTACATAAAAAAGTTTTTGAAGAATTGAGAACCTACTCCTTTTTCAAGTTGGTTAAAAGTGGCGTTTGTTGAAATTAGGGTTGCAATAAGGAAGTTTCCAATTTTTTTTATTTATTTTTAAAAAATAGTACTAAACTTGCAATGAAGCCCATTGAAATTTTTTTTCAATTATCTTCATAAATGACGAAGTTATGATACTTTTCCCGTCCGCTTTAAAACTTCTCGGCGCGCGGCCGGTCAACAGTCTCATGACGTCACAAGTCTCATCACTCGCTCGAGTCGAGTAGTCGTCAATGCGCGGTCACCTCAGACGGTTATTACTTTTGGTTCAAACAAGACGGAACAGATATTATCGTTGTGGAATCATTATGGAAACTGTGCAAACTGCTGTGAAAGTACATTATAAATATTGTATCGTTCCCAAGTGTGCAAATACAACCATAACTGTCTGTACCTCTGTAACCATAAATCTGTAAACTACATCAAAACAAATTCAACCTTACACGCATGTTTTAAGGTCAGAATTACAAAATGTCGATAAAAAGCAATAAAACCCGCCAAGTGCGAGTTGGACTCACCCATGAAGGGTTCCGTAGTAGCAGGCATAGATTAGTAAGTAATATACACAAACAGTAAAAATATCTTTGTTTTTCATAGTGTTTGTATGAATGGCAAAGTTATATTTGCGGTTTTTAAAAATGTACTATATCTCAAAAACTGCTAACTGTGTCTCATCCAAACCAATTTTCGTTGGAAGTTTTTGTTGAGGTCTACATTATATATTTTTTTTAGTTTTATCATTCTCTTATTTTAGAAGTTACAGGGGGGGGGGGGGGTGGGGCATACACGACACGTATGGGGTTGGTGAAAAAAAAAATTGAGTTTCAATTCTAAGTATGGGGGGATCCCCCAAAATTTGTTTTGATTTTATTTTTGTGTGAAAATCCTAATGCGGTTCACATAATACATCTACTTACCAAGTTTCAACAGGATAGCTCTTATATTTTCGAAGAAAAGTGGCTGTGACATTTTTTTGTTTTTTTTAGGTGGTAAAATCATCAAATGAGGCCTCCCGCCCTGGGTGGGGTGGAAGGGACTGTCAGACTCTTACTGACTAAAATCCACCCGTGTTCCTTCGGATGCCCTTTACGTTCCGGGCCCACGGTATCCTGGGTTAAGAAAAACCCGCGACCCCAGCAGGCATTTGGCCCCGTAAGGGGCCCCGTCAATTTGCTGACTACTCCCCGAAGGCACGCGAGAAATACGACACGACGCGCCACCGACCCGGGCTTGGTCCTTGGTCGGACGGCGAGCTACCCATTACTCACCGTCCGCCGCTGTGCCCTCTGCTAATCAGAGGGACACGCGTTGGAGCGTCCACCCGACAGGCTATTGGCATACGGGCAAAGAGACCCCTTAGGCACACAGTGCCTAAGGAAAAGTTTTTGCCCGCATCCCAGGGTGCACCGTCCCGAAAAACTGGTCTTCCCCACGGACGTATCCGAGAGGGAACTCCAGTCCACGGGCGCACGTGGAGGTTTCCTGTCTTAGCACCCCAAGTGGCTGTGACATACGGACGAACAGACAGACAGACATGATGAATCTATAAGGGTTCCGTTCTTGCCATTTGGCTACGGAACCCTAAAAATTAACGACCGAGCCTCGTCGCTTCAAGGACAAGGAATGATATTATGTAATACCTACGACTTATTAAAAAAAATGTTTTTACGATGATTTCTTGATAAAATATCAGTATTTACAATACAGTGATAGAGAATAATTAAATAATGTTAATATTAATACTAAATGTGTATTAGTGATCGATGTGTTTATATTATCCAAATACATATTATCAATCAATGGTGGATGAAACTTTAAACAAAACTAGGCGGATTACCTACACCGATTTAGGTACCTAAAACGAATTAAAGCTAATAATAATGTTTGCCAGAAAATCCAAAACCATAACCATGTTCACTTTTGGTAAATTGTTAGACTGTCCACGCACAAATCCACTCTTCATCGTCTAAATTTTACTTTAATCTAGTTTTTACTTAGCTAAAAGATAGTATATTATACGAAATATATTAATAAGGTTACTTAATACTTCACACAGACACTCAAACACCGCATTCCATGTACTTACTGTGAGCAACAAACCACGAAATACTCGAAACAGCCGCTAAGCGCTACCCGCCCCACCGCGCGTAGAGACTTGTGACGTCACAGACCAAATGCTCCGCTTGCATTTCAAAATTAATTCGGGATTCAGTAAAAGTGGAATAACTTTGTCATTTTTCAAGTTATTAAAATAATTCTTTCACCATATATATTATTATTTCTTTGCCTTACAATTTTAATAAGTATTTTTAATTTTTGTTAAAATGGAAACTTGCTTATTAATGTGTTTTCTGAGATTGAAAAATACTTTTAATATACAGATTATCAGGAGTTAACGAGCCTGTTCACTGCTAATCAATAAGTAATTCTTCTCTTTTTACACGTACAGGTAAATAAATATTCCACAATGATTTTGGGCAGGGGTGGCCCACAATCATTGTGGAATGGTATCGGCCCCAACTTACGAGTTGTAGGTTGTGAGTTCAAATCCAGTCAGACGCATTTCTTTGTGTAATTTATTTCATTACAACTGCAATCAAAACGATGAAGGGAAATATCGTGAGGAAAGCAGCATGTCCTAGAACTAAAAACCGGCCAAGTGCGAGTTGGACTCGCGTGAAGAGGGTTCCGTACGATTTATTTTTTGCCTACCTATAATTTTAACCGCAAATAATAGATGATTTGAAATTTACGAATAATTGAAGATTGGTACGCGCAATATTGATTGATTTACCATGTCATTTTAATATCATGGACTTCTTATAGGTTTTCCTATAATCTATAAGTACAAAACTAATTTCTGTATTTTTAAATTCCAATATTAATCATTTGGCTGCTATTAAGATTTCGAGTTCAATTGAAGGTCAGTAAAGCCAAAAATCAAATAATCACGTTTACCGCTTTCATTGACACTTTTTTTTACAAAAAAAAATCGACCTCGTTGAACTAAATAGGAAATGTTGTCAAAATAGTCCCGCAGAAAGACCACAAGTATTAATTGGTAAGCAAAGTAAAGTACCTTCTGAAGATATAAAGTTAACAAATGGTATTTGGAATAGTATATAATGTATATACAGATGCTGGTACTCAATTATAATGATGGTAAAAAATGTGCTATATATTGAAGTATAACAAAGTTAAGGCTGTTGAGTAATGACCAGTATAAGTATACAAACTACATTACATATATTCATCATCATCATCAGCCTATAAACGTGTCCAATGCTGGGACACAGGTCTCCTCTATGTGAGAGGGAGTGGGCCATAATCCACTGCTTATTGGGCCCAGTGCGGGTTGGCAAATGTCTTCGAATTTTTCCTTCACCATTACATAAGATTTTAAAATGAGAGAGTAGAAGCAAATAGGTAAGCAAATACGAGATATCGATAGTCGAAAAAAACCTACCAAAAACGGTTCTTTTCAAACAAAAAACCTAACTGTGACAAAGGTCGGCAAACCATTTCGAACAGGCGACCACGCTATCCATCCCCGGCACACCATCTACATACCATATAAAATATTTGCTGGGGTTTTCACATGGACAGGGCTTTCAATCAGCTGGTGACAGTTAGATTGAATCCAATATGGACTGAAACCGACGGAATAACAGTAATTGACGGCCAGTGAGTTCTTTTCAATGGTGAAATAATCCTTCTTTAAATAAAATTGGGGAATTCAGTTTTTTGGGAGAAAGATTTCATTGTTTGTAGTATTTGGTTACTGTTCACTTTTTGGAGGATTTTAAGGTACTCTTAAAGGTTTTAAAGTGAATAAACCCACCAGATGATGTCATATCAGTGTTGGAAACCATATCATTTATGAGAATTTGTTTTCACGTCTCACAGTGTTTTATGAAGACCATTTTTCAGACATGGCTTTTTTATGTAAAAATCTGATAGTTTAAGTTATTTAGATGCATTATTTTGTATCCCCATTTCACTAGCATGTTTAGTTATTGAGATAGAATTTTTTGAAAATCGTCTTTTTTGCAACCAGCTATTTAGAAAAAAAATCATTTCTCTGAAACTAAATATGATACGCAATTATGACCTTAGAAACATCGACGGCGTTTTTTATGCTGCATATTTTGTAGTACAAATAAACTTATTAACTTCCATAGATCCGAACTTATACGAGGTTTTTCTTTTTTAGATTTTATTTTTTTTCTCAGTAATTTTGTCGAATTTGGAAAAGTTATTTATACTGAAATTATGCCCTTTATCTTCCCTACGCACCACAAAAATACCACATCCCAATTGCGTGGAATGTAGAAGTTCTTCTAAATAAACTGTTTTTGCTTGGGTTTTCACTTTCGAATCGGAATTACAATGAATATTTTTTTATTTGATGGGATGTATTGGTCATTTGAATTTCGACTATTAAACTTAGGCTTCTTTGAAAGTCATTATCAGATCATAACAATATTTTTATGGGACCAAATCGAAAGTATAACCGTTCAAACAAAAAAATGTTTAAAATCGGTCCATAATTGACCAAGAAATCGGTGAAAATACAGAAAAAATAAAAAACACATCCGACCGAACATAATTAAAACCTTCTTCTTTTTGAAGTCGGTTAAAAAAGAAACCATTTGCGAAATTTCATGTTCCTAGGCCTGTATTTTTGTTTGATTTGGTATAACTTCTACATTCCACGCAATTGGGATGTGGTATTTTTGTGGTGCGTAGGGAAGATAAAGGGTATAATTTCAGTATAAATAACTTTTCCAAATTCGACAAAATAACTGAGAAAAAAAATAAAATCTAAAAAAGATAAACCTTGTATAAGTCCGGATCTTTGGAAGTTCTTAAGTTTATTTGTACTCTAAAATATGCAACATAAAAAACGCCGTCGATGTTTCTAAGGTCATAATTGCGTATCATATTTAGTTTCAGAGAAATGATTTTTTTTCTAAATAGCTGGTTGCAAAAAAGACGATTTTCAAAAAATTCTATCTCAATAACTAAACATGCTAGCCAAATAGGGATACAAAATAATGCATCTAAATAACTTAACCTATCAGATTTTAACATAAAAAAGCCATGTCTGAAAAATGGTCTTCATAAAACACTGTGCGTCTACGAGCCGTATTGATGATTTATGGTGATGCTATTACCATTCCACTGACTGCCAGCTAGGTCAAATATTAATCACAAAAGAGGAGAGTACTATCCTAGACATGGGGCAGTTCTCAACCCTCCGTACCTACTGCTTCAACACCAAAATTTCAATAACATAGGTATCAACACCCAAAATGACATTGAACTTACTCACATTGTGTCACCCAAAAGTTATTCTCATAAACTAACAGGGAGTAGGTAAAGTATAAATAATTCAGTTACATCGCAGAAATAGGTCAAAAGGATGTGACAGGCTAACGCAAGGCCGTAATGGAGTTGTGCACTTAGCTTGCTAATGTGTTCCCAGACTATTTATTTGTATTGACGCCTATCGGCTCGGCTAATGTCCTGGCAAAGTATTGGTCGGATGCTCCTTTACTTAGGATAAAAGTTTGCGTTTCTTATAGTAAGTGAATTCACCTGAGTTAGTTCGTTGCTTTCTATGTATCCTTGCCATAATATTCTTCGTTAACCGCACTCCATAAAAGATATTAAACAGTTCGGAATTTCGATTTTCGATCAGTGGAAATGTATTTTTTGTGTGGATTGTGTTTGTATATAGATAGGCGGTCAACATTAGGTCTATTGCTTGGGCCACTATACTTGTGGCATGACCTTAAACAGCTATATTCTTCTCATGATACAGGATCACAAGAAGATATTTTCATTAAAGATAATAGCAGCCTTCTTGTAACTTCGCCACTATTTCCCAGGTGACGCAACCCGCGTCGCTTCTTGCACAAAGATATTACCTATATATTAAAAAGCCACCATGCATGGACCATCCAGTTACTCACTTCTACAATATTGTGCTTGAGAATAACCACCCACTACCACGATAGAATTACTTAAGACTGCATTGTAGGTCTAGTGGTCGAAACCGCGACTGCTGTGGTCTGCGATTATGAGGTCGGGCATCAGCGGTACAGGGTTTATTCATAGTTCATTTCTCAGGAGCAGTCGCAGATTCCGGATACCTTTTATCCTACCCAATTAATGGCAATGGCAGGTTTGCCTCCTATTACAGGAGATTTAAAAGAAAAACTAGTGCCTTAGTACTTAGTAGGTAGGTACTCCTCTAGTCTCACCCTTTGGGGATTACGGGCATGTCATAATAAAGTTCTTAAAAGCTGTTCGCAGTACGTGTGTCAACGTACAACAGACAATTGAGCTAACGGGAGCAAAGGTTTAGTGCCAAACTTGTGATTACGACCTTGTGTATGACCGTATATTGTAATTAAAACTTCAAGGGATGGGCTATGGTTGGATACTGTCTTGCGTTTACTATGTAGGTTTATGTAATTAAGCCGTTGTTCATGAATAACAGGAAATATTTTGTGATTTAAAAATGCTATCAATTTGTAGAATATCTCATTGTCTTGCTTTATTTTAAGGAACCCTATACTAGTAATTTTCACGTGTTGTGGGTGCATTTAAAAAGACACATGATACATAAATTGCCAGATCGGGAACAACTACTTGTAAATCATATAAAAAGTTGTTTCGTGCGGGAATCGATTGCAGCACAGCAGTCGATTGCTCGGCCACTGCGCCAACCGTGACGCCAAATTATATTGTTCCTATCATCATCATCATATCAGCCGCAAGACGTCCACTGCTGAACATAGGCCTCCCCTTTAGACTTCCAATAGGACCGGTTGTGAGCGGCCTGCATCCAGCGTGATCCTGTGGCCTTCTTATGATCGTCTGCCTAGTGGGTGGACGTCCTACGCTGCGCTTGCCAGTGCGTGGTCTCCATTCGAGAACTTTACGGCCCCATCGGCCATCAGTTCTGCGTGCTATATGGCCTGTCCACTGCCATTTCAACTTGCTAATTGTTCCTTTAATGGTTTAAAATAATTTTAGTCTATGAAAGGTCCATTTCACAATATAAATTTTTGATGAATGATTATGGGCCTTTAGGTTTACTTTTACACTTGGTAAAATGCTTGGATATTTAAAATGCCAAAACCATGCCCGAAACTTCGAGTAATAGTTGGACCTTCAGAATTCCTAAACATACAATAACCTCGTTTGAATAGCGCAAATTATTAAATGAAATCCCAAACATTGAAACTTACAAACCCCAATTATGGCAGCAAACATTTATGAAAATTGAAATTTAATTTGAACTGTCGAATCAATGTAGCTTTATTCTAATGTTCCGTTGGTTGTTAACCAATTAAACAATTGCATAACTGGATTGCTCGGTTGACGGGAATGGATTTTGAGTTTAGAACAATATGGCGTCGCGACCGTTACATTTAAACTTGCATCGTTCGTTGTGACTCGTTACGGTGATTCATTATGCAATTCGGGTTGTTAGTTTGCATCTGAGAAATGTTCGGGGGGATTTCCTAACTGTATCGTGCATTTATAATATTTATAAAGCAGGTATTTATAATATTTATAAAACAGGATTTATAATGATTGGAAAATAAAGAGTACGTACATATTAATTATCCGCCTCGACAAACTTTTATTTTTTTGCTCATTCCAAAACTAAAGATGTCCTTCTTGGTTTCAGTCTTGCCTGCACAGCTTCTCTTTGCTTGATATTAGAATCTCATAATATGATCTGCTAATTGTTAATAGCCCGTCTTTATGATAAAAGTATGTTATCTAGGTTGTCACTTGATTAATTATGTGACACTCTCGCAAGTAGATTAGAGCCACTGTGAACTGATTTAGAGTGAATCAATTTAACATTTATTTTTTTTCAAACAAATCCAGTCCATATTTTACACAATATGGATGTAAAAACAGATAAAATAACCTAAAGAAAATACGAATTTTAAACACTAAAGATACTGAGTAAACATTAAAATTGTAAATAAACATAAAATTAATGATACAATTATGTATAGTCATATAGGTTTTTTTTTATTTAACGTAGGTTTGAACAATTAATTAAACTATAACATAATAACTACAAAAATACTAAATTAAAATAAAACTAAACTAAACTATTATAGAGCATCAAAAAATTGATCCTCAACGCTGTCAGCAGGTAATGTGCCCAAGAGACTGGCAGCGTTACCTCTCTGAATAGCCAAGCTAAGCCTTTGACCAAGGTAAAAGCCAGCTCTTGGGTCACGGGAAGCGTCAACAAGTCTTTTTGAAATGTCTCTAAAGAGGCTGTGAGCACTCCGACCCCATGGCCCTATAGTTTTAACCCCAAACGGCTCAAAAATATAGTTCCTACTTAGGTTACTATATTTACGCCGCTTGAGGTTTTCAGCAACCGCAGCAGCAGCGCCTGCAGAGCACGATGAGCTTGGAAGATGGGATGGCGCAAGAGTATCGACACAGGTTGCGTCCCACACTAGAGGCCTACCCATCTTCCAAGGAAACAAAGACATACCGTCCGGTCTTTTGCCATCGTCGCGTGCCAAGCCGTTGGGTTCTAAAACAGCTGGAACGCCGACGGTAACAAGAGCTCGTCGAATAATGTCGTTTATGTTCGCGTGCCGCGCAAAACGGCCCGCACTACGGCTGCAGGACAGGCCGTGGTGTCCGAGGCTGTTGACAGCTTCCCCACAGTGACAGCGATGAGGAGAACAGAGTGGGGAACCTAACCATGTAACCATTATGTATTGTGTTTTACATTCAAAAGATGTGTGTGTGGCAGACAAAAATGAATACACTCAATATAATTTGTTAAGTTTTTAACTGCTAGATTAATAAGACCATAATTGATGATTCTTTTTACTTTAACTCGATTTTCATAGACATATACTAGACGCACAAGTAGAAACAAGAAAACTAACATCATTTTTTAAACTGAAGGATTTCAAAGTTTCCTTACTGTTACTTCAGCCACAGTGCCACAGCGATACCTCTTAAGTTTCTACGTCGAAATTGCTATTAGAGAGATTCGCGCCTAATGGACGAGTAATTGGCTGCTTCGCAAACTAATGGACAATTATGGCGATAGACGTACATTTTACGAGAATTGTAATATGGTTATGTCGCCTTTATTATGTGCTGATATCGATGAGTCAAGGTGTGTAGTCGAGTTTAAAAGGTCAGGAGGTAAAAAGGTCACATGAACATTGTTTTAATATTTTCATTCTAATTTTTTTCACGAATGTTCTCTTTAAAGTTAGCTGCAACTGCAAATCTGTCTAAGCATGTAACCATGATCCTGGAACGCAAAGAGCTATTGAAGAAACAAGGAGGGTGGATTTTTAGTTAGTGATAGTCCGACAGTCGTTTCTGCTTCAAACAGGACGGAAGGACTGTTTTAATGATTTTACCACCCAAAAAAAGTGACGTTTAGAACCGTTAGCGATCACTTGATAGGCGGGGTAGTTCTAACTAAACCTTGTTTTTGTTGATAAGTAGAATAAATTTATAAAAAAAAATGCTTTGTTTCCGTTCGATAACAGACTATGAAAGAGAATTATGCCACCTGTTCAAAATTTCCCCTTAGAAACAAGCAAAGTGAAGGATCTCGTTAACAACACGGTAGATACATACAATGCTAGTAATTTATCACGAAGTTTAAATCCAATTAAGCAAAACTATTTATCTACACAAAAGCAGTTGCAAATTCGTATATATGCTCGTTATCCCGGAAGTGTATAAAATTGATTTTGAGTATATCTTGCCAAATATAACTTGAACATTTTTCGTAGTTTGTTTTTATGAAACTTCTTGATGCCTGAAGATAATCACAATAGCGGGCAGACATGTACATAATTTTGCGTAGCTAAATTGGCAAACATAATCAGACCAAGCAAGCCGCAATCGCGGCAGTTATGCTATCGTAGGAGGAGGCGGATCGCGTGAGGGAGAGGACATCCTCCACCTTATGACCCAGCTGCCGCGGGAGATGTCCACGGCGACGGACGTCGCGAAGCGATTTCCAGCCACCGGAGGCAGACTCATAACATGGTGATTTACCACGCAAAAAAAGGCATTGTCAGACTGGTGTCTGTACAGAAAAACGGTAGCTCATAGCTCGAATTTAATATGCTATTCTGGTTCGTGCCGTATAGGTGATAGATAACATGGAGTTAAATTCCAATGAGCTTATAAAATGTATGCGTCAATAAATAAAATAAAAAAACGTGTGGCACTCGGTGACTGCCGCGGTAAAGCTATTGCATAGCATTTTTTATCAACTTATGCAATTATAATTATTTATTATACCTATTTATTCCTGTACTAATTAGGCTATGGTGAGCCACGTCAATCAAGTGAAACGTCAAGAAACGTTCTCCTCCTCCTCCTCCTCCCTTTCCCTCAATAAAATTGCCCCTTGCTCAATAAAAGCATGCTTTCGTGCTAGTAATGAGCACGTCTGTCCGTACCTTTATGAGCACGTCTGTCCGTACCTTTATGATTGCCGAAGTCTCCCGAACTGAAACGACGTTAGACGATGCGTGCTGTCAGATGTGGTTAGGAAATTTCCTTAGGATTTTTCGTTACATTTTTCGCGCCGAGCTTAGAGCCTGCGATAAAAGCTATACAATAGCTTAATAAATAATAATGGTCTCTTATGCCTGCTCTACACTATCGGCGATGATCGTTGACCTTGTGAACGTATTTGATCGGCATGGTAACATTTAGGTGAGCTTGTTAGGGAAGTACAATCGAGTATGCCCTCTGCACGATGCGATCGTGTTTGTCCAATAGTGTAGAGGAGCCATTACACGCACGTGAATAATTTATAGATACCGACAACTCAACAAAAATCTGAGTTACTTATCTATAAATCCCAGTAGAATCAGTGGCACCGGTCAATATTGCCTGATACTCAAGTGTTCCTGATGCGTGAACTCTGTGGATTTCCGATAGAAGAAGTCGAGTGCTCTGTCCATACGACGTGGAATAGCGGCCATGTTTGCTAATCTCAGTGTGTGCCGATTATCCGTCATATTTGATCTGTTCTGTACACTGTTCCTTGTTAGATGTTAGGTTATGAGTGTCGCACTGGGGTTTTGTTCGACTCGTGCTATTTGACAAGTTGATCATAAGTGGACAAAATATTGTAGTTTTACTAGTCTTGCATTTGTAAGTGCTATGTTTAAGGAGTTTGTGACTAAATATTTAGAACGTGTATGCCATTTTATACAAACTTTCGATTCTTTTTTTTGGAAATGACCGCACCGATTTTAATAAAACTTCGTACGGTAGGTACTCATAAGCAGGATACATATTAAGTCTGAACAGTTAATGGAAAACATACCTTAATTACTTAATAAGGAATAAATGTTGTTGTTTCTATGGAAAATTAAAAATAAAATGAAAGTTTAAATGTGACACTATTTTTAAAAAAAGTCTCTGATACTTATTAGACCTACGTATCAGGCCATCGCCGTCGGTCCTGACTCATTTGAGTGACCATTTGTTTACTTAATTAAGATTGTGTATGTGTAGGATAAATAGATAGTCGCTTTATGTAAAATGTTAATATTCCGCTGTATCCCATTCCTGTTAGACTGGAAGCCAAAACCGATATAGTTGAGTAAAGCCTATGAAGTATGATTGAATCACAGGAAAATAATTAAGTTAATTATACTCATTACTTAAAATTATGCGAGCATAGGAGAGCAGTGGTGGCCCAGTGGTATCGGCCTCGACTTACGAGTTGTAGGTCGTGGGTTCGAACCCAGTCAAGCGCATTACTTTGTGAAATTTATTTCAAAACCACTGCTCTCAAAACGGTGAAGGAAAACATCGTGAGGAAACCGGCATGTCCTAGAACCAAAAATTCGAAGACATGTGACATCTACCAATCCGCACTGGGCCCGCGTGGTAGATTACGGCCTGCTCCCTCTCACAGAGAGGAGGCCTGTGTCCCAGCAGTGGGAACATTTAAAGGCTGATGATGATGACTTAAAATTATATCCGGAATATTTTCTCCGACTCTGTGCATATAAAAAAAAGAGGAAAAATGTACGATGTGGGCCCACCTGAACGACGCATAGTTTATTTAAAGATTTTATTTTTATTCCTATTATTGTCACTTCGCACTACATTATCTAATAATATATTACTTGGTTTGTATCTCAGTAATAATTCATAAGATTAAGGAGTGACAGTTTGATAATGTGATGATGCATTAGTGCGACATAGTTTATAGTGTCATAAAGACGAATTAAGATAGCAAGTTTAGATTCTGTTTGTTAACTATACCTGAGTTTTTAATACCTACCAAATGGATTCGCTCTAAACAAAACATATTTCTACACCTTCAAAAAAACTAATGAAAACTGTTAGTTTTAAAGTGTTATTTTTTTACCTAAGATTTTCCCCACTCTAGGAATTTGTCCTGTATCGGGGTGTATCATCTTCTTCTATATTATTATTAATTATATATATATATTATATATAAATATATAAAAGGCAAACTGAATGATTACTAATCAAGCCACAGCCCAGACCGCTTGGCCTAGAGACTCCAAATTTGGAACATAGGTTCCTTATGAAGCGTAGGGGAGCACTAAGAAAGGATTTTTGGAAATTCGGCCTTTAAGGGGGTAAAAAGGGGGGGGGGGAAGTTTGTATGAAACTCGGTCATTTCTGAAGCTATATCGATGAAAATTGGAATATAGCTATTTGATAACAAATAAAGGATGATGTGTTTCAGGATTTTTGGAAATTCGCCCTTTAAGGGGGTAAAAAAGGGGGGAAAGTTTGTATGAAATTCCGTACATTTTAGTATCTGGTTGGTTATTCCGTTGAAAATTAGGCACGATTTGTTAAAGGGGGTAAGGGGAGGGCGTGGGGGGTGGGTAAAGTGGGCGGTAACGGGGGGGGGGATGAAATCAGTTAATTTTATTATTTGGTTGGCTATTCGGTTGCACACTAAGCATCATTTGTTAAAGGTGGGTAATGGGAGGGCTTAGGGGGGGAGGTAAAGTGGAAGAGAGTAACAGGGGGGGGGTTAAATCAGTTAATTTTAGTATTTCTTTAGAGCTATATCTATGAAAATTGGCATTTAGCTATTTGACTACAAATGAAGGCTGACGTGTTTTAGGATTTTTGGAAATTCGCCCTTTAAGGGGTAAAAAAGGGGGGAAAGTTTGTATGAATTCCGTAAATTTTAGTTTTTGGTTGGCTATTCGGTTGCAAATTAAGGACTATTTGTGTACAATCTTACGTTAATCTATTTTGATATATTTACCTTTTTAGTACTTCATGTATAACTAGATGGCGTTGTTAGTTTTTGTGAATCACGCTATGGTTACGTTACCTCGAATACTATACAAGGTGTTAAAAAATCAACTGCAGTAATTTCGTGTGCGTACTCGGTATCAAAAACCAAGTAATTCAAAAAAAAAAATTTTTGTTCGAGCATTTTTTTCAAAAAAATGCTCGAAAAAAATTTATTTTATTAATTTATAGCCTGTGCCGATGTCGCCCATATTCATGAAAAGCCGACGTCATGGTTATGCGAAAGAGCCATTCTGACGCCTAAAAACGAGCAAGCAGCGGCAGTTAACGAAATTTTGCTCAAATCTTTTGATGGGGATGAAAAAATGTATAGCTCGATAGAAACAGTGATCCATAAAGATGATGCCGTTCACTACCCTTTAGAATTTTTAAATACTTTGAACCCGCCGGGGCTCCCAAGCCACAAAATTATTTTACATATCAATACACCCGTGATGCTACTTACAAATTTAAAACCACCTAAGCTTTGTAATGGCACTAGACTACAAGTTAAGGCATTGCATTGTAATATAGTAGAGGCACTAATATTGACCGTGCCTGGTCAAGGAGAAAGAGTGTTTATACCGTGCATTCCACTGATTCTGAATGATCTTCCTTTCGAATTCAAAAGATTACAATTTCCGTTAAAAGTATGTTTTGCCATGACTACTAACAAGTCACAGGGGCAAACTCTGAAATACGCAGGTATAGATTTAAGACAAGACTGTTTCTCTCATGGCCAATTTTACGTGGCATGCTCACGTGTTAGCTCACCTAATAACCTGGTTATACTGTCACCTGATAAAATGACAAAAAACGTAGTATATAAAGAAATATTGTAAATTAGCAATTATTGTTACCCTACACTTCTAAACCTACCATACACCTACCCTAAACCTACCATACACCAACCCTACCCTACCCTACCCTACCGTACCTTACCCTACTCTACACTACACTACACTACATTGCACTACACTGCACTACACTGCACTGCACTGCACTGCACTACACTACACTACACTACACCTACTTTATACCTACACCACACTTCCTTAACCTTCCCTGAACTTAGTTTCGGGAGGTTCCTGTGTCTGGTAAGGAGAGAAGAGACGCCTGGGTGTCACCACTGCGAAGATCGCCCGGAGGACACGGTGGAGCATACGGTGCAGGACTGCCCCGCTTGGGCAGAGCACCGCCGTGTCCTCTCGGCGGCGATAGGCGGCGCGAGAGGTCTCTCTCGCGCCCGGCATTGGCCGAAGCCATGCTGCGGGGCGAGACGGAGTGGGAAGCGGTCGCCTCCTTCTGCGAAGCAGTCATGCTCGTGAAGGAGGAGGCGGGCCGCGTGAGGGAGAGTACAGTGTCCTCCCTCCACCCCAGCCGTAGTGGTAGACACCCACGGCGTCGGACGTCGGCAGATGATCTCCGGCCACCGTAGGCGCGGGCATGCGGGCGGCGAGTAAAGGGACAAGTCGCCACCCGACCATACCGACCGCCCGGGTCGACGGCGCGTTGTGTTCCACGCGCGCCTCAAGGAGTGTCAGCATGATGACGGGGCCCCCCTCTAGAGGGCTAAAGCCTGCCGAGGTCGCGGGACTTATCTCATTACCGTGACCCCGGGACATAACGGGCTATTGAAGGACACCGTGGATTTTAGTCAGTACAAGTCTGACAGTCCCTCCCGCCCTGCCCGGGGTGGGAGGACTCATTTGATTAATTTACCACGATAAAAAAAAAACCTTCCCTGAACTTCCACGATTTTTTAAGACTAAAATCAGCCAAATCAGTTCAGTCTTTTGCAAGTTAAAGCGTGACTAACGAACAGCTATCCATTTTTATACCTCACTTGCTGAGCCGGCAGACGTTGTCCTGCCCAGTAATCAATCCTACACCTACCCTACACCTACTCTACACCTACCCTACACCTACCTCCCTACACCTACCCTACATCTACCCTACCTACCCTAGGTGTTATTCTGGATCTTCAGCTACCTACATACCAAATTTCATCGTAATCTGTTCAGTAGTTTTTGGGTGAAAGAGTAAAAAACATCGATCCATTCACACTCATAAACTTTCGCCTTTATAATATTAGTAGGATATAATAATAATAATAATAATAATAATAATATTCCACAACTATCACACAACGCCATCTAGTCCCAAGCTAAGCAGAGCTTGTGTTATGGGTACTAGACAACTGATAAACATACTTATATATTTCTAAATACATACATATTATAGATAAATTACACCCAGACACAGAACAAATGATCGTGCTCATCACACAAACATTTGTCCTGGGTGGGAATCGAACCCACGACCTCCGGCATAGCAGTCAGGGTCACTAACCACTAGACCAACAGGCCAGTCTATAGTATATAGATATAGATTTAGTATGGAGATTCATTTATCTCCAAACTTAACGCGAGCAAAGCCGCGGGTTCAAGCTAGTTTATAAATATAGAAACTCACATACACAACACGCAGACCCGGAACAAATACTCGTATTGTACCGGTCGGGGATTGAATCCGCGGCACACTGCGCAGAAGTCGATCGTCCACCAATCGCTCGTCCACTGAAGTGAATATGAATATAGAGCATGTATCTGTAAGGAGTGATAATATTTAAGGTTTACAGACTATAAAACTGTATAACTTTCTGTACGAAACCCATATCGTAAACCACCGTGCCAAATAATCAGAAGTCCCATTCAAAACTACGATTTCTATTCTGTGAGTTTTATGAGTCCCATTGAGTTTAATGGTCAGTATTACACCACATGATTCGTACCGTAATTGGAAAATAAATTGCAAAAGCAGATTACTTTCCATTTCTAAAAATAAATAAAGTAAATAGTTCCATTTACTAAGGAAGATCATCCTTGTGAAAGCAAAAATACTTTATGCGTCCCAGTTGGTCGATACGAAATTCTTAGAAACTGAATTATCCACCGGGGAGAGAGGGTAAATAAAACCCACCCCAAAATAAATAGGGCTAACAACGTACACGTAGGCAATCATTTCGTTAAGAAAGTACGAGTCAAGTTATTTCTCTTGGGTGTCAGCGGGAGAGCGGGGAGGTTGGGGAAACTTAGACCACAAATCACTATTATGTCAACTAATAGTGGACCGTGAAAGCCTTTGCGTTTTTCGGGGTGCATAGATTACTTTAGTTTTATCAACTATATTTTTAGAGCCGTGTCGCGTATAAACATTACTTATTCAGTTTTCCCTCGTCTACTGCACTAAGAAAGCTGGGTGTTCCTCAATGATTTCGAGGGGTGTGCTCTGTCTATTGTTTCTCGCTAGTGGTGAGTTACGAGATTGGAAAAGAATAATGACACTGTTTTGGTGAAAAGTTTTTCCTGTACAGTAAAGACGTTTTGGGGTAGATTTTTTTTTCTTTCATAAATCTTACACGAAACTATAACTACACACTATACAATCACCATAGAAAATCTAGTTTCAATAAAATACATAAGGTCGAGAATCATTCTAAAACCAATAGTATAGTGAGAATGACTCCATTAACTGTAAAAGCTACTACGTTAACCTAATAATAGTTGACCTAGTAGTGTTACCTGTTAAAATGGAGCAGGTTTAAGTTGAACTATAATTACCCTTCCGTCGTTCCCGCGGGACTCGATTAGAATGAAGCTAGGAAACGGCGAATGAGCTGGAGATGACTTGAAGCTGCAATATTAATTTTAATAAAATTGTTGTCGGTTTACTTGACCCTGCTAAATGCAAAAGTGTGTTAGTTTGTTACGATATCACATCTTAATTACTGGACAGATTTTAACGAATTTTGAAACGGAAAAACAAAACAATAAAAACGATTAAAAACAACTTTTTTCTGAAGAAAAATAAATAAGTTTTATGTTGACAATTATTAGAAATATTATGTTGTGTGTCCCATAACTATTCCAAATAGGCCCAGTTCATCAAAATGTCGGGCCAGTGTCCGCTATCAACCTTTGAAGTAAACATTAAAATGGTTAAAGTTACTATCAAAAGACATTTAGACATTTAGTGGAAAATTTTATTGTCTTACATACCATATCCATTTCCTCACATTTCTAAGATCATCCTTCGACCCCGTACGTCAGTTTCCTAAGTGACACAAATAGAGTAGCATCTCTGCATACGGGCAATATAAAACGTGCTCGAAAACTTATTACTTCAGATATTGCCACAATACTGTATCATAACGCTAGATTTCACGCCACACTGAATTTGAGGATAGTAGTGTTTAAATAAATAAAAGTCATTTCGTGTGTTATTTTCGGAAAGACATGATATCAGTGTCACGTTGGATTATAAAAATGAAGTTTCGTGTTTATTATCATTTTCTTTTTGTTTAAGTGTGACAAGGAGAAAATACCTCTGCAAATGCGGTTCGAGTTTGAGCATTTTATTCGGTGTTTATTGGTAATCCTAAGTTTGAAAATATGAAACTTATACTGGTACGAATAATGAGTCTTTTATATAGTAATATAGTAAAGTGGAAGAAGTAAGGAAAAAAACCGCAACATAGTTTCATATTAAAGCCGCTGCAAAAAGAATGCAATTTTGCTGCAAAAACGCTTTTCCCTCGGCAAACCCGGAGTACAAAGTTACCCAACTTCCCCTTGACTTTGCAATGAAAAATATTACATAGTGTCTCAGCTGCACATCTTATACAAGTCGTTAAAATGGACCAGGGGAGAAAGGGGTTATTATGATCCCTGGCCGATGAGTACCATTATAACTTTTATGTGAGGTCCCTTTAATAGTGCTTTATTATTTAATGTCGTATTTTGATGGATACGTTCTCAGTGTGGTTGATTGTGGCCCTAAAATGTTTCGTGGAAAATTAATGAGTTTTGTAGACAGTTATAGGCTGGTATCACTATTTTATGAGATCACTGTCGTCGTGCTACTGTCGCGTCGTTTAGTCTGTACAATTAAATAATGCTGTCTCATTATATCAAGCTTGTAACCCTCAAAGGGTTAGGCAAAAAATCAAGATAATAATAATAATCATATTTTACAGTCTATAGGTAGGTACCTAAAACAAATAAAAAAAAATGTATTACTAACAAGTCAAAACAGTCAGGTCATAAAGTTGCAGACTACACACAATACTGTATTTTCATGCGTCGCGAATTCTCCATCTCAAGTTTTTTTTTTTAACTAATATTTTTGTGTTCCGGTAAAGTTATTCCTATATTATTACTGTAAGTAATAGTATTTTATAAACGTTATAACATTGTAATAAACGCATAATTTAACCTGTCGCATAAAAAAGCAAAACTGACACTGTGAACATGTTAACCCCCTGACTGATTGAAGTGACGTCCGGTTATTTTTCGCAGATATAACCTCATTAATAACACGCATAGCGGCTTCTGTTTATTCTTATTCAAATTATACAACATATTTCATATAATAATATAAAGTATATTTTTGTGAGTTTTTTTTCCGTGACGTAAGTACTCGTAAGTATTTGCTAAATCCCATTAATTCCCAATTTTTATAAATTTGATCAGAGACCTGATCGTAGATAAAATTTAATGAAAATATTGCGAAGAAAAAAACCGAAATCAAGACTTAAAATGGTTGATATCATCAAATAGAGTCGAAAATTTCGACAAAATACGCCAAGAAATATGTTCCTCTATTCCAAAGTAATCCTAAAACATTTACAATATATTCGCAGACCCTTTGCTTCGCTTTCGTAAAATAAAAAATCCCGATAGTAGACATCCGGTCGGGATTTACTTAGTTACGTAACCGCTACAGAGTGTCTTATTTTCTCAAACCAGCGTACCGGGGACCGCATTAAAGAAGCTTACACAAGTGTATAGCTTGCATTGTAGGGACTCCATATGTTATCCTTGAAGGAAATATATCCTAAAACTTTATCTCCCTCACAAATTGACTTGGACTTTCGAAGTTTTATTCATCTTTTTTGCCTTTCATCGGGTATTTCGGTAGGGTTCGTGTGTAGGTTGAAAATATTTGGATGCTCGAGTTCGGTGAAACTTTTATGGATAAAATAACTCACTTAAAGTAAAAATGACGACAATCTACGACAAAGAATAACAAGCATTCAAAGTCTCCAATCCAAGAATTTGTTGAAAAATCTTAGAACCCACAAAGAACATAATGTATAAAATAAATAAACTATTCGACAATCAATAAACAATTTACACAGTCCTTCGCTTCTGCTCAAGCTTTTCCACTTTAAAATATAAACACGGTGTTTATTCTTTCCGATCCAGCTCAGCAAATTTTCCAAGTCCAATTCCGTCCAAACCAATAAATTCTTAGCGTCCTTACTAAACCGTAAAGCTAGTATAGCGAAGTTGGCGGACTCCTTGCTAGACATAGCGTGGCAGACGAGTTGGAAGCCACAAATTGCTCAGGGAACTTACCTCTGTTCGGTGACTGACAGGAACTTTGTGTCGCGCAGTTTACTTAAGACTTTAATGAATACCTACGGTTGCTTAGATCATTTACGAGTCGGGCTAGTTTAGTTGGTCTGTCTTGCTCCCTTATACGGCGTCCAAAGCCTTTGTTCTAACTCACAACTTATGTTTCGTGGGAAGGATTATTATTATAAAGTAAACGTACGTTGAAAATTAGGTAAAGTTGATTAATTAAATAATTTTGTTACGTTTTCTGTTTATTATTTGTCTTGGAAAAATATAGATTTAGGCTTGTAAATAAAGTACACGAACACGCTAAATTAACGCGAATACGTGCCGTTATAACTACAAATATATTAATAACAGGGAAGTTTTGAGTTAAGTAAGCATGAGATTAATATTTAATGTAATGCGTCTTCTCGAAAATAAAGTAAATTCAACGTTAAATAAATAATTAACCGCAAGCGAAATGCCGTAAAGCTCTTTTAAACTGTTGGGTAACTTCATTAAAGGGCATTAAACTTTTGTTACACATGGGATCAGACAAATTAGGGCTTTGATGTTGCTTCAAAAGACTTCCCGTTATTTTTCACAGTTCATACGCACATGGATTAAGAGGGTTTTAGTTTTGCTATTAAATTAATGTAATTTGAAGGAATAGAAAATGTTATTAGGTTGTAAAGTGTTTAAAAGTTATTGTAATAAAGGTCATTCAAATATAAGGGTAGGGTAGGGAAGCCTAAGACGGGTAGCAGGACGCGTCGTCCCTATAAGGAGCCGCGTCCTGCACGCACGCATTCTCATTAGCAAGAACTACGCGTAATTTAAAATACATACCCGTTTTAGGCTTACCTCCCCTAAATAAAAATTAAGAAATAAACTTGCGCAGTGGTTGAGTGATTGACGGCAGGCCGGAACAAATATTATTTTGTATGATCTACAAATTGTTGTTCCTGATCTGGGTGTTTGTGTATTGAAGTTTATATGTTTGTTATCACAACAGCGATGCGGGAGAAAATCCTAAAGAGGGGCAGCGTTTTTTTTTACTTGTTCTTCAGCTGTAGGTACTTCTGTCAACCTTTTGCTGAATACCAAATGCTGACTCTATCACAGTGTCTCAAGACAAGGGTGTTTTGCCAGTGACGACATATGGCTCTGAAACGTGGTCTTTGACTGCTGGCCTTTTAGAGAGACTAAGAGTCACTCATCGAGCGATGGAAAGAGCTATGCTCGGAGTTTCTTTGCGGTATAGAATCCGGAACATGGATAAACGGCGAAGAACCAGAGTCACCGACATAGCTCGTAAAATTTGCAAGTTGAAGTGGCAATGGGCAGGCCACATCGCTCGTAGAACTGACAACCGATGGGGAAGAAAAGTTCTCGAGTGGCGACCACGGACCAGAAGACGCAGCGTGGGCAGGCCTCCCACTAGGTGGACCGACAACATCGTGAGGGTCGCGGGCAACCGATGGATGCAAGTGGCGAATTGTCGTTCGGCGTGGCGGTCTAAGTGGGAGGCCTATGTTCAGCAGTGGACGTTTTCCGGCTGATGATGATGAGTCTATCTACACTTTTTCGAATCTCTCCACCTTTGGTAGTTTTGTGCCATGACACTAAACCAGTTCCCAGTTCATCATCAGCCGGAAAACGTCCACTGCTGAACATAGGCCTCCCCCTTAGACCGCCACGCCGAACGACAATTCGCCACTTGCATCCATCGGTTGCCCGCGACCCTCACGATGTCGTCGGTCCACCTAGTGGGAGGCCTACCTACGCTGCGTCTTCCGGTCCGTGGTCGCCACTCGAGAACTTTTCTTCCCCATCGGTTGTCAGTTCTACGAGCGATGTGGCCTGCCCATTGCCACTTCAACTTGCAAACTTTATGAGCTATGTCGGTGACTTTGGTTCTTCGCCGGATATCCATGTTCCGGATTTTATCCCGCAAAGAAACTCCGAGCATAGCTCTTTCCATCGCTCGTTGAGTGACTCTTAGTCTCTCTAAAAGGCCAGCAGTTAGAGACCACGTTTCAGAGCCATATGTCATCACTGGCAACACACACTGGTTAAACACCCTTGTCTTGAGACACTGTGGGATTTTCGATGAGAAGATATCACGTAGCTTCCCAAACGCTGCCCATCCGAGTTGGATTCTTCGGGCGACCTCTTTCTCGAAGTTGGACCTACCTAACTGAACAATCTGTCCAAGGTAAGTGTAATGGTCTACAACTTCGAGAGTATCATCGACTTCATCATGACGACCAAGAAGCGAATATTCAGTGATGTCTCTGTGATCGCCAAGGTGAAAACCGGTAGCGATCACCGAATCGTCAGAGGCACATTGAATATCAATGTGAAGCTTGAAAGGTCTCGTCTGGTGAAGTCCACGCTCCGACCTGGTCCTGCCCACATCCAGAAACCCGAAGACTTTCAACTCGAACTGCACAATCGCTTCCAGTGCCTAACCGAATGCGAAACTGTGGACGAGATTAACAATGGGTTGGTGGAAACTGTCCAAGCTGTGGGGTCCAAGTTCTTTAAGACCCCGCGCCGCAATAAGCCTCAAAAGCTCTCGAACGGAACCATCAAGTTGATGCAAGACCGGGCCGAGATGAGGCTGCAATCTTCAGCTGACATGTCGGAATATGGCAAACTCAATAGACGAATCTCTAAATCAATGCGACGTGACCTGCGTGCCTATAGTGCGGCACGGTTGCTTCCCAGTTGCTTCTGAGTATTATAATAAGGCTGAATTTTCAATTTTTAACCAACTTAAGTAGGTACTTTAATAACGTTTATAAATAATAATGCCTCTATCCCAAGTATAAAAGTCACTGCACAGAAACACAACATTCTTGTTCATGAATTACTAACTACAAGATGCAACGATCGATGTAAGAGTAAAAATGGAAGCCACTGGTGTTCTGTTCTTACAGCGCCACATCACATCCCACGAGGGAACTAAACTGACGTGAAGATATTATACTTTGAAATCAATTTCTCTTCAGCATATCAGGGGTTGTTAACCCTTCTTCGCATAGAGGGTGATTCAAAACTTGTGCAAGCGCCCTGAGAGTAATCAAAGAGATCAGAGTAAACATGAACTTAGACTGTCATGCGGGTACGTATGTATTTCATTAATTACTATCCTGCATATGTTTGTCTCTTTGAATTTGTTTAGTACAAAAGCTTTTGAATTTAACAAACTGAATCTAACAAGATAATGTGATTATTTATGTAGGTGCATTGTTCATTTTTAGGTGGATTTATTATTTGTTTAGTTCATTACTGTTCTCTGGACAAAGGGCTGAGTTTTTTTATTAAATTCGGTTTTATTAATTAACCTTTATGTAAAAGCGAACAAATATGAAATACTATAACAAATTGCATTAAAAGATCTGGACGTCCTTCTTTAAGTTATCATTCTATGAAAATAATAAGGACGTCCAATAGTAAAACAGCCTTACCAAACATGTTTTTTTTTAAACACATAAACTTAATTCCATAAAACACAACTACGAGAACCTACACAGTCAAATCTGTTGACTATGTATTTCAAAATGAAAACACGCGCATGCACGTCATCAGAAGCAAGTCACACTACCTTTTTTTTTGGGGTGTTAAAATCATCAATTCAGGTCTCCCGCCCTGGGTACAGTGGTAGGGACTGTCAGAATCTACACACTAAAAATCACTGTTCCTTTTTTTATTATTTTTTTATTAATTTGTTTTTTCATTAGTATTTATAACTTATAAACTAAGCCTCACAAAACCGTTCTAATGATTTGACTGTGGGGTCGGTGAATCTATGTAAACACTAATAATTAATTTATTACATTTCTTACTTAAAACTGAGAGCAGTGGTGGCCCAGTGGTATCGGCCTCGACTTACGAGTTGTAGGTCGTGGGTTCGAACCCCGTCAGGCGCATTACTTTGTGTAATTCATTTCAACAACACTGCTCTCAAAACGATGAAGGAAAACATCGTGAGGAAACCGGCATGTCCTAGAACCAAAAATTCGAAGACATGTGACATCTACCAATCCGCACTGGGCCCGCGTGGTACATTACGGCCTGCTCCCTCTCACAGAGAGGAGGCCTGTGTCCCAGCAGTGGGAACATTTAAAGGCTGATGATGATGATGATTACTTAAAACTAATTTTAACTAACGGTAGCACTTTCACACTTTTGTAAATAATGTCTTTTTAACTTATTTTTAAAACTATTTCTATTCTTCACATGCTCTTTGCATTCCAGGACCACTGTATCCTGCTTAGACAGTCTTGCGACATGTCGCAATACCTGAGGTTGCTTACGGGGTAGTCCCTTTCGAAACTAAATAGTTTCGTTTAAGTTTGCGCACGTCCTAAGCTCTCGCTACGTTCATGCTTTACCTAAATCAATCTAAATCTGAGGTAAGCCCATAAAATCTCTGAAACTCATTTATTTATGAGACAGGATGCTGAGCTCTGTTACAACGCCAATTTCTGTAGTCATTCGCTATGCAAGACGATGTGCCCGCCGATACAGTGGCGCAAGGTTCAATGGAAGAGACTTCTTGGATGTTTCCAGATACAGGTTAAATACATAATACAACTACGCTTTAAAACATAATATTTGGAGTAATCGACAAGTACAGAAGATGAATAAATGATGTGATTAGAAAGGTAAAAAAATTAAAACATTTAGATACATTTTTTTAAAAGATAGTTGCGAAGTCGTGTGTAGAAAGTGACTGAAAGGCGCCTAAATCGAAATTTGCCAAGGCAGACGTCGTCGGCGCGTTGTGTTCCACGCGCGCCTCAAAGAGCGTCAGCATAATGATGGGGCCCCTCTCTAGAGGGCCAAAGCCTGCCGGGGTCGCGGGACTTATCTCATTACCGTGACCCTGGTATGAGACAGATGGACACCGTGGATTTTAGTCAGTACAAGTCTGACAGTATGGGGTGAGAGGACTCATTTGATGATTTTACCACGCAAAAAAAAAGGCGGACGTCGTGGTAGTGGCAATGCCAGCAGGTTCTTCAGAAACGTAATGTGTGTTGCACCAGTTACCGACGTGTGTATGACCATAGGAATAGGATAAAAAATACAGTTTTTGTCTTATATTGGAAAAGTATGAGTTTTTGGACGTGTGTGCGTATGCTACAGTTTGTAGTTAGTGGTAGCCACAACTCAGCAAAGAGTGGCCGTCACAACCCACCGTCGTAACATTTCAAATTGTTTTAGGAACTCTGCATTTTATTTTCTGCATCCGAGCCACAAGCGACACATTGTGACATAGTGGCTGCGACACTGCATCTAGTTGACCCATAAAATGATATAGTGGGTTTAAATGTTGTTAGTATGTTATGTGACCACAAATGGTATTTTTGTTTTCAATCTGCTCTTTCTCATTTTTTATACGAGAGGGTCTCCTCTACGGCATATAAATGCCTCTCTACGTTGTTTACTTTTTTAGCGTTCTTTTACAGCCAGGATCTCCTTAAAACTACCTCGCAACCTTCGGGCCAAACAGCGATAAGGGACGCGACGATACAATCTGCAATAAGTAATTTATTTTTATTTTTTCGATTAGTTGTAATTGGGTTACAATGGGTTCGATTCACGGATAAGCTTAGTATCATCATCGTAATTATATCAGCCGTACGACGTCCACTGCTGAACACAGGCATCCCCTATACATTTCTAATAGGACCGGTCGAAATCGAGCATCCAGTGTGATCCTGTGCTCTAAACTAAGTATATTAGGTTGGAATTACAGAATCCCTTGTGAAATTTAAAGATTTCTCACTTGTGTGTTACTGAGAAAACTTTATAAGGGCAAGTTGCGTGCCTAATTGTCGAAATGAGGTCATACTATACTCGTAAGTCACTGCTGTTGAATATCTCCAGGGATTTTTGTGGTGGTAAAAACATTGAACGAGTCCTTCCACTTGCGCGGGCATGCGGGCGGCGAGTAAAGGGCAACTCGCAGCCCGACCATGGACCATGCCCGGGTCGACGGCGCGTTGTGTTCCACGCGCGCCTCAAAGAGCGTCAGCATAATGACGGGGCCCCCTCTCTAGAGGGCCAAAGCCTGCCGGGGTCGCGGGACTTATCTCATTACCGTGACCCCGGAACATAAAGGGCTATTGAAGGACACCGTGGATTTTAGTCAGTACAAGTCTGACAGTCCCTCCCGCCCTGCCCGGGGTGGGAGGACTCATTTGATGATTTTACCACGCTAAAAAAAAGTCCTTCCATTTTTTGAGGACCGGAATTAATTGTCAGACTCTTACTGTTAAAAGCCCACCTTATACCTTCGACTGTCATTTGCGTTCTAGGTTTGCTTTAAGATTTTCCCGTTTATCTCTCCAGGAATAACATACGTGATCTCGGCATCTGATATCATAAACATAAACCTAAACCGTCTTACCACAAAAAAGTTAAACATCTGTTGAACATTAAATTTGTCTAAAAAACTGACAACGTCAAAACGGCTTTTGGCGTTGTATAAAGGTCGTTTTGCAGTTATCCCTTTTTATACAACTGTTTAACAGTTTCAGATGTTTAACTTTTTTGTAAGACAGGAAGTGTTCAAGATGCCAGTTCCAGCATCCTTTGCATCAAGCAGTGTCACCACAGGATCGTCTGATTTAATATGCATCCAAGGTGTCCAAGAGGTTCAACGTTTTAAATTGGCTCACAGCTCTGAATACCAAACCTTAGTTTAATTACATTGTCCTCTACGTTGTACAACTAGTAAATTAGTTAAGTGAATTTAAGAAATTAATTAGTGACTGCCGCTTTGCAGAATAATTTGTTTTGTAGGTCTATTTTGTTTGAGTTTATTTGTTTGAACACTGTATTGGTATTCAAATGTTTAAATTGTTCAGTTTTATTGTGTTTCAATGAAAATCTTAAATTAGCATTTTTGGGTTGTCGCTGTGGCTGACCGATTCACTGCTGCGTGGCGTGTCGCGGATTCGATTCCCGCACAGAACAAGTATTTCTGTGATCTACAAGTTGTTGTTCCGTGTCTGGGTGTTTCTGTTTTGAAGTTGAAATGTTAATGCACCTAAGATACATGAGAAATTCCTAGTGTGGGGCAACGTTTTTATACGCATATTTATAAAACGTTAAAACATACTCGTAATATTACAGACTAACAAATAAAGCTAATTTAAAAACAAAAATAATAATAGAAGCACAAAATCGGCGTCCGAAATCTATTTTCATGGCCATGCCCAATTAACGTTTATATTTCCATTTCAAATGAAATTGGAACACTTCAATAGCTTTCAAAGATCAAATACAAAAGCAATTACAAAATGTTTAATATTTCAAAGAAAGCTGACTTTTAGTACAAATAAACACTTTATTGTGACAATTAGCGATACTCAATTCAGTATAGAGCTACGAGCGTAGCAATAAATCTCGTAGCCACGTAGCCGCGTAGCTCGTAGCACTTCTACGTGTCTACGATGTCTCAAATACTTAGTTTATTTTAACACTCCACGGCGAAAGCGGACCAAATAAGCTCCATTCTGTTGGTTACGTGACGTTGAAAACTTTTATTACTTTTTAGGTTCGAAATATAAAAATAAGTGGGACTCTAAAAATGAAAAGGTATTTTTAGAAGTGAATTGATGAAGTTTATATTGAAAGAATGGCGTGACACTTCAAATTCAATTTCACAAAATGATATTTTAAGAATGGTGAAGTTTTTTCGACAGCTTTATAAACTGTAAATCATAACTCCCTTCGACGATTGGTAGAAGCAATTTCTTCTTAAAATTTTAATAAAATTTGGAGCACTTCTGATAAAAACATAAATCAGTAAGATAGCTGTTAGCAATAGCAAACAGTAAACGTAAATCAAGTAAGATTCTCATTTTATATAGACCGTAAGAACATTAACTATTTAAGTAGTAATAAAAGTCTCCTTATGTCGTCTGTACTGAGCAATACAACTGGGAATACACGGTCACAAATGCCTATCATCAACTTTATGTGTAACTAGTGAACCTTTGTGACTTTACCTGTCCATAGACTAACTAGAAAAAAGTTATTTTGGGAAAAAGTCAATTATAAAGTAGAAAGTACTGTTAGAATCTTGAATTTAAAGTGTATTTGCTCTTGCGGGCGGCGAGTAATGGGTGACTCGCTGTCTAACCATGTTCCATGCCTGGGTCAACGGCGCGTTGTGTTCCACGCGCGCCTCTAAGAGTGTCAGCATTATGACGGGCCCCCCTTCAGAGGGCCAAAGCCTGCCGAGGTGGCGGGACTCACGAATTACCGTGACTATGGAACGTTAAGGAGTATTGAAGGACACCGTGGATTTTAGTCAGTACAAGTCTGTCAGTCCCTCCTGCCCTGCCCTGGATGGGAGGACTCATTTGATGATTTTACCATGATTAAAAAAAAATGTATTTGCTTTTGCTCTCAATCTAGCCTAGAAGCCATGATGAGACCTAAGATGGACGAAGCTTATCTAGAAGGAACCGAAACTCCTACGCTAAAGGAATACAGTAAAAACTGTTTGGCTGACTCTGACAGGATAGTGTTCGAGTCAGGAGGCTTTAGTGAGGCCTATTCCCACTAATGAGATCGCTCTGACGTCACCGCAGGTTACAGGTACAATGTACCCTTCCTCAGGGCGGACCTCTAGGAGGCCATCTTGATATTGATCTTTGTCTGTAAACAAGCAACGATTAAATTTGCCTACTCGAGTCTTGGATTTTGGATGGCAAATCAGAAACAGCCGTTAAAGAAAACTGATCAGGGGTACTACTAAGCACGAAACCCATAACTTTGGCTAAAGTTTCGAGCGTTTCCTACTCTTTATCACTTACGGACATATAAGATTAGTTAATGGTACGAACTAAAAAATTATGACAACATGATTGGACAGTTATACCGACTCCCCATGTGTTCCTGTCCATGTGTCAGAACTTTTTAATTCAAAGCTGATAGGGTAGTAGCATTTAAAAGTTTTGAGTTACTTTCGTACGGGCCAATATCTGCGTTGACGGACTAAGAGAGTCGACCCCCAGGCTTGAATTCTTCTTCGTCGTGTCGATGATTGCTTTAAATTATGTGTTTCGACCAAAACTCTGCCACATTGATGGCGTTGGTGGTGGCCTCGGACTGTTCCCTTAGAGTGCAGGTAGAGTTACAAAGAGTACAGTTGAGAAGGTGGGCCATCGTTTGTGATGAGGCTCCGCAGTCGCACTTTTCTTCATCAAAGTACCCCCACCGGACCATATTGTGTTTGCAGCGACCAACCTGGCTTCGCAAGCTGTTTAAGGTCTTCCAAGTAGGCCATGGCAGTTGGTGGCCTGCTGATAGCCTTGAATTGAAACACAATGTTCAAAGTGCAGTAGAAGGTATTGTCATATAACCAGGTGTACAACACGCTCTTTAAACAAACATCCAACCAATTTGCCACACCACTAATTGAGGGACGGATTCGGACAGAAACTCGAAGACACTGTTGTCTTACCAAGGCCCGTACGATCAATAATTCAAACGTTCGGTGTGTACGCCGCTTTACCGTGCCGCGTCTAATCCGTATTTATTTCCCCAAAACAGCGGAACAGCTGGCTACAGTTTGCGTCCCGGAATTTATGTCCGTGCTCCTTGCGTCCCTGGGAAACACGTACGGCGGGGGTGGATTCCTGTGTCGAGAGATATATCTTGTGTGATAGTTTATCGAACGTTTTTTTTTACATTTTATTTGATAATCAATGTATGGTGGAAATATGTGGTTATATTTCGCCCATAAGTGATAAATGCGTGAGTTTACGCATGTATGTTGTAACTGATTGATCCAGGTCTCCCTCTGTGGTACTATCAATGTGTCATGCATGTGTGTGTTTCCAGCAATTAAAAGTCAGTATGCTGTCTCGGAACATCTTTAAGAAATTTGTCGAAGGTCTCAGGACAATGTATTTCACTGTTCCAAAAATTAATTCATTTTCATGAACTGATGCCAGTGTGACTGTCTGTCAAGTACCCTTGTATTAATAACAGGATATGTTATTTATTTTAAAATCACCACGTGACGTCGAGCGCCTAAAGTCATTAAGTTTGTATTTTATTTGATGGTTTGGCACTTCCTTGTGATAAATAGCTTTTTGAAATACCCATTGCTTTACTGCAATAGCAGCAAAAACTATTGACTAGGGTTGAATTCTAAAGAAACATTCTTACAAATTATCTTATATGCACATATGTTAGCAATAAACGAGTCACGGACGAACACTCAATTGGGCCCTTAAAACAATTTAAAGTTACGAATTCTAAGAAAGTTAGAGATCTTTCAAACCCAAATGGTCATTATTCATTTGTGCACTTTAAAACAAAGGAGATAAGTAAAAAAGGGATCCCATAGACCGTGAGAGCTTTGCAAGACGTGGAGCAGGTAATTGACGGTTGGCGGAGAGGGACACAGATGATTTCTGAGGACAGTTGGTTCGAGACCCTCGAGGGTTGCACACGGGTGCTCCAGGATAAGATCGGGATAGAGAGTTGGGTAGAGTCCGTCTGGGAGACCGGGTGCAGAATTACTGTATTTGTTTGTATTGTTTGATTAAGTCAAAGATTAGTAGTTAAAGTAAATCGAGTATTAGTGGTCGGTGGAACGAGGGAAGACGAATCCAGAAGGCGACCTGATGATGGTGATCCTACGGGTGGTATTTGAGCAGAGTCTGTAAGTAGATTATAGACTAATTCACTTCAATAAGCACTTGGTAAGTGTTAATTATAATTAACTTTATAGTAGCAGTTTGGAGGAGACGCAGGATGGCTGTTAATAATCATTTATTTCAGTTTGGCGGAGCGGAGCCTTCACGTTATTATATTTTGTATTATCATATTATATATTACTTGTCCTAAGTCCCTGTTCCGAATCTTCACAGTAATTAGTCATTGGCGGATGGTTAAAGGGCACGGGGAATGCCTTTCGTTACACTTAGTACAATGACTCACACGCCAATGACTCTTGACGTATATTGACTTTTACTGGACGAATGTACCACGTATCAAAGGCTGAACCATGTTCTTCATTCAATTATTATTATTCAAATTATTCTTTCGACCAAGCTATTATGTGCCGGTGACTGGCATTAGCAACTATAACCGACATTGCTATTTGTTTAGCAAAATAACCAAATGCTATTGATGATTACTGTCTCCCTACAGCCTAGCCCAGAGACATTGCGAGTGGTTGATGGATGTACATTTCCAGGCTGGGGGTAGGCTTCACCAAGTACTGGATTATCATTTGGATAACTCCGTTCCAAGGAACGCTAGATTTAGCGGCTGTGTCTCGTTAAACGGCCGCTGGTAGGCCTATATCTGAATCGTCACAATTATTTAACGAGACACACCTGTCGATACGGGGCAGATTTAAATGTGAAATGAATGAAGTGCCGATGACATCCACTTCGACATGCAGCAATACAATCGCAATATGCTCTGTTACAGGCCGAGTCCTCTCGGTACGCTTGAGCAATTTGATATTATTAGAGAAAGGGGATAGGCAGCCGTAAGGGTGAATTATTTGAACGCGTGTATACTTCTATGGATATATAAAACTTGTCTTTCTCAATGGCAGTGAATTCACGACTCACTGCCTCAGGATCGGAAAGGACATGTAATACGTGCTTAGGAAACGTTCGCTGTTAGTGTTCGTAGCAAAGTCCTTCGTAGGGTAATGCTGGTAGGACTAACAGTAAACGTACGCCGAGTAAACGTTGTAAAGCAATACCATGTTGAGTACATGGAATCGTTTGCGTTTGCAGAGCGGCATTTAGTACACTGGAGTCAAACAAGTTAACGTAACTGTAATCAACTAATCTTTCAAGCGCAAGCGTAACGTTTCCCTATCACATTTCTATATTATTATCTTTGCTGTCCTCTTGTCTTACTAGCTTCATAATCCTTATTGGTTTGTTTTATCTGACTTGATGTTATTCATGTATATTATATAACTGAGAACTCTCAGCACTAACTTACTTTGGTCCCCTCCTCTTTGTTGAGAGTTCAGTCCTCCATGTCCCGGCGGGGGCCCCAGTATGTCATTGGACGGGGGCCACGGCGAATAGAGCGGCGAGCGGGGCTCTATCGCTGCCCCTTCGGGGGCACCATCCTCATATTATCCACTATATTTATGTAACTTAAGAAAAACGAAAATTTTATCAGCCTAGGGTAATTTATGAACAGTCACACCAGCCTAGTTCTATTGCTGGTTAATAATTTTCTTTCACTTTTGAAGCTTGAAGGTGGAATTCTAGCAACCGACCTCCCATGGCACAGGTGCCTATTTATCAAATAATAAAAGGTGGAACTGATTCCCATGCAAAGTTTCTAAGTAGACGAGTTAACCCGTAGTAAAAAAGATAAGATGTAACTGGTCCCGGGGCCCAGTTTCAAAGTGAACATGTCTTCTTCTTCCCTACATTTCTATTAACACCATTTCAGTAGTAACTTTCTAGCCATATCATCATTCGTCGTTACTTTGGTCTTTCTCGAATCTTATACTCAAATTATAAGAAGCAATAACATTCGCATAACTTTCACGAAGTCGAATACTACCATAATAGACCCCCACACCTACAAGTAGACAGTGAGTGCGGTTCTATGTTTTGCTTATATTGTAACTGTCGAGTCATCTGGCATGACACGACTGAGCCGATAATGCGTAACCTACATGTCAGGATTACGCAACGCGTAAACTTTTCACTTCAGTACATTTACCGAGCCTAGATACAGATTTGGAAGTACTAAGAAGAGATTTTCGTGGAAAGTATTAAAGTTCTGGATAAAATGTTTGGTTAGACGCGTGGTATTTGGATGCCGTATTATTCTGTGTGTGAGAAAATTTCGTAGTAGTGAAGCGGTTGAAGAACGCCTTATGTGGATGGTATAAAGGTTGTTTTATGAGGTGAAATAAGTCCGAGTATTTATTATGAACTTTAGTTGGAGAATAGTTTCATACTTTTTATAAAATTCTCAATAAGAACGTAAAATTTAATGTAAGATGTTTGTATCTTTACGATGAATTGATCAAGTTTAGTTTGTGTTCAGGTCATATTACGAATCTATTCATAAAGTTTGAAAAATAAATGGTTGCAAACAGACACTCTTAGATTGTCAAAAGACAAAGAATAATACGAATATGTGGAGCAACATTCCCAGTCTTAAGACATAATAACTATGAAAGTACTGTAGTTTTAATTGTGATAGCTATATGAAAAGTGTCTGATTTTCCTGATGCTTTTTGTTAAGGGTTTCCTTAGTTGTGTTTTACGACACCCGCGGGAGAAAAGGATGCGGTGTTCGTAATGGCGGAAACCACAGAGTATCATAATAAGTTAATTAACAGACAAAAGGGTCACGACTATATGACAATTGGAGTGGAAAGTTGATGTAGTGACAACTTGTTACTTTAGCAGAAGTAATTAAGTAAATAATTTTGGAAGTAATTACTTCCACTGACATTTGTGTTACTTTTGGATTATTAGCAGTTATTTTTGTCATTCATTCATCATTTATCCCAGTACTGGGAAACATGGCTCTTTTTTGTGAAAGAGAATGGTCCATATACCACATGGAGCCACTGCGGTATTGCTAATGTCGCATTTACCTTTGATAATTTCGACGGTACGTTTGGCTTAGTGACTGAGCGAAACTTCTGTCTTGAGTGTCGCGGGGTCGACTCCCACTCGGAACACAAATATTTGTATAACTTACAAGTATTTGTTCCGGGTCTGAATATAAGATGAGAAATATATATAATAATAATATATTTCTTATCTTTATTAGTTTATTGTTTGTAAATTCATTCACGACATGAGAATTTTTTAAGGTCTCAGTAACTTGGTGTCTTGGACATGTTACTTACATAAAAATTTTAGCCTTTACCTTCTCTCAATGAGAGCAATATTGCTGAAATAAACAACCCTAAAGCCACAACTTTTGTATGTTAAAGTCCATTCGAATGCATTTCCAACTTTTCTTTTTAAAACTCACCCACATAAAACTGCACCCCTTTTTTCCCCTCGTCTTCGATTCTTCCAAGACCACTATTTCCTAGCAGCACATAACTCAATGGGTAATAGATCGGTGCATTCATGGCTATCTGAAGACAACATTCTAATTTAAATAGTTTGTGGTCGCAGATAGGGTCGCTTCCCTCTCTATAAATCACTGCGAGGACCGCGGCCAAGCGTTTAAGAAGTTAAACTGAGACGTTCTGCTCTCATTCTTTTTATTAACTCGATTTGGGGCGGGTTTCTTTATTATTGTTTCTATAGTTGAAAAAAAAGAAGATTAAAAATCGAATGATGATGTAATAAGAACATTAGGTCAGAGTAAAGAAGTTAAGGGTCGCAGGGCTATCTAATTTGGTAACTGTGACATTGGAACGTAAAGGGCCATTGTGTGGAACACGATAGATTTTGGTCAGTACAAGTCTGATAGTTCCGCTCCATCCAGGGCTGGAGGACTGATTTGATGATTAACCCGATAAAAAGAGGGTAAAAAAGTTTTGTGAGGACGGATGGATGTTATTATTTACTAACTGACCCGGCAAACGTTGTTTTGCCATAAATTAAAAGTTTTATCTAAAAAATAAAAAAAAAAAATTAAGGGTGGACTACCCCTAACATTTAGGGGGATGAAAAATAGATGTTGGCCGATTCTCATAGATACCGGGTAAGCACAAAAAATTTCATCAAAATCGGTCAAGCCGTTTCGGAGGAGTATGGCATCGAAAACTGTGACACGAGAATTTTATATATTAGATTTAAACTTCATAATAATAATAATTTGTTTTATTTAAACAACAAAAGGTCCACACTGACATACAAACAAAAATCACATACACACAACAGAACAAAACAGAACAAAAAGGGTGTTAGTAACAATATTATCTTACTAGCCTATGTTAGGTATGATCATGATTTGACATACGCGGACTATTCTCACAAGGCATTTTCTACCAGTCAACCTTTGGGTTAAAAAGGAATATATTGTGATAGGATACAATATAAAATCTAGAAGAAACTTCAACTGTAAATTCTGATTGTTATTCTTTTAAGCAAAAATTACTCAACCGGTTTTGATTAGACTTGGCATACGGCTAGTTTATAACTAGGAACAACACATGGTATATTTTATTTAGCGATAGTACGGTTCCATGCGAAAAGCAGGACTACGCGGCGATGTTTATGCAGACATTGAAAGGAGGCCGCAGAGCCAAAATAAAACACTCCGCGGACTATCTGTCCTGGAACAATAAGGGCAATTGAAGGAACAGGGTGTATTTTTAGACAGTATCTGACAGTGCTTATCGTGAAGGACTCATTTGATGATTTTAACAAAGTAAAAAAAAACTAATTTACACGAAGTAATAATCTTAGTTCTCTGGACACCAATTACGATTAGATAGATATCGATTACTCAATATTATGTTACTGATGTCGTAATTATTGTCAAACAGTTGTTTGATATAATTGGAGAATTAGTTAAGCTTGATAAATATCAAATTACTATCTATGATATTAACATTACAAAAAGGTCTTCCTGGAAGACTATTACCAGATCTCAGAATATTGTGACATGGATGACCGATTGAACTTCAATTCCATAGATAATATAATTATATCAGTTCCGAACATATGAAACTATTCTACAACTTTCGCATGATACCGTTCGCATGTGCGTTCGGGTGCTGGTACGGATCTACTTGGTGAATATGAAATCCGTTAGTGTATCTGCGGTCACACACTGCGGTCACCGCGCGGACGAGCGATACTCACTGCGCGGAGCGGCGTTCACCGCATCCCCGCATGGAACAACGTCGAAATATTTGCTTGGTCGCCTCTATAAGACCTAGTGGTCATTAACAAATCTACTGCCCTGCGAACCTTTAAAACAAGAATTTCCAGATTTATTACCAGAAGTAGTAAAAGAACAAAGTAAACTGCAAAGGCAGATAAATAACAAACATAGTGAGGGATAGACAGAAAAAAAACAAACGAATAAATGAAAAATCCATTACCAGGATAAAGAAAAACACCTCAATAACACTCGATGTTCTCGATACAGAATCGATTACCAACGGTTTTAACAACACAAGGCAATACTAGAAATGTTCGAGTAAATGGAGAAACGTCTATAAGGAGACTACTCTGTAATTGCACTAGTGAGACTAATAAGGTAGGAGAGTATGTTGTAGTTTTAACGTAGCTAAAGAAGTGGTTACTTTACGTCTATATTTATATTAGAGAATAGGTCGTTCAGTGTCAATCTTGATAGATAGTTATCGTCAGACAAAAAAAAAAATTCATTGTGACTACGGGCCAAAGAAGTAAGTGCATGATGGTTAGAGCTTTTCGATTTAAAATTGGAACGAATACTTCTTCTTCTTATCACTTATCATCAGTTGAGACAGTGGTCATGTTAACAACTTGGTATATTTTTACCGACTTCACAAAAAAGGAGGTTATCAATTCGACCCGTATGTATGTAATATTATCAGAACTGCCCAGTTTTCATATATGTTAGTCTATATCAGCGTCTGAACAAATGTGCCAAATTTCATAATTGTATGTATGTATGTATGTAGGTATGTATGTATGTATGTTTTTATGTTTGTGCACGCATATCTCCGGAACTATAAGTTCGATTTTAGTATTTTTTGTTGTACTAGGTATTGTTCAACTTAGGGTACACTGCAAGTTTCATCAAAATCGGTTCAGTAGTTTTAGAGATATGGATGTTTTTATGTTGTGACGGATTACAAGATTAGTGCATATGTAAGAAAATTTTGTATTTTACAAGAATTTGGGTTGAATATGTAATAAATAAACTAAAAAGGGTAAAATAAAAACTTAAAAAAAAAGTACCGACTTCAAAACAAATACAAAGAAGTTTAAAATAACTTTTCTTTCGGAAGTCGGTGGCTTTGTTTTGTTGTGTCATTGACTATTGCCACCGACTTCCGAAAGAAAAGTTATTTTAAACTTTTTTGTATTTGTTTTGAAGTCGGTACTTTTAAAAAAAAAAGTTTTTTGGCAATAAATAAGTCCACATCAGTGATCAAACAGTTTTATTATAAACATGTGAGTCGCAGTAACTCCCGTGGAAAACTCAAAGGCATATGACTTTGCAGGCTCGCAAACACATACTGTATTTTACCATGAATCTTATACTCATTTTGGTATTAACTTATGTTGTTGAGAGTATTAAAAGTAATAGATTCAAGTATCAAGATTTAATTCAACCATTTCTGTATGCCTCTTTGGTCTAATAATCGCAAATGCGACTGATTCAATTACTTAGTCGGGCAAAGTGTCATTAGGTTTTAAGATTCGTTTCTCAGTTGCAGCCATGGAGTTTGAACCTGTGCACTGTGCTCGATTGATGTAAATAGGTTTGCCCGTATTAAATGGAATATAACTGGCGAAATGTATGGTATACCCATACCTTTAGGTACTCATCTGCCTAATACTTCAAGAATTCAGGCGTGATGTCATAAATGTGCATGCAAACCTTGGCTTCTATTTACTCACTGACCTACCAGTGCACATTTCACAATCACAGTAGCTGATACGTTAACGATCCTTACAAAGTTCTTTTGCGCATATACGTTCATACATTTGGATATACATGCACACCGGTCGCTAGTATTACTCGTTGATCCCCATATAAAGGTGGTATCAACGTATTAGGATTAGCAAGATACCTTAGTTACGCCATAAAACACATTCAAGTTGTTCAAACTTGTTGGGCAATAAAAACTTTACGCGTAAAACAAAAAATAAACTTCGGTGGTAACAGCTAAAAGTTAAACTGGTTTGTCATAAATCTTGAGATTTGATTGTGTCCATGTAATAGGTTGAAGTTTGATTAATTATGACATAGTTTTTCGTTATTACTTATAATACCTATATTTACGAAAAATTGCTTCTTTTACTAACCTACAATGCACAGCCTGTAATTTTGAACAGGAGTTCTTTATCTTCATCAAAGAAATTGAGCAATAAGGATATTTTTTTATAATCAGGCTATAAAAAGCTACCGCACAAGAGGACCGCATCACCCAGAAGAGCCTAAATAAAACTATAATACATGATAATGATTACCTACTCAAATTCCTGGAAAACATCGAAAAAACGCAAACATCTTTTATTTTTTCAAATCCCAACTTAATTAACATCGCCAACAAATCTCAACCAAACCCATTACAGTAAAATATACAACACCACTTCACTAACCCACTTCTCAAGTACACTCCACATTATAAGAAACCTATACGTTACGTTTTAAGCATCTCTATATAGAGCCCCAAGGAACGTTGCGCCTAATACATTACCCAACTTATGGTCCGCAGTGTGGCTATAAACCTCAGAACGTATAGAAACTATTGAACACAAAGAACCACTGGGAATACAGACTTTGGAAGTAGAAACTGCATTTCAGTAAAATGGAAGCAGCAAAATTAATAAAATTCCGAAGAAAATTTCATTTTGATGTTGCCCCAAAAGTTTTCTAATCGGATCTTCTTGGAAAGGGTATCGTGAAACAATCTTAGGAGAAATGTTTATCATAACATCATTGTGGATGGTAAACGGGTTTTGAACGCAAATACTGAGAAATATGTATAGAATTAGAAATACATATAATTACTGTTAGACAGAATATAATATAATATGAATCTACCTAAGTAAAATCTTACTAAAATCTTAATCTTACCTTCTCTTTAGCAAATAATATAGCTATTGATTTACCAGACGGTTATTATCAATATACACAGCCTGCCGCGTGTCAATAAATGTATATTTTTATTTACTACAGGGTCATGTTTGATCACCATTTCGCCAGGTAGTAAGCGATGAAGCGATGTGGTCGACGGTGATACACGATTACTTAGAAGTATCCTATTCACTCTTGATATAAAGACCCCAAAGTTGTAGCTACCAGGAAATACAGACTCCGCTATGTCAGTTGTAGTTCTGCCCTGGGATCTGGAGGCGACTGCCCTCCAGCGCGTCTATGAGTGGCGCGTGGAGGCGCAGCGCCGGGGGGTATCGCCGCTGCCTCGAGAAGTAGAGGCGCGGCGGGAAGAGCTCCGGCGCGATCTCAGGGCAGTATGGAGGGGACGACTGTCGCTACCGACGGCCGGGCACGCCGCAATCGCGGCGGTAAGACCCCTCTTTGAGGAGTGGCTGGATAGGAGTCACGGCGTCCTGACCTTCCGCATGACGCAGGTCCTCACCGGACACGGATGTTTCGGGAGGTACCTGTGTCTAAGGAAAAAGGAGGAAACGCCTGGGTGTCACCACTGCGAAGATCGCCCGGAGGACACAGTAAAGCATACGGTGCAAGACTGCCCCGCTTGGGCAGAGCACCGACGTATCCTCACGGCGGCGATAGGCGGAGACCTCTCGCGCCCGGCATTGCTTGCGGCCATGCTGCGGGGCGAGACGGAGTGGGAAGCGGTCGCCTCCTTCTGCGAAGCAGTAATGCTCGCGAAGGAGGAGGCGCGCCACGAGAGAGAGAGGACAGAGTCCTCCCTCCGCCCCACCCGCGGTGGTTGGCGCCCACGGCGTCGGACGTCGCAAGACGATCTCCGGCCACCGTAGGCGCGGGCATGCGGGCGGCGAGTAAAGGGCAACTCGCCGCCCGACCATGGACCATGCCCGGGTCGACGGCGCGTTGTGTTCCACGCGCGCCTCAAAGAGCGTCAGCACGATGACGGGGCCCCGCCCAAGAGGGCCAAAGCCTGCCGGGGTCGCGGGACTTATCTCATTACCGTGACCCCGGAACATAAAGGGCTATTGAAGGACACCGTGGATTTTAGTCAGTACAAGTCTGACAGTCCCTCCCGCCCTGCCCGGGGTGGGAGGACTCATTTGATGATTTTACCACGAAAAAAAAAAAAAAAAAATGTCAGTTGTAGTTGAAAGCACTGACTCACATTAAATATATTGCAACGGCCATTGTTCCATTTCTATAGAATACGTCCATCCATATAGTTTGAATAATGTATGCTAGAATTTAATGTGCCAACAAAGATCAAGGATGTCTGTGTAACCCTTTATTTCGTCGAAACCACTTAACCAATATTCAGCTTTATTATCCGCCTAAATAAATAAATCGAACAGATAACATTAACCAATCAAGAATTTGAAAGCAAAACTTCTTTAATTAATGTTAAATTATTCTAAAACAACATCCAAGCCTATTAACGGTTGGTATCAGAAATCTTGTAACTTTTCGCCTTTAAACTTGTGAAAGAAAAACGTTCCCGAAATTCAGTTGAAAATAAGCTCTCCGGTCTCACAGCGATTACCATAAAACTTGTTTAAATGGTAATATTAGAAGACGTCACTTGCCGCAATCGTCTCCCTTAGGGATTTTAGCCAAATCTATCTCAACAAAAATACACACACTGATGAAATTCCCCACTTCAGTTTTGTTGTACTGTGAATACAGTTTAAGCTTTGATCGGGACTATTTTATGCTGTGGCACAGTGACATGACGATTTTTACGAGTCTGAATTTTCTATTTCAAGGTGGTCGGTTTCGAGATGTCAGGTTGACGAGGGACTATTATGGAATTTTAGAGTCAGTCCGATTTTGAACACTGAATGGTTTTGAAATGTGTAGGCTCGTACTGGAATAGATTGGATATGTGATCGGCTTCAAAGATAGGATTGGGACTTTGTTGATACATTTAAAATATTTGAATCTGTTTAAGTCACTTTATTTTATTCACAGTTGATTGCAAAATATGTTTGGGGTTCTGTGTTCGAAAACATGAAAAGCGATATTTTATTTGTGTCACTTTACTCTTAAAGATTGGAAGTTTGTGCTTATAACGTTGTCCCAACACTAGGCATTTCTTCTATAATATGGATGCGGTTACAAATACATAAACTGACATACACAAAAAACACGCAAGCATCTCAAAAAATCTTGTAAACTCAATATCAAGTCCAAGGTTTTCAATTTCATTGATTCGTTTAATTAATATCGAAAGATCATAATTTCGAGAAAATTTTGGCCTATTCAAATGAGTATTTCTTTAATTACTCATTTAAAACTACAAGCACCTTAATCTTAAAATGAAATCTTTCAGGTATTCTATTCAAATATCCAGTTGAAAACCCTTGTCACGGGGTAAAATTAATCTCAGAGTTTGAGCACTGAATGGGACATTATGGAAGTGGGTCAGGTGTACTCCTGCAAGAATAGTCATGCCCTGAAAAAGATTCAAAGGGAATTGTTGCAAATTACTACTGTACTTATGGAGGAGTATTCTTTTTTGTGTATTTTTTTATGCTGATGAAAAATACTGGTTAATAACGAATTTACCCTCGCCACGTGTACAAGTATTATAGTAGAGTAAGTGTATGAAGTAAGTTACTGGTTGGTGTTCTGATTTTTGGGTAGGCAACACTTCTGAATGCTAACTTCTGCGAAGCACAAAAGTAATAAACAAATCAATGAGTTTTGTATCTACGACAGTTTCCTCCGTGCTTCTAATAGCGGCCATACACCATACTGCCTATCGTACAATCGGCATGACGATCGATTTGATCAAATTGGCAGTTCGTCCATATACACCATACACCATACTGCCTATCGTACAATCGGCATGACGATCGATTTGATCAAACTTCAATTCGGCAGCAGTGATGCCAACTTAGCAACTTTATAGCTACACACATCAAAAGTGTCTAGGGATCAAGCATTTTTATGCGGATTTCTTGAGATTGAGATGTGGCTTTGTAATAAATTTATGATTTTATAAATTTATATGGATCCTTTTTGGTGCATTTCATAATTTGAATCAGGAACTGTGAATCAAATTCGAGTAAAAGATGAAAATCAGCTGTCAATATTTTCCCTATAAAAACATATAACGCATTGAAGACATTATTAGTGCTACTGTTTCCCTACTACTGATTAAAACCAACGTTATTATGGAGCGGCGACGTCATTTAAGCAGGGAAGAAATGCTCAGAGCCGTGGGAATGATAGAAGCTGGTTCCAGGCAACGTACTGTGGCTTTAGCTCTGAATACAAGTCAGAGTGTTATCAGTCGACTTTGGACACGTTACCGAAGCACTGGTACCGTGGCTGAGCGCCATGGAGGACGGTATCGCTGCACCACACGGAGACAAGACCGATACATTCAAATCTTAACTCGAAGAGCTCCAACAATAACCGCCATGATGTTAGCCGTGAGGCTTCATCACTCTTCAGGGAACTTAATTAGCGACCAAACAGTCAGAAACCGCTTGCATGAAGTGAACCTTCATTCCCGAAGACCACTACGGGTACCACCTATAGCAATGCACAATCGTAGGATTCGATATCAATGGGCTCTTGAACACAGAAATTGGGCAGAAGAACAATGGCGTTTCGTGTGCTTTTCTGATGAGTCTCGTTTCGGTATGAGACCGGATACAAGACGTATACGACACTGGAGAACCCCTGGACGCCAACAGCGATTAAAATCCTGCCAGGAAGTCCATCCTTATAATGGTGGAACCATCATGGTATGGGCGGGTATTTGGATCGGCGGAAGAACTGAGTTGATTTGGATCAGAGGCAACCTCAACGCTCAAATTTATGCTGAGACGATTGTATCAGACGTCATCGTTCCTCTACAAGTGCAAATCGGTCCCTTATTTCAGTTAATGCACGACCGCACACCGCAAGAGTTGTAAGACAGACTCTCGCCGCAGCTAACATCAATGTCCTGCCCTGGCCTGCTCAGTCGCCAGACTTGAATCCGATTGAGCATGCATGGGATATGCTACACAGAAGAGCTCTGCCGAATATGGAGGGTATCCAGTCGCAAGAAGACCTTTTTTTGTTGTTGCAACGAACATGGGCGGCCATTCCACAGCGTGATTTGGATGAACTCATTTTGAGTATGCCAAACCGATGTTCTTGTGTTGTTAGTGTTCGCGGTAGAAACACGGATTATTAATTGTTTACGTTACTCAATAAAATTTTAAAGAAAACTGTTATTTCAGTCTTTTTTTCGAACTTTTGTGTTAGTGGTTCAAATGTCAAAAATCCCTTTATTAGGAAAATGGCCTTTATTAATGCAAAGGTGACTTGGTTTATCGTTACTGTGACAAACGAAAACACTTTATTTGATGAATCCTTAAAGAAAATTTTAATTAATATCAATCAGGAGAAAAGTTATTGCAAAAATATATGTTGATCCCTAGACACTTTTGATGTGTGTAGATCTAGCTATGATTCGGTGACAGACAGCTACAATTTTATAAAACTTGTGGCTTAACTTTTTAGCTACTTTTTTACCGACTTGTTTTATCCCACTAGTGGGAATCAGTTGGTAATACAAGTGAAAGTGAGTTCAATCGATTTTCGACTTTATTGACATTTATGCAAACACCGGATTTTAATGAAGGAGCAATGTTAGCTAACGAGAATGTGAGAAAAAACAAACTAAATTTTGAATGTCAATAAGGTCGAAAATCGCTTGAACCTGTTTTTTAACTTGCTTAACGATAGCAAGTTAAAAAAAGGTTCAGGCGATTTTCGACCCTCCATTCCATTCCACTCCACTCCACTCCATCGCAGTCTGTAAAAAGTGTCGTAACAATTTTTTCCGCCTAGCCCCCTTTCGCAACGCGCCATAAGGAACTTCGTTCCAAAAAAATATACGTTTCGAATTGAGAACCTCCTCCTTTTTTTACGTCGGTTAAAAAGTAGCTACCGAATATTAGCTAGATCTAGCTATAAAGTTGCTAAGTTGGTATCACTGCTGCCGATTTGAAGTTTGATCATTCCGATTTGATCAAATCGATTTGATCAAATTGGCATGATCAAATCGATTTGATCAAATCGGCATGATCAAGCCTATTGTTATGCCAATTTGATGGATTCCACGCCCACACACGGTCAAATCTAACTGATCAAATCGGCAGCGTCATGCCGATTGTACGATAGGCAGTATGGTGTATGGCCGCTATAAAACACGTATACCGCTAGAGGCCGTCATTTTGTAGATTGTTGACAGTAATACGATACCTAAGTAGAGTTACCAACTTTTTTCCTATCAAATATAGTATTTTTGAAGTTATTAACTTAAAAAATATAGTAGATGGCAAAAACAATTAAAAAGAAAATAGTATGTGGTTAAAATATGTACTTTTATTTTTATAGGAATATTTTTTGCTACTCTGCGTCTTAATAATTAATTTTTTATTTTTTTATAAGCATTCGTACGAGTATCATTGATTGCCTGATTATATTGCGCAGTAGACTCCCAGTGCGGGCTTTAGTTGAGGCTGCGTTCCGCTTTACACAAAATATAGTAGTTTCGCCTACTATACAGTGTGTCCGGACACGAGTTAGCGATACTTGGAGGGGATATTATAGATTCATTTTCATCGACAAAACTGCTTTTAAAAAAATTCTTACTCCAACACCTCGCGAATGGCGGCCATTTTAGTTTTTTGATTTGTCAAACTGGGGTATGTACAATAAAATGCAAATAACTTTAAATCCAAGAGACCTACATACATGCAAATGACTTTATTGCAAAGTTAAATGTTAAGGCTTTTCAAAAACTTGCGAAAGTTTTCTAAATAATATGTAAAAAGAACCAAAAAACATGGGCAAACACGAAATTGTACACAAAAATTACTGAATATTTTCACATTTTATACTCTAGCACGAAAAGTACCCCTGTATTTTGGTTAGGTGTTTGCATTAAGTTAAAAGTATTTGAGTTAGGCTATAAAATGGTATCAAAATTATTTCTCTACGTCAAGTACTATAGGAGTTATTCTTACTTGAACATAACCCTTCCTTAGCGAATGTACCCCAATAATACAGGTGTCGCATTCTTCGGGCGAGCTAAATCGTTTCAGAGTAAATTTATGACCTGTCATTATTAACCACCATGTAAATGATCCCAACGAACCACCCATAAACTAAAATGGCCCATTTTTTGAATTTATTCAAAGATTTTTTTTTTCATAGAGTAAACAAAAAATTTATTATTTCAGTTTAATGGTGATTCGTTGGGATCATTTACATGGTGGTTAATAATGCCAGCTTATAAATTCACGTTGAAACGATTTAGCTCGCTCAAAGAATGCAGCTTCTGTAACATTGGTGGTACATGCGCTAAGGAAGGGTTATGTTCAAGTGGGAATAACTCCTAAAATACTTAACGTAGAGTGATAATTTTGATATTATTTTATAGCCTGACTCAAATACTTTTAACTTAATGCAAAAACCTAAGCAAAATTCAGGGGTACTTTTCGAGCTAGAGTATGAAATGTGAAAATATTCAGTAATTTTTGTGTACAATTTCATTTTTGCCCACGTTTTTTGGTTCTTTCTACATATTATTTAGAAATCTTTTGCAAGTTTTTGAAAAGCCTTAACATTTAACTTTGCAATAAAGTCATTTGCATGTAAGTAGGTCTCTTGGATTCAAAGATATTTGCATTTTATTGTGCATACCCCAGTTCGACAAATCAAAAAACTAAAATGGCCGCCATTCGCGAGGTGTTGGAGTAAGAATTTTTTTAAAAGCAGTTTTGTCGATGAAAATGAATCTATAATATCCCCTTCAAGTATCGCTAACTCGTGTCCGGACACCCTGTATATATTTTTTAGAAATATAGTATTTGATCCCTTGAAATAGTAGGATACTATATTATATAGTAGGGTTGGCAACCATACGTAAGTGGTATCGTATTACGTAGTATCTGAATTGCGGAGGTGAGTGCAGTCGCTCCATGCTCCTGCAGTTATATTCAGATGTATTCGGTTCGACTGGAAGCCAACCCCTAACGTAATTGAAAAAGGTTACATGATAATCTATTTATCAACACTATTCGGAAATACTTAATCAAAGTAAGAAGTAATTATAGGTGACTGAAATTCTGCATTATTATGTAGTTTTCAGGAAGGTACAATAGCTTAGCTATAATTGCTTATTCGGATTAATTTCGACTCCGTGATTGTAAACTATACTAGTGAGGGAAGCAAACATGCTTCTGATATAGAATCACATCTGTATTTCCCCGTAGGCAGAGAGATACCTATATCAAAACCACATTTCGCCAAATATTTCAATGTACAAGTATGTTAATAGGGCTACAGCATATTAACATTAAACTAACTCAACTCCAAACTAAAGGCTAAGAAACAGGGTCGTGGGAACTTCTGTAAAGGTAACCGAGGCTCTGGAACCTAAATAGTAATTAGGTATTTGAATTTAGAAAAGCATTTTTTTTTAAATTTAATTAGTACCTAAGTCCACCACAAATAAGAACATTTATAGAAGAGAAAAAAATCTTAATTATTTTTTGATAATTAATTACAACCAATTTAAAGTGAAAAAAATTGAACAAAATCGACATGAACACAAACGTGCCCCAATTGCTCGCCTCGGTTGTGACGTCACTATGGCAAAGAATTTCCTTAGCACTGTGTCAACTGGCTTCTACAATAACAATTTCAAAGTTGGAACACGTATATCGATGTATAGAAATTGTCATAATGACGTCACACCACCCCGTCGTCGGTCACTGTCGACGTGTTTACGGCTCGGAGTTCAATTAATGGTTTTGAATTCAATATAACTTCTTAATTAGAGCAAATAAAAAAAAAAACTAATAAAAAAGTTTGTTAGGAAATAAATATATGATCTTTCTATTAACAACAAAAAAAAATTGAAAGGACCATCAATTGAAGGAACACGGTAGATTATAGTCAGTAAGAGTCAGACAGTCCCTTTCATTCGATCCCGGGCAGGAGGACTCATTTGAAAATTTCATCACCCAAAAAGAGGACTAAGTAGGTATAGTAGGCTAAATAAGACTTGCAACCACTAAACCAATGGTAGTAAGTATTCTTAGTTTCTAGTACGAATTTCAACTTTCCAACTCCGAAATACGATATTTGGACAGTGAACGTTCACGTTCCCTAATTCTTAATTGTTATCTCGCGTATTTATGAAAAATGTTCGTATATAAATAGCAATTAACCGGCTTACATCCTAGGGGTGCAATGACTTATAAGCTAAAGTCGTGACTGGGGTGCGCGAATCTTTAGTTAATAGGTACGCACGTGATATGAATTACGAGTATGTTAAGATTTTTGAAAAAAACCTTTTTTTGTAGCTTAATTTTAAGTGCTAGGTGTCATCATATTCATTACATAGGAGATTTTAAATATAAGAAACATGATTAGAAGTTTGAAGTGTACTAATGGAAATTGTTATCGTGTTTTGTTTCGTTTTTCTACAATAGGTGCGTCCACACAGAGCGCGCAGCCTCGCGAGGCATTTCCTGCTCGAGGAAACTGACAAGTGAGGCTGCGCACTCTGTGTGGAGGGAGGCGTTTATTATTTTTCGACCGAGGCACGAAAATTGTTTCGTGCCTCGGTCGAAAAACAATAGATGCGAGCAAAACAACGACACTGGATGGCTTGGGCGCTCGGTCGCTCGACCGCGGCAGCGCTGTCACTTGCCTCGCCCGAGACACGTCCACACGAACCGAGCTGCTTCGCGTGGAACGCACCGGAAAGCACCTAATGACTTTTAAGAGTATTGACTTATAATATGCTTTTCTGTTCGTTAACTTTGGTCGCGAGACTGTCTTAACAGGTTACCATGACCTTGTATCGTAAAGGGCAATTAAAAGAACATGGTGGATTTTAGTGAGTATAAGTCAGATTCTGTTCCACCCGGGGCAAAAAAAAACCTTATCTTTGATTAAACCTTATCAGTTCTGAGATGAAAATGAGGCCAAATTGTAATCTAGATTTTTCGAAAAAATTGTGTAAGTAATACTGTTAGGATATAATATGTAGGTATATAGATATTTGACTTAAGTTATTATTTACATTTTAGATCTTACTGTGGTTCTTTTTTGCGCTTCGCTCTGTTTTAGTATTTGACAAAGATTGTTAAGCGATGATAGATCACAGAGCCTGAAAATCTAGACTGTTGTGAGCTAAGTCCCCAAGGGTCCTAGCCGTCTCGACGCACGTAACTCACAGACGATTATTTACATACGTATATTAAAATGTCACGCGTAGAAATTCAAGTGCGAGGTAGTTTTGTATGTCAATGATAGCGTAAACGTGTGGAAGATGGAGCACTTTTATTTCCCTAGGGCTTAGAAAATAGCGAGATGTTGAATATACTTTGTAGTACTTTATACTAGTTTATTTCCACGTTGTTACTCGTGTCATATAACATTATAATATTATATCCTTTACTGTTTTCGAGCGCCTACTCAAACCATAGTAATCACATCATTGATTTGATTTGTGTTGAAGAGTAGAGAGAGATCAGCATGATGCTTTAAAGTTAAGTTCCAGTAATTATGTTGGTAAGTATAATGAACTTTACACATCATAAGCCACGCCATCTCAAGTGAAGGCGAATGAATCTCGCCCATATACCCGATGGCTTGTATATATGAAAAGCCCATAAGATATAAATTATGTATATCATGTTCACCATGATGATCATTCATAATCGTCTAAGGCATAAGGTATGCTCATCCGATTTACTTCTATTGTGTCAGGCCTCGTTATTTCATTTAAATAATAATAATCAATGAATTCAAAACGTAAACAAACCACCGATTAAAGCTAACAACAGCTTTCTATTACTAAAAACACACTTAACACGATCACTTGAACAAACAAAGCAATTCGTTTGGCGAATTAACGATATCGCGGGGCGCTTTCCGCATAGTAAGATGTAAAGAAATTTAATTAGCGTTCATTGAGATAATTCACTGCTTCCACAATAGGCCGACGAAAGACAACTTTCACTAAGTATTTGGACATACAGCTCCAGTGGTTGAACAACATGTTGGGGTTGCTTTTGAGAATAAAATTCGCAAAATGGAAAATTAAAATCTCTTGAATGAATTTTATTAACGAGTTTCTGTTTGTTTAATGCTCGTCATCTAAGGTGGGTCACACTGCACACAATACCTAGTCGAAGGGCAGGATGTTGATTTGTGCGGTTTGGAAAAACCAATGTCCAGTAGTGGACTGTGATAAACTGAGTTATGATATTGGCTTATGTCAATCAAGTAACCTTATTTCCGCGTGAAAGTGCAAGTCATCGCTTGAAATATTGAGGGAAGGGAGCAACTGACAAGACGTACCTATTGATAGTCGGATGGAACTGTGAAAAGATATTAAATGGAAGAACGATGTTTCAAAATAAATGTTAACAAAATCAAATCTCCATAAGAGATTGCAATATTTTTGCTTATTTTAGTACTGAATTATATGCGATGGTCTATTCAGCAGTGTGTGACACGGTTCTAAACAACAGATCTTGATCCAATTATCTAACTCTAAGACAAGATAAGTAACAAAGCTGAGACGAAACACTCGGAACACCGGTTGCGTATCAATTATTCAAGAGCTATTTATTGTTTTACTATACAGGGGTAATAAGTGGGAAGTTTGTGTTGTTTCTCGTCAACTGATTGTAGCGCTTCAAGCTTGGTAATCAGAATGTCTAATTGTTAATGTTTTAAAATAATAGAGAAGTTGAAGGGAAAATAAACTTTGAATGGGCTAGACGTCCTAGGCACGGTGATAAGGCCAGAAAAGGATGATTATAATGGTGATTTGTGTTTGTTTCTAGCGTCATTTCACTTGTGCATCTGGAATATTTATGCTGAGCCGAGTCCTTTCTGGCATCAAAACTTTTTTTATTTGTTTTATTTTGTTTCGTTATACGGAGGTTTTTTTTCTATTTCTTGCTATAAAAATTACATCGAACAGAGAAGTATGATGGAAGTTGAATCATTCGAATTTAAAAAGGACAACATAATGATGATTAATTAAGAACGAAGTATATTAGCACAATGATGGATTACAAATGGCTGTCCCATGGGTTGTTCCTAATTCCATGATCTAACTCAAATCATGCCTGTTATGCCAGAGAAGTCCATATTATCTTAGTTTTGTTTCAGGCAGTTTAAGCTAGTTGTATTTATAGGCAGTATGTGCACTGAAAAAATCTTATTATAATAATCGAATAACACAATCTAACTGGTAATCGTACTCAAGACGCCTTAGTGGTAGCGAGACTTCCAAGCTTGTTCAGACCATACGGGCAATACAGACTGAAAACACGTATTGCTTAAAATTTGTCTCATTATAAACCTTCCTCTATTTTATTCTCAACGTGCCAACTTCTACTTCTCTCTTCATTACTTATTAGCCTTATCTAGCGCAAACAAAATATCTAACAAGAAACTGTGCTTCTTCAAATTCCTCGTACCTAAGATTTCTCTGTAGCACAACTTTACGATGATATGTCACACCGTATAATATTTTATAACCAATTCGAGCTATCCTTTTAGCGTCTGTAATATGTGCATAAACAAGCCCAGACGTTATAATATGAGTTACACCGCAATGCACTCGAATATTACACAGGAACGTGGATGTTTGAAGATTTGGATGTGGCGTCTTAAATGATTTGGTGGTTGGTGAAGAAAAAAGTGTTGGTTATTATGTGATAATAGGTTCGCTCTCTGCCTGCTTGGTGGCTTACCATATAATTCACTGATCTGATCCAATTGGCCGTGGTTGGCCCCACCAGAGCTGCCTGGTTCGCGACCACCATAACCACCATCCTGTAGAAGTCCGGCGCAGAACACTTTTTAATGTTTTCCTTCGGTGTGCTTGAGTTCCAATTTCTTCTGGGTAAGCTCATTCTATCTTTTGCTGATGGGCTTGAGGCCAGAGCTATTGGTCAACTTAAAAGCCTAATATAATCTAGAATGAGTTTCTGAGCTAATTTTTACTGCACCCTCTCGGTGGGAGGAAGACAAGAGATAACAAGCTTGTTGGTGGTCACCTAATTCAAGGATTACTTTTACCAGTGGGCATTTCAGAGAACAGTTTTTAATGTTTTCCGATGGTACGCTGGAGTTCCAGTTCCTTCTACCTTTTGCTTCTGGGCTAGATTGAGGCCAAGAGCTCACAAGCAAACAGCCAGGACCTGGAACAACTACCTATAGGTACAAATATTAATTCCGTGTGCACATTGGCCAGTCGTTAGGTCTAGGTTTATCCATTGCGGCATTCGTGCCATCCTCGTTTGTTTAACAAATTGAAATAAACGATTTTACTTTGAAGTTTACATCAAGATACTTTCTAAACACTTCTCCCAAAACAAACATCTCCTCCACACCCATTCTTACTCAAGAACATAACCCTTTTAGTAGTTCCACGTGATTCCACCACAGGTCGGGTAACTTCGTGTTGCCATAATGTAAAACGTCCTGGGCCCGTTATTATTATTTAACTTTGTAGCTGCGAACAAATGTTGTCCCCGGTTGTAACCGACAACCGCCGGAATGGAGTTCCAAACTGCGAAATTACTTTTTTGTGCGTTAGTATTTTTTTTTTGTGTTGTTGTTATGTCAAAAGAATCTAACTTTTGTGAAGGTTGGAGAAAAAGGTTAGTGTTTTGCGGGTTCATAACTGGAGTTAACGTTTGATGCTCGATTTTTATTCAAATAGCAAAATTAGCCTCTACATTTGCATCACAACACTAAAATCCACTATTTGTAAACTAAGTGAGTTTAATGATTTTTACAGCATTTTAAACATGAACTGTGGTTATAAAATTACATAGTAGATATTCTGAGGTAGAAATAAGTGAAATAAACTAAAGCACGAGTTGGATAAAGTTGAAGAAGCTCTGTATTATAATCATCCATTAAAATTTAAACCTTCTCAAAATGAACACTGAATAACGAACTTTAAACTCCTGTCAGTATTAATCCACGATTAAAGGTCAACCTTTGGCAAATACCTGACATTAAAACCTTGATATTAAAACAGTGTACTTATTTAAGATAGCTACTCCAAATTAACGGCGCGAGACTGAACGTAATCAATAAGGCGAGGATCACGAAGATGAAGTTAAAACAGAGTTCCCTTTACATTGGGGAAGGTCGAGGACTCTCGCTGTGTAGATGGTCCTTAGAGTGAGGGATAGCTCGATACACGGACGGAGTAGATGGACTTTTGAATTTTGGGGAAATGTGATCTATTTTTGGCAAAATTTGAGACAATTTTAAGATAAATAGGAAGTAAATTTTGAAGGGAAGCAGAGTGTACTTTACTTCACTAAGAGGTCCAATTAAGGCGAGGAATAAATAATATAGCACTATGTATCGGTATAATAGCGTATATTAATATTCTAGAACACAATAGGTTCACAAGTAGGCTTACACAAAAAAAATTAAATTCTGACCTCTTATATTTTCACCGGTAACGAAACCATAGCGCGATCTATCTCGACGCCAACGCCATCTATCGAGTGCGGTGACAACTCTTGACCAAAAGTGAATATTAGATCACGCTATGATTTCGTTCTAAATCCCAACATACCGCCCACCAAGGACATATTGACAAAATGTCCTTAATTACCGCCCACCGTGCCAAACGTCCGGCTTACATCAAGCCTGACCATGACCGGAAATTTTTAAATACAAAGTTTGCGTCTTTGGTAAGCTTAGGTAGGTTTTTAATACAATATAATATTATTGTTATGAGATCAACTGAATCATAGAATTGGTTGGTTTTTTACAATACTTAAACCAAAAAATAAAAAAACATAAAATAAACAACATCTTAAGTAAACAAATATAAACTTAACATTAACAAGCTTAACAGATTACTGGCAAATAGGTAACACACACAATTTAGAGGTAGGTCTCTTAATCAACGAAGTCTGTGTGCGTATAGTTACGACCCGAGTAATTCCGTCAGGACCCGGATGCGTTTGTTCAACCTTACCCAATAACCACTTGCCTGGAGGCAAACCGTCCTCTTTCACTAACACGACCTGCCCCACTGATGGTTCTGGGTTTTTATGGGCCCATTTATGCCGTTGCAGAAATTGTTGTAAATAGTCCTGTGACCAACGACGCCAAAAATCTTGCATCATCCTCTGATGAAGCTGCCATCGCTTTAGGGTACTCACATTGGATCTTTCGTAGTTTGAATCTGGTACCAAAACGGGTGGCTCGCCGATCAGAAAATGCCCCGGCGTTAAAATGACACACTTGTCTTGATCCTCGACGTACGATAAAGGCCTCGAGTTGAGGCACGCTTCTATTTGGGCCAGCACAGTTGCCATCTCTTCGTACGTCAGAGTGGAATTTCCAATAACCCTTTTCAGGTGATACTTGGTCGATTTTATTCCTGCCTCCCATAGACCACCGAAGTTTGGTGCGCGGGGAGGAATGAAATGCCATTCGGTGCCATTATTAGCGAGATACTCTGCTAGTTCCGGATTGAGGTTGGACTTCTCTTCGTTGAATAAATAAAGTAACTCGCGTGACGCTCCCACGAAATTTGTCCCATTATCGCTATGTAACTCACTAACTCGACCACGTCTTGCCACAAATCTTTTGAAAGCAGTCAGGAAGCCTTTAGTACTTAGTTCACTGACCACCTCTAAGTGTACTGCTCTTGTGACCATGCATATAAACAATGCTATATAGCCTTTATATGACCTTATACCTCGACCTTTCGATACGCGAATGTTGATAGGGCCGGCGTAATCTACTCCACTACATAAAAATGGTTTATTAGGAGTTACACGCGCTGACGGTAGTTGTCCCATCAGTTGTGTTCTAACTTTAGAGGAATATCGAATACATTTAATACACCCTCTAACGTATTTTTTAACCAAACATTTGACACCAATAATCCAATATTTGGACCGCAAATATGTTACCATGAGTTGAGGGCCACCATGCATCGTCTTTTCGTGAGCATCTGCGACTAAAAGATCTGTCAGAAAAGACTTCTTTGGTAACAATATAGGATGAGCTCGATTGTAACTTAATTGAGCCATTTCAAGTCGCCCTCCAACTCTTATTATCCCCTTTGAATCCAAGAAAGCATTTAAAGATTGTAAATTACCCTTTTTTAATTTCTCCATTTCCTCTATAAACTCTTGCTGACATTTTTTGACACATGTTTCCAGCGCATCTTCAATTTCTATTTTGGATAAATGTGTGGTACTATGTCTATTCGCGACCGATTTCCTTAAACTTAGAAATCGTCGACAATATGCTACGACACGGACTAATCGAGATAGTGACGAAAATTTAAACCAAAATTCACGTTCTAGAGAAGTTGTGTGAACTTTCACTTCTTCTAACTGTGTGCTAAGGTGTTTGGGCCTTTTATACTCCACCACCTGCTGTCTTAGATAATCCGGACCATTCCACCATATAGCCGTTGATTCAAGATCAGCAGGGGAAACTCCGCGAGATGCACAATCTGCGGGGTTATGTTTGGTCGATACGTGGGACCAATATTTTGTATCTAAAAGGCTTAAAATATCTGAAACCCGATTCGCCACAAAGGTTTTCCATCGACTTGGGTGTCCGTTAAGCCAGGCTAGCACCACTTCGCTATCGGTCCATGCGTGCCAATGGGCACGTGGTATGTTTAATACTTCGCCTACTTCCACCATTAATTTAGCAAGGAGAGCTGCGCCACAAAGTTCCAATCGTGGAATAGAGACTTGTCTAACGGGCGCAACTTTCGTTTTTGACGTGACTAATGAAATGTGAATATCCCCTTTGTGATCCACTACTCGCAGGTATACCACTGCCGCATACGCTACTTTAGAAGCGTCTGAATACCCGTGCAGTTCAGTCTTTAAATTATTACTTTCCTGGTGTAACCATCGTGGGATTTTAATATTCACCAAACAGGCTAAACTACGGTGGTAAGTAATCCATTCTTGTACTAAGTTGATTGGGATTTCTTGGTCCCACTCTAATCCAGCTAACCATAATTTCTGAATAAATATTTTTGCTAAAACAATGCTTGGCGCCAACCAACCCAAAGGGTCAAATAGACGTGATATCTCGGAAATAATTTTTCTTTTTGTTACAGGTGCAGTCAACGGTTGAAGTTCTACAGAATACTGGAAGAAATCTTGGTTCGAGTTCCAGGTAAGTCCTAAAATCTTCGTCACATCATCGATTTTTATTCTTAATTCATCCTCTGTAGTTTCCTTCCCATTCTTTATTTTATTTAGTAATTTCTGACTATTACTCCTCCATTTTTGTAATGGAAAACCTCCTTTGACTAACACCTTGCTTAATTCCGTGTAAATATTAAAGCAGCTTTCTATATTTTCAGATCCTGTCATCACATCGTCCATGTAAAAATCGTTCAAGATAATCTTGGCAATTTCAGGCTGTTCGGAGCACTCATCGTACGCTATCTGTTGTAGTGAACGTACTGCCAGATATGGTGCCGACGCCGTGCCGAATGTTACCGTTTCTAATTCGTACACTTCGATTTCTTTTTCAGGACTGTTTCTCCAGACGATCCGTTGTAGTACTGCGTCTTCTTTATGAACTAACACCTGCCGATACATTTTTATTATGTCAGCTACAAGACATATTCGATGCGCTCTCCATCGCATGATCGTATGACGGAGTTCCGCCTGCAGTGTAGGGCCAACTAACAAATTGTCATTAAGCGAAGCTCCCTTTGATCCCTTGCAGGAGGCATCAAACACGACCCGAACTTTCGATGTTACCTTATCCTCCCGGACAACAGCGTGGTGTGGTAAATATATAGCTTTGGGGTTATTCTTGTCATTTTCCGAAACCTTTGTCATATGATTTAGCTGTAAGTATTCCTGTATGACGTTCGTATAATCTTCTTTGAATTTACTGTTTTTTCTGAATTTATTTTCTAATGACCTTAACCTTTTTTCAGCAATAACCTTTGATTCACCAACATTGTTGACCGGGTCAACCACGCGCAATGGTAGCCTTACTATGTAACGACCACCTTTGTCGCGTGTTGTTGTAGCGGTGTATAATTTTTCGCAGTTATTTTCTTCCTCCGTTAGCATTTTCTTTCTCGATGGTTCTGTTTCTAACTCCCAAAATTTTCGAAGCAATTCGTCGGGATCAAGACTTGAATGCATCACGGTAATATGTGCGGGATAATTTGAATGATCCAACTCAAATGTACCCGACAATATCCACCCTAACGTGGTGTTTTGTGCTAAACGAGTTCCGTTAATATTTCGCTTGATTCCGTCTTGGATGACTTGGCTGTAAACTTCAGCATCTAACAAAACATCAATTTTGTTAGGCCTGTCGTATTCCGGATCAGCCAAATCATCATCTGCCAAGTCAACCCATTCCATCCTAGATACCTTCGTACCTGGGAGAAGAGCAGTGACCGACTTCAAGACGAAAGCATTGACTGTTATCTTGACAGTAGGATCTATCCTGGATCTTAGTTTAAGGGTTACAGTGGACTTAGCGGTCGCACCTTTTTCCCCACCTACTCCAATCACTGTTTGTCGCGATGGAGTTTTATTTAAACCCAAATATTGTACCACGGATTCTGTCACGAACGAACCCTGTGATCCTTGATCAAGCAAAGCCCTAACTACTCGATAGGAGCCGTCCTTTGACTTCGCCTCAATTAAAGCTGTAGTCAATAAGACGGTTTTCCGACCACCTCCTGTTGATAAACAGGAAACTAATGGCTTGCTCGACCCCTCCGCTTGCGCGGCCTTTTCAACGTTACTTAATTTACTATCCTCCTTCATCAACGATGAGGTTTCCTCGTGAGCCCTATTACTACCTTCGCCAATATCAGACCCAGAAACACCTGTTGGGTGTAACAAAGAATGGTGGCGGCGTTTACACACCTGGCACTTTAGAGTGTTTTTACATTGTTTGGCAGAGTGATTATTGTATAAGCAAACAAAGCATAAATTGTGTTCCTGAGCAAAATTACGCCGAGCGTCATTAGACTCCTTTCCAAACTTGGGACAGGACGTGATTTTATGATCGGCTGAAGAACAAAACGCACATGCTACAGACTTTTTTACTACATGTAACGAATGGGTCCCTTTTTGATTTGAATGTCTCTCTTTATTATCGACCTTATCCAAATTCTCTAAACCTCGAAAACGACTATTTAAATAATCCGAAAATTGTTTAAAGGTAGGTAATTCATCACTCGTGTCTGAAGCCGCCTTAAGTTCCCAAGCTTTCCTAGTTTCTTTATCTAGCTTTCCACTAATTAGGTGTATCACAATAAGATCCCAGGAAGACACATCTACCCCTAAATTACTAATTGACTCCAAACATTCAACAGTTGTAGTAATAAGTCGCTTTATTTCGAATGCCGATTCAAACGATAATGTCTTTTGACTTAATAATCTTTTCATTATACTATTTGCCAGAAACCTTTTATTATTGTACATTTTTTCTAACTTTGACCAAGCAATTTTATAGTTGTCCGATGTAACATGAATATTTCGTAACAATTGTTCAGCTTCCCCTGTTAAATGCCCCTTTAAATAAAACAATCGTTGTGCATCATCCAAAGACTTGTTTTCATGCACCAAACCCACAAATAAATCTTTAAATGTTTGCCATTCTGAGTACTTTCCCGAGAAAGAAGGAATTTTTATTTCAGGCAATTTTACTCTACTGAAGTTCCTTTCTGGGTTAGAACAAGTATTTGAATCTGCACTCAAATCCGGAAACTTTCTTTCGGATAACATTTCCTTTAAATCACTTTTAAACTCGACATAAAATTCTTCCACTTCATCATAAAGATTATCTTTAACATAGCTCGAATTATTTAATTCAGTCTTTTTTGTTGTGCTCAATATTTCTTTATGATTAGAAGTGAATGCACTCCATAATTGTTCTAAATTTTCCAGCCGTGTTTCTAAATATGAAGTAGTTAAGCGCTCTTTAGGAGCTTTCTTAAAATTTGACCGTGCTTTAACCATTTTAGAACTGACATCTTCTTGCATACTACATAAAGACTCCATTTTGAAACAATTATGGCGCAACTTTTATCAACACAAGTCACAAAAGATAAATTGTTTTATGTTTAACGTTATCCAACAAATCACGAAAATTTTACAAGTGTTTGAACAACTTATTTGGTTTAAAAATCGGGCATGGATTCCCCGTCAGAACTACTTTTTACATAAAACAATTACAAGTCCTAAGCTACTAAAGTTAAATTTTTAAAGTTCAAATTCGAACGCACTTTTGGAGATTTTCTTTGATGAATTCACTTATCTTCCTGATCTAAGTTATAAATAAAATGTACTCACGATTTTTATTTTCACTCACTGACACTTATTTGCTGTACTGCACCCAAGCCACCTCGCGGCCTCGGTCACGCGTGCTGTACTGCACCCCGAGCCGCAAGCGCCGTCTTCACAGCGCGCTGTACTGCACCACACAAGTGGCGCCCTCTAGTCGACGAAATCCTCCCTCGCGTTGATCCTCCAGTTGTTGGGACCAGGTTGGCTGCGTCCACGCTCCACCTGGCTGCTCCCTGCTCCAACCGGTTCCTCCTCCAACTCCTGAGCACCTCACCTGGTGCCCGTTGAAGGGGCTGATCTGGACAGCGATCCACTGCCCAGTAACGACGCGAAGGGTGGTGATTCACTACCACCTCTGGAACTCACCACACACACTCTCCCGACCGACCCGACACGAAGGACCATGTACTTTACTTCACTAAGAAGAGGTCCAATTAAGGCGAGGAATAAATAATATAGCACTATGTATCGGTATAATAGCGTATATTAATATTCTAGAACACAATAGGTTCACAAGTAGGCTCACACAAAAAAAATTAAATTCTGACCTCTTATATTTTCACCGGTAACGAAACCATAGCGCGATCTATCTCGACGCCAACGCCATCTATCGAGTGCGGTGACAACTCTTGACCAAAAGTGAATATTAGATCACGCTATGATTTCGTTCTAAATCCCAACACAGAGAGTCATCAACAATTTAATTCTACTTATTGAGTTATAAATTGAGGATTGAGCTAACACTGAAGAATTTGAGTTATATCTGGATAAATAACGTGAAGTTTTCCAATAACTTGTTACAAAGAATTTTGTTTCAACAAAATCAAACTTCAGATTTCATTACAAGGAAATACATTATTTGCCTTGAATAATAGTTTTGTACAAAGAATATTGGTTACACATATAATGTGTATTGTGTTTCTATGTTTGTAAACGCACCCACAACACAGGGGAAATTACTAGTGTGGGGTAACGTTTTTATAAAAGAAGATAAAAAGAGGAATGTGGTACACTACTTTCCCAAAATTGATAATAAGACACCCAAAGCGTACGTACATTCGTCGCATGCTGACGAGGACTTTTGCCAAACTCGAGCGGAGTGGCGGATGTCTCGACTCTGTCAAACTCGAGAACAAAGACCTGATTATGAATACACCGATACATGCTTATGCTAACGTAAATTATCGTCTGGTCGCTATATCTGGTGGCGGGATTTTTTTTACTTTTTCTCAGCGTCGCGCGTCGTCGTGATGGAAAATATGTTTTAGATAAAAGCTATGCGACTTAGGTGACTTTTTTATACATAAACAGCACAAACGTGCATGCGGTGCCAAAAAGAAGATGGGTCATGTTCTGTTTATAAATTAATCGTATATTTTGTAAATAGCTCAAAGAGGAATGGCAACATTGATCTCGATTAGTTTCAAATTCGTACAGTACTGAAAACATGTAATTTATTTAAAGTGTTAAGCGATAAGTTTTACACGAGTGATTACACTCCGTACTTTTATTTTGCACATCTGCATTAGTTTTACAAAATTTTCATTTATGTGTTAACTGAATAGTTTTTAATTAATTCAAATAAATGTAGCGTATGCATAACTTTAAAACTAAACTAACAATAAATTACTCAAAATCAACTTTCAATAAACATTATGCTTAATCAAAGTAATATGAATATATCTTATATAATTTCATTAATTCATATTCATACTCCATTTTCACAGCCAGTGCGAGTTATTACGATCATTCGAGTAAAAATAATATGACCTTAAATAAGCATGAGGTAGAAGGGAATCCATTGGAATTTTTATTCAAGATTAAATCAAGTGTGAATTTGATCTGGGTTCGACTTATCTCAACATGTCACGTGGCAGTCGGGTGCATACTTTTTTAGGAATCAAATAAAAGGAGTTTTGAAGTGGACAGCGTTATGCATAGAATATTGAACAGTGGTTTGTTATAGTTGTGAGAATCCTTTTTAATTTGAAGAAGAAATGGGTTTTTGCAGTTTTTGTAGGAAATTCCTTGTAAACATTTTGCTTTTACGGCAATATTGCTAGCAATTGCAGCAAGACTATGTAATGTATGTACAATATTTTCTGTAGTCTGGCTGTGAGAAAAGACGTACCTATGAGTCATGTTGGTTCAGACATATTGCCGAGATATAAATGTTTTTGAGCGGGCCGGAAATGTTGAAGCCACATATTGCAGTAAAAATGTTGCCCGTTTAGACAAGACCTTTATCTAAATGCCTTTTAACTGTTAAACGTGAATATTTTCTTTCTTATTCTCCTATCCGTCAGTAAAACATCACCTTAAATAAAATCAATTTATTTCAATTTGGTATCTAAAATGAAATTACAACTGCTACAGTCGAAATGCGGTCAAGTCAACGGAAATTAATCGGAATAGAATAGAGATTTAGCGAATTTAGCCGGAGACGTATTACCGACGAATGACGTTCTGTCTCCGAGAGTTTCCGAACGAAAGTGCTGACTAAATAGTTCTTGTATTTTCGTTTCGTATTTTAAGTTCACACTGGATTGGTATTTTTAGATTATGGCTTTCATATATTTTTGAAATTGATGAAATTTTCTATCAATGTAGGTATGTCTTTAGTCAAATGTCTTATCATTTTGCAAAATAGAATAAACAGATTCATTTAGTCAACGGCTAAACCTGAAAAGGTAACTAATTTAGGTCGAGTTACTCTGCTTAATTTTTGGAATTGGGATGACAAGAAACGTTCTCGTAGACCTTAATTTAAATACAAAGTAATATAAAACGAATAAGCTGCTATTAAGCGTCACTTTAATTACAATGAGTGCTTCATAATTTTAACTTTTTTATTTTAAGGGGGCCTACATTCTGCATAAACAGTCCTCCACAGAAAAGCTTTAGCAAAGCTTTTAGAGGAGATCGTAACTCCTTAAGTACTGTTTTAATGACGTCCCTTAGTGTTTTATAATTAGTGTGAATATACCTTAATGTATTGTTGCAGAAAGATGGGGAATTTGAGGTGACTTTTTATTTATTGAGATTTGATTTATTAGTGATTAAGGTTTTGATTTAGGTACTGCATAGGTTAAGACATTAAATTGTTCACCCCGCTGAGATGAAATACCTTCATCGTACTGTTTTGAGAGCAGATGATGAAATACATCACACGAAGTTATGCTCTGGGCTGGGTTCAAACCCACGACCTACAACCAGTTAGTCGAGGCCGTTACCACTGGAGTTCCACATCAATGTGAAGGGTAAACCATAGTTAGTTAAGTAGTTCGTATAAGCAATTTAACAGATAAATTATTTTGAAATTCGAAAAATAGCGTCCGACGGTCAAGGTCGCAGCTTCCATCGAATTTAGAAGTAATTAACATTTGTAGGTACCAGCTGTAAGTTAAAGCACTGTTTCTAGAATTAATTTATTACTCGAAATAATATTTAAATTTAAATTAGTTTATTAGGTATTCTCTTCTAAGAGACACTAAAAACTATACAGACTTTCAGTTTTAGTCTTCAAAGCGAAAAATGTTTTGATTGTGAATAATTGAATACTTTAAGTAGGTTTTAATAAGTTATTTTTGGCTTTTCAGGTAAAAGTTGTTTTACTAGAACAGATTCTGAAGTACTTTTTTTTAAGTCAATATGGTTTCTATTAAACTGTTCAGCCATTGATCTATCGTCATAATCCTTTTCGGTTTTTTTTTGATTATTTTTCCTAAATTAAAAAAAAAATCTTTTGCTTCGGGTGAGTCTACATATTCCAACACATGTATACAGCAAGACCCTTGCTTTCCATCACTTACCATTTAACAATTTATCCCATTCTACTTTAAGATTTAGGTTTTTGCTGTCATTGCCGATTAACAAATCTCCGATTTATTACAGTGGTATCCCAAATTTTCTTTCAAGAACTACATTATATGAAGAGCTACGAATTATAAACTCTATTACATCTGAAAAAAAGAATTAAACGAAATAAAGCCGTAAGCATTTTCATATCTTTACGAATTTAAATCGAAAGCTTAAACCAGTCAGCTAAATCTATAACATGTCTAACTTTAATCATGATTAATGTTGAGACTTTGACAGCGATCCCAAACTGATATTGCGACAAAAACTAACTTACAGCTTCGCCAAATTTATCAGGATTAGTGAAATATTTTTACAAGGGGTGTTAAATTGTTAAGTGTCATTTAAATTTTTAGTTATTAATTTAATTTCGATGATGGATTTAACGAAAAAGAAAAACATTACATTAATTAGTAAGTTTCACAAAAATATTAGTTTTATTTCTCATTTTACTAAAAATCGCTGCATTTGACATACTCGCATTGTAACAGATTGTTACTCCGCCATGAAACACCGAAAATATTTCAAAAATACGGGCTACTTTAAGACACAAACCTCAAGTAGCATCTTATTTAAATCTCAAAGAAACAGAAGTAAAACAAAATATTCCTTGAACGCTACGGAATTTTTCATTCGAAAAGAAATCCGAGCTTGTTAAGGACGATACATGCAGAGTCGAAAGTGCGCGTCAAAACGTTAAGGGCATAAAATGTAAAAGAAAAAATAACCCCGAGGATCCTCGAGCCAGCAAAGAGTTCACCACCATGCATACAAATGTTCAGACATGTTGTGTCTACTTCAAGTCTTGAGGCTGGAAGGTAATATGCTGAAGAACGTGTCATGTACAGAAAAGATGTGGAATTTTTGGCTTCTATGTGATCTAACATTATGCAAAAATTATGTGACCGAGCTTTAATAAAAAAAAACTGGAAAAGTATCTGTCATTTTCGAGGACTGAAATTAAAACAATTGCGTGAGCGCATTTCCAAAGAGCTGCACCTAATTAGTTAATTCGTTTTTTGATGTATTTGTTATTAAGTACAACAAAACAATATGACATACTAAAAAAAAAGTTTTTTGTGCTTATGAGCGATGCCGGGTAACATAGACACTAGTAGTAAACAATGTGATATTTTTTTTCAGGAAGTGGAGATGCAATTTTTTTGGAAGTAAAAATGTAGAACCCACTTTTATAAAAACCAGAAAAAAGTGGACAGGGTGATGCGGTGTAGTTTGGAAGACGCGAATGCCCAGGATTCGGTTGCTACATGTTGAGTTGATTGATTGTCTACTACATTACATTATTAATAGGTTTCATAATATTTTTCACATAAAAATAAGGCTTGTTTTAATACTTTATCCAACAGAAATTCACAATATTTTTCGAGATCATTACAACTGTCCACAACAGACTTCTTATTTTTGAGTCCCAACGGCCTCTAATGATTATTTAGCAAGCGTGACATGATTGGCGTGGCCCCTTTGTTTTTGCCTCAATTGTCCCCACAGATGGCGGTGTGATAAATGGGCTAAGGGTCAATAGATGTCAACCACTGTCGGGGTATTGATGTAGGAAAGTATTTACTCACTGGCGTGTATTTAAGGGATAATATTGAAAGGATGTGGGTGCCTGTTGAAAATGATTGTCGACCTTTATTATTGTTTGGGTGGTATTCGACTTTTGTTACTGCGGTTTGGTGATAATAATTCATTATTGTTTCACACCATTCGCTTTGTTTATAAAGGAAAATAATTGTTTAACTAGGTTGCCTATCCGGGTCGCGGGACTTATCTCATTACCGTGACCCCGGAACACAAAGGGCTACTGAAGGACACCGTGGATTTTAGTCAGTACAAGTCTGACAGTCCCTTCCGCCCTGCCCTGGGTGGGAGGACTCATTTGACCAGTCTTTAAGCTATCTGTGAACAAAATTTCATTCCAATATTTTTTCTGTGAAAGAGTAATAAACATCCATCCATTTTCTAACTTTCGCATTTTAATTTTAGTAAACCATAAGCGTCGTATTTTGAAAACTACATTTAAATTTTCTAGGAAAATGAAATATGAATTTCCGATCAAGTTATTGCAATTACGTAAATAGGTAAAATAACAGAAACATTTTATGTAATTTGAAGCAATATTTAAATTATTTCCTCCTCTGAAAGAAATTTATTTACATTGCCTTGTTCATAAAAGCGATTTTTATGTTCCTAAGTAAATACTTATCATTAAAATTATTTGTTGAACAAACTGCAAAGGCGTTGAACTAGATTAAAAGCGGAAAACCAAAGTAGAGACAAAATGTAGAAGTTTAACATAGAAAACTGGTTTTGAACGTTTTTCAAGTCATGGTTCAACAAATCACCAATATTTTAAGGTGTTGCTTTTCTATATATTACCTACTGCTATTCTATATATTACCTATTGCTATTCTACCTTTGTTATATATTTCAGAACGAAACCGTTTAATTTCCGAAGCATTGTGAACTTGACTACTGCAACTAAAGAGTATCATTAGTTCAGTGATTTTAGCAACTAAACTACTACCACAAAAAAGTAGCTTTAGTTCGGCCAACCGGAACAGCTACTAATTATGGTAAAGAGGCCACCATAATTTTGATGTGAAAAATGATACACATAACAGAATTTCTCTGAGCCTCAAAGTCAAAGTCAACGTCAAATCATTTATTCCAATTAGGCCATCATAGAGGCACTTTTGAACGTCGATTATTAAAATTAAAGGAAATAGGAAGGGATGGGATTGATTCTACACCCATTCGCAAAGGTAGGTTTGTATGGAGAAGAATGGGCAAGAAACTCCATACTTACTCTTTTTCAAAAATGTTTCACAATGTTTTGAAATTACAAATTTAAAAAATAAATAAATGTGAAAGCTATGTACTCAAGTGAAGACAAATTAAAGGATTAAAAAAAACAAGAAATAATTATACAGCTAAAAAGGTACACGGTGTTCACACTTTCACAAAATAATGCAATTATAACTTTTATACAAATAGGCAGTGTGTGAGCATTAAAAATTTCAACAAAGTTTGATTCTGCTCAAGCCTTACATTGTACTATGGAGCAGGACCAGCATGTTTCCAAGCACTTTTATCTTGAAAATAATCTTCTAATTTATAATATGCTTGTTTACTTACAGTATTTTTTATATAAGTTTTAAATTTTCTTTCATTTAATTTTAAGACCTCACTAGGTATTTTATTGTAACATTTAACACAGTACCCCATAAAAGATTTTTGTACTTTTGACAATCTTTTTTAATCTTTTTTAGTGGCATATCCATTTATTGCTCAAATAAGATTGTCCTACTGCTTTGAGCGTTACCGTAATTATAATCACAAGGTCGCACACCGATTATTATTCATGTTCTAGTTAATTTCACCCCACCCGTGTAATTAATTTCTCGTGGTTTTACAGATAAACACAAACATGGATTATAATTCAGGAAGCGTTACCCTCTGTTTGTCGGCACTTTTGATGTGAAGGTTTATTATTCTGTTTACCTACCGTTCAAAATACTATTTAAGACGAATTAAATTACCACTGTTCGAAAACTAGGTGGCATGACACATTTGAATGTATTTTACACCGCAAAAAAGACCATAATCTTTGTGAGACAATATCTATGGGTGATTTTGCAATTGTAATTAAATTTCATGTTTTCGGTTGTTTCTCTATTCATGGCCGACTCATGACATCCTATCAGTCTTAACTGTAATTCAAAAAGCCTGAAATGTCTGACAGCTTGCAGTTTGCCCAAGGTGTATCTTATATCCCAATAACTGAGTTGACGAGGTCGGATAAGTATATAGTTGGGAAAAGGCTAGGCAGGTCATGAAAATGAGTGTAAAATTCTATCTCTAGAAATTAAATACTCTGTACATTTTCAGGTACCAAGTACTTGCATGTTTCAATAATTCATCAAGCCTTCGTGACACGACCCGTTTAAAATATTAAAACATGTTTCTCTACAGTCGAGAATGAATACTCAAATCTCACAGTGTTACCTAAAATAAAATAAACGGTAAAGATAAGAAGCAAGGGGAATGAATAAATAAATGTTAGCGGCTTCGCACGCGTTGGAAATAAATAATGAAAATCTCCTTTTAAAAATTCCCTTATACATTAGCGGCTTGTAGTTTTGAAATTAATATCTAGTCCGTTCTTTGAATTTATGCTGCAGCTGTGATAAACAGAAAATACTTTTGTGTCTTTTGTACCCAACACTGGTTGGATTATTTCTGTGGATGCCTACAAACAGTATAATAGTACAGAGGTCTTTTCACCTCAAAAACAAAAAAAAACATGTTCCATCCTTTGTTTAAATTCCGTTTGTGGTCTACATGTCATTCCTACACTGCACCACAAACGAAATTTAAAACAAAGCCCACCCGGCACCGTAAACATAATCGTGTAACGCCAGAAACATTCCATTACGGTACTCTTCTGAGTAGTTTTCTGTCTCTCTCATTATCTGCGACGCCGATTCCTTTTCTGAAAAAAAGCTTTCAGTCGCCAGTCTCACACACACGTTGTGAAGGCCTCTCAAAAATTCATCGCCCGTCTACGAACCCTGAATAGGCTCCGCAGTCGGGGCCGGCTCGCCGTGCCCGGTAATCTACTTAATAAGTAATCTTGTAGGGGCTCTTACCTCTGTTAAGTTTGGATAAGAATCCTGTTTCCTTGTTTTTGATGTGTGTTTTGTTAAAGACTACTCAATAGACAAGTGTTCGTTTTGAACATGCATATTTAGTAACTTTTGAGAAGGATAGTAGACATTTTCAGATACTAGTTTTAAACATGACATACTATACTTATTCATCGGTTCATTAAAGGCATTTAGTACAACAATACAAAACTAAAACTTAGTTAAAACTTGTTAAAAGTGACTGGAATTACCTATAACAGACGAATTATAAAAGTTCTGAAATGAATCAAAATGGACTGCTTTGTTCAGAAAATGAATTATGTTCGAAATATGTATATAAAACTTGTTTGAAATATTTAGGTACCACATAGCCTATCATCAATACCTGAGTACAATAATACATTTTACGTAAATGTAAACTCCATGAAGCCACAAAATATAATAATTCATATAAATTCACCAAAAATGTACATTAATTTCATTATCTCGTCAACAAACCGAGTTTCGACGCGCAGACGTACAAACAGGGTGTGTAATCAAAAAATGTAAAGTGCTTATACGTGATACAATTACTAGCCGAGTAGACGCCTAGGCCACGAAGTAGATAAATACAGAAAGACGGCTCAGGAAATTAATCACACACACACATGAGCACTTGAATATCAATGTGAAGCTTGAAAGGTCTCGTCTGGTGAAGTCCACGCTCCGACCTGGTCCTGCCCACATCCAAAACCCCGAAGACTTTCAACTCGAACTGCACAATCGCTTCCAGTGCCTAACCGAATGCGAAACTGTGGACGAGATTAACAATGGGTTGGTGGAAACTGTCCAAGCTGTGGGGTCCAAGTTCTTTAAGACCCCGCGCCGCAATAAGCCTCAAAAGCTCTCGAACGGAACCATCAAGTTGATGCAAGACCGGGCCGAGATGAGGCTGCAATCTTCAGCTGACATGTCGGAATATGGCAAACTCAATAGACGAATCTCTAAATCAATGCGACGTGACCTGCGTGCCTATAGTGCGGCACGGATCAAAGAGGCAATCGAGCGGAACCAAGGCTCAAAAGTCTTCGCAAAGAATTCGTCTATTGGGCAAAGCCAAATGACAAAGCTGAAGATTAACGACGGCAGCATTATTTCGACGAAGCCGGAGATCCTGAGAGAGCTTGAGAGGTTTTACGGACAGTTATACACATCAACACGACAACCCAGTGTCAGTACAGTTCGAGACGCAAGAGCTAAACTGACTCGACACTACACTGAGGATATCCCGGACATCAGCCTGTACGAGATTAGAATGGCTCTTAAACAGCTAAAGAATAACAAGGCGCCGGGTGAAGACGGAATCACAACAGAACTTCTGAGAGCGGGTGGAAAACCGGTACTTCTGGTCCTCCAGAAGTTATTTAATTCCGTCATACTCGAAGGTACTACGCCAGAAGCATGGCACAGGAGTGTGGTTGTTCTTTTCTTCAAAAAGGGTGACAACACCTTGTTGAAGAACTACAGGCCAATCTCACTTCTGAGCCATGTATACAAGCTGTTCTCAAGAGTCATTACGAACCGTCTCGAACGCAGGTTTGATGACTTCCAGCCTCCCGAACAAGCCGGTTTCCGAAAAGGTTTTAGTACTGTAGACCACATACACACGCTCCGCCAGATTATACAGAAGACAGAGGAGTATAATCGGCCATTATGTTTGGCGTTTGTGGACTATGAAAAGGCCTTCGATTCAATCGAAACCTGGGCAGTATTGCAGTCCCTCCAACGATGTCATATCGACTATAGGTATATCGAAGTGTTGAAGTGTTTGTATAGAAACGCCACCATGTCCATCCGACTTCAGGAAGAGAGCACGAAACCAATCCAATTGCAGAAAGGCGTGAGACAGGGAGATGTTATTTCTCCGAAACTGTTCACGAACGCTTTGGAGGACGTTTTCAAGCTCTTGGAATGGAACGGATTCGGCATCAACATCAATGGCGAATACATCACTCACCTTCGTTTTGCCGATGATATAGTCATCATGGCAGAATCGTTGGAGCACCTCAATGCTATGCTCAGCGACCTCAGTATCGTATCCCAACGGGTCGGTCTTAAAATGAACATGGACAAGACGAAAGTCATGTCGAATGTCCATGTGGCACCCGTACCGGTTGTTGTTGGGAATGATACTCTCGAAGTTGTAGACCATTACACTTACCTTGGACAGATTGTTCAGTTAGGTAGGTCCAACTTCGAGAAAGAGGTCGCCCGAAGAATCCAACTCGGATGGGCAGCGTTTGGGAAGCTACGTGATATCTTCTCATCGAAAATCCCACAGTGTCTCTAGACAAGGGTGTTTAACCAGTGTGTGTTGCCAGTGATGACATATGGCTCTGAAACGTGGTCTCTAACTGCTGGCCTTTTAGAGAGACTAAGAGTCACTCAACGAGCGATGGAAAGAGCTATGCTCGGAGTTTCTTTGCGGGATAAAATCCGGAACATGGATATCCGGCGAAGAACCAAAGTCACCGACATAGCTCATAAAGTTTGCAAGTTGAAGTGGCAATGGGCAGGCCACATCGCTCGTAGAACTGACAACCGATGGGGAAGAAAAGTTCTCGAGTGGCGACCACGGACCGGAAGACGCAGCGTAGGTAGGCCTCCCACTAGGTGGACCGACGACATCGTGAGGGTCGCGGGCAACCGATGGATGCAAGTGGCGAATTGTCGTTCGGCGTGGCGGTCTAAGGGGGAGGCCTATGTTCAGCAGTGGACGTTTTCCGGCTGATGATGATGATGATGATGATGATGATGAGCACTTGAGCACGTGCCACTCAAACAAAATGCCAATCGTCGACAGAATGTTAAAATTGATTCCCTACATAATTATATAAGTCTTGACATAGATTCTGTTATAGTGGTATGAGGTTAAATGTCCAAGGTTTGATAAGCTCCTACTCGATGGTAGGTGTAGGGCAGTTGCTACTCTGACCTATTATTTTGATGAACAGTGTTATTAGGGTTCCGTAGCCAAATGGCAAAAACGGAACCCTTATAGATTCGTCATGTCTGTCTGTCTGTCCGTCCGTATGTCGCAGCCACTTTTTGTCGAAAGTATAAGAGCTATCCTGTTGAAACTTGGTAGGTAGATGTATTATGTGAACCGCATTAGGATTTTCACACAAAAATAAAAACAAAACAAATTTTGGGGGTGCCCCCATACTTAGAATTGAAACTCAATTTTTTTTTTCACCAAACCCGTACCTGTGGGGTATCTATGGATAGGTCTTTAAAAATGATATTGAGGTTACTAATGTCATTTTTTTCTAAACTGAACAGTTTGCACGAGAGACACTTCCAAAGTGGTAAAATGTGTGTCCCCCCCTGTAACTTCTAAAATAAGAGAATGGTAAAACTGAAAAAAATATGTAATGTAGACCTCAACAAAAAATTCCAACGAAAATTGGTTTGGATGAGATACAGTTAGCAGTTTTTGAGATATGGTACATTTTCAAAAACCGCAAATATAACTTTGCCATTCATACAAACATTATAAAAAACAAATATTACTTACTAATCTCAATATAATTATATCCCTAATCTATGCTTGCTACTACGGAACCCTTCATGGGCGAGTCCAACTCCCACTTGGCCGGTTTAATGTTTTAATGTTTGTGCGATCTAGGATTTTGATGACTTCAGATGATGTGAGGTCCACAGATACCGCTAAACTGTACTTAACAGTTGCACACAGTTGGATGGAGTTAGCCTTCTGCATCTATCTATTCTTTGTCTGCGTCGTTGACGGGATAACATAAGAGATTAAAAGTTTGTTATAACTCGACGTAAGGTAAAAGTTACGAGCATTCTAACTTTGTGGTTCGTTTTTACGGGAGGATGAATATCATTTCTGGGATTTGAAAAGATATACGTAGATTATTTGGGGAGTTAATCTGAATTTAATTGAAAAATATGGAAATGGAACATTCGATTTTTTGCTGACAAGTTTTTTTTTGTTTTTCTATGGTGACTGTTTCAGCACAATTTCTACCTGTTTCCTAACAACATAATTCTTAAAAAAACAGCATTCCATACTCTGTAAAGAAGTAATAAATTATTTCAGTGAGTAGAATAGTACCTTATTTTTTTACGTGAGCACTTTTACTTTTAATAAGATTCACTGCATGCAAGTTGCTGCAAGCACGTTGCAAAGCTTAGTATAAATATTAAGTTTGTTAATATTAAAATATTTAAGCAAGCAAAATAAATGTTTTTATTTTCTTAAAAAATCATATTTCGAGCTCGGTTTCTGTTCAAGACAGAGAAAAAGATATATCTTTGTCACTTTAAGTTCAACGCTACGAATTTGTTCGTAGCTGCAGTTTTACAGTCTCCGACAGAGCAATGAATACTTGAAATGCAATCTATACCAAGTTCTCGACTTGCTTTCACTGCTTTTCCAATCATCCATATAAACTTGCATGTATGTTTAAATTTTGCAAGTCGTGGGAGAAAAATGGGGTCACCGCTGTTTTATTTTGGATAGAGATGTTTTTTGTTGCACAGAATAAAGTAAGCTGAGCTGATGTCGTAGTTCTTCTTCTTTTGTATCGATGGTACCACATATTAAATCAATTCTGCCTAAGATATGGTCACGTAAATCATTTTTATCTGTGGCATTTTGAAGTTTTCAAGCATTTTCCTCTTAAGTGCAAGTGTCGGGACTTTGAACATCAGGCTATCGGTATCCAAAGTAGTCTATTTTTCTTTGAGCATTTGTGCAACCAATTTAATTAAATATTCGCTGCAATAAAATACTACCGAGCAGGTATGTAAACACAGTTAAATCAAAACGTTATTTTAAAACATGCAGCAAATCTTGCTATAAGAATGATTCAACGTCTTCAGGCTAATAACCTTTCACAAATCTACATATTATGTACCTACAGCATAGCTACCTCATCATACAAATTCAAAGATAACAAAGCTCTCTCGCCATCTCATCTTTCATTTTAAATACAATCATAATTCGAAACGTTTCATCATGAACACGTCGCTTCACTTTTATGTCGAACTGTATGGAAAAGAGTTTTTCTTTTTTTTTCATTCGACACGACACCGCAGCAGATTTTCATCCAAAATATGCGACAGTCCCACACGGGGCCCTCAAACATTCAACGACGCAGGACCATCGTCGGCTTATTCTGTTTACCTTACTTTTATTTTGTGAAAACAGGTGCATTACTATAATTGCTAGTTTTTTAATGAAATATGTAGAAAGAGAAGTTTGGTTGAAGTACTCGAGGGATGAGTTGATACGTTGCAGACTGACTGATTTTTTGCACTATTTTGACCAAGTTATGGCAATTGTGTAGTACATGTTTAAAAAACCAATATTCAAAAAAAGAGAGGAAGTGAGTTAACTCATCGTAACACGCGCTTACGCTGAGTAAGCAGCCGCCATCACCATGCGTCGTTTTGCAACTATGCATTTACTGGAAATCAGATATATTATTTTCTTTTGCATTGTATTCAGTCTTGCATCAGCCACCAGTCTAATATCCTGTATTTTTATAATTAAATTATAATAAATAAATATTTTTTTAACTAAAGTCCCGACCGCCGAAACATAACTGGCGCAGTCGGTAGGATCGCGACGTTCCAAGATCGAATCGAACTCTTCATCTTGTGAGCGACGGTTCTCAAATCGTTCCTTCGCGGTCTACAAGGAACCTATCGCGCGGTCGGACACCTCTACGGTCATCGGGATAATTCTCCGGAGAATTGGAGGAAGCTGCGTTGGACGAGGCTCGACTCGACAGGAGATGCAGTGGCTGCTTTGGTAAGTGCTCTTGTTTTACCAAGTGTCCTTGCTCTATTTCCTGCCTATTTTTTTTATTTTGTGTATATTACTTTAATAGATGTGTGTCTGTCTATAAGCTAAAATCGCAGTAGGCAACCACAAAATTATAATAAGTAGCGTTAACTTTCTCACGAGTAAATTCAAAGTGTTACTTGACACCTCTATTGTTTTGCGTTACGCGCCACTGTACAGGCAAGCTACAGTAAAACCATGTCGCTTAGAGATTATGATGCTAACGACAAACCTTATAAACTAATTGCAGATTTAATGCCAAAATATGATGGTAATCCTAAATTACTTAATTATTATATTAGAGAAGTAGAAAACTTATTACAATTAACTTCCGAAGCAGATCGTTCGCACCCAGCATTGATCTGCTTAATCAAAAGTAGGCTCAGTGGTCCAGCAGTAGACGCAATAGCGTACGAGGGCTACTTAAATTCATGGCTATCAATTAAGAACGCGTTACTTAGACGCCTTGGCGAACCACGTAACGAAATACAAGTTATGCAGGAGCTAACGCGAGTACGTAAGTCTAAGACAGAAGATGCTGAGACATTCGGCAAACGCCTTCGTGAGCTCTTAGATACTTTGTATTCCGTCGGGGAACATGGTAATAAATCTTATTATGAGAAGATGGTTATTGAACAGTATGTCAACCAATTAGACTTCCACGTCTCGTTGGGCGTTCGAATCGCCAAACCAGACACCTTCGAAGAAGCCATCATTGCAGCTAGGCAAGAGGAGGCTAGACTCTCGTATAATAGAGCTAATTACAATAATAATAATGCTTCAACGTCACAAGCAAAGCCAAAGGAGTTATCTAGACAACCAGGTAATAATAACTCTAATCGCAACACAGTAAACCCGTTTGTACCAGGCGTTATTATTCCCTCACAAAATTTTTTACCTCAACAAAATTATATGACTCCTGAACAGCGTCAACAGTGGATACAATCCGTATTGCCCTGGAAAGCCAAACCAGCACCAGGTAATTCTAGACCTAATGGCTCCAGTAACTTTAGGAATCAACCTAACATACCAAAAGCACCGGTTCCCACGCCAGTATCATCGGACGTCACAATGCGTACGGTAGGTAAGTCAGAAAAACCACAGTTCGCTCAGCAGTTATTCTACATACCTATTCAGATGGCTACTCAAGATCAACCAGGATTCAATGACATGGGACTCTATAACAATGTTATAGATGGCATAGCGCTCGAACCAAACGTCATCATGGGTGAGCAAGAGGTAAGTGGTGACCAGGATTTTCCCTTGGACACCAGCCCAGACAGCCAGACCTAGTATCAATTAATTTCCAAACAAAAAAATATTTACCATACATTATACTACCAGAGTTTGACGGTAAGTTTCTCATAGATACAGGGGCCAGCCATTCAACTATAGCAACTGACGTAATTGCAGGCACCATATTCGAGTTCTGTGTCGAAACAGAACCCTTTCAAATTAATACGGCACACAGTTCATCAGTCCACGACAAGGTAGTGTATCTTCCTTTACCTCCCGCGTTTAATAGCGATATAACTCATAAATTTCTAATATTTGACTTTGACCCTAAATATAAAGGTCTTATCGGAATTGACCTTCTGCAAAAATTAAAAAGTACCATTGATTTTAATAATAACGTGTTACGCACATCTACAGCGGAAATACCGATTCACTTTAGTTCTCCACCTCAAAAGATTAATATTGAACCTAGATGCGAAAAGATAGTTAAAGTTAAAACTAACTACTTAGACGGACAATACCTACATGACGACTTAATCTGGTCAGATGGTCTAATTTCCCCAGCAGCTATAGTAAACGTAACGAACGGTTCTTTTAAAACAGCGGTAATTAACCACAGTGATCAAAAGAAATGTATCCCTTTTAACCCGTCTGTTGAATTAGAAAATTTTTCCGTTACCAATAGTAATGAAACTCACGATATTAATACTGTACAGGTTCAAAATAACATTGATCAAATTTTAAACGAAAATCTTCAAAAAATCCGTACAGATCATATGAACGAAGAAGAAAAACGCGAAATAACCCGTTTATGTTATCAGTATAGGGACTTGTTCTATTCTGAAAATATTCCACTCACTTTTACGCACGCGGTAAAACACGAGCTCAGATTAAATGATAATACACCAGTTTTCGTTCGTAGTTATAGACAAGCTCCCAAACAACGTGAAGAAATTCGTAAACAAGTAGATAAGCTCCTTCAGCAAGGTATCGTGCGAGAGAGTATATCTCCTTGGTCATGTCCAGTGCATATTGTACCTAAAAAACCCGATGCCTCAGGCAACGTTAAATATAGACTTGTAATCGATTACAGACGACTCAACGATCGGATAATCGAAGATAAATACCCGTTACCCAATATTCACGACATATTAGATAGATTAGGACGAGCACAATACTTCACAACCCTAGACCTTGCTAGCGGTTATCACCAAGTGGAAATGCACCCAAATGATATTGAAAAAACCGCATTTACCACTGAACGAGGACATTATGAGTTCCTTAGAATGCCCTTCGGACTCAAGAATGCACCAAGTACATTTCAAAGACTAATGGATCATATATTAAGAGGAATAGATAATGTTTACACATATTTGGATGACGTCATCATAATATCTACGTCATTACAACAACACATAGAAAAACTTAAACAAGTATTTGATCGGTTCAAGACTCATAATCTAAAAATTCAATTAGATAAATCACAGTTCCTACAAAAACAGGTTAACTTCTTAGGACATGAACTAACAGACGAAGGCTTAAAACCAAATAAAGACAAGATAAAAGCTGTGCTTAACTTTCCCCTTCCAAAGACTCAGAAAGAGATAAAAGCCTTCCTAGGTTTAGTCGGCTATTATCGAAAATTTATAAAAGATTTCGCCAAACTTACTAAACCAATGACACTTTGCCTTAAGAAAAATAGTAAAGTCATACATTCCCCGGATTTCTTAGAATCTTTCAATAAGTGTAAACAGATTTTAACTAACGCCCCAATTTTACAATATCCGAACTTCGACGAGCCCTTCATCCTCACCACCGATGCTTCAGATGTTGCATTAGGTGCGGTACTGTCACAAGGAACAGTAGGATCCGATAAACCCGTAGCATTTGCATCCCGGACACTATCAGATACCGAATCGCGTTACTCTACAATAGAAAAGGAATTACTTGCAATAATATGGTCAATTAAATATTTCAGACCTTATCTTTACGGTAGAAAGTTTATTATCTATACAGATCACAGGCCTCTCACCTGGCTTATGTCATTAAAAGACCCAAATTCTAAATTAACTAGATGGCGCTTAAAACTCTCGGAATATGACTATAAAGTTGTATACAAGAAAGGCCGTCAAAATACTAATGCTGACGCTCTATCACGCGTAAAAATTTTTCACGGTAGTGTTGACTCTCTAGCTGTCAATTTAGATGACAACGAAGACGATGAAATAATTAATAGAATTTTCGAAAATGTACGAAGGGAAGCTGAAAATCAGAACGACACAGCAGCACCCATTGAAAATATACAGTCACAAAACCCAAGCATCCCTGAATCTAATATGGGCACAGATAGCATGAGTGTAGTATCTGCCGAATCCGAATTAGTGTCCACAAGACACACACAACCTGATAACGAAAATAGAGGTATACCTATCATTACAGACGCTATCGATAGACAACTAAAACAGTTCCATATAAGATCAACGCCCGGATCTACGTATAGAGTAGATAACAGATCCACTAACTCAAAAGTAGTTATAAAAGATGTCTTTATCCCAATAAATAATACAGAATCCGAGATAATTAAATTCCTTAAAGAACACACCATCGCAGACCGTGTTTTCCATTGTTATTTTTATAACGAAGAACTATACCATGCCTTTTCTAGAGTGTACACAACAATATTTAACGATAGAGGCCCTAAGCTACTTAAATGCACAACACGCGTAACCCTAGTAGAAAACAAAACGGAACAACAAGAGTTGATTAAGAAATATCACGAAGGTAAAACTGTTCACCGTGGTATCCAGGAGACGTACAAGCAGTTGCACAGAAATTATCATTGGCCAAACATGCTCCTCACTATTCAAAGATTCGTTAATCAATGCGACACTTGTTTAAAATCTAAATACGAACGCAATCCCCTTAAACCACCTTTAGCTGTTACCGATACTCCTCGCAAACCGATGGAACACATATTTATGGATCTATACTCAACCGGAGGCGCAACGTTTCTTACAGTCATTGATAACTTCTCTAAATACGCCCAAGCAGTTCAATTAACAGCATGTAGTAGCGTTCATATAGCCGAAGCATTGCTTAACGTTTTCTCAGTGTTAGGTTTACCAAATAAAATAACCACAGATTCAGATACTAAATTCGACAATGATGTTATTAAAGAAATATGCGCACTTCATAATATTCACATTCATTTTACGACGCCCTATAATCCTAATTCTAACTCGCCTATCGAACGTTTGCACTCTACTTTAGCTGAAATAATTAGAATACAGAGAATGACTAATAAAGACGACCCCATACAACTCATTATGAAGTACTCTATAATAGCGTACAATAACGCTATCCATTCAGCAACAGATTATACACCTCACGAGTTACTATTCGGACACACAGCATCTCGAAACCCATTAGAGTTATACTACCCAAAAGAATTCTACCAGGACTATGTTATTAAACATCGCGCCAATGCGGAGGCAGTCCAAGAGTGCATTGCTGCACACATGTCCAAAAATAAGGAACAGGTGATTGCTAAGCGTAATCAAGAAGCAGAAGAAATTCAATTCAAGGTAGGTGAAACTGTCTATAAACAGGTAGCAAAATCAGCACGCAGTGACAAAACGAAGCCAGTCTTCAAAGGACCATACAAGATCATACACCTTCACCCAAATAATGTGGCCGAAATAATAGGTAACCATCCCAATTCTAAGTCCATTCGGGTTCACTTCAAGTTACTACGGAGGCCTCATCTTGTTGCAGGACCTTCATCGCAGGAGCCGTCGTGCTCAACACAACAGCAACCGTAACCATCACCCAAGTAGGTAATGACAATGGTATCCTTCTCCTGAAACAAGGTCAACTCCTTAAACAAGACAACTACTTTAGCCTTGCTTGCGTTTATAATATCAGTAATCTGCACTTTACATCTATCCAATTGATGTCCCTTTATGCAAGCACGAAGAACGCCGAGAATACAGCATCCGGAGAGTTACATAAAACGTATAGAAATCAGATAGAATATAGCCTCGATATAATAGGTAAAAAGATAAAGTTTTTAACGCCGCAAGTCAGAAAGCGTCGCGGTCTCATAGATGGACTTGGTACTGTTGTTAAATCTATCACAGGAAATCTTGACCATGAAGATGCAGCTAAGTTCGAAGAAGAAATCTTAAACATTAAAAACAGAGTTAAAAACGTTCAAGACTCTCAACAGAAATCCCTAGTATTAGCTCATAATACAATTGATGAGTTCAGTAAACAGTTAACAAAATTAAATAATAATCAGAAACATTTGGCAAGTTTATTACAAAATATTACAATAAATTCCAATAATCTATCTAACCATTTACATTTCTTAGATATTTACGTACAGATAGATTTTAGTTTACAGATAATTATAGATAGGTTAATGTTATTAGAAGATGCTATGACTTTTGCTCAGATGGGCACCATGCATCCTAGTATTATAAGTCCTCAGAATCTAGTAGAAGAGTTAAGAAACTTAGAAAATATGTTTATGTTTAAACCAGTAGCTAGTATTAGCCTTAGTAATATATACAGGATAGAGAAGTCTATAAAAGTTAAAGCTTACAGCACAGAACACTCTGTTAATTTTATTCTCGAAATTCCCTCTATTACCCAAAAAACCTTTGACCTTATTCACCTTTACTCTATCCCAAATAAAAATAACCTTACTATCATTCCTAAGTCCAAATACCTAGCACTTGGTAACGATGAGTACGCTTACCTGGAAGAAGATTGTCAGCCACTCACAGACAACACCCAGCTCTGCAAGCTCCTCGACACTAGAAGAATCGAAGACACAGATGACTGCATACTATCACTCATCCAGCATCGTCCAGCAAACTGCACTTACGCCAAGATGAACCTAAGAAGAGGAAAAGTTCAGAAAATCGGAGACAACAACTGGTTACTTGTCCTCAAAGAAGATGAAGTCACCAAAACGCAATGCAACTCCAAGACAGACTACAAGAAGCTATCTGGAATACATCTCGTGACATTATCAGAAGATTGCCAGATGAACGTCATGAACAAGACACTGCGGTCACACACCGACACGATCGTCATCAACGAGGTCATACCGTTACCCGAGCAGCATCAAGCCTCGGAACAAACCATACAATACGAACTCCAATTAGAAGACATCTCACTAGACAGCATCCATGAACTTATCAACAGAGCAGGCGACATCTCCGTGCCAGAAGATGACAATTGGCCAATCATAACAGCCACACCCAGCTGGAACACAATCATCCTATATATCTTATTGGTCGCTGCTATATCCTGGAAGCTGTACCGATGGAAAACAAAGAAGACCCTGAAGGACACCAAGGGCACCGCGGACGCTGCCAGAAGCAAGAGTTGCTTCTATCCTATGGAGGGAGGAGTTAACTCATCGTAACACGCGCTTACGCTGAGTAAGCAGCCGCCATCACCATGCGTCGTTTTGCAACTATGCATTTACTGGAAATCAGATATATTATTTTCTTTTGCATTGTATTCAGTCTTGCATCAGCCACCAGTCTAATATCCTGTATTTTTATAATTAAATTAAATTATAATAAATAAATATTTTTTTAACTAAAGTCCCGACCGCCGAAACATAACTAGTGTTAACTTTTTTTTCAACGCAGCTTCACATTGACGCTGTGAAATGTATACTTAAAATAAATACTTTGCGGTTATTATTATAAAATGATTTTGAAACAATTTTATCTAGATTTTTTTACACTAATGTTAACATGCACTGTACACTGTACATTCCGAAATATAAATGCTTGCTAACGAATGCACGATCGAAATTGCAGTAGTGTTCTCATACCAGTTAATTACAAAGTAGGTACAGTGATCACTAATCACTCAATTCACTCACACTGATTATGGTAAAGAGACTGTCTCATCAGCACTGCGAGAGATAATTATGGCCCATCAATGAATTAACAGATCACCATTGGATGGAGAATAATACCTAATATTCAGGCCAATTTTTGGACTTATGCGTAGATTGCTAATAAGCTACCATTTTTGTTCAATTTACCATGGATTTGCTCTTGGATTCAATTTACCTGAGATAGTATTTTTAAAGATAAAGCTGTACAAAGATATTTTGGCGCCTGAGTAAAATTAGAACTTACTTCGCCATCTTGTTTTTTTCAAAATCCTTGTCAACATTTACTAAAGTCGATTTTTTTCTTTTATCTCTGTATTTTAAAATTGATCGTGTAAATATAACCTCTTAATCTCAAATTCCGATCCAAATTTTTTAATAGCGATATTATAGCGTGGAGAAAAACATAATAAGGCAGTTAGTACATGTATTTTCGGAGTGGGAGCCCTGCTCAGGTCTCCAGACGGTAGCTGATGAATATTTCACTTCATTATAACAGTTTGCCGTACTGTTCTCGTGTGATATGAAACGCGATGACGGAGACACAATGGACACGTGTAAGTCGTGTCTTTGATCTTTATTTTGTTGAGAGATTGTTGTTGTTTGAACAGTGACTAATAAGAACTTCAGAGCAGGTATATGTATATAATTTTCCTTTGGTTTATAAAAATTAATCCCGTACAATTTCATGATTTATTTTATACAGATTATCATAATTTTATGACTATTTGGGTATGAATAAGTAGGTTAAATTCAATTACTTATAACTAGGTACATAATTGGGGATTCAACTTATCGAGGGCCCATCCAAATTGGATTTAGAATTGTAACGGACAAAAATTCAACATAAATCGGGTCTACGAGCTTTCAAAATCTCGCCTATATAATTTTAGTCTACTCTTTTCTTTTAACATTTAAAAGTATATTATTTTCCTGGAACTTAATGGACCAAAGTGAGTTTCCCCGAGGGATTCTATTTATCTATTTAGAAATTCAGACATAATAGCACCTATTTGCTTAGAATAGCACTACTTAACTAAATGAACATAATGAATTAATTGAAACTAACAAGCAACAGAACTATTCAATTAAAATTAATTGGTTTGAATTGTTGAGTTAATTTTGTGTAACAGAATTTAAGTTAAATGGAATATAATTTCGGATGCTCAGTTGAAGTTAGGGGTATAAGGGTTATGTCTACAAATTAGCTTTTCCTGCTTTTCCTAAAGGATCCTTTGACCAAAGTTTTTCTCATGGCTGTTTACGATTTAACATGCGGGTACAGAATCTATGGCTTAGTTACTGCATTAAATGGGTCGTCAAAATGGTCCGCCATTTTGACGAATGTTAATGAATTTGTTCAACAAAATGAACAAGGCCTTTCGCTCCTCTTAAGCAAACTGACTAATGCAATGATTATGTTTATACTAATGTTTCATAAATAATACCAAGATTGATCTGACCGCTGAGGGTCATAAAATTTGCATATTACCTACATCAAAATGTTTTGACTATGGTACATCGATCTCTGGCCCAAGTTGAAATGCGGTCTTTTTCAAAACATTTTATTTATTTTAACAAAAAATCCAAAAGAATAGACACGAGTTAATTGAAGCGATGTGGCAATGGGCATGTCACAACCCCCGTAGAACTTATAACCAATAGGGAAGAAAAGATTTACAGAGGCCTTATCATGAGTTTTCACTTATTGTGACGTAAACTGGAACTTTGACATGAAGACGCTGTAAAGTAAACTAGTGAAAACTCGTGATAAGAGCCCTTATCACGAGTTTTCACTAGTTTACTTTACAGCGTGTTTCCGCCATTGGTCGAGGCCATGCTACGGGGTGAGATGGAGTGGGAAGCGGTCGCCTCCTTCTGTGAAGCAGTTATGCTCGCGAAGGAGGAGACAGGCCGTGAGAGAGAGAGGACAGCGTCCTCCCTCCACCCCAGCCGCAGTGGTAGACGGTCGCCCACGGCGACGGACGTCGCAAGACGATCTCCGGCCACCGTAGGCGCGGGCATGCGGGCGGCGAGTAATGGGCAACTCGCCGCTCGACCATGGACCATGTTAAAGTTCCAGTTTACTTTACAGCAAAATAACTGAAAACTCATGATAAGGCCTCTGGGCTCAGTTCGTCGTCGCTACTCTAGGCAACCCTCCCACTAGGTGGACTGATGACATCGTAAGAGTCGTGAGCAACCGTTGGATGCAAGTGGTGGTGGTGGTAGTAATTTTCGTTCGATGTCGTGGTCTAAAGAGGAAGCCTTTGCTTAGCAATGGACGTCTTCCGGCTGATCATCATGATGGTGAGTTAATTGCTAGCTTATGTCACCAAGACTTTTGATTCCTTTATTTCCATTCATTATCATTGCTAATAGTATGACAATTTATCTCGATGTTAAGGTGTTTTCTAATTCTAGTTCAATGTGTTTAATGCAACATTTCATTTTTCTAAACTAATGCAATATAGCGCATTACGCGGTACGGTTACAGAGTAAAAGCCTCTTTTAGAACCAAGCCATAAGCTTTAGCGTTTACTTGAACAGAACATTGACATTTAAGAACAAAATATTAAGTTTAGGGTGAATTTGAAAAATAATTCAGAGGCAACCAAGATTTAATATAGTGGTCAGGTACGCTTTGTCAAATACTTGTCGGTACAGTTAGATGGAAGCCTACCCCAATATAGGTAGCTGCGGAAAGGTTATGCAGAAAACGAAGTTCAGCAAAAAAAAAAAAACAATACTTTTGTCATGAAACTTCCTTTTTAACGGGACAGAAAAAAATACGCAAACTGTTAAAATGTCAACAACCAAAAAAAAAACTATTCACATTGTAAAATAGAAATGAAAATATGAACACGAACTATATTTTATTTAAGCGTTGAAAGTTGACGAAGTTTCTAACAAATGTCCAACATTTTTTGCATAGTTTTTTTAGTGATACAAATATTTTTTTTTGTTTCATTCAGGCCAATACGAGCAATCGACCAGTCTGTTCCAAAACTATTCAAAATCAATTAAGTTTAAACTTTATTCACTAATGAGATGGATACTACTATCTGTTTTAATAAAGAACCTATTAGATCAGTATTAAGGATCTTAGCATCTCTTAATTTTATCTGGGGTTTGGCATATTTTGATCACGATCTTGCTTATTGGCTTATAGCCCCACCAAGGAATTCAACATGTGTACATGGTACCTATGTCTGATAAGGAGGGAAAAAACGCCTGGTTGTCACCACTGCGAGTATCGCCCGGAGGACACAGTAGAGCATACGGTGCAGGACTGCCTCGCTTGGGCAGAGCACCGCCGTGTCCTCACGGCGGCGGTAGGCGGAGACCTCTCGCACCCGGCATTGGTCGAGGCCATGCTGCGGGGCGAGACGGAGTGGGAAGCGGTCGCCTCCTTCTGCGAAGCAGTCATGCTCGCGATGGAGGAGGTGGGCCACGTGAGGGAGAGGACAGCGTTCTCCCTCCACTCCAGCCGCAGTGGTAGACGCCCACGGCGACGGACGTCGGCAGACGATCTCCGGCCACCGTAGGGCGGCGAGTAATGGGCGACTCGCTGTCCGACCGAGTCAACGGCGCGTTGTGTTCCACGCGCGCCTCAAAGAGTGTCAGCATAATGACGGGGCCTCCCTCTAGAGGGCCAAAGCCTGCCGGGGTCGCGGGACTTATCTAATTACCGTGACCCTGGAACATAAAGGGCTATTGAAGGACACCGTGTATTTTAGTCAGTACGAGTCTGACAGTCCCTCCCGCCCTGGCCTGGGTGGGAGGGACTGTCAGACATTTGATGATTTTACCACGATAAAAAAAGAGGATTTAACAATCCAAAATATGAAACCTTGAGTCTAAAAGAAATATCTTCACCAGTGGACGCAGAAAGCTCACCACTTAGAAACCAACACCTTTATCTTAAGTTAGTAAACAACACGCTCCGTTTTCATTTTTAAACCAAAAACTCAAGATACGTTCGAAAGGAGGCGTACGTAAATTCCATTTACTGCTGGAAAGTGCCGAGCCCGCCCCATCGCAAACTCCACTTAATTACGCGCATAAATTCAAGTGCTCTTCCGTACACGATGGATGTAGCCACATTTTAACTCATAAAATATCGTTTCTTTGAAATTTACCGAGGATTGGTACCCCATAATTGGTAATGAGGGCGCGATGGTACATGCGGTAGTTTTATTTCGGGCGACGCTTATGGTTGAACACTGAAAATTTAATGCGGTGGTCAGATTTTGGATGGGATTGCATCCGCAATTTTATCGTGAATTGTTGCGAAAACATACCGCTGTATTTAAATTAACATTACACTATTTTGGGATTGTTGAAGACAGAAAACGATATAATAATTATGTATACCAGAGATCCCAGGAATCCCCTATGAATGTACAAAGGTAACTTCGTTTGAAAAAAAAAACAACGAAATTCGGCTGAAAATGAAATAATAAAATCTATACGGTCATGGTCTGGGAGTCTACATTGTCAAGACAACGTCAAATAAGGATTGTACCTAGAGGCATAATAGAATAAACCGTCCAAAATGGTTTGGTGGATGCATTGCAGTCCAACTCAACGCAGACAGGGTGTAAGTACCAACGATGCTATCTCTTTTATCAACATAATAATAATAATTTATGGTTTCCTTTAAAAATACGATTCGTTCGAACCCTAGTTTTTTTTGCTAATTATGACATTTTCTAAAATTCCCTCTCATTTGAAGTTAATCCTTAGCCCTCTATGAGGGCCGGGGGCAGGTAACCGGTAACCGAGTTTGAGAGTCCCTTCCGTTGCACCCGAAGCAGGAAGAGTCATTATTTTGACGATTTCACCATTAACAAAAAAAGATTAAGTTAAGCACAATGAATAACCGTTTCACCAGTGCTTGCCGCAAATTTTAGTATTTCAACATGAAAGTCATTAGGTATGTTTGTGCAGATTAAGAAATAGGTCGCATGCTTGCTAACTTGCTAACGACCGCAAAATAAATTGTTTAGTTTAATTTCCAGGTACATTTTGGTTTGAAAACTGAAAAAGATATAGTTTATCAAACTATTAGCATTATGTACGATTGCCGTAAGTAATTTAACTTTAAATTAATTAGTATTCCGTATTTTAATGAAAGAGTGAGTAGAATACTGGATTTGCACAAACTGGCATAAAATACTGTTTCGAGCAGTTGCAACATGCAACGTCTACGTGAAATCAAAGATGACGCCAAATTGTTACTGTAAAGTTGTTGTTTTTTTTTTTGGATAAAGTTACTTTCATAGTTTTTTTTTTCTTTACCCTCCTAATGTTAACCTGTCTTTCCAGATGATGAAAATTACGACGGGTATGACATCCATTCCTTAATCAACGTCGGAGTGAACATCTTTAATGTAGACATGACACAACACGGTGCGGAATTCTTTCGCAAAATCAAAGAAGCAATGGAGGTAGCAGCTAAAATGCCTGAAATGATTCCATCTGCTTACTGTACGCCTGTTGGAATGTGTGTCATTATGTCTGTTAATGATCCTATTGATATTGATGATAGGGTAAATATTAAACCTATATGGTTGTTTATGTAAAGTGTCACTTGTACAAGCATCAGTACAATCAACCTTTCATGCCTGTAAGGCTGCGTTTCCACCAGAGATCTGCGATGGAAATGTGTCGTGCGAGGATGTCTAGCTGTGCTGTGAAAATGTGTAGGGGTTTCCAACAAAGCTGTGCGATGAAAATGTGCCTACGAGGATGTGTAGCGGAGCTGTGAAAATGTGCATTAATGTGTGGTGCGAAGATGCGTTGCGAAGCTGTGAAATGTGTCGACGGGGGTGCGGTGACAAACTCCGTCGATGGACTGGCTAGTACAGTATGCGCAAACCTCGCAACACATCCTTCTCAACACACATTCCTTGCAACACATCCCACTCACACATTCCTCGCTTGTTTTGTATGCAAAAAAATCTAGCTCCGCTGAGTCGTTTCCACCAGAGCTGTGCAGACCGAGGCGAGGTAAATTAAGCGATTCTATTGGTTCTTTACAAACACATCCCTTGCTACGCACACACACATCTCTGGTGGAAACGCAGCAAAATACCGATTATAGAATGTCCAAATTTCTAATAGGCCACTAAGAATTGAAATGTTGTTGTGTTTTGTTTTGAACATGGAATCTGGACATTTCAAAATCTAAGCTATGAGATATATTATATGTGAAATAGGCTCTACAAGTGTCCTTTTAGTTATTTACATGTTTTTCATCAAGAAAAATTATATTGCGAGCAGAACTCGTACCTGCGACCCTACGATTCAGTATAACATCTTCTCTCTCTTGTCTTTATCAACTCGGCCATCACAGTCTTGCTCACCTAATTGGAATACTTCATTCCGGAAGGTTTGAAAAATTCAAATTTCCTATTCGATATGTACATCTTCCGGTGACGTTTTTGACGTTTTAACGTATACGTTATCTACTTATACGATTTTGATTTGACTGTGCTATCAACGTGTTGGTCTGGTAGTTTGAGACTTCTGCAATAGATGGCGAAAGGCCTTAGTGAATATTTTTCAAGATAACTCAATAAGGTAAACAAACCTAACTGCTAATGAACTTAATTGTAGGTTGACATGATAATTTTAAAGGATATTACATCAACGAATCAACTGCGACAATTCAAGAAAGAAAATAAGAAACTTGCTGCCATGCCAATTTTATTCTGGCCCCCAACGCTTCAAATCAAGGACCTTAGTGAAATAGTTCAGGTTAATAAGTTATTAAATTTTATAATGGAGGCGAACAATTTTTTTTTAAACGTTACCCCACTCTTGGAATTTCTCCTGTGTCGTGGGTGCGTTTACAAACATACATAAATGCCCAGACCCGGAACAACTACTTGTAGATCATACAAATATTTGCTCCGTGCGGGAATCGAACCCGCGACGCGCAGCGCAGCATTCTCAACTCAGTCACTGCGCTAGCCGTGCCGTCGACGTTTAATTGTTTTATTAGGTATATTAGATTTCAGCTGGCGTTGTCGTGGATCCAACTTTGACCAATATTGTTTACAATTTTGATGAGCTTCTCAAGGAATGCCGTGAGGTGAGCCCATATTTTTCCCACGTTTTTATATATCATACATTAGCATTTTGATTTTTGCACTGGTCATGCGTAGATATTTTTGCATTGTAGTTTCATCTAAGTTCCACGGATTCAGAACTTGATTGATTGACAGAGATATTTAGCATTTATTAAAAAAACTAGCTGTGACCGCGGCTTCGTTCGCGTGGATGTCGGAACTGAAAAATGTAATTTTTAGTGGCGCGAATTCCTTTCTTTGAAAGCCTCAGACTCACGTGAGAGGGCGTGACGCTCTCGGTCAGCCGATAAACGTCGCGGTCCTCGGTACTTTCTTGAGAGCGCAAAGTCGCGGTCAGAATTCTTTGCGAAAATAAATCAACAATTTACAACAACACAAACTTTCAAAATGAGAATGAAGAGCTTGTTCAAAAATAAAAGATTTTTTCTAAAATAGAAGTAGCCTAAGTTACTCCTTTCAGAGATTAGCCATTACAAACAGACAGACAAAAATTGTAAAAAATGTTATTTTGGCGTACCTATGTACCGTATACATATTCATATGCATGTAGTAAAAAATGGTTATTTCAATATTACCAACAGACACTCCAATTTATTTTTATGTATAGATAGACGACATTTTACCGAAAACGTTTCAATTTCAATGAATAAACTGAATGTACTGAATTCGTGGCAATAGTTAACATGCAGATGTTCCTAGTATAGATTAAATTGTAAAGAAGAATATTAAAAGTATAGATTAAAATAATACATTAGATAAATATTATGGTTAATTCATAAGTTTTTTAAAGTTTTCGGGAAGTTGTAAAGGCTAAACCAATATTATATTCTGGATGTTAATTTGAGCCAAACAAAAACAGAAGCTCGCAACTTTGGAGACTGGAGGTAGTCTATTGTAGTAAATATTGTTAACGAAGTAAGTTTAATTACTTCTTGTACCTTATTTATTGTATAATAGTTTGGGTGGTACAATTACAGCTTAGTGCTTTATAAAGTTGCCTTCTGAGCGTAAAAAAATACAATCAGTTGTTAGTATATTTTTGATGATTCGAAAAGGGAGTTAATTATTTAAGTTTATTTATATGACAATCCTTCTACTACTTTCTGGCTCATGAAATAATGATTAATAGAGAAGAAGGGCCAAGAGATACTGCACCAATCCCAAATAGATTGGTAATGATGACAAGGATAAAGGAGGCTTATTAAAAAAGAAAATTTGTACTGTTGTTTAAGTACCTTATAGGTATGTAGAAGTTCAGGTAAATGACTGTTAATTTCAGGAACGAAAGCCAGTATTCTTCATGAACGCAACCTTAGTAGACAATTATTATGAAAAAAATGCCTGTGATCGTCAGCTATTAATAGAAGTCCAAGAAATCATGAAGAGCAGAATAGATGGAATTTTCTTACGAGACCAAAGAGTTGGCGAACCCCCCATAGAGTTAATTCAAAGTTTTCTAAGAGCAACTGAAATTATAGAAAAGAAATATAATGCTACTGCAGAATATTTGAAAATGAGTTTTCAGGTAAGCATTCTTGTATTTCTAAATTTCGTTATATTTTGATCCATTAAAATTATAAGAATTGCAATTTTTTTTTAAACTGATGAGGATACTAACACTATCAAACATAACTTTGTTTTTGTAAAGAACATTTAATTTCGTACTCTCTAGTACGAAACAAACACATACGAAATTGGTATGTTTCGTAATATTTATGTCATCACCTAAATCCTGCCATATCCATCGCCCAAATCTCCGCCATCTCCACTTCATCTCTTGGCTGCATCTTTTTTGGCTAAGAGGGCAGGATAGGAGATGAAGCATGCTTTGTGACTCAGCTCCACACCGGAAGCTATCACGGTTTATTACTTTTAAAATGTCATTTACGGGATATACGAGTATTTCGACGCTGTTACAAAAATCTGGAACTGAAACAAACAAATAAACAATAAACATATCCCGTAAGTGATAATTTATATTTTGATCTATGGTGCATATGTTCATAATTGCAGTTGAAACTCCCAGTACTGCAACCCTACGCTACTGCTCTATCTGCTTCACTGGCAGCGTTGCAATGCGAAGCGAGTGCCATCATAGTACTCACGACATCAGGTGCCTCAGCCAAAGTTCTGTCTTGTTCATTACCTCCCTGCCGCGTGATAGCAGTCACGAAGCATGAGAAGACTGCAAGAAGGATGCATTTATAAAGGAAGGTCTTACCGTTGCATTATAAAGGTAATTTAAATAAGTTTTTACTTTAATTCTATGTAAGATAAAAGTTGGTTTTATTTGGCTGAACTTAATTTTAAGTATAGCTTCTAAACTGTGTCATTGTGATTTTTTTTTCAAGCAAGATATCCTCTTTAGCCGGTGTCGCGAGTAGAGGTTATCCTGCGCAACTGCGATCGCAAAATGCATTTTATGTGACTGGTGGTGAATGGTGTTTAGTTAGTTCTCTCTCGCTCAATTGACAATTTTCCATCGAAAAAACTAACATTATTTATAAGTCCAGACGATTACAGTAGACCGGCTTTCTACTACATGAGAGTTATGATTTCTGAACAACATAATATTATGTGTTATTATTGGTTAACTCATTTTCTCTGAGACCAAAAACAGCTGGCACATACCTATTTTTTTTAAAGTGAAGTAAACTCATTCTATAAAGCCATTAACCCTAATGCCCCACAGCTTTAAAAACTAAAAACAGCACCACATTAGCCATTAGCATAATGTATTGTAATTGCAGAGAATCGTTTGCTTTCCTGGCAAGACGAGAGCCTGGCCCGTATAGCTTTTGGCACCCAGTTTGGCCTAGACACAGGCCTTTTCGACTTCGCCTCCAAATTAGTGGTACTTGCGCCGTCCGAAGAAGGCATCCCGTACTGTAATAGCTTCAGTATTGTCGCCGTGGAGCATATACTACAGCAATATAAGTGTGGACAATAAATACTCGTAGTACTGATGACGGTGTAGTATACTTATAAGGAATGTTTAAGCACAAGAATTAAGATGGTCATTATGTTTAGAGTTTTAGTTAATTTTTATGTCTTCTTGAACAATAAATAAAAGCCACACAATTCGATCGAGGTTGTACTGTGGATGAGTAACTATCTATCATAGCTTCCTCCGTGCCTCGAAAACCACGTAAAGCCTTTGTTCTCGGCTTTATTATTTTTAGGTTTCCTACCCAAAGGGTAAAGATAGACGGGCACGCTGCAATCGCGGCGGTAAGACCCCTCTTTGAGGAGTGGCTGGATAGGAGTCACGGCGTCCTAACCTACCGCATGACGCAGGTCCTCAGCGGACACGGAAGTTTCGAGAGGTACCTGTGTCTGAGGAGAAAGGAGGAAACGCCTGGGTGTCACCACTGCGAAGATCGCCCGGAGGACACAGTAGAGCATACGGTGCAAGACTGCCCCGCTTGGGCAGAGCACCGACGTGTCCTCACGGCGGCGATAGGCGGAGACCTCTCGCGCCCGGCATTGGTCGCGGCCATGCTGCGGGGCGAGACGGAGTGGGAAGCGGTCGCCTCCTTCTGCGAAGCAGTCATGCTCGCGAAGGAGGAGGCGGGCCGCGTGAGAGAGAGGATAGTGTCCTCCCTCCGCCCCACCCGCAGTGGTGGACGCCCACGGCGACGGACGTCGCAAGATGATCTCCGGCCACCGTAGGCGCGGGCATGCGGGCGGCGAGTAAAGGGCAACTCGCTGCCCGACCATGGACCATGCCCGGGTCGACGGCGCGTTGTGTTTCACGCGCGCCTCAAAGAGCGTCAGCATAATGACGGGGCCCCCTCTCTAGAGGGCCAAAGCCTGCCGGGGTCGCGGGACTTATCTCATTACCGTGACCCCGGAACATAAAGGGCTATTGAAGGACACCGTGGATTTTATTCAGTACAAGTCTGACAGTCCCTCCCGCCCTGCCCGGGGTGGGAGGACTCATTTGATGATTTTACCACGCAAAAAAAAAAAAGGGTAAAGATAGAGAACCCAGCCTATTACTAAGACTTCGCTGTCCATCTGTTTCTGTCAGTCTGTCCGTGTCACCAGGCTGTATTTAATGTTGCCACTAGATAACAATAAATACTAAAAAACAGAATTAAACAAATGTTAAGAGATGTTCCAATACAAAAAAATGCCGTTTTTATTGAAAACTTAAAAGTGACAAAAATGTGTTACCATTTTTGAATTCAAAATTCAATTAGGAGATCTAAACAAGCCATATCTATTCTAGCGCGTTCATAATAGAACAGAATATTCCATTTTATAAAAAAAAACGCAATTGCTTGACTGGCGTTTTTAGACTCCCAGGTCTATAAACAAATCCTACTCGCTTTCATGGAATAGTAGTGATACAACAAATTCCAGTGTAAACAGGACAGCTTGTCATTCTTTTACCGTCCATCCAGGCTCCCGAGTGACATGTCAAAGGGAACAAATTGCCCATTTGTCCGTTTAATATGGACCCATTCCTAGTTGAAGAGTTAATGGTCTAGATTTAGGCGATCTAGGTTCGATAGTTTGAAATCTTCGTGTGCGCCAAAAAAAATAATTTAGAAGTTATTTCACATACCCCTTTTTATTAATTCTTAGTTCTAAAGATTAATGTTCATAAAAATAAACGGAATATACCATATTTGTGTTTCTCATTGTGAAGCGAAGAGACAGCTGTTTATTTGCAAATGACAACAGTAGACATAAAGAATAAAGTAATATTTAATTACAACAGAACTTTCATAACTAATTCCCACCCCTCTTTCCCTCCCTCGCATAATTAGAACTATTAGAATAATTCATTAAAAGCGTTGCTTAACCCGATTAGCGTGTTTGCTATATTAACCCTAGAAAGATAATCTACGTCCGCGAGACGTATCGTGAAATTAAATTTCGCTGTAGTTTTTTTATTATTAATCGCAACGCACTAGCTGCGAGTGTCAACTCAGTTGGCGACCGGAGCTCGCGCTAAGCAGCAGTGGCACCACGGTAAGTACGTTCAAATAAAAGATATACCTATGTCGTACGTCCGCGAGACGTATGATTATCTTTAATGCAACTTTTGCAATCATTTGGACTGATCGTTTATTGTTATTTACACTTATGTATTATTATTTTCAGGTATTAATTATTATTATTATATTATAATGGCAAACCGAAGGGTGTTGGATAGTTCTCAAATTGAGAAAATGAAGAGGAATCGTCATCAGAATCTGAAAGCGAATGCGAAGATAACCTCTTAGAAGACGATGTACAGAGTGACACTGAAGACGAATTCATCGATGAAGCTGTGGAGATACCCGAAGTCTCTGCTGAAGACCATTCAGAGTCTACTGCCGAGCAAGCTGCGCCTTCTGATAGCCGCATAATTATTACTTCTCAGCGCACACTCATAGGTAAAAATAAACATTGTTGGGCCACAAGCAAGGGTCGAAGTCACGGTAGAACCTCAGCAAATAAATATTGTTCGATCAGCTAGAGGACCAACGCGTATGTGTAAAAACGTTTACGACCCCTTGTTATGTTTTAATCTGTTCGTAACTGATGAGATATTAATTTGTAAAGAAGTTTACGATTTTTGTTTGTAATTTGTCAATTAAACTTTATTATTGCTATTTTATCGTTTTATTTCCTTAAATAGAATACAAACAATCATTTCAATCTATAAGGCATGATAATACATCCGTAGGCTTACTAAAAATCTTAATTAACTAAGGTACGTCTGTCAGACGTATGATTATCTTTTACGCTAGTTGCTATATGATTATCTTTCTAGGGTTAATAATGCATCCATTGATTAAGTAAATAAGAGCTATATTGTGCTGTTTTGTGTTACGACCATTTATTTGACAGCTTCGGTAGACGTTATTGTGTTAGTGCAACAAAAACAAAGGCTTGCCGCTAATTGCTCGTTCGTGGCAGCACTGCGTTCTGTAAACAAAACTCTTTGCCGATTCTGTTAAACTATTTATATCACTTGTGGAATAGACTGTACTAATTAATAACGTGATTTGTGGTCACTGATTAGGTACTTGATAAGTTTAAGAAAATTTGGCTCGTAGGTCTGTTTAAATCAATTTATTAAACAAAAAAAACCGGCCAAGTGCGAGTTGGACTCGCCCATGAAGGGTTCCGTAGCAGCAAGCATAGATTAGATATATAATTATATTGAGATTAGTAAGTAATATACACAAACAATAAAAATAACTTTGTTTTTCATAGTATTTGTATGAATGGCAAAGTTATATTTGCGGTTTTTGAAAGTGTACTATATCTCAAAACTGCTAACTGTATCTCATCCAAACCAATTTTCGTTGGTAGTTTTGGTTGAGTAGACCTCAACCAAAACTACCAACGAAAATTGGTTTTATATATTTTTTTTAGTTTTATCATTCTCTTATTTTAGAAGTTACGGGGGGGGGTGACACACTTTTTACCACTTTGGAAGTGTCTCTCGCGCAAACTGTTCAGTTTAGAAAAAAATGATGTTAGTAACCTCAATATCATTATTAAAGACCTATTCATAGATACCCCACACGTATGGGTTTGGTGAAAAAAATTTTTTTGAGTTTCAATTCTAAGTATGGGGGGCACCCCCAAAATTTGTTTTGTTTTGATTTTTGTGTGAAAATCCTAATGCGGTTCACATAATACATCTTTCTACCAAGTTTCAACAGGATAGCTCTTATACTTTCGACAAAAAGTGGCTGTGACATACACGGACAGACAGACAGACAGACAGACATGACGAATCTATAAGGGTTCCGTTTTTGCCATTTGGCTACGGAACCCTAAAAAGAACTACAAATCAATTTCAAACAGCACTAGAATTCTGAGAACAAATCTGCTAGCCCAATAAACGTTATAAAAAGTACTGTAAAGTTTTTTGGTTCTATCACAATTTTCTTACAATATCATTCACTGTTTTAGAAATCAGTATGTAACACAAAGACACAAATTTTTAAGAGATCTCGAAATGAAGGCAATAATAATAATATTACATTAAAAATAAAATATAATATATTTAATTAAAATAATATATAATCTTCGTAAGGTAGGCTTCGTATATAACCTTTGTGTTCGTACATTCACCACCAATGCTCTGGTCTAATTAGCCATACAAAAAATCTAGATTATGGACTTCACAAAACTAGACAGACAATTAATTCTCAGTCACAATTGACCCTAACATAATTAAAGACAAGGCACTAGATTATAATAAGTGTTGTAGGAACGTGAGCGATACTAATTGCTTAGTATAAACAGGATTATATGAGATGCATGAGAGTGCATTCAAATGAAGTACCATTTATATAGGATCTCATTAGAGGGACGTAGGTAACGCGAGTCTAAAATGCATTTCATATTCTCATACAGAGGATATCGCATCCTGTTACAAGAAGACTTTGCATTCAGATGCAGCGTCCTAAATTTGTGGGTTGTTCTGCAAAAATTATTAAGCTGGATTAAAAAAATATGATTGTACCGAACTTTTTTGGGAAAGAAAAATAATGTTAAGTTTGCTATGATTGTTTTCAAGTCTTCAGATACGGTTATTGAACAGAATAGTTTTTTTTTTAAGTTTCCACAAACTTGGAATTTTCCTGCAATGTGGGTGCGTTCTCAAACATAGAAACTCACATACACAAACGCCCAGAACCGGAACATCTACTTGCAGATCATACAAATATTTGTTGCTGCTGCGCACGCTGCGCAGCGTGACGCGGGTTCGATCCCCGACTGACTGCCAAACGTGCCGTCAGAACAAGATGTGTAGTCAGAACAGTGATCCTCCCATTGGTAACATTAACACTATGGAAACTGATATAAAGGCGCTGGCAGAGTCTAAATGTATGTTCGTGTCGCGGGTTCGATCCCCGCACGGAACAAATATTTGTATGATCTACAAGTAGTTTTTCCGGGTCTGGGTATTTGTGTATATGAGTCTCTATGTTTGTAAACGCACACAGGAGAAATTCCTAGTATGAGGCAACGATTTTTTGACGTGACAACGTCATAAAATTCGATGGAGCCGGCTGCACGCACCAAAAAACATGACGTCATGCGGCGTTACCTCACTCTGAGGCGTTTCAATTTTGAATTGTTTATAGCAACGTAAGTGCAGTATTTTCTTATGACGTTGTCACGTTCAACTATCGTCAGTAAACCGACTTTACAGACAACCGATTTTTTTTAAAGAAAAAGAGAATATTTCTATGTGGATCGTTGAAGACCAAAAGTCACCGATTGGTTATTTTTTTGTCTTTGTCCACTGAAATGAAAAATAAACGGATAAAGGTGATTATAATTACGAATTTATAACAAGCTAAAATTGTATTAACATATTTTGCCATTCATTCTATACTAATTAAAATGCATTGTATTCTAGCTAATGGATATTGGAAACGATACAGGCTGTGTAACCTGAATAATTTATTAGAATAATTTTATAGGTGTGAATTTTATAGTAATTAACACGTAATTACCTTTATGATAATATGTATAACGAGATTTGTTTTTGGTATATTTCGTTTTTGTCAGAGTCATAATTGTTATCTGCTTAATAGACATCAGACGAATTTTGTGCTTGTTGTTAGTAAAAAAATTAACGATGTTAAAAAAAATACATGTGGCACCCGGAGACTGCCGCGCCTACCGCATATATTTAACGAGAATATAATTTATTTGTAACTTAATATATTTTTTTTAATTAATTTATGGGCCCGGGTACGTCCTTAAACTACGTCCAGCCACCGAAGGACGGGCAGCAGCGTCCTTTGTAAACTTTCGGTGACCTTACTGCGATCCCCAAGCCGCCTGCCAAGCGTGGGGATTATGGCAACCCCCCCCCCCCATTATGATTGACAACAATAGCACACGGCCCCCAGTCCCCGGCAGCTCCGCTATTCCTGGTCTGGGTAGCGGATCGGGTAACGGCGGAGCAGGGGGTGCTAAGGATCCCCGGCAGATGCCCCGCTACCACCCCCAACGGACTTTGGCCCTGGCAACACACAACATCCGCACACTGAGGACCGATGAGAAGATTATCGAGCTGGAGGAAGAATTGAGCAAAATGCGTTGGGATATCTTGGGATTATCTGAAGTCCGAAGAGAGGGTCAGGATACGATAGTTCTAGATTCCGGCAACATGCTTTTCTACCGGGAAGGAGACCGTAAATCCCAGGGTGGTGTTGGATTTCTCGTCCGCAGGTCCCTCATCAACAACGTTGTGAAAGTCGACAGTGTGTCGAGTAGGGTAGCATACCTTATACTCAGAATAACCAACCGGTATTCGTTGAAGGTCATACAGGTATATGCACCGACCTCGACACATTCTGATGATGAAGTAGAGGCATTGTATGAGGAGATATCCGAGGCCATACATACCTCCGAAACATACTTCACCGTTGTTATGGGGGACTTCAACGCGAAGGTGGGCGCACGGAATGGCGATGAGTTGAGAGTGGGGCCATTTGGGTACGGGCAGCGAAACCATAGGGGCCAGCGACTGGTCGACTTCATGGAAAAGGAAGAACTTCATTTAATGAACTCCTACTTCCAGAAGCGGCCATCCAGGAGGTGGACGTGGATGAGCCCCGATGGTACTACCAGAAATGAGATCGACTTCATCATGACGACCAAGAAGCGAATATTCAGTGATGTCTCTGTGATCGCCAAGGTGAAAACCGGTAGCGATCACCGAATCGTCAGAGGCACATTGAATATCAATGTGAAGCTTGAAAGGTCTCGTCTGGTGAAGTCCACGCTCCGACCTGGTCCTGCCCACATCCAGAAACCCGAAGACTTTCAACTCGAACTGCACAATCGCTTCCAGTGCCTAACCGAATGCGAAACTGTGGACGAGATTAACAATGGGTTGGTGGAAACTGTCCAAGCTGTGGGGTCCAAGTTCTTTAAGACCCCGCGCCGCAATAAGCCTCAAAAGCTCTCGAACGGAACCATCAAGTTGATGCAAGACCGGGCCGAGATGAGGCTGCAATCTTCAGCTGACATGTCGGAATATGGCAAACTCAATAGACGAATCTCTAAATCAATGCGACGTGACCTGCGTGCCTATAGTGCGGCACGGATCAAAGAGGCAATCGAGCGGAACCAGGGCTCAAAAGTCTTCGCAAAGAATTCGTCTATTGGGCAAAGCCAAATGACAAAGCTGAAGATTAACGACGGCAGCATTATTTCGACGAAGCCGGAGATCCTGAGAGAGCTTGAGAGGTTTTACGGACAGTTATACACATCAACACGACAACCCAGTGTCAGTACAGTTCGAGACGCAAGAGCTAAACTGACTCGACACTACACTGAGGATATCCCGGACATCAGCCTGTACGAGATTAGAATGGCTCTTAAACAGCTAAAGAATAACAAGGCGCCGGGTGAAGACGGAATCACAACAGAACTTCTGAGAGCGGGTGGAAAACCGGTACTTCTGGTCCTCCAGAAGTTATTTAATTCCGTCATACTCGAAGGTACTACGCCAGAAGCATGGCACAGGAGTGTGGTTGTTCTTTTCTTCAAAAAGGGTGACAACACCTTGTTGAAGAACTACAGGCCAATCTCACTTCTGAGCCATGTATACAAGCTGTTCTCAAGAGTCATTACGAACCGTCTCGAACGCAGGTTTGATGACTTCCAGCCTCCCGAACAAGCCGGTTTCCGAAAAGGTTTTAGTACTGTAGACCACATACACACGCTCCGCCAGATTATACAGAAGACAGAGGAGTATAATCGGCCATTATGTTTGGCGTTTGTGGACTATGAAAAGGCCTTCGATTCAATCGAAACCTGGGCAGTATTGCAGTCCCTCCAACGATGTCATATCGACTATAGGTATATCGAAGTGTTGAAGTGTTTGTATAGAAACGCCACCATGTCCATCCGACTTCAGGAAGAGAGCACGAAACCAATCCAATTGCAGAAAGGCGTGAGACAGGGAGACGTTATTTCTCCGAAACTGTTCACGAACGCTTTGGAGGACGTTTTCAAGCTCTTGGAATGGAACGGATTCGGCATCAACATCAATGGCGAATACATCACTCACCTTCGTTTTGCCGATGATATAGTCATCATGGCAGAATCGTTGGAGCACCTCAATGCTATGCTCAGCGACCTCAGTATCGTTTCCCAACGGGTCGGCCTTAAAATGAACATGGACAAGACGAAAGTCATGTCGAATGTCCATGTGGCACCCGTACCGGTTGTTGTTGGGAATGATACTCTCGATGTTGTAGACCATTACACTTACCTTGGACAGATTGTTCAGTTAGGTAGGTCCAACTTCGAGAAAGAGGTCGCCCGAAGAATCCAACTCGGATGGGCAGCGTTTGGGAAGCTACGTGATATCTTCTCATCGAAAATCCCACAGTGTCTCAAGACAAGGTTGTTTAACCAGTGTGTGTTGCCAGTGATGACATATGGCTCTGAAACGTGGTCTCTAACTGCTGGCCTTTTAGAGAGACTAAGAGTCACTCAACGAGCGATGGAAAGAGCTATGCTCGGAGTTTCTTTGCGGGATAAAATCCGGAACATGGATATCCGGCGAAGAACCAAAGTCACCGACATAGCTCATAAAGTTTGCAAGTTGAAGTGGCAATGGGCAGGCCACATCGCTCGTAGAACTGACAACCGATGGGGAAGAAAAGTTCTCGAGTGGCGACCACGGACCGGAAGACGCAGCGTAGGTAGGCCTCCCACTAGGTGGACCGACGACATCGTGAGGGTCGCGGGCAACCGATGGATGCAAGTGGCGAATTGTCGTTCGGCGTGGCGGTCTAAGGGGGAGGCCTATGTTCAGCAGTGGACGTTTTCCGGCTGATGATGATGATGATGAATTTATTTAAAATGTTTGTGGTGCACTACTGTAATAAAGAACTTCTTTGTTGTAGGAGAATTTTACAAGTAGGTTTAATTGTGAAAACTCCTTTTGTAGCTGGCCGTTTAGAATCAGTAAGATAAAGTAAGTTGTATGTATGACGGATATTTTTATGATTGCCGAAGTCACTCGAAATGAAACGATGTTAGACGATGCGTGGAGTCAGGTATTTTCCTTAGGTTTTTGGAATTTTTTTGATTCGGTGGCCGCGCCGGCGCAGCGCCGCGCCGCGCCTCGCTCAGAGCCCGCGATAAAAGCTATGCAATAGCTTAAAAACATAAAATGTAATAAAGTTTCAATTTAATATTCTGTGCTTTCGCAGAATAACCCAGGGCTTTGTTCATTCGTCGAGGGCTCGCTAATGTCACACGAAATAAGACTAAAACGCGGATATTAAGATGCTCTCATTTCATCCGCCTTTGAAGGATTGTACTACCAAAAAGAGTGGATAGCTGTGCTCTACGTCATGTTGAGAGCTTCCCATTGTCAGTGACGTCATTCAAAGACTTTGAAGCAGACGGCATGCAAACAAGAGTTTTCGTATTCGGTTTCATGTGGAAGATTGAGAATTTTTAGTTATATATGTTTTTCTTTATGACATGCTGTTTCAGTAATGAGAAATTGTTGTTACTTTTTGAAGCCTATGCTTTAGGTTCACTTATACGGAGAGGGTTTCTTGCCAGTTTTGAGAATGCATACAAGAAGTCGAAGACGATACTTAGCTTCAAAAAAATAAGGGTCAGGAAGTCGCGTTAAATTAGGGTGAAGAAGTGATAGATGATAAACATTAATAAAGACGCCTTCGCAAAGGTCAAAGGTTCGGTTTTGTTAGAGACTTATTTCAGAGGATATTTATCAGAGTTAGTTTTTTTCTGAAAACTAGTACATGTATTCTCATTTTCACAATCAACCTCTTAAGCACTGTATTTGCTTTATTCAATGTTGACTGAGTTCAACATTTCGTTTAGGTAAAAGGAATACTGGCTACAAACATAGAAATTACTTTTCTTGAGATTCTACGAAGCATAAGGAGGTACAAAATGTAGTACTTACACTTTTTCTAAAACATCACCCATAGCCCAGATTATATCGAAATAAAAAACGATAAAGGCTTATACAGAAAACGGTATAAAAGGAAAAAAAAAACATTTGAATTTCCCAAACGGCAAGCGTTTCCACCGATCCATCCATTGTTTCTTTAAACGGTTCCAATAAAAATGCAAATACACAGTCTATGCGTTGTGTGCGTTGTCCGCTATCGACTTTCAAACTAGTTTATTTAGTTTTAACTCTGTCGTCGGCTCTATTTACTTCCTATGTTTGTCGTGTGTCTAACCTAACAACTGTTCTCTTTTGTCTCAGTTTTGTATAGGGAGCTTTCCTGGAATATTTTACGGGGTTATGATTTTGATAGCTTTGTTTGAAATTCAACACTATTTGGTATACGTTTGAACTGTTTCCTGAATCATCTTGCAATGCTTAGGGGAAGTCAGCTCAAAGCGGCCATTGGAGGCAAAGCGGCCACGCTTAATTTTTCGGCTATTTGAAATGATAGCGTTACGTTGTCGTTCTGTACGCATAACCAAACCTCCCTCCCGCCCCGCGCCAGTCATTCACTAGTGTGGCTCTGAAAGTGTGGCACTAGTGACGACAAATGTTTTTTTGTGTGTTTTATTAAAATATTACAAGGAAAGTTCAACCTGTTTTGGTAAAAACTGTTTATATTTAAATGCTTTCATTACACGTTTAATGTTATTTATCTATTTGGCCTTTTTTGTGTGATATTTGCTCCAAAATATAATAAATAATGTGACTGAAATTATTTTTTTAATAAAAATGGGCGACAAAGGCAAAGCGGTTCGGGCAAAGCGGCCACCTGACCGCTTACCGTAATATAATGGCTCCATAGATAATGTTCAATTATTTTGTTTAGATGGTCAATAACTACAAAAGAACCACTAATTATATACCCAGGCATCACAGACGCAGCTACGATGGCTTGAACAATTAAAGAGATAAAAGAAGAGCGTGACTCAATTAAATTCTTCGCAATTAAATATGGTATTCCTGAGAAGAAACTTATAAACAGGATCTGCTATGAAGATGCTTGGCAGATTTACCGCAGTATATTTCAACAAAAAAACTATTCATTTCTTGAAAACTTTTGGGGTGGCCACGTTGCCCTTACCCCCATGGCCGCTTTGGGCGGCCTCTAGAGTGATTGATTTATTTGTGTAACGTTTGATGTACAAAAACAATTATCAGTTAAGCAAAACACGCCAAAAATTTAACGAAGCAGTATTTTTTCTAGTACAAAAGATAGCATGCATTTTTCCTATAATTTCCCGTAGTTTTTATCGAGGCAGCCTGAAAAAAATACAACACGCAAAATTCGGTGGAGTGACGATCATACAAATATTTTATATTCCATAATTTCCCCAGTGACGACCGAGGGTCGGTGTTCGAAAGATACGTCTTTTTTTATTTTGTGTCATGCTCATTCTCAAATATTGTTTTTCTGCATTTTGGTAATTTGTGCCTCCTACTTTGGGTAACGATGTAAGTAAAAATATTAAGAAAGAAAGAAAAAACGTTTATTTGGGTAACCGGTACACACAACATAAACAAATAAAAGAAAAAAAAATAAACAAGAATAAATTATAAGTTAAAGAAACAACAACGAAATAAAAAATAAAATAACATTGTGTGTCTCACGACTACGCCAAATGGGTCCAGTTCAGCAATTTGTCGAGCAGCATACTATATAATAATAATATATAGCAGTATTACTCAAGTATACTACGTGCTGATAGCCAATTCTATGAACGCTGAGAAATATGTGACCTAAACTGATAGGTATGCAAATATCTTAACAATTCATCAAAATATGCTAGAAGTTGAGTCTCTCACCTGCAGATTAAACAGCTATCTTAGGAAGTCTAATTAATACCTGTTACTTACATAATTTTTTAGTTCTCTCTATTAATAACACTTCATAATAAAACTCGATGAAAGTAGATACTCAAAGATAAACTATCATAACTCAGCGTATTTAAACTTCCAAAGAAGTTTGTCTTAAGAAAGTACCTACAAGATTGATTAACTTGTAAACTCCTCGTCAATAAGCGTATTTAACGAACTGACAGTAAATAGTTTTCTTGAAGCTGTGGAGGCTGATCCAACATAAAACAGAAATCTTATTTAATACGGCTCAGTGCGCCATCTTAAGACTGAAGTGGGGTGGTATGAAAGAAAACTTGGCGTTTATTTATATTTTAATCGCTTCAGGCGGTTTAACTGCATATTGAGCATGGAAGTTTTTCAACAATTTTGAATAGACGTAAGCCCTGAAGTAATACTGAGGTTTTTGAATTTGAATAATCTTTCATTTTATTAAAATTCCACAGTAAGTTTTCAGTCGTAGAGCTCAAGGTAAGGTAAGGACCGGAATGCCTAAAATGGCCACATTAGGCTAATTATGATAGTCTAGTCTAGTGGCATTTTAAACAGACGTGCTGTTCATTATGAATTGTCGTTGTGGCGAATTTTGGAAATGCCTAGTAATAACTAGAAAACGGACATTTTTCGGAGATTTATTACGATGATTCAGTCTCAAATCTTATTTAAAACTCCCTCATAACAAAATCCTAACCTAAAATAATACCTGCAAATAAAAGTAGTCTCCACAATTTTCCGTTCAGTCAGAACAGCAGGGTTGGAAGGAGTTTGTAAGAAGCGTTCATTGCATGTTGCGGTTTGAGAGGATGAGACGGGGGTCGGATCAAATTAAATTGAAGACTAAGCGGAAAACGCGCGGAAGTGACCGGACCACATTATAGCTGCATGTTACTGGTGTGCTCCCAGATTATGACGTTTTGAATTATGTCCTCATCATTATAAGTAAGATAAAATTCGAACGACTCTCAGACTTCTCAGACTTGGATAGAAACAACAAATCTAATCTACACAGAATCTTGTAACATTCAAAGATAAATGAATAGGTGCTTGGTTTGAATTTGCTTTTAAGCTTTTCCAAATTCTACAGTCATGCAGTACCTACTTTCCGCTTTCTCTTACTTTCAATTATAACCTTGATTTGTAGTACCCGATATTTTGATAAAATACAAGATCCAATTTCCATAAATTTTAAAATAATTCAGCAAATTCTGTGATTACTTGATTAGTATTCAATCTTCACTTGGTCTATAGATCGTCAATAGATATAGTAAACATTTAAAACCTCTAAAAATACTAGAAACTTTTCACATTTACCGAACTGAAATTACTGCACCTAACATTTTATTTTATACTTTTTGTAATACTTTTTATAGCGGATTGGACGAATCTCCAGTGTTTGAAATATATCTGAAGGAGAATCTGCGGTGGCGAATGAAATTCGAATTTCTAGTGAAGTGCAGCGAATATTGAATGTAACGAGTAAAGCGTTGCAGGTTTATTCGTTGCTTTTTCCACTTTTCGCACCAAGAATCCAAATGTTAGAGTTATTTTGAATTTCGCAAGTCAAGCGATTCATCCTATAATACTTCTAAGCTGGGAACATTACTTCGTACAGTGTGCGATAACCATCATATTGTGTTACAATGTGTTTTAAGAACTTAGCTACTAACAACGTACCGTTTTATACACACGATGTATACATAATTACACATTACTAAACAAACTCCAGACTCCTTCCAAGATAACACTGTTGTTTTGTAATTAATTAACTTCAGACATTTTATCCTAGATACATACACTACGCTCCCACAGTTAATTATATCAGACTGTTTACGTAGAAAATATAGTTCTGATAGAATTGAATAAACGCGAACAAGTTGAGGTTTTTAATGAATATTAATGGTTGAAACTCTTGGAATCAGGCTTGACATGGGCCCGCGAAACTCCGGGCCTAATATAAATCACGCTTAGTCCAACCTTTAAGTATCGTTCCACTTAGGACTTTCTATTGTTGCCTCTTGAAGATAACGATACTAAATCACCAAGCGAGATGTTAAATTGAATCCAGACATGGTTTTGAGGTTTAGATTTCTGAGTTTACGGTTTGACTTGAAGGTCAATGGCGGCTTTTCTGGACTGATATAATCGTTGGGTTATTTTGTTCAACTTATCGTATATTTTAGCATATTACGTATATTTAAATTTTAGTGTCATGATTTAACTAGGTACCGAGTGTCCAAAAAAGAGTTTTTATGGTAATAAAAACATAAAAACTCACTTTTAAAGATGGGTGATAAAATTAAATGCTATCACAAATTCTACTGAATATTTCACAGTTTGAGTCTCAATTTTCTTTGCATATAATAAGAACGGGTTCTCGGACGTAATCAGAGTTTTTTTTGTCGTGGTAAATTCACCAAATGAGTCCTCTCACCCAGGGCAGGGCAGGAGGGACTGTCAGACTCGTACTGACTTAAATCCACGGTATCCTTCAATAGCCCTTTACGTTCCAGGGACACGGTAATGAGATAAGTCCCGCGAGTCGCCCATTACTCGCCGCCCGCATGCCCGCGCCTACGGTAGCCGGTGATCGTCTGCCGACGTCCGACGCCGTGGGCGTCTATAGTGATTAAAATAATTACAATAGAGTGGATCGAGTTGAAATATTTGGTGGTATCATCTTATTTACACCTACATGGACAAACACCTATGTCGTTGCCAGTGGGCGTCGAACTTTTGCAGGTCAGTAAATTTAAGAATACCTATAAAATTGTGATTGGTCTTCCCTGCTCGGCTCCTATTGGTTGTCGCGTAATGTTATATATACAACCTTCCTCTACAAATTACTTTTCAACACAAATATTTTTTCAATTCGAACCTTCGTTCCTGAGATTAGCTCGTACAACCAAACAAATAAACAAACTTTTCAGCTTTGTAATATTGGTAAAGATTTAATTGTTAATTTTACTTTCATTATCAATTTGTACTAACTTTTGTGCCTATTACTTGTGTATGTCGTAACCTCTTCGTCAATTCGGAATAACATCGTCGTAAGAGGAACGTAACAAAGGTAACTTTATGCATAGTAAATATATAATTTTATATTCTCCAACATAATGAAGACTAATCGATTATTCTACTCCTTATTTTCATCATATTATATTTTTTCTTGTTCAGTGCTTTTAAAAAAACCTATTACCTCAATAAAGTGTGAAGTAAAACCTTTTTACTAGAATATTTATGGTTTATTAGAAAAAAAAGTTAGTCATGATTATGACATAATTTAAAAAGTTATAGGTACGCTGTCCAAATACTATATACCTATACGTTATGATAACGCCATTTTTTTTTCTTTTGTAATTGAGACATTGAATGCTTTTTTAATGCTTTTAGGGTCCCGTATGTCCGAATACAAAAACGGAACCCTTATAGGATCACTCGTGTGTCCGTCTGTCTGTCGCTTACAGTCAATTATCTCCGAATCTACTAGACCGATTGAGTTGCAATTTGGTACACATATCAATTCTTGTGACCCAAGCACAGAGGTGTGACGGAAATAGATGAAATCTGTATGTGGGAGGTAATTTTTGAGGGGGAATGGGAAAATTAAAAAAAAAATTGAAAACTGAGTCGTGTGACATATCAAATGAAAGGTCTTGTTGAGAAGATCTTAAATGTATTTTTTTTTGTAATTTTAAAATAAACAGTTTCCAAGTTATTCAAGAAAATAGACGAAATTTGACCATGGGCTTATCTCCGAAACTACTGAATCTAAAACTTAAAAAAAAAAACAGAAATTAGTTTTCTACTTATAGATTATAGGAAAACCTATAAGAAGTCCATGATATTAAAATAACATGGTAAATCACTCAATATTGTGCGTACCAATTTGAGTCAGATTTAAAAAAAGGGATAGGTAAAATCGTACGGAACCCTCTTCACGCGAGTCCAACTCGCACTTGGCCGGTTTTTTTTTATTTAAGATTGTATTTCACGTGTCCAGAGGGTTAATATTCTTATTTGTTTATTTATTTGTACACAGTAATTTTATGTCCTTTATTTTAAAAGGCTCAAAAGGCTGCCCAACTTAAATGGGACTGGGCAGGACATGTCTGCCGCATGCCGAACGAGATGTGGGCACGCAAAGCTCATGATTGGTGCCCTGAAACAGCGACGCGGGGCCGCGGTAGACCTCGAAGGAGATGGCGGGACGAACTAGATGTCTTCCTTGAGAATTGGAAAGAGGTGGCGCAAAGTCGTGAAAGTTGGAAGGAATGGAGGGAGGCCTTTGCCCAGCAGTGGGACAGTTCAGGCTAATAATAATAATAATATTATTTTAAAAGATTACATAACGTGAACATCGAACTTTTAGAAAAGTGCGTTTGAATGGTCTAATTGAAATACATGGTTAGACTATGTAGGTAAATACACGATGAAGCAAATCATAAAAGCAACATTTTCTTTAAGCTGTGACAGCAAATTCATGAAACTGCTAGTTTTTTTCAATTCAGACATATTTTGTCGATTGCGAGATTAAACTTCACAAACAAATAAATACCAGCAATTCTCACCATATTATCCTCTTTGCTTGCGGATGACACACGAGTTAACCACTTCAGACGGCACTTCTGGAGATTATCTTCAACGTGGCTCAAGTTAACGTAATGCTAGACATTATTTTTGAGGTGAATTTTAGGTGGATATTATATAATATTCAGCCCCTTGAGAGAGCCTTTACTTTGGTTTAGAAAAAAAAATACACAGTTTTTTTTATAATATTGCTAACTCTAAGGGTACAATGGGCAGTCTTATCGCTAATAGCGATGTCTTCCAGACAACCTTTGAATGGACTAAATGAACTTTTAATAAAAATACTTCTCCAGTCAGAAGCGTACTGGGGTGCTAAGACAAGAAACCTCCACGTGCTCCCGTGGACTGGAGTTCCCTCTCGGATACGTCCGGGGGGAAGACCAGTTTTTCGGGCCGGTGCTCCCTGGGATGTGGGCAAAAACTCTTCTAGGGTCTCTCTCTCTCTCTTCAAGGGGTCTCTTTGCCCATATGCGAATAGCCTGTCGGGTAGACGCTCCAACGCGTGTCTCTCTGAATAGCAGAGGGCACAGCGGCGGAGCAGGCTTGCGTACGGTGAGTAATGGGTAAGCTCGCCGTCCGACCAAGGACCAAGCCCGGGTCCGTGGCGCGTCGTGTCTCACGCGTCACCGACGGGGTCCCTTATGGGGCCAAATGCCTGCTGGGGTCGCGGAATTTTTCTTAATCCAGGATACCGTGGCCCCGGAACGTAAAGGGCATCCGAAGGAACACGGGTGGATTTTAGTCAGTAAGAGCGTGACAGTTCCTTCCGCCCCACCCAGGGCGGGAGGACTCATTTGAGGAAAAAAAAAGTCAGAAGCGTACTACTAATAAATATGTACACAATTTAATGCAAGGTAACAATAACAAATGTTTTTTTTCCGCATACTCTATATTTGTAATTAATAACTATCACACTACTACCTAATATGTCACGACTAAAGATTGGTCTGAAAATAAACAAGGTTAGCCAATCTTAGGAGGGGCTAGTGTTCAATATAGTTCTGTTTTTTTCATTTCAAAGCGTTGCTCCTGGTCACTAGGAATTTCTTCAGTGTCGTGGGTGCGTTTACAAACACGGAAACTCACATTCATAAACACCCAGCCAGACCCGAACAACTACTTGTATGTAATACAATTTTTTGTTAGGTGAGGGAATCGAACCAGCGACACACGCTGCGCAGCAGTCCAATAGCTCAGCCACTACACTTACCGTGTCGTAAAAAAACATGATGCGTTTGACATTTTTTTATACGGTTTTATAGTGGTCATAAGCGATAATTTCATCTTTAGCTGGCTAACCCGCTTATTAGCCTAAATGCAATAGCTAATGCGCATTACCGATGTTTGTTTCCAATTTTCAAGCTTGATAAATAAAAGAGAAATTAGGTCATAGTATTAGTACCTATTATTTCACGGCTATTCTTAGAGAAATTCGTTTGATAGCAACAGTAACAAAAAAACCTGATTAAATATTCGTTTCTTTCTTCCAATAAAAATACCAGTGAAAAAATCGCTAAGTTTTTTTCACAAAACTGAAGCGAAATACGCAAGATTCATTAAGCTCAATTTAATTACAGTATACGGTACAGTAGTTAATTACATTCCGATGGTATTCAGAGTGAATTATGGCGGCGAAGTTTTCGTTTGCTCCCAGGGAAACGGAAAACAACATTTCTAATTAAAACATGAAATTATTTAGTTCTTATAATTACCTAAGTACTATTTATTGTGTACAAGAACCGTGTAGGCATGAAAATATGTTTTACGTAAAGGCGCTCCCTCACCGCGAGTATTCACCTGACGTTAAGCTGATTTCAGACTACGCTATACTATTGTGCTATAAAGTAAAGCAAAGAAAGACCTAATGCTATACTATATAGCATGACGTTCACATACGCGATATTATCGCAAGCTCAGGCGACCGCGATCTTTGAAGAGTGTGTACAGTTGCACAACGCACATCACGATACAATGGGTTTAATACTTGATAGTCTAGAAAGCTCATCAAGCGATAATGACAAGGGCGGCGCGCGATATAGTATAGCATGAACTCTGCGCATCGCACCAATTTATAGCGTATAGCAAGCCAATAACATATTATAGTACAGTACACACGGCTACACATCAAGCTATGCAAAACCAGTATAAGCTGACCTTTAATTGTGTGAAAAGATCATACAAAGCGAGGCCAAGACAAACTGGTTTTGTATAAATTGATGTGTAGCCCACCGTACAATGTGAAAGTGTCCATAATAATGTATGGAGCGCGATATTGTTGTGCTATGAGCTATATGCTATTATATTATAGCGTAGTCTGAAATCAGCTTTACAGATATTCGAATATTTCATCAGTGACGGATGACAAGCGAGCATCACAATGCGCACTTTGCTGTTACATTACACGCGGTAAGGGAGCGCCTTAAGGTTTTAAGTACCTAACGTCTTACAGCTAAAACTGTTAATAGATTGAAACCAGTCCAATCCCCAAATTATGGTAAAATATGTTTTATATGGAATTATTACCAACACTTCAGTTTTCCAGGCTAAAAAATATAAATTGCTTCTTAATAAGTTCATAATCAAAAGTTAATAGAATTTTCCATTGTTCATTTAATTGTTGAGGGGACCAACCAAAGGGGTTCAAAAAATATCAACTGAATTGAGAACCTCCTTCTGTTTGGTTAAAAGATTTGACTGAATTACAGTTTTGCTTGTGAAATTATAAGAGAAAGATAGCTAATTGAAGCCTTAACCTTTCAACTTGATTGATTGACTTATTGACTGCACTCTTCGGAAGTATTTATAGTTCACTTCAGATCTCATCTGAAAATTATTTGTTTTCTTTCAAGTATTACTTGATAACTGACATAAAAATAAAAGCAAATAATATTTATTGCTTATTGCATCTTCAGGATAGTAGACAATGATATAAAGTAGTTCGTCTGAAGGGAAATACATTTCATAATAGAAATCCCATAATAAATTTGATTTCTCAGGAGAGAGCGTGGCAAGATAAGACTATAGCAATCCCACTTCAGGGACAAAGACTACCTCTCAATGAGAAGGCGTAGAGGAAGTCAGCTCAAATTTATCGAGTTTTTGCAATGGCCAATTCAAAAGACAATGCCAAAAGCTACTTGGAGCTATAACCCACCAAATAAAAGTTGGTTTCCAACCATGCCAAATGTAGCATTCTGTCTGTGCTTTATCACTGATAACTAAAATCATGTTTACATGCTTATAAAAGATGCGGTTTCTGTTTAAATGTATAAAAAAATACATCATAAGTAAGTTCTGCTATTCGACACTAGATGTCACTATTAGATTGTAACACATTCGATTGTAATCCGTATAACCTCATGGTTAGGACTGAAAGGACAATGCTAGTTGATAACTAAAATCATGTTTACATACCTTTAGAATGTGCGGTTACCGTTTAAATGTAAGAAAAATATTACATTTGGGTTGGGTATTACAGTATTCACATTTCAGTTTCTACAATGTTGGTTTAGCCACAAAAAGCACTAATGACGAATAACAGATTCTGGTGGACGCTGTACGATAAATAATCATATTAACTAGTTTATTATTCAATAAACACAATCGTAGCCCCCAAATATCAACATGAATATTTTGTTGATTATGTCATTTGTGACATTTTGACATAAGGACATATTATACAATCAGGACTGAGCACTCACGCCAAAAACGCGCCGGTAGAGATAGCACCCATGGAGGCGATTGTCTTTTTCTAATAAGAATGAACAAACATTTTATTAACCGACTTCAAAAAAAAAGTAGGTTCTCAGTTCGACCTGTATGTATTTGAAAAATAAGCATATGATTTGCAGATTACGAAAACTTGTCATAAAACCGCTTTACCCGAGAGGCCGTCCAAAGCGGCCATGGGGGTAAGGGCAACGTGACCACCCCAAAAGTTTTCAAGAAATGAATTGTTTTTTTGTTGAAATATACTGCGGTAAATCTGCTAAGCATCTTCATAGCAGATCCTGTTTATAAGTGTCTTCTCAGGAATACCATATTTAATTGCGAAGGATTTAACTGAGTCACGCTTTTCTTTTATCTCTTTAATTGTTCAGGCCACGTAGCTTCGTCTTATGATGCCTGGGTAATATAATAGTGGTCCTTTTGTAGTTATTGACCATCTAAACAAAATAATTGAACATGATCTATGGAGCCATTATATTAAAGTAGCGGTCAGGTGGCCGCTTTGCCCGAACCGCTTTGCCTTTTTCGCCCATTTTGATTAAAACATTAATTTCATGCATATTATTTATTATATTTTGGAGCAAATATCACACAAAAAAGGCCAAATAGATAAGTAACATTAAACGTGTAATGAAATCATTTAAATATAAACAGTTTTTACCAAAACAGGTTGAACTTTCCTTGTATTATTTTAATAAAACACACAAAAAAAAAATTGTCGTCACTAGAGCCTCACTTTCAGAGCCACACTAATTAATGACTGGCGCTGGGTGGGAAGGAGGTTTGGTTATACGTACAGAACGACAACGTAACGCTATCATTTTAATTAACCGAAAAATGAAGCGTGGCCGCTTTGCCTCCTATGGCCGCTTTGAGCTGACTTCCCCTACTTTTATCAAATGCAAGTTATTGTAAAGGTGGCTTGTACACTTACGCCAAACAGGGCGAGTTTAAGACGCGGACTGACGATTTTAATCGCTTATGACCGCGTAAACTATTGTCACCACTATGGAGCGTCAATAAGATTGAAAATTGAAAAAATGACATTTGTGTTGAAATGTGACGTAAGCTGCGAATGGGCATTTATTTTACTGCTTTTCTTTAGATTATTTAAAATATAGACATAAAATTAAAAAATGGTTTGGTTAAAGTTTAAAAAAAATGGAAAACCTACAAAATTCTAAAAAAAAACTGTTGTTATCGCTAGAAATACAGAGATCTTCGACGTCAAAGTTTATTTTTGTGCTACAACTTCCCAATTTTTATTGGGAATATCAAACTCTTATTTATTATTCTGTTCGGTTTAAATTCTTCTTTATACCCTTCTCTGTTCACTGTATTTTTCGCGTTGCTTATTTTTATTACATTACGTCATACTCGACGTTCTAAGAAACCAATTTTTGGGAATATTGAGATAAGACCGCGCCTTAACAACTTTTATTGTAGTGGTCATCCAGTATCGGTGTTCCTCGATTGCTGAATCTGCTGTAATGTTTTTGTGTGAGACTGAGAAGTCTCTCCCTCCTCCTTCTTCTCTGAAGAGACATTGAAAGCTCATAGCGTAGAGTTTTAACTATTCCGGATCGCAAATTACAATAAGAATTTATTTTATCTTGCTTGTAATCAGTGAGTGAGAATAATGTGAATAATTTTTATTAACTGTTTTTATTTTTTTGTTTTCACTCACTGATTGGCGCTTTTGAAGGCGCCGCACTGACCAAGTCTTCAACCCATTCAATTTAAGTAACCATAGATCACTACAGAACACAAAGAAAAAGAAGTCTGTTCTTGAAACAAAACAGGTTTTATCACAGAAATGAAAAACGGTGGACTGAAAGTTACAACCACAATCTTCCCTTTAACATCTTCATTTCAACTCCAGTACTTACATCAGCTACAAAACGTTAATTATAACACCCGATCTCGAGTACTTTGCGCCGAGAGGTTGATATATTTCGGTCATTAGTAGTTAATGAATTATTTAACTAACGAGTCAAGTCGGCAAGCACCCTGTTATTGGCTGAATTATTTCTACCTTTTCTGCTTTCGAATAGCATATTCCGTTAATTGCTGTCTGACTGGAGCTCACTAATTGCTTAAGTTCGGGATCTCTTGGCTCTTCGGTTTAAATAGACGACTACTATTAAAGTAAAAATTTCTTAAGACTGTTTTGAACTTCCCGTTCATAATTTTTTTTCGAAGCATGTGTTTGCACTTTTGCAGACGTTGAAAAAACAAGGGCCAAGTGTGGTCAAGGAGGATGTATTTGGTTGAGATTTCTTGCAGTTTGTTTTTAATGATCTGACTTGAAGTTAGTTCAAAGAAAATTTATATACCTATTTTTAATTTTGCATTTTATAAAGACAAGTGTTCTATAGCTTTATACTAGCTCATGCATCATAGCATACAATTAATCATAGTCGAATAGATGATATCCTCATATCTATATGGTTTCAACTATTTTTCTAAGTTATCTGAATACTGGGGTGCTAAGACAGGAAACCTCCACGTGCGCCCGTGGACTGGAGTTCCCTCTCGGATACGTCCGGGGGGAAGACCAGTTTTTCGGGCCGGTGCACCCTGGGATGCGGGCAAAAACTCTTCCTTAGGCACTGTGTGCCTAAGGGGTCTCTTTGCCCGTATGCGAATAGCCTGTCGGGTGGACGCTCCAATGCGTGTCCCTCTGAATAGCAGAGGGCACAGCGGCGGAGCGGGCTTGCGGACGGTGAGTAATGGGTATGCTCGCCGTCCGACCAAGGACCAAGTCCGGGTCGGTGGCGCGTCGTGTTTCACGCGTCACCGACGGGGCCCCTTATGGGGCCAAATGCCTGATCCTAATCCAGGATACCGTGGCCCCGGAACGTAAAGGGCATCCGAAGGATCACGGGTGGATTTTAGTCAGTAAGAGTCTGACAGTCCCTTCCGCCCCACCCAGGGCGGGAGGACTCATTTGATGATTTTGCCACCCCAAAAAAAAAAAGTTATCTGAATACTAATTTGCGAATAAACTCGAGTTATTATATCGTAGAAAGCTAAATCTAAGTTAGACCGAAACCGATTTACTCGTAGCTCTCCAAAATACCTGAATGATCAAAGGTCATGTAGGTAATTAAGGTTACATATTAACATAGTGCCATTCATATTTCGCCAGAGGTAATAATTATGCAGTAATTACAATACAGTACAACGGAACTGTTGATTTACAACTACCGCCACTTGCAACTTTACTGAATGCGGTGGTAATTTCCGTATTGTGTAAACTGTTAATATGCTGGCTTTGTATGTGTTCGTGAAAAATACTCATTTAAATTATCTGCTTATATTTAGGTTTCTGTAAAGAGTACATGTTCCGAACAAATGATGGTCGTTGGTAATCTTCTCTGAAAATCCTTTGGTTATTACTTAATTCGGGAGCGGAAGGGATCAGACTCGTTTTGACTAAAATCCACAGTTTTCCTTCAATTACTCTTTACGTTCCAGGGTCACGTATATTCGCTTGGACGGTTATTCGATTGGGATTCTGCACTGCTGGTTTGCATTTTGTAGTTTTATAGTTGCACCACTATCTTAAACGTACACCAGTAAATTAGTTTATTCATACAAGTATTAGAACTATAGCAGTTAAAGAGCATGATGGAGATTGGTTGTGAACATTGACCTAGCGAACAATTTAACCACTCATATTCATATAGTTGCACTTCATAATTCATGCTATCTCTTTTTAGCGTTAAGGTGTATGTTCGTACACAAAACACCACCATAACATACTACTTAAAATTAAAACAGAAATCTCGAAACCCAAGGAAAAACCACCTAACCTCCTTAAAAAAAAACATGGCACAAAAGTCAACGCAGTCAGGTCGCCCACGAAAATGTAAAAGATGAAAAAACGTCGCAAGGAGTACACGAATGAATAGGAGTTGTCCTAGAAGCGTCGGTCGTCCAGATGTTTAACATTTTATGCGGGAATTCACGTGGCTTGCTACCTAGAGGAAGAAAATCTTGCGGCCTCAACGAGTTTTCAGTGAAACTACTGAGATTTTTAGTACAGATTTCAAAGATTTGTAGGTAAGAAAACTCTTATATACATTTTTATAAAGCACCGGGTATCAGAAACCCATGTAATATAAAGTTAGCACAATACGCAATGTGGAGAAACATGTTGGTTTTATTACTATTGTTTAGGGATTGATGACTAGATAAAACAGTAAGGTTTAAATACGATTTGAAACTTAATTCTTAGGCTTGATTTGAATAGCAGCCGGTTAAGATCTTTTTAGGTAACAATTTATTGGCAGCGTAGGGTATGAATGAAGTTTTTGAATTTTACTGAATTTTGCTACTACAACACCTGTTTTTATAAATAATCGTGATTTTGCATGTATTTTATATTTTATTTAAAAACCACACCTCCACGTAGCAGCTGTATAGTTAATTTTTAGGCGTGACCAATTAAGTTTTAAAATGAAAGTAATTTAGTAAAATTTTGCTACACAAAATATGCTAGCGACTGTTCAGTTAATGTTATCACACACGGAATACCAGTGTAAGCTATGTGCGTGAACATTTATTTAATTATTTATATCAGCTGCAAACACGAATGAACTCTAAGCAACGCGGGAACGTGGCAGCTGAACATTATGCATGATGTATAAAGAGAATATCTCGCGTTAAACTGGAAAATGTCTTCAAACTTTGAATACACAGCATATAATTTAGATGAAGTACTGGAATAACGTTACAGTTCATAATATTTTCCTTTCATTACATTTCGCTGCTAGTTGTGTTAAAGTAGACACTATTATTTTGAGTACTACGTTATATGCAGCCTTATTTATTTTAATGTTCTTGCTTTCATTCGCGCTGCACGAATGATATTGGTTGTGAGAATAATGGCGTGCTATAAGGTGTATAAAATAAATGCTTCATATCATATTGCTTTGCCCTTTTTACAAACACTTGTTCACAACAACCAAGGGCACATTTTTATTTCGAAGCAGTAAGGGTGGTTTTCATAACTCAGAAATATCAGTTTTGGTAAGCCAATCGAGAGTAACTATTGAATGACGTGTGGTTGACCGTACATCAAATATGAACGAGTCTTTGCACGTCGTGACCGAGCTTCTCGTAAATAGATCATTCGCAACTAGTTTAACTACTATAACTAATACAACAGCCTTCTGTTCTTACGCTTATATATTTAAGATCCATAACTCTCTACATTCTTTCCCTGTGGCGCTCCTTGGGGGATGCCTATGTCCGGCTGTGGACTGCAATAAGCTGAAATGATGATGATGATGATTCTCTGGTTAGTCTTACTATCATAATTAACGACCATTTATATCTAGACGCCTCATGCACGATCTGACTAACGAAAATTTTCTGCCAAGTCGCTGAGGTGTGACGAAAGCGAGGGGGACGGGGTACTGCGTTCTGATTGGCTAACTCAAGGTCAGTGCGACGAGGGGACTCACAGTAGTGGTCGATATAACGACGGTCGACTAACACGAACTTAAGACTTTTTTGCCTAATGTGTTGACAGACATCGGTCGCCTGTGATTAGGAGTCTAGATATAAATGGTCGTTGATTACAATACAAAACAGAAAAAAACAGTCAATATATTCTATTCTAGCAGCTGGTGGCGTTCCCTAGTTACTTTCGAAGGGAAAATGGCGTGAGTTTATGTAACTACACAGTCAAAGAAGATGACTCATATCTTTTACCTCATGAAATATATATTCTAGTACCCAAACTATTCAACTAGTAACTTCTATGTATAGTAAGTCAAACTCATTCCGTACAAGCCGCCGCGGTAAGGACCCAGACCGACCCGTAAAACGTTTTCATAAAAATGCAAATCGTCTGACAACGTATTGCCGACGACCAAGACGGGAACTTCACGGGAACTTCCTTCATCGAATTAAAATACTTTCTCAAGATAATGTCATTTGCTTGGCGACTTTTTTACGAGGCTTTGACTATGTAGTGACGGAGGTGATACAATGAAATAACGTGATGAAGGTACGTTTCTTTTCAGAATACGGCGTTTACAACTATGAATGAATAACAGGCTTTTGCGCTCATTTTAGAGCGAGCAGAATGTTATGAATGTGGATGTAACGTATTACATTTTTTTTTCGTCACGCACATTTTTGTAGTATAATTAGATATATACATATAGATTGTAGGCTTACAAAGAAAAACTCATCAAAGCTCCATCACAAATCAATTCATTTTCATTAATGCTGCAATGGTTTAAGAACCCTAAGAGGAAGTAAATACTTACGAACTTTCATTTTACTTTATGTAGATGGACAGAGAAGACAGCTTTTCTTGAATGTTTATTCGATGCACTGAGCTTTGTAAGCTATTATAGGTAACGTATGTATCTTTAGAGTAACACAAAATTATTTATTTTAGTGACGCAAAGTTTTAATCATATTTATCACACACATTTTTAGTTTGATCTTTTTCATGGGGCTTATAACTGCAAAATGCTTTCAGACATGCAATGAGCCTCGGGGCAGGGAAAGTAGACCACATCGTCCTTTCGGCTTTAGCCTGCTCCGCAAACGGTGTTAGTTTGGGTAGCTTTGAGGGACTCACTAACAAATAGCTACTTTGCTATGGCCGCCAGATCTGACAGTAATACATGCATGTTCCGTGGAAGCGGGAAGAGGATAAATTATGGAGTAACGTTTTAAATATTCTTTCTTCCTTGCTACACGTCTCTTTGTTTTGTCATTTCTTGGGTAGTAAAAAGAAAACATTCGCAACTGCTTTATGTATAAAATATGACGGGTTCAAGTAATTCCGATGATACGAAAAAATATTTTCATGTCATTGAGGGAGAAACGATGACTATTTCATTCAAATACTTTTGTTTACTTAGAACGTTAAGTTATTAAAGTTCAAGATATATCAAAGAAAATTTAAGGTCTCACATTTTGCAAAGACCTTTTTAACTCTACATATTTTACTTTGAGAAACCTCATTTAAGTTAACGCGTACTTACATAATTATATCGCATTTTAATATCCAGAAGGAAACACGAGACAAGATGTCTTCCACATCTGTTGGCAAAAGCTCAAAGTCGGGAAAACGTTTAGAGACTAATTGAAGAAAAATACAGCCAAGTTTTCATTTTAATCTCATCTTCAATTAGCCGTCTAAGATTTCCATAATCACCACGATTAGGTATTATAAATATCGGAGAATAATAGGTCATGGTCTGCTGCATAGTCCTGAATTATGTGAGTCCGAGTCGGCTTCCATGACACCGAATACAGATGACTATGAATACAGAATTTTAGATGCGACTGCTAATTTTACTTCCAACACTCAGTTTCTGGTCGAAACATTATCCGTCTTACTACAAAAAAGTTAAACATATATTGAACACTTGTCTTATATAAGTATAACTACAAAACGACCCTTATATCATCGTCAAATGCCGTTTACACATTATGTGCCTAGTAGTCAGATTTTCCGATCTCTGCCTTCTAGTAATGACTGTCAAAGATCTTTTGAATGATAAACGAGACCTACATTATTACGATCTATGTTACTTACTGTATTTATGGTATAATTTCCCCACTGCTGGGACTTAAGCCCCCCTCTGTGAGGGGAGTAAGTTGTAATCCACCGTGCGGGCCCAGCACGGATTGGTAGATATCTTCAAGTTTCGGTTTTAGGACATGCCGTTTTCTCACGTTGTTTTCTTTTATCGTTTTGAAGGCAGTGGTGATTAAATAAATTAACAAACCAATGCTCCTGTCTGGGTTCGAATCTACGACCTACAACTCGTAAATTGAGGCTTTTACCACTGGGCCACAAGTGCTTTGGGCAACCACTGGTGATAAAGATATTAAATATTCATAAGCGCAAAGAAAAGACAACTCATTTCCTGAACTTAATCCCTCAGCCATCGTAATATTCATTAAGAAACAAGATCTCATCGCCAGCAGCACTTCCCAACCACGTTACCCCTCTAAAATAATATTTACATTACCTCCCTAAGATATATTAAAACACAATAAAACTTTTATAACACAATCAGCGGGAAGCAATCTCAGGAGCAACACACATAATACTGTTAATTTCGGTAGGTGTTACGTTTGCACTTAATTAACTTTACGAGTGCGTCTCCTTAAATTGGCATCATAAAATCTAAGGAGCCGCGCGACAATACTTAGGTATCATTGCTAGGTTATTGCTGTAATAAAAGTCTTTATTATTGCTACTAATTATACGGCCGGCGCGTGTGACCCCTGGTGATGTGTTTGTTGATGTGAAAGCATGTAGGGTTAATTGAAATTACGTTCTTATTTTATGATGAACGAAGTGTGGGGAAAGAAAAGAAACTCATCTATGCTGATATATGTATAGATACTGATAGAGAAAGGATACTGTTGCCCTGGATCGCTAAAGTCAACTGCGAAGGAACACTGCGGTAGACTTCAGTCTGTAAGAGTCGGGGAGTCTCTTCCGCTCCACCTGGGGCTAGAGGACTTATTTGATGATTTTACCACCCAAAAACAAAAATACCAACAAACATTTTGACCTAGCTAGCCAGCTCGCATGAAGGTAAAATTCCGTAGATTATCTCGGGTTAACCTGATTTTGTCTTATGAAAAACTTTCTACTTATCTCGACTCACGTAGAATAAGTTTGAAAAACTCTTTCCTTCCGAAAATTTACTTCACTATAACTTTATATATGATATTACTTTGTAATGCTCGTAGTAACCGTCATCACATCACACCAAATTTAATTTCAATTTGTCTTCCTCCATTTTGATGAACCCTGGCGTTGTATAAATAATTTATATACAAATTATTTCACACATTGTAAGCCAGGGCCCGTTGGCTTTTGTAATTAACACAGACCGTAAAGTCGAGAAAGTTTAACAACTCAGTTTTATGTCGGAAATTAACGATTGAATCGTGAGAGGATAGTTTTCATTGTTGTTCCTACAGTTACATTTTAAGCTATGTTTCAATTATTTGCGATTACATTACAAATTGTTCAGATCGTCTGTGTAATGTTCTCTTGTGTAATATTTACCTTGGCATAAGCCTGAATTTCTTTTTTATTGTAGGTCGTTTTATCGCCTTTATTTTATTTACAACCCGAACTGGGCCAGCGTGGTGGATTACACCCCACTCCCACTCACAGAGAGGAGGCCTGTGTCCCAGCAGTGGTGACATTATAGGCTGATGATACGCTTTTGCCTCCTATTATCAATTTTATATTTTATAAAATACCTACTGTGATAAAGGATAGACCCAACCTCAACGTAATTATTTATGTTAACAATGAAACGCTAACGTAAAAGATATCAAATATTAATTGCTATTTTAATGAAATATTATTTTAAAAGTTACCCGACCCTCTTCTATGTCTGCCAAATTCAAACAGTAACAAAATCACCATATATCCAATATGAAACTGATAATAAAATCAAACTACCGACAAACAAGTTACGAGGACATAATGAAGGGCAAATGCCTCGCGTGCCCCTCCTATGTTTTCTTAGGATAGGCTAAATTATAATAGAGCGTCGCTTGGCCATCTTTTTTAGTACTAAACTTTTATACATTTCGCCCAATCTCAGACGACGGCGACGGGTCGTTCATTTTGTTTGTTTGGTATCCTCTTGTAGTGCGATATGCATGCAATGTCCCAATAACCTTCTAGATTTTTTATCAAAATTTGGATGTCATACTTATATGTTTTATTGATGTAACGGGTGGTTCTGTTCTTGATATTTTTTTATACCTGCTTATGACGCCCAATTTGAGCTGAGTTGAGTTATAGTTTCAAAGTTAGAAAGACACAAAGCACCGCTTCATTCTTGTGGACCATAGAATTATTTGACCATTAGGGAGAGCCATTTTCGAAGATGATAAGATCGATTAGATGTTTAAATTTTTTTTAAGAAAGATTACCTTAAGAATTAACTCGGACCAAATGAAAAAAACATAGCCTTTGAAACACCTTAAAAAACAGGCGCTGTTACGTAATAACTTCTAAAAACACAATTTAAAATCAATCTCAAAATCAAATCAAACTACCGGCAAATCACGTTGCCAAAACGAAATCCGGAATCCTAACGGACCTCTGTTTTGATAGGACGGCCCATTTAAATCGTAAATGCCGACGCCAACGCCTACTGCCGAAACGCCGAACAATTTCTCATTTTTATCTTACTAAGTATTGTTAATTGTGAAGGGCTTTATAAATTCGTCTGTCAGGTAAGTTTGTCATCCCTAAAATAAAGCTTTTATTCTAAGAATCACAAACAAACTCAGCCAGCTATGATTAGTTTTTTCGTCGAAGGAAAGTTTTAGATTACTTTCTGAGATGAGAAGTTTGGCTGAAGTTGATATAAGGATCGTAACTTATATAAATACTGATTGAGAGTTCTGTAAGCCAAACAGTGATTAGATCGTGAAATAACTAATAAAGTAAAAAATAAATTGGTAGATCTGCTCTTTCAAAACCTTGCAAATCTGTTTCAAAGTATGGGTACACCCTATCATTAACTCGGAAAAATATTGTAGATATCCCAAAGAATAGCAGCATTAACCCCATACCTCGTGCAAGAACGATTTACTACCCCTCTGGGAAAAGAACGTAAACTATTGGGGACGCTTTTAAAATTCATATGGGTATACGTGTGACGATGTGAACATAATTCTTGCGGTAAAAAATAAAGAAATAAAAAACAGGCGACTAGAGAGGTTGTTGTTCAAGAGTTTCAGGCAAAGATGGATAATTTTTTCTTGAAAACTTTGAGTATTTTATCTGGCAATAAGTACACTGTAAGTATAAATAAAACTATGTCCAATTACGAATTGCCTCAGGACGGTAAGCAGGTTCAAAAACTGTGTACGTTGGCAGTTTTATATCCATATTTTTTTATTTTTCACGAATAAGAGAATCCGAGATAAAATACGACTTTACGTAGAGCCGAGGTGCGGGGACGTGCTGTTATACAAGACAGCCGCTTTATTTATGCCCTCAATATTTTACAAACCGTAAAACTTCTTCGCCTTGAAAATAACGAATGTTTTATGTTAATAGGTTTTTCGGAATTCACACCGGGCCAAGTAAAATTTTAATTGATCAAACTTTTGTCGGTGCAATGTAAAAAATTGCAAAAGAAAACCAATCGACCGTGTTTTATGAAAATCATAAAATCACGCTGATTTGATAGGTTCGAGGTTTTTACGATCTTAATATACGTATTGATTTTTTTATGTCCTACTTTATTTTCTCAAAGTTTAAGGTGAGTGTCACAAATCAGAATGTACGAGTACTATAGCTACGTGCGAACCGCCTTATTTTATAAAAACGAACCTTATTAATTTTATCTTCGAGCGTAGAGAGATTTTTCACAGTATTTTTTACCATAAAGTAGAGCAAGTTGGTCTTTTCGAATACCTAGGTTAAAAGTTATTGTTGATTACGCATTTTTTTTTTAAAAAAAAAACGTTGCCTTACACTCTTTTAATTTTAGCGTGGTAAAATCATCAAATGAGTCCTCCCACCTAGGGCAGGGCAGGAGGGACTGTCAGACTTGTACTGACTAAAATCCACGGTGTCCTTCAATAGTCCTTTACGTTCCGGAGTCACGGTATTCGTTAGTCCCGTGGACCCGGCAGTCTTTGGCCCTCTAAGGGAGGGCCCCGTCATTGTGCTGACACTCTTTGAGGCGCGCGTCGAAGACAACGCGCCGTCGACCCGGGCATGGTCCATGGTCGGACAGCGAGTCGCCCATTATTCGCCGCCCCCATACCCGCATCTACAGTGGCCGGAGATCGTCTTGCGACGTCCGTCGCCGTGGGCGTCTACCACTGCAGCTGGGCTGTGAGGTAGACGCTATCCTCTCCCTCACGCGTCCCGCCTCCTCCTTCGCTACCATGACTGCTTCGCAGAAGGAGGCGACCGCTTCCCATTCCGTCTCGCCGTTTATCGCCGTCGTGAGGACACGGCGGTGCTCTGCCCAAGTGGGGCATTCCTGCACCGTATGCTCCTCCGTGTCCTCCGGGCGATCCTCGCAGTGGTGACACCCAGGCATTTGTTCCTCATCCGACACAGGTACCTCCCGAAACTTCTGTGTCTGGTGAGGACCTGCGTCAGGCGGTAGGTCAGGACGCCGCCGTGACGCCTATCCAGCCACTCCTCAAAGAGGGGCCTTAATGCCTTGATTGCGGCGTGCCCGACGACGTTGCCCTACACTAGGAATTTCTCCTATGTTGTGCGTTTACAGACATGTATTTCTATGTATTTCTAACACAAACACCCAGACCCGGAACAATTACTTTTAGGTCGATATACAAGTATTTGTTCCGTGCGGGGATCGAACCCGTAACACGCTTCGCAGCAGTCGTTACCTTCAGGCACTGCGCCAACCGTGCCGACAAAATATTGTAATAACGTCGCCATTAAATCGAGATTGTTTATTTTACTTAAATTTTTCAATTCAAGACAATAAAGGAAACTACTAAGCATCAAATCTTAGTTTTATTCCGTGCGAGTTAAATAAATCTGCAGTGTATCAGTTGTTAATGTTCCCATTCAGGTTGTAGCACCAACAAAGTAAAGAACTCAACTCCCTTTCATTTTAAAACCAGCTCTTTCCCACTATATGTGACTTGAAGACTTAATCGTAAGAGGAAAGAGCTTAAAAATAAGTATGTTTTACTGCTCCGAGGAAACTTTACAAAGATATCGTTTTTCAAAGACTCACAAGTCACAGTATTTCAGTCGGCGACACTTATTTATCGAAGTCTGTGACGTTTAACCGCTCCTTTCGTCGGATTATGTCTTCGTATAGTAAGATTAATAGTAAGGTGCTTCATCAAAGAAGAAAAATGCAATTTTCTAGCGTGATTGAAAAATCGTTCGGTGTATTACTAAGCTCGGATTACGTGCTGGGTTCTTGAAAATTTTACAACGGCATTGTTATATTTGATATAAGAAATGTATATAAGAGATAACAATAAGGTTTTTGTGACCCTTCACATCATTTATATACTTTAGTTTTACAAAGACATTTTTTTTCCGATTGTTGGCATGATATACTCTCGGTATATATGAAAACCCAGCAACAACAACACTAGTGGCACGTACAATAAATTGTTTTTAATAGCCATAGTCAAAAATAAAAAAAAGCCACCGACTTCCGAAAGAAAAGTTATTTTACACATTTTTGTGTTTGGTTTTGAAGTCGGTTCCCTTTTTTCAAAAAGTTTTTTTGTTGTTATCAACACGAAAATGTTAAAGAGCTGGCGGTAAATCTACGACAAATATAGAATACCGCCTTATCTCGTCCAAGACCCATAAAAAATCTGTTTCTATTTACCATTCTATACACAAATACTTCCTTTATATTCATCAAAGACTGTCATGAAAAAAGCACCGTCATTTTCCAAACAATGTCTTCAACACGGCAGTACATTCTATACAAAAATATGTTTAACATCACGAAAATAAAACTCAATCCCATTATGTCTACGTTTATATTGTCGTCCGAATATAATGTGTGAATAATGTGGACCTTCCATTCAATAAGGGTAGCGCCTTTTTGTCGTGTACCTCTAAAAAGATATCTACCCTTTGGATGTATTAAATTATGGACTATATTTTCTACCCTCACTTCCGTTTGGCCTCTGCTCTTTTAGTTAAGTAATACGGTATACCTGAGAGATTTGTTGGACCTTTACGTCGTGAGGTGATTAAAGGGAAACCGTGTTAGACACCGGACTTGGATGCTGGATAAAAATATGATTTTGTTTGTCGGAGAAAAATAATGCGATCTTTAGAAGACTGTTGTGCCCTAGATTTTTGTAATGTAACGAGTAGTTTCTGCTTTGAATTGGTTTAGTTACATTACTATTGAAAATACTACATTGAAAATACTTTTCTATTCTACAAAAGGCATTTGTCAAGTCAAACAAGTAAAAATAAGTAAAAAGAAGTTATTTGCAAACGAGCTTGCATTGAAATTATGAATGCAAAAAAGAGAATGCAAAAAAGAAGAGTGAGCCTTCTCGTTCACTCTGTTTTGTCAAGAAAAGTCGACATGTCTGCAGGATCAAAAGTTTTGAACTTACACTCTATAGTATGATATTCAATATGAATATTTTAAAAGTATAATCAAAGAGCTATTGTATGACATAGATATGGGCATTCTTGGGGCAGAGCTTCGTACTAATTTGGACATAATTCTTTTAGTTCAATTTTTTTTTTTTTTTTTTTTTGATTTTCGATTGGGGGTTTGTGAGAATTCATATATTATGCAAGATTTGATCTACACACACCAACCAACGATAGAAGTTAAAAAAAGCCTGTAATAGAAGTATATTGTCTACAGTTTTACAAAGTATGCACAAGCTAGATACGTTACCAACGTACTTCTCAGCTCATTTCCCATCGCAAAGATTTCAGTGTTCGTACGTAGTTCGCATGACGGATACAAACGTCCACTTACATTGTAAGTACAAGTGGTAAATGACGGTAAAATGTACTGTGAAGTTGAGGTTTATTTGAGTTGCGGTAGCTTTTATGCAGATTTTAACGTATGATACAAAATGGAGTGCCGTTTCCGTCTATTCAGTGTTTTGTAGTAGTATCTAAACGCTGGATTGTGGTTGTTGATAGGGACTAGCTTTTGGCCGCATATTCGCTAGCGTTGATTTAGAATTTGACAATGAATTCGGTAGTACATTGCTTACAACAAGCAATGTACTATAATATAATGCAATCATGATTCGAAGGATACGTGGCGCCATCTATTAATCATGAGAATGTTTTTGTTATTTTCTTCGGGAACAGTAAGTACTATTTTTCGGGATTAAAGCCTCCTGCAGACACACGCAATTAATCGCGCGGGGCGACATGTCGCGGTCCATTCGCAGTATTTTTAGGGTGGAAATTAGCTTGGCTCGTTGTCGCAGCGCGATTAATCGCGTGTGTCTGCAGGAGGCTTAAAGGTTTCCGTTTCTATACACTTGACAACGAATATGCAAAGCGTCAGGATGATCAGTGCGGTTGTTTAGGCGTGATAAGGTTACAAATAAACTTATTTATAATGTTAAAGTTCGGATAAATAAATAAAAATTCTGTATAAATAGTAGACTTTTACAGCTCTCTCTATCACGCGTAGCATGGCGATTCTACCAAGAATAGACAAAGTTATTTCATCGTTATTTCTATACAAACCGACTGTTTTTTTTTTGCATAAATATGACACCATTCGTACACTATTGAAGAATAGAACGTTTATCTATACTATCTATACTAATATTATAAAGAGGAAAACTTTGTAATGAAAAGGTTCAAAAACAACTAGTCCGATTTAAAAAATTCTTTCAGCAGTTGAAAGCTGCTTTGGTCCTGAGTGACACACATACAAGTATTAAAATTTTATAATATAAACTGTAAAAGTATCTTTTTTGATCTAAACTTAATACAAATAAACAAAATTAGCTAACTAGACGCTCTCTTTGTCTAAAGTTTTAACTACTATGATGTTCAATTTATTTGTTAAAAATAAGCTTAATTTTTTTACAGAGAGGTTTGTAATTTTATTTTTCTAGTATTTACGACATTTTGCCCAGAAATAAAAAATAAGTTTTAGTTTCTTTGTTATTCCAGCATCAATAAAATTTTATTTCTCTCAGTTTTATGACTTTCTAACTTCATTACTTTATTTACTATTTGTATTATGTTTTCATGACATGTGCAACCTCTGTACCCTTGAATCTTCGAGTTCAAACATGAATGAATTATTTTTGGTATCTTTGAAAAATTAAAATGATCCGTTAAGTTGGTATTTTTATATAAGACATGTATGTTTACATTTTTTTGTTTATTTTTTTTCGTCCGTGTAACCTAGAATGTTATTTAAAAATGCAAATATAATAATATGGATATTCAAAAATACAGATATATTCAAAAAGTTCTAAACAATATTCTCTAAAAGCAATCCTGTTCAAGTACTCAAACTACCCAGTTATTTTTAATGCCCATGTTTTCCAATAGGACAACTTTAACTGCCGAACTATAAAGATAGGGTACCGTTAAAAGTTTTTTCAATATTTTACGAAAGTTTTAAAAACTCCGGTGTCCGATACTGAACGTGGTGCAGTAAGAAAACTAGGCAATGCCTTGGAAACTTTTCGATTAGCATAGGGGAGATAAAAGCGGAAGTACCTACGATTCTTTGAATGTTTCCCATCTTGATAATAGGGTTAGGTTGGGGAAAATTTTGGTGAAAACGTGGTTGGTGTTTCTCGTATAGGATGGAATAATACGTGTTGTATTAAATTAGTTAAAAGGGAAATTTCTTTCCCCTTTTAACTAGTTGCTTTAGTTTCTAAATAATGCTTTCACGAATTATTTTATTAAAATAGTAGATAAAGTTTGTAGTGCTGTGTTGTACTGCTTGTTTCAGAATGGTTGTATATTATGGAGTGATATAGACCATTATACTGAACATTTTTATTTGTGATTACTATGTTCGTCCTAGCGGGAACAGTGCAGCGCTATTCTCTGAAGTACGAATACCACAGCTGAACGTAAAAGATAACCGAAGGAACTTTCCTTTCAGCCAGAGTTAGAAGATACATTTGATGATTCGACCCAATAAAAGGGACAAAGTAGAACAATCGCTTATTATGATCATGACCTTCTAACACGCTGTAGAAATCAACAAAACTATCTTTCATATTATGCCTACTAGATTTCATATTGTTGTTTCAGTTCTCGTAGAAATTAAGGTTTAAAAAAATCTGTTTTGCATATGAGTCAAAATGGTTTTGCCTGAAAGTTATCTCGTATATTATTTTGGGTCGAAAACTGTCACTTCTAATACTTAAATCATAATTTTTACCTCAACACTATATTTTTCGAAAAACTTTTGGCATGAATTCTAAACATTTTGAATGCAATGCTGAATTTAATACAGAATTTTGTCGACACAGAACAAAGTTGTTTTTGGAACTTTATATGCAACACTTGGCATTGTTTAAACTTCGTTACTGAAATCTGTAAGCTTCTGTGATAACCACTTTAAATACGTAATTTCTCGTAAAGTTTTTGTGGGGAATCGTCTGTCTTGTATGGATATGATGAAGAGGGATGACACAAATTTCACTAAGTATTTGAGAGTGATGATCAAGGGAATGAATGTTGATTGATGGAGAGAAAGAAGAAGATCACAGAAAAGATGGATGAACTGCGTGCTTAATGATATAATAAAGAAAAGGAGTAAGGCCCGGTATCCACCAAAGCGGAGAGGAGAGGAGATGTGTTTGAATAACCAATCAGAAATCCACATCTCCTCTCCACTTAGTTTCGGTGGAAATCTGATTGGTTATTCATACACATCTCCTCTCCTCTCCCCTTTGGTGGATACCGGGTCTAAGTGATGCTGTGACGTCTGACGGCGAAGAATGGAATTAAAAGTGTTGCGTCGACTTAACGTAAAATGTGATGATATCATTACTCGTGTGTAGGAGTTATTAATTTTCGAATGACTAGTATGATTGCTTCGTTGGTCGAATGATTGTTGGTTGCTTCTACTGCCATCGATCTATTTGATAGATTCAACAGGAATTAAATCCAAACTCCGAGTTGACTGTGAATTTGAAGACTAGCTGATGACAAAAAGAAAAGACTCACATCACACATTTTAAAATGTGTGATGAAATCCACATCTCCTCTCCACTTAGTTTCGGTGGAAATCTGATTGGTTATTCAAACACATCTCCTCTCCTCTCCGCTTTGGTGGATACCGGGCCTAAGTGATGCTGTGACGTCTGACAGCGAAGAATGGAAGAAAAAGTGTTGCGTCGACTTAACGTAAAATGTGATGATGTCATTACTCGTGTGTAGGAGGACTTATTAATTTTATTCTAGGACTTATTAATTTTCGAATTACTAGAATGATTGCTTCGTTGGTTGAATGATTGTTGGTTGCTTCTACTGCCATCGATCTATTTGATAGATTCAACAGGAATTAAATCCAAACTCCGAGTTGACTCTGGATTTGAAGACTAGCTGATGACAAAGAGAAAAGACTCACATCACACATTTTACGTGGCACTTAAACATAATTGTTGAAATATGTTTATGTATAAGTTACACTTCTGCCTTGCTCTTCGGGGAGAACATACGTTTATTTAAGTTATTAAATATGAGTATGATTTATATATACGAATTTTGACGACACGGTAAGCGCAGTGGCTGAGCGATTGGACTGCTGCGCAGGCGCGTGTCGCGGGTTCGATCCCCGCACGGAACAAATATTTGTATGACCTACAAGTATAGTTGTTTCGGTTCTGGGTGTTTGTGTATGTGAGTTTATATGTTTGTAAACGCACCCACGATACAGGAGAAATTCCTAGTGCGGGACAAAGTTTTTTTTTTAAGAAAAGAAAGAAAAGATATTATCGGAGAAAATGTAATGGTGGTTATAATAAGCAATAGATTACTGCTACAATAATGTTTATTTATTACTTATTTATTTTATGGCAATACTATAAAACTTGGCAGATCCAGCAATCAAGGATTTCGCCAATACTGCAAAACAAATTGGGTTGCCAAGAATATCGTCAGACCAATAGGTGCCGGACCCAAAATCATAAAACGATTTTCTATTTCGGAATTGTGAAGAACTAGGGGTTGCTGGTGGAAGATCTTCAGAAAAATACTCGAACAAGAATGTATAAATTTAATTCGGTGTTAACTGGTCAAGTTAAGTACAGCAAGTGAATCAAAATTGTCGAATCATACAATGTACACATCTATACATATAATAAAATGGTAGGAAAGTCAAAACTGTACATTGAATATTTTTTTTAAAGAATACTTGGGGTGTGATCTACAATCGATACCGAAGCCAAAAATATAGTTTTTAGAATTTTTGTCTGTTTGTCTGTTTATCTGTTTGTCTGTTTGTCTGTATGTATGTCCGGGATAAACTCAAAAAGTACTGGACGGATTTGAATGATTCTTTTTTTGTTGTATAGGTATTAAGTCTGGGCAACATATAGGCGATAATTTATCTTAAAAACTTGAACACCTGGTGCAGAACTGCAACAGACCAGCTTAACTATAAGAGATACAAAAATGGTGCCAAAACAAAAATTGTTCCTCGTGATGAGAATTTTCTGCTGAGATAATAAATTTGAAGATCTGGAACACCTGATCTGGAACTCCAAGAGCCCAGCTACACTATAACATATACAGTAATGACGTCTTAGCAAGAGTTGTTCAGCCTGATAAGCACTCTCTATTGCCATTTAAAACTTGAAGATCTGGAACATCTGATGTGGAATACCAAGAGCCCAGCTACACTATAACATATACAGTAATGACGTCTTAGCAAGAGTTGTTCAGCCTGATAAGCACTCTCTATTGCCGTATAAAAATTGAAGAACTGGAACACCTGATGTGGGACACCAAGAGCCCAGCTACATATAAGTATAGGAATGACGTCTTAGCAAGAGTTGTTCTGCGTGATAAGCACTCTCTGTTGACGTATAAAATTGAAGATCTGGAACACCTGATGTGGAAATCAAAGCTATCACTAATTTCACTGTATAATTTTAAAATAACATAAGCTGAGAGTACATCCACGCAGTAAAGGCGGTAACAGTTTAGAACTAATTTTAGATGATGAGTAAAAATTTGACTCTACAGGCCAAAACTCACATTTATTTTTTTACCCGGGCTCTTGAAATTGGACATCAGACTTATCAAATGTTCGATTTTGACGACCCCGTGCCGCTGGCATAAGCAACAGAATCCGCGTACGAAGTCGCGGGCAGCAGCTAGTAATTACTAATGCTAATTAATAGCGATAGTGACAATCGCAAGTTGCTGCTATGGTGAAACCATCAGGCGCACGAACATGCCCCCGCGTGTTGAAAGCAACGGTTTCAACCAGACTCCGAAATCACAGGCAATGGGCAGATTCGGTTGAATGCCCTTCGTACGACGCCAGTGGATGTCTGAATGTCAGCTACACGAGTGATGCCATCTGTTCCTGGGTGAACCGCCACGATACGGCCAAGTCTCCACTTCAACGGAGGAAGATTGTCCTCCTTAATCACAACTAAGGAGTTCAGCTTCAACTCGTCCTTGCAGGAACGCCATTTAGTCCGCAGCTGTAATTCCGCCACATACTCCTTGCTCCATCTGCTCCAAAAAAGTTGGCGGAGTTGTTCTATCCGCTGAAAGCGAGACAGATGGCTAGCAGAGCGATCTTGATAGTCAGGTTGCGGCAAGGAAGTAAGAGGCCGCCCAACAAGAAAATGACCCGGCGTAAGCGGTGTGTAGTCAGCAGGATCTGAAGACAACGGCGTCAGTGGACGAGAGTTCAGGATGGCTTCAATTTTAGTCAGTGCGGTGTACAGCTCCTCATAAGTCAAATTACAATTTCCCAACACTCTTCGAAGGTGGTACTTTGTTGACTTTACACCCGCCTCCCAGAGGCCACCGAAGTGCGGGGTGTACGCAGGGATAAAATGAAATTTTATTCCGTCGTTTGCTGCACTTTCACCCAAGGACAAACTATTTTCCTTCAAAAAATTAGAAAGTTCATTGTACGCACCGACAAATGAGGTACCGTTATCGGAAAAAATGTCAACGGGTTTACCTCTTCGAGCAATAAATCGATGCAAAGCTAGTGAATAACTATTACTAGTTAAATCGCCAACGAGTTCCAAATGAATGGCTTTGGTCGTAAAACATATAAAAATTGCGATATACACCTTTACTAGCCTGCATCCGCGACCTTGACGACTAGCACACATAATAGGCCCGGCATAATCAACGCCCGTGCTCTCAAAGGGATAACCTGGACGAAGTCGTTCTTGTGGTAAGTTACCCATTATAGGAGTAACTACCTGTCCCTTCATACGGCGACATAGAACACACTTATTATAACAAACCTTCGCCAAGTTGCGGCCTCCTATTGGCCAATAAGATTCCCTAATGGAAGCTAATAGTAACTGTGGGCCAGCGTGCATCAATCGTCTATGCTCGAAATTAAATATCTAATAATTTAGTGAAATGATGTGTGGACTGTAATAAGATAGGGTGTTTTTTATTAAAATCAAAACTAGAATGTTCGAGTCGTCCTCCTACCCGCATTATGTTTTTACTATCTAAATATACGTTAAACTTTAGAAGGGCGCTCTTATTAGGTAAACACTTTTTATTTAAAAGCAACTCATACTCGGCAAATGACTCAGCCTGACTTTTAATAACAATAACATTGAGTGCTTCTTGTAACTCATCCTGAGACAAAAATTTAGTTTTTGGGTACTGTTTCCTACATGATTTAATAAATCTTAAAATATAAGCTACGGAACGAACAAGACGTGAATAATTAGAAAAACGACTAAAATCAATGAAAACGTCACTTTTTGTATCCTTATTGACGGCATTTAAAACTACATTAGGTCGAGTCTCCGGTAATGTCTCTAGTCCCGAACATTTGACTTTAGAAGGCCACTCAGATGGGTCAAGTTTGAGGAAGTCTGGTCCAGACCACCACTGTATCCAACCCCTGCAGAACACTAATATCCACACCACGAGATATTAGGTCTGCTGGGTTTTTATCTGTTGGAACGTGTCTCCAGGTACAGTTACCCGCCTTATCCAAAACTTCAGCAACGCGGTTGCGCACAAACGGCTGAAGTTTGGTAGGCATCATCTGTAACCATCCCAGGACGATGGTCGAATCAGTCCAACAGTAGACCCGACTGATCTCCACTCTGAGTGAGCTCTTCACCTTGTCATAAAGACGAGAGCCAACTACCGCACCGCACAACTCCAGTCGTGGGATTGTTGTGGGCTTTATAGGAGCCACTCGACTCTTGGCCATTAATAAAGAAACTGAATATTTACCCTCATCATTAATGCTGCGAACGTAGACGCAAGCACCGTATGCGGACTCAGACGCGTCTGAGAAAATATGTAGTTCTAATTCACGATATGAATTACAAACTACGATTCGCGGAATACGGAAATGAGGTAAAAGTGGCAATGATTTAACTATATTATCCCAGTGGTTTTTTGTCTCATCAGGCAGTGGTTGGTCCCATGACAATTTATCTAACCACATTTTCTGTAATAAAACCTTCATGGTTACAATAATAGGACATAACAAACCTAAGGGATCAAAAATTCTCGCAATCACGGATAGCAAATCACGCTTAGTGTGCCCAGCCGAAGACTTGCTCAGACTTGTAGGAAACCCTAACTCATCGGAAGCGACATACCAACCCAGACCGAGTAACTTGTCGGGCTCGCGAGATGCAATGTCTAAGTCAACCGAGACAGGCAAGTTACGTGAGGCAAGCAAGTCACCAGAGGCAGGAACAGCATCCAACACCAGTTCAGGATGATTGGACCTCCATTTCCTCAATGGCATACATGCTGACGCAAGTGCCTTGGTGACTTCAGTGCGGATGTATCTTACCTCGTCTAAGTCATTACCCCCGGACAGTAAATCGTCGACGTAGAAGTCATGCCTTATGATGTCTGATATTTTAGGGTCCTTACAGTCGAGTCCTATTTGTTTAATACACCGTGTCGCAAGGTACGGTGCGCTAGCCGTACCGTACGTGACGGTGTTTAACTCGTAAACATTAATAGGCTCACAGCTGTTATGACGCCAAACAATCCGTTGCAACTGCCTATCTGACGGATGAACAACTATTTGGCTATACATCTTTTCCACATCTGCAGACAAGACGTATTTGTGGAATCTGAAACGGAGAAGTATAGACAATAGATCGTCCTGTACAGTTGGTCCAACCATCTGTAGCTCATTAAAGGACACTCCGGTCACAGTAGGACAGCTTGCGTTGAAGACAACACGAAGCTTGGTCGTGCTGCTCGACTCACGTAAGATTCCATGATGCGGAATAAAGTAACCTGAACACAAATTAGATTTATTAATTTTAGTCATATGGCCAAGCGACTCGTATTCTAACATAAAATCACGGTACATTTTTCCAAAATCAGACTTATTACTTAATCTACGCTCTAAAGAATTGAAACAGTGTGTAGCCTTCTTAAAAGAATCTCCTAGAACCGAAGGATCTTTCTTAAGGGGTATACGCACACAAAAACGACCATCCGACAATCGTGTCGTATTTTTAACAAAATGATCCTCACATGACCTTTCTTCTGGCATGTATGAGTCAGAAGATTTCACACTTACTTCTTCTAACTGCCAAAACTTTGTTAAATCGGTTCTAAGTTTATCCCAATTACTATCATCATCGGACACAGCCTTAGAAAAGTTACATTTTAAATTATTCGAGAGTAATGAGCAGTATTGAGTAATTGGACCGGAAACTATCCATCCTAAACGGGTTTCATATAATATTGGCTTTCCGGTACCTAACTTTAATCTTTGCGATCCTAATAATTCCCAAAACAGATCAGCGCCGATTAATAAATCAACATCAGCGGGTTTATAAAAAGTAGGATCAGCTAAAGTAATATTCGAAGGTAGATCGAAATCAGTTATATTTATTTCACGGCACGGCACCTCACTCGTGATAAATGGCAAAACAAAACAATGAAGTTCGAAACTAAAACTATCATCCAATGACGTCATCTTAACTCGACATGTTTTGCCTACGTGCGAAGTAACGTTGTTTATGCCAAGTATAGACCTATTTACCTGGCTAGTGATTAAGTTGAGTTTCTTACATAACCGCTCCGTTATGAATGACGAAGTACTACCGCTATCCAGAACCGTGCGAACGAGATGCACACAGCCAGTGTGATCCCGCAGTTTGATCAAGGCGGTCGATAACAAAACATCACGCTGCGTATGACCTAGGGAAGATGCAATATGTGCTGATAACGTAACGTTATTTGTTTCTGTGGTAGTAGACGGTACGGATGATGCAGACAAGTTATTATTAATCGAATTACCACTAAGTGTATTCGCAATATTATCCTTAGAATCTATATGAATTAGTGTGTTGTGCCTACGTTTACATAGCTTACAACCGGTTTTTTTACATTTGTTAGCGAAGTGACCCGAACGAAAACAGTTAAAACAAATCTTATAACTGGGTAGGAGTTTTAAACGAGCATCATTGCTCAATGCGAGAAACTGTGGACAATTACTTAATGTGTGATCGTTACTATTACATTTAGGACATACTTTAGGAGCTGACTCGGTGCTGGAACTATTGTTAGTTTGATTAGCTACCATCGATTTGATCTTAGGGCTTGATTTACCTGCCGTTTGGGAATGATTATTTCGAGGTCGTTCTAAGTTCTCGATCAAATCGGCTCGAGTGCGTAGGAATTGCATGAACATATCAAACGTAATCGAACTTTCTTTGTCAATCCTACCTTTGAACTCCTCCCATTCACGATAAGTCCTTTGATCAATCTTTTGAGTGACGTGGTAAATCAAAAATGTGTCCCAGTGCTTTACAGGCTCACCTAACGACTCTAATGCTCGCAAGTCCTTATTTAATTGATCGATTAAACCTTTGAGAGCAACAGACGATTCCTTTGAAACCGCCTCAATGTGATATAATGCGGACATATGATTTTGCGCTAATAATCGTTTGTTGTCAAATCGATCAAGTAACAATCTCCATGCCACAGAGTAATTGCTCGAAGAAAACTCAATTGATTTGATGACTATGGCAGCAGTTCCCTCAAGAGAGGCCCTCAAGTAGTGGAACTTGTTGACTTCATCGATTTCGTCGTTACTGTGAATTAGGCTAGTAAAGGTGTCACGAAATTCTAGCCAATTGCAATATGAACCGCTAAACTTAGGTAATTGTATTGTTGGTAATTTTACTGGCTTGTGTATACTAGCAAGTGTACTTTTACAGCTTTCCATCGACTTATTATCTTTATTACTCTCGTTGAGAATAGTTTGCGCTCTGGACAATGATTTGTAATAAAGGGACTCGAAATCAGAACGCTCGGAATATTGTACCTTAAGATCGTCTACAATACATTCCAGACGTAACTGCACCTCATCATACTGTTCGTACAACGACTCGATCTTACCCATGCGCAACTGCAACTCGGACACATCACAACTACCTAATACTTTGTCCTTGAGTGAGTCCAGGAAGGTGACGAAAGCAGTCAAGCGACCCTTGAAGCTGCCTCGCTTTTTAACTAAATCCTTTTCCTCGGACATACTGGGAGACGAGTGTAGTCAACCTGGAATTGATACAGGAATACAATTAAAACCAGCAAACAATATGATTTAATACACACCTAACTGTGTTTTATACACTGCCTAAATGTTATTGCAAAGCAACACAGAACCTACAAAATAATTAACAATTATATAAAGCCAAAATAGGTATACAATAATTATACCAAATAAAATTGTACTTGTAAAATTACCTACAATTTTTAATGTTGTAAACTTTAATGCTAACTAGCTAACAAATAAGCACAACTAAAATACTAATCCCTATTAATTACATAAAATGATTCTAATTACTAATAACTTTATGATTTTTAACAATGACTTGCACTAATATCTAACACTCAAATTATTTGTATTATGTCAAAATACCTGCTACCAATTATATCAACCACTACATTTAGATATAAAATTATGTGAATAAGTTACAGCTTTATATAAATTAAGTTTAAATAATGTAGCAAATAAGCTAACTATACTGTAATGCGTATGATTTTAAACTTAAGATTTGCTGTTCATAAAATACTAATCACAATGTAACAAAGTACCTAACGATTCTAACGATCGCGATCAAACTAATACAAAAAAGTAGTAAAATAAATAATACTGACCTTAAATATACTTTTACTTAAATACTACCTGAGTGTTGGGTGACGATATTAGATATATAAAATACTATACACCGCTAAACCACTTGTTCGAACTCAATCCAATCCACCGGCGAATAACTTCCATGTCACGGTGGAAAATTACAATCCTTGATTCCTCTTCAATTAAATTCGCTGATCCTCTTTATAATTAGGGTCATCCGGCTCGTTACGGACCATGTGAAGAACTAGGGGTTGCTGGTGGAAGATCTTCAGAAAAATACTCGAACAAGAATGTATAAATTTAATTCGGTGTTAACTGGTCAAGTTAAGTACAGCAAGTGAATCAAAATTGTCGAATCATACAATGTACACATAATTACTAATGCTAATTAATAGCGATAGTGACAATCGCAAGTTGCTGCTATGGTGAAACCATCAGGCGCACGAACAGGAATCAATCCTTGTTTTTCTGGGAATCCAATTTGTTGTAAGGGACCTTTTTAATCAGGATTCCTTCGCTGTCCTAGTTTACATTAACGGCACGCTTCGATGAATTTTTACTAAAAAATATTTTCTTTTTGCCATAATTTTAGATTTTGTCACACCGTTCCGTAAGTAACTTTTTCACGTCTAACCTACTGAGCCGAACATCTTTAAATTGTCATATGTGCAGACACGAACCTAGGGTAGCTATCAACTCAAAATAAAAATCTGAGGAACGGAACAAAAACGTTCTTATATTTTTATGATAAAATATGGCGCCATTTGTTGTCGAATTGATTATCAAACATTCTAAATGAACGCGAGCAAAGCCACATTTATGCTTATTTACATGACGTGAAACGGTCCTATCTAGCAAATAATTACAGTCACATGGACTTACTTAGAATAGAATTCTCGGAATCGTCCGCTAATGAATTAATGGAAACAGATTTAATGAGAGTTATAGGTACCTATTTTAGTACGCCCCTAGTAAGTAAGCCCCTAAGTACTTACATTTTTTTACACCATAATGATGACAGGCAGGTATCCTGCTCGGCTGACAGAAAGCGATCACCTTTGCCTGTACTGTAGTAGTCGCCTGCAATACCCATCGCCTACGCGTTGCCAAAACACGTAAAAAGTCTTAAATGTGATGCTGCCTATAAAAAATAATGATGCGGTTCCACCGGTGTACGGCACTGTTCGCTGTTCGCTTTGGTGTACACAACCAGGCAAACACGAACAAATTATGCACGAACATTTTAAATGTTCCTGGATATTTCTGCACGCGATTTTCTAGACTTGGTTCTGTGAAAATGTTTGCGCACAAATATGCTACACTGTGCGCGAAGAAAAGTTACACACTGCCTTGCCAGTGGGTACAGAGGCTAAACGGGATACCAGCGTAAGCGTAATGCAGAAGTCCGCGAATATAATTATGTATGTGTCGCACACTATTCTTCATTACAGTTCGGTGTCATTGAGGTATCCTAGTGTACGTTAACTTGATTTCGCCATTTTCCTTGTCGAAAAGCGTCGGAATTGAGTTTTTGGCGCCCATCCTCTTTTAGCTAAAAAGAACTTCGTAGCATGCCGTAATAAATACAGATACATTTGGAAGATGAGGGCCAGAACTCGGCATGTAGCAAACAAATTGCAAGGGATTTTATACGCACCATAAAGTTATTATCGCTCCGTGCGAAACAAGAAGATATTGTGATGATATTTTTTTTTCTTCCTCCTACGCGCCTTAAGAACAACAGGTTTTATGTTTAGGTGTCGAACGTGTGCTCGGTTATTATTTTATACCGCTTTTAGTACTAGCTTTGAAAAATATATTTGTAGTACTAACTTTGGCGCGCTTCTCTACCGTGGTAATCAATAAATTAAACCACAGGCACGTAATACCAGGATAAGGCAGCATATTTTTTGTACCAAACTATCACTATACCAAATATTCAGATCCCTTAAGCAGATCTGCCAAACTTCTGTATTAAAATTTAATAATACACTCACGGGCAAAATATTGGAATCACTTATTCCGATTCCGCACGATCTCGAGTACAGTACTTAACAATTAGTTCAGATTTTTATTGAAAACTTTAAATTAATAGCAAATTCATTGAAATGACACCATTATTAAAATTTAAGGAGCTATCTCGCATCAATTCCAACTATGGGATTCCATACTTTTGTTTGCTAGTGGCGTTGTAAGATTCCGATTTTTATTTTCCAGCATCAGTATCTACCAAGTAGATAGGTACTGACTTACCAGTTCTGGCTTCATGATTTATAGTGAAGTGGATTAAAATAATATATTGTGTGGAAAACTAATGCAAGCTAATTGGTCTCTGGAAACAAGCCAGAAACGTAATGTGGTGATTGCAGCAGAAGTTTCTTACCTGTAATTCTACTGGTAGGTTTTTGGGTACACCGAGGGCCAGTTGTTTGAGCAAACTATTTATTAAATAAGAAAATTAAAAAAAAAAACTGTTAATTTTTAGCCATTCGTTATAAAATGTATAAGATTTTTACGAATAGTTTACTTAACTACTAATCAAATGACTGGCCGTTAATGAGGTGTTTACTCTACAGTGGGTTATTACAGGGCTTTAGTAATAGCTTCCGCTAATAACAACCCGACAATAATGAAAAACATTACAGTCATCTTCACTTTCCCTTGCAATTTAATCAAAGAAGTGGCATCAATGCAAATGTTAGATAGGTGACGCGGAGGTGAGCATATTTCAAATTGGCCTGAGAAAACGATGTACTCGTAATAGAAAGAATAGAGGGTTGAGTAAGTAAACTCAGTAGTGGGACACTATAGGTTAAAACAAAAAAAATGCGAAATAAGGTGTATCCCCAACAAAACCCCGCCTGGATGACTTAAATACAAAACAGCGAATCATCGTAAATATCGTACCGTCACAACATGTCGATGGAAGTACCAAACAAAAAGTTTCCGAACGAAACAGATAGGAACATTCGTCGGAATTGCCAATACGAAGCCGAAGCGAGTCCCGGATAGTTCTCGAAAAGGAATTCGCCCGGGAGAAAAATTAGATTTGCGAAACAGAAACGTGTCCGAACTGAGATGTAAGGTTAGTTAAGGATTATCTAGTGTTGACGGCACCGGAAATGACGACGTAAAAGGTTTACGATTGATTAGAGGGGAGTGATTGGATTTTTGTTTGTTGCTGGCCTTCACGTGTGTCCGGAGATTTAGAGAAATTTATGGCGATAGTTAGTGGCAGGAAATAGGCGGCGCCGATTGGCAACTTTTTTTTTTATCGTGGTAAAATCATCAAATGAGTCCTCCCACCCCGGGCAGGGCGGGAGGGACTGTCAGACTTGTATTGACTAAAATCCACGGTGTCCTTCAATAGCCCTTTATGTTCCGGGGTCACGGTAATGAGGTAAGTACCGCGACCCCGGCAGGCTTTGGCCCTCTAGAGAGGGGGCCCCGTCATTATGCTGACGCTCTTTGAGGCGCGCGTGGAACACAACGCGCCGTCGACCCGGGCATGGTCCATGGTCGGGCTGCGAGTTGCCTTTTACTCGCCGCCCGCATGCCCGCGCCTACGGTGGCCGGAGAACGTCTTGCGACGTCCGTCGCCGTGGGCGTCCACCCCCGCGGGTGGGGCCCGATTGGCAACTTAAAATGACCGTATACTTAGTGAACGGATTAAGAGCCTGATTCAGAAAGCAGTAACGGTTACTGCTTTCTGAACAACCTAATCCTGCTTCTATCACCAGCGCGGCGGTCAATAGTTTTATTTTGCTTATTTATTAATATTTAAAAATTTAATCGATATAGCTGAATAAACACCAAAAATACTCATGGTGTAGGTACCTTTTAGAGATGGAAAAATCTTAAAAATACAGTAAATTTCGAGGTTGGTCTTATAGCTTTTCATCATTATTATGATTTAAATACGAAGCATTTACTTTTCGTCAGAGAAAATTTTGTTTTTCACCTTCAACCCAAACCTAAACAACATTACGACAGTAATTAATAAAGTTGTAACAACCAATTTTATTTTTTAATAACAAAAAATAAAACTTATAATTTACAGGGTCGAAGTTTAAATCACAAATTATTCCTGGGGGCAATGTAAATTCACTTTTTGAAGTAGTATAATGGAAATTCGAGCAACCACTTGGAAAGTCTTTTGATCTTAGAGTTTTACTGAAACATTTGATGAAAGGCTAGAGCACCGAAATAGGGAACTTTCGTAACTGTCGGTTTAAGTTAAAATACAGGTAGGGTTGAATATGGAGAGGATAATTTTCAGGGCAAGTGCCTACTAGATGAAAATATTGATTGAGCCTGTGACAGCAATAGAAAAGGTAGCTTAAATACTTTTTTTGTGGTCTACTAGGTGACAATCCGTGTCCAATTCGATGGGAGGGTAAAATACTTTAAGACCTATTCTCATAACATAAAACATTGAAATCGGTCGTTTCGGAAGATTGCAATCACAAACACTGTGACATGAGATTTTTAAAGAAGATTATGATTGTGTGCATATTTCTCCTTCTAAACTACTCCGATTTGTGCTTGTTTCCAGTCAATGACGTTCTTTGCGTACCCCTTTGGGTCAGCCCATTCTCACTTCAGCCTGGCTGCTTTAGCTTCAGATAACAGAGTAATGGAGCAAAAGCTGGTATTTCTATCGCGATCTGTTTGCACCTAATTATGCAATGCTTGATCATAAATAGATACTAGAAAATCTTTAACTTTGACTTTTTTGTATCTAAATAGTAATTTTAAACAGGAATCTTTTCAAAACAAGTAACCATTATAGCCAAGCACTTAAGTTAACCACGACATTGATAAGCCAGAATATTCCTAAACATTTCCCGCAAGACGTTTGAATGACCAGCGAATGCTTAAACCAAAGAAAAAAGTCACTACATTCAAATTAAAAGCCTTGTCCAACATTCTAAAGAGCCTGACTTACTAAAAAACATTCTTCGAGTCTGATTGTCGAAAAAAAAATACGGATTCCATCAAAAGGAGTTGCATTCGTAAAGTGCTGGGAATACGCGGTTGCAGTGGTCTGAATTTTCCCCAACTCTGAATGGGTATTCACTAAATGCAAGCTCTTTCTTTACCTTTTATAACTTGGAAAGACGCGGAGCTCATTCCTCCTAAGATTCCCCGCTTTTTTCTCATAATGCAATCATTAATATTTTTCGGTTCTGTTAATTTTTTGACGTTGGCTGTGCTGTTTTAAAAAGGTTTTTGGCTAGAGGAATCTGAAAGCCTAGTTGTTCAAGTAGAACTAAAAATGCTTTGCAGTTGCCGTCTCAGCACTACTGAAATGGTTCACGTTTTTGATGTCTGTAAATAAATGACTTAAACTAACGTTAGGAATACGTAGATTTGTATATTAATTAATTTATCAAGATACACATAAGGCTCCACGCTAGGATAGAATTCAGTGATTGCCTAGTTCGGAGAAGGTACCAGTAAATTATTAGATGGGATCTTAGAAGAAAATTACTATGATTGAAATAATTATTATTTATTACTAGAATTGAAATACCTAATTATTATTTCAATTCTAGTAATTTTCTCCTAAGATCCCATCTAATAATTTACTGAAAATTTCAACACATTCGTGTTCATAACTTCAATGTTACTATCAGTAGAAAGACATTATTAGGCTATAATCCTTCGAGAATCTTTCCAAATCACTGTCCTCTTTTTTTGAAATTCAGGAAGGTATACTTACAATAACTGAATAAAGTTCCAAGAAAACAGAATAAGCATACGTGCACGCATAAAAATAAGATATATCATTCCATTCACAGATGCAATAAAGAAAAACAACTTTTTTCTTAACAATTGTATGGAGGGGACTTCGGAATGTGTACTTATATTCCCTCCACCTCGATTTGTACAGTTTGAAACGGGGAGAGCTGGGAAAAGCACAATAAAGTATTGATTGGTCCATTTACAGATCCTCTCTCTATTAAACTTTTACAATAAAAGAGGGAATGGTTTGTAAACTTGCCTTTATGGGGGTTTCAGAGTACCTCCGCGACACCGGGCGGTTGCTACAACGTTTTGTGTTTTGTATTAGTTGGTTGAGTGGTAGCCAGTGGAAGTGGTTGTGTTGTTTAAATAGTTTTATGGAAGCTTAGTCAAATAAAAATTACATTGTAATAAGTTGTACATTGTACTTTATTGTTTATAAGTTTTTCATTAAAGGCAAAGTGTGCCGAGGATAACGCTTTGTACTTTGTTGTATCCAAACTGAAATAAAATGTAAAATTTAATTAAAGTTTCTTCTTTATTAATACCATGAACACTACATAAATATTTTCATCACTTGGTACTCTTGAATGTATTGCATCAGTCTGTTTCTAAAAAACTGAGGATGCATTCGCACTAAATCTACATAGATTGAAGGATAATCGATTGAGTATTTCGATTTCTATTGAATTTTTTAACTTTTCAATTAAATTTTGTGTGTTGTTCTGGTGTCAGAGTTAATTAAGCTGTCTTTGGGAACCTCAAAGGCCTCTGAAATTACTATAGTGACTAACCAACGACAGTGATGTCCAAGTTAAACTTGAAAATACAATATTGAATTATGAATATTGAAAGAGACGCCCAAAAATACTGTTCTAAGCGTGAAATGTTTCCATAAAACCCTTATATTAATACTTGACTCATATTTTACTGGTCAAAACAAAACAGCAAAGGCACTAGGCTCTCAGAAAGTTGGAGCAGTACACGCGTCGCAATAATAATTTATATCTCTCCCCGTCTTTATGATGAGCACGACAAATGGAAAGCGCGCTGTGGGGACGAGATAAAGAAATTATACCAGTGTATACAGACGTGTTTTATTGCCATTCCTTATAACCGTCTTATATTGGAGGTTTTTGCTACGGTAAGCTCTACTTGATTGACTAGAATTGTGACGTGTGTAATATATAGTCTCCCATCGGCCCTGAGCAGTTTGGTGGACGTCACATTTCTTTGATTATTTTATGGATAAATCTTTGAAAGCAAGCTTTGCCTTTCCCCAAAAACCTTGCTAAGAATTTTTCTTATCAGGTTTCCCCAATTCTGTTAAAAGTCTTTTTATACACTGACTTTCTCAACCCCCTCATCATTTTCGACCTTAGTGTTTTGAGTCTTAAAACTTTCAATCGTAAAGACGCCTACAAAATTCTTGATTACGTAGCAAAAGTCTGAAGGGAAAATACTTTTAGCACTTTGCCCATAAACTTCCCGAGACAATCAGCCTTAAAAAATCGCAAGTAATTAAACAAAAAAAAGAGGAGAACGTAGGAACTAAATTAATTTGCATTGTATCGCATCCGAGACTTGGGCCAGTGTCGCTTAGTTAACTTCATTATAGTTTCCCCTCGCAGTTGGTGCTTCGAGAATGTTCTTAACTAAACTATTACGGCCATTGCCTGAGCGCATCCGGAATGGTTGCCAGCTAAAAAGTAGTTTTATCTTTATTTACTTCGTGCATTTGAAGAGTACATTTTTATAGAATTACCCCTTTGTGCGGTTCTTCTTAATCGGTACTCTGAAGTTTTCAGCGCGAGTTAATAAGTGTGGTTTTCATGGTGAAAACGGGTCTTTATGTTTATGTCACCTTTTCGTTTTGTATTTGTACTTAACAATAGTTTTGTAAGTTTTTGTTGTACACTAACCCGTGGATCCAGTTGTCCTAAATAAAATAATTTGAATTGAATTAATAACATATTGATAAAGTTAAGGCGTCCCACGCATTAGGCGCGCGCGTTCCCTGGGCGTATGAGAGACGCGGGTACCGCGTGCACGCCGCGAGCGCGCTGCGTAAATGTCGTGTGTTGTAACCGTGTGACGTGATTGCAGCGAGCGCGCGGCGCGCACGTGACTCGAAGAAACATTACTGTTACTATACGGTGGGGATAGCGGGCGAAGGGGTAAGAACGCGACTCGAGCGCCGCGTGCACGCTGCATGCGCGCCGCGTGCATTCTCCACAAACGCCGCAGGGCAGCAAAACGCGACGCTCACGCAGCGCGTTTGCAACGCGCGAGCAACGCGTACTCACACGCCCGAGGAACGCGCACGCCTACTGTGGGGTCAACCTAAGTATGCCAGCCAACTGAAAGTATAAACCTAGTTTGAGAATCAAAATACCTATTCACATAATCTTATTTGGGACAACATTTGTGAATCGTAAGACGTAGTATTATATTATCTGTGATTGTCAGTAATTCATAGTAAATATCGACATTAATATGGTCATAAAAATGTAATTGTTGATATTCATCTTTTCCCTTTACAGCATAGCCTAGATATTTTTGGTATAGAATCTACTCATTGGCAAAATGCTTAAAGCTAAACGGTATATAAATCTCCAAAAACTAATCAGTGAAGTACATTAACATAGAAAACAACCCATTATAATGTTAATAGGGTTCTGCTCAGTGCTCTAAGAAAATGACGTTATCATATACTGGCGGCCCGCCAACATCACATGCGAAGAATTAGCTTCCCGATAAATTTCCACAAATCGGAAATCGTTTTACATTTTATTCGATAAAATATCTTGTATCGAGACATTTTTGCTAGTATTTTTAGAAACGCAAGTGGTTCGACGGGTATTCATTGGCTCTTTGAGAGTCTTGAGCCTTCAAGCACCTTTACGACAAGACTTGGCGCAATTTAGAAGAAAAACTGCAAGGTAGAGACTTTTTTTTTGAAAATAATGTAATTTTATATTTTCTTTGCGCTAGGGCAGACTTCATAGAAGGTAATAATTTAAATTTGATTATATTTTATTAACTTGTATGGTAAAAAACTTTAGATCAGCCTATCGTTGAACGTTGAAGTTTGAATTCGGAGAAAAAGGTCCAGGTCTAAACCAACTCTCCCGGTTAAAAATAAAATGACGTACTCGTATGTATGTAAAAATATCGAAGAATTGAGTGTGCCATGTATGAAACCTTGTTACGTGTTTCGCCATCGTGAACTAAGCAAGTAGATTTGCGCTGATCACGTTCATTATTATCGGTCATGTATTTTAACTCTACTTATTTTGATTTAGTGTAAAAAATGTGAGTGTTTATAATAAAACATACAAATGCGATGCAATGCGACTCGAGACTGTATAGTTTCCGAAATATTTGCCGCAGTATCCATAACAGAATTCATGAGGTTTTATGAGAAAGAGACGTTTAGTGGAAAAGTTCTTAGATTAAAAATTCCATGCTCCAGTTATACCACTAACGCATAGAGAATTTATAATGTACAAGATACGAACATGAAACTTTCTGGAATTAAGATAGAAGTTGGTTTTCAAGAAAAAGAGAAAAAGGCTTTAGAGAAGTTGACTTTTAAGACACATTATAAAATAATGTGAGTGGAGTTTGCATTTCGATTTAAAGTTTAGAACTTCTTTAAAAATGTTAATTTTATTCTTGTCACATTTCGAAATTGCAACACATTTTAAAGTTATTATAAAAACACGTTATATTGTAAAATTTATCATATTTTTGTAAAATGTTAGTCACTAGCTTTGCCCACGGATAGACTCGCATTGATTTCGAATTTAAAATAAATTCGGATTGTACACTCATGTGATAATAATACATAGATGACGCCTATTGCCACATGAACGGTATTGTTATTTTTCTCGAGAGCAGAACTTTTTTCGAAATAAAAAGTGTTTTATACATAATCTGATGAAGCATATGCAAAATTTTAGGATGATTATCCCAACATTTTACATAAATAGTTTTTGGTTCAGAGCTTTCGGTGTGAAAAGGTAACAAACAAAATAACAAACTTACTTTCGAATTTTTAATACTAAACATTAATACTGACATATAATTTTATATACACACAAAATATTGGTTCCTTTTTGAAACATTATATAAAAAATTGTTTCTTTTATCTAAATTATTAGAACGCAACAAAAACGCGAGAAAAAAAGCCGCGTTTGTAAGCCTCTGCCTTGGTCGCGGGACTAACAAATGCCGTGACTCCAGAACGTAAAGGGCTATTGAAGGACACCGTAGATTTTAGTCAGTACAAGTCTGGCAGTCCACCCTGCCCTGCCCTGGGTGGGAGGACTCATTTGATGATAATACCACGCTAAAAAAAGCCCCTGCCTTAGATTCAAGGCACACCACAGGATTGACGGTTAAGCAACACACAACCTCCTACAGGTTGACCTGCGTGATGCAACTCAAAAAAAGGATATGCTTCAACAACCAAAATCAAAAATCCCTCAATTCTAAGTTTGACAGAACGTCATCCATATTCCGGCCAATCCAACCCGTCGAACGCGACCGGACATTTGCGAATGACCATTCAACATACATATCAATGTGATCGCTCACATTATTATTTCGTCGCCCATCGGCGCGTTTCCGGGGCCGTCACGCTAACTTTTTCACCCGTCATTTCAGACCCTCCTCAATCCACGGTGCGCAAATTGAATGTGATCCCTAACAGGTTCACTCGATCGTTTGTCTCTGCATTGACGGGTTGTTTTATGCTTTTTTTTCCCGTTTTTATTTTTGTGTCTGTCAGTACTGGGCAGATGATACATCAAGTGTACGTATACGTAAAACGTTACCGGTGAAACAATTGTTAGTACAAACTAATTTGGAAGCAAAATAGTTTTGGTTTTTTTGACAAAGCTTTACCGACTTTAACTGCTGTACCAAAACTACTCTTACCATTTTTTATGCGATCCCTAATTGTGTTTGCAAAATAAAAACATCATCATCAGCATCATCTTCATGATACGCTTTTGAACTTGACGGCAAAGACATCACCATCAAGGTCGAAAATGTTGGTGTCTTCTGAACGACAGGTATCAAAACAAGCTTCAAGTTGAAATAATAATTGGTATGAAAATGAAATACTTCCATAAAAAATAAACCCTATTTCAATTTATGGAGAGTACGTAATAAATGAGAAAATCTGTAAACCAGAACAGGACTAAAAACGTTAAGACAGCATTTCAAAATCCATCCTCCACCAGACTCAAATCCACCGCGCGCAATATACTTTGAAGAGCTTTCTTTTCACCGCAGACTTTGATTTTGTATTTTTTTCCAGGTTCTTCAACACTTAAAGGCCCTTTACTCCGCCATAGATTCAATGGTTCCATCAGATAGGATCTAAATTACTATGGCTATGTACATTTGAGATTAAAGGGGTGTCTGGAGCCGGAAGCAATTCATGGGAACGTTGATAGACAGGTAGTTAGATGGAGGTATATCTAGCTATGTTGGGAGCGTTTGAGTGTCGCTCACCGTTTTTTCGAAACGAGAAGTGAAAAAGGCGTAGTGACGGTAGCAAGGAGTATAGATAGACTATTTTTTAACCAATTTTGTATTCGGTGTAACATTTCACACTAATCATTTTAGGGTTGCAAATTGTCGGAACCACAAAATATATTTGCAACAGGTTGCAGCCCGACACAAATTAGATCTAGAATTGAAGCACTTAAAAACACAATAGATCCGCAAAAGAGCAAATGTCGTAGTGAAAATAAGGAACGTTTCAAAAGTAATTTTATTTCTAAGAACTCCAGACTTGAATTTAATTTAAAAATATTTTCTTGAAACATATTAAATACGTCTTTCAGTGCATAAATTAATAAAGTTTAAAAAGAAACTTGGTGGACTGTGTGTTGTTTGGTGTAATTGCTTCGAGTAGTCGCAGTTACCAGTTCAAGGAGGCATGAGAAGTTGGGAGCGAACAACTTGGAGGACCGCCGGGAAGCAGACTTATTACTGTCAAACGTGAGGGTTCAGGGCACAGTGAGAGAGGGAAGGAAATGTAACATATTTTTTTAATCTTATAAATATTTCTTTCTATCAGAATGTGAGTCGTATTTCTACATCTGAATTTGAAAATATTTTGTAGGTCGTATCTTTAATTCAAAATGATTCAGGGTATAAATGGTTAATTCTTAGGATCCAGCTTGGTTGCGTGTGCCAGATGTAGTTGATCCCAGCTTAAAATATTAATAAAGGTTAATTAAAAACAATTTTCAAAGGTTTGGATTAAATGTGAATTTTAAGCTGGCTGGTATGATTTCAAATAAATTGTTAGCTTTTCTCTGGCACACGAGAAAAGCTTGTGGAAGGATTTTGGAGAAAGTATTTTCCCGAAAACCTTACCTATTTGGACTGCCAGAGTGACAAAAAGAAGATTGGGCAAATCGTAAACTTATAGTCGAACCATGATTTTGAATTGACAATTCTCGCAACCCTAACTCCGCTCTAACAGGAACCACACCATTATTACTGTCAAACATACAAGTTCGCGTTGAGACGTAGCTCGTTCACTGACGCTGCTGAATTTAGATAGCATTATCGTCTGCCCGCATTTCAGTTATTGCTTTATGCATGTAAACTATCTAAGAAACTTTCTCCCGTTGGTGTTTGAATGCATACATTTGTGTGATGTTTAATTGTTGGTTTTGTCAATGAGGCAATTAATGGGAGGGATAACTAAGTAAAAATCTTATTTAGACGATTGGCACACTACAACTGCCCCGCATCACGCAGCGGGTCTCGCGTAGCGACGAAGCAATGAACGCGTGGGTGAATTTTATGTGTTGTTCTACGCGTCTTTTCAATGCAAAGAGAAAAACTTTCAAGTAACATAGCATGTTTCGAACACGCACTCACGCGCTACGCTCACGCTGCATCATGCGGTACAGTGTGCTAATCGCCTTTATTCATTCTACTTTTTTTTTTCTTCGCTTCACTTATGCCTTGACCATAAGCATATCAAAAATTTCTAACTTCAATAATAATTAACAATGCCTTATAAATTGAAGAATTATTTAATAAGGATTCATAATCTCGATGCAGCTTGCATTTTTCCGTTAGAAAAAAATATAAACACGTTATATTTCTACTTAACGTTCCTACTGTTACAAATAAATGAAATACACAGAACAAAGCTGTCAAATAGTTTTATAGCAAATACATTATCATCGACAGATAAAATTAATCAGATAATTTTACTTTGTGTTAAATGTTGAAACTCAATAATTGCGAACCTGTAATTGGCATTTGAAATTAAACTTAATTTCATTATCAGTTGAAATATGTTTGAAGTATGCTATGATTTCTTTGACAAAGAATTTTCCATCCAATTTAAGTACCATTGAAGTATCATTGTATCACAATATAAACATAAAAACAAAATAGACACAATCTTGAAATAAATTGATACGAAAGTCACTGATCTTCTCGTAATTGTGTTTTCTTTTTCAATTCCAGAAAAATGCCATTTATAAAACGTTATCACGCTCTTTGTAGCGTCGAAAAGTTTAATTCCAAATTGTTAATGTTCATTGAACAAAATAAATTGGGCAAAGTTTCAGCTGAAGATAAAAGAGATTCACTTGTGAAATAACATCGAATACACACGCTGCGTACACACTGACAAATAAGTATAATTTCTTGCAATTTTTGTTTAGAATGGCTGAGCTACTGCTGTTCTGTACATGTCGTGGGTTCTATTCCCGCACGTAAAAAAATAATTATATGCATGACTCTATGATAGAAAAAAATTGTCGTGTAACTTGTGGGGCATTGCTATTTGCTATTGCAAATAAAATTGCTGACTGTTGCTAAGGCCTGATTTTTTTAAACTGCCATAAACTGTATAAGCGTTGTTTAAAAAGTAATGTAATAACCCTTTTCCGCGTAAGAGAGTGGCAACATTTGATAGAAAAATAACCCAATTAAGACAATAAGTCAGAAACATTTGTTTTCTCAAATCAAAATATAATAAGGAGGAGTCTCCACTAAAGAAAATATTTCAGTGCCCGAGGCAAATGAGATCTGCAGACATTCGTTCAGCAGACAGTTTATTAATATGGACTTTACTTACAGTGTATTTATGTATATATTTTATACTACAGAATTTCAGGTACGTTTTCTCCGCACGTTTGTGGTTGCGTTTTTAATTTTAGATATTCCGGGAAGTAAAGATTTCTGGCGATAAACCGCGTGAAACTTTCTTACAGTATTAAATATTAAAGCTTACATTACCAAAAGTGTGATCCTTACCTTCATTCTTAGTATAAAAACAGCGTCTGGAGTCGTTAAAACCAAGAACTCAAAAACGAGCTTCATGTGCTATGAAATAACAATGAGAATACATGTATATTTAAAATATTCACATACTTCCAGCTTATATTACCCATAGAAAGTACGCCTCGGGTATCTCAGTGTCACTGAAAAATTCTTTGCGTTTACGTTTTAAAACTGGCGTTTATCTGCGAGACATCTCCCAGGGGGCAGTTCATACAATATTCATACACTCGTATATAAGGCTGATTGCAGACTTAAACGGTGGTTCGGATCAAAATGAGGCGAAAGCATTGTGGGGCTATGTGCGGTTAACTGACGAGTGGTTGTATGGATTGAGTGATGGATGTAACGTGGTTGTAAAAAGAAGATAATTTTAGAATCGTGTGCCATCATCATTTGTGCAATCTTTATCACTAATAAGGTTCAGTTTCACAAAGTCTTCTTCAGCGCCTGTAAACGACAGAAACATTTTTGTATTTTAAGCAGCACGGTTGGTGCAATGTTGGAGGTTGGATACCCGCACGGAGCAAAAATTTTCGTGATCTCTGCATAGTTGTTCTAAATCTGGCTGATTGTGTATGTTATTTAAATGTTTGTAAAGAAAGACACCCACGATAAAGTAGAAATAACGAATCCCTTCACATTCGGAATTTCTCCTATGTCGTGGGTAAAATTACCGCAATTACAATGCTTGATTAGACATCTGAAACCTAGTTTAGAACGTTGTAATGAGAACCGTAAGTAACATAAAAGTCGTGGCAGAAACTGCTAATGTAAAAGCATCTTAAAACTAGCCCATACCGACCGGCGCTATGGTATGAAAACGTTCCGTGTGTTCGCGACAAATACCCCTGTTATGTTTCCTTTTGCATGTCAAACAACTCTCACAACTCATACGAATCGATTCTGTCAAACGGAAAGTGATACAATGCGGGAAATGGCCGTATTCAATCCGCCATTGTTTGTTGGTTCCATCAATAAAATAGTTCTCAAGGATAAGAAAGGCGTTCGTTTATGTAAGATTTTTTTTCTGGTTTATATCTTTTACTTTTTTTTCTTATCGACTGTGATTAGTTGCGTTAGTTTAGTTTTTAAATTAAGAAAAAACATGGTTGTCAAGGGTTTCGATTAATATCCATGCATATGCTAATGGGATTCTTCTACTCGTCATATTAAACAACTAAGGATTTCAAAGTTAACAGAATTTTAAGTCGTGTTTTTGAAATCATGATCAGCCATGTTTCAATAGCTTTGTCAACCAAATAAACAGCACTGAGAAATTAAATCATACATTTCACAATCCAATACCCACCCTTCAACAAAATCCACGCGTAATTAAGAACTAATAACGAGTCACTCGACAAAACAATTTAAGCTTTATAACCGTCACGCTAAAGTTCATCAATCATCGAGAAACACGTTTGAAAAACATGACTCAAACGATTCATCACGGATGGTAATTATCCTAACTGCTGTTCAGTTGAAGACGTTTTGTGGTTCCGGTAAGTGGACCGTGGATGCTTTTGATGTTGCCTTACTTGGTTAATGTGTTGGGCTTTTTGGAATATTTATTAGTATTTGGTGATATGCGGTGTTAGAAATTAGATGTAATTAAAAAAAAAAACAAGTGTTTGCGACACTTAGTTATTTTAAGCTGAGATGTGATTCATTTTCACAATCTTAAAAGGTTTAATGGTAATAAGGATGGAGTTCCGGAACTGTCTAAAAGGATTACTTTGACCCTGGAATATAAAAGGCAACTGAAGGAAAGCTGTGGATTTAAGGAGAGGTTGCAGTACTTTTTTAAGATTTTTAAATGTTTGAAATCTAATGAATTGTGAGATTTTAATAAATAAAAATTGTAAATAAAAACTGAACTTATTATCAAGTAAATGGTAAAGATAAAAACACGATTTAGAATAATCGGCTCGATAGAAAAAAATAAATGCCGAACATGGCACTAAACCACAATTTTTAACGCGTACAGCCTTACTATAAAAACTTAAACATCTGTTGAACACTTGTCTAAAAAAAAGTGTGATTGCGAAACGGACCTTATTTCAACGTCATAATCTGTCATTTTTTTAGACAAGTGTTCAACAGACGTTTAAAAGTTTTTGTGGTACGACGGGTACTGTTTAAAAGATTTCGTCATGGACGTATATGCAAGTTATATCAATGGATAGGGCTTTTTATTTTAAAATAAATGTTAAAAACATTTTTTTTTAAATTTCTTTTTTGCTTTTCTACAAGAAGCGAAAAACATTCAAAATGCGGGATATTTCGCTCGCATTTTGGTGGGGATGAGGTCCGTACATTTTCAGACTGTACTGCAACCTCGCCCCTTTCACTCCACAGAGGATGGGAGAAATCATTTGATGATTTTAGTACCTAAAACAAGGGGGTTTACAGGAATCATAACAGGTATTTTTCTGTGGTTTTTGCCTATTTTCATTTGAAAAAGGCGTGAGTTTATGTGTGAACTTAGATTTTCTAATTTGCTTAAAACTTACCGAGTAATTTTGAACTATAATTAGTTTTGCTAATTACACAGGCCTGCAAAATGAGGGTCATAACTTCCTCTCGGGAATTTCATAGCTGATTCTAAGGTATTTTGGTGCGTTGATTACGAATATGTACTTAGTTTTTCTCCATCACCTCCAGATTTTTCAAAAAAGGTACAGATAGAAATTAGGAAAAAAACACAAGTTGTCACATAAAAAAATATATATTTAAAAAAGTACATTACTTTTAACTTAAAAAACTACTAATATATAATAACAACTTATTACTAGTCTAGATAACATGTAAATTTTAGTTGCGGAACCTGCTCCTTTTTTTCTGTAAGCTTCGGTTGTGCCATTTCCGCTTAAATTTCTGGTTTGGATCTTCACGCTTCAATAACCAACAATAGTCCGCCGTCGTGCTAGTATTCCATCTTCCTTGATACCGGACTTCAAGCTCTTTCAATTCTTGGTGAAATCTTTCCCGCAAATATAACAAAAAAAATAGGAGAATTCAAATAACTTCGCGATGACATTTTAAAGTTTATGTTGCAAGATGCGCACTTCAACTGTTAATTTTGTAAATGAGTGCGGATACTTATATAAAAACCCTTTGGTTTATCTTTATTACACCATTTTTTAAATATTCATAACTATTATGTAATAATACCTAATCATTATGTATTAATAAGCTTATTACTAAATTACGCCAAAATGAACGGTTTTTGACATGTTTAATGCGAATTACTTATACTCATTATGTAGTAATTGACAAATTACTGATTTTGACTAATTTCTATGTCCCCTTACACTAATTAAATGCAATAAAAAATAAGCTGAAGTAATTTAATGACATTTTATAAATTTTAAAATGTAGGCGCTCCGACATTTTTCAGCAAAATTTTAAATATTCAATATGGCAATATATCTGACGTAATGGAATTTTTCTATTATTTTTTTCGTAATCAGCATACTTGAAACTATAGAAAACGTTACTCAGATTTCAAAGAGGAAAATCATTACAGGCCTGTGAAGCTTATTACTAAACTAAGACAAAATGAACCGTTTTCGACATGGCTAATGCGAATTACCTACACTAATTGTGTAGTAAATGACAAATTACTGAATTGGATTGATTTCTATGTGCCCTTACACTAATTAAATGCAATAAAAAGTAAGCTGAAGTAATTTAATGGCGTTTTATAAATTTTAAAATGTAGGCGCTTCGACATTTTTCAGCAAAATCTTAAATATTCAATATCAAACAATCCTGACGTAATGGAGTTTTTTTATTATTTTTCTCGTAATCAGCACATTTGAAACTATAAAAAACGTTACTCAGATTTCAAAGAGGAAAACCATTGCAGGCCTGTGTTATTACTCGACTACAAAATAGCGGTTAGGTACGATTTTAATAGGCTAATGATTCAAAGCTTGTTATGATCATGCCTATCTATGCTATTATTATAAAGAGGAAAACTTTGTATTTTTGTTTGCTTGTTTGTTTGTAATGGATAAACTCAAAAACTACTGGACCGATTTTAAAAATTCTTTCACCATTAGGAAGCTACATTATCTGCGAGTAACATAGGCTATATAACAGCACGCTATTACTAATAGGAGCGGAGCAGAAATGAAAAATGTTTCAAAATCGGGAAAATGTATTCCTTTTCGAGAGCTTCCGTTGCGTGCGCTGCGTAAACGGTTAGAGTTACCCAAAAAATATGTATTACGGAATTATTCCTCATAAAAAGTCCTAAAATAAAGTCCGCGAGAGGATATATCTATCTTTTAAGGTTAAGTCACTATAACCTTTTTTATGGAAATCAAATTTGTTTTAAAATAATGCATTATTTGCGAAGGTATTTTCATTAACATGATATTAATCCTCATCCAAATAAATTCACAAGCATTTAATTTTGAACGAAATGCCCTTGACATCATTTGATTTCAATGAATATCTTAGGAGATACCTATCACAGTTTTAAAATATTACCGCAAAAAAAAATTACGGGCTGGGCATGACACAATTGCGGCGATAAGATCCCTCTTTGAGGAGTGGTTGGAGAGGCGCTAGGCGTCATCGCCTTCAACCTGACGCAAGTCCTCCCGGGCACGGTTGTTTCGGGAACTATCTCAGGGATACGGCGGCAGGCGAGAGGAATGGGGAGCAGTGATTTAGATTTTCCAAAAGTATCCCATAAGGACGTTGGCCGGGAGTAGAAATTCACAGATAAAAAGTTCGAAATACGCGCAGACGAAGTCGCGGGCGAACTGCTAGTAATAGATACATTATATCTATTATATTCAAGTTTAGAATATTGCTGATAATTCTAGGTCTTACCTAAAAATATCACTTCAAGCAATTGTTAAATGGTAATGAAAATAAAACTTCCAGAAGCAATCAACATTAAACTACAAATTCTAGCCGCTTAATCTTATTTAACTAAGAAAATTCTCCTAGCAACGCACTGCAATGCGGCTAATTTCAAAATAACTTCGCTCCGAAAATTGTAGGCTTAAACGGACTTTAGACGTTCGTCGATTTACGTGACCACCTTAATTAGGCGGATAGACCTTCTTGCACCTGCGGAGAAAAGGGATTTACGGCTCAAAGAGGTAGCGCGTCTAAGAACATTGGGGTTCTAGTATACATAGCGTATTTACCTACTCTATTCCTTAAGTAAAGCCTAGATCTTGCCTTGAGCATTTTACTTAAAGGCTGATTTATGATTCCAATTTAATTATTCACTAGTAAGTAAAAGGGTTCTAATCTAGCAGCTGTTTACCTTATGTGCTCGTTTATGTAAATTAATTATTGCAAATTTTACTCGTATATGCCTTCTTTTTCTTCTTGTGTCTGGCATGGCATAGGTGTAATATTAATAAGTACACAAAACCCCGTTACTCATAGGAGAGTAATTTGCCCCGCATGTATGATTTTTTAATGTTTACCTACTTCCATTTTGTAATGATGATTGACTTTGAAATTCTTGACAGTAATCATCATCATCATCTTCATCGTCCCATATTACTTAAGACCTGACAGAATTCACAACAGGTACAATTAGTTACCAAGAAAATAAAAAAAATACTACAGCTAAGTGTAATAAACATTTCTTATCATTAAGTTAATCACATTACTTCAACTTGGAAGTTAATTAAAAATTAATCTTGCTGAAATCTGCTTAGCTTTTATGTCATTACAATGTGTCTGGATACAAAACGGGATGCGGGATGAAAATAAGACGTGAAATACGCTGCTTTACTGATTCTCCACAATGCAGAAGAATTCATCAGAATGCTAGCCTGTAGAGTGGTCGCATACTACGCGGTACGCAAATTGTGGGACCCAAGTGACATTTTTTTTTTGCGTCAGGCAAGCTTAAAGGCAGTGTGGAAAAAGTAGGTGGTACTTGCAAACAGTCATACATAAAACAGCGAACGGTTGTGTAACGTTCGTGGTATCCTTCCCAAAAATATATAAGCAAAATAAACGTCCCTTGGTATTATAATGAACCTAATTAATCCCGTAACCCGTAACTAACAGAGCAGAAACCTTACAAAATAACCCTTCAAACATCAAAGATAAGTCCAGTAACAACCAAAGATTTAAACCACAGACAACAATATAACGTTTCCAAGAGGTTCATCCATAATCGTACCCGCGATCCCTCTTGTGATTTTCATCGTGTTATGAGAAAGGCTCCCGAGGCTAATGAGAATGAATTGCACTTGGCGTCGGCGAGGCCAACATTACTTTAGAATTAGTGCATTTTTCACTCGCCCGCCTTAACGTGATCCGTCTTAGTTTAAACTTGGATTTATTAGAGCCTTAAATTGATAAAATAATGCAAAGTTTGTTGCTGTGGGGTGCTAAGACAGGAAACCTCCACGTGCGCCCGTGGACTGGAGTTCCCTCTCGGATACGTCCGGGGGGAAGACCAGTTTTTCGGGCCGGTGCATCCTGGGATGCGGGCAAAACTCTCCTTAGGCACTGTGTGCCTAAGGGGTTTCCTTGCCCGTATGCAAATAGCCTGTCGGGTGGACGCTCCAACGCGTGTCCCTCTGAGCAGCAGAGGGCACAGCGGCGGAGCGGGCTTGCGGACGGTGAGTAATGGGTATGCTCGCCGTCCGACCAAGGACCAAGCCCGGGTCGGTGGCGCGTCGTGTTTCACGCGTCACCGACGGGGCCCCTTATGGGGCCCCTTATGGGGCCAAATGCCTGCCGGGGTCGCGGATTTTTCTTAATCCAGGATACCGTGGCCCCGGAACGTAAAGGGCATCCGACGGAACACGGGTGGATTTTAGTCAGTAAGAGTCTGACAGTCCCTCCCGCCCCACCCAGGGCGCCCGGACTCATTTGATGATTTTGCCACCCTAAAAAAAAAAAAAAAAAAGTTTGTTGCTGTGAAATGATTAGAAAATTACATTCCTTCAAAATTATCTTTAGGAAAGCATACTGTTATATTCTTGAAGTATTTTAATTGTTTAACGAAGTGGTAAGGTGTTCAGACCACAAAATCTGGGCCATGATTGCGACTGTGTTACATTTTAGAAAGTCTTCTTAGCTTGAAAGCTTGGTTTAATAAACCCTGGAGTATTGGCAAATATTATTTTTGCTTATTACATCGCGTGGTCACTTTCTTCTATCTTTTTTTGGAAATAAATACAAGCTCCACGACGCACCTTCCTTCAATATACGATGTTTCTGAGAATACAATTACGTGGTCTTCAAATTAATATCTCATCGCACGTAATTATAATGGAACTAAAATTGCACAGTTATAACAATAAACGCAATATTTAGAATTACCATAAGCCACGTTCATTTGAGAACTCGGAAGGATAGAAACACACGGCGCTTTTTGACGACCCATCTTGAATGTTATAATCGTTTTTTTAAACGACACGTATAAATAAATGTGGATTTCTTAACACCTAATTATTCATTTGCCTAGCCTTATAGCCTTAACTGATGTAACAGAATACCATTTATGTGACCCCATCACATCTAATTAATCTTAATAATAACTGAATCTCTAAAATTCTTGCCACAGTTTTTAACTGCAGACCGCCTGTCTGACCTCCACAACCCAGTGACTGTGTAAAGCAACAATGGACTAAGTTATTCTTGTCTATTAATTAGAACGATCAGCATTTCACATCAGTTGAGCATTGAGTAAACCGAATTTATTTCTAAAGAAAGTAATTACTTAGTCAAAACAACCAAAAAAGGATTCAATTTAAAAAGAAGCCCTTAGATAACGCTTCAAGGGACTGAGAAAAACTACTCGAGGCGAAAAAAAAAAATCCTGGATTTTTTAAGGCAGAACAACGTTAGTACGACTGTAACATAATAGATAGGAAAGCTAGAGTAAAATTGGCATTTGACCGGAAAAAACGGACGACGCCTTAAGGTCGCGAGGAGTGAACAAAAGCTGATAGCAATAATGATATATAGAGAGAGGAATTTCACGTGCCATTTAGTAAATGGTTGGATCACTTGTTATAGATAGCTTTTTCCTTCATATTATCTTTCCTAGTTCACGTTATTTCCGTAAAAAAAAATAACTTCGTAGGTATCTGGAATTTCGTGGCTACAAGGCTGACTATGACTAATGATCATCCATTTTATTAAACATGAGGTTAGGCTGATGTATATTCCCACTTTTGGACTATTAGTTGATAATGTACCTGCACTTGTTACTAACCTGGACCTTGTTACACAATCTTTGAGTAATAAGTAGAATTTTTGAGAACCCTGTCTAACAAGGTACTTACCTATAGAAGAAATCTTGGTGTTCACACACACCTGTGTCGAAGGTACTAGAATAGGGCAAGACAAGTTATGTTACAATCACACTTGCCCTAAACCTGTAGTTTCTATGTAGACGCTACAGTTACAAGGAAATAGGTATTACGGGTCATCCCAAAAAAGGTGTTCAATATTCAGAATCGCAGCGGACACGCACATGCGTGTCACTCGTATATTTCTCCGGAGGGCCCCGTTCCTCGCACATGTTTATCCAATTTGGCGTAGTCTGCAAAGTTGCGAGCTCGCAACACGTGTGACGCTCAAATTAGAGATTCATATTAATTTAGGGCTTACAGTGACAGCGCTTTGCGCGCCCGCACGCTAAGACGACGAACGACAAACTTACATTGAATCTGTAACACTTTGGTGTTGTTGTGCGGGGTGTTTTGTCACACCCTTTCTGAAGTTGGTCGTACAAAACAGCGTAGTTTTGGTTTTGTGTCGATTACGAGTGAGGCTCCGTAACAACGGACATTTTAAGTCACAACTGCGTTTTCGCAATGCAAGTCAGTACGCAGGCCGACGTTATCGCAGCGAATTGTCTCAGTAGTGGAAAACTGTCTGTTGTCTCGCCACTGCTATGACGCAACGCACTCTACTGGGGCCAGTTAGAGTACGTTTCAACCACGAAAAACTCATTGTTATTCTAGGTAAAGACTATGAAAATACAGCACCCAAGGTAGCAAAGAATAAACACTGCAAAGACCTCGATCTGACAACTATGGAAACTTGGAAATTAAGATATGCAAAAAAAAAAACTGCGCATTTTTTTTGTGTAATATTTGTCGTCGTTATTTTCCTGTTGAGGTTATTTTCAAACGTTTTTATTTATTTAAGAGTGAAGTGTTAGAAATGCGTTCATGACGTTACAATATGGCACTGTTATAGTTTCACCCATACCGTTTTATTTTTTTAAAGCTTCCATACATTTTTGTTGTTGTGTTCTATTCCAGTTATAAAATTCACTAGTAAAACAATTTTAAATATTAGATTTCAGATGAAACGTAAAACTAGTCTCATTTAAATGATCCTCGGAATTTTGCGCATTGCGAAATGGTATGGAAACTTTTATTCCTATTAAACTTTTTAGTACAACTGAAGCTAAGCTAAATTTAACACTTTAGCTTCTAGGAGGGAAGCATAATTTGCAATTTGGTCCAAAAATTGCTACAAATAACAACATTCGCGTTCTAGGCATCTGCATATAATATTATATTCAATTATTGTCTCTCTTGTCGAGTTTAATACAAACCTGTACAAGACATAACTACGTATATTGTTGAACAAACTCAATAAAGTTTCCTGCTGGATTATCTGCATTGATATGCTGCGCAGTAACTCATTTGAATGCAAGGCACAAAATTAGCCGAAATAAGTAATTCCGGACTGCACAATATAGAGCGTTAGCGAATTTGCAAGATGGTCGGCGAAGTTTCCGTGATGTATTTATGTTTGAGTTGCTTTACTTTATTTAAGTTTAATTTGAATAACTGAACGACGCAAATGTATTCTGGAAGGTTTTATAAAAAACATCCGGAAAGTTAATTATCTATTTAATTTTAACTCTGGAGAAAGTTGTAGAAAATTTACGCATCGATATATTTTCCAGTTCTCTCATGGGAGCTATATTTTCCTACCGCATCATTGTTTTGACACCTAACCATGCACTATGTCGGCATGTAAGTTTATAAACAGTCATCCATCATTGGTGTTTCGATTACACGCCCAATCTACAGGGCTGTCAACCGAGTGTGAGCTCTCTCTCTCGAGAGAGATGTACCTAGATGTTATAACCATATCAACGTATTGTATATGACGGTTGTGCCACGCAATTATAGGTCTTATTGCACTTACTCAAAAGACACAATTAATACAATTTAATCAGCCTACAGTATGACAATACAAAACCCTATCGTCTGGAACTCAACCTCCCCTCTGTGAGAACTGAACCTAAAAGTTCTCCTTAATTTTCTTCAACGAAATTCTTCCAAACAGTCCTCGAAAGCAGGCGAGACGAAACAAAACAAACACAGCAAAACTCATTTAGTAAATTCCGAGCTGCATATTCGAAACACTCGTTACATCTAACGCCTCCTGAAAATCACAAAAAATATATGAAATTATTTTAAATAAATTCTTCATGGCTCGTACGCTCAATATTTTAAGTTGGGCTTAATTAATACGCGGCGACACTCCATTCGTTGAAATTAAGTACCAGCAAAATTTTATTAAATGTGCCATGCGTTTGGGTAGTCTGACAAAAATCACGTTACAGGGTACGCAGATGGAAAGTTGCTGGATGTGTTTACATAGACATTTCTCTAAGTTGAAAGATTCAACGAGGGTAAATTTTAAAATTATCTTCAGCAGCGTTGAATGATGATTTTAGAAATGTGATCGTGTGTTATCAATATAATTCAAGTGAAATAATAATTTAACATCTTATAAAAATCTCTTCCGACCCTAACCCTAACCCTAACCCTCCTTTCTTATCAGAATCTACTGTTCTAATGCTGGATAAAACTAATTTCTTACTTGTAACATAATACTAGCCTTGTTCCTAGAAAGATTACGCACATCAAATCTCCACGTTCATTATAAACCCCAGTCTCACACAAAACATCTAAAAATCTCCATTTCACAATTTAAACCCATATTATCCTTCCAAGCACATTACCAAAAACCGTCCTTCAAAAGCTAACTGACCATTTATTCAGCGTCCCCTAATCCGTAGTTCGGTGGCACATCTAGTGCGGTATTCAGAGAGGCATATAGACAGCAGTGGGGGTTCAGTCTCGAGGGCCGTCTGCCGTAAAGTATCGTTTAATGACGTGTAACGAGCGTGGTCTCCGACCGTGCCACAGAACTTGTGTGTACATGAAAAAAGTGCAAGTTTTAGTACAGTTCGGATTCCGTAGAGCTCTTTTTTCTGTTGCTAGTTGGCAGTTGTGCAAGTCAGTGATGTTACATTCAAGTCTATGGCGGAATCGGTTCCCTGTGCGCAGCTTCAGTGGTTCGGAAATTAAATTAGAGGACTGTGATTCCGGAGGCCTTATCACAAGATTTCTGTATTTTATTTACAGCGTAATTGAAGTATTTCCGGTGTTTATTATAGGGTAAAGTTAAGTAGGTACCTCTAATGTACGAAGGAGGAACTATTTTGTTTACGTCACAAAAAGGGTGGGTCATGATATTATGATGGCCCTGGTGACCAAATTTTTGGTATTATTGTTCATAACAGGCAGTGTAGTCTTCTCAATATTTTTAACGGTCTATTTTTTCTCATTTTAACAATAATTGAAGTCATAATATTTGTTTAACTTTATTTTTTTTAAATTTATTTATTTTTAAAATACCCTGTGTTTGGATGAAGGTCTTTTCCAGAGACCCGGTTGACGGGACCCTAAAACTGCCGACTACTACCGAAATGAAAGGGATCTAAAGCGGCGATTTGCTTGCGACATTTTTAAGAACGATTTTACGTATTACATGTGGATGGACGATGTTAACCATGTGGATTTGATAATGGCATACAACTTGTAGATAATTAACTTTTTGGATATTATGTAAATATATATAAAAATCTTGCTGGATAGAACCATCGTCTAGAACACATAGACCTACTTTGGCCTCATTTCATCATTTCATCAAATGAGTCCTTTCACCAACCGTCAGACTCGTACTGACTAAAATCCACAGTGTCCTTCAATTGCACTTTGCGTTTCGGGGTCACGGTTTTCCGATAAAACATCCCCGGCAGGCTTTGGCCCTGGATCGTAGAAACTGGACATCATGGGGAGACCCTTTGGGGCCTTTCCCCAACAGAGGGATATCGAAGGCTACCAGAATTAATATCTTATATATTTTGTTTCTTTATGTTACTGTATTTGCATAAACTACCTATGATTCTTTTAACGCGTTCACTGAATTAAGTACGCCTTTTAGGTTGCTAGTATATTTAGTTTGCGTTTTGTAACAAAAAGTGAAATTGACTAAAAAATAAAAACACAAAAGTGAAGCCCACTATTTATCCTGGAAATATAAGCCACAATGCTTAAAACCATAAACTTCCCACTTTCAACACGCTCTATTTATTACATATCCAATAAAACATCTTTATGCCATGCCACGGTTGGTTACATGCCAAAATACGATGAAATAAAAATAATTGGCGTGTGAAACGTCCGCGCCTCTATCATTGTGGGCTATTCGGAAAACGCTACAAGCTTTGGAAACAAAAATGTTCAGTTGCATGAGAGTAAATAAAGAAGAAAGGGTTTGTGGACTAAGTTATGGCCAAAACTTTACCAAGGTTTACGTAGGGGAACAGTGTATAAGACGGGGACGATAATAATCGCGAGATATAATGGGGACATACACTCTTTAGGTATACTTAACACAACACTAACGTAGAGCAAGCGCCATCAGGACGTTATTTGCAAGCGGCCAGACGGATATGGCGTCCTGTTGGCGCTTGTGCTACGTTAGTTTTGTGTTGAGTTTGCCTTAGGTGTGTGATTTCCCATCATATCTCGTGTCCCCGTCTTATACACTGTTCCCCTACAGCTCGCTGGACTGTATCATCAGGTTATCGTGACCCTGGAACGTAAAGGGCTATTGAAGGAACACTGTGGATTTTAGTCAGTACGAGTCTGACAGTTCCTTCCGCTCGGTCCAAGTTCGGACGAAAAAGAAAACTATATGCTTACCCTTAGAAGCACCTACGAACTGGGATAACCAATTGATAAAATCTATCTACGTAAAAATACTCTCCTACAAAAAATGTTGAATGTATCGGTCTATTTTTCCAGATTAAACGTATTATAGAATAACACCAGTTATGTAAGCTATTATTGTACGCCTTATTTGGCAAAAAATGCAGATCAACTTGTAATTTAAGACCTTGCACATATTTTTTGATGCATAACTCATGTTTTTCAATAAAAAATATTCTATTCTTTGATTCATACATACTTCTTTTACCTTGTTTACGTTTAGAAATTCATACATTTGGTACAAGCACGCTCGAAGAGCCTGACCAATGATGTCAAGGTTGACATGATCACAAAATTACAGAATTCAAAATACGCAAACAATGAAAAGAAACCTAAGTGCCTGGGGCAGGCACGTCGCAATCGCGGCGGTAAGACCCCTCTTTGAGGAGTGGCTGGATAGGAGTCACGGCGTCCTGACCTACCGCATGACGCAGGTCCTCACCGGACACGGAAGTTTCGGGAGGTACCTGTGTCTAAGGAGAAAGGAGGAAACGCCTGGGTGTCACCACTGCGAAGATCGCCCGGAGGACACAGTAGAGCATACGGTGCAAGACTGCCCCGCTTGGGCAGAGCACCGACGTGTCCTCACGGCGGCGATAGGCGGAGACCTCTCGCGCCCGGCATTGGTTGCGGCCATGCTGCGGGGCGAGACGGAGTGGGAAGCGGTCGCTTCCTTCTGCGAAGCAGTAATGCTCGCGAAGGAGGAGGCGGGCCGCGTGAGAGAGAGGACAATGTCCTCCCTCCGCCCCACCCGCGGTGGTTGGCGCCCACGGCGTCGGACGTCGCAAGACGATCTCCGGCCACCGTAGGCGCGGGCATGCGGGCGGCGAGTAAAGGGCAACTCGCAGCCCGACCATGGACCATGCCCGGGTCGACGGCGCGTTGTGTTCCACGCGCGCCTCAAAGAGCGTCAGCATGATGACGGGGCCCCCTCTCTAGAGGGCCAAAGCCTGCCGGGGTCGCGGGACTTATACCATTACCGTGACCCCGGAACATAAAGGGCTATTGAAGGACACCGTGGATTTTAGTCAGTACAAGTCTGACAGTCCCTCCCGCCCTGCCCGGGGTGGGAGGACTCATTTGATGATTTTACCACGAAAAAAAAAAGTGCCTGGGGCAGATGTCATGAAATTCTGTAACTTGGGGCATAAACCGCAAAATGTAATAAAATTGTTGTCCATAATTCTTCTAAAATCAATTTGTTTGAACAGCCCAAAGTCTCAATTACTCCGGTTCGTTTTCTATTGAATGAGACGGAAAGATATCTGGCAAACTGTGTCTATTCACAAATACACTACACACACTTTGCCCCACACTAGGCATTTCTGCCCGTATCGTAGATGGGTCGGAACAAGTACTTGTGGGTCTTATAAATAGGTATTTGTTCCGTGTGCAGCGCAAGAGTCGATCACTCAGCATCTGCAAGAATTGTGTCAGCATAAACATTAGCTATATCCTTTAGTAAATAATTTAAAATGCTAGAATAAACTTTTCTCCGCTTTAGTTTGATATCTAAAGCTTTAGCCATCGAATTCCAGGTCAATCATCTTTCCATAAAAAGTTAAACATCTGTTGAACACGGTCTAAAAAATGGTCAACTACATAACGACCCTTATATCAACGTCAAAATGCCATTTCTTGACAGTTTTTTAGACAAGTGTTCAACAGATGTTTAACTTTTTTGTAGTAAGATGGAAAATCTTCTGCATTTAAAGTTAGTTACAAACTTTATATTATTAAGTTCATACATCTCTACGAGTATGTGCGTCATCACTAGAAAAGCGAATCCATTTTCCGATTCCCACATTCCGTTAGTTGAAGTGGGTGAGTAAAGTTTGCGGATTGAATCAAAAAACATTCCTACTTTATTTTACTTCACAGTATATCCAACTATGTTGTAAAACGTCATACGCAGTTGGTATTTGATTTAATATTCGGTTCTAGAAAAAACGAACAGTTTAAATATAACTTTAACAACTATAGGTAGTATAAAATATCAATAGGTACGCAGTTGGTATTTGTTTTAATATCCGGTTCTAGGAAAACATTTAGTTATAGGTTTGTAAAATTATACTGGCTAGTTTAGTGTTCTCATAATACTGTTTTATGCAAACTATTGGTTAGAAATATGGACAAATAATAAAAGGGAAAGATATTTACGTCGTTACCAACAATAGATTTAATTTAATTTAAAAAGTCAATGTCTCGGTCGTGTCCCGTGCATCCACTAATCAAAATCATCAGAAATTCTACATTTTCCATCGGAATGATTTAATCACGGAACTCCAGTCTGCACAATCTCATTATCTCGTCTCGCTCGCCACTCAGCCCGAGACGACTTTTTCGTCAATTTGCATACGTAATTAATTAACTTTTTTTAGAGAATGTTTTTCTTTTTGTCCTTACAGCAGGTGGAGATAAAAGTGTTCTTCCTGAAAACGGGTATGACAGATGTTTATTTTAATTCATGCAATCGAAATTTTTGAATGCTGGAGTGGAATACTGATTGGTTGTTATTAATATTAATAAAACAGTTCTTAATAGTGTCCGAGAAGAATATGAAAGATGTAAACGTTATTCTTTCAATAAGACACTCTAAGTCATCGTCATCAGCCAGAAGACGTCCACCGCTTAACAAGTGTTATTCCACTCGGATTCCCAAAAACTGATCCCCTGGGGGATCAGTTTTATTACAAATTATTTTTTATTCCACTCCGATCCCCCGTAATGTCAATTTAATATGTTTTTTAATCGAATACCCTGACACATTTTTAGGACAGTCAGCAACAAAATATGTGTACAGATTCTATTAGATTATTTTCATCCACACTATACAGTGTGGTTCAGGCCAAACGGTCTCTCCCTTAAATCACAATGCCAAAAAACGATTTGCCTCTTGCATTCATCAGTTACATACACAACAGGAAATGCAAAACCAATTTAGAACCTTCCATTAATTACATTTAAAGCTGCTTTGACATTACAAATCTTCATAAACAAATAATTGCTACATCATCACCACCTCAAGGTGGTCGATCTCCTAATTGAAATGTTCGTGTTCTCCATATTATATCGAGATAACACAAGAAGCCTCAGACCTCCGCTCATCCTCGAGGGGTCTGTTAAATAATTTAACAAATTGGTTCTCAAGGTAAGTTTAGGGCTGCTCGCATGACCACACACCCTTTCAGCGGCGGAAGCCTCTAAGAGGCTCGCCAGACATCGCGTTCCGTAGGGACGAAGATACAGGCGAGTTTCTCGTTAAGGACAGTGTATTTGTTTTGAAGTTGTCTGTAATAATATTGTAGCTATAATCGAATCAAAATGATTTGAAATTTCGTTAGTTGGAAAAACGCATACAAAGTTGTCATTTTTGTACAGGAGCTTTAACTAAAAAGAGAAATAGTGTTTAATGGTCATCTATCTCTGCCATTTTCATTATATCACAATAATCACAAAAAATAATGTAAATTTTGAGTAGGTAACTTACTTTTTTAATAAGTGTTTTTCTGTTGAACGCGGTCATTGCAAAGCTGATGGTTAGTGCACACTGCATTGATGATGGCTGGTGCACGTTTGGGACATGCTTGTCTACGTGTAGCAGTAGGTTTTGTTCGACTGATGTGATTATAATGACTATGGATTACTTCAGACATTAACCCTCTTGGGGTTGGTTGCGATCCACTTCCTAGCCATCCGCCCCGGACAACGGCTACCTGAGCCCTTATCATGAGTTTTCACTTATTGTGACGTAAAGTAAACTTGAACTTTGACATTTAATTTCAAGGAAAAATTACTTCCTTCTTCGTACACTACGTATAGAGGCGCTGTTCCATTTTTTCCATACAAGAAACGCTGTAAATACTAGAAAGACGCTGTAAAGTAAAATAGTAAAAACTCGTGATAAGGGCTCTGTAACTTTTAGAAACAGCTGAGCAATCCCAATGGTGGTAGTAGACCTCACCAGGGCCACCTGGCGCGCAACCACCATCTTGTCAAAGTACGGTGTGCAGGAGTTCCAATTCCTTCTAGTTGAGGTCGCTTCATATAAGGCTTCAAAAAAAAAACTCTATTTGTTACTGGTTGTTATTAATATTTTTAAATAAATCAATATTTAAGGCTAAGATTGTTGTGGTGCTAAAAAAATGCTAAGAAATACAGCATACATATTATTATCTTCCTTAAAAAAAACTAAGCTTCTAAGCTGTTCGTCATCAACGGGAGTACCAACGTAGTAAGAAGACTACACTAGCATGCGGTTGCGGAGTAAAATTACATCAAATCAGCTGAATTATTAAAAAGTTTCAATACAAGCTTCATAGTTCGCGAGTTTATTGGGGTTTATGGCCTCAAGACTTGCCACAATCTTGTACTTGTTAAAGATACAACATTAGTTTATCATGTTTAATATTTATTTTAGTTGTTTATTTTATAGAACTTATTAAACAATATGGAAGAAAGTTGACTTAATTAGCTTTTTCCAGTGGTTTTGTGTAGTAGAATGTTCTTATCAGGATAAAATGATCGTTTATCTCTTAATATTAAAGCTCATAATGCATACTTATATCCAAATTCGCTCAAGACGTGTTCAAAAATATTGTTAAACGAGAGAAAATTGAGATGACGGTAAGTATTTTTAAAATATAGCCAAGTTACTCTCTTGTCCAAGTAGCCATAATAAATGTCTGCTAAAAAGAGGAAACAAAAAAAAAAAGAAATTGCTTCCGTTTCCAATAACCTCAGGTTAATATCTCCTTAAGCTTAGTAAAGGTTGAGTAATTCAGGAACGCACCTTACAACGGTTGCCAGTTGGTAATTAATTTTCAAGGGATTACTCTACAAATGCCGGGGATAAAGAAGGTTCTGGTCTGGCCTTTGCGCCCCGTGTCGAATTAAACAATTTTGCCTAAATAAAAATACTTGAGACTTAACCATTTGGGTAATCTTTTTATTTTTACCACGACCAACCTTTTATTTTGTATGAGATATTTTTTTCTTATGAAGCTTTTTTATACGGAATACTAGAGAAGGAAATATAAAAAAGTTATCCTCATATTTATAACACGGTCCTTAACCTCATTACTGAATTAAGGAAGTATTTATTTATTGATTAACGGCCCGCCCCGTCTTCACGTAGGTCCTTACCTACTTCCAAAGGCGTAAGAATGGGTTGTACTGCAGCTCGCGTTCGATCAAAAACTAGACCCGAGTCGACGGCGCGATCTGTTCCACACTCACCTCAAGGAGCTAACAGGGAAATAACGGAGTCCCCTATAGGGTCAAATGCCTGCTGAGGTCACGGGACTGTCTCAACAGGTTCCCATAGCACTGGATCGCAGAGATCAAGGAGAAATGGGGTGGTTTTAAGTTCATAAATAATAATAAATAAGAGTTTGAGTGAAAAGTGTCAAAAAAGGCTTCAGGCTGCTAATAAAATAAAATAAAATTAATGGAATAATTTATTACACTTTGTTTTAGACTTTTTTTATAGTGGTAAAATCTTCAAGTGAGTCCTCCCACCCAGGGCAGGGCGGGAGGGACTTTCAGACTTGTACTGACTAAAATCCACGGTGTCCTTCAATAGCCCTTTACGTTCCAGGGTCACGGTAATGGAATAAGTCCCGCGACCCCGGCAGGCTTTCATGCATGCTGATGCTTTCATCATGCTGACGCTCTTTGAGGCGCGCGTGGAATACAACGCGCCGTCGACCCGGGAATGGTCCATGGTCGGGCGGCGAGTTGCCCATTACTCGCCGCCCAATACTTTGTCCGACTTGGGAATTATAACCAGGACCACTCATAAATAGCGCCAGTCACCAGTAAACCAACAAGGCAGTATTTGTTTATTATTACTAGGAATAGCAACCGAGCCGACAAAGCTACGTTTTCCTTTTAAGGAGATTTCATAGAATTCAGTACAATCCCTTTCAACAAATCCAGGTAGGAACGATCCCCGCAACGGTTCAACGAGCCGTGAATTAATTGGTTAGTGCATATTCTTCCGAGTGTTTCACAAAGATCAGATTGTTCGAGTATTTTGGGAAACAAAACATTGAATACGAGTACAGACAATACACTAAATAATGGTTCAATGGAACAATAATTCGAGTGTTATGGATACACTAAAATAAGCCAGATTACACAAAACTTAAGTTATTTCGGGCAACATAGTGGATTGCATTTAGGTTTAACTACTTAATAAGAAAATAGATTAAAAGTAGATTTTTTTTCTGAAAAAGTAACATTCTTTTCGCTTCAAAAATAATTTATGTCTTTTATAAGTAATAAAAATAAAGTTTTGTCGGTTTTGGGTACATAACCCAGAAAAAAGAGAATACCTATTTCATTCACGAAGCAAAATGAGATATAAACTAGCAAAATTATGCAGTGTCACCAAACTTCAAAAAAAACCGCGGCGGCAATAGCAAACGAAAATGAATATCAACTACTGAGGTTGCAGTAAAGCGAAATAAAATAAAAAAATAAACACACTACATTCAATACAAACAAATCTGTCTGAGGCGTCGTACTTTCAAGTTCTAGTCTCACGAAAGCTTTTTCCACCTATCCTCTGTACAAACAAGGACGCCCACAAAAAACGTTTCTATGCAAATAGGGGCAAATAAACCGTGTGTGAGTCACTTGCGAGGGATGTAGGGCAGCTAGATGTGCTGGTGGGATTTACTGCGAAGTTATGTGCCGTGGAAGTAGAGGTGGACGAAGGGAATGTGAAGTGGAAGTCGATTTTAGAAGGTAGGTCTTTTTTAAGGCAGTTTACAATTATGAAACTTGCAATGAAATTTTTAAAATATGTGGCGTTGGTGCGTTTACAATTATTAAAATTCTTGTAGGTATAAAACCAGAAAGACACAATGCAACCTTGTAGGTCATATAAATATTTATTCCGTGCGGAAATCGCACCCGCGACGAGCAGCGCAATATTTAGCTAAACGTTCAGTCACAATCCAATATGCCATCAAGTTTGGTCAGTACGGGGTCGCGGGACTTGTCGATTTACCGTGACCCTGGAACGTAAAGGGCTATTGAAGGACACTGTGGATTTTAGTCCCTCCCGCCCTGCCCTGGGTGGGAGGACTTATTTGATGATTTTACCACGATAAAAAAAAGTTTGGTCAGTAAACTTGCTTGGAACATAATGAGCACTCCGATGTTTTAGTGCAAGACTCATCATCATCATCAATCTATAAATGTTCCCACTGCTGGGACACAGGCCTCCTCTCTGTGAGAGGGAATGGGCCGTAATTTACCACGCGGGCCCAGTGCGGATTGGTAGATGTCGCATGTCTTCGAATTTTTCATTCCAGGACATGCCGGTTTCCTCACGATGTTTTCCTTCACCGTTTTGAGAGCAGTGGTGTTGAAATAAATTACACAAAGTAATGCGCCTGACGGGGTTCGAACCTACGACCTACAACTCGTAAGTCGAGGCTGATACCACTGGGCCACCACTGCTCACACTGGGCCACCACTGCTCACACACACTGCAAGACTACCGATATAGGTACTATTGTTGTCCCAAGTAAACTTCTGAAATATAAAACAGAATGTATTAGTATTTTCACAGTTCAGTACCCTGAGCACGAGTTTTCACTCTTTTACTTTACAGCGTCTTTTCAGTATTTACAGCGTTTGTTGTATGAAAAACTGGAACAGCGCCTCTGGTGTGCGAAGAAGGAACTAATTTTTTCCTTGAAAGTTGTCAATTTGAAGTTGTCAAAGTTCCAGTTTACTTTACGTCTCAAATACTGAAAATTCGTGCTAAGGGTACAGTTCCTTCAATTCCACGCATAAGACGCAACTATCAAATCCTAAGCTTTCACGCCATGTAAGTACCACCGCGGCAGGAAACGTTAGCGAATGTTCTCATTTTACAGACGTTAGTTTTAGAGGTACTTATACAACTTCCAGCATCACACTAAGTCCCTGTAAAGCACCTTCTCTCCCACAAGATCGCATTTTCGGCGGCGTTTTATACGCGACGCATGCTTGATTCCTACTATACATATTTATGATGTCGCCTGGTTTGCCAACGGAGAAGCGGGAAAAGAAAGAATTTTATGGACTCTTACGTAGGTGACCGTGCAACAATTACGTGGGCTTCGTTTATTACGGTTCTGTAAAGTTTTTATTATCTTTCAAGAAGTCGGGTAGAACCCTTTATAAAATATATACTACCTATGTTGTGTTTTGAATACCTATCAGTAATAATGGGCTTTTTATGACAGCCTCCGTTCCTCGTTTTATATACTAGTGCTAAGCGAAGTGTGAGCGTTTTAAGTGATTTTTTATTTGCCTTTTAAAGTAACTTGAATTAATCCCTTTAGATTTGAAGAACATTGAAAATATGTTTTCTTGAACTTAGCCTTCCCGTTTAATGGAAGAACCAATGTAAGCTCTTGTAGCTACGAAAAGTAATTCCAATTACTAAACTTTGCAAGTTTACCATCGAAGGTTGAAGAGTAGTAGAAATTCGCAGTCGCAGTTTGATTCCAAACGGATATTCGGATAAGTAGAGCAAACACTTCTCGGGTTAGAACGTCTTAAGGCGAACAGTTCACAGTAGGAGTCAGTAGTTTGTTCAATCAATCGCAACTTGTACGATGGGTTGTGTACTCGATAGTACCGTTTCGCGGCTTCGGCATTGAACTACTAATATTGGAATTGTTTTGTTCGAAATTGATGCCTTTTGTCTGCGAAATGCAGTGGATCGTTCTGGGATTAAGTTCATGAGCGTTGGATCGTTTTGTGCGAGTACAAATGTAACGATGTTAATGAGGTGTTGTCAAGCAGAACAGTGTATACTTTATTGTACCTTGTAATAGAGGAACTGGTCCTTGGTTAACAAAAGAAGCCAAATAAAACCAAAATTGTTTCTGAAAGTGAACAACTAATCTTACATCTTATCAGAACTTTTCTAAATGTTAACGTGAAAATAATAATATTTATATTCTCAAAAAAACATGAAAATATTTAAAAACAAAATCAAATAAAACAAAGAGATTTTTTTTTTGCTCGACAGTGATAAGTTTCGTTCGTGGTTATGTGGTGGTTATACAACATTATTTTTTGTTTATGCGAAACTCGATGCACCTGTCTAGTATTTTTAGGGTTCCGTAGCCAAATGGCATAAAACGGAACCCTTATAGATTCGTCATGTCTATCTGTCTGTCTGTCTGTCCGTGTATGTCACATCTACTTTTCTTCGAAAGTATAAGAGCTATCCTGTTGAAACTTGGTAAGTAGATGTATTATGTGAACCGCATTAGGATTTTTACACAAAAATAAAAACAAAACAAATTTTGGGGGTGCCCTCATACTTAGAATTAAAAGTCAAAATTTCGAAATTGTATCATGAAAAATCACAAAGTTATAAGCTTGTTATGTTACTTCAAAAACATGCTCATTTCGCGACGGTTCGCGGTACCCCCGCGCAATCCGCGCCTCCTGTGTCGTATACTCATTGATATAATAGTTTGGCAATAGGTACCCAATCTTACGGTGATGGTATTGTAATTTTCATGTGATATATATTTTTTTTATATTGGAACTATTTGCAACATAGTGTAAAAGTTATTGGAATCGATTCAGTTACTGATTTGAACAAACTAAATATTCAGGTTTCGCATATTTATAGTAAAAATAATGTCGTATACTTCGCTTGTTGGGGTCTCGATTACAAGTCTGACAGTCCCCTTCCCGTCCCACCCTGGGTAGGAGGACTCATTAGATGATATTTACAAACTTATATACCTACTGCAGATCACATTACTATAAATAACAATATCATTTTCAAGTACCACTTGAACCACAACCGCACAATACGGCATTATTTACATTCTCCAGTACAATTTCACTTACAAAGCGTGCAGACAGACGTTACCGACTGCACCAAATGTACCAGCCGTCGTCGTCGGAACGTAAACATTGTTCACATCGCTAATTTACCACCGTACAAAGGAAAAACATACGTGGAATAAATGCAGGTATTCCGCACATTCGGCCCTGCAAACGGGCATTCCCACGAATTTTCCAGTAAACGTATGGACAAAGCAACATTGAGCAAGTTTGTTCACAAATTCTATCTTACTAGTATTACGTGAAAGTACGGATATTTGTAACTCTTTCACGCAAAAACTACTGAACGGATTTGGATGTTTGGTAGGTACAGACGTCAGCAGGTCAATCTACCCGAATCTGTCACATTTTACCAATCAAACATCAACTTTTTGTGATAAGGTTGAAATCTATTAAAAAAATTTGAAAAATTGACGTAGGTTGATGTGCTGGCGTCTGTACACAGATAATTTTATAACTTGGATTAGTAAATAGGAAAGTTTTTATTCCAATTTTATCTTCCTGTGGGATAATTTTCAAATTTACTATAAATGGATGTCGCAACGATTTTTTTTTTCAACTTAAATCCGAGGGCCTTTGAATACCGTTTTCAACGATCAGATTTTGTCCGTTTTTTTTCTAAAAAAATGTGTTAAGTTAGCTTAGGGTTGTACGTGTACATAAAGTCGATTTTATTTGAGTGGATTTTGCTAGAACCAGTCCTAAATTCTTTTCATCGTATACCGGTGGTGAATTCTAAATGGTTTTCGATGTTTTCGTTTTTTTTTTCTATTCAACTTGTTCGTGTTAGGATTATGGGTAGGAACCTTATTGTTAACTGGCATTCATTCAAACATAATTGTACCTTTTATTTAACAAGATTTTAGAAATAAAAATTTTTTAGAAATAAAAAGTTAAAATATTTATTTTTAAAAAACTTGTGGTCGGTGAACATAGTTTTATAAATATACTAGCTGACCCAGCAAACGTTGTTTTGCCATATAAATAATTTAAAAAAAAATTAGGGGTGGACTACCCCTAACATTTAGGGGGATGAAAAATAGATGTTGGCCGATTCTCATGGATACCGGATAAGCACAAAAAATTTCATCAAAATCGGTCAAGCCGTTTCGGAGGAGTATGGCAACGAAAACTGTGACACGAGAATTTTATACATATATTAGATATAAAATTCAAAATAAAAATAAAATTCACCCGAATCAAAACATGTAGGTATTCAATTTGAAAAATACTTCGGGATCAAATTACGTAACGTTGCAATGTTGCTATTACTAGTATGTATTTCGCCATTAAAACCAAGCTTTACGAAGACAAAAGAGATACACGCATGCATTTTTTACCATTAGCAGGTAGTTCTTTAACAAAATTTTTGTTGCTGTAACAAATTGTGCTAATAGAATGCGCAGAATTTACATGGTGTTTTCGTAGATTTCCAAAAATTTACGCCATGGGTAAGTGCACTATTTTATGGGAATTTCTGCTGTTTGTGGAAACCTCTGCATTGTAATGGGTTAAAATCTGTGTTGTAATGGTTTGTAGAAATATTTTTCTGTTTCCTTAGTAGCACAAAGACGTATGAAGTCTGAAATATCTGGAGTTCCTTTAAGAGTTTTTAAACCGAAATCTAACATTATCAGGTTGTTTCGTGTAAGACTTTTAATTATGAGGGAAAGACGTGGAAATAAAAGACAAAAATAACCAATAAGTAAATCATTTGGTATCTGCTTAAGTACTCAAAGTCAATGTTACAAATACCGATTAAGTTTCCCAACTTTCTCGATGTTTAAAGTTACAAAAGATTCAAAGTATTTCCTTCAGCAAGATACAAATTTTCACAACAAATAATTGAGATTTCTGCGAAATTGCGATTAATTAAAATAGCTTTCTATCTTCGAAGATTCACGCTTCGGAGTATTCAATATTATTTATTATTTTACTTAAAACGATTCATTTCATTTCATTTATTAATTCCAAACAATTTTTACATTGTATCGAAAATTACTACACACACACAAAATCAAAACAAATCGGTACTGATTACAGAACAATCAACACAATAATTCACGCTAAACTACTACATTGCTACTTCAATTCTCAACCATGCATTATCATTGTTATAGTATTTAGATGTCCAACAATCAAGTATATATATTTAAAAAAAAAATACGATAAAAATAATAAAGTAAAACCATACATTTCAATATCCACTTCTCAATAATAAAAATAGAATTTCAAATAAATAAACCATATTAATCAAGCCTACTTTCAATGAATGTCATAGAGAAAATTCACCATTTTAAATAATATCAAAAATACAAATCAATTTTATAATAATTCAGATTCTACCAATACAAATGTCAAGATTAAAAATATAATGTCAGTAATGTTAACAAATGTCACAGATAACGAACACCATTCCAAATAAAAATACAAAGTCAATTCAATATTAATTCAGATTCTATCAATACAAATTTTAGGAGTAAAAGTAAATGTCACAATAAAATAGAATGTAAATAATAATGTAAATAGATAAACGTCACAGACAAAATCTACAATTTCAAATGCACATTCAAATCATATAGTTTTTTCACAAAAGTAAAAATAATGCCAGCTTAAAGGAGCCAGTAACAATCTAATTGTAAGTGTCACAAAGAAACTCATCAAGTGAGTAATAGCACTTTTCTATAAGAAATGACTTAAGTTGATGCTTAAATTGACTCAAATTATATATAGACTTTAAATGTATGGGAAGTTTATTAAAAAGTTTAATTGACTGATATACAGCAGCGTGACTGACTACGTTCAGATGTGGCTGGATCCTATATTGCAAGTCCCTACGCCTTGTTGCCTCCCGCTTATTTCTTTCCTCATTTGTTTCAAAATTACGTAGCTGTTTCATTTGTTCAGTGAGTAGTACTAAGATATATAAGCACGGGACCGTTAAAATCTGAAGTTCTTTAAAATACTCCTTACAAGACACCCACTGTGGGATTTTCACCATGGTTCTTATAGCCCTTTTTTGTATGACAAAAGCAGTATTTACATTGTAGGCGTAACTACCGCCCCATAAAACGATGCTGTACCTAAGCTTCGATTCTACAAGCGAATAATATACTACTTTTAATTGTTCAATACTAACCACATCTCTGAGACTTCTCAGGGCATAGCAAGCTGAGCTAATTGAACTTTCTATAGCTGTCAGCTCCTTTTTCCAGTTAAGGCTTTCATCAATGTGAATACCAAGAAACTTCACACTGTCCACCAATGTTATTTTTTTATCATTAAGTATAATCTCCATGGTGTCTTTATTTTTTGCTGTTGTTCTGAATAACATGGCACTTGTTTTACTGGCATTCAATTTAAGGTTGTTATTAGTAAACCAAGTATGAAAAAGAGCCAGAGCGTTATTTACCTTCCTCTTGAGAGTATCTAAGTCTTTGGCGACTAAAATAGCATTAGTGTCATCAGCAAAAAGAACAAGTTCAATGTCATTGTGTTTCAGCATATAGTTAATCAGATCATTCACAAACAAAATGAAAAAGATTGGCCCTAAGTTTGATCCTTGTGGAACTCCTTGTGTGATCAACTTGAGCTTTGATTTATAAGTTTTATTATTATTTCGTTCATTCACTTTAATTTCTACATATTGCTTCCGATTTTGTAGGTATGATTTAAATAAGGATAAAATCGGTCCTCGTACTCCATAATGTTCCATTTTTGCTAATAGTAGCTTGTGATTGACGGTGTCAAAAGCGGAGCTGAGGTCAAGGAACAGCCCTACAACTTTTAATTTATCATTAATCCCATGAACTACTTTCTCCATTAATGTATTAATTGCGTCATTTGTCCCCACATTTTTCTGATATCCAAATTGTCTATGATCAAGAATTTTATTTCGATTCAAGTGCCTTAAAAGTCTTAATTTAAGTATTTTCTCAAAAATTTTTGAAATGACTGGTAGCAGAGAAATTGGCCTGTAATTATTTGGATCTAATTTGCAACCTTTTTTGTAAATTGGTAAGACCCTTGCTATTTTGAGTTGTTCAGGGAATATACTCATATTTATACACGTGTTGATAAAATGTGCTAGAGGTTCTGCTAGTATGTCAATATGATCTTTTACTATTTTTATTGGCATTTCATCATGACCAGAAGATTTTTTTATAGCCATCGATTTAACTATGCTTACTACTTCATGTGCAGTAGTTAGGTCGCAGGTCATATCTTTGTCTACTCTGTTAACGCTATTTTGCAGAGTTCTTAGCGCTTGATCGAAAGAATAAGATCCGCTGACTGTCTCGGCTTTATCAAATGTGTTTGAAAAAATGTCGACTATTTCTTGGGGATTTGATATTATTTTATTATTTACTTTAAGCAATATATTCTTATTAATTTCGGTTTTCGATTTTGTATTTCTATGTCTGTTTACAACCCGCCATATAGCCTTTGTAGAATCATTTGCTTCAATTAGTTCTTTCCTGACCGCGATTCGTCTGGCTTTTTTTAAGACTAGTCTATAAATTCTAATATATGATTTTGTATACGCCCTAATATTATCAGAGCAAGGCCTCTTGTTTATGTCTTGGATTATGAATCGCTTCATTTTACTTGAAACTCTCAATCCTTTCGTAACCCAAGATGACTTGTGACATTTCATTAACCTAACCCGTCTTTCCCTTTTTTTAAAGCTAATGTGGAATATTTGAGCAAATTTCTTTAAGAAGCCATTTATGCCTTCTTCAGTCCAGTTATTTTTTAAAATACGTCGTCTAAAGTTCTTTGAATTTCTGTCACTAAACTGCCTACTCACTATGTTTAAAAAGTCTTGTTCGCAATTTGGCAACACTATATCAGTTCTTATGCCACAGAGCAGTGCTGCATGTCCGTCAGCCAAGCAGTTATGATCAACGGACTGCTCATTAATAAAATCGTCTGGTAAATTCGTCAAAATATTATCTAAACATGATTGCGCATTATTCCGTTTATATGTAACTTCGTTTATAAGTGGCCTAAAATTGTAAGATGTCAATAATGTCAAAAAATGTGATGTCTTTTTGTCGTTTTTAAGCAAGTCAATATTGAAATCACCACATATAACGCATTTTTTACTGAAGAAGTGTTCTAGCAATTGTTCCAACTTAGATATAAATGTTTCATAGTTTTTATCAACAGGATTTCTATAACAGCAGAAGATATAAATGTTTGATTTAGAATCTTTAACACCACATATTTCGAAGCTTTCAATTGAATAAATTTTTTTACAAAAAGGTACTTCTTCACAAACAACATTATTTTTCACCATTATGAGGCTACCTCCCCTTTTCTTATTTTTTCGAGCATTAAAGGATACCATTTTATAATTGTCCATTTTAAACAGATTAGCTGATTCAATAGTCAAGAAATGTTCCGTCACACACACATATAGATTTTCCTGTTGAATGTCTTGTAAGTATAATTCTAATTCATCTTTTTTGCTACTTATACCACATAAATTCTGATGAAAAATATTTAGGGATATAAATTTATTAAGAGGCTCAGAGATGGTTGGTTGGTCAATAACATTGCTACCACAATTTACTGATGTATCACTTCTGCTAATCTCGAAAAAAACCAGATTGTAGAGTTACCTCTTTTGTTTTTATCACCGTATCGACATCGTCAGTCTGAATCCCAATGGTTTTTAAAACTTTTGTTCTTACAGTAGCATTCCTTATAGACTGATGAAAACTCTGACTAACTAGAGTTTCAATATAACTTTGATAATTATATTTATAATTCATATGGAGAATCTGTCTATGTATCAATCTACAAGCATGTAATTTATTAACAAAAGGCATGAAAAGATCAGTGTGTAACGATATAAAAGTAGAATTTGAACAATTTCCGCACACAAATTTAAGAAGTTTATTCACTTTATTTACATTCAGTGATTTGTGCTTGTAAATTTGACCTACCAGAACATTAGTGGATTTTAATTGACACAGTGTATAATACAAATAAGTTTGAATATTCATGGGATTGTTATCATTTGAGCCTGCTAATATTATAACATAATCGGTTTTACTAAAATCTTTACACATACTTGCACATGCTTTCAAAACTTGCTCAGTAGTTGCATATGGCTTGATAAATGACGTCACGAAGAACTTTGACCCCAAATAGTACTGCAGGTTTTTTCGAACACCATATCCAGCTTGGTCGGCGAAGATCACGACTCTTTGAGTAGCTTCTTTTTGCGAAAGACTTTGTGAGGTAATGATCGACTGCTGGTTTTCTATTATTATTATTCTGTATAATCTTGTTTAAATTAACTTTGAAAGTAGCTTACAGAATCAATTTGTTATTTATACGGTCTCTGTAAATACTAATATTAAGTTTTAGATAACTTTTTACTATATTTAGATTTATATTTCTAGTAAAGATGCTGTCATTTTTTTTTAATAAATGTTAATTAAGATGACCTTGATGATTCCAAATTTTTTTGGGTGGAAAAACATCAAACGAATTATCTGGGTGGATCTGATGGAGGGATTCTCGGACTCGTATTTAATTTTATTGTCTCTTGCTTTTTAGGACCACGGTGACATCTAAAGGCATTATAACTCAGCTTTGCACTCGTTTATTTTAATGCCCTGTAACAATACTTAGTCCTGACAGCCAATTGACATACAATCTCATAAAGAACAATGGTCCTGTCAGTCTACTGACACAATAACTCACATAACTTCCCATTGCCGCAAAAACACTGCCAAAAAATTCAAAACTTCGCCCACAAAGTTTCAAAAGAGACAGAATTACACCAAATCGTTCACAATGAAACAATGAACAAGCCGAAGGAAATTAAGTTTCCAACAGTAGATGTGAAAGACAGAACGTTCAGTATAATTGCCGTGCGGTTAACTGAGGCCGTCCGGTATTACACGAACAATGAGAGCGGTGACTGGAGTGACCATTTTGCTTCAGTTTTGGGAGCTTGAAATATAAAGGCATTTTTGTGTTGCACTGAAGGGTTGGTGAATTTATGAGTGATGGTGTTTTGGTGTTGTTTTATTGTATGTAATTGCATAACTGGTTTTGTTTTTCTTAGAAAAGAAAAGAAAATTGGCTAAAAATGTATCACCTATATACGCGTGAAGAGAGTTCCGTACGATTTATTTTTTGCCTACCGAATAATTGAAGATTGGTACGCACAATATTGAGTGATTTACCATGTTATTTTAATATCATGGACTTCTTATAGGTTTTCCTATAATCTATAAGTAGAAAACTAATTTCTGTATGTTTTTCAAAATTTTAGGTTCAGTAGTTTCGGAGATAAGGGGGGGGAATGGTCAATTTTTGTCTATTTTCTTGAATAACTTGGAAACTATTAATTCTAAAATTACAAAAAAATACATTTAAGATCTTTTCAACAAGACCTTTCATTTGATATGTCACACGATGCAGTTTTCAAATATATTTTTTTAAATTTTCGCCTTCCCCCAAAAATTACCTCCCATATACAGATTTCATCTATTCACGTCACACTTCTGTGCTTGGGTCACAGGAATTGATATGTGTACCAAATTTCAACTCAAACGGTCTAGTAGATTCGGAGATAATTGACTGTTAGCGACAGACAGACGGACACACGAGTGATCCTATAAGGGTTCCGTTTTTGTATTCGGACGTACGGAACCCTAAAAACAATCAGAATGTGTCGCGGCAAAACATGAAGATGATGAGATGAGCTGGAAAAAACCAATAACCATACACACACTTTGGATAAAATAAAACTGGTAATCCCTTTGCTCAACTGTGCGGTGATGCAGGCGAGCAGTATCAAAAGTAACACTGTAGCAAAATAACGTTTAAAGGCTTCAACTGGCTTAACCGCCACACGGTGCAAGGGACAGTAATTGAGGGAAGTTGCCATAGTTGCTTATGACATTTGGCAGGCGTGTTGTAATCCCAGTTTTCTGAATAAGCGCCTATGTACCTACACACACGAATAAACACTACCTTTTCGAGCCATTATGCTTATGTTTAGCGATTGCACAGACTTTCTTTTACTATCCTCAGTTTGCTACTTCCAACGGAATTTTATCTCTATTCGTTCTGTGCAGCTTTTTGAATTGCGCAGGTATATCTCCAATATACAGGGTGTCCAGTAATGAATGGATAACCTTGGAATGGGTCATAGTAGAACTAAAGACGATTCAGAAAAAAATACAAAAAAAAATTAATACCGAGTATTTCCCAAGATATGTCACTTTTAAGAATATTGATAATTTTTGGTACCCTACTTTACATTCTTGCACACCACGACCACAAATTGATGAATTCAATCATTTTTTTATTGTTAAAATAATCTACATTAACTGAGCTAATAGATGAGCAGTAAATAGTAACACTGCTACTAAACGGCTTTTTAAAAAATGAACTCGAATTAGTACTTTAGTGAAAAAATTGAGAAAAATTTTCATTGCGACAAAGTTTAAGCAACCATAGCATGAAAAAAACGTATGGCAACACAGGTGACCAATAATTTTAAAATAATATGCAAATAATGCAGATTTCAAAATGGTATTACTTATCATTGTACCGAATGTAAATAATGAATTATTGCTAATTGAGTTTGAAAGGAGAGAAAACTGCTGCTGAGAAAAGTTTGAAATATTCAGGCATTCCAGGTAAACTCCACACATTTTATGAATTTCACCGAAGACAAAAGAAGTCTCATCTTCTAGACGCTTCGAATGACACCTATTTCAAATCTGTTGGATACCTTCACCCAGGTTAGGTTAGAAAATGTCTCTCCTTTCAAACACAAGTAGCAATTGTTCATTATTTTCAATAGGTACAATGACGAAAAAAACGTATGGCAACATAGGTGACCAATAATTTGAAAATAATATGCACTTAATGCAAATTTCAAAATGGTATTATTCATCATTGTACCTACTGAAAATAATGAATAATTACTATTTGTGTTTAAAAAGAGAGAAATTTGTCAACCTAACCTAACCTGGGTGAAGGTATCCAACAGATTTGAAATAGGTGTCATTCGAAGCGTCTAGAAGATGGGACTTTTTTTTTCTTCGGTGAAATTCTTAAAATGTGTGGGGTTTACCTGGAATACGTGAATATTTCAAACTTTTCTCAGCAACAATTTTCTCTCCTTTCAAACTCAATTAGCAATAATTCATTATTTACATTAGGTACAATGATAAGTAATACCATTTTGAAATCTGCATTATGTGCATATTATTTTAAAATTATTGGTCACCTGTGTTGCCATACGTTTTTTTCATGCTATGGTTGCTTAAACTTTGTCGCAATGAAAATTTTTCTCAATTTTTTCACTAAAGTACTAATTCGAGTTCATTTTTTAAAAAGCCGTTTAGTAGCAGTGTTACTATTTACTGCTCATCTATTAGGTCAGTTAATGTAGATTATTTTAACAGTAAAAAAATGATGGAATTCATCAATTTGTGGACGTGATGTGCAAGAATGTAAAGTAGGGTACCAAAAATTATCAATATTCTTAAAAGTGACATATCTCAGGAAATACTCGGTATTGATTTTTTTTTGTATTTTTTTCTGAATCGCCTTTAGTTCTACTATGACCCATTCCAAGGTTATCCATTCATTACTGGACACCCTGTATATAGGATAATTGCTTATATTAGGGAAGAAACCCACGTCGCGGGGCTGCCTAAATAGGTTACCTTGATCTTGGAACGTAAAGGGCAATATAAGGAACCCTGTGGATTTAAGGTACAGTCAGCATCAAAAGTTGCTGACCACATTCAGATTTTCAAAATCGCTGTACACCGTAATTTAGCAACTTTTGATGCTGACTGTACTACGAGGCTGACAGCCCCCTCTGTTCTACACAGGACTCATTTGATGATTTTACCACCAAAAAAACCGGCCAAGTGCGAGTTGGACTCGCCCATGAAGGGTTCCGTAGCAGCAAGCATAGATTAGAGATATAATTATATTGAGATTAGTAAGTAATATACACAAACAATAAAAATAACTTTGTTTTTCATAGTATTTGTATGAATGGCAAAGTTATATTTGCGGTTTTTGAAAATGTACTATATCTCAAAAACTGCTAACTGTATCCCATCCAAACCAATTTTCGTTGGTAGTTTTGGTTGAGGTCTACATTATATATTTTTTTTAGTTTTATCATTCTCTTATTTTAGAAGTTACGGGGGGGGGGACACACTTTTTACCACTTTGGAAGTGTCTCTCGCGCAAACTGTTCAGTTTAGAAAAAAATGATGTTAGTAACCTCAATATCATTTTTAAAGACCTATTCATAGATACCCCACACGTATGGGTTTGGTGAAAAATTTTTTTTTGAGTTTCAATTATAAGTATGGGGGGCACCCCCAAAATTTGTTTTGTTTTGATTTTTGTGTGAAAATCCTAATGCGGTTCACATAATACATCTTTCTACCAAGTTACAACAGGATAGCTCTTATACTTTCGACAAAAAGTGGCTGTGACATACACGGACAGACAGACAGACATGACGAATCTATAAGGGTTCCGTTTTTGCCATTTGGCTACGGAACCCTAAAAATGGAAGCAAACCGAATAAAATTAAGAATAGTCTGTACGAATTTAAGCTTATTCAATAATATTTTAACCCAGATTCATAATAACATTTATAAATTAAATATAATAAAATCTTGACTTTGATAACAGATTTGGAAATGATGGTGTCCCTATCGTTGACGTTTACTCTCTGAATACAGTCTCGGAGACGAGATAAAAATGGTAACAGTATACAACGGTAATAATAGGCATCGTTTTAAACAAGGGATGTTTTTGTACTGTGGCGGCGGGCGTGAGGTCGCTTTATTTAGCTGTAGGTACTAATATTATTTATTTTAAGAAGGTTCTAGATACGTAGATACCTAGATGGGGCTGAGATGAGAGAAAAATTTAAAGTTGGAATACATGGAAGTTAATTTCAGGATATCACCTCTGTCCTGGAACACAAAATGAAATTGAAGGAACAAGGTGAGTTTTAGTCCGTTAAGGTTTGACAGTCTCTTCCACGCTACACAGGGAAAGACCAGTGTCTTTCCCTGTGTAGCTAGTTAAAAATATTTACAGCTGAGATTTTGGAATATATAAATGTAATAATATTAGTAGGATAATATAGATGTTATGGAGTAGAGATAAGAGCATTGCGTATGAAGGCTTTTGTCATTAAATTAGTCTACACATAAATTTACTTAAACAAAATTTCATTTCTGATTTATTATAGACAGACATAAAACTCATTTTAATAGAGTAAACACAATTAAACATTTTATTTATTTTTATTAGGTCCCGTACTATCAGTAACATGCACCCTTCAGCAGTTTTTCTGAAAATGTTTTTCAAAGCCGCTAGCGTTTTAAAGTCTGCAGATCACAAAAAAATAACAAAGAATAATGGGGTGACCGTAGACATGCTATAAATATGTTGGTATAACGTTGTGAATAAATTAACTAGGGTTGGGCCTAAGTAAATATTGTTACTGGTGTATGGGGTCCGTCACAACCTGTAAGTTATCGCACGAACGCGTGTTTAAGTTCCTATATGTACCTGGTGATATTGACTTTGATTTGGTGCTGGAGTTAATGTCATTACAATGTCCCACTTGTATGGACAAACTAGTAGAACTATTTGAGAAGTGTAACTAGGCATAGTTGAGGTGCCAGTTTCCTAATTTGGAGGGTCGTTTGAGGAATGCCGCTTGGTTTAACTTCGCTTCTGTTCGATAGTTTTGGGTGAGTAACGAAACAAAGATGGATTTCGAACTGAAGACTGCGACAGTTACTTTTGTAATTGAGAAAGAAAATCTTGTTTTGTTTGGAGAAATAAGAAGGTATTGGTGTAAATAACTTGGGGATAAATAATTACAGCCATACAGATCGACTTTCAAACTAAAGCATCGCTTGCCATGGTGAGTTTCCTACATGACATGGAAAATCACGTAAATTCGATGAACGCGGCTGTCATTCTTCGATATTTGACAGTCTTTACAGGCAACCAGTGACGGTGACAGTGACCAGTGAGTTTTGTCCGCGTCTTTGCCGTTGCGTGAATATTAGACGTACGTAGTCTTAAAATAAGTTAGGGATATGCACAAATCATCATGGTTACGCGATTTTGGTCGCAGTTAAATTCATTAGATTTGCTTTTCGTTCAATTATTCGGTGCATCCACACCGCCGGTAACATTTGTAGCTCAACGTTTCCAAATGTTGCTCGGTAACATCCGCCAACAAAATGTTACTAAGCGTTGACGTGTTACTGTAAGTCGAGTAACGTTGCTCAACATTCGGTAACAATGTTACCCCCATTATCTAATAATGTTACCGATTGTCGAGCAACGTTACTCGACATACAGTAACACGGCAACATTTGTTGTCGGATGTTACTGCGGTGTGGACGAGTAACAATCAACAAATAGTAACAAGGAGCCACAAAAGTTGCCGAATGTTGCCGAATGTTACCGTGTTGCCTTTTGTTGCTCCACAAATGTTACCGGCGGTGTGGATGCACCGATTACTCCTCTATTCCCATCCGGAGAGCAGTGGTGGCCCAGTGGTATAGGCCTCGACTTACGAGTTGTAGGTCGTGGGTTCGAACTCCGTCAGGCGCATTACTTTGTGTAATTTATTTCAACACCACTGCTCTCAAAACGGTGAAGGAAAACATCGTGAGGAAACCGGCATGTCCTAGAACCAAAAATTCGAAGAAATGTGACATCTACCAATCCGCACTGGGCCCGCGTGATAGATTACGGCCCACTCCCTCTCATAGAGAGGAGGCCTGTGTCCCAGCTGTGGGAACATTTATAGGCTGATGATGATGATGATTCCCATCCCCGTACATATACCGACACATCCCATTCGAATTCGTATGAGCGAGAATCACGCAAACATAGTTATTGGCGCTGAATCAAATGAAACTAGCTATTCATAATACAAAATGTTCATTAACAATGCCTGCATATTCAATAATTCACACCCTAAAACCAGATTTATTGTCATCGCGGTACACTAACCATATTTTCTATTATTCAAATGCCGGAAACGGATATGTTGCAGTTTATAAATTACAAAGCAACATAACATTCCACAGCCACAATGTCTGATTCATGTTATGAATTTATTCTACTCATAATTAATTGTGTTGCATGAATTAAAATTATTGTAATACGTCACTTAATGACCCGATGAGTACTATGTTTAATTCATTTGCACGATCTTCTTTGTTAACGTTTTGGAGCTAGACAAAGCATTATTTCTAGTTAGATGACAGTGATATTCATGACCGTATAATTAAATCTGCTTTGTAAGAACTTTCGCTTGATGTAATGAAAGACTGTATATAAATATACGTATGACGTTGTTGGATATGAGAATTCTATTTCAAGGCGGTACTTTGACTATGCAGGCTGCCTTTTCAGCGTATTCCGAACTAGCTTTTACTCGCGGTTTCAACCGCTGTTCAGCATCTATTGGTCGTAGGGTGATGGTATAAAGCTTATAGCTTTTTTTTAAATTGACTATCCAACACAAAAATATTTTTTAAATTCGAACCATTAGTTCCTCAGATAAGCGCGTTCAACGAAACTAAATCTTTAGCTTTATAATATTAGTTTAGAAGCACGAAGTACAGATAAGTCAAGTCAAATCAAGACGAGTTCTGTTTCAACAATCATTACAGTCTAAAATGTACAGAAATACACCACTGCACGAAGTCTTTACAAGGAATAGTGTTGCAATGCATTTATTGTGACGGACTATTCCAAGAAGGAATAGTACGGACCTATGCGGCAATACCTATAGTGTATCCTTCTTGTTGTGGCCTTTAAATCAATATAGGAATCTTCTAAGAGTCGTGTGAATCCCAAACATTGTAACAAAGCTTGGACAACATACCAATCTTGAATGTTAAGGTAGTTACTAAGCTGTGGTAAGGCTTCAGTTGCAGGCTGGCTTTGGTTTACTATTCCGAGTTTCAATAGAATAAGAGGCATCTCTGATTTTGATACAGCAAATGTGAGGACGTCTACCGAACTATTTCTTGTAATCGATGCACAGATAACCTCTTCAAGATTCTGCATTCAAGGCAACCTATGCGCGCCATAATAGGTCAGTGCATTCGACGACAAATTTCGTTACTTAAATAAGTTATGTGCGAAGTCTGAGTGAGGAATATCAAATCGATTGCAGAGTGGGATGTGACAGATATGTGAACTAATTGGGGACACCCGCGGAATGACGCACGTGAAATGTTGTTGGTCACTAAAAGGCGTTGTCATCGCTCACAGCGTATGCTAAGCTCAAGGAGTGCGAACCTATCCTACATGGAACAGTAGATTGGCGAACATAGTGGTTAAATAACTTTACGTATTTTGTCAATCATTGGCGTGCCCAAAATATCTTCTCGCGTGGCATCAATGGCATTTCACTGATTCGCCATCCCTGAAGTAACGGTACGAAGACGTACAATTAATATAGGTACATAGGTACGACTACTAACTTTTTTTTTTAGCGTGGTAAAATCATCAAATGAGTCCTCCTACTCCGGGCAGGGCGGGACTGTCAGACTTGTACTGACTAAAATCCACTGTGTCCTTCAATAGCCCTTTATGTTCCGGGGTCACGGTGATGAGATAAGTCCCGCGACCCCGGCAGGCTTCGGCCCTCTAGGGGCCCCGTCATTACGACTACTAACATTATATATATTATAATATTTAACAAAAAAAAAAAAAACATTCCAACACAAGAATACAATTTAAAAAGACACTGAAGGAAACAACTTAGAAACAACATTCAAATATTTTTAGAAACCACTTTCACAGTATTAGTGGAAATTAATGCCTAAAGAAAAAGAAGTGTAGAAAATTTTTGACCAACCACATTACTTGATCATTAGCTACCTACTTTATACCTAAAGTAGGTACCGGGATATTTCAGTAGTCAAAAGTGCACCTTAGAGCCTTCGTTTCGGTTCAAAAACAATAACATTTGCATTCTTATAAAGGGTTCGCATCCAATAACCGTTTCGTGGAATTGTCTGAGTTTTTTGGGGTACCGTTCTTCAAATAAGAAGACGAATATCCTCAAAATGTGATTCGTATACATTTACGAAGGATTTTTTTTAAATTAGAAAGAATAAAGAAAAATCCGCACAAACACATGTAAATACATAATTGAAAGCTCAGATCTATAATCTGAATCGGTCTACCTACCAGCAGCATGGTCTGTCTAACTTGTTTCAAAGTATTTTTCCTGTAGTATTAAATACGTTTCAGTGTATAGGTACTTTCATTCAATTTAAGCATCCTATGAGATTGTTAAGTTGATACGGAACCCGCTATCCAAAAGCCAAAATCTTACCAAATGTTTTTTTAATCTGTTAAATATTACAAGGGAAACACCCTTACGTAACTGCGCAAAGAATTGGGTAATTTTGAAATGACCTTTACATACAAATTGTCTTTTATAAATTCTTTCGTTCGTTTCAGAATTCTTTGCGTTGGAAATTCAATTACTTTACAGTTAAGGTATAGTTTAGACATTTCCTTCGAGAGTACAAGCAAAAACAGTATTTAATAGGTCACAACCCTAACTCGTAGAATGTGAAAAATCGATAGGAACTCGGTATTAAAAATAAGATACAAAATTAAAAATAAACTATCATCAGTTTTCATGAAAACAGCAAACGTTATCATCATGCAGTATAAAAACAAACAACTTTACAGGCTGTAACATTGCATAATAAAAAAAAAAGATACAAAAAGTGATAACTGGAGGACTTGGAGCAATTAAAGCTGTACAACCGTATATTAAAAAACGGAAAAGCGTAAAACAAACGGTAGGAAAGGCAACGGAATTTGTACAATAAAAACAAACTGGCCTGTGAAAATAGGATTCTGGGGCGATCCACGTAATACAGTTTGCTTTGGACTCGCTGTTGATTTCGGATTTTACATTATCCACCTTCTGTGATGAGGGGAAGTGGTGTTACAAAAGCTTGCATCAGAACAAAAGCCTACTTGTTGAGTTGACGTATTATTTTTATTTACTCCAAGCTTCGTTTTTCTGCTACATTCATTCGTTACCTTATCGTTTTACCGAACGAATATTTAAAAGAGCGTTTTTAAAATAAACTGACCTAGGTCTGGAGAAATAGCATTTATTAGCATACCTAATAGTTGTGATGAAGATGAGGTCGACGAATGAATATTAAGTTTTACTTTGCCAACTTTCGCTTAGATGAATTTGCAGCAATAGTTAAAGCAGCTTTGAAATTCAGAAGAAGACATTAGCTCTTTTACATGTAATTCATATCGTATGGTACTTTTACGTAATCAGTTTCCATCACTGAAGTTTACAAAAACAATAACATTATGACCAAAATTAAACTCTCAAATGATTATACAGCTTCGCGTCATCAGACCACAAGAGCGAAATTTTTAACAGCCTGGAACCTTCTAGAATCATTCTCGAAGTCATTTCTTTTTACATTCTTTTTTATTTTTTTGAGCGCGCATTTAATTGCCATCACTACTCCTTCAGAAAGCGGTTATGGTCCATTTAGTTAAATCGTAACTGCTTTATTCGTTGCTCTCGAGTTTTGTAACAACAAAGGGTTCTTGAGATAAAACAAATAAATTGTTACCCGGAGGCTAACTCAAGAATTGAATGTTATCGAGATGAATTTTTCGAATTGCTTCCGAATAATTGATTTTCATAATTTTTTTTGTAGAGGTTTGGTCTCGCGTAGGGAACCTGTGAACATAAAGTCTTGGATTCAATTCCGGGATTGGTAAAAGTGTTGTTTTGTATTTTCCATTAAAAAATTCTTACCGGAGTTTTAGAAGACCGCACATTAAACAGAGAGACATTGCACACTGCCTGGGCACACACTTACGCAATACTAAACTTCCGTGCCGAAAGCTAATCTCCATAAAAATTAAGTTTTGCTTGTGATCCATATGCATTAAGAACTATTCCAAAAAGGTTTTAATTTAGACTTTGGCTTTGCTTAAAATACTTCGCAACGAAAAAATACGGCTATTTAATTTTATTAGTCACAAGAATCCTTCCCCATAAAGAAAATCACGACATAAACCAAAGAAAGAAAACTAAAAGCGATTTTTTCTAGATACTAAATTCCTCTTTTATGTTATAATCCAATTTCGCTCATCTCACAGTATAATGCAATCCTAAAGTCATAAAGTTTGATTTAAACTCTGCTTATGCAAAGTTGGGTCTTGAAAACGATAAACGACAAGTTTCTTGCGAGAACTTTTGAGTTTTTTGGAAAATCGCTATGAATTGCATATTTTATTTACTTACCTTATGTAAGTTTGTAAGTTTTAAGATCGTTTTGTTACTGGCAATCGCTTTAAATGATTACACCATTGTTAAAGATGATTTTTGAGGAAAGGAAAAATCATCTTTAAGATGCGCGTCGCATGCGTTAATGCGTTTAAAAAATAAAATTAATAAGTATGGTAGACGCTATCTCAATTGATTTTGGCTGTAATGTCAACGTGTTGGGTGGAAGTAGTTAAACACTAATCCAAGAGATGGCGCCACTCTACCGTAAAGCGTTCAAACGAGGAATAGAGAATTTCAGCTTGCAGGTGTGGGTTGCAATGGCCTAGTTGGTCCTTAATGGCCTGGTTGGTCGCCTTCATCTGGAGTACTTATCCAGAAGACGCGGGTTTGAATCCCACTTGCAATTGAATTTTTCTTTTCTCAAAAATCATCTTTAAGATGCGCGTCGCATGCGTTAATGCGTTAAAAAAAATACACCTTTGTTGTTTATCGCAATGGTCGCAATTATCGTAATTCGTTGTAATCAATTCAATGTATTGTAGTGCTAGCAGTACTAGGTAAGTATTTAGTTTTTAAAGCTAGGCCATTCACACATTAACCACACAAAAAACCACCACCCGCTCGATTGACCGACGACTGTTGTTGACAGAAAATGACAATGGAACGGTTAAAAACAAGTTGAGCAGCTGACCTATTTTAAGTTGATTTACAATAGATTGGTTGGTTAATTTATCGGTCCTAAAAAAAGATATTGTGATTTAAAAACTTTAGCGATGATTTTCTGGCTTATTTTTAAATGGAGGCACGGTAAAAAAAATGTACGATTTCTTCTGTAGTAGTTCCCCTGGTCATATTCCCTACTATTTGGAATCTGTGTAGTATTTATTATTTTCTTCTATACTTCTTTATTACTTGACATCTTAGCAGTCACCTGCTTTCAAGCCATATCACTCAGTCCCTTCAACAGATTTACAAAAAATATTTTTAAACTGATATTGATGCTAAAATAAGAATTTAAAACGGGCTATCATGATTAAATTAAATATTAAAATGAAAAAGTTTTTTATTTTGGAACTAAAACACAGTTGGCCCAATACAATGTTAAACGATGATAGCTGCAAAAGTTTTCAACTGTGTCGCAGCTATAATATCCAACTAAAAATTTTAAAACACCCACTCGCAATAGTATCAGTTCCCATTTTAAATTCTATTTTTTTTTTCTCTTACTATGCACATTCATACAAAACTCTCCTTACCGCACTGTATCACATGCACTCTGACTAAAACATAGCTTATCAAAAATTCCGTCAAAACGTCGCATGATTTGAAACTTCCACTTGAGTGCACATCCACCTACGTCCAGCAGAATCTAATAAATAATAATATATACGAGTTTAAAAAATTGCCAAGTGCGAGTCGGACTTTCGCACGATCGGTTCCGTATCATTATCTGCAAAAAACGTTTAAAATCACGTCTGTTGTATGGGAGCCTAGAACATTTATTTTATACTGTTTTTAGTATTTGTTTTTTTAACAGCAACAGATATCTGTGAAAATTTAAACTGTCTAACTGTGATAAATGGTTGGAATTTCTTCTGGTTTATGAGATACAGCCTCGTGATAGACGGACAACGGGAGTCTTAGTAATATGGTTCCGTTTTACCCTTTAGGTACGGAACCCTAAACATGAAACGTGGAGGAGAATCTCATGCCGCATAAATATTGTATGAAGTGTCCCGTGGACAACTATTGGACAGTAAACGGTGTTTTATGGGATAACATTTATTGTTTTATCGAGCTAAGCCAAGATGGCTCTTTATTCCAAACCTATTGTTTATAGAGCACCGAGAATGGATTTATTTTTGCTCTCGCTATGTTTTTATTCGATAAATAATTTATTTATAGAGACTGATCGTTGGTATTTGGGTTATCATGAAACAAGGTTTAGTTCGTTTGAGCAAAGTGCTGTTTCATTTAGTTTTGCAATATTTTGTATCTTATACTGAAAAATATAGAAACGGAGTAGGTACCTACATTCAATCACAAAGGCGATCATAAAAGTAGGTTGAAGCAGCTTAGTGCTTTTAAGCTTCAACAGAATGTTATTAGAATTTTATTTTTATTAAGATAAAATATAATTCACCAAATTGTTACACAACTTCAATGTATTGCAGTACCGATTGCTAATTCTATGGTTACAATGGCGGTCTACCATTCGGTTGTTTATTGCTAATAATTCATAATTATGGATGTACTCAAAAAACATCTACAAACTAATAATAAAGTAGAATTTAAAACATTTGAACAAAGCTCTATATAAACTCGGTAGGTACCCAGTAAAACATGAGTTTTAATGTCCAACTGATTAACGATAATTATATTCATTTATTTTGCTGCTATCTGCTAAAGTATAGTCTTTATTTAAATTTTTGTGATGAAACTAAAACGTGATTGGACGTTCGTAACTACACACATCAAAAGTGTCTAGGGATCAAGCATTTTTATGCGGATTTCTTGAGATTGAGATGTGGCTTTGTAATAAATTTATGATTTTATAAATTTATATGGATCCTTTTTGGTGCATTTCATAATTTGAATCAGGAACTGTGAATCAAATTCGAGTAAAAGATGAAAATCAGCTGTCAATATTTTCCCTATAAAAACATACAACGCATTGAAGACATTATTAGTGCTACTGTTTCCCTACTACTGATTAAAACCAACGTTATTATGGAGCGGCGACGTCATTTAAGCAGGGAAGAAATGCTCAGAGCCGTGGGAATGATAGAAGCTGGTTCCCGGCAACGTACTGTGGCTTTAGCTCTGAATACAAGTCAGAGTGTTATCAGTCGACTTTGGACACGTTACCGAAGCACTGGTACCGTGGCTGAGCGCCATGGAGGACGGTATCGCTGCACCACACGGAGACAAGACCGATACATTCAAATCTTAACTCGAAGAGCTCCAATAATAACCGCCATGATGTTAGCCGTGAGGCTTCATCACTCTTCAGGGAACTTAATTAGCGACCAAACAGTCAGAAACCGCTTGCATGAAGTGAACCTTCATTCCCGAAGACCGCTACGGGTACCACCTATAGCAATGCACAATCGTAGGATTCGATATCAATGGGCTCTTGAACACAGAAATTGGGCAGAAGAACAATGGCGTTTCGTGTGCTTTTCTGATGAGTCTCGTTTCGGTATGAGACCGGATACAAGACGTATACGACACTGGAGAACCCCTGGACGCCAACAGCGATTAAAATCCTGCCAGGAAGTCCATCCTTATAGTGGTGGAACCATCATGGTATGGGCGGGTATTTCGATCGGCGGAAGAACTGAGTTGATTTGGATCAGAGGCAACCTCAACGCTCAAATTTATGCTGAGACGATTGTATCAGACGTCATCGTTCCTCTACAAGTGCAAATCGGTCCCTTATTTCAGTTAATGCATGATAATGCACGACCGCACACCGCAAGAGTTGTAAGACAGACTCTCGCCGCAGCTAACATCAATGTCCTGCCCTGGCCTGCTCAGTCGCCAGACTTGAATCCGATTGAGCATGCATGGGATATGCTACAGAGAAGAGCTCTGCCGAATATGGAGGGTATCCAGTCGCAAGAAGACCTTTTTTTGTTGTTGCAACGAACATGGGCGGCCATTCCACAGCGTGATTTGGATGAACTCATTTTGAGTATGCCAAACCGATGTTCTTGTGTTGTTAGTGTTCGCGGTAGAAACACGCATTATTAATTGTTTAAGTTACCCAATAAAATTTTAAAGAAAACTGTTATTTCAGTCTTTTTTTCGAACTTTTGTGTTAGTGGTTCAAATGTCAAAAATCCCTTTATTAGGAAAATGGCAAATTTCTTTATTAATGCAAAGGTGACTTGGTTTATCGTTACTGTGACAAACGAAAACACTTTATTTGATGAATCCTTAAAAAATATATGTTGATCCCTAGACACTTTTGATGTGTGTATTATACGTTTTTATTTAAAGGTATTGTAGTCGTATGTACATATTTATTACGATGCCGCTAAGTATTTATTTCAGTTATTATAATTAGTTGATAATAGTGACAACTGCTATTAAAATTTAAAAAAAAAGAAGTGTAAGAGGTGTTGGTAGGGGTTTCACACTCGAAGGAAACACACACGACGTTTTCAGGAGATGTATTTCAACGAACACAGTTACAGGTGATGAGGTGATACAGAATCAACGACCATTTATATCTAGACGCCTCATGCACGATCTGACTAACGAAAATTATTCTGCCAAGTCGCTGAGGTAGCAGTTACCCGCAGTACCCCCGTCCCCCTCGCTTACGTCGTGTAAGCGAGGGGGACGGGGTACTGCGTTCTGATTGGCTAACGGGACGGGGTACTGTGTTCTGATTGGCTAACTCAAGGTCAGTGCGACGAGGGGACTCACAGGAGTGGTCGAGTCACGACGGTTATAAGACTTTTTTACCTAATGTGTTGACAGACATCGGTCGCCTTTGATTAGGAGTCTAGATATAAATGGTCGTTGTACAGAATATATATGTTTAAGCGATGATGGATGGTTTTGGATGATAATATAGGGATAATTCCGTCGACCAAGACCTTAGGACGAAGGTCGGGAAATGAGGTCCCTCTATCCAAAAACTCCTTACGGATAATATTTAGCAACAGCTATCAGAGGTGTCCCTGGTAACCTTTCCAAGTAGGACGAAATTCCAGAATGCACTCTCTAGGTAGCTGTGAACTGAAGAAATTTATTGATCCAGCGAGGGTCATTAAGTCACGGAGAATCTTAACACCGCGATTCAGAAATGCGCGTCATAGGCACAGCGCCATCTAGTGGTGAGCGGCGGAACCCTTTTATTGACAACTGGATCAGTAAACCTCTGTTACTTATAATATCTAATATACATGATAGATGGTGTGTTACAGAAGGAAATTAAAATGCTAATTTAAAATTAAATTTCGTCATAAATCCCTGAGATTATCCATGCCTTCATTTAAAATTTTCTCAAGAGGATATAATACTGGTAAATGATTTTACGGCCCAGCATTAAGACTTAGGGCCTCCAAAAGCTGGGTTAATGCTTATTTACGATCCTGTTTAGAGGGTATTCCATTGTAAGTTCTAAACATCACAGAACTTGTCAAGATTATTAGTTTAATTCTGCTTTGTTAATTATTATTAACATTTGCGAAGTTGGGACAGATAAGTCACCTTTAAATGAAATTGATGTGACTGGCAAAGGAGTCTGAAGGCACCTGAGAGGGACAGTTAAAATAATAAATGACTTTCAAAATATATAACTAGGTAATTACGCCCTTGAACTTTACGTTTCCCAATATCAAAAATGATATTGGGAAACTGAACTTATCAGTCTTCTTTGTTTTAAAATGTTTCCTTTTATAAAAATAACCTGCCCAGATAGGTAGCAAATCTGTTTGTGGAAAGCAAAAAACGACTGCGAGTAGGATTTGAACCTGCGACCTCCCGAGTCTGTACATCGGACGCTCCAACTAACCGGCTTGAAATCATTTTAATTTTACTTCCAGTGAAAAAAATTTGAGTATTTCAAATTTACTGTCTTTTAACACTGCATGTACTTGTACGAGTAAGTCGACACCTGCATGCAAGAACATCGTAACTCACTTTTAGCAAATTTACGGTAGAGCGCGTCAAATATTTAAATAAATCTTACAGATTTCGGTTATGTCTTACTGCCAACCAACTTGAAAAAAAAAAGTCAGCGATATTATACAGATATGTAAATTTTAAGTATTTTCGTAAGTTACAGTGTTAATTTACAACATAATATTATACTGTTTTTTTTTGTTTAAATGACATTGTAAGTCAGACTTAAAATGAAAGAATATTTTCTAATAAAAAAATTGTAACTTGTTTTAGAACGTAATATTAGTAATGGCGAACATGGGCAATGTTGACAATGATGTGTAATTAAATTTACCCTTTTATGAACTTCAGTCGACCTGGACACTCGATCACTTACGATGTTTTTACATAAAAAAATCTTTATTTAAAGGACTAGAGTCACTGGAGTGAGTGCAAAAAATCTACATTTTTTGAAGAGCAAGAATGTGATTGTAACTCAAAATCGCCAAAAAGTGAGTTACGATGTTCTTGCATGCAGGTGTCGAAATATGCTTTCATAAAATAACAAAGGAAAACAAGTCACCATGAAGACCAAAGCAAATCATAAACAACTGCATACCAGCAACAGCAATGCACACAACTTATATTTGTCTAAACTGTACTTCTACAGGGGAATGTCTCAAACGTCTGATATACAGTATACTGTTTCAGTGTGGGACTGTGAGTCCCAATTTGTGTCTCGTTGTCAAGTAGGACATAAAACACTGGCCGTGTATACAATGTGCTTTGTTCTGTTTGTGCTCGAGTTTCCTAAGGATTTGTAGCTATTTTAAAAGAATAAAATGCTTTTGAATAAAAGGAAAGGAATGTGCAATGCTGAGGTAGGAGGATTGAGAAAATGTGATGTTTTGTAATCTTGCTAAGTCGCATAGTTACTAATCCTATTATCCTACTAATCTTATGTGATGTGAAAGTGTTTTCCATAGTTAGAACTAGTTTTTACTAAGTGCCTTTGTTAATACTAGAATTAACTAATACCCAAAATTGAATATCAGTTAGAACTATGTAGTTCTAACTAGGGAGAATTCTAGGTTCCTTTAAACCTTGCATCAGCCCCGCCCAGCGGGGCTCCTATATCAATAAAATCGGTTTTCCTCAAGAACAGTGCGTTGGCTTTACATGGTGTCAGGAGCACCTCCCTCCTATGCTATACAATTTTGGGTATTAGTCAATTCTAGTTTTAACAAAGGCACTTAGTAAATGCTAGTTCTAACCAGGGATAACACGTTCTCTCTGAAAATGGGTTTTAACTGTAATATTTACATTGAAATCTATTAACGTGAATTTAGCAGTAGTCAGTTTGAATCCCATAAACATTTTCAACTTGAAACGCGAAACACTTCAGTGGCCTATGAATTAATCCGCAATTTAAAATAAAAATGATGGGTCGAAATTCCCCATTACTTCACACCGCATATTATTCCCAAAAGTCACCGCGTGCAACTGACATGATGCTCAGTGTACATAACCATTATTTTTTCACAGCCCATCACTGACAGAACAAAATAAAATCAAAACATAATTTCAACTCTATCAACATTATTTTAAGGCTCAGATTATAAAGAGTGCCACCAATGTTATTAATATTGTGCGGTACCTAATGGATCGTACTTTTTTTGTGCTTGAATATTTTATTACGTATTTCGGAATAATTAAGAAGAACAATTTCAAGTGGCGAATAATAGATTATCATTGCTACTACCTACACAAATATTTGATCCATAATATCCATACATACAGACAGCTGCAGCTTTAAGACAATTAAGAATTAAGATAGAACCTACATTGTCGCCAATTTAGCTGTTGCTACCGGCAATATTGCAACTATAGCCGCCAATTCAAAACCGTCACTCATTTCTAAAAAAAAAAAAAGAATACGTCCACTAGCGACACCATCATCGGAACGGAGGTACTACTATCTAAGCACGAAACCTATAGCTTCGGCCGAAGCTTCGGGCGTTTCTGTTTATAACAACACTAGCGGCCCGGTACGTGCTTCGCTACGTATAAAGTAAATTACAAAAAATGTGATAAAAATGAAGAACCGCTCGACCGATTTTGTGCAACCTTCACATAAACCATCTATTTAATAGTCCGAACAAAGCCTAAATATTTGGTTTGGATAGGTGAGCCCGTTCTTGAGTTATTAAATTTCAACGAAAAGTGCCGTTGATTTTTATATTATTGACTAGCTATTGGTATGAACCAAAAATTGGTGACAACATGATTAAACAGTTGTCCTGACTTTAAATGTGTTGTCAGAACATAAATGAATTCAGAACTAATAGGGAGTAGGGTTCATTCGAACATTTCGAGTATGAGCCAGTATTTACGGACAGTATGACGGACTTAGAGAGTAGACCCCCAGATAACGTGTTGGTTAGGTACCTACCTAGGCTCTTTGGTAATAATACTTCATAAATTACTAAAACAAAACACTGCACATTTAAAACAAAAGAAAAAAAATAAACAACAACCTATAAACGCCAACGCATTACGCTCAGCTGCGCAATAGAGGGGGAAAGAGGTGTAAGTCTGAATCTCCTGGAAAACTAGCCCCCGGGGCTTTGGATTGATGACCTCGATGCCTCAGGTGATCCATGGATAAATTGCCACAGTGCCCAGCCAACGGTTTTTGCTTTATGACTTGCTGTTTTGGGAAATATTATGGCGGCTCAGCTTTGGAGGTACAGTCAGTAACAAAAGTTTTATAATTTTAATCCACCTGGCACAAAGTGATTGGTTATTGGTTGATTGCTTTTTAGTATCTAACTTAGTTATTTCTGCTGATTTTTTGTCATTTCAAAAACTAAAGGGGTTAATTAATTAGGTATTTGTACCTGAGGTACTACAATCTAAGCAAGAAACCCTTGGCTTTGGTCAAAGCTTCGGGCATTTGCAATGTAATTCAAAACTAATAGGGAGTAAGGTTCAACAAAAACTTCCGATTCCCGATTCCGTCGATGGGTCCTTATCTTCGTTGACGCACTAAGAGAGGTAGAGCTCCTGGTGACAAATATAAAAGTCAAGTTTAAAAAAAAATCCACATTGTGGAGTTTAGTTCCAGTCAATTGTAACTATACGACGACAGTCGATTATTAAAGTGATGGTGTTATTCGGTTTTATAATGGAATTACAAACATATATTAATGGATGTCGTATGATGGTTAAGAGACCTTGACCTTCGTCCTCAATCAAACTGTTTGACAGTTCGTTTTTAAATTGACTGGTATTCAATTATATGTAGTATGGTTGATAAAGTGGTGGAGGTATTGACCTTCACCTTTAGCCTCTTGATAGTAGCTAGGTAAATGTATTAAAAGGTCGATTTCGAGTGACGCTGAAGAAAGGTGCTTTGACCAACACGGCGTAAGAAGGAAATTGAGTTAGCTGGCAATTGCCTTGATGTAGTTCTCCCAGAACGAGACCATTTCTACTGTTATGTAAATGCATATTTCACACCGATTTAAAATTTTATTCAAGTTTTAAATTTTCTGAAAAATCTACAAAAGAAAAATCAGAGTATAAACAACCGAACGATAATACTTGCGAACCCTGTATACTATATTAAAGGCCCCATTTGAATCTTTTTCGTTTCGTAAACGCTTTGCATTTATATGAAACCATGTTGAATTCTGAACGAATCCCATTTTTTGTTACAATTTAAACTTGTTGAACATTTTCACAGTCAAATTGTTAAAATTTACATCGTCGGTTTATTAATAATAACTGGTAAAATTCACAATACAATTTAAACAAAGAAGTGTTTGAACGTATTAAACATGTTACGGAGTAAAGAATAAAAAAGAATACAAAGCAAAGATAGAATATTAATAAAGTTCACGTTATTTACACCAGAGGTAAATTTAAATGCATTTTATTTGAACTTTGAAATTATTTTCACTGCAAAAGCAAAGTATAAAGTTCACAGCAAAGGTTCACTGTCTGGTATTTGCTGGTATTTTGCTCATAATGTAACATAAATGTATCTACTGGGTATAGTAAAGTTATATTGGATTATTTTCAAAAAAACTTTTGTTTTATTTAAAAAATACAATAACAGTAGAGGGTTGTTATTTTTTATAATATTGTGTTGTGCGAGTCTATAACAGCATAGCATAACGTTCCCACAGCTGGGAAACAAGCCTTCTCTCTGCGAGAGGAAGTGGGCAGTAAACCACCACGTGGGCCCAGGGCGAGTAGGCAGCCGTCTCACATTTTCGATTTTTTGGCTCTAGGACAAGCCGGTTTCCTCAACATGTTTTCCTTCTCCATTTTAAGATCAGTGAGGTCAAATAAATTACGCCCGCTTGACTGGGTTTGAACCCACGAATTCGTAAGTTGAAACCGTTACCACTGTGCCACCACTGCCCACTGTCGTGTCAGTCATTATAATGTTACATGAAAATACAGTCTTTTTGAGAAATGCTTATGAAAGTTTCAGAAAACGGAGTGAAGAAAAGTGGCTCCGTCACACAAATATTATCTCAATTTCAAACCGTAATAGCGGCCATACACCATACTGCCTATCGTACAATCGGCATGACGCTGCCGATTTGATCAGTTAGATTTGACCGTGTGTGGGCGTGGAATCCATCAAATTGGCATAACAATAGGCTTGATCATGCCGATTTGATCAAATCGATTTGATCATGCCAATTTGATCAAATCGATTTGATCAAATCGGAATGATCAAACTTCAAATCGGCAGCAGTGATACCAACTTAGCAACTTTATAGCTAGATCTAGCTAATATTCGGTAGCTACTTTTTAACCGACGTAAAAAAAGGAGGAGGTTCTCAATTCGAAACGTATATTTTTTTGGAACGAAGTTCCTTATGGCGCGTTGCGAAAGGGGGCTAGGCGGAAAAAATTGTAACGACACTTTTTACAGACTGCGATGGAGTGGAGTGGAGTGGAGTGGAGTGGAATGGAATGGAGGGTCGAAAATCGCCTGAACCTTTTTTTAACTTGCTATCGTTAAGCAAGTTAAAAAACAGGTTCAAGCGATTTTCGACCTTATTGACATTCAAAATTTAGTTTGTTTTTTCTCACATTCTCGTTAGCTAACATTGCTCCTTCATTAAAATCCGGTGTTTGCATAAATGTCAATAAAGTCGAAAATCGATTGAACTCACTTTCACTTGTATTACCAACTGATTCCCACTAGTGGGATAAAACAAGTCGGTAAAAAAGTAGCTAAAAAGTTAAGCCACAAGTTTTATAAAATTGTAGCTGTCTGTCACCGAATAATAGCTAGATCTAGCTATTAAGTTGCTAAGTTGGCATCACTGCTGCCGAATTGAAGTTTGATCAAATCGATCGTCATGCCGATTGTACGATAGGCAGTATGGTGTATGGTGTATATGGACGAACTACCAATTTGATCAAATCGATCGTCATGCCGATTGTACGATAGGCAGTATGGTGTATGGCCGCTATTAGTCAATCAACGAACTTATTAGATTTATTTAAGCTTTAGGGAGAACAATCTTCTAGACTTTTCCGGAATCTTTAGAACGTTTACTTTTGTACGGAACATTAGAACAATAAAAGTTGTTCTCTACTTATGAGATACGTAAGAATATGTCTAACTATCTCACGCCACCCTTTACGCTTTGCAATTTGTATGTGAAAATACACAGCTGGTTCTACCACGTTTTATTTTTTTATTCCTTAGGATAGGGCTGAATCAATCGACACTAGGAAAATGTGTGGGTATAATTAGGTACCCGAGTAATAAGCCAGGTTTTTACTTTCAAATTGCTTTTATTTTAAACGAGTTGTACTTTAGAATCTTATCAAAAGGTTTATCATGCAAGTAAGTAATTTACACGTCTGAAAGCTTTTCCCACTCAAAGGTACGATGACCTTCTAGTAAAATCATAATAACATTATTGTAGTCGTCCCCCTTCATACATCCAACGTCGGCACATCAGATAAGGAATAATAAGGGTTATGAATAAACGCAATGTATCCTAAAGGAGGTTCCTTGAAGTAAATATGGAAGCTCGTTAAATTTGTTAAAATACCGTGAAATATCGCGCTACGTCGGACACTCTGGGGACTCAACGCGAGATTTATCAGTCTCTTTATATTTTTCTAATACTTTCCTAAGGGGATTTGCATCTTGAATGTACCATGGTTGAGCGGGTTTCGTTATAAAATGTAATATTAAAATATGCCTATGGGGCACTTTCGATGTGATGGAATTTGGCAAAGGTTCGGAGGAGGTCAAGCTATGACCTTTTTTGTTGTTATGATAACATACTTTTCATAAAAGGGATTTTATCGGTTTATTGGTAAAAAAAATTACGAATAAGTTTCAGATTTTAGTTAGAAATTACTCTCAGTTCAGTTTCTGGTAGTTCTTTGTTGGAAAACGATGAGAGAACTGAAGTATACCTACGGAAGTTTCTAAAGCCAGCTTTATCGATCTTAAATTCAGTCTATTTGTTTTAAACAACTTTAAAAGTTAAATAAATTTGTAACACAGATCTGACGAGATCGTTTCGGTAGTCCAACTTTGAGGGCAACATGTCAGAAAAGTACTTTCAAAAGGATGAAAGAAGGTACCAAACAAAGTACGGACGTGAACAGAATTCGCGTTAGCACGTTTTACAATTTGTTACATCGCTTAAATTGTAATAAAGCTTCAGAGTAACACATACGTTTGGTAAAAATTTGTATGTAACTGTCCAAGATTGAACAAAGAAAATCTAACTTAGAGAGGCGGCGATAGAGTTCGGAATTGTAAGTTGTGAAAATCTGATTTAAGACTGTACTTTATTCACAAATGTGCCGTGTGAGGTTTATAGAAAGAGGTGTACTGTGAATCCCGGATGGATACAGTTCGTATTCTATTTACCTTAACAGATGCCATCATTATTCCTTAAGCATTCCTTACGACTGAGCGTCGTGTGGAATGAAATTGACAAATTCAGAGGGAACCCAAATGCCTCGTTACTTCTCATGTGTACCTTTGATAATATTTTATGAATAGTGTTTGTTTTTCAATTTGTCGGGTCGAACAAACGCACTTACCTTTATTTTCGCTCTTTTTCACTTCAAATGTGAACTGAATTCCAAATGGTATCAACAAGTGCGTAGGAAATATCGACAACGTAGTTATCGATGGACTTCAAAAATCATGCTAATATGGCAGTTTATGAGGATGGATGGATGGATACGGTTAAGAAACATTTTTCATGGATAGATATTTCATTAAAGTTTAACAGAACAGATTTTGATAAAACTTAATAGTACTATACACACACAAACAAAACACAAAATGATAAAAAAATCACGTTAAAATTATTTTACTAGGACGAAAAATGAAACGATAACTTGCAAATTGAAATACACACAAGGTACGTATTTTCATTTGCAATTTTCGAACGATGAGTTCCATCGTCTATTACTTAAAGTAGATGTGACATTTAAATAAAATGGGTTTCTCAGTTGAATCTAATTTCTCAGGCTTCTTTTTATGCTTATATGTAAGTACTAGCCCTTTTCTTTTTATTTCTAGTATATCTATTCATCGATTCTGTCTTGCCAATCTATCTGTCAATCTGTCACATACCTCGTTTCAACGACTGGAATTCGACAGTCAATCTTCTATTCCTTGAAAGTGTTTTGAGATATTGATTGGCTTCTGAAAGTTGAAGTGAACTATTCGACTTTGATTTTCGACGTTTTGTGTTTCGTTTGACATCTAGGCTGTATTGCTATCCTTTTAACAAAATGACTGGCAGTCGATAGGTAGAAATTCTTTCTTTCATCAGTGGTCTAATTTAATATTGAACATTCTCTTAAAATAAAACTAGTTACGACGTTACATTGGCGACTACATCACGTTTGGACGATCAAAAATTCCAATTTCATAAAGTCATATTAATGGTTATTGGGTCCTTCTGTTACCGTTCGTATAATCAATGTTTCACTTTATTACTTTTAAATATTTTATAAGGTTCCGACGAAAAGTAAGCTGCCCGTGTATTAATGTAACAAAATGGGGCTGTAAGGTAATGTTTTCATTTTCGTTCATTTGTAATTATGTAAAAGGTCAAAGGTTTCATGATTGAAGTTAATATGCTGACACCTTTTTTTTGTAAAATGGTGGTCGAGATTGGTGTTGAAAACCATCCTAAAATATTAAGGGAACTGTACAGTCATGAAATTTTTTGATTTTGTTTCATCAAAGTTCTGCTACTTTTATTTAAAAGTATTAAAATTGAACAAAGACATATCTTGTACAGAGGCATAGCTCAAACTTGCCTACCTAATATAGTTGGGAAAATGGTTTGCAGATTATGATGTTATTACGGCTTTTATTGCAACTCATATTTTCGCAGTAATAAGCTCAAACACAGTTATTTAACAAGTTTAAAAAAAAATTCTTGGGCGTGTTTTTTTTAGTATTAGACCCCCCCCCATAAATAAAGTGGAAAAAAACGCATTTGGAATTCGGACCCTCCGCGTGTAAAAATGCCATTATTCCTTAAAGTAATTGCATTTACAATTAAATATATATATAATAAATGAGGCCGTCTGAACAATTAATTAGAGTTCTCTATAGCATCGAAGGAATAAACGCCCCGCGAAACGACGCTCGCCTGCTTTTAATAGTCTTCAGTCTCCGGGCTGTATTTAATTACTTATGTACTGTCTACATAAATATGTAACTGTACAACTGAATAATTTATTTGTATGTTGTAATTAAGTATTAAAGGATTTTGTTAAGCGAGGTGAAGTTTAAGAACAATTGACGAGTTTTAATTTCTTATAATGTTATTGTTGTAAAAAATATACACCTACATTATTCTTGTAACGCTGTTAGCTTGTAAGTAAAAAACTTCCTTTGGCTATCCTGGGATCAATGTCACGGTTTTTGATTAGATACCACGGACCACCACGCTCAAGACATACAAGCAATACTAAAAACGTTACTTATGGTGCTCACAAAACTTGCTGGGAGCGTGGACGGCAAGTAATGGGTAGCTTGCCGTCCGATCTGGACCTGATCTGGGTAGACGGCGCGTCGGTGTCGTGTTCCACGATCACCATAAAAAGCTGTTAGTCAGTTAGAGTCTGACAGTCTCTTCCACTCCACGCATGGTGGGAGGACTCTTTCTGATGAGTTTACTACCCCAAAAAGGGTACTGAGTTGAAGAAAACACGACACACGCGTGTCTTGAAATCAGTCGCTTCGGCTGAAATTGTGAACAGGACGTAACAGCTGTGAATTAATTTCAAAATAGACACATAAGAGCTCATTCACACGACGACTATAGACGAAATTCACGAAACATCTTTTCAGCGAGCGTCATTGCTTTTCAAACGTGTGAAAAATTACGAAAAGGCCTTTAATCGTATTACGTCTTTTAAAACCGCGTCCGTCGCAAATAACGAACTTTGACGTCAAAGTTTTTGTGACGTGATTTAGGATTCCATAAGTAATGTAAAGATCCATCTGTCATGACGTATCGTGATAATGGCGAATCGTCAAATGACGTCAATGACGGGTCCTGTCTGTATAAGCCCTTACGTCTGTATACACTAGACAAAGTAGACATAGTATATTGTTGATTCTCATGTACTTTATGAACTAATATACTCGCAATTCACACAGTAATATCTACGTAATGTACTGTGTTACAATATTATTTACGAAACCACATCAATGGCTTAATTTGCGCCCTGTCTTAATGCTTTGGTTATTGTGTCTACGCAGAATATTGAACTTGATTTTGGTTACAAGTATCTGCAAGTTTATTAGTATTTAACTATTTAGTTACCGATTTGAAATTAATCTGGTTAAGTTGTGGAATTACTAGGGACATTGTATTACCCAATACAGTACTCAATAGGTTGTGAAGGTCGAAGAGTCTTACTAATTTTCTAGATGCAAAAGTTTGTGAGGCTGGATATTTGATAGTTAGTAAACTAGATAGAGATATAATTATTACGATATTACGTTCTTGCGGACTAATCTTCGAGTTACACGCTGGTTAAACCGCAATTAGTTCTTACAAACACCACTACCACAAGGTCAATGTTTTCTATGCGACTATTCCGGGAAGAAAGCCGAAACAAACTCAGAAGTCGCAATTACAAAAGATATCCCAATGATCTAAAAATCTAATTCACGAGATCCTAAAGGTCCCTACGGTCGTCAATCAAGACTGACAGTTCCTTCGGCTCAACTTAGGGCAGGAGAACTCTTTTGATTTTGATTTCTTTTCCAGCCTAAAACAAGAACCCTTTTTAGGGTTCCGTAGCCAAATGGCAAAAACGGAACCCTTATAGATTCGTCATGTCTGTCTGTCTGTCCGTCCGTCCGTATGTCACAGCCACTTTTTGTCGAAAGTATAAGAGCTATCCTGTTGAAAATTGGTAGGTAGATGTATTATGTGAACCGCATAAGGATTTTTACACAAAGATAAAAACAAAACAAATTTTGAGGGTGCCCCCCATACTTAGAATTGAAACTCAATTTTTTTTTTCACCAAACCCATACGTGTGACATATCTATGGATAGGTCTTTAAAAATGATATTGAGGTTACTAATATCATTTTTTTCTAAACTGAACAGTTTGCACGAGAGACACTTCCAAAGTGGTAAAATGTGTGTCCGTCCCCCCTGTAACTTCTAAAATAAGAGAATGATAAAACTAAAAAAAATATATATAATGTAGACCTCAACAAAAACTTCCAACGAAAATTAGTTTGGATGAGATACAGTTAGCAGTTTTTGAGATATAGTACATTTTCAAAAACCGCAAATATAACTTTGCCATTCATACAAAAACTATGAAAAACAAAGTTATTTTTATTGTTTGTGTATATTACTTACTAATCTCAATATAATTATATCCCTAATCTATGCTTGCTTCTACGGAACCCTTCATGGGCGAGTCCAACTCGCACTTGGCCGGTTTTTTAATTTTTTTCTTGGCCCTATTAGACGGCGTGGCGCGTCGTGTTCCGCAAGGAGCTGTCAGCCAATTGACGGGTACCTCCCGTCAGTATGTTGATAAAGGGCCAAACGTCTGCCGGTGTCTCAAAAAAGAACCTATGGTCAATAACGGTCATTAGTCACATTTCATCGATGGACCATATAATACAATCATCATCATCATCTCAGCCATAGGACGTCCACTGCTGAACATAGGCCTCCCCTTTAGATCTCCACATATACCGGTTGGAAGCGACCTGCATCCAGCGTCTTCCGGCGACCTTTATAAGGTCGTCTGTCCATCTCGTTGGTAGACGTCCTACGCTGCGCTTGCTAGTCCGCGGTCTCCACCCTAGCACTTTTCGACCCCATCGGCCATCTACTCTGCGAGCAATAGTAGTAGTGTTTTTTCTCATTACTCAAACTGATTTTCATCCATGCACTTACCTCGCAGGCTCAGTTGAAAAATCAGCGTCGGGCACTAGTTGTCCGGCATTTGCTGAAGTGGGCCTATTTGGCGCAGCCATGAGTCACACAATATTCAATGTTTAGTTGTAAGTTTTACTTCAAATATTTTCTTTCTTTGTTTTTGTTGTTTGTACTTATGGTATTTGTCAATAAACGTTTTTTTTCTTTCTTTCTTTCAATATAACATTGACCTAAAGAAAGTATTTTCCATCAATACAACGGAATCCTCATGAAAGCTGAAAGCAAATATGTGAAAAAGGTTATTTGAGATTTTCTTTAACAATCGAATAATATACGGAGGCTCAGCAACGCGTGCTACATTTGTAATGTTATTCGTCCTTCGAAGTTAAGTTAATGTTAGGGTAGGTTCACTGTTTTGTATTCGGTATGGTTAGGAGGAGTTAGATAACTCATACGGTAAAGCATACAAGTAAATATGTAGCTTCAATAACTTCTACAAAGTAATTTGACTGACTTTTCAAGTTGTATGGTGTAATTGATTGGAAGGAATTATGGTACTGTTATGTAGTCAAGTTCTGTAAGTACTTGTCTAATGTGTGTTCTTGTTAAATTGTCTGTGATCATTTGTGGATGTAGTTTTTTGTAATCATCATCAGCCTATAAATGTTCCCACTGCTGGGACACAGGCCTCCTCTCTGTGAGAGGGAGTTTTTTGTAATATACAGTTACAAATATTCTTAAAATGTTTTTCCCTATTTACTCTGGACGCTTTTAACGTGCACGTTTTTCTATATCGTTTTCACTTGTATGAGAAACATGAATGACGTATACAACATTCTAGGGTTGAAACTACTAACTGTCACTAAGATAAATAGATACTGTCGTTAAATGACGACCAAAAGACATTTAGAAGGATGATAAAGCTAATTCTAGGTTGAGTACATATCAATCATACTGGAAGCCCGGGTGACCTAAGCCAGTTTATCCTGGGTACTTGAGAATACTCAGGTCTGGAACAATAGCTAACTGTAGTTTATGATCACGCTCTTTTGAATCTTAGCGTGTTGCAACATTGAGTGAAAAAAGAAGTTGCTTGGTTTGATGCAATCCACAAGTGGTGCGACGAAGGTGCGGTGAAGCAAATAAGAAATGTGGTGTTGCTTGAAGTTGTCGCGTAGAATCATCCGATTCCATTTTTTTAAAACATTACCTCACATTAAATTTCTCCTGTTTCGTAGGTGCATATAAACATTTAAACTCAACTACACAAACATCCAAACCCGGAAAAACCTACAGATCATATTGCGCCAACCGTGCTGTCAAACTGTTCATTACCGAAACCTTAACCGTCTGTAAAAAACAAAGACCATTTATATCTAGACTCCTAATCACAGGCGACCGATGTCTGTCAACACATTAGGCAAAAAAGTCTTAAGTTCGTATAAGGTTCGACCACTCCTGTGAGCCCCTCGTCGCACTGACCTTGAGTTAGCCAATCAGAAAGCAGTACCCCGTCCCCCTCGCTTACGTCGTACCTCAGCGACTTGGCAGAAAATTTTCGTTAGTCAGATCGTGCATGAGGCGTCTAGATATAAATGGTCGTTGGTAAAAAATGACGCTAGAAACTTATTAAGTAACCTTTTAAATTATAAGCAAAACATTTTTCGTTTACCGTATTCATCATTTGTTACGAATAATGTGTCCATCAAAATACGACAAATCTTTCCCAAACATCCACACCGGATACATCAATTTGTCACAAAATGAAAGAACGCGAAGCAAACTTAGGGACACACTTTACCAGGGTAACGACCTTTTTCAAATCTCTTTTAGGTGACACTCGGTTCATTTATTATTTTTTCTTTCTTATCCGTTTCGACTCGATCACATGTTACGTATAATTCAGCGTCGCTTTAAAACGTTATCGTTCTGTCTCGTGTGAAAAAACGACTATTTGTCAACTTGAAAGTTCGATGGAATTCTTAACGAGTTAATGGAAAGTTTTTTCTAGAAAATAATTGAGGAACAAAGAGGGGTGCTGTGATATTGGCAGTGATAACAAATATATTGTCTCGTTTCTGCATGAATAAACCCTAGTTTCTCATTTACCTAAAAAAATATTTAGAAGTGTACACCCACACCGCGCTAGTTAAGTTTAAGCATCATGTATAATTGGAGCAAGCGTATAATTTACGTTAAGTTAGCCCAACTTTTATACTGCATTGTACATAATAATATATCTCTATTTCTGTCTCGCTGCATCCGGAGAAATGTTCCCAAGACAATAAGAACAAAACCAACGGCACTCTTTTAGTAAAAGCAAGAGCAAATTCTACAAGAAATGGGAATAATTCCAGCGGCTGCAACTAAAGATAGAAAATAATAAGCTGTAACAAATAGGAAACGTCCGGGCACCGTGCAATATGGTACACTAGAGACCGACTACATACTGCAAGGTATGAATTCCTGGTACGTAATACCTTTATCTTTTCTTTAAACTGGAAGAATGCTTTGGTTCGATTTAAAAGCTAAGTAAAAATGGATTCCGTTTAAAGAGCTGAGTATATGATTGCTATAGAAACAGATAATATATGAACTTTCTCCTTTCTGATCTCTCTGATTATGTTAGTACTTTAATTTGAGTGCGGGGCAGTAGTCCAACTGTTCTGTCCTACTACATAGTTTCCGAAATAAACAGTACCCTTAGCACGAGTTTTCACTCTTTTACTTTACAGCGTCTTTCCAGTATTTACAGCGTTTTTTGTATGGAAAAATGGAACAGCGCCCCTGGTGTACGAAGAAGGAATTAATTTTTTCCTTGAAAATTGTCAATTTGAAGTTGTCAAAGTTCCAGTTTACTTTACGTCTCAAATACTGAAAACTCGTGCTCAGGGTACTGTTCGATGGCGCGTGCTACGCCGTAGCAACACCGTAGCAGATCGCGTAGCATTTTAGCTACACGTTGCTACGCTTATTTTATTCTGATTTTTTATTTTCTCGTTGGCAATAAGTGTTGTTATAACAAAACTTGATTACTCAGAATGTCATCATCTAAAAGTAATAATTCAAGTGAAAATATAAAATTATAATTCTATTAAAACATTTTTACATACAAACTATGAACTCCGATCTTAAGTCAAAGGATTCTGACAAAATTATAATAATCTCTCGAAAGAAGCCACGAGATTGAAAGTATGGATCAGACGGCATTAGCATTTATATTCAGATTCGAGGTAAAAGTTACTCATCATTGCTTAGTATTCTCTTTCGACTACATTCCGAAGAAACTCTCTATTTAAATCGTGGTACATATTTATGAATTATTTTCTACTTCGCGGCTTTAGAAGATTAAGGATATCAATGTTTGAACAAGCTTTCCTGGTTTGGCACTTATTTGTTTGAAAAGTCTCAATATTGAGCATTAATAAGCTGTTTTCTTTCCGTCTGCAGTGTTCAATGAATTGTTCGTCTCTGGTGCATTTCAGATTTTCTTGCTTTACAGATATTTCGTATTGAGAAACATTGCAACACGCTTCATAGAAACTAAGTCACACATTAGACATATTTAGTAGAAGAGGTTTATACGTTACTAGGGTATTGGTACAAGACGCAAATTTACAGAACTTAAAATTTTTGGTAGAATTCAACTCTTAGAGTTTATCAAAAAACACTTTAAACTCAATAATTATTAAGGGTTAGTTCCTTTCACAAATTACATAAAAAACGCATCGATCAGCTAATTACCCGGCCACAGCAGTATAATATAAGCCACTTTATTTTTCATTGCGACTCGTCTCACATCTGTAAGGGTCCGTCTCTTCCAATTTGGGCTACAATTAAACGTAAGCATTAATTACATTGGCCCCTACCCCCACCGTTTCTGCCTTATTTCCCTTTTGCTTATTCAGCGGGAGCTATCTCGTTTTGTAATGTTTAGATAATACTAGATGTGGCTTCTGCTTTGAAGGTCAAAGTTTAAGATGAACAAAATAAAAGTGTATTTTTTTTTTTGGTTTAGGTACATGACAGCTTATATTCAGCGGGAGCTATCTCGTTTTGTAATGTTTAGATAATACTAGATGTGGCTTCTGCTTTGAAGGTCAAAGTTTAAGATGAACAAAATAAAAGTGTATTTTTTTTTTATTTAGGTACAGTCAGGTTCATAAATCAATTAGCAATTTCTCAAAGCAATGGACTGACGCTAAACTTTGACTTACGACCTTTTGTTATAAGTTGTTTTAATACAATGCAAATTAACTCATGATATACTTCATAATTTCAACCATCATTCGACAAGTAATGCTGGCGCAGTGGTAAACGCGCTGAGATAATTCGTCGGTGGCGGAGGATCGATCCTCAGTTTTTTTTCCGATTACTTTATTTAATTTAATTTTTAATAATTCTTTATTCTTTTTGTAATGTTTAATATTTTTTTAGTACGAATTTGAAAAACAAATTGTTTTTTTTTTTTGTTATAATTACTAATATTAGTCATTAGTGTTGTGTGTCGTTCGTTATACCACAGATCAGAGATCATTTTAGTATAATAAAGTTTTGAAGGTAATCACAGAAAATCAAAACAAAAGTTAGTGACAAAAGTAAATTATTTCGATTTGTGAGGTAGGCATAACTATGTTAGTTCGTTTCGAGTCTTATAATAGAACGTTGTTGATTCCTGGTTATTTTGTGTGACGATTGTTTGCATCTACGTATTACACTGTTATAGTTTTGCAGAGAAATATTAAGAATGGGAATTATATAATTATTGAGGGCGAATATGATAGCCCTGCATAAAATATGTGGATGAAACTTAACACAAATATCAAACGAGACCGGACTAACTGTGAGTGTTAATATTTAAATTTTAATTATTTCTAATGCTATTAGTCTTTTATTAATAGTGTTCCCTTTTCAAAAGTGTTTGCTTAAAAGTAAAAAAAATGTGATTGATACTTAGTATAAATCAACAGCTGTATTATGCATAAAGAAAATAAAAGGTATTCCATGTTTTGTTCTAGTGATGAAATTCTGTTAGTCTGTGGAATATGAGATATAAGGAAAAGAATATTATAGCGCTTGTCGAGAACGAAGTGGAGTTAAGGACAAGCAGGGACTTCAAGTGGTTTAGACCAATGAGTAACTGATTCAACACGAAATTAATAACCGTTCACCGTGCACTCAACACTGAAGGCTTACATCATCGAGTATCAGCTAAGAAACGTTTATGATTTACAGATAAAAAAACGTTTAAGATTTTGACAAGGATATTTTATGATATGGTTTTGTTGTATTTATTGTAAATAGACTAGAAACGTTAACATAGTTTTATTGATACTTATAATTTATTTTAGGATTAAGATTCGAGGTAATTCAGCTTCAATCCTCTTTTCGTAATGAAAACGAACCTTAAGCTAAAAGTAACCTCGATATCTCGATAAATACAGGGTATTTTTTATGAAGTGCGTAGTTTATTTCCGTCATTTTATTTCAGAAATAGAGCACATTTCCGTAATATATAACTTTAATTTTGCTAAATCGCACTTGGTGAAGCGCAAGAAAGTCGACTACTCAAAACTCAACCATTTTTGGCACCGCGACCCTGGAACTCAAAGGGCGACTGGCCCTTTGCGTTCCAGGGCCGCGGTGTTAAAAACGTTTAAATTAACACCGCAAAAGGGCATCGAGACCCAAGAAAACAAAGGGCAATTGGTTTTTTGCGTTCTAGGGTCTTGCCTAACTTAACCTGTGCGAGTCAGGGTAACCCAAGTCCCCAGCTCACTTCGCTCGCTCTTACTGTCCTGGAACATAAAAAACAGTCTATTACGTTGCAGGGCCGTGGTGCCCTGTTACTGTTTCAAAATAATCAGCTTTAATAATGATCACTTAAGTATTTCTTTTGGTAAAGTAATTATACGATTTTATTAATTTTCGCAAAAGATAACATATAAATATGGCATCTTACACTAAAATATAATTATTTGAATTTAAAATTCTTAAAAGAAATAAATTTCTTCTTTTAATTTTTTTTTTATTTAATTCTAATAAAATATTTTTTCTTTTTATTTTATAACATGTCCGCACTATATAAATAAATACCCTGTATTTGCTAAAATATAATAAAACGTAAGGCTTAAAGTCACTTATTTTAATATTATGAGGATTTTTTTACTTTCATTTCGAATTGTTGAATTTTCTTATTAATAAGTTCATTTAAGTATTTCATGATTTTGTTAAAATAATAAAATGTATCTATGAATGTCGGCATCGGTAATTATTAGACATCTAAAAATATAATTATTGTAATAACATAATTATCACGCATTTTTTTTTATTCTAAACCCTTTATAAATTAACATCATTAGCAGGATCCTTACTTTAGTAAGAAATTGAAAACGAAATAATCAGGCGGATAATTATGTGTAATTGTGTTTTACAAACGTGGAAACCGGTTCTAACATTCCTTTGCATTCATTCGCAAAGATCTAACATTTGTGCTGTTTTCTGTTTCTATTAGGCTAAGTGGATTCATGATCAATAGTCTAAGTTCGAATCTTAATAACTATGCTTTGTTTCTTTGAAATCATTACAATATTTTAATAAATAACTTATATATAAGTTTTTTATTTTTGTTTTGTTATTTAAAATAAAAATTAAAAAAATATTTGTTTTTTTATTATAAATATTCCTAAAACTTATGTCTACCTCCCAAAAATTGTGAACAACAGCGACTTATAATATTTCTGTCCTATTACAATATTAAAACAATTGAGTAAAACTTACAAAAAGAATATCACTGCGTGAGGTTCGAACTCGCATCATAATGATCACAGTATTTTAAAGACTAAACGCTTAACCAGTAAGTCAACTGGACACATATTTTACTGTTGAAATTATGAATCCTATGCAATCAGTAGTTGATGATGCATGTGTCTCTCCAAAATAAAAGGTCATAAGTCAAACTAAACGTTAAGCTATTTCCTTGTAAGTGATCCAATCCAATTTTGATCCCTACTGTACATGACAGCTTATATTGTGGTTGACGCTATGAAAAATCAGTTTTATAAGAAAACTGACAAGCTTACTATGTAGGTATATCAGTGAGTTAATTACTATTTTAATTATCACATCGAACACTTTACTTAATATAGTGTATCAATTTACAGTCATTTGGATGATATAACGACACAGATACCTGCGGAGACTTATCGTCTTGTGACTAAAGATTCTAGAGCAAACAACCATGTCACATCCAGTCATAGAACTTCAAAGACAATGTTACGATTTTATTGTAGGCAATTTACGGTGCGATATACGCGTCCCTTTAACGCCTACCCTCGTATAATTTGGATTGTGGGACTAATAAGAAAGAAACAATGCTAATGAAATAATACCTATTAATGAAGTGTCTACGTATTATTTTAATTAAAATTTCAATGTATTACGGTCAGACAAGTTATTGTAATGAAGGTAGGTTTTGTACAAGGTTTAACATTAGTACCTTAGTTGTAAATCATGTGGGTACAAAAGTCTATTATCTTATTTAAGTTAAAAGTTAGCTTCAAACTAATTAATTTTCAAATGAATAATCGTGATAAAAGACGTGAAGAAGTGTTTTATGGTGCACATGGGACCGAAATAATTAGCTTGACTTTTGAGCAAGATACAATTATTAGAATTTTCGTAATTAATTCGTGCAAAAATTAATCAGATGAACACATTTTTCTGTCAAAATATGTAATATCAAGACGACAATAATTTATATTTACATTATTCTTGTAAATAATCAAGTGACCTTTGGGTAGTAACAAATTATGCGCAGTCGGTGATAAATCATGTCCCACGGGTACTAGAAGCTCTGCCTAATTGTATTATTATTTATGGGCCCTATAGCAATATTGTCGTGTTTGCACAGTTTTGTGCAAACACTTGGTTGGACGCTTGTTTATGAGATCGGGCGTGGATTAAAATTAAATAGATGAGCGTTAATTTCTTGGGAATAGGCTATTTGACAAAAAATAAACTTTAGCCCGTCAGAAAGATTATCAAAAAATATTCGCCTCGTATTTTTTCTTATTGTACGTTATTGTACTTTTAAAATTGACGGAGATACAACGCTTTCAAAATTGGCAATACCTTTCTACTGAATTCTGACGTCACCAGCCCCCACTCTCGAGTTTCGATGCGTTATATCTTAGTAAATGTTCATTGAATTTACAAAAGAAAAAACACGTGTCCGTTATATCTGAAAACTCTAAATGCCGGACTAATTAGATTTGTGTTATATTAATACTGTCAAATAGCCTATTATGATTTATTTCATGGCTTTGGATGATATATTCCATATTATGAGACGTAAATGATACATAGTGTTTTCTGCAGCCTAATGAAAACTATAGGTACTGATTTTTTCTACGATCATTCATTTGTTTGCAAACCTATTCACAAAAACAAAAAAAAGCCACAGTTACACTGAAATCAACATTCACAAGATTCTGAAAATACAGAAAACAATTCCATTACAATTATTAACATTCAATTTAATACTGAAATGGAGTATTTAAACGTAATTATTTTAGTTACACCAGGAAGCAGGGGGTCTCATCAGCCGTGATATTGATATTTAATTTAATAAGTCTGATACTTGAGGAAACTCTCAAGGTGATAGCGAAAATACTCATTGCTGTAACTATCTTGAGTAATATGAATTTCACTTTAAAATTAGTATTAATATTAAATGTTTTCCGATGTTTAAGACTTGAGTGAAAAAATTAGTGTTTAGTGTAAAATTAGTTAATTCATCATAACAAATAATGCCAACCATTTAGTCTGGATTTGTACCGACTGAATGGTAATAGGCTTCTCCTCTTTAACATGAGAATTAAACATAATTGCTAGAGTGTAAGTGGTTCATTAATTTTCGAAAACAAGAGAATGATCATTTTGCCAAAGTTTTACAACAAATAAATACAAACAGGTTAACAGTTAAAAGAAGAGATTAAAGTCAATTTTAGCCTGAAGTCAAATGAGACCTGAGGTTAAAATTGGCAATCTCGGCATGAAAATATCTTCCAATTAATTTTAAAATATTGTTGCTTCCTTTAGCTTTGCTCTAGTCTGGTCCTAGATCCAATTTCCAATTAGGTTTGCGTGCTCCTCGTCTTTGTGTCATTTTCAGAGAAAATTCTTTCCACGCTTTGCAAATGAAAGAAAATATTTCGGAACCGCTTTAATTTAACGCTACGTGCGCTCATATACAAAATTCCATAAATAAAACCGTTAAGAAACTACGGAACCCGTACACGGAAATGCATAAACGAGCAAAATAAGCGCAGAGCTTAGTATGCGCACAGTTATGCTCAGTTGCCCGTATTCGCCTGCGGTTAAGATAAGGGGAGGTTGTGATGCCCGTTTCCTTTCCTGAACGTGTCTTTGCACTATCTAGAAATTTTGAAGTTGCAACTGCATGAAGCGAATAATAATCCGGCCAGCATCATTATTTTGTCGTTTGGGAGTTCTTTTTTTTTCATTTGATGTTGAGTACTGTGATCTTTTTGTTGCAGCCGTAGTTTCAGTTATAAATTACGAGTAAGGCAATTCCTATTAGCTTCGTGGTTCTTTGTTAAAAATAGGTCAGCCTATCTGCGCACGTGTTTTGCTAAAAGGCAACTTAATGGTTCAGTCTTTTTGAAAGAAGAATAATTTATCATTCATTTTTCACAGAAGACAAGGCGAATCGAATGCTGTCACGACGAACTTAGATAAAAAAAACAGATATCTAAGTCAGGCTCTATTCTGTCAATTACGGCATTCAACCACAAACTTTACAAAGCCTTTTAGTTTAGGTTTCCAGTATTTCCTCTTCAGGTGTTACCTGGAATACATTAACTTATCTGTTATAACATGAAATAGAAATTATTCGAAACTAGTTTCCCTATAAGCCAGTGTATGTTAGATAAGACCACTTCGATATTAGTTTGAAGTCTCACTAACATTTTACGACATTTGGTAGCACAATTTACAAAGAAAATCAAATACTTGAAATTGTAAAGGTTTCAAGTAAGGTAAGTAAAGCTTCCCGAGTGACCCTCAAGTAGTACAAAGTCTGGGATTTTCTTTCATCGATTCCAAATTGATGCTGATTTCAAGTGTATGTTGTTGAACTTCGAAGAAATCTTTTGTTTGATTATTTTTTTCCGGCGATATCAGATCTTGACCGACATAATTTCAATCTTTCAATGACTTTTCCGGTTGATCTAATATAAAATCTTTTCGATCCAGTGCTACGTTATATCAATTGTGAATAGGAAGACGTTGTTGATGTTTCATCATCATCATATTATCAGCAGTAGGACGTCCATAATATAGATTAATAATAGGACTAGTTAGTAGCGGCTTGCATCCTGTGGTCTATTATCTACATAATTTATACAAAATGAATTCCAGCAATACGGGGCTTTATAAAATACAAATAAAATACTTCTTTTAAACCCACCCTAGTCTATTAGGCAAACACCATTCGGAAATTCAAATTACCTACCGAAGAAAACAGATACAAAAGTTTCTCAAATAAGATACCCAATTTAGAGAGACCCCACTTAAAACTGTAAGGCTCGATAAAAAGGTCTGATTTCATTTAAACGGAATTTATTTTTATTAAAACTCGATATTAGGTCGTATACTCCTGTTGTCCGGAGAAAGGCACTTGGAACGTAATCTTGTGGATTGGTGAAATTCAATTTTCCCGTTGCACTAGCAAAACAATAAGCTGTACACAAAGTTTCGATACGGACCAATATCGATATTCGATAAAAAAAGTTGTATCAGTTGTGCGGGATTGTTGATTGAAAAAGTTTGTTAAAATGCAATAGCCACCGCATACCTAATGCAGTTGGTTCTTTGTGTTAACTAACCTAAATTCATGGATGGATCCAGAAACCAGCTAGTTTTTGAACCCGTTTTAACCTGTGTAGATCCGCAGTCTTTCATGAAAAGGGCAACGGATGTGCCAGACTCTAAAAACTAAAACTATAGGGTGTTTCGGTATTTTACTCTGATACTAACAATATTTTTTTTTGTATTGTTGACTTCAATTTAGTTCTTCAAGGTTTTAATTCATCAAAGAGAAACCCAACCGAAACAGTCAGAAACTTGAATGAATGAGTAATCCAATGAAAACGTAGGGGAGAGACTCAAATTCAATACCAATAACATAGTTACAAGATGTCCTACGAAGGAGGATGCGTCACTGGGTTGTGGCGGCCATGACACACTTACTTTGTAAGAAAGGACGTGAGATATCACCAAGTTCTCTTCAATCCATAGAATTTAGTTTGAAAATTCGACGAAGTTTGACTGTTAGAAATTGAGCTGAAATGATCAATCATTCAAATATCATGTAGTTGTAGAAATATTGTTGAAGATTGCTCTTTCGTTGTTTCAATGAAATGCTTATTATTGATCCTATTATGAATCCTTAAACAAGTATCTATGGTGAATAATGGCCCCTATACAGGGTGAATTTATCAACTGAGTGTGGATGGCTATATCCAAAAATATGGGGAATATCGAAAAACTACTCGTACCTACATTGAAAAGCTATCTTTCCCTTTGTCTAATCCAATCATGTCCCATTCCCACCACAGAAACCCCAATTCATTTAAAGCAAAACAAGATCGAACCCTCAACATTCTTATTGATCGACAACACATCAGTCAATCACAACCATATAATCGGAGCAAGTAAGTCCGCTGGTTATCCGTATCCGCATTATCCGCACTGGCGGGAATAGTGCGGATATTGCCCCTCAAATTATCCGTTGACCGCTTGTAATCCGTTCGACGCCACACGCCACGCACCAATGATTATTGGAACGATGAGCTATTATTACTAATATAGTAGAAATGCGTTAGCATTGTGTCCAGTTTAATTGAGTTCGTAATTGAGTTAAAATGTACTTATCAGAGGCAATAGGCCTATTTATCACGATTCCTATCGGGTTGCCTTTCTGAATGTGGCAATTTATGTTGCCTATCTATGATTCAGACCTCATGATGACTTTAATTTACGATTCACACTTTTTCGTTGTCTTTAGTGAGATGAATTGGGAGCAGTGATCTAGTGGTAGCGGAATTGTGGGTTAGAACCCAGTCAATGAACTTTTTTCATGATCTCAAAAATGGCAAAGGAAAACATTACGAAATGGGAATCTCCTAGAATCAAGCATTTTGACGGCAGTGTTAGAACTTATGATCTACAAGTAGTTGTACCGGGTCTGGGTGTTGGGTAAGTAAAATGCAACTTAAAAATCACCAACCTGCACTGGACCCGTGAGCCCTATTATAGTATACTCCGTCTTATATTAGAGGAGATCTGTACCCCAACAGTGGGAACAATAAAGGTCTAAATTACATAATCTTGAGCTTATTAGTGTGGGTGAAAATAGACTTTCTTTGACTAGAGTAGTAACACAGATATAATTTCTGAGACATACTCGTAGCTTGTTTAACTAAATGCCTCGTGGGGCTTTTGCCAGAACTTCGCAACTTCGCTTACAGTGTTAATGATAACTGTTTGTTATCAGTAACTTTTTATAACCTTTTATATTCAACGGAACGAATTTAGGTTTAGTTGAATCATATAGCTCAATATAGAAGCATTCTTTATCCCGTTTCATGTCCTGATGTCTCTATGGTCAAGACCTCTCCTATCTCGCGCCAGGATGTGGATTGATGGAAACTTGTCAAGTCTCGTTTTGGGTGGAGTGGAACGGACTGACAGACTATGCTGACGAAAAGGCACTCTGTTCGTTCAGTTGCCCTTTGCGGTCAAGACCCGTAGTAACTCCTTAAGGCATTTCTGTAAGAGCTGGAATACGTCAATCTTTGAACAAGCGTGCTTAATGCACAAGCACGCTTGTTCAAAAATTGGCTCTAGGTGACAAGACATCTATATTTAATAACAACGGACTATTTCATCCTCTTCTTCTTATAGCGTCGATGACGATCTAAATCGAGTTGGTCCTAAACTGGGCCACGGCAGCTCCTGTGACAAACAATTGTTAGGACATGCAGGACATGATAGTATCCTAATATCATGTTCTACATTCCTCATCATTTATTAGTAAATAGTATGTTAATAGCACCACAATCATTTAGATGATGTACATTGTAGGTACACCCTAAAGTACATTATCCAATGAATCTCCAACTGAACAGATTTTCTTTGACTTATGACCTACATTTTGTCAAAATTGAGACCTTTTTCACTTGTCAATATACCTTGGACACCTAGGTAACTGCCTGAACCAATCCAATATTCATAACACCGTCTAGCACCATAAACAATAACATAAACTACTAACCACGCTGTCCCTCGAGCCGTATCATTAAGCCGCATCTAATCACTAGCTCATGACGCGTGACTCCGACTGATAAATGGATTATGTAACTGAACGTACTCACCTTTGTCATTACGTGATCGGCTTCTCGCTTTATCTGTAGTACCTATTATGCTTCTAGTCTTAGCTTAGATGATTCTTGGAGTTAGGGTCGAATTGTCTTTTTTTTTTCATGGCCTATTTTGTGGTCAAAGGCCTCCCATTTCTCCTTCCAAACCTCTCTATTTTGGGTAACATCTGGCCATATATGCCCCGCGAACATGATCAGATCGTCGATCGAATTGGATTACTTCATCCAATCGATGGCAGGTTCAAAGTCGTGCAAGAAAAGAGTCCTGGGAATGCTAGAGAGAAACCTTTGCCCCGCAAGGGGAGAACAAAGGAGAAAAAAACATGCAAATTGATATAAAAAGGCTGGACTGTCGTTATGAGTGTTTTTTTTTCTAAGTTGATATTTTTCGGGACAATCATTTTACATGTTTTTCATTAAATATACCTATTATCATATTACAATCGCTCTTTACGGATGCATAAAATGGGGTTAGCATGCCTATTTTGCTCTTTGTCGCAGTAAAATCTTCGCGGATTAAAATTATGTGACTTTTACGAGTTTCTTATTTCACCTTAGCGGATGATGCTATGAAAATTTTATTCTAGCCTATATCATCAAGAAATTCGGTACTAAGGTTCTTTTTAATACTTTTTCTTTGGCTTATCTAACAATAAGTTAGGATTTAAGAAAATATTGTGTATATAAACTAAGTCGGTTGTGTGGTATAATACGGAGAGTCAAATTCTCAGCGTTTTCGTTTGTACTTTTTTTTTTATAACTTTGCCACTACGATTTTCTTCTGTATCGGGGATCCGATTACAAACATTAAAACTCACTAGCACAAGCATCCAGATACGGAATAACTACTTGAAGGTCATGCAAATATTTATTCCACGCGGGAACCGACCCCGCGGCACGCAGCGCATCAGCAGTAAATTCTTTAACCTTTGAGCGAACCGTGACCGAACTTGACGGAAGTTTGTTTCACTTTTACTATAATATCATCTTTATTTTCTTTAACTGAATTTTCTTATTGCTGGTAAAATATTCCAACGCCATATCTCCCTGTGTTGTCTATTTAGCTGCGCCAACTTGTGTCGAACTCAAAGTAGGATCAGTTGGTAAACTTAGATGGTTCAATACTCGAAGTTAGTCAACCTCATAACATGACGTCATGCACTGTACAACCTAGATTTATCTAGGTCATAAGTAGGATGTGATGAGGGTCGGTTGTTTTTGGAAACATTAACGAACGACCTTTGAATATTAGAATTATTAATGTACAAACAATAGGTACAAAGGTTTGTTTTGTAAGTAGTAGGTAGGAAGTCCCATCCACACGTGTTAAGTTTAAGTCGAGAATTTGAGGTGGGCTCAAATCCAGCTTCGGAATTGCTAACATCTGTACGTAAAGGTGCTGAAAGTCTTGAGCATCCACTTGCAACAGAGCATCGACTGAACAACGAACAGCATAACAACGCCACGCAACGCAACATTTTTTTTTTATAAAACTCTCTAGTCAATAATCATCAAGTTTTTTTTCTTCATAAATATGTCAGACTTGACAGTCGACAAAACGCTCTTTAGAATGCTCGCTAAAACGCTCTTGTTTTTTTTCTGTATTATAACATTCGCAAGAATGCTCATTACTATGCTCAAGTTTAGCAGCACTTTAAAAGTAAAATCAAACATGCAGGTAATCTTAAAAACACATTGGCTGACCTAAGAAAGGGACCCAGAATCTCAAACTCAGCAGTGGTCATATTAACCACTACACAAATGAAACAGTCGACATAACAACGGGCAGTTAAAAAAGAAGCTATATTTTTGTAACAGCGCCTGACCTACTAATTAACTCCTCTACATTTCAGAGATTAACCTTTTTAATCCTAGTAAAAACTTCTCAAGCGCTAGAATAACACAGAGAACCTGCACTTTAACTGCACTGTTTCTTTAAGCTACACATTATTCAGTTGGCTTATTTGCCACACGTCCTCACCTCTCGGCTAATTGCTGGGGCACGTTAACTGGATTTAAGTTACAATCTGGTTACCGAACGTTTAACGAATTCAGACGGAGTTAATTAGGGAGTGCACGTGAACAGGAGCTTTACGAAATCCATTGTTGCGAATTAAATGAACAGTTTTAAGTATCCTAAGTGAAGGTTTGGATGGCTCAAGTTTTGAAGATAGTTTGCTAGGAGTTGGAGAGGGTGCATGTTACTTGCATAGTAAAGAGAGGGATGGAGAGTGATTAGTGACTTGGTTTCAAAATAATGTTCTGACTTCAAGTTAGAGGTTTCATTTAACCAGATCGTAACAGTTGAAGTGTGTGTGTGTGTGTGTGGATGTTATGGTATGAGTAGTAATCCTAAACTTTCTAAACAGAAGGAAATGTGTAATAAATATCCAACATTGATTTAAGGCCAAAAACATCCTTTTAAGATATATACATATATATCCGACGATCAAACCGAATCATTTCAAGCAATCGAAACGAGAAAAATAGGATGAGGTGCAATTCTTGATTACTCGTATTTTTAGCAATTCCACCTGCGTTTGCCAAAAATCCACCAACGTCCGTTCTCGACAAATCCTTTTCACTAAGACAAATATAGGAAAAATCCAAAAAAGCATTTAGCTCGAACGTAAACTGACGGTCGGCTGGACGTTTGCCAAGTAGCAGTTTCTGTTCGATTCTTGACTCTCGACGTTCATAAAACGTCGAACGAATGCACCATCGCACTCTCCGTTGGTTACAATAAAAACACCCACTAAACTGCCATAAAGACAATCTTTGTCAGAAACAAAGTGTAGATATTCTTTTTGAACAACGTGGTCGGCAAAGTCATGGAAGTTTTCATAAAAATGCAAATTCAACCGCAATGTATTGCTATGCCGCGCCGCCTGTCTGCGTCTGCACTCAGTACTCCTTCATTAAATGTAAATTCTTTATCACGCTCTTTTGACTCGTTCACTGTTAGTTATTAAGGCATACAACAGTGCCATCAAGCCAACATCCGACATGGTTTTTCATTACAATTTGAACTTTATTTTCCCGTGGCTAAATTTCAATTTTTCTTGTCAGCTCGCCGGATTATTACGCACGCAAAAATGTACTTACTATTCATTTTATTTGTCACATCCGCAGCATTTTAATTATTACAATACTTGTGTTGTGCCTTCATTTTAAACTTTATATTAAAAATATCGCATCCAATTTGTGTAACAATATGGCCAAAGATTCTTTTGGCAAAAAATGTTGTTTTTATATATTTAACTTGCTAACGAATCTTGTTACTTATGAAATCTCTTAACCTAAATACATTGTTGCTTCCCCTTTAGGAGTTCATAGTTAGGGGAACAGTGTATAAGACGGGGACACTAGGTATGATGGGAAATCACACACATAAGGCAAACTTAACACAAAACTAACGTAGCACAAGCGCCAACAGGACGCCATTTACATCTGGCCGCTTGCAAATGACGTCCTGATGGCGCTTGCTCTACATTAGTGTTGTGTTAAGTATGCGTAAAGAATGTATGTCCCCATTATACCTCGCGGTTATTTTAACGTCCCCGTCTTATACACTGTTCCCCTATTTCTTTTGACAAAAGACGGTATCAATAAATCGAAGTACTCAAGCAATATCCCATTTCGGACGTCATAAAACTTCACATTTCTAGCGCATCTGCATCAAAATTCCATTCGGCTGCCACCGTCATATTTTATCCCTTTTTATCACAACCGCTTGCATAAGTACGACTAGTATTCTTTTTCAATGACAAAGATTCGCTTTCTGAATAGCAAAAGCGGTGAATCTCACTTTTTCAAGAGGCAAGGGTCGTTTCGTTTATCGATCTCGTATCGCGAACGCGGTAGGAATCCCAATCGAGTTTTCGATGAAATTTCTGAGACGTAGATCTTTTTTTCTTGTGTATGTATCGTTGCAGCACTTAGAATGTAAACGTTTTGATCAGACAGGTTTATCTGTTGTTTGACTATTTATGAAAGAGTTTATTGTTTTGGTTGCGAATATTGATGTGAGATACAATGGGCGTTTCATTCATGAATAACTCTTTCGAGATCAATGTTGCGTGGTAGTAGTTTCACGGAGCATTTGATTTGCGTTATTTTCTGTGGGATTCTTCGAAGTTTCAGAGACAAGAAATGTCACCATAAATAATATACGAGTATAACTGAAAACCAGAAATTATTATGTAGGACAAAAAAGTTTAAATTTCTACGCCTAGCCCTGGTGGTCCATTTACCCATAATTTGCTATTCAAGAAAAACACTGGAAAAAATGACCGTCGTGTCTCAGAGAATGCTAAATGGCTTAGAGCCCGTAACGAACTTAATCAGAAGAAAAGGAAAGAGCAAAAAGGAAGTATCTATTTTTCAAAAGCAAAACCTAAGGAAGGGAGGCACGGTGACGGTTTTTTTTTTTGCTGAGTAAACGTAACTATGTAAATTTTTGTTAAAAGCAGATTGCTAATTAAGTTTGTGTCTAAAAATTGTGATGCTTCTTCCAAGGTTCACTCAATGGGTGATTTACGAGTCTCAAAATAATTGAAAAATTGACATTTTTTTAAAAAGCTGGGCCGTAACCTCACGTTATATCGTTAAATTACTTTCATCTAATGTCTGACTAATATCTAATATGATATGAGTTTTGTTAGGTTGTGTAATTCACGCGCGGAACGCCTTGGGCTGATTTATGCCCACGTGTACTAACTCATGCTTGGTTCCATATTTAAAAATTATATTGAATGGTCTATATTAGATACTGTTAAAGATCACTAGATAACTACTCGTACCACCACTATTTAAAAAATATATTTTATTATACATACCTATTAATTTATCTACTATTTTCTTATTCAATTTCAGACGACACGGTTAGCGCTTAGCGCAGTGGCTGAGCGATTGGACTGCTGCGCTGCGGGTCGCGGGTTCGATTCCCGCACGGAGCAAATTTTTGTATGATCAAGTAGTTGTTTCGGGTCTGGGCGTTTGTGTATGTGAGTTTCTATGTTTGTAAACGCACCCACGACACAGGAGAAATTCCTAATGTGCTGCATCATTTAAAAAAAAAATCTGACCTCCAGAGTATTGCCAAAAATTTTCATCCATTTCACAATATTTGTGATTTTACAAACATTTTGCAACTGAGGACGCAATAACTATCTTCACATTATGCAACCTACTATTCCTAGGTACTAAATTATTCCGTGACATTTATTCTATGCGTTGTGTGTGCAGCAACATTTTTAGAGCGTCCACACACGTATGCTAGCAAATAAAGCTGCATTGAAACGTTTAAACTGTAACTTGAAATGCGGAACCATGTGTACTTTCGTTTAGTAGTCTCGAGTTTGAGAAATATATAACAAGTTGCTTTTACAAGATTGTTTTAAGCTGAACTAGCTTTCTGTGGAGGAAAACGTAAGACTATTGTATTGATTAAAAACTAATTATATCTATTTATCTGCAGAATTCCATCTAATCAATAATCTTGAAGAGTAGAACGCGTATATAAATAGAGAATAGGTACCTAATAAATATATCCACATTTTATTATTGTAACACACAGCTTCTGAGCAATTCCTTATAGAAAACTCCAAAAACATCACATGACCTGGCCCTTTAGCCAAACAGCAGACGACAGCACTGCAGACAACAATCGTTATCGCTCAGCAGTCACTAATACATTTTCAACTTTATACCCTAGGGCATAAAGTTGAAAATCAATAAAAGACTGCTGAGCGATAACGAACGAAACAAACGAAAACAATCTGTAAACTTCAATAGATTTTCTACTTTAAACGCTGGGGTATAAAGTTGAAAATGTATTAGTGACTGCTGAGCGATAACGATTGTCGTCTGTTGTCGAATGCTGTTTGGCTATAGGTCCTGGGAATCGAACTCTGAAATAATTCGAACATGATAATGTAGATGGCGCTGGGTTCGTATGTCCTAGTGTCAGGTTAATGTTTATCTATACTTAATATTAAAAAGAGGAAAACTTTGTTTGTTTGTAATGAATAGGCTCAAAAACTACTGGTCTGATTTCAAAAATTCTTTCACCAGTTGAAAGCTGCTTTGGTCCTGAGTGACATAGGCAATAAGGGGGGGGGGGAGTTACAAAATAGACATAAAAGATTATTCCTCAAAGCAAGTGCGTAAACTACAACCAGAATTATGCAACTCCAAGAGGATAAAAATTGATTTAATTGAGTGGTGATACATTTGATTTCACTGTATTAAATCCACAATTATCTACTGAGGTTTAAATTTTTGAGATTAAGTATGTTTTACATGTTCTGTCCTCTACTAATAATACAATACTGCTTTTGACTTTCTGTTTTGATAAAATATCATAATGCTTTATGTCAGTAATTTTACCCCTTTTTTTCTATTTATATAAGAGAAATTTCACAAGAAATTTAAACTCGTTCCCGGTGATAATTTTCTTCCACCAGACGAACGGAGGAACGGAGGAACCAGGGAGCGGGAGAGGGAGAGGGAGAGGGAGAGGGAGAGGGGAGGGGAGGGAGAGGGAGAGAAAGAGGGAGAGGGACAGGGACAGGGACAGGTACAGGGACAGGGAGGAGAACTTTTCTTGACGTTTCACTTGATTGACGTGGCTGTCCATAGACTAATAATTAGTACAGTAATAAATATAATAAATAAATAATTATATTTGCATAAGTTAATAAAAAAATGCTATGCAATAGCTTTACCGCGGCAGTCCTCGAGTGCCACACTTTTTTTTTTTCTTTCTCTTTCTATTCTACGAACCTATTTAAGGACAGTTTTAAGTTCGTTTTTGTACGACATAGTGTAATCTAGTTATTTTTAATGATCGAAGATACCACAGCAAATTGTGTCAAAAATATAAGTTGTTAAACCAACATTTTCACTAAATACTACTATCATCCCCACCAACGTGTCCCCACGTTGCCGTCGTGGTGGGGCTTGTGTGTCTCGATGATCTCTGGGCCCCTGCCGGTAGAGGCACTCGTGCACTCATGCCGGACAGGCTCAGAGGGAGAGACCAGACCAAGAGGGACACACCGGGGAAAGGCGCGCCGCCTGGAGGATCGAGCAGTCAGCTCGAGCTTCTAGACGGCGCGGGGCCCGGTCTCAGAGATTGGGTCTAGGGGGGGAAGGGTTCACTTCCGGTACGCGTCTAATCTTTAGACGTAACCGTGAAGTGAACCAGGGGAGGGGAAATGGGGGATTAGGTTAAGAGGAACTCACCTCTCTAAAAAAGTAAAAATATGGAAAAAAAGGTTTTTGGAAAAGCTACCCAGGCGGGTCCCAGCTGCTCCGCAGCTGGGGAATCCCGCACCGGACACGTCCGGTCTGCCCCACCGTACTCTGGGGGGGGCAACAACAACCAATTTTACCCAACGTTTGGGCCGGCAGTCGCCGCATTGAGCCAGGGAGGCTCACGTGCCCGTGGTGTGGAGTCGCTGGATCAGTCCAGCACGTCCGCGCCACCGGCACCGACAACAGAGCGGGCACAGAGTGCCGCTCCGCGGAGGGAGGGGGCGCTGGTGCTCGAGTCGGAGTCCGACTCGGCATCAGACGCCGTGAGCTTCCAGAGCGTGGGCTCTGGAGGCGTGGTGGGGAGGAATGAGGGGGGCGCAGATAGGAGGAATGAGTTCCTCAAGCGCCCCCATTCGGTGGACGACATTTCGTCGTCGGAGGAAGGGCTTGCCTCGGCCCGTAAGATCCCCACGAGCGTGCGGGGTAAAGGCCGAGGCAAGACTTCGGGGAGGGGGATCTCCTCTGGAGAGCCCAACACTGGTCTGGCCTCAAACGAGGCTAGACTAGCAGGGGCCGTGGCAGCCGCCATCCGCATCGTGATCCAGAAGCGGACAAAGAGTAGTAAGGAGGGTGCGATCGGCGACGCCACGGCCTCCATCATGGCGGCCGCGCGCGTTTACAGCGGGGCTCCGGCTGCAAGGGACGATATGTCCGAACTGCGGTCGGAGGTCACCCGCCTGACTGCCGCCATGGAGGCTCTCCAGAGGGAGAACGCGGCCCTCAAGGTGGACCTGGCTGAACTACGGGGAGGCGAGCAGCGGGACGCGCTGCCGCGGGGCCGAAAGGAGAAAGGCCAGCCCACACCAGCGGAGAATTCTGTTCTCGACCTGGTGCGACAGGAGCTGGCCGCCTTTCAGCAGCGGTTCTCCGTTTTGGAGAGCCGCGTGCTGCGACCCCCGCTGGCGGCGTCTTCGTACGCGGCTGTGGCTGCATCGAAGCCGCCCTCAACCAAGCCGTCTCCGGCAAAAGCGGCCGCGGCGAAGACGGCCCCGGCGAAGACGGCCCCTAAGACGGCCCCTTCTAAGACGGCCCCGGCAAAGCCTAGCCAGGCGAAACCGGGTCCGCCCAAGCCGACTCCGACCCCGACACCTGCGGGGCCGGCACGGTCGGCCGCAAAAAAGAAGGGCGCCCAGGCCGATAGCCAACCACCCCAGCAGCCTCCTCCTAAAACTCCTCCGGCCAGCGCCGACTGGCAAGTGGCCGGAGAGAAGAGGAAGGCTGCCAGTGCGGCCAGGTCCAAACGGCGGAGGGAGAGGCGGCGGCGGCGTAAGGAGCGCGGCGTCGCGGCGCGATTGCGCGCCCCTAAGACCGCGGCAGTAGTGATCACACTACAGCCGGACGCGGTCAAGAGGGGCGTGTCGTACCGCGACGTGCTCGCGAAGGCAAAGGAGGCGGTGGACCTCACGGAGCTCGGCATCGCCGGGGGCCTCCGTTTACGGGTCACTGCAACGGGGGCTCGGATGTTGGAGCTCCCCGGTGCGGACAGTGGCCCCATCGCTGACGCTCTGGCCGAACGGCTCAGAGCGTCCTTAAATGCGGAGGAGGCCCGAGTATCCAGGCCCACCATGCGCGCAGACGTGCGCATATTGGGTCTGGATGACTCCGTGACGGTCGAGGACGTGGTGGCCGCCGTTGCCAGGACTGGGGGGTGCCCTCCCGATCAGGTGAGGGCGGGCGTCCTGCGTCCTGATTTCGCGGGGCTACAGACCATTACGGTAAGCTGCCCCGTGTCGGCGGCCAAAATACTGGAGGGGGGCCGAAGGCTCTTGGTTGGTTGGGTATCGGCGCAGGTAAAAGTCCTGGAGCCCAGACCCCTGAGGTGTTACCGCTGCCAAGTGGGTAACCACGCGGCATGCGTTTGCACCTCGGAGGTGGACCGCAGCGATAGGTGTTTCCGCTGCGGTCAGCCCGGTCACAAGGCCGGCTCGTGCTCTGCCCCGCCTCACTGCTTCGCATGTGAGGCGGTTGGCAAGCCGGCCGATCACCGGGCTGGGGGCAAGTCCTGCGCCCCACCCACCAAAGCCAGGCGCAGAGGTAGGCCCTCTGCCGCCGCCGTCACCGCCACCGCCGCCGCCGCCGCCGCTCCCGCTGCCGCCGCCGCCGCCGTGGCTCAACCCTCGGAGAGGGTCCTGGAGGAGGCTGCAATGGATTCAGATTAATGTCTCCATTGCGCTTCCTCCAGGCGAACATCAACCACTGCGCCGCTGCTCAGGATCTCTTGCTCCAGAGCATGGCGCAGTGGTTGATCAACGTCGCCGTGGTCGCCGAGCCGTATTTTGTCCTGCCCAGGAATGACTGGGTAGCGGACCTGGACGGCTCGGTGACCCTAATTTCGTCGGCCGCCGCCGGTACCCCGCCCCTCGATCGCGTAAAGAGAGGGCGCGGGATCGTCGCAGCACGGTTCGGGGAGATCGCCGTTGTAGGCGTTTACTTCTCCCCGAATCGATCTCTCGCCGAGTTCCAAGACTCCCTAACGGAGCTGGGAGATGTCGTCGTCGCCCTCGGTTCCCTCCCCGCGCTCGTCCTGGGGGACTTCAACGCCAAAAGTCCGGCTTGGGGTTCCCGGTCCACGGACTATACGCGGGGTAGGATGCTCGAGCACTGGGCCCGTGCGCAGGGCCTGGTGATCGAGAACCGGGGTTCTGTCCCCACGTGCGTGCGGTGGACGGGCGAGTCAGTGGTAGACGTCACGTTTGCCAGTGCCGCCCTGTCACCGCGCGTCACCGGCTGGCGCGTTGTGGAGGAGGTGGAGACCTATTCCGACCACCGGTATATCCGGTTCGACGTCTCCGCCCAGACCTCAGACGCGCCAGTTCCAAGTGGACGGAACCCAAGTGGTCCGCGATGGGCGCTGAAGCAGCTGGACCGGGAGCTATTCCTGGAAGCCTCGATCGTGCAGGCCTGGGTGTCACCACCGGACAGGCCTGCCGACATCAACGACGAGGCGGAGTGGTTCCGGGAGGCCATGTCCGAGATCTGTGACGTGGCCATGCCCCGGGTCCGGCAAGGAAGCGCCCGGCGTCAGTTGTACTGGTGGTCGCGCGAGCTAGCAGCGCTGCGCGAGGCGTGCGTTGTCGCGCGACGCCGGTACACCAGATTCCGCAGGCGCCGCACCCGACCTCCGGATGCGGCGACTGTAGAGGCGGAGCTGCACGAGAGCTACAGGGCAGCGAAGACCGCCCTCCGCGACGAGATCTGGCGGGCCAAGGAATTGGCCCGCGAGGAGATGCTGGGGACTCTGGACGGGGACCCATGGGGCCGCCCCTACAAGTGGGTGCGAGAAAAGCTCCGCCCCTGGGCTCCCCCGTTGACGCAGAGTCTCCAGCCTCAGTTCGTGGAGGACGTGGTGAGCGCCCTGTTCCCATCGCGAGGGGAGCATACTCCCCCGCCCATGGCTCCGTCTCCGACGGAATCTGAGGACGAAGCTGACGCAAACGCGGACCACAGCGACGACGACGTCTACGACGCTCCAGAGGTGACCGAGGTAGACATGAGAGTGGCGGTACAACGGCTCAAGGCCAAAAATACCGCCCCAGGACCCGACGGCCTGCCAGGGAAAGCCTGGGTCCTGGCCTCGAGGACTCTCGGGCCTCGACTTGGGGGGCTCTTTAGCGCATGCTTGGAGAGGGGCCGGTTCCCGCTTCTTTGGAAGACGGGAAAACTGGTCCTCATCCAGAAGCACGGGCGCCCTGCGGACTCTCCGTCCGCATTCCGGCCCATCGTGCTGCTCGACGAGGTGGGCAAGCTCTTTGAAAGAGTAATTGCAGACCGCCTCGTCGGGCACCTGAATCGGATGGGCCCGAACCTTGCGGAGAGCCAGTTTGGCTTCCGCAGGGGGCGCTCGACGGTGGACGCCATCATGCGCGTGAGAGCCCTCACGACGGGGGATGCAGTAGCCCGGGGCAGGGTCGTCTTGGCGGTGTCTTTGGACATCACCAACGCCTTTAACACCCTGCCCTGGAGTTGCATCAGGGAGGCACTCCGGTATCACCGGGTGCCGACCTACCTCCGTCGCATAGTCGAGGACTACCTGACGGACAGAGCCGTCATCTACCCCGGTCACCGGGGAGAGTGGAACCGGCGAGAGATATCGTGCGGTGTTCCACAGGGTTCGGTCTTGGGGCCGCCCCTGTGGAACATCGGATACGATTGGGTGCTGCGCGGCGACCTCCCTGACGGCGTCAGCGTAATATGTTACGCTGACGACACGCTCGTCCTGGCGGAGGGAGAGTCGCACCAGGCGGCGGCCGACCTGGCGACGCAAGCGGTTGCGACAGTCGTCGATAGGATCCGGCAGCTGGGGCTCGAAGTGGCGCTGCACAAAACGGAGGCCATGTGTTTTCATGGCCGCGTTAACGCGCCACGGTCCGAGTCCCACATAACGGTGGAGGGGGTTCGCATCGGCGTCGGGAGGACGATGAAGTACCTGGGACTCGTCCTCGACAGCCGGTGGAACTTCAGGGAGCATTTCCTGAGTTTGGCCCCAAAGCTGAACCGGGCAGCAGCCGCCCTCAGGCGACTCCTGCCTAATCTCAGCGGGCCAAACGCCTCCTGCCGTAGGCTGTACGCCGGTGTCGTGCGGTCCATGGCCCTCTACGGGGCCCCCGTGTGGGCCCTGAGCATCCGGACGCGACCACTAAAGTTGGTCGCATGCCAGAGGGTCATGGCTATCCGAATGATCCGGGGATACCGCACGATCGCCGGCGAATCGGCCAATCTGCTTGCCGGATTACTGCCTTGGGATCTGGAGGCGACTGCCCTCCAGCGCGTCTATGAGTGGCGCGTGGAGGCGCAGCGCCGGGGAGAATTCCCGCTGCCCCGACAAGTCGAGGCGCGGCGGGAAGAGGTCCGGCGCGATCTCAGGGCAGTATGGAGGGGACGATTGTCGCAACCGACGGCCGGGCACGCCGCAATCGCGGCGGTAAGACCCCTCTTTGAGGAGTGGCTGGATAGGAGTCACGGCGTCCTGACCTACCGCATGACGCAGGTCCTCACCGGACACGGAAGTTTCGGGAGGTACCTGTGTCTAAGGAGAAAGGAGGAAACGCCTGGGTGTCACCACTGCGAAGATCGCCCGGAGGACACAGTAGAGCATACGGTGCAAGACTGCCCCGCTTGGGCAGAGCACCGACGTGTCCTCACGGCGGCGATAGGCGGAGACCTCTCGCGCCCGGCATTGGTTGCGGCCATGCTGCGGGGCGAGACGGAGTGGGAAGCGGTCGCCTCCTTCTGCGAAGCAGTAATGCTCGCGAAGGAGGAGGCGGGCCGCGTGAGAGAGAGGACAGTGTCCTCCCTCCGCCCCAACCGCAGTGGTGGACGCCCACGGCGACGGACGTCGCAAGACAATCTCCGGCCACCGTAGGCGCGGGCATGCGGGCGGCTAGTAAAGGGCAACTCGCTGCCCGACCATGGACCATGCCCGGGTCGACGGCGCGTTGTGTTCCACGCGCGCCTCAAAGAGCGTCAGCATAATGACGGGGCCCCCTCTCTAGAGGGCCAAAGCCTGCCGGGGTCGCGGGACTTATCTCATTACCGTGACCCCGGAACATAAAGGGCTATCGAAGGACACCGTGGATTTTAGTCAGTACAAGTCTGACAGTCCCTCCCGCCCTGCCCGGGGTGGGAGGACTCATTTGATGATTTTACCACGATAAAAAAAAAAAAAAAAAAAAATACTACTATCATTAGAATATAAATCAAGATATTTACCATATCTGTTATTTGATATTTTACAAATGCCAAAATCACGGCTAGACCCGTGTCATTTTGATGAACAATTAATTTCCTAGAAAAACAAAGAAATATTTTAATTTATTCCGAATTCTTAGAACAAAGCTGTCAACATTTCGATGCGCGACCTTGAATGAATGAGCTTTGAAACGAAATAAAATTACAATAATTTCTCTCTTTCTTTCATATACCGTAGAAAAGTAGGAAGACAAAGACGTCATAAACAATAAATTGTGAAAAATAGAAACTGTCCCGCACATAACCGTATTGTTTGAAATCTACATAAGAGATGGTTCTATGCCTGTGCTCTGAAATTCCTCTGACAAACACAATTATGAGAAACGATCACGTTTCACAAAACTTGGTAAACTAAATCCGTGCAATTTGACAATTCACCTGTCGTTTATCGTTCTCGTCTATGTCTGCTATCATGACCTAACCGAAGAGTTACAGACATTTGGAAGTCTCAGACATGGGGATACGGTAGAACTTAGAAGTAGTATCTGTCCTATTAATACTATCTCTAAAGTAGATAAGTTTTGACATTTTGTAGAATAAGGTCGATTATCATGTGAAATCAATTTTCAAGTGACTGTATATTTTCAAGCTCGCTTTCGCTAGCTCTTACACTCTTTTGATTGCCTCGGGTTAGTTCTTTTTCGGGTAAATTCTACATTGTAGACGATTTTTGATAAGATTTTTCTAATAAGCACTCTAAATCCTTATTTTGAAGTCTAAATTAGCTTCCGATTAAATCAGAATAATGAGGAGCTTTGCAAACTTAAGCGTTTCCAGCGGCAACAACATCTTTGAAAAATCATAACTAAATTGTAGGCGTCATGAATCTACTATTAATACATAGCCGCAAGCCATGCTGCTCCAATTTGTTCCAATTCCAAAGTTTAAACAAACTTTGTGCGAAACTTTGCATGATTCCCGTGATTAAATCGATTTCGGATTGCCGGTGAAATTCCGAAACTGCCGATTCGTCGTTAGAAGTAAACGGCTCACCGAAGTTTCGGCACGTAAAATTTTAAATCCGAACATTATTCGGTTCGGCGTTAACTTTATTTTGGTTTTAATTCTAGAAGTTTTGTGTAGTTATTTTTTTCGCCTTTCGTGTCGTTTTTGAAATAGTTTGATGGATGGTTTTCTGTTTAGAAACTTTTTTGTGTGTTTGACTTGCGCATTGCTGGTGTTCTTTGTAATACAACCGATGTTAGCGCATTTAATGCAGTTACGCCATGATTGAACAGAAAACTTCCTTTTTGTGGAAGCTCTAATGATTCTCGTTTTACATAGGTAACAATCAAGTTTTGTCTCATAAATCTGATATTTTTGTCTATGGAACTGTTCTTATTACCGAATCACATTACCGAATCAATGGTCTTATCATGGAAATAATATCAGGTACGCCTGGGTTCTTTTATAATACAGCCAGGAAAGTGAAAGTTGAAGAAGACGACCCGGATTTCACTATCAATCAGCGGATCACACCTTTCATTGACCGTCGGTCTCAATTCCAACAAAAAAATTAGATCTGGACCGAACTTGGATTCAAACAGTTTCACTAATAAAACGCGAGTCGGTAAAGTTAGCCGAGAGAATTTGTGATAACGTTCTATTCAGTCAAGTTTGCCTGCAAACTCTAAGAAACTGTGAATCTAATACTTTGTTCGACCACGATATTTTTCAACTCGCCAAATTCCATTAACGGTTTTCTTCTTACTGCTTAAAACTGCAGCTGTGAAATACCGCAATGGATGACTAAGTAAGTTGTGAACTTAGTCAGAAGACTTCTAAAGTAGACATTAAATTGGAGTTTTATAGGTCTTGAATTTGTGTATATCAAGATGTTTTATTGGGTTATCAAGTTAGTCTCGTAGGGATGAATTTATCAGACCTCATAAAAAGGGTAAAGTGTTTGATTACTGGCAGGAAAGTTCAACAAGATGAAGTATACAAATTGCGTTCTTGTTTCTTTTTCTAAAATCATTTACTGATCATCTATAATAGTCTATGATATAAAATATAAATCTTCTTACAAATATTTCATTAGTTTAGTTTTATAATTCATTATCGTTTATGCTAGCGGCAACAGTAATTTAGAAACCACAAACTGAAACTGCATCCCATTTAAATTGGTTGGTCCACTGACTTAACTGTTTGTCACTACATTAATTCACAATTTGCATAGTAATCCAACTAATCGTATTCGTAATGACGTCACAGCGACGACGGCACATGTGTCGACTGTCGGTCGACAATTCAGTTATCTACGAGATATATCCCAAGAGCCGCACGTGAGACTTTTGCACCAAGCGCAAACGAACTTATTGTGGGGGTATTACTCGTACCATTGAGTTCTCCGATTTTTTAATCTCGTTTGGAAAAGTTTTGCGGTTCATTTGAGAGTTTCTTATGAATTTCTTTTTTTTTTGGAACACGATACGAAGAATTTTATTTATAAGTATGGTTTAGATTTGTGTCTCGGTCAAAATTATAGTATCCATCTCTAGTAACTGTCTTGTACCGTTTGTTGAAACTGCTGTTTTGGGTAACATCTCTCTCTTTTGGGTAGGATGGTAAGTAACTAGGAGCTAACGGAGATGTTGGACCTCTCATAATTTGTTTCCAACATATGAATGTTACCTATACGTACACTACTTTATTTAATCTCATTATACTCCTACTGTTACTCCTATAATTTGACAACCTTATTTATAATTTTAATCAGAGTCGAGTTGCTTTCGCAAATCTTAAACGTATACGACTGCTTCAATCCATAGACTCACACTTTCTTTCTTTTTTCTCCAATAGATTGGAGCATCACTTTTGAAAGTATTTGCTTGTACCAGCAGTGCTACCAGGGTTCCATGTCACGTGTGCCGGTTTACAATTCACTTATCTCAGAGTGAGATCCCCGGAGTAGTACGTGAGACTTTTGCACTAAGTGTGAACGAAGTTATTGTGGATCAAATTGAGCAGATGATTTTTTTTTTTTTTTTAATTTTTGTGTTGTGTCTGGAAGTCTGATTGAGAAATACAAGAACGTTTCTTTTTAAACTATTTACGTGAGCAATAGTTCGGATGTACGTTCTAGGAAGTAAGAACTGTGTATGCAACAGAGCGCACGCGACGTAAATACATCGGATTCGCAAATTGAAAATACTTGTGGTTTATTTAACAAGGGATGCAAATTGTACATTTCATGCAAGTAACTCTGTTTTTAAAAAAAAATGCAGGATAAGTGCCAATTAATGGTTTTATGATTTTTATTTGAGATTCAAAGAGATTTTGTATGAAGCAAATTGATTCATTAGGTCGCCTAAATCCGTTCTATCTAATTTTTTACATCTTCTGTTACTGTTGCTTTATCCCTTTTAAAATCATACAGGTGTGGCGTTGCAAACCCAGTCCTTAGAAATTAATTTAAAGCACATATTTTTCATTAGACGCAGTACTGAGTTTCATAGTAAGGTAAACAAAGTAGCACAATCTCAAAATTAGCTAGACACGGAGCACTTAAAAAAATATTATTCAAAGAAATTACATTCCCCAAGGAATATTACGTTGGCTCGTTTCTTTTTATACCGAGGTAAGTTGGCTGCAACATTAGTTTGCAGAGTTAGCTGGTTTCCTTCGACCAAAAGTGGGGTAATATTTTCCAAAGATAAATTTTAAATGCTCCCGGTTTTGCACACTTAGTTTGTTAGATTATAGCGTCGTTACACAATTTATTGCTTTCGTGTGTTGTTATATTTAATGATCTTTTGTTTCTTTGTTACTCCGGTTACAATGTCCCAGATAAGGTTTATTTGAAATCTGCGAAATAGGTATTCTGGACTTTAGTGTTCTGCTCGCAGTAAAGATGCAATTAAACGCACTTGACTGCCGGAGTCGAGTGTTTTCCATTTGCAACATTAGTACTGTTACAAAGAAAGTAGGTACACTCAGCTCCATCGTTAAATTTTATATCTATCATCATCATCATCAGCCTATAAATGTTCCCACTGCTGAGACACAGGCCTCCTCTCTGAGAGAGGAAGTGGGACGTAATCTAACACGCGGACCCAGTGCGTATTGGTAGATGTCACATGTCTTTATTAATTTAATTTTTGGTTCTAGGACATGCCGGTTTCCTCACGATGTTTTCCTTCACCGTTTTTGAGAGCAGTGGTGTTGAAATATATTACACAAAGTAATGCGCCTGACGGGGTTCGAACCCACGACCTACAATTCGTATGTCGAGGCTGATACCAATGGGCTACCACTGCTCTGCTGCTTATAGATATAGTTAGGTTAAAATATTCAAAAATTCTAAAAACCTTCAACAAAATGAATTAGAAAATAAATTCACAGGCCATAGCAATTCGCATTCAAATTCATTAGTACGAAAAAATCGGATCGGAACGAAATACATTCGCACGTGGCCAGTTACGGTCTGATAGAAAAATCCAAATATTTGGTGAGCCCGTACCCTAAAATTAAAATACAGCATACATCAGAATATAATGGCTATAATCGCATGAATCGTACGAATGAACTCCACAAACGAACGGACACAGGGGCTATATTGACAGCGGGCAGCTTTCTTACTTCGGTCTTTATGAAAAAAGAGAAAATACGGAAAATAAAGTCTTTAAAACAATATGTCTTATAGAGAGTAATTTACCCAGGACTTGTTTGAGAAGTATAAACTTTCTTGCATACCTGAAGAATCAGACTAAAAAAGTAATATCTTTTATAGTCTGATTCTTATAAGCAATCCGGGAAATAAGTTCATGAAGGAATTGGGGGAGGCAATTGCCCAATAGTAAGACAGTACAGGATAACTATTCAAATTCATGTTCCTACTTTTTAAGCTTATTTTGGGTATCACTAACATTGTTGACAGAAAAGCATCGTGAGGAAACCTGGACATATATTATGATAAATATATGAGTATAAAGCCATTTTCACACAGGTGGCTTAATTAATTCTGACACCAAGAGCGGACCACAAATCATCAAAAGAAAGAAAGAAGGTTAAATTGTAAAGTACAATATATTTTGTAATAGACTCGGTAGATAATGATCAAGTTCGATACACAAAACAATTTTATTTTTTTGACAATTTTTATTTTATTTTATTTAGGCATCAAGGTATCTTTGCCGCTCTCATAGAAACCTCGCCTACACATCGGTGGATTTTCCTCTGATATTTATTTTAACATCAGCTTAAATCCTGACGTACGATTACGACCGCGAGCTACACTGACCGTAAATATTTGTTAAAAAAACGAATAAACAATGTAAATAGATTACTGGATTAGGTCACAGTATCCACTGAATTGCGACATAGTATAGTAATTATCAGCTTTATAACCGGTTTACCGGACTTTATTCGGAGATATAGGAGTCCACTCGACAATCGCCGAATCGTTGGCATTTTTTAAAGTAACCTTATCTAATGAGTATTCCCGCCCTGGGTGAAGTGAAAGGGAACTGTCAGACTCGTACTGACTAAAATCTACGGTGTTCCATCAATAGCTCTTTGAGTTCCGGGGTCACGGTTACCTGTTTAGACAGTCTCGCGACCAAATCGTTGACATTGCGTTGGAATGACGTTTGGATAGATGTCACATGTCTCTGAATGTTTGGTTCTAGGATTTAATCATGAGATTTTTTTTCACCGCTACCAATGCAAAAAAAAATGTGTAGGAAATTGAATTCAAATTCATGAAGATCGAAATCTTTTGGGTAGTAAAAAAATCACCAAATGAGTGGAGACTGGAGACTGAACAGGTGGGGCAAAATGTACTGTCACTCTTATTGTGTTCCTAGACCGCGGTTCTGCTTAACAGCCCCGCGAGAGGATTGAAAACTGTACTGCCAAATAATGCAAAAACTAATTATTAAAATAAAAATATCTATTTACGTGGGTGAAGCCGTCGGTAAAAGCTAGTTTACCTGTAATAATTTGTTTCATAATGTTTTGTCTCGTTAATAATTTTTTAATGATCATTTTAAAACAAAAACTTTCTTCTAATTACAACAATTAGGCAGACATAAAGACTACACTTGTACAGTTGGGGAGTCCGAAAACATTCCTTTTGATGTGAAACTTTCCTTTTGTTTTCCGTCAGTGACAGATTTCCTCTCCATTAGACAAATTGTTTTAAAAAGTTTCCAATTCAGAAAGTTAGCTTCAATAATGAAGAACATTAATCAGAAAATAGGGATGATCGTGTAAGTAGAGAGAGTTTTGAATGTTAAAACTAAAGTGTATTAGAGATGAGAGCCTTAAGTACTTTGTGAAGTGTCTGATAAACTAAGAGGTCTTAAGAAGATTACAAAGCAAGCGTGTACTTAAAGCCGGCCGAGGTGATCTGATCTTCTGTTCTTACAATGTCAACTTTTGTTTTAAGTAACATAACCTTATTTCACTATGTTCTAAAACCCGTCTCAAATCAATTGCTTAGATCAACTAGACTCAGTTGTCATGACAACGGTTCAAAATGTCTTTCAATCGTAATTTTAAGGCGCTCCCTCACTGAGAGCATTCGCGTGTAATGTAACATTATAGATTCGACTTTGAGCATTGCATTACAATACTACCTCCCTGACTGACGAGCTTTTGAGTACATTTTGTATAGATTTAATACAAGGTGCGCATTGTGATGCTCGATTGCCACCCGTCACTGATGAAATGTTCAAATCTGTAACGTTACATTACAGGTGAATGCTCGCGGTGAGAGAGCCCCTTTAGATTCGGCTAATTGTGGCTTACTTACTTGTACCACATCTTGTTAGAATGTTGTGCATATGGTGCCTTGAGGCCACAGTTGTGTACGATGGTCGGTGGCGATGTGTATAGTGGTGGAATTAATGTTATGCTTGGGAAACCTCTTTCGGAGCAGAGTGTGGCTATTTATAAATTTATTAAGGCTGTTTTTTCGAGGAGAGATACTTTTTAGTTTATATCTTTTATGCTTTTGTGTTTTCTTTTAATGGTTTCAACACTCTGTTCCGGGCTGTTTCCTAGGTATGGCGTGGGTTCTGCCATTGTACATGTCGCCATCGATTATGTCGGTAGGCTCTGTCATTGGGTTGCTGGGTGCCCGGCATTTTGGCGAGAGGTGATTTTTTTGTAGGTAATTATGTAAATTAGGTAGTGGTTGTGTTTTAAATATTTTTAGTTTATAGATAGTATTTTAGTTTATTTTTTAAATGTATTAGCGTTACCTTACGAGGCTGACCTCGTACAAATGTGCTGCAAGCCTCTAAATAAATGATTTAAAAAAAAAATTATAGTCATAAACCAGTGACATAATAAAATAATGGTTGTGTCTCAAAACTCTTTTGTGGATGTTTATGCCAATTTATAACAATCCATAGCTGTCAATGTGTCTAATGAAGTGTCGTTACGGGGCGAGTCAAGTTATGTATAAGTAAATCAACGACTAGAATATCAGGTAAAAAAGTCCTCAAATAAATAAACAGTTTTATTTAAAACTGTTTTCCGAATTTTCACTTATACAACTCCAACTGTTTTGTAAGGATTATTTTTATTTTCATTCAATGTTCAGTTATTATACTGAGCAAGCGATCACGCAAATGGAAAAACCATCAAAATCGCATGCAGTATTTCATAAAGTTCACATTATTATTTTTTCACCCATAAATTGGAAATGCATTTCATTCTTGTAAACCAATATACCTTATTCAGATTACAGTCTCAGCTATTGACGGGATTTTAAAGTACCCTTTATAAATAAATCTTTAGTTCATTTATTAAAATAAATCGCTGCGATCAATTTAAATAGATTTCTTTAATTTAAATATTGTAAGCTTTTGTTAATTTTAAGCTTTTTTTGTGAGAAATCATCAAATACGACGCCCTGTGTGGAGCGGAAGGGACAGCTGTCAGACTCGTACTGACTAAAACTCATTCTATTCCTTCAATTGTCTTTTGCATTCTGGGATTATCGTAATTCTTTTGATGTTTCCCGTAACCTTAGTGACAGATTTTTATTCATACCTTTATTTCAGGCAACGATGGCCCATAACATAGAATACATACCATTAATATAATAATTATAAATAAACTAATACTTACATATGAATCACCTACAAACTAGACTTATTAACTATTGCACACGAAGAGGCGGCGTCTGTTTCGCTGACTGGTGCCGCGTAGCAGGCCTCGAAAACGCCGGTACACGACACCTTTCGGCCAGAACTCATCCTTGAGGAAACTCTCGAGACAATGAGTCGGTACTCGCACCACAAAAGACTTGAAGTTGGTTTCATGGCGCGGCTCCAACCTCGACCCTCAAATTACATATTATGACATAATTATTATGACCCTGATGATAGCTCTTTGAGGCGGACCTCCATTACACGTACATTACTACAGTGAGTCAGCCTTTGCTCACCGTCCGCAGCCCGCGCCTACGGTTTTTTTTAATTGGGACAATGCCACCGCACTATTCGCAAATCACTGCAACTCTTGAAACCCAGAAACAACAGTGATGATCACCAAATAAGCACCGAGACAATGAAGCCCGAAGAATGAATTTAACTGTCTTGGATCCTGCAACGAAATTAATCAGAAAAGAATAGTAGAGGAGTAGGAAAATACGTAGTTTCCACTTACCTCTAAGTCAAGCAGAAGACAGAACAAAACAGAGTCAATCGGTATAAAAGGGCATTTACAACTGCGCCTGCGGTTGCAGGAAGTCACCCCGCGAGCGCCGATACTCGAGGCGTCTCCACAGATTGCCTCTCCCTCACATGTCCCTCACGTGTCCACCTCTTTCCCTACGTACTATGACCTGGACAAAAGCTGAGTGGTCACTGCCGCCAATCGCCTTCTCCTATGTATGTACTTTCATATGCGTTGACCTGTTGTATAGATGATTCTTTCATTCCAAATTAAGGTTTATCTTTTTTTGTAATCCTATCATTGTTTTCCCTTTAATTGTAAATCTGTAATTGTAATTTAAGTAGATACTTTGAACTTTTTACAGTCTTTTTCCAGTAGGTAATAGTTTTTTTTGTTTTGTAAAGTTTTTCATTGAATTATGCTGGCACACGATATTGTCGGTTTACTAAAGTGATAAAAATTAATGGTCGGTTTGAAATAAATTATGGTTGGTTTAAACACATTGACGAATTTACGCGGAACATATTAATCCCTGAATTGTACCAAAATATCTGTTTTGTACATCAGTGACAATATTTTACAATTGAGTGAATATTTTAAACAGTTAAATCATATATAATCCCAACACTACAAAGGGAGTATAATAATGTTATTACATGCTTCACTTCTGCTTTTCAGTTTAGATACAGCTGATAATGTAATTGTGTTATTTGTACTGTGTATGCAAACGGAAAAGATAATTATTAATTGTCCATGCTATCGAATCTATCCATTTGGTTTATCCACACTGACATATTGTGATAATATGTATTTGGTTATAACGTTGACCTGAGTGCAGTTAACCTGTAAGTTTATTACTGTTGGGACACAGGCCTACTTAAGGCTGTCTACACTCCAAATTCGCCGGCCCGCCGCCGGCACAAGCCGGCGGGCTAGGCCGGCGACATGATTTTGACGACTTTGCATTGTTCAATCAGGCCGGCTTTGGTGTGTAGACACCTTAAGTCAGCAATTCGTGTGTGTGAGAGAGAGCGTCCTGAAGGATTAGTAAGAATGAGGAAAGAACTAGATTGTCCGTTTACAAACCATAAGTGATGATATACTTAAAGTAATAGACTTGCCTAAGCAAAACAGTTCAACATCTTCACAGAAAAAAGCAACACATTTTCTTACGAATCCGTCAGTCAATGGTAACACACAATATATTGTATCCTTTTCAAACATCCACCATTATACCAGCTAATAAGACTGGGGCTTACCAGACCTCAATTTATAATAAATCGAACAGAACGTTATCGTTTGCCTGCACACAATGAAACGACGTATCTTCGTCTACAGTCAACGGAGGTCCATACACCCCTCGGCCATAACCTTGAATGATGACCAACGATTTGTTAAGACCCCGTCCTGGGTCGTTACGACCTCTTTTCAGTTTTTATTCCCCTTATGATGTTTCATTTTATGATTGCCTGCAGTATTAGGAGCGTACGTGACGGTATGAAATATGTTTTTAGTTATTTTTTGTGTGGGTTTCTCTTTTTGGGCGGTAATATCCGTTGTTTCTTTGAAATGGAAGGATTTCTGTTTTTTTTTTGCAGAACAATTTTCCTCGTTTTTATTTATAGCTTTTTGTTTCTAAAAGCAAAAGAAATCAAAAGGGTAGACATATACGTGAAATATTCCGTGTCAGAAAAAACATTCTGATTGATTTACCGCAGAAAACGCGAGGACAAGGTCCTAATCTTATAAAGTCGTCCTAAATGGATATTAAATTATTCCCTAATCTACCCAGATTAACCTAGAAGCTTCCAAGATAAATAAATTTTGTGATTACAATTTATTACACTGCCTGATTACCATAAACCTTATTCCCGAATCCATATTTACACACTCAACACTACGCTGGTCCATGAAATTCTAGCTAAAACACTGTAAGCTCAAAATGCTGGCGTCGCCTTGTTATAAATCCGTTTTGCTCGTAAAGAAAATTGTGTAATATATCATCGTGTTAACACCACGTGAGAGAACCCGTTTATCAACTCAAGCCTCCTAATAATATCTCTTATGAATGTTATTCCACCTTTTTTTAAACATTCTAATACGGGGTACGTTGCCGGGAAATGAAAAATAACACGACATAATAAAGGTTAATTTAGTTTATCAGAAAGTATTTGTTTAATTTTAAAATAAGCGCAAAGGTAAAAAGTTTACATTAAAAATGTCAAAGGAACTTTTTCTATGAATAAATGTAAAACTATTACAATTTTTTCTGCGGTTGAGTTGGTGAACCTAAATTATGTACAGACGTTAGAAAGTTTCAGTGTTCACTTAGGGCTGATTTGTAATTCAGACAAGTTTTCTTTTTTAATTTACTTACAATATTCTCTTGTCGTTTATTAACGTTTCATGTTTAACTTGTAACTTTTTTAATAGCTAAATTAACATAAATAACTACAATTCCAAAATACAGGAGTGAGAATCACCAACAGGAAATTAAATAAGAAAGTCAGAAGAAGACTCCTCAATTCGAGGAAGTGGTTTACGGCAACAAATCAAATCAAGTCAAATTCGTATGCACCATGCAGGTATGTTTTCAATTACAAGAACACGACCATATGAGTAGGGGTTTCAAAATTCAATTACAAAGTCCCCGTGTCCCCCTGCGTATGTTTTATGAAAACATTTTACAATATTACTACACGTTGCGATGGGGTACTTGGATAGTAAACGTCTTGTACTTGGGGGTAAGAAAATGAAATTTACATTCGTATAACAAACAGGGGAACCATAAAGTACACTTCTTTGCTTTGAATTTAAATTACGAGTGTTTTTATTTGGTAATTTAAAAAAAAAACGTGTAGCTAGTGTTGTTTTTTGTCGCAGATTGCTGTAGCTTTTAAGCCTCCTGCAGACGCGATTAATCACGCGGGGCGACATGTCGCGGTCCATTCGCAGTACATTTAGAGTGGAAATTAGCTTGGCTCGTTGTCGCAGCGCGATTAATCGCGTGTGTCTGCAGGAGGCTTTACCCATAATAGAAATATATTTGCATAGATAACGAGATCTTTTATTAAGTAAAGTTTTAAGTGATTGATTCTAGGACATGCCAGTTCCTCCCGATTTTTTCATACACCGATTTAAGAGCAGTGGTGATGAAATAAATTATATACAATAATGCGCCTGGCTAGGTTCGAACCCACGACCTACAACTCGTATGTCGGGGCCGATACCACTGGAACATCACTGCTTCGTTTAATAAACGTGACGAATAAAAATATTTAACCTTTTGTAACTTCTAAGCAACACGTTTTCAATTCAAACGTGCTCTTCAAAGAAATACATAATAGAATGCATAAAAGGTTACTTACCTTTTGTAACGTAGCCCGCAAAGTTTGAACTAGGTATTCATACTTCTTCAAGTACCGTTCTACGAATAGCGTGACTTCGATTCCACGAATCGTCGCCAGTCAAATGAAACAGTACTTCAGACACTTTTCAGTTAGGTACGTACCTGGTTTCAAATAAATTGAGGTGAGTATCGGCAACTGAAAAGCTTTCACTACAAATTTTAAGCGTTTTTATTTCCTGGTATTTTGAAAAGCATTTTCTTTTCATTTCATTTCATAATGTTTTTAACCGAATTAAAAAAAAAAGTAGGTTCTCAGTTCGACCTGTATGTATGCGGTTTTCAGAAAAGTGTTTTCAACATTCCGGAGAAGGTTTTAGTATATAAAATAATGTTGCCCGCATGGATCCGTTTTTGCAACCTTGGGTTATAGATTTTCAAAGACGATTGTATGTTTGTCCACGATTATCTCGCGTTTGGCTGAATCTATTTTGATGCGGTTTTCAGAAAAATGTTCGTTACATTCCGGAGAAGGTATGTAACAATAATATACGAAGATTTTTGTTGAATATCCTACTAACTACTAATAACTAACCGACTTCAAAAACAAACAAAATAACTTTTTTTTTCTTTCGGAAGTTGGTGGCGAAAATAAAAACACAAAGCCACCGACTTCCGAAAAAAAAAACGTTATTTTACACTTTTTTGTGTTTGTTTTTGAAATCGGTTCCCTTTTTTACAAAACGTTTTTTTTTTTGTTAAAGTATTTAATAGCTTGATAATTGTGAATGCCACTATAAAAATATTATTTCATGGAATAATATTTTTACGGAACAATTTTTATAATTGTCTTTAAGCTGGTTAAGTTTGGTTGATCAAGCCTTAGTTCCTCTGAGAGAATGCCTGTATCCCCCAGCAGAGAGTACATTACAGGCTGATTATTATGATCAAAATGGAAGACGCCTTTGAACATCATGGAAGTGTGTTTTAGAGCAGGTGGTCCAGTGGTATCGGCCCCGACTTACAAGTTGTAGGTCATTTTTTGGGTTCGGATGCGAACCCAGCCAGGCATATTCCTTTGTGTAATTTATTTCATCACCACTGCCCTCAAAACGGTGAGGGAAAAAATCGTGAACCAAAAATTCGAAGACATGTGACATCTACCAATTCGCACGGTTTCGTAGCGTTATGCCTACTTCGCACCGAAAAAGTTACAGAAAGTAGTCATACTTTCTGTAACTTTTAAGTAATCGGTAGCACAATGCCAATATTTTGAAATCACCACACATTAGATCGCATCAGGCCTATAATCGCATGTTGCCATAAAAACCTCAATACATTTTTCTGATAGCACCATGCCTACTTTGAATATCGTCCATACTTTTTGTATGTACAATGCCTACTATAAGTCCATTCATCACTTAAAACATGTTATAAATTGAGGGTTGGGCCCGCATTTATGTCCCACTCCCTCTCACAGAAGAGAGGCCTGTGTCCCAACATTATAGGCTGATGGCAATGATGATGAAATGTGCTTTTATTTTCTTGACACGATTTAAATCATCTTCAAATTCAATAACCTGTTTTCCTAAACAATTTCCCAATTCGCCACTCAACTCCCAAGTGAATAGAATCCGCCAAAACAAAATATCTAAATAGAGATGTATCGACTAACAAGTATAGACTGGATACGTTCCCTCTTCAATTTGCGACTGCAAAATTGGATTTGATCCTCAACACTATACGGATGGTCATTTATCTCAATTCCGTAGGCACAGACAAAACGGCAGCATCTATTGCTGAGAACCCGAAATATGTGCGAGTATCATAAATAAGACATCGATCTCACTCGATACAAGTCTAGAACCAAAATAGGGGTCTGATAATGTCTAGCCTAGATATAAATATGATGTATCGCTGTGTTTAGTAGTACAAAGGATTCTGAACCTTGTACAAAGCAGAAATGAGTCATGTTTATTGGCGTTAATATAGACGGGTGAAGTATGATAATATATCACTGGTTAAATAAAAATAAGCATACTATAGAAATATTGTTTCATGGAATACTTTTTAAAACAAAAAAATAATAAAAACTTTAGGTCAGTACCTATAGGTAATGATTGAACCCTCGACTATCCGGGAGTAGTATTTTGTAAATGTAGAATCGTTCTACCAGGACAAAAAGTATCCAGACAAGAAGAAAATAAAGAGAGATCTTAGCACCTAATAACACCACTTTAGCAATGTTGCTAATAGGATTTCGATAAAATTCTTTTATCTACTCTGTTGCTTGAGCAGAATAGAATATTCCATTTTACGAAAATATATAAATCGCAGTGCATATTGTAATGTTGCTAAAGTTGTTTTTGTCCATCCATATTTTCAAAAGACACTCTACTTCAGACAGTACGACGTAAGAGGTATATTTTCAGCTGTATAAATTTATCCCGATAAGATCTAAGCATACTTGTATCAAGAGTAACGGAGCCACATACGTGGTCTATTGACGGAGGAAAAAATACGATAAAAATATTGTAAAGGTTTTGCAAGCTTGCGTGAGGGTGGATACGTGTCTGTAACTTATTATTTTTATCAAAACACTTCCTTATGAGGATGTGTGTTGTGGTTGGAACATAAAAATATGAAGCTATGTCATTTGGGGGTAAGTACCTACCTACAATAGAGCTGTGTGCACATGTTTTTCATAAATGAAAATGAGACTTACTTTACTGTGGTTGGTTACACGCAAATAACAATTTCCCAGGTACATCTTCATACAATGCACATGAGGTGTTCATGATAAAAAACGACACGTATAAGCACATACGAAATGTGTTCATCAAATTAAAATTCGGTTCGATAAAACTGAAATGATAAATTCAGCTCAACTTTTATGCAATAAAATGCGAGATTCAATTTAATTAATAAAAATCGAAGAGCTTTAAATAATAATTTATTAATTGAAAAGTAAATCGTTCACAAATAATTTGTTTCAGCTAATAGAGACAATTTAATTGAATCAACTGCACATAAGATAATTGCATCATCGTTTAATCAATCGGTAAACGAATAAATCTGGTTTCCATTTATTCCTGTCGGGTATTTTTGTACCGTGACTTGTGAATATTTTAAAAACCGATTTTTGGTTTAACGGTGTATCCACACCGCCGGTAACATTTGTAGCTCAACGTTTCCAAATGTTACTCGGTAACATCAGCCAACGAAATGTTATTTAATGTTACTAAGTGTTGACGTGTTACTGTAAGTCGAGTAACGTTGCTCAACATTCGGTAACATCCGCCAACAAAATGTTATTTAATGTTACTAAGTGTTGACGTGTTACTGTAAGTCGAGTAACGTTGCTCAACATCCGGTAACAATATTACCCCAGTATTTAACAATGTTACCGATTGTCGAGCAACGTTACTCGACATACAGTAACACGGCAACATTTGTTGTCGGATGTTACTGGGGTGTGGATGAGTAACAATCAACAAATAGTAACAAGGAGCCACAAAAGTTACCGAATGTTACCGTGTTGCCTTTTGTTGCTCCACAAATGTTACCGGCGGTGTGGATGCACCGTAAAATACACGATAAATAAAAAACGATCTGAGCCAGTGAACCGTTCTAAGTTTTTATTAGATGTAAATAAACCCAAAATATCTATCTAATATTGGTGAACATGTCATCAACTGAATAACATAGGCCCACACTAGGATTCATTTCTCCTGTATCGTGGGTGCGTTTACAGACATAACTAACATACACAAACACCCATACCCGGAACATCAGCTTTCAGATCATACAAATATTTGTACCATGCGGATATCGAACTCGCGACACGCTGCCCAGCAGTCGATCGCTCAGCCACTGCACATCACGATACACATTCCCAACTTTTTTGAGGTCGGTTTCATAACCGAATGTAGTTGAAAACTAATATGTTACAAGGAGCGACTGCCTATGTTATCCATTATTTACTGGGTTGTGGAAGTCAGATTCCACAACCCAGTAAATAATGGATAACATTTCTCTTTGTATGATTTTCAGGCCACTGACAACCAGTAACGACTATCATATATCTAATCATCTAATCTACAAATGACAGTGAGGACCAACAGCATACTGTGAAAACTCTGTAAGTGAATAGAAAACGCAATTATATCTTGAATAACGACCCGTGGGCGTGGATCAATAAGTGAGTAGGTAAGTATAAAAAAATATACTGATAAAATATCCTGATTTCAATTTCATCTGCCCCTTCGATCTAGTGTTTGAAGTCAAGAGTTTCAAGACGTGAAAAGTCAACGTCGAACAAAATCAAAGTAAGCTCAAGTGGAAGAAGCGCTGTATCAGTCGGAAAACCAATGCTCCTGTGAAAGCAAGAGTTCTTGAGTGGACACGGGGTACCGACATCGCGTACTTGACGGGCTGGGTTTGACTTGAATTGGAATACGAAGAAATCCGAGAAAGTATGTTTTTTTTTTGCCGACAATAAAATAAAATTTGATAGTGACATAACTGTGCTTCTATGTTTGTGAACGCACACACGACATAGGTGGAATTCCTAGTGTACGGCAAATAAAAATAAACATCACTTTTCCTATTACAATGGCAGTGACGAACGTAAATTGTGCGTTTGAAGCTGATTGCCTTATTTCCGTAGAGTACTATGAATAATGTGGTTAGCCCATCGATTGACCCACCAGGAGAAATAGATCTAGACACCAAGTTCTCCGACTTACTATAGGTATCAAACCAATATTTTAACTATAGATCGTACTATAGACGAATAAATTTTCCTACTCCTCCACTATTCTTTTCTGATTTATTTCGTTGCAGGATCCAAGAAAGGTAAATTCATTATCCGGGAGATTCATTCTCCGTCGAGCTTCATTGTCTTGGGCTTTTCTGGTGGTTGCCACTGTTGATTCTGGCTCTCAGGAGTTGCAGTGGTTTGGGAATAGTGTGGCGGGTTTTGTCCCACATGAAAAAGATGACGAATAAACTCAAGAACTGAAGAAGTCAAAGATACATCTTCCTCTTGGACCACTTCATTTGCAAATAAACGTACTTGGTACGCAGACGACAAATAATGGAGGATCTTCAAAAAAGGTAACTTAAAGTACTTTATTTCCATCACCGTCAATCTTAAACAGAAACTGCGGCTTCTACAAGTTCATGTCATATCAATCGCGCAGCAATCAAGATATCAATTAAACATTACCCGTGGGACCCTACACCACGTAAAGCCTGGAGCAATGACATGTTTATATTTAATTTCTCAACCGAAATGGAGTCAACATGGCTGTATTTCTGAAATTAATTGTAGCCTCCGTTTGTCAGCTTGGCAATAGTATAGCAGGGACGTGGATGTAGAGAATTATGATGTGTCTAAATCGTAAATAATGCTGAGAAGCGTAGTTGCCTAGTCTAGTTATAGGCTGCCGAACAATGACATCATATTCTGGTGGTATTAAATATACTAAAGAATTTTCTATCTAGAATGTGAAATGTTTTTGATGACAGAAAGTATTTTGGTGTAATCAGTTCTAAAAGACCTTGAACTTATTGAATTTCAAGATTTTAAGCATTTAAGATGACATAATGGCAACACACTTGAATTCCTCGATGGTTTGGCCAGAGTAAATATTCATAGTGCATATTTTGCCAATTATGTTTAAGTCTCATGTAAGCAACAAGTCTATTACCATCGAACAGTATTTAGCCTTCAAAACAACTGTATCCTTTAACTATAAGAATTCAAGTACTGACTAGCTACTTATAAAGTAAAACGCTTCAGCTGCTACATACAAAAAGGTTACTCGGCACACAAACGGCATTCTTCACACAAAATCCGAACCACCCAAATTCTTGCACACACAAAATACCATTGAAAAACATCCAGTGAACATAACTCCGCGAGTTTCCCAATGCGGTCGACATGGAAATGCCGCGGGCGGTAAATCCGCGCCACACCACGTGGCGTCCATGCCACAAAAGTGCTTTTTGATAGACAGCCGTACAGTCCCAAACGTTTAATGCCCCGTGTCGGATACAGTGGAGAATTTTTAATTTAACAACCATACTAGATTAATTACTGGCAATTTTTTCCGTCCATGCAAATCTGAATGGTCTGTGAATTGATTCGAATATTTGTTTAGGGACCGTTTTATGTTTGTGTGGTCCTGTTTTGTTTGAGTAAATTAGTGTTTGTTCAATATAGCGTATTTTAATTGAGGTGAATTGGAAGTTCGTACATTTTAAGGGGGATTTTAGCTTCCCTTCTAACCTTGCGGGGTATTACGGGAGCGAGGTGGTACAAAGTCTTATTCAATGTTCTTGAATTTTAATTCTATCGTAATGGGTTTCCTTCGTCTTACGGCGGGTTACATTCGTAACGAATGCAAATAAAGTTTTATTGCTGCTAATTAATTCAAACGAAGTAAAGTATTTGACACTGTCAGAATACGTAATTTTTCGGTTCAATAGTAAGAAAATAAGTGTAAGAGTAATTTTGTCTGCAAACAGAACAGTAAAGTTCAACTTCTGAATGAAAAGCAATGTCTTTACTCTGAAATGTGGTACCTATTTTCTCGATAACGGTGTTTATTTTCTCAGTATCACGGATAAAGATCGTGAAACTAAAGTTTATTTTATTAGCTGCGTCTTCGGAAAACGAGAATAAGCCGATGAACGAACGAATGAACGAATGAAGTGAACGGAAAAGTTATCACGTTTATCTGAGTTAACATAAACTGCAATTACCCAGTCACCAAACGTTCTTGGGAAGGAAACGAACGTTTTCTCGGGCCTATGAACGGGGAAAACGACTGTAGAGAAAAAGCTAAATAGATATTTTATCACTTTTATGGCCCCTTACTTTGAGCTCTGTTTGAATTACAACTCGCTGTGACTTTTTGCGTACAAACGTTGTACCCTGCGTACTTCGACGTAATTTCGCGTTTCGTTCTAATGGGCCGTATCGAATTCAGCGAACGCGTCGAGGAAATAATCTGGTTCAATGTAGTTTATGTTATACGATTTAATAGCAGATTTTACGTATGTTATTTTATTCGAATATTGCAACGCTTTAACAAATATTACTATGACTTGTTTCAGTGTTTTTTTTTTAAGTTTGTTTGTCAGTGAGAGTAACATTTTAAACGGAATATTCTATTCTTATCTGAAAATTTATCTCCGTACCTAACTGCAAAAAAAAAATAGTATCTGAACTCTAAGAAATTAAAAACTACCTTGTGCATAGCGTGTTTATTGTACGTAATTTAATTTATACAAATGGATTCTTTCGTAGCCGAGGCCACTAAACAGTCATACAATAAGCACAATTTATTATGTCTATTATTCCACACCGAACGCATGACCCGGCTAGATTTGTTTCAAATTTCTTCCGGCTCCGTTTAACCCGGTCAAAAGTGAAAATAATAATATTTTCATACGTAACGTGACGTAATAAAATGTGGTCGTAAGTCGCATGTGGAGTGACCATTTGTAATATTTGACCGAATAGCGTAATTGGTAATAGAGGGCAGCTACTGGATTAATTATTATTACCGCTAAGTCACGCACGATTATAAGCTTACGGTATTTTTTTACATATTTTTCCGCGATAGCACACGGTTCCGATTTTATATAGAGCTTGACAATGCTAAGATAATAGACGATTCTTGAGTAAATAGACCGTTGAAATGGTGCTTAAATTAATGGTGATACTTAATGGTGATAAAAAATAGTCCTTGGCCAAATAGACTCTTGAAAAAACGTCTAAAGTCGAACCTCATGACTTTCGTTCACGCATGTCATCTGTCATCATATCCCCTCTCCTTCCAATTCTGAGAATAGCATATAAAATGAATAATTTATAGAAAAAGGCCGAAACCTTACCCTTATCATGTGATCGACCTTAACTCACAGAGATGGTTGAACGGTGTAACGACACATCAACCTAACATTGGGAATAATTCTCTCCGTGAACAATGCCACATCGCTTGGTTAACGATTTCCGAAGCTTTTTTTTATTAGGGATGTGCTGACAGCCTGATTAGCCCATTAAGCCAAATACGGGACTACATTCAGCGAAATTACGAGTGGGAAATGGAGTTTTAGAGACCTCGTCACTCATTGATATGGTGTAAAAAATAATGCAAAGATTAGAGAGATAAAGAAGTGACATAACAATCAAATGTTTAATTTTGTTTCTGTCTACGTGATCCAGTGGATGCAAGTCGCGCTTGTGTCGAGAACAAGAGGGTTCTATTTCCAGGTCAGACTAAGAGTAATGGATTATTTACAGTATTTTTTATCGAGAATTATTAAGTAGCAGAGATGGGCTCTGGATTCATGGCCAGTTGGCTGTAGTCTCACCCCTTATTATATGGGAGTTTTCATAATCAACGGTAATCTCGCGTTTGACTAATTAATCTCGCCTGATGGTGAGCGATGTAAATGTGGGTTAATTATATTAGGTACACTTCAACCGGACACTACGGGTATTACAGGCGTGATTTTATCTATGTAGAATACCTAACAACTGGTACACATTTGGGTGCTTACGAGAACCAAGACGTGATTGAGGTATACACTATACACATACAATTTGTTAGGAAGCGCCCAATGTTTACCAGCTCTACAGCATTTCCTTTCTACTTATCCCCATTGACATTTATGACTATTCAGAATCGCCAGCAAAGACTGGCCAGCATATCTTCTTATACAAAGTTCCTTCCGTTCGTAGTCTCTGTTACTGTAATTGCCATTTGCGGCGTCATGAATAAAACATCTGCTTACTTAGATTCGCCGTATTCGATTGTGGTTAACATATTTCTTGTTTAATGGAGACGAAGAGTTGTAAATAAATTGTCGGTAAAGTATTCCGGGCAGCACTCGCTTTAAGAGTAGAAGATTAAAGAGGCAACACACGTTATCAGCTTCGCAGCGTTATTTACATTCTATTGAGATTTATTCGATTATTTGTTGGAGTTTATGTTCAGCGTGGTTTTAATTTCGATTCAATGTTTTGGTTAAAGTATTTTCTATTCAGTCTGTAAAATTTATTTGAGACTGGGTTGGTCTCATTTATAGGATGGATCGGGAGAAATTAGTTAGAATGGTCACAGAGTAGGCGCCTGAAGACAGGCTTCAAAGCCGAGGCAGTCTAAAAAAAAATTGGCATGTCGAGCAGGACCCCTTTTTAAGAAACTGGCTTTAGTAAGACTTAAAACCGAAGCTGCTACTTACTATGATTTTTGAATATAATATTAGACCAAATAATAAACTATCTGTGTCTTACATTTGTGAAATGAGTGGGTATTTCTCCGGCTGACTCTTCTAGGAATAGGATAAATAATACCTCTCATTACAATACCATTCAGCCATGAGAAATAGGGAATCTATTCATAAAATGAATTCAAATAGAACAAAATTTTCTTCAAAACCACACTGAGTTTACTTTAAACGAGCCATCGATCTCCAATTAGTTTTTGACAAACGAGAACATCAATTATAGCACAAGACACTGCCAAATTAAAGTAATAAATCATTTTGGAGAAATAATAATCACAACTGGGAAAATTCAAAGGTAAAAAATAGAGGAAATTCAGTGACAAATTTCGCTTCCATAATTTGAATTCGTTGCGTTGTAGGGACAGCTGTCGTTTGTGACACGGCGCGAATGTGCGACGTTTGTTGTAAAAATATCATATCTACGTGTTGTATGGACTAGAGACCAGAATAATCCTCTAATTTGAAATTTAATAGTGATCTATTTTGATTCACATTCAGTGAAATACTGCTAGTTGAATTCCAGTTTACAGTGTTTAAAGTATAAATGATTATTGGAACTGGAATGCAGCTTATTAATGTAACACGCAAGATAATTTTTCAACGGAATTGCAGTTTTATTTTCATATTAAATAGAAGTGTATTATAAATAATTACATTTAATACAAAATTCTCGGATGTAAATCAAATAATAAGAATTATAAATTAACTAGCGAATTATCAAGCTTTCTTTTTTATTATATCTATGTTAGATTATAATTATTGTCTCACGACAACAGCAGTTGCTGAATTGAATTACATAATTTTTAATGAATCAACCAGTAAAATTATATTTCTTCAAGAACAATTTTATTTAAACATTTCTACCATAATGTTGGTTATGTTTACCTACACATAAAGATAATGGGCTGAACCTATTGCTTCATTATAGAGAATTACTTAGTATTATGCCGATGTAACTTCTTTATCCACATGTCTTCATCGGAATGAGCTTTGAGCATACAAATCAGTGTGAATGTAATACACAAAGAAAGTTTTATTTACTTTTTACTACTCTAGCGGACTTGATTGCTGGGGTAAAGTGAAATAAATTTATTTCAACGTGCATCTGAAAAGAAAAAATATGTACGGAGGAGGAGTATTCTTAAACAATTCGTTTCTATTTTCTTTTGATTCAATCATTACATTTGTATCTGCTTTTCTGCCAACATTCTATTATTTATCAATTTCATGATGAAATTGTGAATCCTGACAATAGATTCATATACTGGAATATCAACCATTTCAATTAAACTATTGGTAATGTTTTCATTAAATAATAATCACCAGGAAATGCTAGCGTCGTTTAATCCATAGAAATGTTCCCTGTTTATATCCTAAAATAATATTCATCCCCAACCATGTTTTGATTATTTCCTTAAATTATAAAAATAACAAAAAAAAATATGGTAAGCAAATTATAAACGACAAATAATAGTAATACATGAAATCAAAACATTTATTTCTCTGCAATCATTAGTAAGTAATACATAGATGTTGTTTATTTATAATTAAGTTTTCCAACATGGGTATGCAAATACTGTAGGTAAAGTTTTTGTTAAATTATAATTAATAAAAATTAACAAAAAAAACTTTAGTTTCAATTTCTTTCAGAAAACCGGGAAACACTTGTATATGCTACCTAGATGCTTGCTGGCCTTTCCACATCACAGTGAAAATTTTAACCAGTAGAAATTTTGCCCTTTCTGGCAAAGAACGCACCCAGTATGCCCACTTATTTTTTTCTTCTGAGAACACGATGAAAATGCTTAAATGAAATATAAATCTAGCTTTAAATGCGTCATTAGGCTTGGATGACGGCCAGTCCAGTACTTATTGTGCCATTTTCTTTTCACTTATATTTTAGTTCAACGACTCTGTTTGTCCGCCCGTGTAATCTATTCATAATGTCCGGGAAGATTGCGAAAAAGTGACTGGGGCTAAAATTAATTTGTATGGGTGACGCAAATCTTGGTAAAGAAGTTGTTCAAAATGCGTACGCTATAAACTTGCTGACGAGAATTAAGTGCTATCTTTGGCAAAGCTTGTAATGTTTTTAATTGACGATGTTGCTGAGTTTGCTTTTAAGTTATTTATCTGTGTTAAGTTGGTTAATGAATATGGAAAAGTTCTTATTTTACAATATTAACTTTTGTTCTCCCAGAATATCTTCATTAAACGGAAGATGTCCACTGTTGAAGAAAGGTCTCCCCCTTAAACTATCGTACCAAACGACAATCCGCCACTTGCATCTATCGGTTGCCCAAGACTTTCACAATGTCGTCAGTCTCGTAAGACCAACTTTACCTTGCTTTTTCGTTTCGTGGTAACCACTCCAGATATCGACATCGTGAGGGTCGCGGGCAACCGATGGATGCAAGTGGCGAATTGTCGTTCGGCGTGACGGTCTAAGGGGGAGGCCTATGTTCAGCAGTGGACGTTTTCCGGCTGATGATGATGATGATGACTCCAGATATTTTCAACCCAATCGTTTCTCAGTTCTACGAGTGATGTAACCTGCCCATTGCTATTTCAACTAGCAAAATAGAATAATTTAACTTTAGTTATTTGTGCACAAATCTTTGATCTGGGTTGGGTTGCTTCCGATGGACAAGAACCATAATGACCGCGAATCGAACACGAAACCCTGTGCTTAGCAGTAGCAATTGCGACTACTACTAGACCAAAGAGGCAATTTTCACTTGTCTTAGAGTTACTTACTGCAGACAAGGAAGCAAAATACTTTGTTTAGAAAAACATGAATAGAAACAAAACCCTGCTACTACTACTACCTACAAGAAAAAAGAGATTTAAGATAAAAAGTATCAATCAATCTTATGCATGTTTCCAATCCTGACAGGTCCTAGAACTTAGGTGAGAGTATTAGAATTAGTTTTAAAAACTTAACCTTATGGAAAGTTATCCAACTCTAAGTTTGAGTCAGAGTTTTAAATGAAGATCGATGGTCTGGAGTTGTCTCGCAAGCTGACGTTTCTTCTGATGAACCGGCTTATCGTGAAGGAGAAAAAATTGACGAACCAAAATTAAAAATTACCTTTTTATTTGATTTGGGAATCTGCCTCTAAAGTTTTGTTTTAGCTGAACGTAGTGATTAGAAATAAAAGTTTACATGGTTACAGTTGCGTATGGAATATAGTGGTAGTGAAGCCTTCAAAGTTCGAGAGAAAGACCAGGTTCAGCAAGTTGGCTAAGAACATTTTGGTGAACGAGTGTTTTTTCGGGCGGGAGGACTCATCTGATGATAACATCAGATGAGTCCTCCCGCCATAGGGGGGGAACGGAAAGGACTGTCAGACTCTTAATGACTAAAAACCACCTTGTTCCTTCACATGTCCTTTGCGTTCAGGACGTAGGCGTTTAACCCTTTTTACCGTGACCTCGGAACATAAAGGGCTATTGAAGGACAACGTGGATTTTAGTCAGTACAAGTCTGACAGTAGGGGTGGGAGGACTCATTTGATGAGATGATGATTTTTACCACGATAAAAAAAATGCCGGCCTCGTCAGTTTGCTAATAGCTTCTAAAGGCGAACATGAAATTCGATGCGCCGTCGACTCCGACCTGGTCCTTGCTCAGACGGCAAGCAACCCATCACTCGTTCTCTGTAAGCCCAGTTTCGTATATACTCATTTCACAAAATAACGATATCAAAACACAAATAATCAAGCACTAGAAAACCAGTGTCCATTGACAAATAATAATTGATTAAATACCGGTACTACAGCCGCATGATATAATCAAATTAATACGATTTCAGGGCCGCCAGTCCCACCGGGAGGTCCCGACTGTGGCAATTGACAAATGGACGAAATACCCACTTGACAAACAACCACATACCACGTGTTGTTAATAAAATTAACGGCTGTGATTAATTGTTGGACTAAACTATGGTCGGATTTAATCAGGAGTGTTTTTTTTTTAGTTGGCCAAGGTTTTTTTTTGTAAATTAATTGTGTGGTTTTCGTTTGGGGGTGTGTTATGAAGTCCACGATAGAGAGAATGTTTTTCTAGTATGAAAACGATAGATATTATTATATCTACGCTATCATAATTTTATCATGTCAAGCGGAGTATAAATTAATTCAGAACAAACTTTTTGATGCAGGATAATTCCAGACTTATAAAGCTTCAATCATTAGTTTAATTTTTCTTCAAATATTATATAAAGTTTACGTTTTTACGTCCAAATGCTTAGTTCATCATTTTCATATTATTATTTCAATTTGCTTGGGTTGGAAAATATATTCTCCAAATATAGAAGTTTCTACAATATTATTCAGCAAAACCTTGACTTTATTTATGTGGCAGATGAAAAGCTAAAATTTAGTACAAAAAGAAAACACAAAAGACTACTAAATTAAGCAACGCCGTCTGAGATCAAAACAAAATATATTTTTTCGCCACAAAAAAGAAAAATTCTATTCATACGTGAGACCGTAATTCTGATAAGTTGAGATCCTATGAAATAATCAAACGATCATGTCGGCGGCGTCAACTCCTACTGAACATTCGGTCATCAATAATGTATGAGTTTCAAGCGACAAAGTATGAAGACAAACATTGCTACGCTTGTACGGTGGTTCATTTGCACGTGCCAATAGAATTGCACGGTGTTCACATGTTGGAGTTATGGCGCGACCACGGCTTAGCAGATTATCGGGCTCTGTTCGTGCCTCTGTGCGCTAATATTTGTTTTTCGACGATTTATTGGATTGGGTGATTTGAATCGTGCAGCATGGGAAGTTGGCTTGACGGTGGGAAATATCTTGTCTTCTATAGTTTTAAGTATTGTTTATTTTTTTTATAAGACACTCAGTGTTTATAAATGCAGGTTAGGTATTTTTTTAAACGAATTATGAAATGAGTTATTCCTAACTACAAAAAGGCATATTGTATTTATTTTGGGTTCATGCCAATTGGTCAAATACCATACCGTGAACAGTACTGCTAATTATCAAACAAAAAAGACAGAACACACAGTTTCACGATAGCTGGACATGTAGATAGAGGCTTTTGCCCAGGAGTGGGACAGACAAGAGCAGGCTAGAGAAGAGAAAGACAGTTCAGTCATTAGTGGGCCCAAAAAGTTAGAATGATTACAAATACTGATTTGTATAAAGTTCAAACATGTAGGTATTCCAAAAATAACTTTACTAATCCGGTATAGAAGTTTTCCGGTATAAAAGATACCCTCGGCAACAGAGAGTAAAAAACTATATGAGTAAAGTTTGTTAAAGCGTCATCGGACGTGTCAGAACCGCTTCCGCTATCTCTCATTCACAAATCACAGCCCCAAAACTTGGTAGCAGAGCAGTCGCGACCGAACGTGCCTTGCATGTCTAATGTCGGGAAGCGGATTGAATGAAAGTATTGTTCAGGAACAGATAGAATGAAAGAAATAAACGAACTACTAGGTGAATGGTACACAGTGCCTTTCAAAGCCAAGAACAGTTGTCTCTTCACTCAAATTGAATAAGTTTTCCCGCAGTGCTTTGTTATCGGGCTAACCATCGAGTATTTTTATACTGAAGTGCCTCTAGGACACGAATTTTAGTTATACTTTTGAATGTTAAGCCTCCTGCAGACACACGCGATTAATCGCGCGGGGCGACATGTCGCGGTCCATTCGCAGTATTTTTAGAGTGGAAATTAGCTTGGCTCGCTGTCGCAGCGCGATTAATCGCGTGTGTCTGCAGGAGGCTTTAATTGTGAAAAAGATTCAGAAAACGTGTGATCTGCAAAGCGTTACAATTAGGCATACCTACATTATAGTATACACACATTTAGTAGCTGTAATGGGGCGAGCCTTTTGCCATTAACCGGACAAACACCAAAATTTCGAGGTTAGGTACTACTGGGGTGTTCCTGATGAAAAACAAATAACACTTTGTCTGCCCTAAGAATCGACGTCGGGACCTCATATAAAGCAGGCCACTAGACCAATGACAAAGTCAGATTTGTCATTTTTGGCGGTAGAATATGATGGAATGTTATTTTCCGACGGTAGTCTGGGAGTGGAATATTTGTTGCTCACTCACCCGGCATAATCCTCAAGTCACTATTTACGTTGTGATATGAGATGTACGGATCGATATGGGCTTAAATATGTTGATAAAATGTTAGTGACAATTTCAGTTCTGTGTTACTGAAGAATATAATGTAAGTAGCGGATATAAAATAAGAACACTAGAAATGGCTCAAATGCGAAAAAGGAGAACTAAAATCAAAAACATGTATCGCAATATTACATTTCTTTGTGAGTTATGAAAATAATTGTAAAAAAAAACGACAATAATACTGTCGGGCAGTAGCTTACCAGATAGACAATTAGACATATTATTATCTGAAGCGCTAGTGCTACATGAAATAAATGCGAAGAAAATACACTACGATTTTTATTTTTTATTTTCTTTGTTTAAGTTTGCGATTGAACATTATGTCGCCTGAAAGTAGGCGATGATGTCGACCACACCTCGCTTACTTACTACGGTGAAGCATGCTTACTTTGAAGAAAATAAGTAGTAAGAATTAACGTAATACTGGTTATGCTTTTTACCATATCATTTACCAAGCTGCTAAAAGTTAGTTGTATTTTCGATTAAAAATCGTCGTAGGTATTTAGTTTACGTTAACACATCGCTCTCATACTATCACCTCTGGTCGGAAAATCCTCTTATTTCAACAGAGTATCGAGGAACTTTACACCCTTTTACTCATTCTTCCAAGAATTTGTTTTCACAAGAAACCGAATGACGAAGTAAAAAACATGACACGCAGTGAAACGTCCTCTATCTTCAACAATATCATCTCACAAATACCTTTTGTACAAGCAATCTATACTTTACCGACAAACATAATCCTAACTTGTTTATCCAAGGTATATTATATACTACGAAACCAACCAAGTTTGAAAGGACATCAACATAAGAAAGGTATGTTGTTTACTTCAAGTTATTGCGTTGTAAAGTGAAAGTGAACCGGAAAACTAGGTAAACAACTGGCTGTACCAGATTTCAGAGATTTCTATCGTGATTTAGAACTCATTATGGATCGTTTACATTAGTTGCTTTGACTGTAGAATTTGTAAGTATAAACTACTAACTAGTTTATGCGGACACCGAATGTTCTAGCTAGTTTCTAGCAATTAGAATTTAATTATAATTCCAAATTAATTACAAAACAACTTATGTTTAGATGAGGTTGGCACCGTGGCTGAGAGATTGGTTGTTGCAATGCGTTCCATCTGTTTCGTGCACGGTATAGGCTTCAGGGGCGTAGCTACCGCCGTATCTGCCGTATCAATTATACGGGGCCCCCGGGCCACAGGGGCCCCCAACGTGCGTAAACAAAAATTAATAAAAACTTAATGATTTATGAAATATAAAAGTTAAATACTTTTACACAATTTATTTGTCTAATCTATCTCTGGTGTTCTTATTATTATTATTTATATGTAATACTGTTTTAAGACGACATTGTCTATTAGAAATCCCGGGAATATCCATATTAATATCAACATTTCGATGCAAGTATTAAATTTAATAACTCTACCTAATTCCAATCTCTGGACTGATCAGTCGCATCTTGAATTTTTTCGATGACCTTTATCCAATTTTTTGTTTATATTTTGGCGTAGATACAGAGAAATGCATTTTTTTCTTGAGTGATAAATCTTTACCCTACATAAGGGGCCCCCAAACAAATTTTTATACGGGGTACAAATAAAAGTAAAGGTTTTACATTACAACATTATTTCCGCAAAAAAGCGCCTGTTTCCATAACTTACTCCAAAATATATCAAGGTAAGCCATGTAAAACTCAACACTCACGAAAATAGTCATAAAAATCTTTACAAATAAAACGATAATCAAATCGTTATCTTCCATTAACCATCAATTAAATAAATAATTGCAAAAACAGTTTATTTAGATTTTAAAGATGTTTTACAAAATATCTTCAGTTACGTTATAAAAAATTTTGCTATTAAACAGTGAGGCGAATCTCTTCTAAAAACTCAAGCACCTGCAGAGTCTAAACTTCTCTCTATATTCCTCTCCAATAAAATCAAAACCCACTCTATGGATGTTTAGCAGCAGCTAATGATTCCTAAAACGTTTAAAGTCAGCCACTAATGGGCCCAGTTTCACCTGTGACCCGGAAAGTTTGAGTGTTAATTGCAAACACTTCGCCCGCGGGTAATGAAGGCGAAAGTGCATATCACTGTACATTGTACATGCCTTGAAGGGCTGTCGCTTGTTGCAATAATATTTCTAATAGTTAAAAAAATGTGTAATAAATAAAACAGAATTAATATTTTTATTCTTTGATCGAAAACATGGCACTCACAATGTTGTTTCAAACCGTACCGTACAGAATCTTAATTATAAACAAAAGCAGTTCAGAATGTGCTTTACATTTAGAAAATAAATTAAATTGGGTCAAGTCCCTAGTTTGTTGTACTAGTATAGAACTTGTTTGAAAATACCATAATTTAAAAAAGTGCAGCAAATTCTCGGTGGATCTTTTTGAGTAGAGGCAAACTTAATTCACTCCACCATCTTAAAGACTTTCAATATTATACAAAAAAAACCCTAAACTGTCCAGTATCATTCAACCGCCAAAAAAAACGTGGAAATCATAAACGTAATGGAACTTCAACACTTTCAGTTTTCAGTGTCAACGACCTAAGCAAAAGATCAAAGTCATAACTCAATCGCTTTTATTATTGTGACATAAGACCTTACCTTCTCACCTGTCCTGAAAAAGTGTTCCAAAAATATATCACTCCACCCCTGTAATATTTTCTCAGTTCAGGCGTCAGCCCTAACGTTACCGGATGGTTAGGAGGTAACTTCGCTCGTTATTTATTATTGAGCCGTTGTCCGGTAACGACTTTAATATGTTACGGCTCATTTCAACACTTTAATATTTCGTACTTTGCTATAGTTTTTTACTCCAACCTTCGTATTAAATAGAGCGATATTATACTGAAATTATAGACCGTTCAAAATGGCCGTAGTTCATTATAGCAGCCCGTAAAAGTCTGGCGCAGAATAAGGGTCTTTCAGGACGGCTATGATGATCGGTCGCGAGGGAATATACCTATTTACCTCAACAATTGAAATAGTCTGGGGAGTATTACTACCGATTTTCTGAGAAGACAACATTTTTAGATATGTTTATCACGTTTTCAGGAATTGTACAACTTCTTTAGGCATCTTGTTAATTTCAACAATTGAAATAAATAGACTCGGGAGTAATGCCACCGATTTAAAAAAAAGACAACCCTTTTTCAATAATTTTGTCCATTAGGTTCGTAACTGGTTTAGGTTCTTATTATTTTTCAATATTAGCTTCTTACGTACTGGTCAAAATTTGAATAATTTGGTTTGGAAGAAGATTACGAGATGGAGGTCGTGTGAATTCATCAGATTCTTTATAATTACATCAACATTTGAAAATGGCATATTAGCGATAGTGTACGAGGTACCAAAAAGTCCTTAAACAAAAAAAAAACAAAGTCATAAGACACCTACTTGCCCAATCATCAGCCCTCATGATGAGTTACGGTCCACTTTTAGACGAAATCGCTTCATCAGTCTCATGAACGCGAACGTCAGCACTAGTTTTACGAATCCCCATATTAGGGAGTTAAAACGGTCAAATACCAGATTTAGTTAATGTCTGTTCTCCGGACAATATACTGGTAACAGATAGACGCGCTAAGTGCATTTAAAAGTTATAATTATTTAGTTTCCATTGCAGTATCATTAGCGTAATGTATTTTAGTCTCTCATTAATGAAAGTTTACTTTTAAGGGGTTCGAATTAAGTGTTAGTTTGCTATGCGAGTTTTGATAATTAGTATATTTAAAACTCATCCTTTTATTAAGTTCTTAATTTGTGATGAATAACCTTCATTCAACGAAGTTATGAAAGGTGCGGAGGTAACTTAGTGAATTTGCAATAAAGACATTATTAAGGAACTAAGCTTTCCTAATACCTATGGGGAATCGTTTGTTTTTAAAAACAAAAAAAAAACTCAAGTTAAAGTTCCAATGTAGTACAACTAAGTAAGCTTAAAAGAAGACTTCCAGGTCTAAGTCAGACTGATGACTTCAAAACTTTTCTACCTCCTTCACTTTTGCAGTTGGCTTGTGAAAATATTGTATTTGAATACGTAGGTACTTACAATAGTCTGTCAAATGCCAAAATTGAAAGTAATATTTTTCTTTTGAACTCCAACTCAATGATTCCGAGAATAAGATACTCTCCTTCTATAATACCACAGGGAAGTGAATAATTTTATATTGTTATTTATAGTACTTAATTAGGCCTACTTTATAAAATAAAAACTGTCAAAAGTTTTCAAAACTTCTTTCATTTTGAGATGGTTAAAACAACATTATCTTGAGATAACGATTGAGTTGCGCTAAATTTTAAAAGTTCAGTTATTTCATTTTAAACTTTTCACTATACAAAAGTCAACAGAAATCACGAAATTAAAATTCAACTGCTTTTTCAATGGCTGCTGCTATCGTTGTATCTGTTGAAAACTACAAAATGGAAACTGCTAGCAATGTTCATATTTTTCCAATTCCGGCGATACTGTGTCATCAGGCTGCTCGGCGTCAAAACACGATGATATATAAACGAGAACCGTGGCTTCCTGCCAGACCTGACTGCAGGGAGACACACGGACACATCGATCTGTTTGTAATTAGATTAAGTGAATCGTATGACACCTCTGTAAAGCTATGGGGTCCTAGTACCTGGTTGAAGTTATGCTTTCTGTATTTATATTGACAAGTTTTAATTAATTGCGAGGTTTTATTTATTCTCAGTTTTAGAAAGGAAAATCAAAATAATGTATTTTGATTTAGAAATACATTCGGATTTTTTGTAAGTTTGAAATGTATCTTATTGTTACAGTTTCAGCTTATGATCGATTGGTTTTTCTCAAGAGATAAATCGTAAATATGTCTGTAATAAATATAGGTATATTCACATGTATTGTCTCTACCTATTCAATTTACCCAAGTACATTTGCCAACAAGATTTTTAGAACGGTAGAACCTGTCTATTCCCTTGTTCATTTCATTTGAAGTGTTGTTTATACACAAAGGAGAAAAACCTGGTACAAAGTCTGGGAAGTATAAAGAAAAAATTGCAAATAAGACATGGGTGAGCGCGTTTATTGTTTATCCTTTTCAAGTATTCTAGTTTGCTCACGTTTTTATTCCAATGTCTGTGTGTCCGTTTATGGATTCAGGCATAAATCCGTTTGCGAAACGCCAGTTCGTACCGTAGTCGTAGTACGCGGAATCGATGCGTAGTTTTGGCGCACCCGACCCTTGTAACTCATAACGAAATGGCGTATTGCTATCCTTTGTTGAGCATATTGAGGGGTATTGTCGGATCTAATTTAGATTATGGTGTAAATGATACCTCATTGTTAGATAATTTTTTTGATTATTATGATATATTTCTTGCAAACAATATTTTATTGAAATTCTATCTACATTTGTATTTCTATAACTGTTTGCTCATTATTTCATTTGATTATCAAATACAACTGGTATTTCCACTTTATTAGATACCCGCTATAAAGCCTCCTGCAGACACACGCGATTAATCGCGCGGGGCGACATGTCGCGGTCCATTCGCAGTATTTTTAGAGTGGAAATTAGCATGGCTCGTTGTCGCAGCGCGATTAATCGCGTGTGTCTGCAGGAGGCTTAATACTGTTAGTGATAAACTGTATATCCCACTGCTGGCCAAGGTCTCTTCTCATGAATTTCAATTTCTTTAATGCAAGGTCAGTATGGACCAATTTTGGTATATTATAAAATAAAATATGACAGCTACGCCATACAACGTATATTTATATTAATTACAGAAATTACGAGGATATTTTTTAGTTACGTATTTAAGGACTAGGCATTGTTAAAACGCATATCTTTGAATACGGTGACAGTTAAAAGCATTAACCCATTTTAAACGTACATTAAGCGCAATTCTTTTTTGTAATGCGCTCTCAATGGGCAAAGAACGTGACAACGGTCCAATATTGTTTTTACCTCTCAAAAAACATCGTTAAAGGCAGTTAACACGGTATAATAGACCGGATCGGACAGTGCGAACCGGACACGAGCGCCGTTTCTGTTTATGTTTGACGATCCGGTCGTGTAGGGCTGCCCTATCGTTGAAATTGGGGTGGATTGACCAGCTGTTTGCGAGTAGTTTATAAAAAATGTTTTCGATGAATGAATATGTAATTCCTACGCCTCTCAGTTGATTATATGGAAGACTTTACAAAAGTGACTAAGATATACCTATTGATGGTGAAGACGACAGATAAGTATAGCAAAGAATGCGGTAAAGATTAAACGAATCGACGATCAAATTTTACGTCTTTAAACTTAACAAATATTAGAACTTAAATAAATAATCTTCATTCATTTAGCTATAAGACAGGCTTTTCAGCTATAAGACAACCCTTTGTAAGAGATATAAGATGATAGACGAGAAGAAGATAGGACAAAAATGAATAAATATTACATTCAACCGACAATTTTCAAGACGATCACTACCAAATCCTACCATTTACTTTCAGTATTCAAATAGCCTGGTATATTACATTTCCACTTGACAACCCTAGCAGGCCGGCCGTCCTTCGTCCGGTCGCCATTACCATACGGCGAGCGCTTTTATTCAAATCGCCGTTTGTTCCGGTCAACGCCTAAAATAATGTGAAATTGTTCGTGAAATTTTACTTGAGTATGATTTAGTTTGGGATTAGTGCCTAAATAATACTAATATCCGTTTTCACTAACTGGCAGTTAATTGAGTTCCTATAGCACTGTGGAAAATTCAACTCTCGGTCAGTCTCGGTGCAGAGCCGCTTAGGGATTAATTTAGGCGTCTCCTATTATACGTGATAAGTTGATATATCCGACGAGTTAGTTGGTGAACACTAAAATGTTCTGAGAAAACGAATTAAATGATTGCAATTTAAATTCTGATTTGAGATCTGAATTTGACTACGAGACTCGAACCTTCTAGTGGTGTTCACTAGTTTCTGTACCATGGACACACAGGGCACAAAATACGAATCTGTAACAAGAATGTATTATGCTGACTGTAATAATTTATTCTTGTATGGTTTATCTTACTATGGTGCATCATCATCAGTCTTAAGACGTCTCTGAACTGAACCAAGGCTTCTCTTTAAGCTTTGCTTTCCTAGGATAGCAGTGCCGTCATATAGCGGCCGTAATACAGCGGTGAATGACGTCACTAGAACGTTGTCTATGTAAACAAAATGGTGACCACACCATTGGTGGCGGCACCGTTTTCCTAAGAAATCAAAGCTTTAGTTACCGCTCTCTAGGAAACCATTCCTAGAGAGCGGTAACTAAAGCTTTGATTTCTTAGGAAAACGGTGCCGCCTTTTTGCGTCCGTAATATTACGGCCGCTATAAGACGGCACCGCTTTCCTAGGAAAGCAAAGCTAGACCGCCATGCTGAACGACTATCCGCCACTTGTATCCATTTACTGTCAATGGTTATCCAGATGAATAATATTAAATGTTAAACATGGATATGCTGTCCGAATATAATTTAGAACCTAGAAGCAAATTGAATTAAAAAAAAAACAACTTTCCGCTTGGCGCAGTCGGGTAAAAATAAGTGATACCAAAGATTTTTTGGCATTGAGAATTCATTTATTGGCCCGAGTTTTCATTTTATTACTATGTTGGTACAGACTTCGACAAAACGGCAGGCCTGTTGGTCTAGTGGTTAGTGACCCTGACTGCTATGCCAGAGGTCGTGGGTTCGATTCCCACCCAGGACAAATGTTTGTGTGATGAGCACGATCATTTGTTCTGTGTCTGGGTATAATTTATCAAATATGTATGTATTTAGAAATATATAAGTATGTCTATCAGTTGTCTAGTACCCATAACACAAGCTCTGCTTAGCTTGGGACTAGATGGCGTTGTGTGATAGTAGTGGAATATTATTATTATTTTTATAAATAAACATTTAAGAAAAAACTTTTTCATTTTACTCCGTATATCAGTCAACTCAAGTATGTATACGTAAAGACTACTTCAGACATAATGCCATACAAGTTCGATCGAGAGTAAATCAACTTGATGTCAATCAGGCATGTCTGTCTGATACAATCAGACGAAAAAAGGATAAATAAGCGTCTAGTCTGAAGACAGCTTCACAGAAAATGTCGTACCTACCTCGTACCCAAAGAAAAATAGTCCCGTCCAAGCGACATAGTTACGTCTACAAACTACTAGTAGTATAGGGCTTGGCCTCCGGAATTCCGGAATTGGTATAATTCCGGAATTCCGAAGCTTTTCAATATCGTTTCCAATTCCGGAATTGGCGAGATCAATACCGGAGTTTCGATATTGAAGGAAATAATATTTTTTCTGCAGCTTGATGCGCAACAAATTACCACAATATGAAGTAGAAGGGAAACTATAGTTTTAAATTTATGTATTATAAGAGTAGAGATGGCAGTTTTTGACAACGGTGGCATTGCGTATTTCCAATCTATAAAAAGCTTTGTAATCCTATTTTTTAATCTGCGATTACTATATTTACTATCTATAGATGAATTTTGCGTATGTTTCATGTATAGTTGTAACGTGGATGCGTACGTATAAATAAGGATGGTTACAAACTATACTACATCACTTACGTCTGACAAAAATCATTGTTTTTATGCCTTTTAACGGAAAGACGGCCGACGTCAGGGGCACCCCGAGGTTTGGTCCGGTTTGGTTCCTTTAAGCTCTACAGACAGAAATAGGAGCCCATGGAGTTTAGTGATATAATTATGACTTGATTAAGTTTATTGAAATAATTGTAGGAGTGTAGTACGTCTGAGGCGGAGACTTCGTTGTAAGACGGTCAAATTTTAGTCGAATTTTAATTTCAAGGTTAAATTTTAGGCTTTGCTCCTATTTCCATCTACAAGGTTTATAGGAACCTAACCAAACCGAACCTTGGGGTGCCTCTTGCGTTGACTGTCTTCGGGTTAATAAGCGTAAAACATTGGGCTTATATGGCTTCTGCCGAAGTATGATGCAAAGTTTAGAATAGACCCACAGACATTCATGGCAAAGACCGCAAAATGGCGAGCATGCAACTGCTCGCGTATAGATTGGAATCTAGAGTTTTGTGCGCTTATTCCAAACCATACAGGATTAGTTCGTATGCGTACTGGCACTGTATGTCTTGTAGCCAGGTACCGTCACAAGCTGCAACTTTACCATGATAACGCGGCGTCCACCTATAAACCACCACCGCGTTATCACCGATAAACCTCGCGCGTTGAAACAAAGGAGTCAAAGTTGGGCATCATGGCAAAGTTGCAGCGTTTGACCGGTAGTTGATTAGGTTACTACGGAGTACACACAAGTATTTGCGCACTACTGTTGTATGTATTGGAAGACATTAGTTAAAAAGTGACTAGAAGTCACTTTTTATCTATGCGCGGTTAATAATAATAATAAATCTTTAATTTCAGACCATAGATCCATAAATACTTAAAAAACTAAAACAAAACAACTTACAAACTAAAACACGTTACATAAAACAAACTATAGCACATAACTGAAAGATGGCCTGTGTGCCGCCATCCAGTGACATATTATTGGGCCATCAACCCTGCCGGCTACAGTAGCCACGAGGCTGTTGGGGCTGTCACGCACCCGGCGCATCAGTGATGCGATTCGCAGACGCAGCAGCGAGCCGAAATCTGGAACGCGTGCGTCCGCGAACATCCCCGAAGCTACAGAAGCGCGGCAACCCCAGCAATACCCGGAACACGTTATTATATTGGACTCTTAGAGCACCGTACGAGCCTTGTGTATAACTGACCCACAGGGCGCACGTGTACAGCGACTGGCAGTAAGCCCTGAAAAGCGTTATTTTAACCCCTGGCGTACACTGCGCGAACCTGCGGGCCAGCATGTTACACCTGACAGCCAGTGCTCTACGTTCCCTTTCTAAATCGGCGTCATCGTGTTTAATAACACACCCTTGCATTTTGGCTTTATTTAGAATGGAAAAACGCGGTGGAGGATCATACTTGGAAAATTGTTTTCAATATTCAAAAACAATACCAGCAACGAGTGTAGAAGCAATGAGCTTTTCTCCGGTCAGTTATTTTTGCAATCAAATCAAAACTATAGTAGCGAAACCGCTGTACGATCCACCCGATCTGTCATCTGTAGGGCGCACGAAACAAAACCATAGCAAATTTGCCTATTCTAACGCGGTGAATTTCTGTATCGAATGTACAAGTTTTGGAGGCAAAACGAATGATTTTATTGAAAAATGACACTAAATCAGTTGAATTTACAGAAACTTAATTGAGGAGGTTCGTTCAAAATAGAGGTCAAATTTATTTATTAAGTCATCCAGACTACAAAAATAACAGGACTTTTGTCTCGTTTCAGTAATTTCATATACTCAATATGTTCGTTTATTCATAGTTCATACTAGAGCAAAATCTCGTCTTTTTTTGTCGTAGACGATAATTCGCTATTTAAACACAAGTTTGTCACTAGCGTAATTAATGGTGGTTCTGCTTTGCGAGAAGGAGAGCGGCGAACGTGGCGTGTCTGGCTAGGTTTCGCTGCGGCACGCACATTGCGGTTTCACCTAGTTAGTTTCGCGGCGGAGGTGTGCTAACCTTTTAGCGTTTCTGATACTTACTAAAAAAGAATTCCATAAGATTACATTTATTTATTACAAAAAATTAGGACCTTTGCAATTTTGTACAGTTATGAGTCAATAAAAATTTAAACTATCACTGGTAGATACAAAGCCACTCTTCAGTTCCGGAATTCCGGAATTCCGGAACTGAAAAACCGAATATCGAAACCCAATTCCGGAATTGAAAAAACGTCCGATATCCAAGCCCTAAGTAGTACTGTTTAAATATTAATTCGATTTGATCTAATGTAAATATCTGTGGGAAATTGCTTTCAGCCATTAGACTGATTATTGAGCACTAACTTACTTGTGGCATAGTTATTGTTACTTTTCCGTGATTTGTTTATCTTGTTGTTGTAAAAACAATGGTTTGTTAATAAATCACAGTTTTTATTTGTTCAAAAATTAAGTTATAAATTTAAAAAAAATTGCCCCACTTTAGGAATTTCTCTTTAATCGTGGGTGCGTTAACAAATATTAATGAAACTCACATCAAACAGTTTGGAAAAACTAGTTGTATTGGGCTTTAAAAATATATTATGTTTCGTGTGGGAATCGGAACCGCGTCATGAAACAGCCAATCCCTCAGCAAATGCGTCAAATCGCGCACTTATCATTTCGTATTTTTTTCGAGAAAGTAGGCAATAAGTACTTTAAGAATCACACGAGCATGACTTCACAAAAAGCCTTATTCAGTCAAGTCAGCTCTGAAAGGCTCTTCAATTCGATTACGTATACTTCAACGTAAATTCTCATCTTTATGCCCAATTTCACCTCTCTGAGAATAGTAGGTAGCGAGTCTTTTAATCCAAACTCACTTTCACAGTCTAGCGAAACTTACATGCTTGTATTAGAAGGGAATCATCTTAGATGGGCTAATAAAACAGCAATATAAGGGTAATCGGTTGTGAGCCATCGGTAAACGAATCGATTTAAGTTCCCCTGGAGTGACTCGCAACTCTTGGTAAGTTTAAATTGCTACACAGGAATTTTGCTTTGAAGGACTTCGCTTGACGCCGGAACATTTGTGTAAGTGAGCTCGTATATATCTGAAAGAGTTATGTTTTGTTGGTTTTTTGAAACTTGTGGAAGATTATGTTTAAGTATTCTTGTCTTGTTTCTTAATACTTTGTGTAAGTCATAAAACGTAGACTGGAATGCAAATGAACGAAAAACCGTGAACGATTTGGAGGGCTTAAAACTGGTCATAGAAGAGAAACTAAACTATCGTGAAAAGCTTACTTAAACCGACTTCTAAGAATATAACAGGATGTTATCAAACTAAATTCTTCGAACTTTAACTTGGCTAGAACATAATCTCCACTAAAAACTTGGTTAAAAACTTAGGGTCTCTTTAGACGGGCACGCCGCAATCGCGGCGGTAAGACCCCTCTTTGAGGAGTGGCTGGAAAGGCGTCACGGCGTCCTGACCTATCGGATGACGCAGGTCCTCACCGGACACGGATGTTTCGGGAGGTACCTGTGTCGGATGGGGAAGGAAGAAACGCCGGGGTGTCACCATTGCGAAGATCGCCCGGAGGACACAGTAGAGCATACGGTGCAAGACTGCCCCGCTTGGGCAGAGCACCGCCGTGTCCTCACGGCAGCGATAGGCGGAGACCTCTCGCGCCCGGCATTGGTCGAGGCCATGCTGCGGGGCGAGACGGAGTGGGAAGCGGTCGCCTCCTTCTGCGAGGCAGTAATGCTCGTTAAGGAGGAGGCGGGCCGTGAGAGAGAGAGGACAGCGTCCTCCCTCCGCCCCACCCGCAATGGTAGACGCCCACGGCGTCGGACGTCGCAAGACGATCTCCGGCCACCGTAGGCGCGGGCATGCGGGCGGCGAGTAAAGGGCAACTCGCCGCCCGACCATGGACCATGCCCGGGTCGACGGCGCGTTGTGTTCCACGCGCGCCTCAAAGAGCGTCAGCACGATGACGGGGCCCCGCCCAAGAGGGCCAAAGCCTGCCGGGGTCGCGGGACTTATCTCATTACCGTGACCCCGGAACATAAAAGGCTATTGAAGGACACCGTGGATTTTAGTCAGTACAAGTCTGACAGTCCCTCCCGCCCTGCCCGGGGTGGGAGGACTCATTTGATGATTTTACCACGCTAAAAAAAAAAAAAAAAAAAGGGTCTCTTTAGAGAGCTAAGTCCATCTCCACAGTACATGGGGTTTCACGGAAGAGTTCTAAGACCAAGGTTATTGAAAAGGTACCACATGACAGACTGCCTGTTACAGGCTGAGCACACTCGCGGTGGTAGGCCTCACCAGCGCTGCCTGGCTTGCAACTACGACCATCTCGAACTCTGGTGCCAAAAAAACCGTATCACACCGATGCGCAATAAGCTTCTGGGTAAGCTTGCTTCATTTATGGTCTCACCTGTATATACCTACTTCTGTGATTTGTAAATGTTTGTTTTTGCCAGGAACAGATCAATGCCAAAAACAAACATTTATAAATCTTGACATTTGTCTACAAACTTTATTAGTAGCTCTTTAGAGAGAGAGGACAGCGTCCTCCCTCCACCCCAGCCGCAGTGGTAGACGCCCACGGCGTCGGACGTCGCTGGGCGATCTCCGGCCACCGTAGGCGCGGGCATGCGGGCGGCAAGTAATGGGCAACTCGCCACCCGACCATGGACCACGCCCGGGTCGACGGCGCGTTGTGTTCCACGCGCGCCTTAAAGAGTGTCAGCATGATGACGGGGCCCCCCTCTAGAGGGCCAAAGCCTGCCGGGGTTGCGGGACTTATCTCATTACCGTGACCCCGGAACACAAAGGGCTATTGAAGGACACCGTGGATTTCTGTCTGTCTGACGTTAAAAAAAAGGGTCACGGTTATTGGGTAGTTCCCGCGACCACACAAAAATGGATTTAAGATTTATAAAGAAAAATTATTATGAAATGTAACTATAATTAAATAATAATCTTTTTATGAAATTTATTATTATATTATCATTATTAATATCTACTTATGTAGAACTAAGAATAATATTATCTTCACAATAATTATATAGCCTTTTTTCAGAGAAACCAAAAAGCAAACCAATTTCATTAGTAAGGCAATTGCTTGTAGTTAATCTCTGCTGTCTGTACCTGCGTTGAACATAGTTAATTTGTGTTTTGTGAATGCAAATTCGCAAATGATAGTAAGGATTGCATTTTTTGTGTCAAGTAAGCCATATTGAGCCTTTTGTAACAAAATTCAAACTAGCGTTTACATTGCGGAGTTTTATTAGTGTGTTTGAAAATACCACAAAAAATACAATGGCACTTAGATTCTGAGGAACCGGATCTTCCTGGGGATCTCTTCCCAGCTTTGCCACCTTATAATTATTGTTATACCAGTACTAATAGCTAGTATAAATTTTCTGTAATGACTTTCAGCGCTAGCTGAATTTCAGGATTATCTACAGAAACTGACACCCATTAAAATATCATTCCTTCTTGTCAAAAAAGTTGAAAACCATCACATACACTCATATTTTTTTCACTCGAGTAGGTATGTTTTTGATGGGATATACCATACTTTAATACCCCATCAGGTAAACACCCGGTCTAAAAGCTTTCGGAAACCACTGAAAATGAAAACCTCTGTAAAGTCATATTCAAACTATAAGGAACAAGATGAGCTACATCCATATTATGTTCATGCATCACTGACTTTACTTTGCCCTGCAGTATTGGAAATCATAATATTCTCATATTCTGTACCCATACCATGAGTTGTCATTACGATACACGGTCATCGATATCGACCGCGTTTGGCGTTCTCATTGGCCCGCTCCAAGGTTGTATGAACTCTCAACCAATGAGTGCGCCAAACGCGGTCGATATCGATGATCGAGTATCGTAATGACAACTCATGGTATGGGTACTGCACATACAATACCTACGTGACGTGAGGAATAAAAATCTTTGAACACTATGTCGGGATGTTTAGACATTGAGTCTGAATGTTTAGGAATGTAGAGTGCTGGGTTTAAACGTGGTATGCGATTTACATAATATGCGAGCTAAGAATGTACTAAAAGTTTAAAGTGAAGACGGGTATCTTTGTGCATTGCACCTGAAGTATCTAGTATCAAAATGCGCCAAGTGTATCTTTTAGTAAGGAGTTTAGACGAAGACTTCAAAGTCATTGTTTTAAAGTTACATTGGCAGTAATACCTAATCAATTAATAACAAAATGTTGTTAACAGTTTATGGAGGACAAGATTTTATAAGAACAGTAGTCTACCATTATTCTATGTAGGAACTAGGAAGTCGACGTCTAGTCCAACTGACACAGATAAATCCTTCATCAGTTCACTATATCCTGGAATTTCTTCCTTGTAAACTATTTTCGTATTCATATCTAGCTTAAGCTAAACTCAAAAAAGATACAACATCCGTTAACCACAAAAATCAATTTGATCAAAACAAGAACATTCATTCTAACCAGTTTCATATCCAGCAGCGAGCGCCTATCAAATATTTCATAGCTAGGTACCTCTGCGAGACGACAGCGAAGACATCTGGCGGGACAGGCGGACAGAATTCAATTATATAGAACGATAACATCGCGACAGAGTTCGCATTAAAACAAACAGCGTTTTGCAATAACGCGTCCCGGTTTATGCTCTTTGTATTTACATAGCAAGGTGCACGTGTGGTACCTAAGTACGTATTTAGTTTTCTCTTTAAGCGAAAACATACTTAGGGACGTAAACATTAATTGCTTTTTAGACTGACACACGGTGTTTTCGGTGTTGAAGCAATTTTAAACTGTGGAAAATAAACCAGTTCTGAATAATCATCATTATCTGTCTAGCCATAACTTATCATATTCTATGCTATGTTGGGATTGGCTTGGACACAGTTGAATATTAGTATTTTAAGGAGTGATTCCACTGCAACTACCCCAGACAAGATTAAGTTATTTAACAACTCAATTTGATTATACTTACAAACTATTAACTTCCTTATTGACTATAAATAAAATTACTCATATTTATCGAGCTATTGAGCAATCCAAATTGCAATATTAACAGCTTTTAAAAGTGTATTTAGAGATAAGTCAGTACAAACTATAAAAACAGCAAAATAAAGTGCAGCTCACGGTTAAACAAATAAACTTAATATAGAACACACTGAAAGCAGTGAGAAGTGTACAGACTATTGTGAGGTCTCCACTACTTCCCACATTGTGCGGGCTAAGATTGGATTTCTTCAGCAAACCTACGTGAAATGTGATCTGCCGCGCTATCTCAGATAAATAGGGGTTGCACTCGTGTAAAATAAATATGTACATGTGTTAGTGGTTGGTGCCAGACAGCTGATAGAGCTGTTGAAATGTCTGGGTAGTTCAGACTATAACGTTAATTTATATAAACCTTATATCCATATCTACATTATAAATGTATATTCAAAGCATTCTAGTATTAGGTATTCAGATTTTAAAACATGTTTTAAATCTGAAATCATATTTGTTAGACCTTATGTGTGAGTATATTATGATAGTAATATTCGACCTTATGGTGATACAGTAAAAGAGGACAACTGTACAAATAAAGCACTCGGCAAATGCAATGCAGAATCCATTGAGATGACGCGAGCAAAAATTAATTATGTTTTGAAAATGAAAAAGGTTAATTTTATAGGATTTTTTTTATTATATATAAATAATGAAAATTGTGGCTAGTACGATTTTCGTAAAAGGTTTAATTTGAAGAGCTTCTGAAGAAAAATGAGCGGATTTTTATTTCAGTTTTATTTATTTTCTCTTTCCTCTTTTACAACGTATTACACTCAGAAGTATATCAGTATTATTTATTCAATAAACACGGTAAGTTGAATCATGTCTGTAAATCCAATATTCTTCGTTCGAATGTCAGCGAGTGCCTATAATATTCGTTTAGGAGACGATCTTTTTTGACGTTTATTTTACTTCCTTCGTGTCTTGGTAGCTCGGAAGTTTAAACGTATGTTTCTCAATATGCGTTCAAAGCTAGTTGCCAAATAAAAAATTGACGTCAAAACATTGGAAAAACTGTCAGCTCTCATTTGACTAATATCTCATTTGACAGGCCTGTTGGTCTAGTGGTTAGTGACCCTGATTGGTATGCCGGAGGTCGTGGGTTCGATTCCCACCCAGGACAAATGTTTATGTGATGAGCACGATCATTTATTCTGTGTCTGGGTGTAATTTATTTATCTATAATATGTATGTATTTAGAAATATATAAGTATGGTTATCAGTTGTCTAGTACCCATACTACCCATAACACAAGTTCTGCTTAGCTTGGGACTAGGTGGCATTGTGTGATAGTTGTGGAATATTATTATTAATAATCTTGTATCCGGCGACAGCATGCAATGAAAAAAATGTGCTATTTATCCAGCTTTTACTTACTTAATTGGAGCCTAAAATTTTATCCCACAACCAATTATATTGATTACTTACTATGACACCTTTCTATGATTTATTTTTTCTAACAAACGACCATAATGAACTTAAATTAAGCTGACTGACAAATGGATACACCCACGGACCGCCCAGTCTATCCATTCCAAACATTCTCAAGTCCAATACTATGATTTAATTAGTCTTTGGCAAGCTGTCAACGCCAGGGTATGAGAGTGTTAGCATATCGACTAATTAACATTAATCGTTCAGCTTTAGAACTCACTAATAAAAGTTAATATCACCCCCATTTGGACATAATATCGACACCTACGAAGATTTATTTACTTTTATATTATTGTTGATTGAAATAGATACGACAGTTTGATAAATGTGTTCCTGTTTTGGAATACATTGATGGTGTTACCCTGAATAGGGGAGTGTGGTATGGTGTATAGCGAGCAACGAATGTTGATTTGTGATGTATAGTCGTCGAATTTGAGGCAATTAATTTGTGCGTTGCTGCGATTTGTAAGTTATGAACGTGTGCATCCCGCCCCCTCGTCGCACGGGCGGCGTGCATTTGGGTTGACATAGAGTAAGAAATGCAGAAAGGGAATGTTGTACGTTATTGGTAACGGTACGAAACGTGACAGCAAGTTGATCAAATCTTTCAAAGAATATCTATCTAAATGAAGAATAATTGCTTATTGAATGTAAGCGTATCAATAATTTAAGAACGACTGCACCTATTTATTTCATAATTTTACTTTCAGACTAACTTTGAGTCAAAGATTTTTATCTACTAAAATATTTTTATTGTTAGGGTTCCGTAGCCAAATGGCAAAAAACGGAACCCATAAGGGTTCCGTCCGACAGACATGACGAATCTATAAAGATTCGTCATGTCTGTCTGTCCGTTCGTATGTCACAGCCACTTTTTTTCGAAAGTATAAGAGCTATCCTATTGAAACTTGGTAAGTAGAAGTATTATGTGAACCGCATTTGGACTTTCACAAAAAAATAAATAAAACAAATTTTGAGGGTTAGAATTGAAACTCAAAAAAATTTTTTTCTCCAAACCCATACGAGGTTACTAATATCATTTTTTTCTAAACTGGCGAGAGACACTTCCAAAGTGGTAAAATGAGTATCCCCCCTGTAACTTCTAAAACAAGATAATGATATAACCAAAAACATATAATTATGATCTACATTACCATGCAAACTTCCATCGAAAATTGGTTTGAACGACATCAAGTAATTAGTTTTTTTTTTTAATACGTCATAAATCGTAAACCGCAATTTGCCTTTCAAAGTTACATTACAACCAACTACAAGAACTTTTATATTATGTTACTTGCTGCTACGGAACTCTTTATGGGCGAGTCCGACTCGAACTTGGCCGGTTTTTTTTAAAATGTCACTTCTGCGAAACTGGGGTGGTCGCTAATAAAAAATATAAGTACCTATGAAAATTTTGTAGCTCATAAAGGAAAAAAATCTTTGTTGTCTACAACTACTAAAGTTTACTTTATTAATTGTAGTCTTCCATCAGGGTATTACCTACACACCTTATACAATAAACATTAATTAAGTAGGTAAACAAAAAGAAAGTTACCACCAACTCACCTGGATTATCCTTTGATCATAACGTACGTGGAATGTTAGCACCATACACGTAGTACCTAGTTAAAATTCTGAAACTTCATTTACCCTCTTTTTTGTGTGGTAAAATCATCAAGTGGGATCACTCGTCCTTGAGTGGAGCGGAAGGTACTGTCAGACTTTGCTGTTTGCCTTCCAGAACTACGGTATCCTGCATAGACGGTCTAGCGACCCATTTTTTTCTGCCATGGGTCTGAATTTAATGACAATTTATAATTGAATTTATATAATTATTTGCGATCGTTATTTTCATGATAATTTTGTATAATTTAAGCTCGTGATAATAGTTTAATGATCATATTTTTCACACTCACCCGTATTAACACTTATAAGAACAAACTTAATCAGATCACAGAACTTTATTTTCGTTAAAAACAACCAGTTCAAAACATTTTTTAGTCTTTGCCTTAACGATTGATTTATTCGGTCCCATTTACTTGCGCGTGCGCACGATACAAATATATCATCGTCGACGCTTTGATGCGCCGCTTGATATATTCACTTTTGTATTTGTTTAATAATTTCTCAGCTTGGTGATTGTTATTTTTATTTCAAACGAAATTGCTTATAATTTACGGGCGTAAAATATTTTGCTTCAAGTCGTTAGTCACTATGATTATTTTGAATGTTAATGATGGAATTGGTTTTAGAAAGTGTTGATTTTAATAAGGTTTTACTGTTAGGTATTTTATCAAAGTTTCACAACCTTTGACTATTTAAATCAGGCTATTTAAATCAGACATTTCATTTTCTGAAAAGTTTAAAGTTACGTTTCCGGTCGCGGGACTGTCTCAAAAATGGTCATAGTGAAACTGAAATGTAAAAGGGCGGATTTTGTGTCAGAAAAAGTCTGAAAGTCCCTTAATTCCACCTCCACACAGGGCGGGAAAATTCATTTGATGATTTTATAATACCAAAAAAGAATAGTATGACGTTTCTACCATGCAATCTTCTATGTCCACAAACACCTTAAAATAGTATCACAAAAACTACAACATAAACATAAAAGTTAAGTAATATTAACCCTTTATTATTGCTTCCAAAACTGTTTCCAATAATGCAACCGAAACTGTAACATACATAACATGGTCGCAGTTGTAATTCAAGCGGGTGTTACTCTACGTCAACGCTCGTCCCCCCTTAATCCTCTTTTATGGGTTCAACGTTATAATTTTAACCTGTATTATTTTATATGTTGGCCCATTATCGTGGATTAAGTTGAATATAGCGTATTATTTATGTGTTCCGCATGTTGGTAACACGTGTTTATCTGTTCTGTGGTGTATCGTTGAATTAAGGTGAGAATGATCGTGTTAAATTCGATTGGTTAAGTACTTAGGTATGTTTTAAATATTGTGGTCAGGAGTTGGGCGGTATGGTTATTTTTATGTGATTTTTTCTTTTGTATTTGCTGAAAGCTAATTTATGGCATATGTCATGTTGAAGACCTATGTAATAGGGGCGCACCTATTTGACATAAAAATGTTCAAAAGCTGCCAGCTGTAATTCGACAAAATCACTGAATTGCAAATCTAATTAGTACGTCATTGAGAATTTTGAAAAATAATGAACTCGATTTTTTCTTTTATTAAACCAATGAATATTTATTTTAAAAATATATAAAGTCCATTTTTAAGTCTCACATCTTCGTCAATTTTGGTTTACATAACAAAAAAAGAAATAGGCAATGATTGATGGGATCGATCACCCAATAACACTTTTTCCGACCTGTGAAATCGAACCCAAGGACTCTTGCTTAGCAGTCACATTTTTGACAACTAGACCAAACAAAATAGAAAATTAGATGCTTCAAATATTTTAGTACGTAATATAAAATTCCCCTGATTGACTGCCAAGTTATGGAATCCTAGAATTTGAATTTAAAACGAAGTGTGAGGCACGGTGAGACGTAGGTAAATCTCCGAATTTATTGACTCTAACTCTAGGAATATATTCCACAAACTCGACTGAGATAGACTCCCCAATCTCAGAATCGCGATTGGAGTTACCCTTTGGGATATGTTAAAAGATTTGAAAACTGAATTTGTGAATGTCTTTCTATTCCAGCATGTTCCTTCTGTTATGTTACGAGTATGTCTTCTGTTGAAGTCAACTTTCCGTCTGTCAACACTGGGTAGAAATAATTGTAGTGCCTTTATAGGTACCTACATCTACGTGAAAATGACATAACTCAAGGGAGTAAAATCCAATTGGCACAGAAAGTTTGCCACGACTTCTAAGCGTGGGACGAATTTCGAGCTAATAAGCATATTATTCTGGAGTATATCAAACATTTCAACCTGTTGTAAATTACCCAAAGAAGATTATGAAGAGTCAATTATAAATTGAAATGTGAAATGTCATGGACGGTGAATTTAGAGTTAGATCAAAGGACTGCTTTTGCATGAAACCGTTTTTTCTTTTCTTTCTATAGCTTGAGCGTAGCCTTTGTCCGGTATTTCATATAATAATTGTTTTCTAGTCCGAAAACATAATTGTCATAATTATTTAAAGCTTTTGTAAGTTAATAATCGATTTCATTCTGACTCTGAGTCATTCATGTAATTCCATAGTGTTTTATAAACGGTTTTGTTTTATCATCGAAATATTTTGTCAAAAGCATTAGAACAGGAACTGTTAACGAAGGCTTGTTTAAACTAATATAATCACTTTATTATGTATGTAAAATTATGGAACAGGGTAGGCGGTAGGCATTCCTCATCATTTCGTTAAAAGTGATTCGATTGTGTACTTTCGAAACAAACACAGAACTACCTTGACACTAATTGATATTCCAATCAAAATTGTATTAGTAGCAACTGGAATTAGAACAAGAAAATGTATAGTCTAAGTATAAGCACATTGACAAACGACGTTCATTGAATACATAATGCAATTCACAAGATAATTTGTCATGGCGTATTAATAAAATTATATTACAAAATCATTTTAGAACATTCACTTGGTGATAATAAATCTAATTATGATCCTGTCACATTTGATCTTGAAAAGGATGAAAATAATTATGCTGATACAATATTAATAACGGTGAATGAAGGAGGAATTCTGTCTTTTGACGAGACAAATGTAGTATTAATGAGTCGCTGGTAGTTGGTTGTAGAATGTAGAGGTTACTGTGAAACTATAGAGAATACATGTGAAATGTCAACTCGTAGGTGTTGAGTTGCTCATTGACGTGGCGAATGCATGATTAATCCCGTGATGTGCTTTTGAAGATTTTGTTTCTTAGAATTATCACGTTTGCAAAGTAAAACTGCCGCTTTCCAGTTCTGCAACGCCTACCTCCTTACAGGCAGTACTGTTACGTAGCATGTAGTGTGCTGTCAAAATCAGAATCATACCTTTATTCTATAATTATAGACTTTTTCATTTAAGTTTTTTTTACCTATAATCTCTCCTTTTGTTACATATATTTCTATCTACATATTTAATTTTCCTCTCTATAGTTCCATCAACGCGAACATCACTCCCATCCATCTCTGCTCAAGCTTCGCCTCAATCCACGACACTAATATTTCTCGTAACAACAAGATTCTCTCAAGTAACCTCTGTATCATCATTAACCTGCGGCACACGCGTCCATCCCGGGGTCCGGGGTACAACACGCGTGTGACGTTTAATTTTGTACCCCAATGATTGATGGCCCACCTCGTTCATTTTCATACTTTTGTTATATTCGCGAATCTAACTGGAAGGACTACGTTCTGTATGTATTGTTAGCAATTGATTTATGAGTTTTGTTTAGTGGTGTAATGTAGTGAGTGTCTTTTGTTTGTTTATTGGTACCTATACTACTGATTTTGTGAGTACGTGTTTTGGGAAATGGAGTGAGGTGTTTCGATGTACTAGTTTGATGTACCTACCTAATATTATTTTTTTACTTTTTGTAAACAGTAGCAATTGATGATTTTATCACGATAAAAAAGAAGCCTGGTAATATGCGATGGAGATAACGTTCTTCAAAGTCACCCTAGGAATTACTTCCTGTTTCGAAGATGCGTTTACAAACCGTGTTCCGTGCGGGGATCGAGCCCGCAACACACTGCGCAGCAGTCGATGGCTCAGCCACTGCTACCTGACGCCTTACCACGAGCTCAGTTTAGGCTGTGGGAAAGAGACAGAGCTATACAAGTCATCTAGCGCCATCTCTTTCCCACAGCCTAAAGACTCATGCTTTAAGAGTTAATTTTAGGCCACCTGATGTTTGACTGAACTTTTGAGTACTGTTTAGTAGTCACAAATGACTACATTAATAACATTTTGATGACTGTAATAATAAAATTTCTATCATAATCTATAGTATTTGTAGAGAAATAAATGTACCACCATAAATATACATAATTCAATCGTACCTTGGCAGACAGGACGGACATGTTCATACGGCTTCTCTATAAATAATAATAAATACCTACAACTGTGGAAACCTTACAAATCCAAACAACTTTGTTCGTTTGGCAAACCTACAAAACGACTGTAATGAACTTTGATGGTACTTTCTTTGTTTTTATACTGGGCAATTATTGTGAGATTTAAGAATGTTTTGTATCTGTACTAACTACATCATGTTTATTATAGGTCTGTTGTTTATTTTTTGCTAACGATACGATTTAAATCTTATACTAGAACACAAAATATGGAATTTGAGTTGTGAACCAAAAGATTGTGTTCAACTTAGGAATCGCATGCAGAACCTCTTGCTCAGTGATGCCCTTGCCTTGTGACAATTGATCCAACGAGGTGGTCTTGACGAGGTTTGGTTGTACAAGTATAAGGTTGGGTCAAATGGGTCCTCCCGCCTTAGGCTGAGCGGAAAGCACTGTCAGATTCGTACTAACTAAAATCCATCATGCTCCTTCAATTGATCTTTACGTTCCAGGGTCAGGGCCTGCTTAGACAATTCCGCGACCCCCGGCAGGCAGTTGACATTTAGGTATTTGTAAGTGGCATTTTTGGCATAGTGCGTTGCTGTGTTAGTATTTAGAAATTCATGATTTAGATGTCATGTTTTGCACTAGAGCTTAAGTTAATTCTTTAAAAAAATAGATACCATAAGTTAAGTGACAAAAAGACCGATAAATCACGACCACTCAATCCTTTGTACTTGAAAAGCAACACCAAAAGACATTACATACACATGACATTGTACTCATTTGTGATGCGGGCTTGTCACTCATACAACTATTATACAGCCAATAAGCGATTGTATTGAATACCAGAACCTGATGTTGACATGACGGGTTGCATACGGGCTTGCCCGTCTTATGTCTCATTATACCTTGTTATGTTTGTCACAGAATTGTGACGAGTTTGGAACTAATGAATGGTAATCCGTGCTTAAGCAAGTAGGGGAACAGTGTATAAGACGGGGACGTTAATAATCGCGAGGTATAATGGGGACATACACTCTTTAGGCATACTTAACACAACACTAATGTAGAGCAAGAGCCATCAGGACGTCATTTGCAAGCGGCCAGACGCAAATGGCGTCCTGTTGGCGCTTGTGCTACGTAAGTTTTGTGTTAAGTTTGCCTTATGTGTGTGATTTCCTATCATACCTCGTGTCCCCGTCTTATACAATGCATTTGGTGGAATTGTAATGGTAAGTGACGTGCTTTTTATTGGAGAAGTTACATCTGCACTTTAGAACACTGCTTTACTCGTATATTATATGCTGTGAAAGTTTATGTCTCCATAACTTGTTTTTCATGAACACCAGTTTCCAGAAAGTTGGAGACGCAAAAACTAATAGAAGAGGAGAAGTGTTAATTAAATGTTAAATAGATGGTAAGCTATAGCCTGTTAAGTGTGGGTGGTATTTTTTTCGTTCACTTGATCAAAAAAAATGTATACATGCCAAAATTGTTAACACCAAAAAAGAGCTAAAGGTTCCTAAGAAAGTTTTTCTTTCCTCTATTGGCGAACTTAAAAGACTTATCCTTTATTCACAATTATTCATTCAAATAGCTGCCATTCAAACAATAATAACACACAGAAAACCGACTAACTGTTTTACTCGACTTTGAAATTAAATCTTGTTTTCAAAGAACAACTCCAATGATCCATGATCACAAGATACATCAGACTGTCATCATATTACCATATAAATACAGCCTAGCGTAACATTGTTAAAACAAATGAGGTTCTTGTTACCGATTGGTTAGTAGAATTCCAAGAGGTACGAAAGTAGATAACGTACGGCTGGGTGCGGTAGCCAACCAGACATGGCAACTAAACGTCACCTTACTGATGGATGGCTTCGTAGCCTGACTGAATAATTGTGGTAACTGTCTACCAGTGCCTTTGGAGTTCAGTGAGATTTGGTATTGTGATCCTTAACAGTATACACATCTAGCGACCCGTCTTAGCTTCGCACAGGTGGAATAATTATGAAAAAAATACATGTGGCACTCGGAGACTGCCGCGGTGAAGCTGTTGCATAACATTTTTTTTAAAGAATAAAATCGCTTACCGCGTATTTTTAACGAAAATATAATTTATTTAAAATGTTTGTGGTGCACTACAGTTATAAAGAACTTCTTTGTTGTAGGAGATTTTTATAAGTAGGTTTCATTGTGAAAACTCCTTTTGTAGCTGGCCGTTTAGAAACAGTAAGAAACAGTAAATTGTTTTTATGATTGCCGAAGTCTCCCGAACTGAAACGATGTTAGATGATGCGTGGTGTCAGGTATTTTCATTAGGTTTTTGGATTTTTTTTTGATTCGGTCGCCGCGCCGCGCCGCGCTCTGAGCCCGTGATGAAAGCTATGCAATAGCTTAATAAATATAGCTAGTTTTTCCCCGTTTTATTCCCGCTGCTAGGCTTGTATTGCTTTTAGCGTGATGTTGTAGCCTTCCTCGATAAACAGACTACGCAAAGCAAAAAAAAAGCAATTGTAGCCAGTAGTTCCTGAGATTATCACGTTCAACCAATTAAACAATCAATCAAACTCTTCAGAAACACAAATTCTTTATAATAATATTAGTATAGATGACACTCAAGAATAATGTAATTTTGTTGGAAGAATTTTATTTGTTAGGAACGAACAACATTTTTATAAGATTGACAAGAATAGAGTAAAGAGAACAAAACCATAACTTTTTGTATATAGACAACTAATAAGTATGAATATACAACATGCTCCCTCAAAAAGTTAATTGTATTGCACTCTTATGTCATAAGCATAACACAAAGGCATAAAAAAAACAGTAAATAGAACCATTACGATATACCCATCATTTGCAAACAACTGCGATGTTTTGTTGGACCCAAAGGTTTCGTCAAAACATCTGCAGGTAACCTGTCGGTAGGCATATACCTAAGTTCAACGGTTTTATCGTTCACTTTTTCTCGAACAAAATGGAACTTTACATCAATATGTTTTGTCCTATTGTGGTGAACCGGATTAATGGCTAATTTTTGTGCACTCTGACTATCCGTATACAGAACTATGTTAAGCGACTTACCTGTTATATCGGATATCAGTCTTTTTAAAAAGCACGCATCCTTTACTGCTGTAGCCAACGCCATATATTCAGCTTCAGCGGACGACAAAGCCACGGTGGGCTGTTTTTTAGCTTCCCAGGAAATAGGGCCGCCTGCAAGTTCATAATAGAACCCAGTGTAGGACCGTCTATCAGTTGGACAATTTGCCCAGTCTGCATCTGAAAAACCCGTCAAAGTTATAGTATTACCTTTTTCTTTCCTGTATGTAATACCAGTATCTTTTGTCGCGTTCAGATAACGTAGACATCGTTTAGCAATATTCCAATGTGACTGATCAAATTTAGAGTTAAATTGACTCAAGTAACTCACGGTGTAGGCTATATCTGGTCTGGTATTTACAGCCAAAAACATTAGACAGCCAATTAACTCTCTGTAAGGGTACTCACACTCACCCATACCAGGCTCAAGTGTCTTCTTGACCAGTGGTGTAGAAACACCCTTACAATCTTGCATGTTAAATTTTTTCAGCATCTTTTCAATATATGTACTTTGAGATAGCTTTATTCCATAATTATCATGGTGAATATTTATTCCCGTAAAGAAATTAATTTGTCCAAGATCTTTTGATGAAAAATATTTAACAAATTGACATTTGAAATTGTCAAGCGTAATTTCATTTTTATACAAAATTACTAGATCGTCGACGTATACAGCCAGAACCAAGGAGTCTAAGTTTGTATCTTTTTTAAAAATACATGGCTCAGATGTCTGCATAAAACCAAGAACTGACAAAATCTGTTTTAATTTTGTATTCCAGGCTCTTGGTGCCTGCTTCAACCCATAAAGTGATCGTTTTAATAAACACACTTTCGACTCTTCGCCTTCCTTTACAAAACCTTCTGGCTGTGTCATGAAGATTTCTTCCTCTAAATCGCCATTCAGAAAAGCTGTGTCCACATCCATATGCCGGACCTTATAATCTTCCTGCACTGCAAGTGCAAACAGGGTTCGCAACGATGAGTTGCGTACAACCGGAGAAAAGGTTTCGTGGTAGTCGATACCTTCTCTTTGTCGAAAACCTTTTGCTACTAGGCGCGCTTTATATCTAACAACAACACCTTTCGCATCTCGCTTCAGTTTGAAGACCCACTTGCTAGGAATACACGTTCTATGATTTGGCTTGTCTACCAAAACCCATGTGCCCTTTCTGACTAAGGCATCGTACTCATCTTTCATTGCTAAAATCCAGTTATCCTTTTCATCGCTGTTAGTCGCAGCCTGATAACTATTTGGATCATCGCACCCATCTTCTAGCAGAGTATTATATGAGAAATAATCCGGTGGTTTGCGAACTCTTGAGGGATATCGACTAGATTCAATTGAGGAATCTGTAGCCTCACTTGACTGCTGATCATCAACATTGTTGACCTCTACATTGACTGCTTCATTGTCATCTTCAGCATCCATGAAAGAAGTATCCATGGAAGAAGTATCCATGGTAGGAGCATTTACCTCACATCTTCCAGGTGAAGAAGTCGGTAGTACTTCTTGTCTTAAAACTGCTGGCGATGGTGACTGTGAGAGCAAATTGACAATATCAGAGTTAACAGTACATATAGGCTCAATATTTTCCTTCAGTCCAGTAAAGTTATTTTCAAAAAATGTAACATCTCTTGACTTTAATAACCGTCTAGGACTTGCCACATTCCGGAAATAATAACTACGAGGATCATCTGAATATCCTACAAAAATCTGTTCCTCAGCTTTCATGTCCAATTTACACCTCTGACTTGATGGAACATGAGCAAGTGCTCTGCATCCAAAAACCTTCAGATGAGACAGATCGGGTTTTTTATTAAACCACATTTCAAATGGTGTTTTACCACTAAGCGCGCGGTGTGGTGATCGATTTTTCAAATAGGCGCTTGTCTCCACTGCATCCTGCCAAAAGGCTTTTGAGAGAGAACCATGTGATAATAATGACCGAGCCTTCTCTACTATGCTCCGATTACACCGTTCACTTACTCCATTTTGCTGAGGGCTGTAAGGTTTTGTCGTTTGCCAATCGATACCCAGGGAGTGAACATAATCCATCAACTCCTTATTAATGAACTCAGTTCCATTATCTGACCGCAAAGTCTTTATTTTTCCATCAAACTGTCTCTCGACATGAGAATGAAAAGAACAAAACTTATTTTTGACTTCAGTTTTAGAAGACATAAAATACACAAAAATAAAACGTGTATAGTCATCTATAAAAATAATAAAATACCTATTACCTGTAAACGAATTTGTAGAAAAAGGTCCACAGACATCGGTATGAACCAATTGAAGCGGTGATGTAGCCTTCCTATATTTTAAGCTTTTAAAGGGCTTTCTAGACTGCTTACCCTCTATGCAGGGTATGCATGGTTCCTTGTCAACCTGTGTGTACTCCACGCCGATAGCTTGACCTTTTCTGAGCAGATCCATGCCAATTCGACACAGATGTCCTAACCTTTTATGCCAAAGCTGAAAGTTGGAACAATCAGAGTGCACAAGTTTAGCTGAAACATTATTGAACATATTAATTGAACAATCGAGAGTATACAGCCCATTACATACAGAACCATACGCTAAAACATTTTTATTGTTTACTACATCACACTTAGAGTCATAAATAATGCAGCCTTCTTTATTGAAAACTACAGAGGAACCTTTCTCTACTACTTTCTTCACTGAAAGTAAATTACAGTTCAAATCAGGAACATGAACTACATTCTCTATTCTGTTCGCCAAAGTATCGGTATTAATGGATACATCACCAATACCCACAGCTGCCACTTGTTGTCCATTAGCCACAGTAATCGTTCCACCTTGTACAGACCGATAACTGCTGAACCACTCGCGATGCGGAGTCATGTGGATGGTTGCACCTGAATCAATAATCCATTTCCCATCAATAGCAGCTGGCGCAGAGAGAGCCATTTCCTTTACAATAGCCTGTTCCACCTTTTCATTATAATGGCAATCTGTATCTTTAAAAACCTTTCCCGACACACTCAAAGCCTTCTTACCCTTCTTATTGGGACATTCGGGACTTTTGTGTCCTGGTTGTCTACACTTAAAGCAGATTATAGGCTTCTTCTTTTTGCTCGTAGAACCTGTTGAACGTAGCGCAGCCACCTCGTCCGGGTGAGGGTCCTTAGAAAGTTCGTTTAATAGCTTTGCCTTAACCAACTCACTGGTTACTTCAACATTCGAGTTCTCTAAAGCCATGATCAGCGGTTCGTATCGTGATGTCAAACCTCCGAGAATAATCGCAGCCAGAGATCCATCGTCGATCTTCTTACCAATATCTTCAAGATCTTGAGCACTACTCATTATGGCGTTGATATAAGATTCTATGTCTTGGAAATCGGTCAAGGTATATTTGTACAGTCTACGCTCTAGAGAGAGCCTTCGACCCATACCTTTATCCTCGTACGCTTTTTGTAAAGCACTCCAAGCCTCCTTAGCGTTTTTCGCATTTCGTACGTGCGAAATTGCACCTTCGTCTACAGTAAGGCATATTTTTGACAATGCCTTCTGGTCATTGCGAGAGCGCACATTTTCCGCCGTTTTATCAGAATCATCGTACCCTGTGATGGACGTCCACAGCTCCTCATGAATGAGAAGCATTCTCATTTTGAACTTCCAGGTTGGGTACCCGTCTCGGTTTTTTAACATCTGAATTCCTTGAAAATTCATACTACTATTCCCTGACATTATTTACTTTTAAAATAAGCAGCTTCGTGCTGATAACGTGTTGGAAGAATTTTATTTGTTAGGAACGAACAACATTTTTATAAGATTGACAAGAATAGAGTAAAGAGTACAAAACCATAACTTTTTGTATATAGACAACTAATAAGTATGAATATACAACAAATTTTCTACTAGCCAATGATTTTTTCAAAATTGGTTTTGATTTTACTAATGTTGCCCCTACATACAAACATTACCATCTTTATGAAGACAAAGTGTCCCTGATGTGTGGAGATCGAAGATTATCCTTTAAGAACACATTGTCGGAATAATTTGTATCCTCTTTCTTAAGCCTCTAGTCTATTCATATAGGTAATTTCATCATAATTCACAGCTTTTTTAATCGAAAATAGGATTAGGTATAACATTGGATCGATCGAATTTGCAATAATAGGAATATCGTGAAAATATCGCACATTTTAATGATAAAATAAAATATCTACGTTTCTGGTAATCATTAGTCAATCAACGGCACAACTGATGTAACAGTTTTTAAATCTTATGAACATAGAAATAAGGATTATTTCGTAAAACTCCTATCATAACTCTGTACTAATCATCCACACTTGTCACAGTGTAAATTGGGCTAACTAAGGCACTTGATTCACATCAGTCATCCGTTGAATATGGCCTAATATAGGCCGTTTCAATGAGCACTCGCGCTGGGATAATAAAGCAACAATCAAGACACGCCAAATAGAATTGCGATCACAAACGTATTATTCAGATCCTTCACTAAATAACGTTATAATTATCACATCTATATTTACTTTATAAAGTTAGTCAAAAAATTATCAGTGTAAGTACGTAAAATGCAGGTAAAGGTATAGTCCAATTAATAACATTTATTCCTTCATAGGTACGCAAGTGTCTTCATTCATTTAGGTTCTACCAATTAAAGAAAAGAAACTACACACAGGAAAAACCGCACCGGATTTTGCCTTCGCAATAAAAACGCCTCCTGTTCCATCTATATGATGAAAGTTATTGTGTTTTCAAGGAAAGGAATAGTTGCCGAAACAGGGAGATCAAAATAGTAGCGAAAAGGCACTGTTTATGAATTGTTTTGCAATGCTGTTGATTAGTTGTTGAGTCGGAAAAGCAGTAAAACGGGCTGTAGCCATAGAAGTACCTATTCCCGTTCAAGCACCTATTTTTAAAGTACCTTTGATTATAGCTAAAAAAAATCCGTTTGAGCACCAATCATTGCGTTGTACTGATGTAGTAGCTCAATGTGTAACTACGACTACAATTTACGACCACTAAGTAACGAGGTGCTTGCTGCAGATTCATCATCATCATCATCATCAGCCTATAATGTTCCCACTGCTGGGACACAGGCCTCCTCTCTGTGAGAGGGGGTGGGCCATAATCCACCACGCGGGCCCAGTGCGGATTCATAATTACGCTAAATGCCAACAGAATTGATGTAACAACAAATTAAATTTATTAGAATTTTCTATTACGACCTTTTTTACAGATAAAAAAGAAACAGCACCCATTTCCAACTCATTTAACCTCATTACCGTAACTTAATTTTAACAATACCCAAATTCATGGCACCCACAGTAAATAAACAGTTGTAAACATAGAAGCGTTAACCTTAATTCAAAGCTAATGACTGGTTCATTAAACGTTAGTCGTGTATTAAACTGTTTAGTCGCTTGGACAGCGACGTGGGAAACCAAATAGTGTGCAGTGACGTCATATGATTATACAAGGTATGTTTGTAATCAAACATGCTTGAGTGGTAATTGTTTTTGACGCCTAAATAAAATTGTGAGGTATTCTTGTTTGAGCAACGATTTTTAGGGCACCCATGATTCAGCTTTGAACTTAAATGGTATTCTTTTTTTAAATCATTTGTATTGACGGGTATACAGGATGGAATTTTGTAATGCCACCTGGAGGGAAAGTACTCTTAATACTGCAGATAGAAAATTTTACTCAAAGGAAACATTCCTTTATTTTTGTAAAAATACTGTATAATTAAATTAATCTTAAATTAATTTAATTATACAGTATTTTTTGTAAATAATTAAATTAATTTAAGATTTCTTGGTTTTCCTTTCATTTAATTTATCATGTTTGTTAGAGAGATTTCATCCTTATGACTGACCCCAACGATCGATGCAATAAAAGTACAGGGTATAATTTTTTCAGATTTTAGCCGGTTCGATTCCTGGGTAAACAGAATTTTCGAAAATCTTTGAATTCAGTTTGCTTTCTATTCAAAAATAAAGGAATGTTTCCTTTGAGTAAAATTTTCTATCTGCAGTATTAAGAGTACTTTCCCTCCAGATGGCATTACAAAATTCCACCCTGTATACAGTACTTACTGGGTTGCAAGGGTCAGATAAGCAGTTGTACTATATAAAATACTGGTATTTAATTGCATCCAGCCGATGATGATGGCGACGCAATGGTAACAGCCCCGAATATATTATTGAAAGTACAGAACTTTCAATAATATATTCGGGGCCCGAATATATTATTGAAAGTACAGAACTTTCAATAATATATTCGGGGCCCGAATATATTATTGAAAGTACAGAACTTTCAATAATATATTCGGGGCTGTTGTTGCTATCGCGTATCGTTGCTATAGCGTTGCTATCTCATGCAGGCACTTAACCAACTATGAGTATTATAAATGAAGGCCTGTAATAGAGATGAGTCGCAGGCAAAACCTTTTATGAGCAAAATAGGCATAAACTTGGCATACGGAGCATAAATAAGTTTACGCCCAAATAAAACCCCAGTCACTAGGCACACAAACTTATAACTTTGTTAAGTAAAAAATTAAGCAGTAATTCGACAAAAGGCGTTTATTCGGCATTTACGCGCATTTATCGGGCGTTTATTCAATGCACCCAATAATAATTATGTCCAGGGCATAAACCCGTCTCTACCTGTAAACCCATTTCTACCTGTATCCCTAGGTAGACTGCTTAATACTTTTATACTTAGTTATAGTTAATGGTTTGTTCACTACGCAGTATAAGAGTATTATTTTTAACATGACTTGCTTTGCTAAGCTTCTAATTTCCTACATTGCATCGTCTATCGATTTCCTAATCTTCGTATTTGTGTCAAACACTAAGCTAAACTGATTCGAAGCCAATCTCTCTGCTATTCTGAATCTCATCTACAAACAAATTAACACGAAACGCCATATTAATAGCCTACGAACGATCGCAAACTGATCATGTTGCGTGCTAAATAACACTCCATTATTGGACTCGTCTCACTAAACGAGCAATGAAAATCGTATACGGAGTTAATTTCAGAGAAATGGTTGTTACGATCAACTGTTCTAAAAGCAGATAGATATCTTTCTATTTTATTGAAGGATAAAAACGACAGTTTATCTTTTAGCTCAAGATAAGCGAAATAATGCTTAAATATTTTGAGTAATAAAGGATTTTACTGTTGATTGGTGCATTGCATCCTTATTTTATATCATCAACAATGTCGAGTCAAAGATGTTATGTTGTATTTATTATGAAAGAGCTGAATAATATTTAACTTTAAGTGAAGTAATAAAGACAATTTAGCCAGGACCGAGGTTTTAACATACTTTCCGATCTCGGTTTTCAATGGATGACACCCATTCACAGACAGACTCAGGCAAATGTGGCTTAATTTGAAGATCGACCTGATGTGTAATTATTATTACTTAGCCTGCAAACTTCTTCTTTGTGTACAACTAGAAGATTTAATTAAAGTTACAAGTGGGATTGTAGTAGATACACTCCCAAAAACTGCATTAGTAACGAATATAAACACAGAAAGCCTGCTGGGCAAACACCAAACAGAAGATTTTCCACGAATCGTTTTGCCCAATTCCAACGCGGGCCACTGAAAAAATAAAACGAAAATATTCAGAACGTTAAATAAAAATCTGTAGCAGTAAATTTGTCGTCATTTAAACAGATTAAAAGAAAATGTAGCGTGATATTGAATGGCGAATTCATTTGAACCTTCCCCGGGTTCGCTTTATTTATAGCGACTTTGACGATCTGACTTACTGGAAGTTTTTAAGAGGTTCGCCATGCCCTTTACACAGTGGCTGTTGCTGGATCATTTTTTACAGATCATTAAATTATGGAAGTGGCCTCGTTTGAGAATATTACGTACCGACTAAGATGGCTTTGTTTTTAGGACTTTGTGAATTCTCACAGGTATAGCTAGTTTATGGTTAAAGATCTAGGAGAGTTATGGGAGTATAAAGGCAACCAGATTTAGGCCAAGATTGAGATTTTTAAACTTTTGCAGACAATGAAAATGTCAAAATGGAATATAATATTAGGGTTCAGAAAATAATGCTGTTGAAAACCATTTAAAAAAAATAGCCGTATGGCTATACACTTAGATCTATTATTGTGACAAGACATTTTTTTTGGTACATAACGTGTATCTATTCTTACAGAAATAATAATTACCTACTGCATAAAATTAATATTATTAATAAATTCCATAATTGCAGAGGTATTTCAGTTAAAAACTAGAATGACCCAAGATTATGCACTAAATGCCGAAATATTATTAAAAGGTGGCTTAATAAATACATCACGAAGATTAAAGCAAAAAAAAAAAAACTCACTCTAACTGAAATGAGTATATTAATTCGTTTTATACTTTACAGTGCTTGTCATAACGAACGTCTCTTTCTCGTAAACATTTCAGTACAAATCTGTCGACGCCTTTTTTGTTCTTCGTATTAACGATTATTAGCTTCATAAGTTTTCACTGGATCAAATAAATTGTTTTTAATCAAATTGTTTGAGTTTAGAAATTATAATATTTTAGGGTGATGTTTCAGAGCGAATTTACTATTTTATTTGAACAAAAGTTTTAAGTTTAATCCAAAACTAATGTTTTAATAAAACTCCACAATATTAATTTAAGCATCTAAATTTTATCTCAATTATTATCGGGAGTAGTTTTAGGTCCTAAAAACATTTTTAGAGGTCCACCTTTACGATTCTCTTTTAGTTCAATTTTTGGACGAAATTTTGATTTTGAAAAAACTTTTAACGAAAGCTGCCAAACAATTGCTCCTCATTCACACACAATGCACCAGCAACTTTTACTCTAGCAACAAATAACGACATTTAACCGTAAACCCGATTCAATAATTGCATAATACCGTACAAAATCCATTATGGAAGGCAGATGCTTCACACCGTAGCGGTATTAGCACGATCGCAGTCAAAATGAAGTATAGGGAACGTGTCGGTAACAATGGGAACAGAAACTATTGTCAAGGATCTATCCGTTGGTAATAAGTATTAGATCTTAATGCTCTACAGTACAAGTGAATCACGTTCCGCAAATAATATTGGAATCAAAATTGAAGTCCTGTTTTGGAATGAATTAGAGCATTAATGTACTGTGTTGTTTCTTTTCTTGACAGATGGCGATTGCAGAGTGAAACCCTATTAAAAAAGTTACTTTAAACTAGCGATGCATCCGATACCGATACCGATATATCGGCGATACTTCGGGTAAGCCGATATATCGATAACGACGATATTTTTATGACCGATTCAACGATACTTTTTAATTTGTAAACGAGCGTGTTGTCTCGTCTATTTCGTTACAAACGAGGCACGAACTATGCCCGGGGAAACCTTTGCCAAATAGACTAACGAAATCGCCTTTCTCCGATAGGATTACTTTGATTTTTAAACAAAAATCTTATTAATGTTAATTTTAAATACTAAACTGTTTTCAAACTACTTTTTAATTAACAAAAAAATTACCTGTCTTGTGATTTATTTATTTTATCCTAATTTTTAATTCACAATAAACGTATCGGTATTGGTATTGCCGATATTTTTATAAGAGTATCGGTATCGGTATCGTATCGGCGAAAAGGCGTATTGATGCATCCCTACTTTAAACCCAAAAAATAGTTACATTGCACCGAATATTATATTTGAATACACTGTAAGATTCGGTAGTTTCTCATTAGTGAAACTTTTTGTAAATTGAATTTCTAGTTCCGAAAATTACTCGCTGCATCCAAACAGAAATACAAACTTTACCTCTTTATCCGTAGTTATAACTGAAGATACAGCTTTAGACAATTTATCAAAGATCTTGCGTGTAAAATCGTATTGAAAGTTGTTGTAGAAATCGGAAACACATTGGATGTGATTGTTATTAAACTCAGGACCTGTTCAAGACAGAAAAGAGAATAATTTTACTACTTAATTAAAAATAAATGGATACTTATTTCAAAATAAAGAACGGTCAAGCATTGCTCTTCTTTGAAGGATGGAAAGACACAAATAAGCTAGTGCATTGAAAACATCACTAAACCAGTTTATATGCACCTTACAGACATTAAAGGCACAATAGCATAATATTTAACTCTAACTGTTCACTTGCACAGCTATTTTAAGACTTACTGTGCCCACCCTCAATAGAAAACATGTATTTATGCTATGAAAACATCGATTTATGATTTTCGGTTGCTTCGATACATAACGTTTATAATTTTATGTTTGGATTATGCTTCGTGATCGTAAAATCGGTTTACGATTCTATAAATGTGTTCAAGTATCCAGTCTTTTTTAGGAAAGTAGTTAAATGAAACAATAGGGAATAGGTATGGATATTTAGTTTCTTACACATTGAAGTACACATCATTTTCTATTTCAACAGAAGGTGAAGTGGCTAATTTTCTCTCTCTCACGACTTCCTTATCAACATACTTTATCAAAGTCACTTTGGAAACAGTAAATATTAACATTAATTCCAAGCTTAATGAGGAAATTTATGATTATTGAATTAATTTTCTCGCACTCTAATCTAACAAGGAACCGAACTCCCGATAACCAAATTACAAAACGATTACCTAAAACGTTTATATCGTGATCGTAAATATTTATTCCGATAAGATACACAAAGAATCGTAGAACATTATCTTGATTCTGTTCTTGTTTTCTTAAGCTCATGGAATTCCAATCACAACAAGGTACTAGAGCAGGATTTAAACTTATCATTTCCCTTTAAATAATGGGTCAATTATCGCTTGCAACTTATCAGGCTTCACTTATCAAATACTCAAAGTTGTAGGGTAAATATTTGGAGATGTGATTATCAACCTTATCTTGACAATGTTCGAACTTAATTTCACTTGTGAGGCTTATAACAAGGTAAAGAATGGCCTGACCAGAGTACATTATCTACTTAGTTTAGTTTCGATCGACACAAAACTTTATAACTCGGGCCATGAGATTTATTGTAATGAAATCGTAAGGATAGCATTTTCCTGTTCGTGAGTTATAGATTGCTGTGCGAATCGTAAATACTACGGTTTGGTTTAATAAATTCTTTGGGTCCCTTGATCGTAAAGCGAACCTGATTTGCGGAGATTTAATATGTTTCCAAAGTTGTATTTAATGATAATTTCAAAGTTTTAAGTGCGGCTGTAAAATGATGTGATGACATTGAAGGATTGTTCGTAATTTGGATTTGGTAATTTGACCTGTCTATGCGATGTTATGACATGGCTGGACGTTAAATCTTGTTATGGCTTGTGTCGTAATTGACGATATAAACTTTAATTAAAGTCTACGTAGGGTTTTAACACTGACCATCTGGTAACTTAGTGTTGTGGAAACAAAACTTGAAATAACAACACCATCCTTATAAGCAAACATAGGTAAGTAACCCACCAACTTGTGCAAATGACAAAAGTAGGGATGCATCGATACGCCTTTTCGCCGATACGATACCGATACCGATACTCTTATAAAAATATCGGCGATACCGATACCGATACGAATACGCTTATTGTAAATTAAAAAATTAAGATAAAATAAATAAATCACTAGTCACATTATTTTTTATTAATACAAAAAGTAGTGTCATAGGTTGATATTAGATATTTATAAATTTTAGTGATTATTCTTAGAGTAAAAGACCTGCGCTGGAAAATAGTCTCTCTGATGCGACAGAACTCATTTGGAAACTAAAGTACTTTGGCGCAATTTTTTTCAAGTTTGGGTATAAAACGTCATTGCGCCAGAAAACGAATGGATCTGCATCTCTCGATATATTTGGAGACTTTTTTTTTTCTTTTTTAAGGGTGGCAAAATCATCAAATGAGTCCTCCCGCCCTGGGTGGGGCGGGAGGGACTGTCAGACTCTTACTGACTAAAATCCACCCGTGTTCCGTCGGATGCCCTTTACGTTCCGGGGCCACGGTATCCTGGATTAAGAAAATTCCGCGACCCCGGCAGGCATTTGGCCCCATAAGGGGCCCCGGCGGTGACGCGTGAAACACGACGCGCCACCGACCCGGGCTTGGTCCTTGGTCGGACGGCGAGCATACCCATTACTCACCGTCCGCAAGTCCGCTCCGCCGCTGTGCCCTCTGCTGTTCAGAGGGACACGCGTTGGAGCATCCACCCGACAGGCTATTTGCATACGGGCAAAGAAACCCCTTAGGCACACAGTGCCTAAGGAGAGTTTTTGCCCGCATCCCAGGGTGCACCGGCCCGAAAAACTGGTCTTCCCCTCGGACGTATCCGAGAGGGAACTCCAGTCCACGGGCGCACGTGGAGGTTTCCTGTCTTAGCACCCCATATATTTGGAGACTTTAGGAATCTCTCGACTTCTTCTTTGAGAGAATTACAGCTCAGAGTAGACAGGGGCTCATCTTCTTCGGACTCTTTAATATTGTCTTCACAAAAACTCCAAAGCCCGCCACTCGTACGCATCTCAGAACTTACAGTTACAGTACTGGGTTTCCCCGGGCATAGTTCGTGCCTCGTTTGCAACGAAAGACGAGACAACACGCTCGTTTACATGACCATTTTTAAATTAAAAAGTATCGTTGAATCGGTCATAAAATATCGTCGATACCGATATATCGGCTAACCCGAAGTATCGCCGATATATCGGTATCGGTATTCGTATCGGATGCATCGCTAGACAAAAGGGACGATACAGCATAGGACTGACGTATAAACAAAGTTATAGATCATTATTTTAAAACTAAACCCAAACTCAAACAATTGAGAGAACCTAATGCAGTTACAAACTACAAACTAAGACATAATTAAGTTATCAACAATATTGCAACGATAAATTCAGTGGGAGCTACTTTACTAACAGCTAATTCATGTGTAACTTTATTCAAACTGTCAGATTGAATCCGAAACTACAGTGCACAAATCACAGCTATATTAGATTCCACAGAATTTATCGCCTCGACGACTGCTAAAGGAGATGGATCGTGTTTCTCAGAGAATAGTGAAATGCTGTATCGTTCACTTTTCAATCCTGCTACCGAATTTCGAATGTTGCTGTTCCTGCCGATTTAAATTTGAACCCAGACATGACAGAGCAATTTGAACCGTTATAGCACTATAGTAGCTGATGGATTACAATAGTATAATGGATAAATTTGGGAGCTAAGGTTTGCAAAACTAGTGGGTGGATCTTCTATTTGTAAAATTGCTATAAGTTTCGCGGCAGAATTTAGTGGGTCGGAGAATGCAGGTATTTCTATTGGATATTTTCTATGTTTGGAAAGTCTGAGGCAAGTATTTCTAAATATTTTCGTGGTAGAGCCAATTTGGAGTCGCTGTTTTTCTGATTAACTTGGATGTCCCTGAACTTTTGTCTACACTTAAGCTTGTTAGCTTAGTAGTAACCTAATAGGTCGCGCGGCAGTATTAATTATCACATTAACTAACCTCTTTTTCTATTCAAACTCCAGATAACGTTAGGCCAGCAGGTTCAAGGTTAAAATGGTAACTCAGACGTGTAAATTTCATGCCACTTCATCAGTAAATTAGTGGTATGTATCAGATCCGCATCAGGAATTCTTCTAAATCATTTAGACAATCTACACTTTGACCCTGGCTATTTTTGACGAATTATTTACATCACGTATGTCAAATTAAAAGACAACATCATAATACTGTGCTAATTATATTTCCTGCAATTTCACAGTCTTAATTTTGGCACAAACGTCAGCATTAATTTAAACTGACAAAGATTTACGACACCGAAACAAGTATAAAACATGTTTCTGGAAAGCTAATTAATCACCAACGTAAAAATTAAGTGTCATTCGATATTCAGATTATATGGAGCAACAAATTATGCTCACACCAAAATTGGTCATGAATCGTGATACTATTAATTAACACCTTGATAATTACTCTAGTGAGCGGAGTCGCACCTAATTAGCTACCGCTCCAAAGAACCCATTCATGTGATTATCTCCGAGTGAGTTGTAATGCTTCCAAGACATTTGATACTCAAACCAAGTGCTCTCAAATCAAAGTATAAAACGAACTGTCATATTTCTTAAAGACACACGAAATATTACTGGAACACCCGCCTTTTCGTCACGTTCCACGATCATTCTTCACGCTTACTGACATTTGGAACGCCTCACAAAACAAAAGCGTCACTTCGGTGGCGTTATGTACCAAAAAGTCCGGTAAACTTGGCCACAGACTAAAAATATCTCTTTGGGTTGTTTTTGATTTGTAATATGTCCAGACGTAAATTTTGTGGACTGTGGCACACGTTCCTGTGTGTGTGTATCCCCAAATTATTCATGTCAGTGGGTAATTGTCGAGTGATGACAAATTACAGACAGAAGATTTTTTAACTAACGTGAGAGTTATAGTAAAATTGCTTGATTTTTTAGCTATTGCATAGCTTGTATCGCGGGCTCTGAGCGCGGCGACCGAATCAAGCAATTCCGTCACGAAAATACGTAACACTCGCATCGTCTAACGTCGTTTCAGTTCGGCAGACTTCGGCAATCATAAAAACATCCGTCATTAAGACAATTTACTTTTTCGTACTCATTCTAAACGGCCAGCTACAAAAGGAGGTTTTCACAATGAAACCGACTCATGAAATTCTCCTACAACAAAGCAGAGCGGCGCCGGCGCGGGCGCAGTGGAAGCGTGCTGAGCCCATAACCTGTTGAAAATTTTGACCCAGTTTGGAAGTGAGAACTGAGAATCTTGTTTATAAAAGACCCACTTCTATCTTCATTATAATTTAATTATTACAGTTAGTGCACCACAAACATTTTAAATACCTAAATGATATTCTCGTTAAATATTTGCGGTAGGCGGTAAATATTTCTTTTTTTTTAATTGCTATGTGATAGCTTTACCGCAGCAGCGGCAGTCCCCGAGGGCCACACGTATTTTTTTATAAAAATAATTTTACCCTTTTTTTCTTATTTTTACAGTGTTTAAAAAAGTTGTATTTTAATCCAAGATGTATTTTTATTTCATGTTTTAGAAATCGCTCCACTATTCTAACTACTTTCGTTTCACAAAGCATCTGTCTTTTAATAAAACATCTACTAAAGAAGAACATAAAAATACGAGTGAGATAAATATTTGAAAAGGCCGTCCATATTTTAACGTGCATGTATCACAAAGGAACAAAGGTATTGTGGGAGTTAATTTCAGTGAGCAAGTTTTTCTAAAACAAAGCGTTTCTGTGGTTATAATGGAAAATAAAAATAGAGCCTATGATATCACCGGTTAGTATTAATACAGATTTTGAACTAAAATTATACACGCCTTTGGGCAGTTGTTTTTTTTTTATCCGGGGTTTGGCTTATAGGAAACGAATAGTTGTAGTACATAATTATCTACTGTGCGAATAGTAGTAGGTATCTACTGTAGAAGCAGGAAACGATCTATGTTTAACACGGTGTTTCCTAAATCAGTGCTCTCTTGGCAATTTAGGGGGTCATAAAATTTTAACACCACGAGTCCGGGCTACTGCAGGCGCTTAAAACATTTTGTTCCCCTTTATTGACACAGAAGCTAAATCGCGCACAGCACTAACTAAGAATTAACGGATGTTTTAATATAATTATGGTATAATGTCTCACATTGACACATTTTTTTATTGTTCCGAGCAAACGGCTATAAAATGTTCTTTTACGACGTCACACTATAGACCTTGACAGGATTTATGCTTTGAAAATTTATTGACAGCCCAATTGAATTTATTGTCAAAACTAAAAGTTTTATTGCAAAAATTTACATGCATGTATTTGCGAGACGAGAGTTTTTAACGAGCTCTTTTTATTTATGACTAGGTTAAATTCGGCGTTTCATCCGTATTGTTGGGGAGAATGTTTCTTTTATTGACTTGTTCACGTTTTAATGGACTTTAACGGATGTCAATTTGGGAGACAATATAGTGTAAAACCTGTCAAATAGAGTAGGTGAAAATGTGATTGTATCGCGTTCAGCCGATACAAAATCTTGACAGCACTAAAAGAGAAATGGCGAATGCGAAGTAGCATAGGCTGAGACGGCTGTCAAAATGCTTCACTCTCGTCTGAACTCAGCATGGTTTCAGCCGATAATTTAGTCAGCATAGCTGAATGCTGTTCAGCATTTTCGATTTCTGTCCAGATTTGGTATCGGCTAAACGCACCCAGTGACTATTGAAAGCATGATTGGAGCGGCAGCTGCGCGATTCGCTGTTGTGTTATGTATCGCGGATTTGATTCCCGCACTGATTAAATATAATTTGGTTTAGCCTTCATGTAATTTACTGGTTTGAGTATTTGTAAGCTGCATTTAAATGTTTGTAAACTCACCCACCAGAAAAGTTCTAAGAGGTGTTTTTGGAGCCCTTTCTATACATTTTAAATAAAATGTTATGTTATTAAATTTATTTAAAATGTGCTTACGGATAAAACGTTCAACCTTGGTGCTTTTTTAAAAAGTAATTTTATTCGAAGCCAAATAATAAAATAAGATTGTTCCACATGTTTTCACTTTTGCTTTTCGCAAAACCGGACCATAGCTTTGGCGCATTCATAAGTGTTCAACATTTAACTTTCTATACTTTAAAGATAACTAGAACATGTAGATAGATACGTTACTATGAACGGAAGCAGCTTATGAGACCTTTACGAGGACATGCAGTGAAATGACTTCCTTAGTTTACCTTTACAGCTTGCCCAAGTGCTTATGTAGGAGATAAGCATCATATAAAAATGTAAATATAGCTTCTTGTGGTAGTCCTTGATATTATGCTACCAAGATGAGGGAGAAGCTGTAATATCACCATATTGTGACGCTTTTCTAACACTTAAACGCTTCTAAATAAATAATAATCCTACGAAAATAACATAATTATAACAATAAATATTATTGGGTATAAATAGCACAAATATTTTTTTAATATTTTTTTATGTCGCGGTGGCCCGTTTCTTATATGATCCGCTTCTTACGCCCCAAGTTGCGAGTTCAAACCAAGCAAGTACCAATGTGGCTTTTCGAACACATAATTATGTACTTTTCTAAGCAGTTTTCTACTGTTAGACACCACTGACAAACGGTGAAGGAAGACATCGTAATGAAACCCTGGACTTCGGTCTGAAATCACTAACCCGCATTGAGCCAGCGTAGTGATTAAGCTCGTTTCTTCTCAGCATGAGAGGTAGCCTTGGTCTGATAAAGGCAACTACAGGCAACCAAGCCCCTTTTTACGAGTTATAGGTCGTGGGCTTGAATCCAGCCAGGCACATTACTTTGTGTAATTTATTTCTTCTTCACTGCTCTCAAAACGGTGAAGGAAAACATCGTGAGGAAACCGGCATGTCCTAGAATCATCAAATTCGAAGACATGTGACAAAATTTTAGTGCACATGTAAGAAAATTATGTATTTGACAATAATTTGTGTTGAATATTTAAAATAAAAACTTTTTCAAAAAAAATGTAACCGACTTCAAAAACAACCACAAAAATGTTCAAAATAACCTTTAAAAACTTTTCTTTCGAAAGTCGGTGACAAAAAGTCAATGAAATAAAAAATAAAGTCACCGACTTTCGAAAGAAAAGTTTTTTTTAAGGTTATTTTGAATATTTTTGTGGTTGTTTTTTTTTTAAGGAAGATCTGTTCAGGTGTTCCATGATAATGAGTTCATGTATCGGGGTTTACCTTTTATTTTATTATATTTTCGAAAAATCTGTGACAAATGAGCAGAAGAGGAGCATTATGTATAGGATAAGAGAGAAGAATTTCAGGTTTTCAAGTAGCTTAATTTTCAATAATAACTAATAATTATGCTGACAGACATAGTTTTTAAAAAATATTAACATAGCTTATTTTAACATTATTACTTATAAAGTTTAGTATAACATATATTTTGATTTCGAAGAATTCGGACTGATTTTGATGAGATAAGTCAACTGCAACTTTTATCATGTCGTAAACTTTATAGTGCCTAACATTAAATTAAATTTATAGTAGAAGTGATTCATATTCAATTTTGAGAGTTAAGTGATTAGATCGTGTTTTGTACAATGTCATTTTAATGTTTTAATCAAGTTTTACAACTTAAATATAAATCAATTTAGCCATAAAGTTTTATATTTAATTCGCTATAATCAAGATTGGTTTAGATTACAAGATTAAAATTATTTATCTAATGGTACTTATCAAAAAATGCATGAATAACAAAAAGTTATTACTTAGGTAGATTAAAATCATTATGGAATTTAATTTAATCATAATAAAATGTTGAAGTATCAAACTGGATTTGTGTGTAATAAAGACTCAATTAATTTCCAGTGAAGGGCAACGTTTGTTTTAATCAATTTATTAAATATAGATTAATTTTCTAATATTTACATTTATTTAAATACTTAAATAACTAACCTTATAACAATTAATATAACTAACAAAGAGCGTCAAAAAATGATCCAATTCTTAATTTCATTTATAAAATGGTGGAAATAAACAAATTCGTAAGCATAATGTATTATAGTAGATTATTAACCAAGGGCTGTATGACATCAATTGCATACGAGGTTTTTGGCGCCTGAGCGAAGCGAAGGCGCTAATTAACCCGAGTATGCAATTGATGCTTACGCCCGAGATAAATACTCTGCTTTACATATCGATTGTGAGGTAAGTAAACAACAAGACAGCAGGTTTCAATGAACATTTATTAAGAAGAAAAAAATGTGTATTTAATTAAAATTAATAGTAAAATTATTACAATTTGTAAGAGATATGGTCACGTTCTTTTTAGGTATATTTATAGTTTGAATATGAGTTTGTGATGATAAGACTTGAGTTTGAGTGACTTGAGGTTCTTGCATCGTAAATGGCGGCAGTTGACTGGTACTATTTTCTTCATTAAAAAATGGCTCAGATGATGTGCTTTGACGTGGTGATTTTAAGTTTATATTTTCTGTTATTTTAGAAGTAATTTTGCTTTTGTTTGCCATCGAATCTTCGATATAACCTTCGGCCACTTTGCTGGACTTCCAGCCGCCGTGCCTTTTTAACAGAGTGAGGTTGGCTCCCGAATCAGCCAATAGAGTCGCTGATGTTCTGCGAAAGCAATGCCCGGTGTATAACTCTACGTTACTCAGTTTTAAATATGTGGCTATTTGCTTTGGCATGCCTGTAAATTTGTTTTTTCCTATTACTTGTCTGTGGCATTTTCCTTTACTGTAATTAAGAAAAAAACGATTTGTATCCACGTTTTCAGGCCGAAGAGCTTGATATTTTTCAACATAATTTGCAAATTCTTCATGCACAACAAATGACCGGTCAATTTTAGTTTTCGTGTTAGGCAGTTTTATGAGTAGTAATTTGTTATGTTTTTCTACATTTTCTATTGTCAAGTTTGTCAATTCCACGGTTCTGCAGGCTCCCGATATCCCAAAAATTAGAACAACCTGTAAAAAAGACATAAGTTGTATTAAAGGCACCAAATTCGCATAGTATTTTTGTGAAATATTTTGGTAACTTATTAAAAAGGGCAAGTAAATACGTAGGTACCTTTATTGCTAAATAAATTTCATCCGGAGCTTCATTTAAGAATTTCTGTACTTCTTCTGCAGTAAATACCTTCGATTTCTTGCTTTTAAAGCCGTCAGACTGCCTTTTCAAGAAAGCAGTAAGTTTAGAAAAATCTTTCAAATTCACGTCATGTTTTGTCATCATTGTAGATTTTAGCATGGAATAAAAGCACCATAAACTGGAAGGTTGTAGCCTCTTAGATAATTCATCAAAATCCTACTAATATTATAAACGTGAAAGTTTGTTTGGATGGATGTATGTTTGTTCCTCTTTCACGCAAAAACTACTGAATGGATTTGGTTGAAATTCGGTACATAGATAGTTTATAACCTGGATTAACACATAGGATAGTTTTTATCCCTATTTTATGTTCCTACGGGATAATTTTTGAGTTGTAGCGGGTGAAACCGCTGGCAACAGCTAGTATGATATAAAAACACTTTCAGAAAGAGATTTCACTTTTTTTTCTGACCGCCATTTCATAAATTCGTCGTATGCCTTTACATATCTTTCTTTCGAGTTCGGCGGTAATATATTTTCGACAACTGTTTTTGCCCTTTCTTTAATAAAATCGGGCGTTAGATCTATGTCTTCGTCACTAGACATGTTTAAAACTTTTGAAAAAGAACTCAAACAAGAAAATTAATTATTTTCGCGATGCTTTCGCGCCTACTAGTAGACTGCCTTTTTTTTTTCACGCACGCAAGCGCGTCAAATCTTGCTGGCCAGTTTGATTTTTAAATCGATTCCATCTAACATACGATGTGGAAACAAATAGTTCCATATTTAAAATAAAATCTTTATAAAATAAATTGTCTAGATTCCGATTCGAGTAATTAATCGATACCGAGAAAAAAAAAATTAACTTTTTAAAAATATTCTTCGTGCAGTATGAGTATGACAGTTCTTTTTTCAAATTCCAAAACCTATGCTGTAATGATAGTCATACACCCCGGCATTCAGGGGTGTAAGGGTGTACTTACAGAGCAAGAGATATGTAATAGTACATTGTTATCCAAGGCGTGAAAGTTACTTATTTACGTCCCGAGACGGGGTTTGGCGCCCGTAACGTAGTGAGGGCGCTAATAGTTCGAGGGACTAAATAAGTAATTTACCCGAGGTAAACACTGTGCTTTTCATTACGAATACGAGGAAAGTAAAATTAACAACATAAATTATTTCTAAAGAAAAAATGAGTAGATCGGATTGTCACTTTGCCGCTTGTTTTTTTTTTTTAATTTTTGTGCTGTGGTCGTCCATCTATACAGCCAGGATTTTTCATGTTCATTATTTAAAAATTGGCAAAGATTTTGTCGAAATCTGTATTATTTTAGAGAAATAGTTGAAACTCAATTATTTTAAAGTCATTATTTATATTCTTAATACTTATCTTTATGTTATTTTAATTTTAAATCGCTCTGTAATTTCGTGGCTGCATAAAAAGTTTGAACATGGTTCAATAGAAATGTCAAAACAGAACTAGTTTTTTTTTCTTAAATTTGGCAGCTGTCAGTTGAAAGCGATTTTCCCTAGGGCGGCAATGGATAACTTTCAAACGGCTAATCAGACATGTAATGACCTACTTTCAGAGTATGAGTAATGAAAAGTATATTTAAATTCGGTTAAATAACATTGAAATATTTTTTTAATGTGTTTCAACCACAAAATATAATTATAACTATTATTCGTATAAAACAGCATCGCATTTCATTCTCTGATACAAAGTCCCGCCCTTTTTTTATTTTAGCGTGGTAAAATCATCAAATGAGTCCTCCCACCCAGGGCAGGGCAAGAGGGACTGTCAGACTTGTACTGACTAAAATCCACGGCGTCCTTCATTAGCCCTTTACGTTCCAGGGTCACGGTAATGGTATAAGTCCCGCGACCCCGGCAGGCTTTGGCCCTCTAGAGGGAGGCCCCGTCATCTTGCTGACGCTCTTAGAGGCGCCGTGGAACACAACGCGCCGTCGACCCGGGCACGGTCCATGGTCGGGCGGTGAGTTGCCTATTACTTGCCGCTCGAATACCCGCGCCTACGGTGGCCGAAGATCGTCCAGGGACGTCCAACGCCGTGGGCGTCTACCACTGCGGCTGGGGCGGAGAGACGACGCTGTCCTCTCTCTCTCACGGCCCGCCTCCTCCTTCGCGAGCATAACTGCTTCGCAGAAGGAAGCGACCGCTTCCCACTCCGTCTCGCCCCGCAGCATGGCCTCGACCAATGAAAGTCCCACCCTAGTTTTTTCTACAGAGCGTTTAACCACAAACCAATGCTCCTTTGTTACGTGATTCAAAAAGCAAATACTTCCCAACTATGTATTACCTAATTAGCCTACTGGAACTGAACAAAAGAACGTATTAACACAGGCAGTAACAAAGCGTACGAGTTCAGTCGTGTTTGTAAACCTACGCTGGGCTGCTGAATCCGGCCTCATTGAATTAAGTGGTCAAAGTGGGGCCTCGGACGCCGCGGTCGCACGTGTGTAGAATGCCTTATGAATAGGGTTACCAGTTCCTGCAATTAGGTAGAATGTTCTATTTCTAAGAATTTTAAAACTTCGCAATAAAAACGCCTTTAATCTCTGAAGATTTTTTTTTTACTGTAAGAAAAAGTCGGTTTAAATAATACATACATTAATTCTACACAATCTAAGGCACGCGATAGTTACCTACTGTGTGTCTCATTGCCAAATAAGAGCTAATTGACCTGGTCCTTGTGGGCCTGAGCAGGTCCAGCGAAAAGGCCAGGCCACTGCCAGGTGTTTTTTCTTTTTTGGGGTAGCAAAATCATCAAATTAGTCCTCCCGCCCTGGATGGAATGGAAGGGACTATCAGACTCTTACTGACTAAAAAGTCCACCCTGACAAAAAAAAAACAGCAAAGGACAAACTAAGAAACTTTGCTGGTTTGGACTGAAACTAGATTCCACCTAATTGGGATATCTGGAGTACTCGTAGGTATTCATAATTTCCCCAGCATTTTGTTTCCCAACTCTCTAGTCTTTTGCTCTTGAACGGGGTTTAGGTTTCTATGGTGAAATTCGGTCGTAATAAAGAAAAACGTTTCGTTTCGATGAATTTTAAATTTCAACGAGTTTAAAAGCAGGCATCTGAAATTTTGCAGGCTTATACATTTTTAATATTTAATTAGCTTCGAGAAACACTTAAGTAATTTTGTTCTTTGAAATATTCAATCGATACGACTATTATTCTCTCGGGCTTCCGAAAATGTTATTATGTAATGTAAAGCATAGGATATTCGAGGCGGTAATAGTATAATGGTTTACCCCAAGCGGTTTTAAGGCTGCGATGTGTTTTAATTATTCCTAATCCAAAATGGATGTAGGCGAAGCTTCTATGAAATATATTTCCAACAAAGTAAACTTATATTCACAATAAATATTAAATGTAACCGACTACAAAAACAAACATAAAAAGTATTTAGCTTTTATCGCGGGCTTTGAGCGCGGGCGCGGTGACCGAATCAAAAAGTTCCGTAACGAAAATAAACCTAACACTGTCACACCTGTCAACGTGAATGAATTAATTTTTTTTCTTGACGTTTCACATGGTTGACGTGGCTGATCGTAGTCTAATTAGTAGAGAAACATCCCATAGAGCAACGATGGGATGATATATTCGCGTTAAGTATTCGCGGTATGCGATAATTTTTCTTTTTTTTTCATAAATAATATTAATAAATAATTGCATAAGTTGATAAAAATGCTATGTAATAGCTTTACCACGGCAGTCCCTGAGTGCCACACGTATTTTTTATTTCACTGACTTTTTGCCACCAACTTCCGAAAGAAACGCGCGCGATACGCAACTTTTCTTGTCTTAAATAAAGTTCTTGCATTCACACTAGAGTTTTGTAATCTGTAGGTAAGTTAATTACATCATCCACATACGAGTAAAAAATGCTTGCAAAAAAGAAACTAATGAGCCGATGAGGAATTTAGATATCTATGGGACCAAATGACAAGCATACTACGCTGAATAAATAAAAAAGAATCACAGAAATCGAACCATAAACCTAGGCGTAATCAGTGCTTTTACCATCAGGCGAGATAGTGGTCAAGAGCGAACCTTTCCTTAATTAATAAAAACGACCGAATCCAGAACTGTTTTAAAGTCGTTTAAAAATTATTCATCAATAAAAAATTAATATCAGTTTAGGAAGTGAAGTACCTGCATCTGCCATGGAGCATAATTTTGTTACCTGTAAGGTCCGTAAGCAAAATAGCATTATAACCATTATTCCTATGATATCCAATTTCGGCAAGAGTGCCCTTTACCGCTAATAAATGTTACCATGAATAAAAACGGCATATTAAAGAAATTTGCATAATCATGGTCACCCTAGTTCTAACGTGTACAGTAAAAAAGTTTGTCTCGATAGCCGCCCCGTTCGTGGTCGTTAGCTTGGTGGTTTTGTGAAGAATATGCGATTAGCAACACTAGTTTTGCTCAGATTTGTAGCCAGATTTAGTAGTGTCATGTAGGTATGTGACTTTTTGGTAGACGTTTATGTTTTCATGTTATGTGTGATTATGATGTGATCGCAACGTGGCTATGAGCAGTATGTTGACGGTAAGGTGAGATGGAGAAAAAAAGTCTCTTAAACAAGAGACTGCTTAATATTCAACGATTGGATTCATGTTGTCACTGCTAGACTCAAAGTCAGTTCAAACCTTATAAAGGTGGCTTTTCACTGATATTGGACCTAGAGTGTTAGCCTGTGGCAGCGGAAAGCCTTGCTGTTTTTGTTTAAATAATAGAAAATAGCCACATTTTTTTTTGGATTCGTAACTGAGAAGGTAAATGGTATTTTACTTTTACTGTACTGATTGTGGCCGGAAGCTCGGCAAAGCTTGGGTAAAACATGCGACTAGCAACACTAGTTTTGCTCAGATATGTTGCAAGGGGTGCTAAGACAGGAAACCTCCACGTGCGCCCGTTGACTGGAGTTCCCTCTCGGATACGTCCGGGGGGAAGACCAGTTTTTCGGAACGGTGCACCCTGGGATGCGGGCAAAAACTCTTCCTTAGGCACTGTGTGCCTAAGGGGTCTCTTTGCCCGTATGCTAATAGCCTGTCGGGTGGACGCTCCAACGCATGTCCCTCTGAATAGCAGAGGGCACAGCGGCGGAGCGGGCTTGCGGACGGTGAGTAATGGGTAAGCTCGCCGTCCGACCAAGGACCAAGCCCGGGTCGGTGGCGCGTCGTGTTTCACGCATCACCGACGGGCCCCTTATGGGGCCAAATGCCTGCTGGGGTCGCGGATTTTTCTTAATCCAGGATACCGTGGCCCCGGAACGTAAAGGGCACCCGAAGGAACACGGGTGGATTTTAGTCAGTAAGAGTCTGACAGTCCCTTCCGCCGCATCCAGGGCGGGAGGACTCATTTGATGATTTTGCCACCCCAAAAAAATAAATAAAGATATGTTGCCAGATTTAATAGAATGATGTATGAGCCCTATGGATGACGTTTATTTTTATATATTACGTGTAATGTGTTTTATATTGTTTGACTTATTCAACTTTATAGATGCCAGGGTTGAAGTTGGAGTTTGACACTCTAAAAAATCTACAGTTGGTCTAGAACTGTCACTACTGCACTGTAGCAGAGGCTCAGTTAGAGAAATAATGATTCTGCTTTATTTATGTGGTGGTCGTAAAACAGAAAAGTCATATTATGGTTGTTTACCTGAGCTCTCAGAATTTGTTTATAGTGGGTATAATAATGTAAATTTTCTACTGTTACTAGGAACTAAGTCTACCAACTTGTTACCTAAATCCTCAACTTGCCACACTAGCATTACGTAGGCGACAACACGATCCCAAAAACAACAAAACATTCCAAACAACAAAACTATTTTAATCTACCTTCAACAGTTCTGAACAGTACACAATTACTCAACAAAAAGCTGCTTAACGTTTTACAAACAGAGCGACAGTTCACTAGATAGTTCATTTATTCTAGTGGGTATCATCTGTTGAATGAAGCATTATTAAAACGTGTTCGCAGTGAGAACGCAAACAATCTTCCGTATTAGTTGTTTTGAAATGTACTATTATTTGTTCGTATTCGCTCGTTTTCTGGAGTTTATTTGAAATTAAATTTTGTAGAAGCAACTGAGGAAGTATTTTAATTGAAACGGTATTTTAATCTCATTTTTCGGTTTCACCCATCTACGTCACGCCCATTTGGAAAGTTCACTCTGTATAAATAGGTATATCTAAGCTGATTTCTATAAATTAGAATTCTGTGTGATGTTTTGGACAACTTTTTGTTTTAGAATTTAAATCCTTTGTTAAATTAAGTAATTGAATTTGTGTTGCAGTTTCTCCCCGATATTTAGAGCTGTTTAAATTAACTGTGAACTTGTGGTTAATAGGTAACACCCTACTGTTTTCTAATAACGATGTTGAATTTTCAACAGTAACTTAATTTTAAGATAACAAGGTTCGTCTAATAATTATGACGTGTGGGTGTATGAAGAACCCACTATGAGTTCTATTTGAACTTGTAATTCAAATTCTATTTTAATATATTTCAGGTTCAGGTAAGTAATCCTCAAATACGTGGGTAGTAAAACATTCAATTAACGAATCAAAGAATATTTAGTGATTGTTTTATAACCGCTGATTAAAACTTGACATACCTACTTATATACGACAGAAACAGTGATTAAACATACACCACTTAATTTTAAGGAAAATTTCGTAATCTAGGGGTATATGGTTCTGTATTTTTAAAGGCCCCTTTACAACAATAAATCAACTATAAATGGCAACAACATGAACCTTTTAGAACGTACCTACTTTTCAGACAGTTACTCAGATTTTCAAACATTATAATGTGAGGTCTACGAACAGAGGCCTTTATCAAGAGTTTCACGTTTTTGTAACGTAAAGTAAACGGAAACTTTGTCGTTCATTTGATGGAAAAAATAACTTCTGCGTTCGTACACCAAAGGCGCGTTTTCATTTTTCCATACAATAAACGCAGTAAATACTTCTAGTACGTACGGCCAAATACATAGAATTTCATGCTCTGTGCCAGTGTGCGAATTAAACTAGTTTACAGAAGTTAACCCCAGTGAAATGTGTGAGTAACACGTGAATCACAGAATTAAACACAGCACTGTAACTTGTTCCATCCCAGTGCTTTTACTTGAAGTCTAAACTAAGCTCAGGTGAAACAAGTCTGAGGCTACTCCTGGTTACGAGCTTAATTTCTAGATAACATTCACTTTGTACACACTACATACACTTGTAGTTTTGAATTGGGTGCTGTAGTGGACAGAGTTATAGTGTTCACTTGTTTGTAGTCATAGTCGTTATTAACAACAGTGCCATGGATACGGATTTGAGAGAATTAGAAGTTGAGTGTCAGATTTTAAAGGATATCTGCACACTGATATATGATCGGAGAATAACATAACCCGTATGGACGCATAGCTATATTCTATAAAAACATACGGATATTCCTGAATAAGGTTATTGATAAATCTAAACAAGTACTCCAGATATTTTTAAATCATAACAGTATATGACATCCAAAGAATCTAGAAATAAATAAATACAGAGTACTTATTACTAAGAGTACATAATATACTATGTCTAGACTAGATTATCCAATTTGATGAAAAAACTATAGAATTTTAGTAGTAAACTGTAGAACAATTGGCACAGGCCTAAACAGAAAAAAAAATATGCATAGACTATGTTATCAAAAAAACTATTCAACGTAAGTGCATCCTCCAGTCTCTGAAAGTAAGAATCCAGAAAATATACCGGCTTTATGTTTCTCGATTTCCTGCTTTACAAAACGGAGATTCTGTTGCTTGGTCGGCAAAACATCTTGAAGTGAAATGCGGTTTTGGTCGCAACTTGGTTTCTGAGTAAGACAGTGCTGTCGTATTCGGAGACTGAATTTTCTAAAAGTTAAAGAGGTAAACAATGCTGATAAAAAATAATTTCTGTAACTAGCAAAATTATTAATGCTGAAATATAGTTTATAATAATATTATTTAGGTTATAAAGGTTTACTTTCTTTTTTAATCACGATTTACTCTGCGGTATTCCAAGTTTTGTTTTTTAGGAACTTTTGTTATCCAAAACATTTAGTTTCCATTTCTCAAATACTCGTAGGTCTAGGGTTGAGTTCTCACCTTGGTTACAAGCAACACTACTTCATCCTTGAGTTCATTTTCGACTTTGACTTCGACTTCAGGTTTGAGACAATCTAGACTACCTACTTCAGCGGGGTTTGTCTCCACGGATCCCGGTATCAGATTGAATTCGCCACGGATCACGGCGAGTTGTTTCCACCGATACCGTGATCGGTTTCCAACAAAAAAAAGTTTGTAGCCACCGATCACGGTATCCGTGGCTACAAGATGAAAATTAGAGACAAGAAACAGAGTAAAATATTTTTACATAATAGACCACAGTATCCATTCAGTTACCGGGGTATAGCTTAAAGAAAAGAAAAGTAATGTTTTAATTTTTCTATTTATCACATTAATCTTTAGATATAATAAAACAGTAGACCCCGAGTGTCTGTACATAGGATATTCATACCAAAAATTGAACGGGGGCGATCAAAGAAGAGCAATTGAACAAAAAAAAGTTTTTTGAAATTTAATACTGCAATGAAACTCAAACATTGGTGAGAACTCCTTTACAGACACCAATTAAGTCTATTGTTGATCAATATGACTTTTCTTAAATACAACTTCTTTTGATTTGGGAAATTAAATTAATAAAAATAAAATCTAATTGGAAAAATATTTTACTATATTTCTTGTCTCTGCACACCGAGATCAGTTTCCAAAAATAATATAATTTCCATCTTGTAGCCACGGACACCGTGATCGGGGGCTACAAACATTTTTTTGGTGGAAACGGATCACGGTATCGGTGGAAACAACTCGCCGTGATCCGTGGCGAATTCAATCTGATACCGGGATCCGTGGAGACAAACCCCTTCAGCGCGCGCTATTTGATTTGTAACAATTTCGTTCCACTGCCGCTGCCGTCACATTTCACAAAATAACTCGCACAGGTGTGATAGGAATCATGAGCTACACATTCAAAATAAGTTGACGTAATTTTCCATCCGAAAACCAAACCGTTTCAGCTGTCAACTCTAGGCAAGTACAAGTATAAATAAAAGTCAATTCCAACATTAACCTAATCCAAAACTTCCCCCTTAAGGTCAAAATAAGGTCACGCACAATAAAAACAAAACACAACCCAATTCAAAACAGAACACAACATCGGAAACATTTAATTGTCACTACACAACAATTTACAGGTGTTGTCCTAATGCCGATACCGTGGGACAGAACAAGCCCGGTGTGGTAATCAATCAAGCGCTGTCCCGACTTGGAATACAATTATGAACTTGGTCCGGTGTCACTGCAGTAGTGTTGGGCCGATGTGATTAATTAGTGTTCTGTATAAAATTATGGATGTGTGCTCTAGTAGGCTGTGTTGGTTTTAGCATGATTTGTGGATTGGAGGGGTTGAATGAAAAAAGGTTGTTTATACAGGGTGATTTGTAATTGGATGCGGTCCTTGAAATGGGTGATACTAGACCTTATTTGCAACAATTTTAACCCCGACAACATGGAGTCCAAACTGACTGGTTTTGAAGATATCGAACTTTCAAGATTTTTAGAAAAATCTCCACCCCTTCCTTATTAAGTGCTTATATTGTTAGAAAGTAACGATGGTCACCACTTACAATTTATACTTTTCTGATAGAATATGAATGATTGAATCTAGTGAATACAAGTTTGTTATAAAACTAATCATATCTTGCGAAATGAATGTCATAAAGTTTCTGTTTTGAAGTTTTCTGAAAACTTCCCTTGTCTTTCAAAGCATATTTTTCAAAATAAATGTATGACACTTGGTGTACAAACTACAGAAAAAAAATTCTTGTCTCACTACCTTTTTAAAATGGAGCCACAGTACCCACTTTTAGTTAGTGTCTTACTAGAAAATTAGGGTTCTTACTGACAAGGTAGTAAATCAACGAGAATCGGTAATATTTTTTTTCAACCCAACTTTACAATTATTGCACTTTACAACAAGTTAATGTTGTGTGACTTGGCCGTTGGTTAGTGGGTACAAGTCAAGATTGGTGCAATGGTATCATGGAGCACCTGGCTTTGTACCGTTGTGTACCCTTCAACGGCCAAGTCTCACAACATGAACTATGATAATAAAGAAATCGCAGTAAGGAACCTTAGACTTGGCACGACTTTGTCTAGATTTCATTACTTTTCAGAGATAAAAGCCTCCTGCAGACACACGCGATTAATTGCGCTGCGACAACGAGCCAAGCTAATTTCCACTCTAAAAATATTGCGAATGGACCGCGACATGTCGCCCCGCGCGATTAATCGCGTGTGTCTGCAGGAGGCTTAAATAAGCAGCTCTATCGAGACTTTGGCTAGTTTTTTACAGAATGTTTTTGGTGGGATTATAATTTTATGATTTCTTCTTCTTTTATGATTCTTTATTTAAAAATATAGATTTAGAATATAAAACAATAACACAGTTCAATTATTTTTCTATAGAATAAAAAAAAGCTTAATGCTAGTGATCACAAACTTTTTTTGTTGGGTGTATATGGCCACAGTATAACTCAGCGTTTTTTCCAATCCAGCATCCGGGGGATTAAGCTATGGGTTTAAAACAATGCTCACTGCATATACACTGACAAAACATTAAAAACAAAACTAAAAAAAAACTGTTTTTACTGTTTGTACTATGTAAATTTTCAAAATGCTTTTATCTAATTCTTTTGAAATTTTTCGTGGAAACAGAACCATAGCTTCAAAACATTAAGCTAGTTAGGTTTTTAGAGTATAAACGTCTTCAAGTCTTAAAATCTTTACTATCTTCATTTTTTTTTATAAATCAATCGGAAAATGAAGTTTTCATCTGTTATTTTGTACGACACAAATCCGTGTCGACCTATCTTAAATGCCGCAACGGCACTTCAATAACAAGGATTGGGAACAAGCTCTGGTTTGCAACACTAACTTGATATTGGCTGGTCCAATATACACGAGCGTAGGATTATACATTGTGTGTGTACACACGATGCTACATGGAGTAAGGGAGTCAACTAGATGTGACAAGAGAATCACTCGTTCGATTTTGAATTCAGTTGATTATTATTAAGGTTCATTTACATAAATCCAGTAGCTGGATTCAACATCTCTGGATTATAAAATAAGAACGTGCCCTATTCCGATACAGTGCTGGATAGGAACCAGAGTATGTACTTGATTGACACACAATCATATTTACAATATCCCAGTGCCAATCTAGCGCTAGAATCCAGTGACACTGGATCCAGTTACTGGATCGATTTAAATCAGCCTTTATCGTTGAGTTGACAAAAGTTTTCCACTGCATTCTCTAAAATTGTCACCCATTATTAATGATCATCACACTTTTCGTAACTAAAATATGGCTTCCTATAAGACCTTAACAAACAGGGGTCACCAACGTTCGGTACGAAAACGACCAGGTTTATTACTATTAGTAATTGCATTCTATATTATTATGATTTGCGACCTAATTTCGTCCGCTGACTTGTTTCACATTAATGTCATGCCTGAGGCTTCCAAGTGCCATAGTATGCATTATTTTAAGCTTTAATATCCAGTCATTTATCAACATTGGTTGCGCACGCTAATATACACTATTATTTGCGCTATAATTACTTTAACTAATTTATGATTGGTATTATTCTGAATTATTTAAATAGTGCTACTGTATTATTTGTATTAATATTTGTTAGTTACAAAACCACAATATTTTGTCGCAAAAAACCAAAAGTTTTTGTACAGTCGTACCTACTTAAATTAAAAAAAAAACACACACCTATGCTTTCAGAGTAAAGAAAACCTGAAAACTATTGTAAATTAATTATATGTAACCAAAACACGCTCGTCCCATGTACATACTAAGTTCAAACATTACATGAACAAACAAAATTTAATTGGTAGCCCCTGCAGACTTTGTCTAGCCGTGCACTCGTGTACAATACTAGTGTGTTGTGTATCTCTGGAACAGCTGTAAACCTAGACGGCGAGAAAATAAAATTTTAACCGTAAAAACCACTTGTAAATCTGGGTATATTTCTTACTGAACTTAACGAGAGTAAATCCTTTATAAAAAAAAAATCAAGCTTTGTTACAAATGGTCTTACCAAAATAAATGTGTAATTAATCCAGACCAAACTGTATTTTATCGAAAGCATCTTCTATATAAAATCAATTGCCTCGATGTGCAAGCCTTAGTAGGCACAGATTACAATATTAGTAGGTAACTTTCAGGCAAGCGTGGTTCACTATCGACCACATCATCGCTTACTATCAGGCGATATAAAGGAAAACGCGAGCTTATCATTAAACACAATTAAAACCTCAGTCCTAAATCAAATCAAGAAGATTCACGTACCCAAATCTACTTGCATTTATCCAGAAAAATGTCCTAACATTTCCTAAAAATCAGGTAAACATTCACTGCAAGCAACAGCTATTTCCCCTTTCCTAGTCAATTCCAATTACTCAAAAATCTTTGTACATGTATGCTTCTATGACGCGGGCAATGCTGAGTCGACAGTATCGCGCCCGCCAGAAACAATATTTTAGCGGTTTAAAAGTATAAAGAGAAACGTGAGCCGTATGTACTTTGTACACAGAAGTATGTTCAACTAGAGACGGCAACTCGGCAGTATTGTTGGGTTTTCATTGGGTAATGGTTACAGGCACGCTATTTTATCGCCGTACATTTTATGTCTGAGGTCACTAGGACTTTTGTTAAGAGAAAAGCAACAAAAATGCTTAGTACTGGATTAAATTTTCAGGCTAAAGGAAACTTATTGTTTGACCCGTTTCTCACGAGTATCTATTAAGTATTAAAGTCAATCTCAATAGATGTTAGTGACAATAGAGGTAGAGATAGGGTTTCCTTTAGTTACTGGGACAATAATAGAGAAATGGGGGATTACGAATTAAGTGCAGCAGTAACAGTCCTTAGTTTACTGCTACTTTACAAGGAGCTTTAACACAGAGGACTGACTTAGACATAGATAAAGAAAATGATAGAATGGGCAGAACAGATTTTTTTTTTAATTTAACGTTTTTGTTTTTGTTTCTGGTATTGGATAACGTGTGATTAGCAAGTCCTTACTTTGAGGCTTATTTTAACATGTACAGATGGTACATCAACCTTCCTCAATGTGTCAAATTTCTTTAAAAGGTTTTCAACTTTATCACAATAGTGGAAGGTCAATGTTCGATTGGTAAAATTTGACAGATTGGGGTAGGTTGACCTGCTGGCGTCTGTCCTTATCAAATAAAACATTATCTTTCATTATAACTTTATAATAGGTAATTGAGAAGCAGAGTCTTTATGGTGCCTATTCTTGGCATATTTACAGTATCAAGATGTACTCGTATTACAAACAAGCTGTATATTTCTAGGTCCTCCATACTTTTGGTCCCACGGTCCCACCATTATCGATTTAAAATACCAAGTGACAGGTTTGTTACCTCTTCATATAGGGGTAATTGTTTAACAAGAGAGTAATTAGCTAGCTATTGTCTCGTTCATACAAGTTAAAGGGTCAAGTAGAACATTCCCCGCAGTTGCTCAAACAACTTATGCGGGTACTTCAATTAAATTGCACTTTAATCGTGGAACTTCTATAAGTTCATAGAACTTAGTTTGAAGTGTATGTCTTAGTTGAAGTAGTTGTTGTAACCGAGCTTAATAAGAGTGTAATGCAAGTTTAATACCGCCCATTTTAAGAGGAATTATTATACTCCTTATACAAGATGACTTTAGTTCGAAATAGAATTAACGACAGTTTATCACTCTTGAGAGTTGGAAATACAATACTCTAGTTCTAGTAGGTACGAGTATATTAAATACAATCTGCCAAGATTTATTCCCGTTGAATCCCACTTTTGGATCCTATTTTTTAGGTATTCCCGATGAATCCCATTTTTAATTACCGTTGAATGCCACGTTATGACAACAGGTGTACATATCAAAGTGTTACCTTTATTTTAAAGATTTATTCTATGTTACTAATTTATGAAGTTTACTAAAAAAAAGCAATTTTTCGTTGAAAGTACTCGCATTCAGATTTTTTAAAGCATGTGGGATCCAACGGGAATAGTTTTTGGGATTCAACGGGAATACATTTTAATTTTTTGTGGTATCCAACGAGAATAATTCAAAATAAAGACAATAAGAAAGCACTTTCAACTCACTTGATATGTATTTAACGAGAAACAGTAAACTTGCTTGTATAAATGAGTCGACACCGCATTCAAAATGAAAGTTCTTAAAAAAGAGCATTGCGATATACATTTTTAGCAATGGAAATAATTTTGTAAGTAATCCTTTTCAAAGAACTATAATCGTAAAGTTTTGTTAACCATTTCTTTTATTTCAACTCTAAAAGCAAAACAATTAACAATTATTTACCTTGGATTTAATGTATACAATTTAACCACTGTCCGGTTTTTTAAAGTACATAATTTCAACTTTACCTCAAGACTATAAAGTTTAAAATTGACTAGCAACTTATCCCTGATCGTTTAACCGTATATTCATTACACTTAAAAACCTTCGAGCGTTTTCTAATGAAGCATCACTAAGGAATGTTAACAGCTACTAATATGGTAAACAACCAGTTTACGTAGAACTCCACAGCGGTTCGCCATCCTTAAAAGTTGTTCCATGGAGAAGAATGCTGATGGCGTTCAAGAGTTTATTTTAAAGTGGCCATATCGATGGGATAGCAGTATTTCACTTGGAGATGAAAACAATCGGTAAATATTAAAAGACCGAGTGAATTTTTTACGCCCCCAATGCTCTGATTTATTTTAAGGCCGTTATGAATCGATGCATTGGCGTTCTTTAATAACATGTATCGATTCAGAATGGATCGCTTATGAATTTTTCATGTATGTTGATTCGTTATTGTCTTTTGTCGATAAAAATGCAATTGTGATTTTTAATTAATATTGGTACTTACTTATTCAAATTTTCGGTAATGAATGTTTCGATAACGTTCTGATATTTGCCATAGCAAATTTTTGGTTAATGAGCTAACGAAGTGCATCCTACTATTTAATTTATTAATATCTGATTATTCCTACACAAACTATGGGAATTTACAAATGTGTTAAAAGCACACTATTTTATATTTAAATAAAATAATATAAAATCCACCCTTTCAAAGGGACCGCTACCACCCCATATGGTGCTAACAAGTGCATTGGTACCGATACCAATCGCACATATCATTATTATCGATACCACGCATAACACCCCTGGTAGTTTTATTGTGCGATCTACGATTATTTACTGTCAAAGCACTATGTGTAATCTAATAATTCAACCCTCTTGGTACTTAATCATGTTTCATAAAGGGACGGAACTATGATTTTTTAGGAAATAAAAGGCTATTTTACTCAAAAAAATAATTTTAAGAAAAGATAACATTATCAAAAAATATTTGACCCGTATGATAATATTGACGAAGATCCAACGTTTCTAAAAATCAGAAACGTCACTCGGTAGGTATAATTCTACATGCGTTATGACGTCACAAGCCCCCAACATGGACACACAACCATCCCCTGTAGAGAGTGAATTTAGACCATTTAAAAATGAAAGAAGCGCATTGTCAATTAATTTAAATGCACAGAATTCAAATTTCGAACGACAAAATTTCTGAATTGAATTTAATAATGATTATTGGCGAGAAAGACCGCAATAATTAGTAAATCCTCTACCTGTTCATTATGATATTTATTTTAATTTAACTTTGTGTTGATCTATGAAAATAAATAACAGCTGTTTGCAGTATTTCCTATTCTCTTACTTTCCACAACCAAAATAAATAATCTGAAGTCAATAGAGAACAGTGAACTATACGGTCGTTTTCGCGATAGATTTACCGAACAATAGCCTAAATCAATTAGTTACTTACCTGTCATCGGGCCCATTTTATCTGAGCTGCCGGCTCAATAATATAACGTCCAATTGCACTATCCAACATCGGGACCGATAGTTAATCGATTGTGTTGTGTTGGGCCATAAAGGCAGTGGGGAGCTGTGAGCGATTTTGAGTCATAAATGTTGCAGGAACTGACAAATAAAACGAGTATCTGCTCAATTAAATCAACTAATTACTCAGCCTATGGTCGTCCACTGCTGGTTATAAGTTTCTCACAAACTGACCGACAGCACACTGCCCTGAGCCTGTCACGTTCAGTTTTACCCAGCTGTTTTTTTAAGGTTCCCTTCATTTCTATGAGCTTTACATGAGCAAAAATGTATGGGATGGCTAATTTAGTTTTCTTTTGTTGCGATGTCGGACTTAGCATCACAGTAAATTTTAAATAAATTTTAAATGTGAAGTCAAAATTCCCTTTTAGTAGGTTTTTGGTAAACAAAAAAAGTAAGGCTGTCTTAGTAGGCTGCAGAAAAGTTAAGATGTGTTATTTTATTCAATTCAACATACTCGTAAATCAAGTGAAGTTGTGCGACAAACGCAAGCATCATCAAACCTAGAACATAGTCAAAGTTTTGCACGAATTCGACTAGCAAGTTTTGTTGCGCTCGAGTTGATATCTTCAACCGACTTGCTCTTTGTAAATATTCAAGGAGTTGACCTGTGTTCTCTAAGTTCAGCTCAAACTATCCAGCAGACAACTGAAACGATGAAACTTACATATAGACGGCGTCAATTAGGAGTTCTAGATATGAACAACTTTATTGAAAACTCAGTACTTATCTACAGCCAGGTGCATTACACTACTGTCGACACGATCAAATAAGGCATTGTATAAAAACCAGCATATCATAAAAGCAAAAAATCGAAGGCATGTGACATGTATGAAACCTGCATTGGGCCCGCGCGCCGGAATATAGCCACTCCCTCACACAATTGCCCGAATACTTTTGAAGTTAAATCTTCTAACTGGATTATAAAAAGTGCAACGTTTGGTATAGTAAGCTTCAAAGAAAACTAATAAATTGGTAGTGACATAATCAGTACCAAAGGGGATTAGTTTTCTCTGAGGCCTATCGTACCACCACAGTACGGTCCAACAATGTGAGCTGATAACCAGAAAATGATCTTGGAAATTTATTAGATGTGAAGTGGCTCTCGATGCGGAGGATACTCTTCATCAGAGATCCTATCAGGTGTGCTTTGACTCTCTCTCTCTCTTTTTCTTGATTATCGTTATCAATGACCTGATATAGATCGCTCGATGTGTAGGTGAAATTGCACAACTTGAAATAATAGTGAGAAATAGCCACGACACTGTCATTTTATGAAATCTACCCATAAATGTTTAAATAAATACCATATTGAACTTATTTTAGCATACCTAGTACTTTTGCGGGATAGTCAATGAACAGGCAATTTCAGGTAACCTTTAGAATTATTTTTAAATACAGACTACCTTTGTCGCCAGTGGGACCTAATGGAAATAGACGCCAGATTACTGTAGTATCTATCTTACTAAAAGTAACTTTGTTACAGAAATCGCTAGTTTCATTGCCAAACTGGGGAACAAACGTCGTATTCACGCAGAGGGACGTTATCACGTCCCGTGTCCCAGCGGGCAAGAGGGCCGGTTGTGAGGGTAGACAGGTTCAACTAATGATGCTAGCTTGCACACATTTTTTTGTTATGTTTTGCTCTGTGTTCGCAATGTGGTATATTATGGGTGAAATAAAAAGCCTTTCCCTGTAGTATATTTCGATAAATCTTCTATTGAGACCATCTGTAATTTACAAAGATTGTTCTAGAGTCAGCAAACGGGTCTAGCCAAAGGTGGAGAAAATAAACACTTGTTTGTATTTAAGAAGAATTAAACTAAGTACAGCACTCCATTATATCATACATATTATTATATCAATTAAAATATTTTGTCAATTTGATTGAAACATCAGTACCTATATACAATCAAATTAACTTGCTCTTTTCGGAGTAGTTAGAAAACAATGTAATAAATTACAATTAACTCGGAAAATGTTAGTGTCACACTTCGAACTCATTTGGTATCGAAAGAGAAATACATTTATTCTAAATTCGGAATAACTAATGAACTTGTTAATTAAAAGAGAGCAATAAAGACGAATATAAAGAGAATGCAATTAAGATGTTACAGCTATTAAGAAAATAAAATGTTAAAGTATTAAGTTTGACGTAAAATTTTAAGGTTATGCTGGGCCTTAGGCGCGACCTACTACTGTTCATTATGGTCTATAAAACAAAGTGAAATTATAAAATTTAACGAAAATTGCAAGGTTTGCACGAAAGCCTCGGGGTTGAACTACCGGGTGCTGACATATTGGCGGAAAGAACGACTGATTTCTTTATAAATTCATGAAAAACATAATTTTCTATTTTCAATAGAACATGTGCATTCTCCCTACCCTCACCTATGGAGCGCAAACATTGTCACTCACACAGTGTCAGCAGTCCAAATTTCATCCAATTTGGTTCAGTACTTTTTATTTTGTGAGCATTTTTATTGATGGATGACGTGATGATCTTTACTTTTTTGAGTGTTTGTTACGCGATTACTCCGCCAATTTGTGGACCGATTTTCAAAATTCTTTTTTTGTTGTACGAGGAATAGTTCACTTTAGGGAACACTGCAAGTTTCATCAAAATCGATTCAGCAGTTTTTGATAGGGAACTTTATTAGCTTATTGTGTACATGAGCGATGTTAATACCGGTGCTAAGGATTACCAAATTCTAGTGCACATGTAAGAAAATGATGTATTCGACAAGAATTTGGGTTGAATATTAAAACTAAAAAGAGTAAAATAAAAAACTTAAAAAAAAAAAATTAACAGCCTTCAAAAACAACCACAAAAAAGGGTAAAATAACCTACAAAATAACTTTTCTTTCCGAAGTCGGTGGCATAAAAGACAACGAAATAAAAAAAGCAAAGCCACCGACTTCATTGTAGTGTCATTCTATCATCAGTAACACTGATGGAAGTAAAGTCGAAAAGTTCCCCACAAAAGAAGTGAAGATTATGAAAACATGAGACGCCTTGCAGGCGGTATCATACTTTATCCAATATCAGATTCATAAAGTAGTGGGATAAGTATTAAGAAGATATCTAAGACCTCAAACAAAGTTTTGCTGTTAATCCAACGCTTATCAAGCCGTCGTAATACCTACAAACTGATAATTAGAACTTAAAATTAATACCAACTTTCTGAAATGTCCCTGGAAGTTGGAAATATATTAAGTACTTACACATCCCAATATTACTTCAGTTAGTCTTAACAGTTTCTTAACTTTGCTAATAACAAAAAATGTTAATTATGAACAAAATCTTTTTCATTTTTCTTCTTTAAAAAAAAACTTTGCCCCACAATAGAAATATCTCCCAACTGTGTCGTAAGTATAAACACATTATATATCTATACATATAATAAATCTGTAGAAGGGTCAATTCTGTACATTGAAAATATTGAAAAAATAAATAGCGGGGGGGTGTTGCTGGATCGATATCAAACCCAAATATGTGATTAAAAAAATTTTTGTCTGTCTGTCTGTCTGTATATGCAGGCATCACGTGAAAACTAACGGTTCGATTTCGATGAAATTTGGTATAATTATACCTTATTATCCTGGGCATAAAATAGGATACTTTTTATCCTGGAAAAATACGTAGAAAAAAAAATCTGTAACAAACCTTATTATGGAACCACTGGCGACACCTATTATCAAGTAGAAAAAAAAATCTGTCACGCCTGCCTCCATTGATTTCTTTTTTTTTTTATTTATTTATTCAGGCAAACATATATAAAAACTTAACATTTATATTCTGCCAAACTGCAGTACAGTTTGTCGGCAGAGTCCTCGTGGATACAGCTTGTCTATCTATCCAAGTAGGTACTTATCATTTAATTTTATTATACATCGACGCAAAGATAAAACTTAAAATTTACACTAAACACCAACACACTACCCTTAGGCTCATCGTCCTGCCAACCAGGCCAGCATGCGCGACGCTGCAGATTATGTAATGTAGATAAAGTGTGAACATCACCTGCCTACACAATACATTCGGGCCGACCGTCGCCGCGCCCCACCGCTCGGGAGGCTGCCCAGCGCGAGCAAGACGCCACGACGGACGCCCGAGCACTCGGAGCAACAACACGGCGCGCGCGCATGCTAGTCTGGCTGACTCACACGCTACGGACACAATCCCAAATAGTGTTTACGAAGGACATTTTTTAGGGCATTTTTAGATGCTTCGATTGAGATTTGCGATGGATGATTTCTAAAAAGGTTCCACCACTCACCACTAGATGGCGTTGTGCCTATGACGCGCATTTCTGAATCGCGGTGTTAAGATTCTCCGAGAGTTAATGACTACCGCGACTTTATTATTTTTCTGTGTGACTTAACTAGCAGTGCAGTTGCGGGATACGTCCTAATTGGAATAGCTACACAAGACTCGGCTACTAAGTTTTATCATAAAGATAAAGTTAAACGGTAAATCAATTCTGTTATTTTTGGCTTAGTTAGAGGACCAAAAACCCCTGCCTTCGTCCTCCCTGGGAAAAGGTGGTCGGGGCTTGTCCAATTTTATATAAATAATTTGTACGTTGTGGGCAATAAATCTTTATCAAGAAACCGAACTTCTCTTCGTGCCGGCAACGGTGACATCCCTTAAAAATCTTATTTTTCAGTTTTATTCATAGACGTTGTTCTGTAGAACCGCGAACACACGTTGCGCCGAAAGTCGGATTTGGCTTGAACCGTTTGCGGCACACGCGGGCCACGCCTCCCCGACTCCTATATAAGGAGCCGCGTTCCGCGCCGCGCGATCCATATAAATTCTGAATTTTGATGCGAGCGGACGTGTCCAGTGTGGCGAGCGGTCGTCCGTGGAATTAATATTGTATGCGTGTAATTTCAAACCGTGCTTTTCAGCGCGACCTTTTTGATTACTGTTCCGGTCAGTTATTTGTAAATACAAGGTCGGAATTACTATGAAAAAAATACTTACTACAGAACGCGAGCTCAACAGCAGTAGCTCAATAGATCTCCTTAATTATTATAGGCTTAGCCGTATTTGGGTCCAATAGATATTTATAAGATGTCATTGTCAGAGTTACTCAAAATGGAGAAATAAACCATCCACGCGAAGACCGACATCCGCGCGGACGGAGTCGCGGGCGGAAGCTAGTCCTTAATAAATGTAACTTAATAAACCACTTTTTACAATTAGTTTTAAAAACTGTTTTAATAGTACTTAAATATTTATTTTTCATCGTCAACAACTGTTTAGCCTATTTATTTTATTGAAAAATTTCATAATTTACCTCTAATTTTGTTCGGTTTCCTCTCGTTTTCTGTATGCCGCCATACACTACAAACTAACGAACCTCCGGCTTTTCATTCTGCACATCCGTAAGTATCATAAGATCATAACTGTGCATCTATTGAAGCGGTTCGATCTAAGTCAATGTTTGTCCGAAGATAATACGTAGTTGAAAATCTCACGGGTTGTTATTGAACGCCGCCTTCACCGCTTAAATAACACGCTGTCAACCATAAAATATGTGCTCCTACCTATCAAACTACTTGAATTATTCAAAGGGTATACTTCCGTCATCTTCATCTCTGTAAACTTGTCTCCAAACAATAGGACAGTATTGATTTTCCATGTCAATTTCTATAAAAATAACGCTAAGAATATGAAACATGATTACAAGTTAGTCAACAGAATATAGAGTTTTCTTTGTAAATATCAATAGATAGTAAATGTTCGTATCGTTTGATTAGCTCAAAATTATCATAGAAGAGAAAGGAACCCTTATTGAATACAACATTTTTTATACTTTGGCGTTGGCATAAGAATCATCATCATTATCTGTCTAAATTTTCACGAAGTATATTGTGGGGCTGCTTCCATTCTGACTTGATGAAGGTAAATACTAACTATCCGACAACCCAATTAGTACTGGGTTATAAAATATGGTATCCCTTAGCAAGACAGGTTGTCAAATTTTTGTGCTACCCGTGACATGTAATACAACGTACTGAATAGTCTAATTGAGCATATAACGTTCAACAACAATCATGTTTTTGGCAAAAACCTTACAAATATCACACAAAAACAATAAATAATCAAGTCTCCCTAACTAACCAATCGGGTATCATAACAAAACAAATTTCCTCAAATCAACGCGTGTGATTGATCATTCCATCGGATATGTATCAACCAATACCTATTAAGGAAGTATTGAAGCTAGATCGCAGTTCTATTGAACGAGGGGCAGACATCATTAGGTTAATTGAATTGACGATACTATCGTAGAATGGATAAAGCTTATCACAAGTATCGCTGTCACGACGAGATCAATCGTCTGTCTCGTTACTGACTCTGACGATAGCAATCAGAATAGGGGTGTTTTTTCCTTGTTTTTAAAGAGTTTTTCTTTTTCTTTAGAGGTGTTATTAAAGCGATGTAAACGTCAAATTCACTGTTAGAATAGAATCGAGTTAGCTTTATGTTCCGAGAGGAATGTGGGACATTTCTTCAAGTACTGCAGCACTGAGAAATATTTTGCTGCAAAAAACACTTTTTGGATTCGCTAAAGTTAATAAAACTTAGGTTATTTCTGTTTTGAATTAAGATTGATAATAGTAAACGCATAACATTATCTTTATTATTCTTAAGCCTAATGGCCCTCTTGTCAAAAACCGAATTTTATTTTACCCAAATAAATGGATTTGACCTTTTCTGCCTCACAATTTCCGACTAAAATATTAAAGATAATGTTTCTGAACTTCAAGCAAAATCGACGTACATTGTGTTTAAATCGCTTAATCCGTAAAGAAAAGCCACGTCAGGATACATAACATAACAGTTATAAGAAAAAGTTATTGTGTAATCTGTGCCGTCGTTTCATCTTATGAGGTCATATCGCGTGGAATGCAAAATTCTGAATAGAATTTAGAAAATCCTAACATGTAACGATACACATTCTCTTCTTGTATCGACACGAACTTTACTAAAAAGCTATCGTAGTAAAATATCATCCTGGCAAAAAGGTTGCACCGTGTATATAGAGCTGACTCCTTAAGGTGGCCCAGTCTTTGTGCACCAGGTGTTCCCTTATTTTGATATCTCTACTTACGTAGATTGTCTTATGTTGATGATTTACTTTTTATGAATGACACAGAATTTCCAAACTTTTTTAGAAGTGAATTTGAGGATTATCAATATCCCCTCTAAAAAGTCCGTAAGTCAAAAGTTTCTTCACATTTACTACTACGCTACTGAACTACTTGACTGGATTGTATACAAGAAACCTTGAAGACAGAGGTCTTCAAGAAACTTGAGGGGTCAGAGATCAAATGCGTGAGAAAACGGGGACGGGGACACTCAACGGATTGCTTACAAGCACCATAGAAACTAAAATGCTTAAGGTTAATAGTTATTATGTACAATATCACGCCATGGTAGGCTTGGTTTTAATTGCTTTTAGGGTTCAACTTGTAGCACTGAGATTTGTCTTGTTTCAAACTGTGTACGTATTAAGTTTCTATTGATTAAATTGCACTATCGGTCCATCTTTCGTCTTACGAAGTATTTGGACTGGCACCGGTTCACGTACAGACCATCAACTCACAACAAGAAGATTAGACAGGTTCTCATCTTGCAAGTACTACTCCTTTCGGAAACAAAAGAAAATCAAAATCATCTCGAATCTTTCACATCACATTTTCGGACCATCCTTTTTTCAATATAGAATGTGGTTTGTCGGCTGTCCATATTAAATATCGTGAGAGATCCTGAAAGCAGTACCTTCGTCAAGTGGGGCCACTCTTGACGTTGCACAGAATCTTTTCAATTTCATCCGGGACCCTGATCAGACTTATATTAAGTCTCTAGTGCCTGATTTGCATGAAACTTATTAAAAATAAAGTTTAAAGATCACTCGACCTCGATATGAAGAATAAATTATTCTGTGTCGATTCAAGATTTATTAAGGCTCTGTTTAATTATTTTTGAATTTGTGTCCGCAGTGAGGGTGTTGAAGTCTTCTGTGTACCTGTAATTTGTTCTACATGATTTTTTTTCGTATTGAACTTAATCAGTAGATATTCTTACAATGGGATTTTCCATCATCTTTGCCCAGCAGTGTGAAATATTATACAAGACATGTAAATAATTCTGGGTGTAGTCATTAAATTATCGTTATCTACCCTTATCCTACTTTACTCGAAATCGGCGTAACACGTTTTCAATTGATAGACAGAATAGAAGATTCCATTGATGGATATTCCAGGATGAATATTGTATCAGATACGAGTATCACGAGATACAATATTCATCCATCATTATTTGGCCTATAACATTTTATAATTACATTTTCAAAACACATAGAACTAAAATTAAACGGTTTCTACTGAAAATTAACATCACAAAATTTATGAAACTTCATATTCATACAAGCTGAACAATATTCGAATTTCATACAGAGCTTAACCAGTTTTATCTTAGAGCACTTGATAATCTCGACACAGTTACTTTCGAAGTACATCTTTATCGCTTTAGATAAGTTGGAAGCGAGCACAAATTTTCTCCAACATAGAGGAAGTCGGGGTAGCTCGAGGACAAAACATAACAGAGAAATGTTCAAAGTTATGGTCTAGATTCCACTGTATAATCTCGACCCAATGACTTTAAAGTTTTCAAGGTGACTTATCTTCGCACCATTACGACGTAATCTTACAAGGCCGCATATGAGTTTAAATGTTGAAAACCGTAAAACACTCGGCTCATCACAAGGCTTACACCGTAAATTTAAAAGGCTTTATACGTAGGTTTGTGGGGCACCCCTCCATTACCATAAAATTACGTGATATCACTTTCTTTTGATGTGTCGTAAAAAATAAAAACGTGAGCAGCACAGGGAACTTTTTAGGTTCACCCTTTCTAGCGTTGTTAATTAAATTTAATTATGTTTCCATGCTGATTTACGTGTATGTTTATGTCTCAACTGAGGTTGTAGTCATTTACTTAGACATGCGCATTACTAGCAGCAGTAAAATCAGATTTGCTCCCTCTTTAGGCCAATAAAGGTGATTAATAAAAATACAATAAAACACTTATATCATAACATACTCGTACCATGATTCTTTTAATCTTCGGAGGATTAGGCAGAGCTGTCCTAAACAGCACACAAACTTTTCACCATTTATGTTTATAGTGGGTGAGTGCCATCAAATGGGCAGATATCCAAACTCTGTGGCAGCTACTGAGTAACTTCTGGATGGACGACTGATTAACGATTTCCCCGACCTAGGAATCGAACCCGGCACCTCAAGCTCAAGCAGTCGCGTGTTTCCACATGGAACAAAATGTTTACATATGACCTACAGGACGTAGCTGTTTCGGGTTTTGGTGGTTGTGTAGGTATAAGCGCACCCAGATACAGCCTGTATCAAAAAAAATCAATACGTTTCTAAGATATTCTCCTGTATCATACAGGAGAATATCTTAGAAACGTATTGATTTTTTTTTATTTAAATTAATGAAAAACTAAAACTTCATGAATAAATCTCTGAACTAAAGTAGCATTAATTGCGTTTCATAGGACCCATAAATCATCATTGTACACATAATAATCACATAAATCCGCTAAAGCAATGATAACAAAAGTGTAGTATGAAAAATATCTATATCCAAAATTCAACATCAATCAGTCTCTTTAATTCAGATCAAAAATGATTGCTACATAAATCATTTTCGACAATCCAATTTTTAATGTGAAATGGTAATTTGTCATTCGGACCATGAATGCAAATAGACCACGAACGTTGCGCACGCGTCGGGCATAGGGTCCTCGAAGTGGGCGTGCGTGTCCACGTAAATGTGTTTGATATTGTCACCCACATATTGTATTAGGGTGTGATGTATGGGTGCACGTGGATGAATTGTAGTAAAAGTTACGGTAGAATACACATGGGGCTTCACCATAACAGGCGAAATGATATTAATGGGGGCAATTATGGGACAAACTACAACCTTCAGTAATGTAATTCGTCATTTTCCTCTCCTATCACAATTTTGAGACGGCACGGTTAGCGCAGTAGTTAAGCGATTGGACTGCTGTGCTGCGTGTCGCGGGTTCGATTCCCGCACGGAACAAATATTTGTATGACCTACAAGTAGTTGTTTCGGGTCTGGGTGTTTGTGTATGTGAGTTTCTATGTTTGTAAACGCGCCCACGACACAGGAGAAATTCCTAGTGTGGGGCAACGTTTTTTTAAAGTAAGAAAATATGCCTTTTTTTTATCGTGGTAAAATCATCAAATGAGTCCTCCCACCCCGGGCAGGGCGGGAGGGACTGTCAGACTTGTACTGACTAAAATCCACGGTGTCCTTCAATAGCCCTTTATATTCCGGGGTCACGGTAATGAGATAAGTCCCGCGACCCCGGCAGGCTTCGGCCCTCTAGAGGGGGGCCCCGTCATCTTGCTGACGCTCTTTGAGGCGCGCGTGGAACACAACGCGCCGTCGACCCGGGCATGGTCCATGGTCGGGCAGCGAGTTGCCCTTTACTCGCCGCCCGCATGCCCGCGCCTACGGTGGCCGGAGATCGTCTTGCGACGTCCGTCGCCGTGGGTGTAAACCACTGCGGGTGGGGCGGAGGGAGGAAATTTTCTAACGTTAGGGCCACGCTAACGTCATTTCCCGTTCATTTTCGCAATGTTCTACGTCGTTCAACGTCTTTAATGTTCGTATAAAATCCATGAATGCGATAATCACCGGTGTTTCCCGTTGGTGTGTCCCAATTGTAATAAAAGAACTTGAGCTATTTTTGTATTTTTGAATCCTTTACCTACTCTAGAAAAAAGAGACGGCAAATCTTGATAGATTTGCCGTTAAATTCCACTTCTGTACCAATCCGCACTGATCCGCGTGGTCGACTACGGCATACTCTCACTTGCAGAGAGCGAGGACCTATGTTTCAGTAAGGTTAACATCAAAGACTGATCGTGCTATGACAATATAATTATGCCATATGTGGTTTCAAATAGTTTTATAAGCCAAAACCTTTATGATGTAATATTAAGTACAAGCGTATTTAGAATTTAAATACCGGTACCTAAGGTCCTTGAATGTGTAGAATGTAAAGTAATTACGAAACATGTTTACTATGCTTAAAACTTTTATGTAATTTGGCTGCTTGTGGTTAATTTGGCCATGATGGGTTTAGTCCGGGTTCCGTGGCTCCTAATTTGTTTTTTAATTACTTTACGGAAAGGTCAAGTTTAGAATAAAGTTGGAAGAGTAATGACAAAGAGAAGAAAATTGCGAAGTTTTCTTTTTATATACACACATCAAAAGTGTCTAGGGATCAACATATATTTTTGCAATAACTTTTCTCCTGAATGATATTAATTAAAATTTTCTTTAAGGATTCATCAAATAAAGTGTTTTCGTTTGTCACAGTAACGATAAACCAAGTCACCTTTGCATTAATAAAGAAATTTGCCATTTTCCTAATAAAGGGATTTTTGACATTTGAACCACTAACACAAAAGTTCGAAAAAAAGACTGAAATAACAGTTTTCTTTAAAATTTTATTGGGTAACTTAAACAATTAATAATCCGTGTTTCTACCGCGAACACTAACAACACAAGAACATCGGTTTGGCATACTCAAAATGAGTTCATCCAAATCACGCTGTGGAATGGCCGCCCATGTTCGTTGCAACAACAAAAAAAGGTCTTCTTGCGACTGGATACCCTCCATATTCGGCAGAGCTCTTCTCTGTAGCATATCCCATGCATGCTCAATCGGATTCAAGTCTGGCGACTGAGCAGGCCAGCGCAGGACATTGATGTTAGCTGCGGCGAGAGTCTGTCTTACAACTCTTGCGGTGTGCGGTCGTGCATTATCATGCATTAACTGAAATAAGGGACCGATTTGCACTTGTAGAGGAACGATGACGTCTGATACAATCGTCTCAGCATAAATTTGAGCGTTGAGGTTGCCTCTGATCCAAATCAACTCAGTTCTTCCGCCGATCCAAATACCCGCCCGTACCATGATGGTTCCACCACTATAAGGATGGACTTCCTGGCAGGATTTTAATCGCTGTTGGCGTCCAGGGGTTCTCCAGTGTCGTATACGTCTTGTATCCGGTCTCATACCGAAACGAGACTCATCAGAAAAGCACACGAAACGCCATTGTTCTTCTGCCCAATTTCTGTGTTCAAGAGCCCATTGATATCGAATCCTACGATTGTGCATTGCTATAGGTGGTACCCGTAGCGGTCTTCGGGAATGACGGTTCACTTCATGCAAGCGGTTTCTGACTGTTTGGTCGCTAATTAAGTTCCCTGAAGAGTGATGAAGCCTCACGGCTAACATCATGGCGGTTATTGTTGGAGCTCTTCGAGTTAAGATTTGAATGTATCGGTCTTGTCTCCACGTTGCCGGGAACCAGCTTCTATCATTCCCACGGCTCTGAGCATTTCTTCCCTGCTTAAATGACGTCGCCGCTCCATAATAACGTTGGTTTTAATCAGTAGTAGGGAAACAGTAGCACTAATAATGTCTTCAATGCGTTGTATGTTTTTATAGGGAAAATATTGACAGCTGATTTTCATCTTTTACTCGAATTTGATTCACAGTTCCTGATTCAAATTATGAAATGCACCAAAAAGGATCCATATAAATTTATAAAATCATAAATTTATTACAAAGCCACATCTCAATCTCAAGAAATCCGCATAAAAATGCTTGATCCCTAGACACTTTTGATGTGTGTATTTATATGTATCTGTAACTTTGAGGTATGAATTACATAAATTAAGTACATTAGTAGTTTCATAATAGTGCTACATAGCAATGCTCAATGAATGAAAAAATGTGTGAAATTTTGAAGCATATTCTACTTCGACTAAATTCATATAACGGCAAGTCTTATTTCCAAAATATATAGGATTTATACTTCATCATCGTTATCATATCAGCCATAGGACATCCCAAATATAGGCCTCCCTTATAAATTTCCAATAGCACCGGCAGCGCCTTGCATCCAGCGCGATTCTGATGTGGTCTTCATCAGAACGTATTCAACTTAGTTGTAAATTATAACATCTCTTCAATAATTAAAACTAAATGTTTTATTGGCTACTTAATAAATATAAATGCAAAATTGATCATATTATTATCAGCTAAATCGAGGGGAGTTCTCAGAAATTCACGATTTACATTTTTCTATCAATAAAGCCAGCTATCATAGGCCACAGACTCAATGATTATCAAATTACTTTCGAAACTGCACCATATCATCGTTACTTACGGATCATATTTTAGCCCAGTAATATTAGGGGTGAAATGAAAGATAATAAGCTGTAAATTGGTATAAACCTTTGTTTTGTCGTTCTAAATGTTGTCTCAAAAGTCACAAATGTTATCGTGTCCGCGTCTTAAGATATTGAAGGTCGAAGGTCATAAAATCGGTTTTTCGCGAATATCGTAGGTAATGTAAAATAAAATAAAGAATGAATTTAAATAAATAAAATTGTTTAGGTGTTCCTTGTATCGATATCAATCGACAAATTCAATATATATTCGACTTGACCACATCACTTGCACACTCTTCGCGCTCTACCTTGAGAGTAGTAGTTGTGTAGTACTTAGTTGTAGAAACGGTTGATCATATGAAAAAAAAAGATCAGACAAAAATTGTAGAGAATTTTATGCTCTACGACATTTATGATAAGTGCAAATCTCATTTAAGCAATAGAATGCGAGATATTCGCGAGAAACCGATTTTTATGACCTTTAACCTTCAATAGGTACCTACCTATCTTAAGACACGGACACGATAACATTTGTGACTTTTGAGACAACATTTAGAACGACAACACAAAGGTTTATACCAATGTACCTATAGCTTATTATCTCTCATTCCGAGGTTGACCCCTTATTTTACCTAATATGACTGGGCTTTTTCTAGGTCACGTGTCAACACTTTATGGGAATGGTGACCTGATGAAAATATTTTATTGACACTTCGATGCCAAATCGTTATATCGTTGTAAGTTCATTTTATGGTTTGAAATAAATGTTTATGAGTGTAACGACCACCAAAATATTAAAAGGTCGCTCGTACCGCGAATTTATACTTCAAAGTTTAGATTTTTTTTCTAAAGAGCCTTAAGTTATCATTGCCGTAAATATTACAGTGCTCTTTACGTTTCACTAAAACATGTTTTTTTCTATGAATGTAGGCAGAAACTACCTTACAAAGGTAAGGTAGTTTCGCCTCCTCCGGGTTCAACCATAATTTTTTTGTGATATTCCTACCGTTTTTTTTCTAAATTCATGTTTGCTTGACATGCCTGCTCGAGCGACGTGCATTGAGCATCTTATGGTTGGCATCCCGAGCAAAGTAAATAGCTCTAAAATGCACGTAGTTATTGCTGTATACATACCACCTTGGGCGACTACCGATGTATATACTCATATACTATCCCACTTTGATACACTGCAGGACATGTTAAACGAACCTTTTGCTGAAAATATATTCATCGTTGGGGATTATAATCTTCCAGAAATTACGTGGAAGCCTGTACAGTCTACCGAGTCGCATCAGCTTACAGGTATGTCATGCTCTGGTGCGTCCCCTGTGTGTTTTCAATTGGCACAGTTAATGTCAACCCTGAATGTGTTTCAATTTAATGACATACATAATAGTGGTGGGAAAATCTTAGATTTGTTTATTTCTTACACCCCTAGTACTATAAGCCCCCCGTTAGACTCACTACTACCTATAGACACACATCATCCTCCGTTTGTTGCTACAATCCCCATAAGTGTCTCCACACAAGCTTTGAAAAGAAAAACGATGTCCAAATACAATTTTCGCAAAGCGAACTATGATGCCATTAATAAACAAATCAGCGAGGTTGAATGGGTGAACCTGCTGGACTCCCTTCCGTCTCAGGTAGCCGTGCAACGATTTTATGATGTTCTCGGTGGCATTACTGAACGTAACGTGCCGCGTGTTGTGTCCCGCTCACTTGATTTTCCGGTTTGGTTCTCGGCACAATTAATTAAAATTTACAAGAGAAATCAACGTCTTTGGATCAAATGGAAAAAATATAAGAATGTCAAAGATTATAATGAGTTTTCGGAATATAGAGCTAACTTTAAGGAAGCTTGTAAGACCTGCTACTCAAACTATATTAAATCTGTTGAAGATAACATTACCATAAATATTAAGCACTTCTGGACATACATATCCAATCGCAAAAATAGTTCAAGCATTCCATCCTCTATGTACTATCAAAACATAAGATCTAGTGAACCAGAAGTGATTTGTGGTATGTTTTCAGATTTTTTCCAGTCTTCGTTTGAACCTAGTTCGCCCTCATTGTCCGCCTGGAATTCGCCTACCCACTGTTATGCCAATGCAAGCTTGATCGACAACTTATGTATTGAAGAGGATAAAATAATTAAGGAGTTAAAACTACTGGATCCATCCAAGGGAGCAGGTCCCGATGGGTATCCAGCTCTTTTCTTTAGGGCCACCGCTAGCAGTATATGTAAGCCACTCTTTATTATTTACAACAAATGCTTAAGAGAGGGGGTTTTCCCGGATGAGTGGAAACGGGCTAACATCACGCCTGTGCACAAGAGTGGCTCAAAACATGACGTTGAACAGTACCGGCCTATCTCGATTTTGTCGACCTTGTCAAAACTTTTTGAGAGACTCGTACACAATGAAATTTATCCAATCTTGCACACCGTCATCATCCCAGAGCAACATGGGTTTGTTCAACGACGCTCGAGTGTTTCAAATCTATTAATATTTTCCAATTATCTTTTTGAAAACATGGACAGACGGTTGCAAGTTGACGCGGTTTACACAAATTTCAAAAAGGCCTTTGACAAGGTCGACCATGAAATCCTACTGAATAAAATCGCATTCAATGGTATACGGGGAAATTTGCTTCGCTGGTTCTCATCCTACATCAAAAATAGAACTCAAAAGGTTGTCGTTAATGGTCATTAGTCTGAGGCAGTGCAAATCACATCAGGAGTACCACAGGGTTCAATCTTGGGACCATTACTGTTTGTTTTATACATTAATGACATAAATGTTTTAAACATACTAAATTTCTTGTATACGCTGATGATCTAAAAGTGTATAGGTCTATACTAACTATAGAGGACTGTCAACTGTTCCAACAAGATCTGGACCGACTTGCTGACTACTGTCTAAACAATAAACTACACCTTAGTCTCTCCAAGTGCAATTGCATCAATTTCACAAAGAATAAAACAATTATTAACGTTAAATACTCTTTGCATGGCACAGCACTCAGTAATGTATCTACTGTAAGAGATCTTGGTGTGTTAATTGACAATAAGTTGTCCCTAAACCAACATGTGGAAAAAATTGTAAATAAAGCTTTTAAAATGTATGGTTTTGTTATGAGATCGTCCACTGAGTTCAAGCGGGTCTCCACATATCTGTATCTGTATAAAACCCTTGTACGATCGCAATTAGAATATGCCGTCCCTATCTGGAACCCGTTTTACCAGAAATACATAGACGAGATTGAAAAGGTCCAGCGAAAGTTTCTACGAGCCATGCATTACAGATGTCACAAAACGTATTTATCGTACTCACAGTTACTTGATAAATATAGACAGGTCAACCTAGAGTCTAGACGTAAGTTTCTGGAAGCATCTGTATTGTATGGTATTGTTCGTGGTGATTTTGACTGTATCGATCTCACCAATGAACTATGTTATATAGTTCCACGCACTGCTAATGTACGTGGCAACCGTGCAGGTACCCTATTTGCTGTCAATGCTTGTCGAACTAATTCTGGTATGCGCTGCCCCATCCGTCGAATGGTAGAATCTTATAATTGTAATTTTGTTAATGTTGATATCTTTGTATGCTCAAAATCCAAATTTAAATTTAATGTTTTACAAGTTATTTCTAACCAATAAAATTGTTATTATAAAGGATGTAAACTAGTCCAAAGTACATACCACTATGTCATATAGTTATTCTAATTTATAATAATTCTAATTTATTGTTCACTATTGTTATTTAATCGCCAAGCAATCAATCCATTTTTAATTTTAATTAATATTTTGCATGATGTAATTTTTCAATTATTAATATAATGTACTTACTTATTACCTATCTAGTGGCACTCATTATCATATTTAATTTTGTTAATATGTGGATAATGTAGTGGGCTGCAATATTGTTAATATTATGTATTATTTTCTCTCTGTTTCAACACATATTGTAGCTGTTTATTGTCCCTGAATAAATAAAATAAAATAAATTACAGTGATTTTTAATGAATAATCTATATTATAATGTAGATGTACATCCAAGTTGAAGTTGCAAGTTTTATCTAGGTTAAAAAATCTCCAGCTATTTAACATCATTAATGTTTTGTAATAAAAAATCGGATCCATTATTTATTAAGGTAGTACGATCACTGCAAATAAATAAATTATTAATTAAACTACATAATATTTAACTGACCTATATTACAATACTTTAAAACTAACAATACATTAAAATCGTCAGCATTCACTCACACGCTACCACCACCATTATCGCCTGTAAACTGCCATACAATGCTTGTTTGCATCATAAATAATAATTTCCCAAAAGCGACCGTATAAAGTTAAATTTCGTTTCGTTTTAACAATTTTTCGCGTGAACGAAAAATAAAAAAAAAGTCACCAGTTACGCAAATAAAGGTTAACTTAAAATGGTAATTGGAATGCTGACACGATATCCAAGAGTAAATATTGTATGCAAATATGTAAATAAAATTTTAAACTTTCAGTTTGAAGGGACAGTTTTATTTGACGTTTTCCGTTGGCTGGCACGCAGCGCAGCAGGATGTAGAATACGTCATCTTTTTTCCGTATAACGTATGAATAGAAATTTTATTCATTGGCACTATCATCATTTCGTCCCGTAGAAATAGAATAATTAAAAAGTTTTTTTTAAAATTTTATATGACTGCTGACTTTCAAAAGGTGCTAAAATAGGTACCTACATCTATAAAAGTTCGTACAAAGTTCTCGCTGTACTTAAAATTCCATAATTATCAAATAAGTACCATTATTAACTGATCTCCAGACCAGTCATATTATCCTAAAAAAAACCAAGCAGTGTTTTATTACAAAGTCAACTAATAAGCCTATTACATTGAATCTATTGTCTTATTCACAACAAAAAAAATAACAAAAACCGGCCAAGTGCGAGTTGGACTCGCCCATGAAGGGTTCCGTAGCAGCAAGCATAGATTAGAGATATAATTATATTGAGATTAGTAAGTAATATACACAAACAATAAAAATAACTTTGTTTTTCATAGTATTTGTATGAATGGCAAAGTTATATTTGCGGTTTTTGAAAATGTACTATATCTCAAAAACTGCTAACTGTATCTCATCCAAACCAATTTTCGTTGGTAGTTTTGGTTGAGGTCTACATTATATATTTTTTTTAGTTTTATCATTCTCTTATTTTAGAAGTTACGGGGGGGGGGACACACTTTTTACCACTTTGGAAGTGTCTCTCGCGCAAACTGTTCAGTTTAGAAAAAAATGATGTTAGTAACCTCAATATCATTTTTAAAGACCTATTCATAGATACCCCACACGTATGGGTTTGGTGAAAATTTTTTTTTTGAGTTTCAATTCTAAGTATGGGGGGCACCCCCAAAATTTGTTTTGTTTTGATTTTTGTGTGAAAATCCTAATGCGGTTCACATAATACATCTTTCTACCAAGTTTCAACAGGATAGCTCTTATACTTTCGACAAAAAGTGGCTGTGACATACACGGACAGACAGACAGACATGACGAATCTATAAGGGTTCCGTTTTTGCCATTTGGCTACGGAACCCTAAAAAAGATATTTAAATATCGATGATAGCTAACAAAATACTCAATATTACCTACTTAGCAAAACGCCCTTAGCAAGAGCTAAAGAGCTCATCATACACAATACTATTTAATATCTTTTATTATCCTGTCAGCAACTCTCGTTCATCCCTCTAGACTAGAAAAACAATAAAATCCATACAAACACTAGCAGTCTGTTTCCCTATAAAACCCAATATATTTCTTGAAAACGGGATTTATGTCAATGAAGTTGAAAATCGTCCCCTCGGCAGCGCATATCAACACGTCAATATATCAGATCGGGCCCGCCATTTGTCAGCCATTGCTATTTATAGGGTAGATACGTTGCCCAATCGATATGCAGCGATGTATAGGGAATATGCAGTACATTTGTACGGGATAGTTTGGACGTTTAGTGCATGTGTACTTTGAAGTTTGATTGGGTAATCTCTGACGCTAGGACTGCCTATTGGATTTTTAAAAAGATTTGAATAATGTTAATGAAGAAGTAGAAAGCCTTTGCCCAGCAGTGGGACACAGTGTAGGTTTTTAGAAAAACTATTTAAAATATTAAAGTAGGATAACGATTAAAGACGTCGATAATGAAAAAGATACGGACATTTCTGCATAGTACTAGTGTACGAGTATTTTGAGCATTATAAATCTACACTAATATTATAAAGAGGAAATATTAGTATTTTTGTGTGTGTATGTTTGTAATGAATAAACTCAAAAACCACTCGACCAATTTCAAAAATTCTTTCACCAATTGCGAGTTTCTTTGGTCCTGAGTGATATAGGAAATAAAATTCTCAGATGAGGACAAACAAATAAAAACAAAGTAGAAAATATTCCTAGAATTAAAACCACAACCACAGAACCCAACTCCGATAAAACCAATACAATAAACAAATTTCTAGAACATAAAACATACGATTTATCATCTCAAAGTTTGTTATCAGCAAACTAATACACTTGGCAGAGCACATAACACCAATAGTTGGTAATAGCCATTATCACGTGCCCAGTGCATTAATCTATCATCTGAAGTAATCCACTATACCAAGATAGGGTATCAGCAATTCAGTTGAGGCGTGCCGGACTAAAGTCCGATGCAGGAATTGGGACGGTTTCATAATGGACTATGTGTCATTTTCGATTGTGTGCACGCGATCTTAGATCGCAAACCGTTTGTAGTAGTCGGTTTTGAAATTAAAGTAGGTGAAAGAACGTTGAACGTAATAAAAAGTTTTGTTCTTCAGAGTCTAATTGGGTTTTTCATTAAAAAATCTGAGGTCAGGAATAACCGCGAGCTGACTGTAAAAAGGTTCATCAATACCATGTGACCGAAAACTTCGTCTATTCGGTCGTCGTCTATGTGTTTTGAATCATCCTGCCCAAATTCACATTTCTATCATCAGCGGTCTAGACTGCATCTATCCGTGTGTATCCGCTACAATTTATATAATTTCCAAGAAATAACAGTTACCTATCACACATTACTATACCATATCGTACACATAGAATAGATCTTGTGGGTATTGAGCCTATACCCACAAAGCTGTAACATTATTAAACCAAAAGATCCCAAATACAAATAGGGCCTAAAACTACTACGTTCCTAATTCCCACATACTCGCAAGTACTGAGATACAATACACAGATATCGTTTATAGTCGAGATGGGTGCCTCTGATAATTACACAGACTTGGTAATTGATCACAACTCATACAACGGTCGTTATTCCATTTAGATTTGGGTCGCATATATTATTTGTGATAATAGCGTGTGGAATATGTTTTGTTCGATACTGTTTATCGTTTATATTGAATCTATTGGTTTATTATATTTGGGTATGATCTTATCTGTGTTTGTAGTTAGTGTGGTCATAAATTTTAGTGGGTATACTTTAATCTTTCTTTCATTCACGTTTATTACTAAGGTGGCCACGCTTGGAGGAGACGGCTTAGAAGGACACGTTACCCTACTCGCAACAGACGGGCTTGCTTCAAGCACGACAGCAAGACGTAAAAGAAGGGAGCTTAAAAATGCAGAGCGTAGCAATCGGCGTGTATTTTCAGCATACCAAGAAACAATACTCATAGTTTGGTTCTATAATCATCGTTTTATCAGTAATGGCGTTTGCTCCTACTAAATACACATCAACATCAGTTCCACAAGATTAACTTTGTATTGTAGTAACTATATTATTAATTTTGATATAAACACCAGATAATAATACATATTCGTTTTGTCAGTCTAGATGAAATGAATATGTGGAAATTATTAGTAACTTCCTTTGTTCAAATTACAATATCAAATCAGTCCCAGAAGATTAACTCTGTACTGTAGTAATTATATTATTAATTTAGATAAACTCCAGTTAATAATACATATTCGTTTTGTCAGTCTAGATGAAATGAATATGTGGAAATTATTAGTAACTTCCTTTGTTCAATTACAATATCAAATCAGTCCCAGAAGATTAACTCTGTACTGTAGTAACTATATTATTAATTTAGATAAACTCCAGATAATAATACATATTCGTTTTGTCAGTCTAGATGAAATGAATATGTGGAAATTATTAGTAACTTCCTTTGTTCAAATTACAACATCACAATTAACCAGCAGCACATTTTCCTGGAATGAATCTCGTCATGGAAAAAAAAAACAAAAAAAAACTATTAATTTGAATATCTACGTTATATTGCCCTCTACTAATTGCCTCGTAGTTGCCAGTTATAAATTGAATTGCTCAAAAATAAATATCAGATCTGTTTACTTGTTGATATCGTTATTGATATTACATTTTATTTTGGTACATTGAATATTTTTTTAACGCTTGTCAATTAATTATTTTTAATAGAATACCTTTAGTTATGATTTATTTTTGTCAATGACTCATGAGGCACTCGTGTATGAAACTATTTTCAGACATAAGTACTTTATGGTTGAAAATAGTATGGTGTATTTAAGCACATTCTAGTCAAGAGTAGATTAAGAATAGCTTACTTTTAAGCACGCGAGCTTCACCGTCGACCTCTTCATCGCTTATAAAACGAGATTTACTTGCCTGATGATAAGCGACGAGAAGCTGATTAAAAAAAAGTAAAAGGGAGATGAGACCGCAAATAATCCAATTTATAGTTTTTTGAGAAGAGGAAAGACATCAACCCTTGTGGGGCCGGTTCAGATCATATAGATAGATGATTACAACTCACTGTAGACCATAAATATAATGAGCAACTTACTTCTTTACCCAATAAAATACAATAACAATGCACACGTAAACCTAATAAATACCCTAACAAAACACCAAAAGACGGAAACATTCGTTGAAAACCAACAAGTCGCAATTACAACCCTAAAGATTAATCAGGAAACGCCCAAGTAAGCGTTTAACCAGTCCAAATTGCTGCAAAAGGTACACCAACATTGTGATCAATAAAGTTGATAGCCGATTGAGTACCCCACTTTGCTATACCTATGGGTACCTACGCGTTGTGGGTGCGACCGCAAGAACCCCAAATTCCTGGCTGGTACTTGAAACGGAACTTTAATTGTCTTGGCAGTAGGATGTAGTTTAACTACAGTTTTCGTTTAAGTAAATAGGTTGTCTTATTGCGTAGTTTAATGTAGGAAACATAGTTGCTATTGCTGATGGTATGTGAAAGGCCTTCCAAGATGTTTACTATAAATAAAGTTCATGACCCATAAAAACTGCATGAAGCTTGCTTATGTCTTCCTTGTTTATCACTAAACAACTACTTCTTCCAAGTTGTTGTCTCAATTGACATAATATTGTATTTGTCAAAGAACGAAGATGGAGTTCCATGTAGGAATTTATTATTATTGGTAACTAGTGGAATAGTTCTACAGGGCGTCTTTTTCAAAATTTAAATTAGTTGATGCAACATTTAAACAATCGAAAAAAAAATACGTGAGATTTTTTGGAATCATTGGAACAGAAAAATAATTACTATCCGCTCAAATTGTAACAATTCGATTCGATCAACACTTTCACGGTACATTTCCTCCAACATTTTCTTATTCATAGAAAAATTCCTGATCTGTTCCTCTGTTGTATTAAAGTGGCAAGTCATATAATATGACTCCCGCCATTAAGGGGTGCAAGTAGCCGCGGTGCCAATTACTCTCAGGAACACCAACATCCTAGGGGTGGGCGAAATAAACCATAACATTCATAAAAGGGATAGTGTCGTAGTACATACAATCGGTGCCAATAAAACAGCGAGACCCCACGCAATAAGCAAAGGAGAAATAGCGCGGAAACGGTAGGGGAAACAGTATTAATACTTATAGTTAATTGTGCCGGGGTTACGTGGGTGTAAGATGATGCTGCAAAAAGTTATGGGAATGATAGAAGTAATTGTGTGCTGGTAAGATTTTTGGGAAAGAATTAACATAGAGATAGATAAAATGACGAAAACAGGAATAATATTCTTGAAATACGAGACAAAGTTGTGGTATATGACTTGAAATAAAACAGTAATTGAATTATCTCACAAGCGAAAAAATCTTACAGATCTTTGTCTGACGAACATGATTTTGATTTCTGTTTCAAATTTTGTTCTTCAAAATAATTATTTAAAATAAAAATCTAAAAACAGAAAAGCTAAAAGCAAGAAAAGAAAGATAAAAACACAAATAAAAATTAATAAAACAGTCAGACGACTACTCCAGCGCAATTTTAGCGCTCATCCACTGAAGGGTGACTGTGCTTCCCTTTAAGACGTGTTCGGACTAGAAAACGAGTCTCCGAGGTGAGATGCGCACAGTTCATTACAAATACTGCGAACGAACCAAAGAATTTGATTCTTATCAATTGTGTTATCGTGTGAAAGTGTCGCAGTAGAGACTACATGAAAATAATTATGGGATTCATGTGTGTAAGGGTTCTGTTGACAATGCATGTTGTTAAAATAAATGTTGTTTAGGGTAGGAGATTCTTCTGCGTCTTTATTACTTTTGAACTCTCTCTGTCTACTTTCGAGATATTTCTGGGTTATTGGTTCTATTTCTTGGTTCTTTATGTGTTCTGCTGCTGTTTATTACTCCCAAATTCATGAACTATCATTAATATCAATCTTTGTAACGTCCACTGTTGAACATTAGCAATTGGTTTAATGAAGTGATTGTAAAAATTGCTTTAAATGTTATTGCTTCTGGGATGGACTAATGATCTTATTTTTGAAATCAAAATTGTTCCATCGTTTAGAATTTCAATCTCAACTGGAAATCTGTTCCTAAATTAGGAAATGACTAATAGAAGGATGAATGAATTTAAAACTATTGTGTTTCTAAGATTCTTTAGTTATCTTATTTTTTCTAACGTGTGGTGGACTATTTGAATTTGCAGCCTCATTCTCTATATGGGCCCCTTATTTCAATGTACTACTACTTCAATATACAGTGGTGATAAAACTGTTTCTGTGAGTGTTCCATAGCAACTGCAAGTCCACAGAATTGTCATTAGCAGACATTAGAAACAGATCCCAAAGCAAGGCCTTGCGTAATACAATATCATATCGAAGTTAGTATAGTTCAATGCATTGCATGAAACTTATACGTCACTATCAGAGCCATTCATCAAAATCAGTACTATGGTTAGGAAAGGAATTATTTAATGGAATCATTTATGTTATAGAGCATCCGCTAATTGCGGACAAAATTCGATTGGTTGTATTAAACGGTAGTTATGACAACTGAGTCTAGGTGAGCTGAGCAATTCGCTTGAAACGTGTTTCATATCACGAGAGTAAAATCATCATCATCATCTGCCTTTAATTGTTCCCACTGTTGGGACACAGGCCTCCTCTCTGTGAGAGGGAGTGGGCCGTAATCTACCACGCGGGCCCAGTGCGGATTGGTAGATGTCACATGTCTTCGAATTTTTGGTTCTAGGACATGCCGGTTTCCTCACGATGTTTTCCTTCACCGTTTTGAGAGCAGTGGTGTTGAAATAAATTACACAAAGTAATGCGCCTGACTGGGTTCGAACCCACGACATACAAATCGTAAGTCGAGGCCAATACCACTGGGCCACCCCTGCTCATAAACCACTGAGAGTAAGATGATGACCTTTAAATAAGGAAGAAAATGGCGTGCTGTAAAGATCCTCTTATCAAATGATGTCGGGCTAGCATGTCATGTCACTTCGTTTAGTTATATAGATACAATTAGAGGAATATATTGATATTATTCAATACTTACCAGTACGTTACGTAACTTTCTCGAAATTATGTATAATTATCAAACTGTGATTGTGATGTTCTGATGTAACTAGCCAGTACTAATACGAAAAATGATGTAACTACGCATCAGTGCTTCACCTCACGTACCACAATCATTAGTTTTAACTACACACACTACTTATAAACGATTAATTATTCACTGCCAACGTTTTTCCCACAACTTTCGGCTCCAAGAAATGTTGGTAACTCGGCCCTAAGTTCATACAATACGTTTCAATTTCTAAGAAGAGTATGCACTATGGCGGAGTGAGGGGAGTCTTGACAATGTGTTAAATTAGTTGTCTACGTGAGCCTCATCTATACAGCTTACATTAGACTTAGTACGTGAGACGCACTCCTAATAAGAAATGAAAATAAATAGTTTATTATGCCATTCTTCATAAAAATAAACTTGGGAATTATTAGGCCCAATTTCTTCGTACTTTTCCGATTGTTTGGTTTTTTTTTTCTGTTCTATCTATGTCTAAGTCAGCTGTTGTGAGCACTCGACAGTAAATAAAGAGGCAATATTTTTGTAAAGTCGTATTTGTTTTCTAGGAGGAGGTACAATTTGTTTTCTAATATTCCATGTACGTTACAACAGGTAAGTAATAAAATTGGAACAATATAAGAGTTGAAGCAGAAAAGTTTTAGGTCAATAACAGTTTTGTCGATGATTAAAAAACTATTTTATTACTTTTAGGCCTCTTGGGCGTAATTTCATAAATTGTTTTTTCTTTGGTAACCAAGCTTTTCTGATTATTGTTTCTATTAGAAACTTTAGGCCTGAAACAAAAAAAAAGAATGTTAGTCTATTCCTATTCAATGCCTGGGCAAAGTAAAAGAAATCGAGTTTTTAAAAGCAAAAATGATGAACACGTCAGGATTCATGAATCTTGTTTAAGTATGATCCCTTGCTGCATCGTACATAACGAGAAAATGATGGCGGAAGGGAATAAAAGATGGTTAGGTACTGAACACTGATGTATTATAATTGTACCAATTTGCTGTACGAGACAACTGTGAGTAGGTACACGCGGCGTTGACCGAACGCGAACTAAGGTAAATTGCGCACGCGGTACAAAACTGCTTGATTAACGTAAAAAGATACAATATGAATTATTGTACGGTTGGACCGTACATTGTTTATAAATGTGACCTCAGTCGATACATCCTGAAATCCAGGTGATGAGTTGCAGAATTTCAGACATTCTACAACATGCTTCAAGATACTACGTACCTATTTGCGGCAAGCCTGCCGGCCTATACATGTTGTGAGCTTAGCAGTTAGTCTAAAGATAGACTCTTTTAATTAAGTAAACAATCTACAATAGAATTCAAGCTTCCAGGATCTATTCTTAGTCAGTAATAGAAAAGGATCCTGTAGACAAAAAAGTCCAATTAAAACATTTTCAACCAAACTAAGATAGCTTCAATTCCAGTTTCATCTATTTTCTCATCAACTTTTTTATCTCTCCTTTGATCACAAAACGCAATTCCATCCCATTTATATAGTGAAATTGAAAAACGAATCTTTCTTCCCCCAAAAACGTCGGGCTAGTTACGTGTACACCTAATGCGCATAAAATAGACCACTCTGTCTCGTGAACAATATCCATTAGGGAAATTTTATCTTTAAGAGCAATAAATTATACGGAACCCCTCTTATAAAAAGCAGAAACGAAACGCCACCGGAAAGTTGTATTTAAACAAACTACATTACTTTATAATGACCAATTCAGTCGACAATAACTCGAGTTATGTATGATAATTTGATCAGGTGGTAGTGTAGGGGAACCCTCCTAACGCCCTCACAGTTATTAGGCGAACTAATGGCGGCTTAAGCAAAACAACTCCCGATATTGCACCATAAAAAAGTCTATTGAAATGGGAACGCACCCCTTCGATTTATTCAAAATTTTCCATTGTTGGGCACTTTTGAATGAACGAAAGAACAATGTAGAGTCACATTCGCGTATGAAAATTTAAAATGAATGCCCAATTTTTTTTTTAAATCATTCAACGTCGCAATTGTTGATCTTCGATAACCTGTTTAATGGTTCTCCAAAGAGCTGATTATTAATGCTTTTTTTTTTGTTTTTTTGTAGTATAATGTCACTAATTTGCACCCGTGTGTATGCGTTAACTGTGCTCACTCTGATTAAGGTCCAAGAAGAAAATAAAAACAGGTATTTAGGCCTCGTTAAAGTCAGGTAAAATGAAGTAGTTTGACAAAAAAGAAGCATGTAAATAGTTTCTCGAAAGTAATTCCGTGTTTCGGCAGAATTTGGTACAGCACGTCGGAATTTTGACATAATATTTTAATAATTGCCGTTACTTATGAAAAATTCAGGAAAGTAACGACTTAAAACCATTTCATAGTGAGAAATATTTTTAAGCTGTATGCAATGGTAACAGAAATGAAAATGCTTGAACTATGGTTCAAGCATAAGTTCCTTTTCTAACACGACACCCAAAACGGTCATGGTTTCAATTCAATTCTTTTTTTTTCACTCGAAGAAAAATGCAACAGTTTTATTCACGTCCAAAGGACGATAACGAAGGATAAATATGCGACATTTATCAGTACTGTAAATATGCTAAGTGTCGCGTATAGAAGTATCGCTCCGTCCCTACTTCCTGGCTTGAAGGCGTCTGTAATAATGGATTACGAGTCTAGACGCGAGACAAAGCCGTTTCGAGCCCTTAGAAGAGGAACGGCTTTTAGTGATAGGAGGAGCGATTAGAAGGGCGGAAGCGGGTAGCAAAAAGAGTCGTATCAAAAGTAAAAAACAACGATTTTTTAGACGATACGCAATTAAATTGACATGAAATATAGTTTCATCAACTATAAAAATATATAATGTTGAAGAGTAAGATTCTCTATATGAAAAGCAAAGTTTAAATAGTTCCTCTAGCGTTTGTCGCAAAAATGTCCAAACTATAACAAGTTACCGTTCAAAATTGCTACTAAAAATAAATTAATAACTAACGTTATAACTAGAATAAAATTTCAAAAATTACAGCCCATAACCGAATCACCGACCACGGAGCAGCTTAGCACTTATATCGTAAAACTAAAAATTAACCCTGAGTAAAGGCACCCAAAGACTTTAAAATACCTGTTTCCGTGTCGCATATCAACGTGAAATGCTCGTTAACTTTTATACTCGTCGTGTGTGAACAATTGTTATTTTGGGCACATTTTAGTGGTAGTATTTTATTCGCTGCTTTATAACCACTACAATCCGAACCTTTGTTACGCTATGCGTGCAAGCAGCGACCGGTCTAAGATTGATGGTAGGTTCACATGACATGGTTCGCCCTGAGCGGAGCTACCCTTTTGATGACTTCACTAACGGTTATTTATGGAGAGGATTTACTCTGATCCCCGTTTAAAATCTGAACTCGAATTTTTAAATCTTCTTTTAAGGAGAGAATTCTGATTCGATTTAGGTTGAATCCTTTTATTTTTGTGGATGTACTATTGCAAAATCAATCTTGAAACAGTAGTTTCACCCAATAATGAAACTTTCGATATAACTAAGTACTACATTTAAAAACTAAAATTAAAAGTAAAATATTTACAAATAAATCTGAACTAAAATTAAAAATTTATAGGGCGTCAAAAAACTCATCCACATCGCTGTCAAAGGGGAAAGTTCCCAGAACGCTGGCAGCATTGCCACGTTGGATGGCAATGCTGATCCTTTGACCGAGAAATGTATGTGGATGTATGATTAATTTTGTCGAAATACAGCTGATTATAGTCGTCGTATTACAACGTTAATTATTACATAAGATAAAACCAGCAATAGTCGTAGAATCGACTTGCTTTCATACTCAGGGCGGAGTCTGACTGACTCTGTTCACATTCAGTTGAATATAACCTTCTCTTGACTGTCAACAGAGTCTAGCAGTAAACCCCGAAATTGTGCTTGATCATTATAAAATTACGGACTAATGCTGCAGTTATACGATTTTAATTTCCAATGAAGGAAGCATTATATCTGACACATAATGTTAATCAAATGTCGAATCCTGCTCAAACATTGTTTACCTACACGCACACGATCTTGAAACTCGAATAACAAATTCGTATCACAACACTCCGCGTACTTCTGCAAAAGCATAAACAACTCACTTTAGTTTTATTCCACAATCAACACAACAAACTTGTACGTTACAAATATTTCTTTATATTTGTACGAAACATAACTTACCAGCGAAACAAGAACAAGTTAGAATACCTAGCACATGCAGTTGGAAAATTTTAAATTACAAAGAAAATAAGCTTCCGACTTGCATACAAGTTAGAAGTTTCTTGCAAACTTACGTAGGATTCGTGGAGTTAAAATATAACCGCTTTGTTTATTATAGGTACCTAAGTTTGTTCCTTGGAGATTTGAGTTAAAAAAAAATTGCGGAGTAGCATATTATGCCGAGGAAGTTTTTGAAACATTACCTTACTACTGCAATATTTCTTGAACCGTAATGTTATTTAATTAATTTGAAAATTGAATTTAAAAGCACGTAAATGTATAAAAAAAAAAACTTATTTTTGCAGATGTGACTGGTAACACCGAGAGACGCCCTAGAAAGACCCACACTGACCATAGTGGTCGAGTTCTTCACAAAGGTCATCATCATCATCATCTCAGCCTATTGCAGTCAAATGCCGGACATAGGCCTCTCCCAGGGAGCGCCACAGCGCACGATCTCCTGCTTTTTTCATCCAGCCACTGCCAGCCACCTTCTTCAGGTCATCGGTCCATCTTGCCGGGAGGCGTCTCACCCTACGCTTACCTACACGCGGTCTCCATTCGAGAACTTTCCTACTCCACCTGTCGTCGGTTCTGCGGCAGACATGACTAAAGGTCATGCTTCACAAAGGTTGGGTGTATAGTACTCGCAACCAGCGTGCTTGTATCATCAGGTGGCTTAGTGAGGGAACGAGGTGGTGCTAGACGACTTGTATAGCTCCGTCTCTTTCTTACACTGGAACTATTTTGGCTTTAATACGTCAGGCCAGCAGTTCTTACGTAGGCCAGCAGTTCTTATCTCAGGTGATACAAGAACGCCGATAGCGAGTGGACAAAGCGAAAGGAGTATGGGTATCTGTGGCTTTACCTGCTCCAATGAAAAAAAGACGTGAGTTTATGCATGTCTGTATGTAATTAAAACTTTTAACTGCACAGAATAATATTTATTATGCAATAGGTACTGTATTAAAAATATATTTTAAAAGCCTTGTTAACAGGGTTGTTAAACATGCTTGCTTATTGGAGTCGCCACATTTACACATCAGTAGGCTACTCGCAACACGCCACTAATGTCCAGATAGGTAATAACATACCTTGTTCGTCAAGGGGTCAACCGAAGAAGTTATGGACGTAGTTAGTAGTTTATTTAACAAAATACTTCGTTGGTCAATAGGTACGATATATTATTGGATGATTCTAGAATCAATTTGTTTTCTTGTAAATGTCGATTATCAAACGTGCATTTGCGAGGAAGTAATTTCCAACACCTAATTATAAATATGTTGTTTTACTGCATGTTGAAGGTTCAACATTAATCATTTCATTAATCTACCTATCATAATACCTACTCATGAACTTTTAAACCATTCTCTTGCCCACGACGATCTTTCAAAACAAACATTCCGAAATTAAAATACAAATTCGAGTTTCCATGTTTAAATTCATTGCGTTTAAACGGTTGGTCGGCGGGGCTGTGACGGCCAGTGACAGTCGCGCGGCCAACGCGATAAGTCCACGATGACAAAGCACTCGCCCTTTCACTGTGGGGCCTGAAATAGAATAATTATTCAGTATTGATTATACGGCAGACATTAATTTCATAACTCGAGTACAGAATATTAATGCAGATTTAGCAAATCACAAAAAGAAATATGCATTGGTTTTGATTGGAATAATAATTGGTTCGATCTTTTTTGCGATAAGACTCGTCGTTCTAAAATCCGGGGTCTGTCGTTTGTCAGAAATGTAAGAGTCAGATTAATGAATTTGTAATATGTTGTGATGATGCGTGATTCCTAACCTTACATTCTTGTATCTGATACGAAATGTGTTCGCATATCTACATGGATATAAATAAAAATGCCGGTACCTACCGCCCAAACTTTTGTATTCCATCGCCCTTTGAGTCCAGCCAGCCATGTTTCAAAATTATTGATATCACATCAGGACCACCCTTCCAAATTACAGTGCCAGTTCTGTCTAGACCGCAGGGCGGATTGGACGTGTGTACGTGAATAGCATGCTTTCACAGCTCGTTTGGCCAACAGAATTGGCGTGTTATAGGAACGGAGGCGATTTCAGATTGCACACGTAGCAAGACAAAGTGTAGCTATTGTTATTGACAACCGCCGCTGCGAGATTTCTTGGCACTGTGTTAGTTTTCTTTTTCTAGGTCCCATTGGGGAAGTAGATATTATTTTTTATCTAGTGTTGACTACTGGGTGGCGAGGCGAGTAATAGGCAACTCGCTGCCCGACCATGGACCATGCCCGGGTCTTATCCAATTACCGTGACCCTGGGACGTAAAGGGCTATTGAAGGACACCGTGGATTTTTGTCAGTACGAGTCTGACAGTCCCTCCCGCCCTGCCCTGGGTGGGAGGATTCATTCAATGATTTACTAACGATAAAAAAAGTGTTGACTACTGTTACATATTAAGTTAAATATTATTATTGGGAAGTTTTTGAGCAAACCTGGTTTAGTACAGGTTTCTTAAAAAATGTCTCATTAAATTTGGGTCTTTGAGTTGAAACCTATAAAAATTATACGCATATCAAACCCTTTTTACTCTTAGTTTTTTTGTTTTTGTTTATTTGATCAAAAAAACGGATACAGCGGTTTTTATCACATTACACCTGCCAAACTGCAAAAAAAGGGCAGTTTGTCGGCAGTAGGTTCTCGTGGATTTTGCACGAATCTTTGCACATAGAAACATTAGAATTCACTCACAATCACTAATTATTACAAGCTATAAGCTAAATATATATAAGCTAAGTGGTGCACATATCCATAAAAGTGCATCTCTTTTATATCTCTGTTTGGCTTTCTTGTCCAAGTCGGATTTGTGTCAACAAACCACAATTTTAAGCACCCCTTCTGTATTTCGGAATTAAAAGTTCCACACTTACAGGTATAAAAACCACTCAGTTTAGAAAAGCAAAAGATTAACGCAACAACTTAGAGATAAAATGTAAAAACACAAGCCGATTGTGGTGCGAATCAGCTTATTCTCCCTCCGTTTTTTCCGTGTGTATGTATACAGATATAGCAAGATTTTTAAGGGGCTGGTCCCGCTGCTTATAAATGACTGTGAAATCAGGGAAGGAAAAGTTACGGGACAGACTTTTTTATAGTATTTCTCGAAAAATATTTGTGTCATAATACAATCTTTCATTCCAATCACTTTTTTATCAAAGTTTCTGCACCCGTCGCTATAATTTACGGCATCTCCCGTTAGCTTAGCTCTAGCATATTTTTATGGAATTCATTGATTTTAGAAGAAAGTACTAATATTCTGGAACTCACACTGATGGACAGTCAGTGTCATTGTAAACAGAAAAATGACCAAAAACAAAAAAAATAACATTGGATCAACAATTTATTCGACCTTGCAAAATAAAACCCCAGTGGGATCAACCTTAAACCATTGTCTGCCATAAACCAGGATTGTGCGATGCATTGTAGTTGAGGGCAACGGTCCGTGCGATGTTGAGTTGAGACGCCCTCGACTTGCGACCACAAACATTAATACACCCATTCATCATGCGACTTCATAATTGAATGTCGCAACATTTTTTGGCAATGGAATTTGTTTGTAATTTGCTTTTTGGCAATTCGGTTTCAGTCTGGTGGTGGTAGTTAATTGATTTTTATTTTCAGTTTAATGTACATTAAATTGTTTTGATATGTTGATGTTATTTTGAATTTCAGGAAGGGTCGCAAAATGCCAGATTTTTGGGAAAGTTTGAGTCTTGCATTTTACGGGTCAGAGCCCATTCGTCCCCTAAGATTCGCACCCTGTGCCCACTCGTCTCCTGGAACTTTTGAGGGGCCCATTCGTCCCCTGAAGAATATTTATTTTTATTCATTCTTCTAATATAAGTACATGTATATGTGTGTAATGCAGCTTGGTAGTCCTGGTACAGTCGCGAAGAAAAGGGTAAAATAAAAAATATAGTAATTCGGCACAGCTCTGTCCACAGCACTGAAACTTTAACCAGGAAGATTTTAAGTCTCTCCCTGGTTGACTCCGAAGTGCCGTGCTTGACAGATGCGGAGAACGCCTGGAAAATGACTTGCCCAGATTCAGATCGACCCGTGAACCCATCTTCCCAGAGGCAGTGGGATGAGCCGCTCTGCAGGTTGGTACGGTATAATCTTATTAATACGTCAACCAATTCTATAGAGCGTGCCCGCCTGCTGGCTGTGGGCGAGTGGGAGTCGGGTCTATGGCTTCAGGCACTACGGTCACCCAACATAGGTACCATGCTGGGTGACGAAACCTTCCGGATCGCTACATGCCTGGGTCTGGGCGCTCCTTGCGGGGCTCCACATCGTTGTCAGTGTGGCGAAGGCGTCGACTGCCTCGGGCACCATGGCCTTTTCTGCAGCAAGAGTGCAGGTCGGCTAGCACGGCACGCTAGTATAAATGACATTATCCGTCGTGCTCTTGTCACCGCCGGGGTGCCAGCCGTTTTAGAACCCAGTGGCTTGGCACGCGACGATGGGAAGAGACCAGAAGTTATTGAAGACTAGATAAATCAACATATATTTTTTTATAAATTAACCAACTGCATGCAAAATCATAGTACCTTAAATTTAACAAACTATAACTACAATAACAAAAAATGACTAAAATCACAATAATTATTGAAGCTTAAACAAATCAATATAATACTAATCATATTCCAGGATTCAAATGAGATAATTCGATTCAATTATGTTAAAAATATTGTTATTATTATTATACTAACAGTATTGTTTATTTTTTAACTTCATTTAATAAAAGACCAAAGACACATTGAACAGTCTCGTATTCGCAGTCACTTTCAAGAACCAATATGTCACCGAGGTAGCCATAACATACAAACAAAACACCTTATCTATTATTTGTAACCCGTTTTTTTAACAAACCATTCGTAGAGAGACAATTTTACATCGTAAGCCTATCGACAGGTAATATTATTACCATGACGGATTATCATTCATCATAGCTCATTTTTCAATGATCTGTTATGATTTATTAAATTAATTTCGTTAATAAACTGTTCACAAGTGTACTATGTTAACCGTTTCTTATGTAAAATATAGCTAATTTTTTCTCAGGGGACCAATAGGCACCTGAATAGGTGCCGAATCTTTAACTTATATTGTATATATATTCGAGGGGACGAATGGGTACCTTAAAAATAATACTTTTATTAAAATATTAATTGGTCCCCTACCAGGAGACCAATGGGAACCTATATAGGGGCCGAATCCACAACTTTTATGCTGGGGGACGAATTTTAGGGGACGAATGGGCTTTGACCCCATTTTACTAGAAATAAATCCGAGGAACAACACGAATGCAAGACGAAAACATTATGTTAAATCAAAATGATAGCATAAAGATTAAAATAAAAACAACATAACTCTTCTGTTTATTTGGTAAGTGCGATTCAAACTTTCACTTCAACGAGAAAAATCCTACTGTTCCCAAATACCCAATCTATTCAGCAAAATAACCTCATAATCTAAAGTCTACCTCAAAATCTTTTATCAAACATAAATACAGATAGGATTACTTCGGAATTAAACACATCGGGCCGAGAGGATTTAGTGTGCTTATCACTAGATCCCTTCGCCAAATGTTGAGAGATTCTGTCAAAAATAAACCAGACCTCCAATGTAACGGCAATTTTCTGTGAAATAGTTCGAGCGAGAAATAAATCTTTATGTAAAAGGATAAAATGTGTAGGTATCTGCTTATAATGTTTGGCTTTTTGGTAAATTGAAAGATTTGGAGGATTAGAATACGCTTCACGTATTACCGGTGAGTGTCTGCTAAACTATAAATGATGAGAGAATCAAAAAGTTCAAGGGTCATGAGAGCTTACAGAGTTTTTTTGGCGTTGTTTTACCTCTTTTGGGGTGGTACAAGGAAGGAACTGTCAGACACTTACTGACTAAGTAATCTACACTATTCCTTCGGTTAATCTTCACGTTCCAGGGTGCCTTTTAAGGCAGTCCCGACCCCTGCAGGTGTTTGGCCCTGTAGTGGCTTCCTATGACAATATTTTACCAAATGCTTTTTACCTCAGCATTAAAAATAAATGAATTATGAAAAAGTACATTATAAAATCTGTATTGCAAAATATCAGTTCATCTCATCACAATAATATGACCTACTAGCAAAACTACTGCAGCAGTTTCCCTCGGACATCAAACTTCCGTGATTATCGCGATGCTGCCAGCCTTAAAAATATCACGAGAGTTAAAACTAAAATATGAATACGTTACAAAACGTACGACTTTGTAGAAAAAAAAATTTGAACACTGTTGCGGAACGGAAGGCCAGATGTTCTATAAATTGTAAGTTTCTTTGTTCTAGGCGGAAAATTTTCGAACTGCTCTGCGTAGTCGGCGTTCATTATTGCTTGGAAATATTAACTAAACTTTACTATTCACTTCACATGGGAGACGGTGTGGTGAAGGAAGGTTTCCACTTGGTATAAAATATTATTTAAAAAAATTAAATATTTTATTTAATGCCTGTTTCACGAATCGTAAAGCGTTTTTGGGAAAGAAAAATTCGATTGAAAGTAGGACGCAAACCTACGTTCTTCTGGAGAAGTACTGCAGATGCTTAACCAACAAATATTTTAGTCCATGACCACCATGATCATACTAAACTTCTTTCCTAGATTCGACCTTGTCGAGCAGGGCTACGATAGCTTAGTTGGTTATGCATCTGAAGTACGTAAGCAGAAGGACGCTGGTTCGAGTTTTGCTCGCAGTCGAATTGTAACAATTCTCTTAAATATGAATATAGGAAGTCTCAACGCTTTAATAAAGGCCACAGCTGTTACTGATCTAATTATTATTCCGTGAAATACTAGTTTTTCTAACAGACTGAGAATTTGCCTACAAGGCAAATAGTCTTATCTTAATAGTCTTTTATCTGAAAACTTCAATCGACTGGAGATTTTTAACGTAAACGCTGTATTAATATTCGTTACAGATGCTAGTAGAATAGTTGTTTGTTTGTGAATTTTAATGAACTGGGTGATTATGTAGTCTCCTTCTAAGAGAGGTTGTAATGAAAACAAATTGTGAAGTTTAATGTTCTGTTCTTTTTATAAAAAAAAAAACCTTCTCAAACATAGAATTAAATATTCCACTGAGATTTGTCTGTGGTTTTCCGAGTAACCGGACAAATATGAGGTAAATACATACATACGCATTCCAAATTAGGTGCGATGGTTACGTAGGTACCCTCAAATCCTCAAAGGGCTACCCCCATCAAATGTCACCGCTTTAAGGTGTGCAGAATGTATTAGTCTACATACACTTGAATATGAACTTTATATTTTTTTTAAATTGTTTAACATGACCCAGTTTGTCATCAGAATCGTTTAAAATAAGTCCAGTGGGTCGAAAATGGATAATATTCCTAATGATTCACTCCGTGCATGAATAATAGAAGAATACGCCTTGACGTTCTGAAATTCACGTATTGAATCATTAGGAATATTGCTTTTGTTTTAGACCGGGAGACGTGCATATTTATAGACCACTTACAAAATTATCAAAATTTTTCAAAAATATTAATCTCTCACTTGATTGAAAACAACATACGAGTACTATGTATTTTTTTATTACGAAAGTGTAAAAGCCCCTCAACAAGCTCCAGACTTTCGTAAAAAACTACAAAATTACTAACTTTGATTTCGGTCCCGGTATGTTTGAAGCAAATCCTCTCAGACAATATTACCTTACAGCCGCTGTATTTTAAGTTAAGCGAACTTATTTAAAGGAAATGAACACGAGCATTGAGTATCGTATTGCAATGTAGAACAGCGCTTTAGCAGCTGGAAAGCAAGACGATTGCGTTAGACATGAACACCGGCAGTATATTTATATCCCTTTGTGAAAACAGACGTATTCAAGCCATTAGCGCGTACGACTCGCGAACTATTCGTATTAATTAAATTTAATTGTGTAGAAACGGAGTGAGCCATACTCTCGTAAATGTTGAAATAAAATAGGGACACTTTATTCTCATCGTAAATTATGTAGCAAAGCTGAAAATATTCATCTTCGTCTAATCGATGTGATTAAATATAAAAAGTGTCTTGCGCGCAGATCATTTTTGCGAAGAAAATTATGGCCATAACTCACCAGTTTGCATAGATATTGGAGACTTGGTTGTTCCCAGAACCTTATTATTTTGGAGTGAAAATACCTCTCAGTAGCATGCACAATAGTAATTTTACGCTCCACAATTTCGTGAAATAAAAATGAATGTTTTTTTACGAGCCAGATATTCTTATTTTTTCCCAGGCTCGGTAAAATTCTCTTCTCTCATTTCTTCCACATAGGTTTTACTTCGTGAACTCAGGTACAGAGTTCTGATGAATATGCATAATGTTTGTAATCCTGCCACCAAGTTTCATGAACTTAGAATTATAAGTTGAGAAATGACAGCTTATGCTATTCAATTATCAACTCATAACATCGCACTAAATTACCACCTAATATCGCCACATAAAATATATTTCATCTTAAGGCCATAATCCGCCGAATATTTTAAGTCACATTTAGGGGATCAAAACTCAATTAGTATTGTTAAGGGGAATCGGCATGCAACATCTGGCGAGGAACACTGATGACAAGTTACCGCTCTTAGGGAATGGGTGAACGAGTCAAATATAACTTTGTTTACAATAGAAACCACATTATGAAGGTTGTGTTTTCATTTGGATAGAGCTGTGAATGAGTCTGATTGAATTGAGACTATACGGGTAATAGATTATGCTTAAATCTGGTTAGGTAAATTACCTATCGCCGTGAATCGGATTCTAAGCTCCCAAAGATGCCTCACGTGCAAATACAACTCCAAAGTCTTTACAAATGCTCTTCTCTTATCTCAGCTCCTTCTCCATCTTTCTCTGAACTAAACTCTTTTTGAAAGATAAAAAGAGCTCACAAAGTAACTGAAACACCACACTGAAATCTTGAGCAGTGATAGTATAAACCTTTAAAATACTTGCTCTATTATGTTGGTCTATAACTATTTGTTTTACTTCAGATTCTTCCTAATAAAACATAATATTATTATAATTTCATTTAGATACCACGTTAAAGCATTTTTATCCAATGTTTTATACGTTTTTCCTGTCCGACCGAAGCCACACACGAAGTCAGGTGTATTTTTGATCTGTAATAAAAATAGCCGTATTTACTGTAGCTCAAATGGAAAATAATTACGAGTATCATGATACGGTAGTGAAAACAATTTGAAAAGTTTGTTTATCTCAGTTCGCTGCAAAGTGTAGTGTGACATCCTTTTGATTTTTGTTTTTAAAGGAAAAGGTGCTGAAAATGAGTTTCTTTGAAACTAGTTTATTATATTTTTAAGAGATGTTGGTAGTTTTAAAACTATTTGGTCGGTTCTTTTGTTTGTTTAATAGTGATTAAAACTGAGCATTCACTTCTAACAGAACTTCGAACATTTGCCGTTTTATATTTCGCCGATCTGAACAACGAACAGTGCCGAGCATAGAGCCAAGCATAGCTTTTTTTTTTTTAGCGTGGTAAAATCATCAAATGAGTCCTCCCACCCCGGGCAGGGCGGGAGGGACTGTCAGACTTGCACTGACTAAAATCCACGGTGTCCTTCAATAGCCCTTTGTGTTCCGGGGTCACGGTAATGAGATAAGTCCCGCGACCCCGGCAGGCTTTGGCCCTCTTGGGCGGGGGCCCCGTCATCGTGCTGACGCTCTTTGAGGCGCGCGTGGAACACAACGCGCCGTCGACCCGGGCATGGTCCATGGTCGGGCGGCGAGTTGCCCTTTACTCGCCGCCCGCATGCCCGCGCCTACGGTGGCCGGAGATCGTCTTGCGACGTCCGACGCCGTGGGCGTCTACCAATGCGGGTGGGGCGGAGGGAGGACGCTGTCCTCTCTCTCTCACGGCCCGCCTCCTCCTTAACGAGCATTACTGCTTCGCAGAAGGAGGCGACCGCTTCCCACTCCGTCTCGCCCTGCAGCATGGCCTCGACCAATGCCGGGCGCGAGAGGTCTCCGCCTATCGCTGCCGTGAGGACACGGCGGTGCTCTGCCCAAGCGGGGCAGTCTTGCACCGTATGCTCTACTGTGTCCTCCGGGCGATCTTCGCAATGGTGACACCCCGGCGTTTCGTCCCTCCCCATCCGACACAGGCACCTCCCGAAACTTCCATGTCCGGTGAGGACCTGCGTCATGCGATAGGTCAGGACGCCGTGACGCATTTCCAGCCACTCCTCAAAGAGGGGTCTTACCGCCGCGATTGCGGCGTGCCCGAACCTCGGTTGCGACAGTCGTTCCCTCCATACTGCCCTGAGATCGCGCCGGACCTCTTCCCGCCGCGCCTCGACTTGTCGGGGCAGCGGGAATTCTCCCCGGCGCCGCGCCTCCACGCGCCACTCATAGACGCGCTGGAGGGCGGTCGCCTCCAGATCCCAGGAGCCAAGCATAGCTGCGAACATTTTCACGATCTTTAATGTAACATTCGCAAAAATATTCATTACAAATTACAAGTGAATGCTCAAGTTTATCAACACTTTTACCAGTTTATAAACACTTTTAAAATTGTATAAATAGTTATAGAAAGATAAATGATTCCAATAGTGGAATCATTTATCTTTCAAGAACAATAAAATGTAGTAGCGAAGCATGATCAAAATTACCGTTATTGAGTCACCATCCTCCGTTCTACAACTTACTATAAGTGCATTATTTGTTCATTTTACTTAGATAGATTGCAAGCACCAGAGCCTATTACATGATGAACCTCTATTTTTACGACTAGGGCGAAGAGAGAAGCACCTGCTACACCTTGTAGCGTAGTTGTTTACTTTCCTAACCATTTCTATCCTGGCTTATACTAATAGCTATTATAGACTTCGGCTTTCGAAACTCTAAATTCACATTTGCCTACTAATGACTGAGGAAGGCTATATCCTAATGTCATTCGATGACAAGGGATTGTGTCTGTAATGTCATTCGATGACAAAGGATTGTGTCTGCCTTTTACAATTTCCATTGTTTCATCTGCTTGTAGGCAAGCAGTGATCACATCTTAGTTGATCACTATCTTGACCAAGAAAAGCACAGCGATCAAATTGTATGAAGGTAATTCATAGATTTACTGGCGAGTCACGTATCAGACGAAGGTTATTCACAAAGTGCTTAAACTCATTCAATGTTATCTCTTAGATACACAATTAAATATGTTTTATTCTCTTTCTTATAAAATAGTCATCATTCTACAATTACTGCAGTTTATTTGAAGTTCTTTCAGCATGACTTCTTTTTGCTTTCCTTACTTGTCATTATCTCAGAAAGAGAAAACGTTCCTTAAGTTTTAAATTAACTTTGTTATTATATCCACCTGAAAAATTCCAGCCATCTCATATTTAACCAGAAGCTCATTTACATGTGTCATTGAAGTAACTTTAATAACATATCCAGAATCATTTCCAGCATCAAATGTGCAGTCGGAAGATATTAGTCGTGCAGTGTAAACCGTCGGAAAATTGGACCTCGTACGATATGCTTTATTCATGACATTGCCATGTAACCGTTGCGTTCTGCAATTGTATTTTGGGACATTTTGCGATACAAATTGGAATTTTGATGTGGAATTTACTTGACAGTTGGATGTTGAAATACCTAGCTGAATAGAGACGGTAATGAGGTATAGGTGGTAGGAGAGTTTAGAGAAATTCGTGAGGTGTTGATTTTTATATGATTTTTTTGCGATTTTTTATGATACTGATGATATTTTGTCATGCAGAAATGGTTACTGTATACTCAGAAACTGTGTTTTCATTTAAAGTACTGTGGTATACGTTACCTTCCAAAATATTCAAACAAAAGTTACACGTGCTAGTGGAGTTAAAATAAACTTTACAATAGCACTTATATGATGTTACTTCTATTAACAACAGTAATTTTAATTATAACTTGCTAAATATTAGAGTAATCAAGTCTTCAAAAAGCTAGCAATCAATTGAAAAATCTAAGAGTCTGTATAATTTTTTTACAATAACCGAATGAGGCTAAAGCAAAGAGCAAGCTTTTGAGAGTGGTAAATATTTAGTCGACACTTAGCTAAAACTACACTGTTTTATTCCAAATCATAAGGAACATTACAAGAGAATGCACACTACAGGGAAAAACATAAAAACGTTACCTCAAAAATTGTCAACGCCCCAAGGTTGCCCCCATATATCACAAGGATTTATTTTCACCTTTGCTCCTTTCTCGATTTCTACGTAACGCCTTAATTCAATATTAAATTTTGCTCCTTTCCCGTTTTCATACACGAACAGATGTCTTTACGCGTTTCGTTATTCATATTTCTCATGCACATTACATTATGGATGTAAGAAAGGGGTGTTGAGCGTAGCATCTTAAGGAAATTGAGTGTACGCAATGAAGTTGTTTTGAATTAATAATTTTATGTGTTAAAATAGAAATGTCTCTCTTCTATACTGAGACTGTTATTGATATTGTGAAGCTCATAAAAAGCTGTGATAAACAAAAAACAGAAATCTATACCTAGTAGTATAATATGTACGACAAGCAGCTTGTGATTGTCGACAGAAAACAATAGACTTAACTGATGTCGATACTGCTGGTTTGTATCCATCCCACTGGTGGGCCTCTCCCATGACTTCCAGTGTCTTTTGTTTAGAGTCAACGTGGTCCACTGGTCTTCTTCTAGGTTTGTCTTGACTCTTTTCGTCTCTTGCAGGACTCGTCAGTTCTTTTGGTACATGGTAGAATTTGTTTTAAAAAAAACCTCTAAACGGCAACTTAGATTTGGTTTATCCATTCGCTCATAAATAAATGTTCGTAAATCTACTACATACAGTGTTACTATCTTGCACAGTAGTGACACCTGGACTAGGACATCTCTGATGCAACACGTAGGGGAGGTAAGCCCAAGACGGGTAACCCGCCTAAAACGGGTAATTATGTTAAATTACGCGTTGCTAATTGCTAATGAGAATGTGTGCGTGCAGGACGCGTTGCCTCTCCCCGTGAGGAGCCGCGTCCTGCAAGCATACATTCTCATTAGCAAGAACGACGCGTAATTTAACATGCATACCCGTTTTAGGCAGGCTACCCGTCTTGGGCTTACCTCCCCTAGCTGTAACTCAGTAACACGTTAATAAAGATGTAAAATTGGTACTACACCAAATCCTTAGCTATAGAATTCACTAAAATAAAGAAATGACAAATGCTAAAATATTTCCCAGCGGTTCTAAAAAGGCCACATTAGCTACATCATACCATAAATTGCGAAAAAAAAATTATATATTTAATCAACTCTACTGCTTGAGTAAAAGACTTGAATAATTATGTCATTTTACGAATTTTATTTTCCATTCATATTATGGTACTACTAAAGTGGCCTGTTTAGAAGCACAGAATTGACTTTATGTACAGTCAGAAATGGAAATAGAATATTCAAATCTAGACTAGTACAAATCCCGATATTGAAATGCAAATCATAATACAGGATTCACAGCTTCACACAATGCCAACGCTTATTGATGAACCTCAAATTCTACTCAACCCATTATAGAAGACATCCCAGCTAAGTACACCTGGAATACGTGTTTCATACGATTATTGTTTATTTTATTAACATTTTGTGGCATATCCATTAAAATTTCATATCTTTACCCGTTTCCTTCACCAAACTCGAGAGTTGATTACGCGGCGCTATCTTTTTGTAACATCTTTTACTAGTTTAAACGATTAAGAACCTTTTACAGCAGTAAAAAGGTCCAAATTCGTTTACCTTCAAACAAATTAGCGAGTTTTTGGAAGACGACGGTTTGGTCACAATGGTAACCACCCAGAAGCGAGAATTAGGTCGAATCCTACCCAATATCTTCTCGCAATATTACGATTCTGAGTATAACTGAATATCGTGGAAATATATAAATGTAGCAACTTTATCTTTTTGAAGAAACTGAACACAAGTGGTAAACATTGGTGAAAGTATGAAGATTTTACAAAAGGACATGTAATGTATTGTAAAAGTACTTTTGTAAAATCAGATTATGTTCCAAATATAACTTATTCATTTCTATGCCAACCAAGCTGTTTCACAATACGTAATACTTAATCTTGACTTAATTGCCATACCCCTCAAATCTGTTCTTAATTCAAACCGGTTTAATACGAACCGCTAGTACGTAAGCAACATGACATAAATCTATACGACATATCACTTACCTAATAATAGAAACAATTACATCGTTAAACAATCTACCGCTTCAGTAACTCACGGATCTAAATTTTAATCGAGTCCAATTTATATTGACCTCTGGCTTTGTAGCGAGACTAACAAATACGTATAATATTGGATAGGTCTGGTTATAGTTGCAGGTGTGTGCTAAGGCGTGCCGTATTGTATCTCTCATTATATCGTTCCGGTTGACTGTGACACTATCGCACACCGGGCCTGTCAGTAAACAATCAATGTTAGGAAAAATCAATGATAAGGAAATGTTTGAAATGCCCTGATTGACGGAGCGATAAGGTAATGTTTAGGGATTGTTTGTGCAGCCTATCTACTAAGTGTGCTCGAGCAGAATCGACTTTCGTTTGATGGGAATCGATTTGATTTGTACTGGAGTTAGAGTGGTTTACGTATAGCATGTAAAAGATTTTAAGTAGAGAATAATACGAAATTGCCTCGTTGGTCTATTTTTCGCAAGCATGATTGCTGAACAAGAGGTCTTGGGTTCGATTCCTAAGTCGGGCAAACTGTTATTAGGTTTCTCTATCAAAACCAAACCAACTTAGGATTTTTTATATAGGTTATAAAAAAACATCAAATGAGTCCTCCCGGGTAGAGCAGAAGGGACTGCCAGGATCTTATAGACTAAAAACCACTCTGTTCCTTCACATATTCTTTGCATTCCAGTGTTGCGGTGAAGACAGTCCCGCCCCCAGAAGGAGTTAGGCCCTATATTGGCCCCGCCAGTTTCCTGATAGCTCCTTGACTCGGACAAGATAGATAGAATATAGGTACTTTATTGTACACCAAAATCTTAAAACTACTACTTTACAATATTGCTTAATCTATGGTTACAATGGCGGTCTTATCGCTTATAGCGATATTTTCTAGACAACCTTTGGATGTTTTTGATTAGACGGAGAGTTACCATTCGAAGAGAGGCTAACAAATTTTCTATCCAGTCTTCTTTATCCACATGAATACCCAACATCATATTATTATGCACTTCATCTAAAACAACATGCATTATTTACCTTATTACTCAACTGTGACTAAATCCATACCTAATCGTTTAACCGTTTCCATTAACTTTATTGAACCGTTATTACTATTGACCCATTTGGAATAAGGAAATCCATTTGTTTCCCCCCATAGCCCAGGACCTTAAAACACGCAAAGCGTAAAATTCAATATTGAAAAAGGCACTGCATTTTAATCAAAATGGCATTAGTATAATCTTATAGGAATGTGCGTAACGATTGAACGGACACACAGACCGTCTGATTGTACAACTTGCTTTGAGTTCCCGTGTTTATGACGACATTTATAATTCTCGTTCGTTTAATTTTAACGTTCAAGCCTACCACTCGTGTTAGGGTCTGATAAAAATAAAAGATTCAAGTCATTTTGCTAGCTTTGCCTCTGATTTCACTCGCCACCCGACTCCTAAGTTTTGTAGCGTGATGTTAAATAGCTTTAATTACCTTCCTGACTCATAATTCCAGAATAATATTTTATGTCACAATTCTACTAAATGTTACGAGTACCTTCTTTTTAGACTTTATTCGAACATGTTGGTGTTCAAAGTTCATCAAAAAGTTACCCGTGTGTATCAAAAATTACTAAAGGGTGCCACGTGGCTGATCGTGCCCACACTATTACGTAGGGACGTGAAATCCCTGGATTTTAACTTACAAAATTGAATATTATTATATTCGTTTGTTTGTACTGATTTTACGGAATATTAAACAGAGCTTGTGTGGTCTAGACAATACAACAAGTGCTCAATGTATTGGAATTGGAAAAAAATGCTTCTTCAATTTGTTGTTGAAACTTTTTGTTCGAATCTCCTTTTTTTTCAGATTTTTATCAAGTTAAATAATACACAACAACGTTTTAAAAAGCGATCTGTAATTTTTGTGAGCCGATATAAAACTTGGATGAGTAATATTTTTGTTTGTTTATTGTTTGAATAAATCCATAGATAGATATGCAATACACACACGCAATTCAATTACATTTTTCTCGTCAACACGAAACAGAATTTAATTAAAAAACAATTTCTAACACAACGTCAGCCTTGGACCACACCAAAAATGTTAATTAAAAAAATATTCATTAAAAATCTTTGTTCGTACATATCGGCATTTCAAAGGGGGTTTAATCAGAGTTACAAATTCAATTTAGCCCGTCGGAGGCCGATTGGGGACGATATCGGAATAATTTGCATAGTTATTATAAACATGGGTCAGTCCTGCATAAACTGTGCTCGATGACAGCTCCCGCCTCTCGAATGCAAATAATGTACACGAATTAGGGTTGATGGATATGACAATTGGATTGGTTCATGTGGTGGTACAACACGCTCGAGACCGTTAGTGGTGTAATAAGTTTTAACATTGAGTATCGTTTGGACATTTTAAATGATTTGTGTAAAGGCGCTGATATATTCGAGGATTCACTTGTAACAGAGCATCGAGCATTCTCAGTTTTTAATTTTGTCGAATTGAATAACAAACAGACGTTGTAACGACTTCTATCGAACGCTCTAGTCAAAAGTCGTTCAAAAATTTTTTCTTCATTAGACGTCAGACAGTAGTCTCGGCAAAAACTTGCCAAAACGCTAATGTAACATTCGCAAGAATGCTCTTTTACTTTAAATGCTCAAGTTTATCAGCCCTTTAGTATAGAGTCTAGCACAGGCCGACCCAATGGCATATTGTCTCAAATCTCTCTCAAATCATTACATATGTCGAAAAACTTTACACTTTAGATATCGACGCTGTCACAAGATCATCATCATCTGCCTAGTCTTTTTCTCAACTATATTGTGGTCGGCTTCCAGTCGAACCAGATGCAGCTGAATATCAGTATTTTACATAGAGCGACTGCCTAGCGGACCTCCACAACCCAGTAACTGGGTAATACGATACTCCATAGTAAGACTGGTTGTCAGACTTTAGAGCTTCTGACTAACAGTAACGACTGTCAAAGATCTAAAAATGACAGCCGGGACCAACGGCTTTACGTTCTTTCTGAGGCACGGAAGAAACTCGCTAGGACGATGGTCACTCATCAACAGACCAACCTGGGCAAGCGCGGCTTAATCCAGAAGATCGGCCTGTGCGGCTGTAATTATTTAGCCACGAGGATTATCAGCCGTCACAAGATACGTAACTTAAAAAAAAACCTTGATCTTGATCGTTACGTCGGCACTCGGCAGCTAAGGTCCAAGTAGTGGTAAACCCAAAGTAGTACTTATACAAAATAGTATTGACTAACTCTGTTGCCATCAAAATGTTTATTTATTTCAAAAAAGTACTATTCACTTATTTGTTTGTAAGGGATTTCACACAACAATATGGTATTATGTTAACGGCGTAACGCGTATAATTTTATAGGGGTTGAAAAAAGCAAAAGTACTTTAGTTACACCCTCTGTATAGAAAGCCAAACCAGTTTGAAATGACAAGAGAAAATTCAAAGTTTAAAATACTTATACGTTTCCAAGTGTTGTAATTTTTTTATTTAGTTATATTTAAATGATAATCAGGTACTTACATCGAAATCATACAAGCATGATTGAAATGACTTTTAAAACGTCATGTTCTAGGTATGACACATCCATCGCCACTACATTCTAAACATAAAGGGTGCTTACCAGTACTTCAGGTAAACACGACCAATTCACATAGAGCCGCGATGAAGCTTTCAATCACCCCTTAACCCTTTGTAATCCAAAGAGGTGAGAGGGGTGACTGGGATCTTACAGTCTGGTTGCGGCTTACACCAAAGGCGGGAATACAGAGTAATCGGGGGGTCTGTCAGTCTTTGTATTTCATAATCAAATGCATCACTAACATTGAATGTGTATAAAATGAGCTAAACTGGAATGACGACTGTCATATATGATTCGCTTCAGGACCTAAAATAATTATGTTGAAAAAGGAATTTAGACGGTTAATATGTCAACTAAATATAGCTCGACACTAAAGTAAATTATGTAAGCCCTAATTCAGGACGTGGGTAGGAGCGGTGGTGGCCCAGTGGTATCGGCCTCGACTTACGAGTTGTAGGTCGTGGGTTCGAACCCAGCCAGGCGCATTACTTTGTGTAAATTATTTCAACACCACTGCTCTCAAAACGGTGAAGGAAAACATCGTGAGGAAACCGGCATGTCCTAGAACCAAAAATTCGAAGACATGTGACATCTACCAACCCGTACTGGGCCCGCGTAGTGGATTATGGCCCACTCCCTCTCCCAGAGAGGTGGCCTGTGTCCCAGCAGTGGGAACATTATAGGCTGATGATGAAGCAACATTTAATATTTAGAGCCTATAATCTTCTGGAACACAGTCCTTTCTAATGTTAGCGCGTTTTTTTTTGTCTCAACAAGTTCTTTTCAAACGAACAGAATAACTATTCAAGTTATCAGATCAAGCGAGGCTTTCAAAAAACACGAATAAAATCAATACACATACATATTCATTTGATGAAATCAAATCAAATCGTTCAAACTGAACGAATTCGTCCACTACTTTGTAAATAAAAACACACACAGTAAAAAGGCAACTCAAGCAGTATTGGCTTTTTTGGTTTGGTTTTGTGGCTTAAGGACGGTTACACGCGACAATTTGATTTGTGGTTTCTTCAGACGGTGTTCGGTGTAATATCCCTTCGATGACTTCTACGGAGTCAAGAAATACTTAAATTTGTTTAAGTATTTCTTGACTCCTCCTCCTCCTAAGTTAAAAAACTGGCCAAGTGCGAGTTGGACTCGCCCATGAAGGGTTCCGTAGCAGCAAGCATAGATTAGAGATATAATTATATTGAGATTAGTAAGTAATATACACAAACAATAAAAATAACTTTGTTTTTCATAGTATTTGTATGAATGGCAAAGTTATATTTGCGGTTTTTGAAAATGTACTATATCTCAAAAACTGCTAACTGTATCTCATCCAAACCAATTTTCGTTGGTAGTTTTGGTTGAGGTCTACATTATATATTTTTTTTAGTTTTATCATTCTCTTATTTTAGAAGTTACGGGGGGGGGGACACACTTTTTATCACTTTGGAAGTGTCTCTCGCGCAAACTGTTCAGTTTAGAAAAAAATGATGTTAGTAACCTCAATATCATTTTTAAAGACCTGTTCATAGATACCCCACACGTATGGGTTTGGTGAAAAAAAATTTTTTGAGTTTCAAATCTAAGTATGGGGGGCACCCCCAAAATTTGTTTTGTTTTGATTTTTGTGTGAAAATCCTAATGCGGTTCACATAATACATCTTTCTACCAAGTTTCAACAGGATAGCTTTTACACTTTCGACAAAAAGTGGCTGTGACATACACGGACAGACAGACAGAGAGACAGACAGACAGACAGACAGACAGACATGACGAATCTATAAGGGTTCCGTTTTTGCCATTTGGCTACGGAACCCTAAAAATGAAATCCTAATCATCAACATAATGTACGATCTGAGCATAGGTATATTTGCCTCGTTTTGCTTGTTGGACACATAACCAAAAATACCCAAAAAACTTCCAGGGCCTAGTCCTGTACCCTTAGCACGAGTTTTCAGTATTTCAGACGTAAACTGCAACTTTGACAACTTCAAATTGACAATTTTCTAGGAAAAAATTAGTTCCTTCTTCGCACACCAGAGGCGCTGTACAAGAAACGCTGTAAATACTGGAAAGACGCTGTAAAGTAAAAGAGTGAAAACTCGTGCTAAGGGTACAGTTTTAGTAGGCACTACTCTAGTATTGTGTTTCTTTCTAAAAGATCGGACAAACGTATATTACATATTCAAGGCATCGCTTCGCATCATCTTTAAAGAGAGAAAAATGCTCATATTTGAAAGCGGTTTAGCGAAAAGATCGTGTCTCACTAGCCATTCCTATACCTTCAGGTTATTCAGGCTTGACCTACTTTAACGGTGGTCATTTCCACACATGGGTCATTTCTCGCCGACCTCAAACCTTTTGTGGTTTCAAAACGAAATGTAAGAAGGCGGTAAGCCTGACCTAAGCCTAAACTACTACAAAAACTGATCGATAAAGATTACACTGAAAGGTCTGAAGTGAATAGACAATATTGTGATACCATCTGGAAGATGGCCTTTCCATTGCTTTCTTGTTAAATCGTACACAAAATATTACTTTATCTGCTCTGCTGCTAAAGCAAGTATGTAGGTACGAAAATTGTGTTTTTTCTTCGATACTGTTCAATAAAGTGATGAAGTCTTAGAGATACTTTCATTCTTCTATCATTAATTATGTCCTTAAATCGAGTCCTAAATGATACTTTTGTATCGTAAGAATACATTCAAAACAACCGCTTTCTAGTTAGCCAGCTTCCATCGTTCAGGCTTAACATTAGGGGTACTCTGCTTACTGCCTCCCCCAGTTTTTCTTCTACTGCTGCCTGTATTATAAAACTGGTGAGATAATAAAAAATATTTTTGTAGGAAATCAAGTTCACCTACAGATACAAAAGGTTGGAACCTACATACAATGAATTAAGTAAAACGGACATGAATGAAAGGCAATCATTTTTTCAAAGCGAAAGTGTCTATGATTATTAACAGTCTGTCAGACCTAGACTTCAGACCAATTAATTCAGCAAAGCAACAAAGGACAAGTGAAACGAAACTTAAAATTCAACAACCAAAGTTTTTGATCGCTCAAACCAGGCGAAGCAAATTACAGTCAAATCCGAAAACGAGGATAAACCTGATTCTTATCGTCGATTAGATCGCTTGCCTACCTATACATAGACACATTGTCGTGTAAATTGGAGATTTACGCACGCAATAAATCAGTCAAGGGATCGTGTGTAAGCCCGCCAATACGTTACGTTCACCGACCGCTGTCCCCCACTGCACTACCTTTGTAAAAATAACTATATCAAACGTGATCTGACGGGATGTGGGAATAAAAATGTTCGAAAGGTGATTTTGCGGGTTGTGAGTTATGGGTTTTTGTTTTAGACTGTTAGGGTCGGGTTACGTTTTAGATCTGTTACGTAACGTGAAATATAAGGTGTTAGTTTCGCGACTGTTAAAATTGTACATGGAGTTTCAGGCTTACAAATAGAGTGTTGTCTTTGTCAGTCTTTTAGTTCCACATAATTATGTAGATTAGCTTTATATGTAGGTATAAAGTTTGTAGGACTAGATAGCAAAGTTTTATTTTTCTTGTACATAATTATTTCGATTTCTTTTGATCTTACTTTGTCTTGTTTCTGATAATGTAGAAAATTGAGTTGGGAATTTTTAATCAACGGCGCATTGACATTTTTAGGGTTCCGTAGCCAAATGGCAAAAACGGAACCCATATAGATTCGTCATGTCTGTCTGTCCGTCCGTCCGTATGTCACAGCCACTTTTCTTCGAAAGTATGAAAGCTATCCAGTTGAAACTTGGTGAGTAGATGTAATATGTGAACCGCATTAGGATTTTTACACACAAATAAAAACAAAACAAATTTTGGGGGTACCCCCCCATACTTAGTATTGAAACTCAAAAAAAAAAATCCACTAAACCGATACGTGTGGGGTATCTATGGATAGGTCTTTAAAAATGATATTAAGGTTACTAGTATCATTTTTTTCTAAACCGAACAGTTTGCGCGAAAGACACTTCCAAAGTGGTAAAATGTGTCGTCCCCCCCCCCTGTAACTTCTAAAATAAGAGAGTGATAAAACTAAAAAAAATTATATGATGTACATTATCATGCAAACTTCCACTGAAAATTGGTTTGGATGATATATAGTTAGCAGTTTTTGAGATATACCTAGTACATTTTCAAAAACCGCAAATATAACTTTGCCAATCATACAAACACTATCAAAAACAAAGTTATTTTAATTATTTGTGTATATTACTTACTTATCTCAATATAATTATAAACCTAATCTATGCTTGCTACTACGGAACCCTTAATGAACGAGTCTAACTCGCACTTGGCCGGTTTTTAATTCTGTTTTTGTTTTCTTTCGTGTATACTGTGTGAGTCGACTATTTCATGCGTTAATTTTTAATTTAGTTTCTTTTGTTTTTATTTAAAATGTAACTGTGTTTTAATCCCAAATATGTAAGTCTCTGTTATATTCTTCCGAAGTTTAATATTAACTCCAGGAAATTACCATCAGTTAACAACGGGTTAGACAGTAAAGCGTTGAACGTTGCCTCTAATGATTATACATTTAACTTTCTGATCTTATCGTTGCGAAGATATCGAATATTACTTATCCAATTAACGCCAGATAAGCTAAACTTTCTGAGAAAGTCGCAAGAGGTGACTCAATGCAGAAGCCTTGCTATGACTCACTTTTGCAACGGCATTTATAAAATATTCTGTCAAAATATAATTATTAGGAGCTTAGCTTTTCCTCTATTTGTCATAATATTGGTATACTACCCATACAATAACTTTTAAATATAAAATGCCTAACTGAACAAAGAAAAGACTATCTGGTATTTTTTTTTATGAGATTGCTCATGCAAAGATGAGACCTAATGATGGAGTGAGCTCATTCCGAAGTAATAGAAACTTCTTCAGTAAAAACTCTTTGGAGTTGGATTTTAATAGGATGATGGTCGCGAACCAAGCGGCCCTGGTGATGCCTACCACCGCAGGTGAAATAGCTCAACCATCACCGTAGTTACAGGTATCCGGCGGTATCGTTGCCTGGTGTAGACCGTAAATCCTTCCCACCACAAAACTCTTCAATACCTCCTGTATTTCATATTATATTATAGCCTATCCTCTGATAAAAAATGTGCATTGTATATTCTCTCACCATAAATTATGATTCATAAGAAAACTTGGTCAAATTATTTATTTCTCTTAAAGAGCTGAGATAAAAATATTGTGAAAGTTCATCGTCCTGTCATATGTTATGGTCCACAAAATAAACGTACAGGAAAGAGCACTCTCGAACTCATTACTGTTTGAGAGCATATCGCTACATATTATTAAGTTTCCCCCAACTTTGTGGGTGAAGAAAATATTCTTCAAAGTTCTGTATTATGCATTTGTTTTATTTTTGCTTCGTATATGCAACTTTTGTATCCAATCCATACTTGATATGAGTTGTTTAAACAAACTTCGGATAAAATGTTAGGGTTCTGTGTTGCTTCACTTTGCTGTATAATATCTAGCCTAAACCATTGTTGTGTCATAGATTTACTCCTATAAATTTTTGAAATGTAAGGGCAACAGCTGTTATTTTGTTTCTTTTTTTTTTAGAATTCTTCCTATTTGTACAATGGCCTCTTATTATATTATTGGAAAAAATAAGGTTGTATTCAATAATAATAAGTAATATAATATTCCACAACTATCACACAACGAAAAAGATAAAACGGTATTTTAAAGAGGTAAAAAAGAGAAGGACTAAATTTGAATATTGCTTTTTGCTTAATTTCAGTTACTTTTATTGACAATCTGCACTATGAGCCCAGCATGGCCCTATTGGTCCTCCTTGAACTACCCTTAATAGGCGATGGTCAAGAAGGTGTACTGTAGGTGTATGGTACTTACGTGCAATTCGTTTTGGAACGAATTATTGATTGGACACTTACCTACTTGTTTATCTTACTCGTAGTTAATATAAACAGATTAAGGTCTTGAGCTACAGAATTAATTCCGTCCGAGTCAAACAAGATTTTCTACAAAAACAGTAACTTTAAATTTTCAAAACCCGTATTAAATTGAGCATAAATAATGCATCCAGCGCATTTAATGGTAATTACTCTATAATGAGTGCCAGAATAATTATTTTGTTATTCCATACTCGTGTTCATCGCTCGTGTAGTGCGTGACACGGAACGATATTTTAAATTCCATGTCTGTGATGATACACAGACGTATTAAAGACTTGTGGATGCATTAAAAGCGGATGATTGTAAGGCTAAAAATTGTTATTACGTTTCGTTTCGCGGTTTAATTAAACTTTTAAATTACAGTATTCTGCAGAAGTTTGCAACTGTGTGTGTAAGATCTTTGGTTGTGTTAATAAAAAATGGCCCTAATAATGAAACAGTCAACGATTTTAAAACAAAAGCTTTTTGGGTGGACGATATCGTTTGCGATAAAATGTTTAATTTAAACTGTCTCCAGTCTTCCTTGTACCTCAAAATTTTCTCTTTATTGTGATTTAATTTGCTCTTTACAGTGATTGTTTTTAGAGAACTGACTCGGGCCATTATGAAGTTACATGGAAAATAAAATAGCAATATAAAATCATAACAATTATATAACTAACTGATCAATCATATTTTATCCGAACAAATGTTGACATAATAGACTAGTTACTTGACTACAGTATTTGGTAACTCATGTTACTATTACATAAAAAATCGATCGAAAAAAATTTGAATATCACACAAAAGGAAATAACCATTCAAATACAATATCCGTGTGGCACATTATTGAAAACGCCGTACATCGTTTGCGTGACCATTCTCCTGCCCCGTTGTCACGAGACACTTTCGAAAGTGGAAGCAGTTGCTTCAAAATATCATTTACCATTCTACTTTATGGTAAAACTAGCTTTCACCTGCGGCTTCGCTCAGTACTCCTTTCATTATTCCCCTTTGAGATTTCTTTTCAAAATAAAAAATTGCCTGCATGAATTTGCTTACAGGATATCAGTACCAAAAGGCATAATTCATCAAAATCAACTCAGCGGCTCAAGCGTAAAAGCATAACAAACAAACAAACTCATTCCCAATTTTTAATACTAGTTTGTTAAAATTATGACTTGAATGGAGAAGAGAAATTTTACCATATTTGTTTTGTATTTTCTTGCTTGTCTTGCAAGCATATTGATTTGTTACCTTATTTGTTGAATGAATTTATGATGCGGGGCAAAGACGTGAAGTGTGTGTTTTCAATATTGAAAGTGTATAATATTGTATGCCACATCTGTGGGGTAACATGGAAGCTTACCTACCTGGTTATTTTATCGTTTATGGGTATCCTTTGTGTTGTGTATTTTTTTTTCCATTTTCGTTTCGGAAACTTGTTCTTACTTTTGCCTTTAATAGTATAATAACTGACTGTGCATTATCACCGTATTTCTTTGCATGTCGATGGACTGAAATATTGTTTCAGACTATTATGTATCCAATCCACCTGCACCTTAACGTGGAGATAGGAGTACCTACCTAGGTATCCACGCTTCAGGAACAATACAAAGGTTTTTTTTTTAATTATGATAGTTTCTTCATGCAATAAACTACATAAAATAACAAAATTAATGAGTCTCTCAAAATTTTTCAATATGGCATCAACAATTAATTACTAATGTATTTAACTACGGCATAATATTATTTTAATCCTACTGTAGCTTTATTAAAACCTTAGTTAAGCCAGCTGGTCATTAACATTATCAATAAAACATATACTTGCTAATATACATGTTCTAGGTATGCTAATATTGAAAGAGATTGAATTATCGACTTGTTTGCCTACATTCGTACCTATAGCCTACGCAGGTGTTTCTGTCAAATCTTTTAATGAGATCGTTTTTTGTGTGTACCTTTAATTACCAATCTTGATTCGATATGCAAGAGGTAGAGATAATCAAATCCCAGTTTAACTTAATGCATAAATGATGATAGTTACCGGCATAAATAACTTAAACATATTTTTCAAAAACCCTTAAGTTGTAACCCTATGTTTTCTTAAAAAATATAAAAAAAATATTGGTAAATATTTTTAGTCCAAAGAATGTAACAAAACCAGGTTAACAAAGACGGTAAAACAAAAGAACATTTTGTTTAACTAAAACGAAATAAAACCGTCTAACAGCCTCATTATTTTTGTACTCGATTAGATATTGTGATAGGTACAAAACATCTTTTGAAATGGAAATAAATCGTAACAATTTTGACTGAAATAATTAGGCGTGGATAAAACGCTTCTTCAATATTTTAACTACAAACATTTATCACAAAGATGTAATGGAGAATTGTAAACCTTACCTTCAGACATGTAGAGTTCAGTTTTGATATATCTTCGTTAAGGAATCTCGGCATGCGCTTACGCATTTGCATAAAAATTATGTTCATCAAGGAGGCTTGACCAATGCAAGAATGGGGTCGCGAGAAGAAATTTCGCCCACGCCATGTTTTTTTTTTGTTTATATGTAATCCGATATTTGTACAAGTCGTCCTGTCAGTTTGTTCTTAAAGAATTTATGTCACTTGCTTTCAAATTACATCTGAGAACGGGCTTGTTTCTTAAAGATCGTAAGCTTAACAAAAATATCTTTTGTATTGTGACAGGAATCGTATCGTAAACCGTTTTTTGTCATTTTGTGGTTGAATGGACACATTCCATAAACGATTTTATAAATTAAGATGTTCTTGTTTGTTTAAGTAAGTGCATTCACATGTTTTCGTAAAATCTGTTTTACTGTAATTGCAGATTAACCACGCGTTGTCGTAAAGTAATAAACTTTATTTCAAGTTTCAGTTATACTTTGCGTAATACAAATTATGTTATTATTTACCATATTCTCTTCTTTCTTCCTTTAAATGATCCCAATAATTTCTTTACTAAACTACTGTTAAACACGAGATATTTCTATTACATCAAAATATTTTATATATTGTTCTTACTTAAAGACTAAATAATTAAATCTGCGAATAGCTTTCATTTGATATTTCTAATGAAACAATAAAATTATTCAATTAAAAGGCAAACATTGCCTATTTTCTTAAATTCTATTTCTCCCACAATACGTTGGTACTTATAACAGCCATGCATAACGACATAATGATTTCTTCGATGAAAACAAAGGAATTACAGTTCACTGTACCCCACTTGTCATAACAGAAATCAATATCAATTGCAACAAGAATCCTACTAAGAACGTCATTCACATGCATTCATACAGTTCATCCTAACAGTATTCAGTAGGTAATGTTACTTTTCATTTCTCATTATTTTAGGTTTGTAAAAAATCTGATCTGTGTAACTAATGCGATAGTGTGTGAGGACGGATGAATCTATGTATGTTACCTACTCTTTCACATGAAAACTACTGAACAAATATAGATGAAATATCACTGGCTTCGCTAATTTGACATGGCATTATATTTATCATAAAGTCGATTTAGTAATACCGTAATCTTAATAAGGTTAAAATATATTACTTGACCTTTGAAGCTGGTTTTATTATTAATGACCACCAACCATTATAAAATACACACATTTCGCATTCCACAATAATGAAAAGTATTAGCATAGATGCATGGCAATCACATTGGAACGGTTAATCGTTCTTGCTAAATGAAATTTCAATTCCAATTTTTCAGTCCATTTCCAGAGGCGTTAAGTGGTTAGATTTAATGGAATACTATCAGTATTATACGTCCAAATGCAATTAAAAGTTCTTTCAAGAATTAAAATGGAGATATCTATTGTAATTAAGGTTTAGAATTGGAACTTTGACTATTGCATTCATCGGTTTTTCGTCCTGTATGCCCAGTAAGAGATGTTGCTCGACTTTAGCAGCAATAGGTTAATATTTTAAAGCAGCTGTATTTATTTTAACATAGACTGAAAATCAGCAACCTTTGCTGACCGTTGACACAGTCAGTGAGTTAGTTTATTTTAGATATTCTAAACCTGTACAAAGAGTACTAAAAAATTTATTAAACGATGAAGGTTCATTATTACGAATCCCTATTTTCACATTCATTAGAGCCCAAACTTTGAGAACAAAAACTAGACAAAGAAAACATAATTAAAGTAATTACCAAATCATCTAGCTATATAAACAATAAAGACAATGATTCTATTGACAGACTCCCTTAATCAGAGACATTTAAATTAACACAATTTAATTAATGAGAAGCGAAGAGCAAACTTTACGACGCAAATAACAGTAGGTTTTTCTTTAAGAAGAGACAGATCTTGATTCAATTAGAACTTGGAGACAAAACACAAAGCAGCAGCTGGGACCAAAGATTAGTTAACTGTCTACTTTTACTCATTGGATATTATTACCTGCTTGCTCTGTTTTAGCATCTTATCTGCCTGCAAAGTTCCCACTGCTAAAACAGGCTACGTCTATATGAAAGGAAGTGGTCTTTCATAATCTGCCACGCGAATTAGATGGATGTCACATGTCTTCATCTGTTACCGTAATGGTGATCTAATTGACTGGCACTGATCATATGATGTTTGTCGGTGGGTTGGCGCACGCAGTGGGTATCGACTGTTGCTCTGCGTGTCGTGGGTTCGATTACCGCATGGAACATAATTAATGTATATTTGTGTGATCAAAAAACATTTGTTTGGAGTCAGTGTCTTTGTGTATGTGGGTGGATACAGGAGAAATTAGTATGGGGCAATGTTTAAAAAAAACGCTCTCAATGCTATAATTCACCGTTACAGATGTGTTAATGAAAAAGTGTCATAAAAATAAAGTGCATTGCAAGGGTGGACACCACACAACCTCGACAGGTAAGGGACCGTTACCATATTGGGGTATCTTATACAACAGACTTCAATGCATAGTTAACACTTGGCTTAATTCCAACACCTACTTAGGCAAAATTCCAGCACTGTCATTACCGGTACTATTGGCACGATAAGGAGTCAAAAGCCACTTACACATTGGCTATTTGACCGCGTTCCTTAGATGTACGAGTATGCGTGACCACACATACTTCAATTCGAAATGAGTTGCAGCGAACTCCTGCAACAGTTGACTTGAGAAAGTGATTAATTTTAGATCTATATTCAAGTGTGCTATTGAAATCAATCAGATGAAATAAGCTTCCTGTCTCGTATCAACATTTGAGAATATTTTCTTATTCTGTAGATATATTTCAGTTATCAAGATGATGATTATGGCTTGGCTGACTGTACCCAGGGTACATCGGAGCGCATGCTTCGTCAAAGTCTTTATCTTCATATTAGATATCATTCCTTGATGTAAAAGATTACTACCACCAGTGCCTTTCAGGTAAGGCTTTCGAATTAACAGAAAAAGATTTGAATTAAAAAATATTGTGACGCGAATATTATACCTAATCCCAAGTCTGCGTATTTAATCATTGCATTTAGTAGACAATCGTGTCGTAAAGTACGGAGACATCAATTATTCAACGACGATTCATTTTGAGATGCTCGTTTTGAGTTCCCCGCTCGTATTCATTGAATCATAAGGTATTCTGCAATTAGTAACCACGTAATTCGAAATTGAATGGCAACATACAATAGTTACTTATATACATATTTTGAAGTCTAAAACATTGTTATAGAATTGATCTCATTTAGTTATTGAGTTCTCGATCGATTTAAATCTAAAATACGAAATTCTTTTATTGGAATATAACTTATATTTAATAGTTATGTCTACGTCCCTACATTTTTATTTTAAATATTTTAATTATACAATGTTTAACTGTAATGTGTGCACTGAAATATATATCTATTTTTTAAAGAAATGTTTATATTATAATGCCCAAGATATTGTTGTTTTGCTTATACCGTGTTGAGTCTTTTTCCATAACTGATAAAGTATATAAACTCAATAACTTTTTTTTAATACTGAAACTGAGGTGCATACATTAATAATTCAACTCGCCGCTCATCACAGCAATTTTTAATTATCCTGGTCCGGTGACACCGATCACCGCGTTAACAAATTGTAAATCGAATCGTTCGCTAAACTTGTTTCTGGGCTTGTCCGTTGAATACTCCGTTGACAGTTGTTCGATAATTGAACTGGGGACAATTAGCCAACGAGTGGTTAATATCCGCGGCGCTGTCACTACACGATTGGGTCCCTTGGCAATGGACTCTCAACAATGTCGAGTGTTAATCGATTCCCCGTTCGAGATGTAAGTGACAAGAGATTTTGGACTGTCACTGAATGGACTTTTGGATGGGTGAAGTGGGTGTTTAATATTTTTATTGGTATTTTTTGTGTGGTGACTTCAATCAATCAATGATTTTATTTTTCTTTTATGTGTTATCTGACATTTTCGGTGCTGAGCAAAACAGGCAGTAAAACGCCTGTCTATACTTTATTTAGTATTAACATTATTTTCAAATATTTTTGATAACATTTACGAACAAAATCTTTCCAGAAAATATTTGCCATAAGACGAAAATTTCTGTTCAGAGTTTTCCTCTCATTCAGACCTCCTTATCATTTAAGCTAAAAGAACAGACCGTTAAGCCGACTATTTCACAATGTAGGTCAAAATTTAAAAGTTCCCACTGAGATTCTTAAAACATTATTTCTGCACGAATAAAGACTTCTTCAACGTTAACAAAAAAGTAATAAGGACTTATCTAAAAGTTTTAACTTGAGCAATTTTTCATAACTTCAAGCCAGTGGTCTACAGTGACCTACTAGAAAGTCTCACGTAACAGACATTTGTAAAAAAACCCTTTTTTTTGAGAGAATCTACTCTTTTTTGTGGAACCTCTTTATTTTATTGGCTTGCTGACGTTCTATTTTTTCAGCCATTCAACGAGCGTTCCCTTTTACCCCGTTTTTGGTTTGCCTTTGTATATATCTGTAAGTATATTTTGGGCTTTAACGTTTAATTACTTTTATTTAAACAATTTCATTCTCTCAGCAAAAAATTCGGCGCAAATACGTGGCTAGTATTCTCATTTTAAAATACTTTTAAATCATGGCTCATGATTAGTGATGGGTTTTTATCCGGATAAATACTCAAAATGGATAAATACTCAATAGATATCCGTTTCTTCTCGAGTATTTACTCAAAACAGTGGATAAAAACTATTTACAGTTCTAATTCCGTTATTTCACGGGTTTTTATTTGTTTTATGAATAAAAGGGTGGGAATAAATGAAAATCTGAAAATATAGATTTTAACCAAGGTATATTAATAGCTTTAATAAAAACAAAATTACTGTAAACTCAATAACGAAAATTTTCGTTAAGTACTGACAAACTTCCCCGCGCTCGTCCTCGGGGACTTCAACGCCAAAAATGTGTCCTGGGGTTCCCGGTATACGGACGTTGTGCGGGGCAGAAGGCTCGAGCACTGGGCCCTGGCGCAGGGCCTGGTCATCGAGAACCGCGGGGTTCTGTCCCCACGTGCGTGCGATGGGTGGGCGAGTAGGTGGTGGACGTTACGTTCGCCACCTCAGACCTGTCGCCGCGCGTCACCGGCTGGCGCGTTGTGGAGGAGGTGGAGACCTATTCCGATCACCGGTATATCCGGTTTGACGTCTCCGCCCAGACCTCAGACGCGCCGGTCCCAAGTGAACGGAACCCAAGTGGTCCGCGATGGGCGCTGAAGCAGCTGGACCGGGAGCTATTCCTGGAAGCCTCGATCGTGCAGGCCTGGGTGTCACCACCGGTCAGGCCTGCCGACATCAACGACGAGGCGGAGTGGTTCCGGGAGGCCATGACGGATATCTGCGACGTGGCCATGCCCCGGGTCCGGCAAGGACGCGCCCGGCGTCAGCTGTACTGGTGGTCGAACGAGCTGGCAGTGCTGCGCGAGGCGTGCGTTGCCGCGCGACGCCGGTACACCAGGTTCCGCAGGCGCCGCACCCGACCTCCGGATGCGACGTCTGTAGAGGCGGAGCTGCGCGAAGGCTACAGGGCAGCGAAGACCGTCCTCCGCGACGAGATCTGGCGGGCCAAAGAATTGGCCCGCAAGGAGATGCTGGAGTCTCTGAACGGGGACCCATGGGGCCGGACCTACAAGTGGGCGAGACAGAAGCTCCGCCCCTGGGCTCCCCCGTTGACGCAGAGTCTCCGGCCTCAGTTCGTGGAGGAAGTAGTGAGCGCCCTGTTCCCATCGCGAGGGAAGCATACTCCCCCGCCTGTGGCTCGGTCTCCGACGGAATCTGACGGTGAAGCTGGCGCAAACGCGGACCACAGCGACGACGACATCTACGACGCTCCGGAGGTGACCGAGGTAGACCTGAGAGTGGCGGTGCTACGGCTCAAGGCCAAAAATATCGCCCCAGGACCCGACGGCCTGCCAGGAAAAGCCTGGGTCGTGGCCTCCGGGACTCTCGGGCCTCGACTGGGGGGGCTCTTCAGCGCGTGGCTGGAGAGGGGCCAGTTCCCGCTTTGCTGGAAGACGGGGAAACTGGTCCTGATCCAGAAGCCCGGGCGCCCTGCGGACTCTCCGTCCGCATTCCGGCCCACCGTGCTGCTCGACGAGGTGGGCAAGCTCTTTGAAAGAGTAATTGCAAACCGTCTCGTCGGGCACCTGAATCGGGTGGGTCCGGACCTTGCGGAGAGCCAGTTTGGCTTCCGCAGGGGGCGCTCGACGGTGGATGCCATCATGCGTTTGAGAGCCCTCACGACGGGGGATGCAGTGGCCCGGGGCAGGGTGGTAGTGACAGTGTCTTTGGACATCACCAACGCCTTCAACACCCAGCCCTGGAGTTACATCAGGGAGGCACTCCGGTATCACCGGGTGCCGACCTACCTCCGTCGTATAGTCGAGGACTACCTGACGGACAGAGCCGCCATCTACCCCGGTCACCGGGGAGAATGGAACCGGCGAGAGGCGTCGTGCGGTATTCCACAGGGATCGGTCTTGGAGTTCTTTCAGTAATATTCTTCAGAGTTTCGCTCATATTTGAGTAATCACTAATTTTACTTGGTTATGACGTAAATCTATGCACTGCTAGGACATGCGGCGCGGGGGGATAGAGAGCAAGACAAACAAAAGAGATAAACTGGACAAAAAGATAGCGGGATAGGGCGCAGTGAGAGCCACGATGCTTGCGCGCTGCTTTGTCTTGACATTAGAACTAATAATAATGTTATATTGTTGTGTTTTGGAAAGTCTTATTGACATTACTAGTCATTTTGAATGAAATAAAAACACCCAATACGCAATAAATATAAATATCCACCATTTTGAGTAAATATCCGATAAAAACGGATAAATACGAGTATTTATCCATTTCGGATAAATACTCGAGTATTTATCCTCTGAGTATTTATCCTCTGCCCATCACTACTCATGATTGAACAAAGAAACGAAAATTCCTTACATAAGAACCTGGTTTGGTTTACGAATAGAATTCCTGAGAATTATTTTATTGAATTTGACTGAGGTAGAAACAATTATCATAAAATCTGTTTTGTGCTGGAATTTACAGTATCAGCTTTCCAATTAACGTTGTTTTCTTTACAAGTTTGATAACCACTAAAAGTTGCATAGAGGATGTGCTTGGTGTAGTTCGCTACTTCTGTTAAAAATTCACTTACTTACTTTAACACGAGCGAAGCAAAACTAAAGCGATCGCTAAACCTCATTACCAAACGCAACGTTAAAACCTAAAAAGTTAAATTCCCAGTTAAACATACGCTGGCATGTACGAAGCGTTACGTGAACAATGAATTCTCTTCTTTTTCTGCGAGCTCGGTGAATGCCGTCGAGTTGCGAAAAAATACAAACAATAAAAGACCAGCGGAGGATACGAGAGACGAGTTTTCGCCGCCCTTGCCATAAAATTAAATGGGTAGAGGGCTTTTTGTGGAACGGTTCGCGAACGCGACTTCGGCCGTGAGTTCGGAAAAACGCGTCGGGTTAAAACTCCTTCGAGGGTTGGCTCGCGTTTCGAAGGTTTGGCTGAGTAAAGACTTAAGTGACGTCGTCGCTTGTTGTGGTTTGGCACGATTCTCTGTTACGTAAGTATGTGTGAACAAACTCGTGATACTTCGGGTTTTTCTTTCATTGACATATAGAATTATAGAACGTCGGTAAACTTATTACTCGAGCGAGCAAGTCATTATAGGCGTCGATTTTGTTGAAGACTTACTCAGATTTCATTTTGTGTTAGTTCAAAATACGGTCGAGGGTTGTTACCTACCAAATATAGAATTTCAGAGCTGACCCCTCAATCTATAAGGTTTTACTCGACATACCTAGATAGGTACCTAGATATGAAATAATTATTTGAGTCCTCAACCATAGCTAAATAAAAATAGGTTACCTACCAGCCCAAAAACTAAAGCAAATTTTTATGCCATCCAGCAAATGAACCCTACTAATTTTAAGTCCATTTTCCTTTTGAAAGTAGACAGACGGGTGGCCAAAATTATCGGTTGTTCCGTGACTTATCGAAGTAAACATCGATTAGCGAGATAGCAGGCCGGCTAAGTAAATTACACGTTGTCGGACCACCTGCAAGGATGTCGGCAATAAATGCATGTAATCATACGTCTGGACTTGATTCCCTTGGCAAACATTCGGTGCGTGTGCTTCGGTGCTCCCCTTTATTGTGTTTTTGCCCTCTTTTATGTGTACTTAACAAAATCAGGGTACGGAAGAGCCTGCGGTGGCCTATAAACAGATGGACTAATCAGGAATGTCTATATGGCTCTGTGTCTAATGTCCATCAAAATTGGTGACCCTTGTGATTGCAGATTAAAAAAGCAAAGCATTAATAATGTATTTAGGCCGCAATCATGATCTCGATCTTTGTCTGTAACTAATCCAAAACAGCCGTTATAGAAAGCGGATAAGGATTTGTATTGATATGCAATATTAAGTGAATTGGGTGTAAAGTTCTTCAATATTCCGTTGAAAAACTTCAACCCGTCTTGTCGGAGGATCCTTCGACAAGACGAAGTTTTTTTTTATATATGAGATGGTTTTTCGTCTATCTTTACTCGCTATGATCACGATTACATAGCACGAAGTGGTTGATTAAAAACTTGAAAACTAAACAAAGTACCGAACGTTTACCGTCCTTACTACAAAAAGTTAAACACCTGTTGAACACTTGTCTAAAAAAAGTGTAATTACAAAACGACCCTTATATCATCGTCAAATGCCGTCTTGCGGTTGACAATTTTTTTAGACAAGTGTTCAACCGATGTTTAACTTTTTGTAGTAAGATGGTCAATGTTTTCAGTAATGTTAAATTCTCTGTAAACTACTACTAGCTTATTTTATTATATAGCTTCTGATAAGATTACTAACGTAATTAATTGAATTGCTATGTAGTGTTCTAGTGACTCAAGACTTAGACAACATAATTATCTTCTGAAATTATTATCTGATGAAGTCTACGAGTTATTTATCTACTTAATTTATTAAGTTACTAGCTTCCGCCCGCGACTCCGTCCGCGCGGATGTCGGTCTTCGCGTGGATGGTTTATTTCTCCATTTTGAGTAACTCTGACAATGACATCTTATAAATATCTATTGGACCCAAATACGGCTAAGCCTATAATAATTAAGGAGATCCCTCTATTGAGCTACTGCTGTTGAGCTCGGGTTCTGTAGTAAGTATTTTTTTCATAGTTATTCCGACCGTGTATTTACAAATAACTGATCGGAAAAGTAATCAAAAACGTCGCGCTGAAAAGCACGGTTTAAAATTACACGCATACAATATTAATTCCACGGACGACCGCTCGCCACACTGGACACGTCCGCTCGCATCAAAATTCATAATTTATATGCATCGCGCGGCGCGGAACGCGGCTCCTTATATAGGAGTCGGGGAGGCGTGGCCCGCGTGTGACGCAAACGATTCAAGCCAAATCCGACTTTCGGCGCTACAGGTTACGGCGCTGAATCCACTGCGGGTAATGCAACGTGTGTTCGCGGTTCTACAGAACAACGTCTATGATTAAAATTTAAAAAATTAAGATTTTTTTTCTACGTATTTTTCCAGGATAAAAAGTATCCTATTTTATGCTCAGGATAATAAGGTATAATTATACCAAGTTTCATCGAAATCGAACCGTTAGTTTTCACGTGATGCCTGCACATACAGACAGACAGACAGACAGACAAAAATTTTTTTAATCACATATTTGGGTTTGGTATCGATCCAGCAACACCCCCCACTATTTATTTTTTCAATATTTTCAATGTACAGAATTGACCCTTCTACAGATTTATTATACAGGGTGACTGGTTATTAGTGAACGATATTTAAACACGTGATTGTGCTCATGATTACAGACAACTTTCCCAAAGAAACTTTTTTTGTATTGTCATTAGTTTTATTTTTATCACTATAACAAAATTACGGGCGCGCGTGCAAAGTTCAAACTATGCGCGCGTGCCGCCGTCGGCCGATCAGCTGTTGGCGGCGAGGCCCCGCAGTACCCCGCGCCCGCTTTATCGATGACGTAAGCAATGCACCTACATGATTCGATAAAATAATATCCGACACTAATATTTTGGTACTTTACGCGCACGCTACAATAAATACATAATCATTCTAAACAAACTAACTTCAGGAATTGCGTTTGTTCTCTTAGGATGGATGTTTAGGAACGGTTTAAAAGATACCACTACATAATTAACTCACTCGATAGCTACTTGACACTGGGCATGATTCAAGTTATTCCAAGTTTCCCATCTCACTTATCTAGGCTTTGTACTAGCAGTCTATCTCGTTGTTATAACTTCTTAATTATTAGACTGACGTGTTTAAAAAATTGGAATCAACTTGGCTATTACCAACGATAAATTATTATTAAATCGGAGATGATTTTAATCAACTTGGTTTTGACTCACATTTATTCTTGGATGTGTCCTGTCCTGTTGGATGTAAAGTTGCACTTCAACACACTTATTCGCACGTTTTATAATGGGAGCCTGCACAGCACACGCCGCAGAGTGTTAGTGTCACTTTTCACTATTTCGAAACTGTTTTCGATCCTAGTTTTTAGTTCATCGGAAAGATTTGACTGGCTTACCACGATACACTAAGTTTTTCACGTGCCCCCACAAAAAAAGTCCAGTGGTGTTAGATCTGGTGACCGCGGTGGCCAAGCAACTGGACCCCTTCGAGCTATCCACCTTTCTCCATGAATTACACTTAGGTGCAGCGCGTAAAAATGTTCTTGGGGTTGGAAGAGTTCTAGTTGGGTACAAAAGATGATACAATCGTCTTGCTAGTTCACCATTACCCCCTTCCAAATAGCAAATCTAACATCACCATATCACTGGTACTCACTTGCGGTGTAGTTGTATGGTACCGTGCGCGCGGCATCAATAAAAATAAACAAAACAATGTGCATGCGACGCGCTTTCCGGAGCGACTGTTTTTTTACCTACGTCACTACTGCATGGCAAGGGGCGCGATGCGGGTGGGGCAAAACGGGCGCGGGGCGGGCGGGGGCGAGCACATGGGGCTCAACGCGGGCGCGGAGCCTCGCCGCTAACAGCTGAGCCGCGCGGGAATTTTGAACTTCGCACGCGCGCCATTAATTTTGGTTTAGTGATTAAAAAAAAACTAATGAGTATACAAAAAAAGTTTTTTTGGGAAAGTTGTTTGTAATCATGAGTAGAATCACGTGTTTAAATATCGGTCACTAATAACCAGTCACCCTATATGTATAGATTAAAACACTGTAGCCATTTTCTAGGAAAATTCATCAAAGCTTGCTTTGAGAATGAATTAGTAGAAAATATTCTACGTAATTATTATACACCAAGTAAATATTAGTTACGCAATAGTTACTTACGCTGTTTCGTTGGACTAGAGTTTTCTTCTTTACTGCGGAACATGAAGTCGTAGACTCGTTTCACTGGAATCCTCCTCCTCATTATTTGAAAAAGTGAGATTTCTGTCAGGAATTATTCAATAGCAATAGTTTAGTTAAGTTAGGCTGGCCCTTAAATTGCGTGGGACCAAAACATAACTGGCGTGGTTGCCCAAACCACGCGGAGGCCTTATTGGATGATAACCAAATAATAAAAATAAAGACAGAGTATTCATCACCTTATTCCCGAAGCGTCAAAAAGTGGTCTATAACTGGATATGCCCAATACCCAGTTGTAGACCACTTCTTAACTTCCTCTGCCTTTTTTTTAATTATTTCCTCCCACCCTCGGTGGAGCGGTAACCGTCAGACTCGTACTGACTAAAATCCTCGGTGTTCCTTCAATAGCCCATTACGTTCCAGGGTAATGGCCAGACAAGAGAGCGGTTGGCCCTCTATGGGGCTCCGTCAGGTTGCTGACAGCTCTCATGTGGGCTTTGTCTAAAACCAACATACTCGCATACTTCAAACACAGAGCCAATTACAAGATAACTAATTTAATTTTACACAAGAAATAGTTTCTAATCTTCAACAGACATTTATAAAGATTCATCGTCTTAGGTTTAACTACCTACAGAATAATAACTCCAACTCGTAAACCTAACTACTACCTACGAGCAAATAAAGAAAACTTCCAATTATAACCACGTACTTATTTCAAGCTTACTTAAACTTAAGAAAAACTTCAATATTTAAACATTTATCATGGAAAGCGTGAGTTTACGCAGAAATTATGGCACTTTTAACGCATTAACATTCCGTTTAGACCACCTGTGAGTGTGGTCTGAGATCTGCAATTACTGAGTCCTTGTGGATGACTTAGGTACGGACATACGGTTCATTTATTTCACGAGCTTTTTTCCATTGTCTTTCTGATTTACAAGAGACTAGTCTTGGCCCAAAACTGTTAAAATCACGTATTATTGCGATAAAAGGTCCAGTCCTCCAGTATTCCAAAGGAGCATAAGCTATTTTGTATGGACGCCATCCTCAACCTCATCCTCCAACAGTTATAGAGTATACTAGCTTCCGCCCGCGACTCCGTCCGCGCGGATGTCGGTCTTCGCGTGGATGGTTTATTTTTCCATTTTGAGTAACTCTGACAATGACATCTTATAAATATCCATTGGACCCAAATACGGCTAAGCCTATAATAATTAAGGAGATCTATTGAGCTACTGCTGTTGAGCTCGCGTTCTAATAATATAATAATAATTAATAATAATTGTAGTGATAGACAGATCAGCGCGCCGCGCAATGATAATCGATGTTACCATCCCACATGACGAGAACCTCGTGAAGGCTGAGAAAGATAAACAAATCAAATATATCGACCTAGCGCGCGAGGTTGTCGACATGTGGAGTGTGAGCTCGGCTATCATTGTGCCGATTGTTGTAACGGCCAATGGCCTGATGGCCAAGAGCCTCGACGAACATCTGTCGAGGCTCTCGTTGGGTAGTTGGATCAAGGGCCAGATTCAGAAGGCAGTACTCCTTGATACGGCTCGTATTGTGAGGAGGTTCCTGTCTCTGGAACCCTAACCACCGGTAGCTTGGACCCTGCTCCCACGCCGGCGGACAACTATTTTTATATTTTTAAATGTTTTTTTTACTTTTTTGTTTTTATAAAATATTTAAAAATGTAAACATATGTAGATAAATGAATAAAGGAAATAATTAATAAGATTAATAATAAGAAAAATAAGATTTTAAGGGATGATAGTCACCGTTGCCGGCACGAAGAGAAGTTCGGTTTCTTGACAAAGATTTATTGTCCACAATAGTCCACAACGTACAAATTATTTATATAAAATAGGACAAGTCCCGACCACATTTTCCCAGGGAGGACGAAGGCAGGGGTTTTTGGTCCTCTAAACTAAAATTAACAGAATTGAATTACTGTTTAACTTTATGATAAAACTTAGTAGCCGAGTCTTGTGTAGCTAATCCAATTAGGACGTAGCCCGCAAGTGCAATGCTAGTTAAGTCACACAGAAAAATAATAAAGTTGCGGTAGTCATTAACTCTCGGAGAATCTTAACACCGCGATTCAGAAATGCGCGTCATAGGCACAACGCCATCTAGTGGTGATTGGTGGAACCTTTTTAGAAATCAATGGAGGCAGGCGTGGCGTAATGTTTGACGTAACTTGATAATAGGTGTCGCCAGTGGTTCCATAATAAGGTTTGTTACAGTTTTTTTTTTTACGTATTTTTCCAGGATAAAAAGTATCCTATTTTATGCCCAGGATAATAAGGTATAATTATACCAAGTTTCATAGAAATCGAACCGTTAGTTTTCACGTGATGCCTGCACATACAGACAGACAGACAGACAGACAGACAGACAGACAGACAAAATTTTTTTTAATCACATATTTGGGTTTGGTATCGATCCAGCAACACCCCCCGCTATTTATTTTTTCAATATTTTCAATGTACAGAATTGACCCTTCTACAGATTTATTATATGTATAGATGACGTCAATATGTTAAAAATAATGCAGAAAAAGATTGACTGTCTTTCTAAACTGCAAATCGAGAGGATCACTTCACTCTGTAATGTCCGTTAATCTATTAACATAGAGTTACTTTCGCATTAAATTTTAATGTAGATTTGCTTTGGTATATTATTATGGTAGTGAGATTTCATCAAGCCAAAATTGATCATCTAATTAATGACATCTTGAATCTGACCAGACCTGGCGGCATGTTAGTGATAGGCCTCCGTTTGACCACTATATCGCCTGATGGTAACCGAAGATATTATCGACAATGAAGCACGTTTACCTAGACGTATCCTATTCACTCTTGACTCGAAGACCCGAAGATTGTAGCTATCAGAAATCAGCATTGCCAAGAAACATTCACCCATTGTTTTTGTCCCACAAAACAGCTAGATTCAAATTCTATCACACCAGTACAACTAGTATAGCAACATTTGAAATACCCAGATTTTCTTAAATTCCCTTTATCCGAATTTCCCTCTGTTGTAAGTTCAAGTTGGGTGCTACGCGGCGCCATCGAGTCACGTTTAGTCCCCATCGCTCCGCATTCAGACAAACATTTGTTCCTAGTCTGGATGTCGGTGAATTTGATTTGTCTATGTAATGATGCTGTTTGGCGTTCTGTTCAGGTTAAAGCGTATGGAGGAATTGTGGATGGAAGTGTGTTTTATGGTTTTGACTGGAAATACGGCTCAGTATAAGTCTAGGTATGCTGGCTATATTTATTTTGATTTCACTGGTTCAGCCTCTTTTTCTTTTATTTTTCTAAAGTTTATGTATCAATCAGTGGGTGTGGCACTTAGGCAGACACCACAATACAGCAGCTGCTACGATCCTTAAACAGGTATTCCTTTCGTCTCGTCCGATGGCAGATATGCTTCGTTAGTAGCATGACCGTCTGAGATTTTTGCAGGGTTTTTTACTTGGTAAACTTTACTTCGACCTTAAGTAACCTTAATATCCACTAATTTTTGACTGAAAACTATGCTTGCAAAAGTAGTGTATTTATTGATATATAACTAGAAACTACCTACTTATTTGAATGCAGAATACGAACGATGAACAAAATAGTATAGTAATCTTTGTACGCGATACTTTGAAAAGAAAAAAATCGATTGCGAGCAGGACCAGACGCCTTATCTCGTAAGCCATCGCAGTCATGCTCGACAAGGACTAATTTTTCATATCAATTTTAACATCTTATGTGACATAAAAAGAGCTTTCAACAGCTTAATTCGTGACACAGGCTTTAATGCGTATACAATATTTATAAAATGAGAGATGCTTTCTATTACAATACATACCTATATTTGCTCTGAAGATACTATGTTTATTACGTACCGATCTTCGAACCTGTGTGTATCAGAGGTCCAAGACGGACAGGTTTCTTCATGTTTCTTTTTTCCAACTAATGCAATCCGAAGTTAGACTCGGACACGCTTTTACTAGTAGAGTCGTGTACATTTCTAGTAAGTTGGTATACTCATTTAAATTATAAGTAATAGTCTAGTAACTGTGGGAAGCAGTTATAAGCTGTATTGAGTTATTATGTCATTTACTGCTTCTCATGTTTTCTCGAGTTATCCTCGACATTATATGGCGATAATTTTGCGACCAGATTGCCTATTTAAGTGGCTGCCAATTTTAAAGCATTTTGTAATTTTTTAACAGGATAGACAACCTCCCATACTATTCTTAAGGCAGTAAATTTTACAACATGGTTTTATCTTATTCTTCACTTTACTTCGTATCTATAAGTCCCGCATTATTTTGCCTGTGCTGACACATTACTTTTCTTATGACTGTCATCCTGTACCTAAATAGGCGGTTACTGTCTGATTCAACAAACCATGGTGTTGATACCTTTTTTTTTAGGTAGTAATATCATCAAATAAGTCCTCCCCGGATCCTGGGTAGAGCTGAAAGGACTGTCAGACTTGTACTGACTAGAATCCAACGCGTTTCCCTCAATTGCCCTTTGTGTTCCAGGGTCTCGGTTGGACGTTTGGACAACGTGACCCCGGACTATGGATACCTTGAGTGTATGGTGAAGATCTGACAAGACTGTAGCCAATATAAGACCTCAAGTCAGAATGAGCCTGGAATAAGTTTTTCTTATACCTTCATTTTTAATTCTGACGTAATCGTAATACACGATGAAATATCTTTCAATCTCTCTCGCTCTACTAACAGAGCAGCCTAACATTATGAGTAATGCAAGGCACCATATTTCCAAATCCGATTTCCCTTGCGATTACTATGACTAACGAAGTTTTGAGATTTCAGAGATATAAAGGAGGGTTCGTCGCTGTAAAAAGGAAAACCCGAATACATTTTTGCTTGACTTGGAAACAACGCTGCTTCCATCGTGCTGAATTAAGTATTTATACTTGCAATATCGATGTACGATATTGCACCAGCTATCTATCTTTTTCTTGTCTTGTGCATTGAAATATGATGAACCGAGTTTAAGTCAAGCAGTTTAAATAAACGATCAGTTATACTGGTGTGGACAAATTGCGCACCGGTTGCGAACACCGAATACTGAATAGTGACAGATATTTTCAGGACACTATCTATTAAAGTACGGTGTTTCGAACCGAATCCGTCGCCTGCGTGCACCGCGCGGAGAAGCGGGTCCGCACCGCAAATCCGCGCGGAGGCGGTGAACATGACATGTGATAAGCAGCAACGGATTTCAACAAGCCAATGTGATGTGAGATCCGTTTCACCCCCAGAACATGCAGATGAGGGGTAATACTGTATGGCAACCACTTAAAAGTTACATGATTGTTTTACATGAGTTCACTCGCCCTGGGTGTAGTGGAAGGTACTAACAGATTTGACTGACTGAAAACCAAACTGTACCTTCAATTTACGTTCTGTTGACGCCTTTTTTTAAAAATCTCGTGACCCTACTGCTTTGGTTTTATTTTTGACAAAACTATGTAAAACACCATTTCAAACCCCCTTTACACAATCAACAGATAACGCCAACAAAACCAGCACTTTCTAATTAATTTAAGGCACAAAAGCTAATTCTAATCTGTAACTAGGTACTTATTAGCTGGAGTAAATGTCGTAAAACACTGTTAATGTACCCACTACGTCGATAGTACAACACTTGGGAGTTAGGTTGTATGTACATTGGGGTATTCTGTAACCCAGCGTATGAATTTTGTATGTAATATAAACTTCACGCGCGTGAGGGTAATTTGGCCTTGATCAGTCTCTAGCTACAACTTTGTTTTAGGTAGGGCGCAAGGCGGAGTCCACATCGATTTTTTTTTTCACGCTTGCTCCGTATAAATAGTAGAAAGATACACTTGGCGCCAACAAAGCTCTGCACCTAATTATTTTGGCCCTTCAAATACAATCATCCTAGAAGTTACCCACTTTAACCCAGTCACCAGCCGATAAGACCCTAAATGACTTACAATCTTTCTTAAAGCACACGTATACTCATTTTACTGTGCATTGCAATGCCTCTTCTACGATCTAAGTTTTCCTGAGCAAGTCATACAATGTTGGTACTCGTAATGCATGCAGTTCTTGGAAATTGACACGAATGCGGTGATGTCACTTACTTAATGCATTGTTTCTAGAAATTATGCATAGGTACTTGAAAGTGGTGAGTGGTTGACCGGTTTCCGTCTTTACGAGGTCTTAAGAAGAATTATTTTCAATTGACATAATAATATGTAAGTGTTTAACGTAATGGGTATTTCTTCCAGAAAATACATCATAGTGTTTAATACTTATTAAGACCGATGACCTAGCAGAAATGTATTTCGAACTCTTTTTTCAAACTCAGTGTGCAACTCGCTCGATGTTCGAGTCCAAGTATTTAAAACAACGAGCATTGCGCTTAGTTCTGTAAATCGTGCCGACACTGTGACGAAGCACAAATACATTTTGCACGTTGTTGGAAAACCTACGTTACACTATCCCTCCAGTATTACAGTCTTTGGCATCGTAAAGAAAATTAAGGGCGATGTTAAGTGGCAATCTCCGATCAGTTGAATGTGTTCTTGGCGTAAAACTTAAAGATGTGCACATATTTGCTGCATGGACTCCGTTCATTTAGTACGGATAAGCCTTGTTTATTTTTAAATTTTGCGATTTTAATAACAGCTAATTTAATCTTAATGTCGCAATTAAATAAAATATTACTAACGTTCTTGCAAAGAGAGGTTCTCTTACTTTGGTAGGTAATGTTTATAAATTAAACGTTGACCGGTTCATTATCGCCACAATTACTACTTCCATTAATTTGAGTCGACGTAGCATGCACGTTTTCAATATTTCCTCATAAATTTAGTTGTCACTTAACTGTTGGTATTAGGTCAAAACAACGATGGATAGACTGCACAACTCTTTAATAAATCGTTATCTACATGAATTTAACAGGAATGTATCAAAACAATACCTCTATTCCCTGCTATTTATAACACCAACAAATTGCCTATTCGCAATTCCCGTCTGGCTATTCAAATGGACGCAGGCCGGTGGTCTGACGGTGTGAAAATAAAAAGTTAATTACAATGCACATACCTCACTCAGGTAAACATGTCTGAACACCCATGTAGCGCAAAATGCCACGATACTGTAAACTGATATGCAGTTAGCTAATACAACGTTTATGGGTGTGGATGTTACGTTTTTTATACAGTGTGTTGTTGGGTCGTTGATGATGATTAAAACGCTAAATGTGGTGTTATGTGTGGGTTTAACTTATCGCTTTATACTGATGTCATTGCATGGCCATAACCAATTTCTTTCGTGGTTGGTCAACTGGTGTTTTCTTCTTTTTTTGGATCTAACAATAAACTACAATATTTAGTAAGTGATCATTAGCGTACCACAATTTCTTCTAATTAGATTTTAGATATTCTCAGTGAATTCTTGAATTTTACTTGACTCAGTCTTTGAAATGAAAAACGATCCGTAAAGTTGAATATCTTTTCCCAGAAATAAAGACTTTCTAAATTTATTTGAAAGTAAAAGCACTAATTTGACTTGATAGTATTCACTGAAACGAAACGATGAAAATGATATTAATTATAGAAAATGGTAACAAAAATACGGTTGGATGTTGCTAGGTTCTCACTTATCTCGTTTTGCCATTATTTAATTGAATGCAAATGCGCCAGATTACACAATACATGTAAATTTATTGATGGCCAGTTATTGGGGCATCCATTAACGAATTCATCGTGTGTTAATGTCTAGATTAATCAACGCTTGTGGAATAGGTGACGGCAGCTTATTAATTATGAATCGATGTATTACAATAATAGTGTGGTATGTGTGAAATTAATAGGTAGCCCATGTATTTTGACTGAAATATTTATTAGAGAATATTGTCGGCAAACTGGAGAGGGCTATGCTCTGTGTTTCTCTACGTGATCGAATGCGAAATGAGGAGATCCGTAGACGAACTAAAGTTACCGATATAGCCCACCGAATTAGCAAGCTGAAGTGGCAATGGGCAGGCCATATTGCTCGCAGAGCAGATGGCCGATGGGGTCGAAAAGTACTAGAGTGGAGACCACGGACTAACAAGCGCAGCGTAGGACGTCCACCAACAAGATGGACAGACGACCTTATAAAGGTCGCCGGAAGACGCTGGATGCAGGTCCCTTACAATCGGTATATGTGGAGATCTAAAGGGGAGGCCTATGTTCAGCAGTGGACGTCCTATGGCTGAGATGATGATGATGATTGTCAGCAATAATAACATTTATATCATCATCAGCCTATAAATGTTCCCACTGCTGGGACACAGGCCTCCTCTCTGTGAGAGGGAGTGGGCCGTAATCTACCACGCGGGCCCAGTGCGAATTGGTAGATGTCACATGTCTTCGAATTTTTGGTTCTAGGACATGCCGGTTTCCTCACGATGTTTTCCTTCACCGTTTTGAGAGCAGTGGTGTTGAATTAAATTACACAAAGTAATGCGCCTGACGGGGTTCGAACCCACAACCTACAGCTCGTAAGTCGAGGCCGATACCACTGGGCCACCACTGCTCCAACATTTATATAGTAATTATTAAAGTACTAGTTAACTCCCTTTATTGTTGTCATTATATTAGTTAGGAAGTGTATTAATCTATAAGTACAGTATCAGCTTTCAAGACTCAATAAAATAACGTTCAGATCGACAATATTGAAAAGGCTCATTCGATTTGGTTTAGAAAATACCCATCGAAAGAATCATTAAAATCGATGGGGGTATGTAGCCAACAATTTCGGTTTACATTTTTTCACAACGAATTTTCATGAATTTTTAACGAGACCAATTCGAGGGCATCCTCTTTCAACTAAAATTGAACGACGCAAATATATCGTACCATTTTTTGAGTAGGTACTCGATGTAGGTAACTCAATAATTCAAATGACTGGGATCAAACGTTTAAAAATATACTTTTTTGCTTGAACTGTTAATAGAATATTCATGTTTTGTCATTGTTCAAAAAGTTAGGCTCGTTATGAATGTTTATTTAACTTTAGTTTGCTTTAAAAAGATACTAAGATTGTTAGTGTTTTTTTTTCCTTGTATCTTTACCGTTAGGTTATAAGATTCTGCTAGGAATAAGAGTAATCTGAATAGGTACTCCAGGCCATGTTAACTGTTTAATTACTTTTTGTCGTAAAAGCTCAAAGCTTACTAAAGATTTACTGTACACTATATCATAGATATGCAACATTAAAGGTATTTAAATCGTTCTCTAATATGACAGCATAAAACAACTACTCAATTCTTAATCCCCAATAAAATATTTATCGATATTCTACAAATAAAAAACAAGTAAATAAAATAGCGTCATCCAAAATTTACGACAAAGTGAAAGCCTTTAATTTTAAATTTTACTATTCGCGTTCGGTGTTCCCGTCATACAGTTTGCATTCGGACGTTTATGGTCACCGTAAATTTTCTGCTAGTCGTAACTTGGTTCCTGTGCCTTCAGAATTATAAATGAATGTGCTGTGTCTCGTACAGTTGGCTGAGTTAATGTTTGTGCGATATCGCGTCTTAAGTAAAGGTCAGATGGTCGTTTGTGCGACGAAGTGGAAATCTAACAACGATTTTTATGGAATAGTTGCGTTTTTAAGTTGGTTGTTACTGTTCATTGATTGTTTATGAATTTCTCTCACAGCGCATGACAAAATGAACTATTTGTGTAAGAAATCAATCTTTTTTTTTTATTTTATCTTAGGACTTTTTCCCGTTTGTAGAGCCATAAACTATGGAAAGCCACCTGCTTACATCCCAACATACTCCTTTCAACCCGTTCACATATACTTTTATGAGTAACTAATGACATTATATTTTTAAAATAAGATCCCGCAGCATAAGTACAATTCTAACCAAATTAGTATTATGCTATAAAAACAAAGCGAGAATACCTAGCAATTGCAATAGCCTTCCACAGTACATGACGCCATATCCCCTGGGTTTTGCTGCAAGATATATACGCGTGCGAACTAAAAAATGTGCTAAGGCAAATGATATAAAGGTCCTCGGTGAGCTGCCATAAGTCATGACTTGTAATTATAGGCGCATTGAGATAACACACTGGCTGCGGATCGCTGCGATTTGTCTACGTTTCTGATTGCAAAAATGACTACTTGTATCTGTCAGATTGAGTAATGTGTGCGTAGTTGAATTATTAAGAATATAATTATGTTTTATTAGTAGAAAGCATGTTTTGATTACATAGAGCTTACTAAGCTAGGTCTTACCTACCTAAGTCATAATACTTACATAATTATTAAAGTACCCGTTGCAATTAACATAAGAAAACATAGCCATTTTTAGTTAAAATTATTTAGAAATTCTAAGTTTTTAGATTAAGTAAACAACTTTTAGTGTCAGATATATACGTAAGTAAATACAAAACACCAAAATAACGACGAATAATGTACCATCTTGCATGCATGTATGTACACACATTTTTTAGCAAATAAAAACTTGTATTAAATTGTATTGTACAAGTCTGAAAAGTATTCAAATATTTGCCGTGCTAGACAATATTAGTTAATATGGTGTTTATATTGTTAAGAACGAGGTTTCAAAATATTGAAGTTGTTACACACATCATTTATTCTTAGAAATTCCAATTACAACATCTAACAACATAGGAATGGAAATAATGAAGTTGTTTCTCAGAAAACAAGTGAGCACACTCCCCAACGTTGGTGTACTGTCGATATTTATTCACTGCACCGTGAATCTGCTTGTTATCTCTATAATAAACACACCCATACACCTGCTAACAATAATGTGAACCTTACTTTCTATATAACAAAGTCAACAATCGCTTGCGTTAAAAAAACTAGAAGCAAAATCAATTTCACCAGCTCCACAAATCGATAATGCATCGGCGCAACAGAAATACAGATTTACAATCAATTGAAGTAATACTTTGACTCTGATTAAATACTCCTCATTAATAACTTGGATAAGATATGAATACCTGGTGTAATAAACGAGTTTTGTTTCTGTATGGTATTAGTAAATACCTAGATATGATCTATGAATGAGTAGTTTCACGGTAGCTAGGGGCTTGTAGATTGAGGGTGATTTATTGAGCCAATAGCAGTTTAATATTTCATGACAGCTTGTTCTAAGGCAAGTTCTGAATTCCTGTTTTTGATAACTTGAATTATAATGAGAAAATAATCAGTTAGTTGCATTATTACATAAATTTAATAAAAATAATATCTTGAATTTAGGTAGAGACTACGGCAAGAGTGTTACATTTTTCACATACAAACATCCCAACATTCTTTTACCTTCTCCATATTCTATTAACTGTTTATTTAGCCTTGTTGCTTCCATTTTTCAAGACTCTAAATTTTCCATCATCAATGTGCAACTGTGTGGCGTTCCTTTGATAGTCCGGATCATCAAGAGCCCGGGTTAATCCATTGGTGAGTTTTGACCTGTGTTTATTTTTACCAATTTCCACGCTCCTGCTATGCTATTCTCTAAAAGACTTTATGAGATCGTCGACGAGCTTGTAATATATTTTCATTATGCTCTAGATCAGGGGTCACCAATTAGTTTCGTTCGGGGTCCGTTTTAAGACATGAAATGACCATCGCGATCCGCAGAACATTTTGTAGAAAAAAAAAATTGTTAAAAAAATGTAATTAGGTACGGGATATATGCAATTTTAACAAAGGCATTTTCATTTCTATGAGAATAGTGTCATGTTTTATTGCGTGTTTGATATTAAATCCAGAAATTTCCGCATGTTTGTATTTTAAAACTGTGTTTTCTTGGAAATCAATCATAAGATCATACTCTGTAGTGCAAGTCGCTGTGTTCTCGCGGTCCGCACAAAATGGGTCGGCGATCCGAATGCGGACCGCGGTCCGCCATTTGGTGACCCCTGCTCTAGAGTATAAAGCTAAAAATCCACTATAGCTTTCGGCGCTGCCGCGCCGCTGTTCCACTGACATCGGTACGTACTCTTGTGCCTCATCCAGATTTTGTCCGCGATGCTTACAGTGTCTGCCTATCTTGCTGCCGGTGACAGTACCTTAAATATTTGGACCACAGATAACATTTTGATGGAATACCTGTCATGCTCCCACAAATTATGACCTGACAAATTGTTCTATTTCCAAATTGCACTAACAAAATTACTCCATATTGTCCTTATAATTTGCTTATAATAACTCAAACTGTTCTAGTTAATAAACTGATTGTTCTGTGTAATGTCTTTAGAGGCTGAATTAGTTCGTGGTATTAATTACGTAAATTGTATCTTGCTTTGTTTGAATTTAATTGGTAGTTGTTGTAATACCTTTTCAAGCACATAAATTTTAGAATATTTTTGAGGTTTTTATGATATTTTGAAGGTTTTAATCACTATTTGTATGTTTAAATAAAATTCAGTTGAAATTTTTGGATTTATTTATTTAGAATCCATGTTTGTAAACAGATTTGTTAACTTACACATAAGGTCTGTTTAAAAAAAAAATATAAATATTGCTACCAAAAGTACGCACAGTTAATGATGTATGGCTAACAGAAATGAAAAAAAAAACTGAATTATACAGCTTAATTATTATAATCACAATCTTAAAACAACGCTATAACCACAAAACCTATGGATAAGTTCAAATCTACCTGAGCATTGTTAACATAATTTTGATTATAAATAAATTATCTTTTTAACATTGAATATTTAATAAAGAATTAATTTTATTGAATATACAATAATTGTCAAAAGAAATATATTCTATCTACAATATACAAGTAACAAACATTTAACTATGTACATTCAATAGTTCGGACTAGTTCACGATTGTATTCGAAAAGTGTGTAAGATTTATTTTTTACAAAATTTACAAGAGGAACACCACGGACAGTCGGGAGTGTCCAATTTTGACACGAATGGCTGAGCTTTTACGAAAAATGGGCAAAATTCTTTAAAAACACATTAAACACAATCATTCAGGCATTACACATTTAGTTGTAAGTACAGAAGACAAACAAATATGAATATTGGATAGTGAAGTGACATTTAAGTTCTTATTTAAGAAATATTTTATTGAAATAGAAGACGGAGACTTGTGTAACCACAAGATTAGAATACTTGTACAAAATATTGTTCTATTACAGACATACATCGATATGTATAACGGCACACATTGAAGACAGTTCCACCTTAGCCAACAATATTAAAAGAGAAAATCATATTAGGTATGTAGTACAATATGAAAAAACGTAATATAATTTCAACGGGGAGACGCGACACATTTCCAGCCTGCGAAACCTAATATTGTTTTGTTACCGTCTGTAGTTTGACAGTAGTTACAATTTTACGAGAGCCCAGTCACAAGTGTGAAGATCGTAAAGAATGTCAAATTGCTTTACCATGACACGGAAGATCGCGGGGTGAAATTCACAATTTCACTGTTTCACTACAATATCTGTACACACGGCATACCGCATAAAGCTCTCTTAAAAAATTACAAAAACTTTTTATCAACATATAATAATTAACCTATCTATTAATTGTATTTACAATTATTGCTATTGAATGTTGCGCTTCCAACGCCCAAAGTACTTACACAAACTGGCATTATTGCCTCCTCTACTAATACCTAAATACAGTCGTAAATGCTTTTTAAATACTCTGCTCAAAATAAACGAGAAATGTATTATAAGTAAATGTATTTGTATTTTCACTTCAAAATACCATCCTCGTACTGGGAAATGTGGACATTACCCGGACATTTTATGTACTGTGTACGAATGGACGATATTAAAATGAAATCCAAAGAAAACTTATGCGAATTTTCAGCTCATAGGAATTATTGCATCACACAAAACAGGTAGTAGATAAAGCAAATATATTGTAGTTTGTATTTTGAACAGAGTAGCGAATCAAAAGCAAACTAAAATTACAATAAATTGTTGCCATCCATGATATGCTTTTCAATTTATAACGGAATGATAAAAAGCGATTTCAAAGTCCGCATGTGAAATCGTAACAAGCAACCTAATATAAATATCTACAATCCATAATAATGTTGCGTACTGAAATCTATTTTACGATTGAATCTATTAACATCTATTAATTTACCACATTGTTTTATTTGAATTTGTCAAAGAAGAAGAGTTATCATAATCTTTACATTATTGCATTTTAACTGTTAATCGTTCCATAAAAATTACAGCACACTCAAGTGCTTTGAAACTCAAGTCAGTCTTTAAGTAACAAGTTCTTACACAAAGAATGTTTGTGGGTTTGACATCGTAAATTATGATATTTAAAGACAATCGTCTAATTAGACACTTATTGCTTCGGTAAAAGTCAAATAGAAGTTTACCCACACTAATCTATGATCGCACCGCCCAAAACATTTACCTCATTCTTATGCAGAAAGTAAGTTTCAGTCTTATTTTCAGTTGATTTAAATACTAAAATGTATTTGACAAAATATGACATAATGAACCCATGGTGCGAAGGTTGAAAATATTGGCAATGAAAGATAATGCAGTGTTCTTTAAAAAAGTGAAATATGGGGTTTTACAATTTGCCTAGTTCATTCATTTTCGGGTTCGGGCGGCGCGGATGGCGTAGTGTCGGCGGGGGGAGCGGGCGGCTGCGCGGCTTGCGCACGCGCCCGCGCCAGCGCCTAGGCAAGCGCGGGCGCGGCAGGCCTCGCTCAGGGACGGTGGGGGTGAGCAGAACTAAGTGACGAACTACTCACCCCCGAATCACTACTTTTCTCCGATGCACATGGTTCCCCGCCGGCCACGAACTTGACCACATTGAGACGGTGATCGGATTCACAAGTATCATCTCTGGCACCACCGGGAAGACCGCCAGTGCGTACGGTTGTTCGTTCCGTACCTGTGCCGGGATAGCGCTCGATTCTGTCGCATTCAGCGTCATCTGGTTGTCGTCGACGAATGGAACGCTTGGCTTGGGGCGCTGGTTCTGGGGGCCTGTGTGTCGGCTCATCAGCTCTGTGGACTAGTGGTGAAGTCCGAACTCGGACGCCACCAACTCCGACACCGGCCTCGTAACACCCCGAGTCTCGAGGAAATTGTCGTCTGCCGAAGGGAGAGTCGCCACCTTCGGAACTTGAACCACCTCCATCAGCTTCTGCTTCGCCTTCGCCACCTACGAGAGTTGATAATTTTCTTAGAAGCTTCATAACATAGATTACTTTATTTGTGTTAATTGATGAAAATTATTGTTCCAACTCACATTCAAGCTGATGCAGAAGTTGAACGGCAGCAAGAATACGTGTACGATGTTCAGGAGTCATAATTCCCAAGTAGTCCAAATCAGATGGTTCGATTTCCTTGAATAGTTCTATGTCTTCATATCCATTTCTTGCAAAGGCCACAGCATACTCTAACAAATCTATTCGTCTCAGCAATTCTTCTACCGTTCGCGGTCGAGTTTCCCAAAGCCTTTCGCGACTTTTGCACCATTTGGATGATCTTGAACGGACTGTGTCCCTTTCAGATAAAACTTCGACGTGGGCGAACTTGAAGTTTCCAACTTTATTGTTCAATACACCTCGCCATATGCCGGACGCATTCATGTTTATCACTTCTATGATGTCTCCTTTCTGTTGACAAATAACACGTTATTAGAAATTCCTTCGTAGATGCGAGCAGGGAGTACGCTTTGGTATTAAGTCGTCTTACCTTGTATCTCAGGGCATCTTTCTCATAAATATTGGGTACGTAATCGACGAGGGCCCGAGCTCGACACAGCATTTGCGGCACGAGTAAACTCCGCCCGGCTGGACTTAATTCTATGTTTTCTTCTGCCGAGAGAGATGAGTGATTACTACCGGCGCGAACCAACGCTTGTGTGCCTGTACATAAATATTCTAGGCTCAGATAAAATAAAATTCAATGTCTACGACCAACACATTGAATGTAGAATACCTGTGAACATCTTGTTGGACTGTGAATAGTAGTAGTTTTAGTATTTCAATGCGATGCAATTAGTAGGGTTAGATTACGATGCAGATAAAATTGAGAATTACATAAATTACAAGAGGGTATCTGTAAGTAACACATGGGGTGTTATGGTACAAAGAAAGGAAAGACCAACTTATTTACAAAACCATTTATATTAACACAAACAAAATAACTCAATAAATCCACTCACTACTGCCTGATCCGCTGGGAAGACTTTCGAAAGAACTATTAGAACATGGAAAAGCTTGATCACCACTCGTCCGTCTGTCACTGCCTTCCGGGCCCCTTTCTTGTCTTAACCTCGATATCTTTCTCTGGACGTCTTGTCTGAGACCTCTCACTTTTCCTGCCAAATTCGACACACCTTCGCATTCTTCAGCTGACTGGAATTATAAAATTGTAAATTGGGCAAAGGAAATCAAAATCAAAAGCAACATTTGTATCAGCTAATTTATTAATTTACGCTAATTAAATAATCAAACAAGTTTTGAACAGAAAATTACAATAAATGGAAGAATGTTTGATGAATTACCTTATGCACGGTAGCTATGTGCTGTGAATCTGTTTCACTTTCTTGATCTTCGTAATCCGATGAAGCTGGTGATAAGGGATCAGCACCTATCCGGTAGCCGGACATTTGTCGGTACCCTCTCCTGGAATCTCTCTCTGACCGATTTGACTCTAAAGAGATACCAGATAGTCGTGATCCTATAGATTGGATATCAGACGCGGCGTAATCCCCACTCTCCCGATCTCTTGCCGTTCGCAAGGGGATCACGGTGGTCGGGTAGGGGCCACTCTGCGGAATAATTAATCCCCTCCGAGGGGTTCTCGCTAAACTTATATCACCGGCGCTTCTTAGTGATATTACGCCTTCGCCTCTAGACTCATTTCTTAGGTTAAGAGTAAAGCAAACACGTCCATTCTGAAACGAAGCTGCTGGTGCTCCTCCTCCCATCAAAAAGTCTTCAGGGTCACTCTCATATGGCGGCTCGTCGTACCAGTGCCCTCTTCCTGAGAGCCCTCTAGCTTCGTCGTCGTACATATACGTGTCGTCTGTAAACGAGCCTTCTATTAGATCAGTGCAGCTCAGATCCCAGTAATGCAAATAAAAATACGTGCTAACAAAATTGCCAAAAAAGTTTACCGTAAAAATGCCTTCCATATAGTGGCGATTCACTGACAACACTGCAGTAAAGCTGTGTACGAACATCGTTAAGCCGTGCGTGGTTGCAAAATATTGTTTGTCCAAAACATGCATTCAGCATTTCTCGCAAAGAAAACATTGATTTGATGAATGATAATAATGTCTTTGATTGTATTCATTAATTTTTTTATTAAATTCTACCGCACTGATAGTTTCAAGCTGGTTACGATAAAATCGAACAATAATAAATAATAATCGGTGAAATTGAAGTCTCGAGTGAGTATTGTATCAAATTATAAAATGATGAATAATGCACATCGAAAGCATACCGAATGATCATGATGTCGAAAGTGTAATTATATCGTCAAAATAAGCATTCCGCACAATATTGATCAAATAAGTATGTAAAAATCGTGCAAGCATCATGCGAATCACGAGAGCTCAACAGTAAGTAGCCAATCTGCTTGTTTTAATACTTTAGAGCTGATGTGAAAATATCCAATTATTTCAACACATTTGTAAACGCTTATCATTTTTCAATCTTTCCCAAAATACCAAAACAATCAGATTAAAAATGTAAAAACTCAGGTCAAAAGCACTTTTTAAATTGTTTTTCAACCTTGTCCAAACATTAATAAAACATGTTGTTGGACAAGGTTATGCGCGGCATTAATTATGACGTACCTCCGAAGGGTCCTCGTACACCGTCTCTTCCCATGTTCATAAGACCATGTCTTATATCTCTAAGGATCTGCAACAACAACGAATGTTTGCAAAAAAATTAACACATCAGACATGAATATTTTAGGGAACTTTTCCCCCAAAGTAGATAACATTATTTTAATTTTGCAGGGAAACTGAGCTGGCTATTTTGTAGGGGAGTGGCGAAACAAGATAGGAAAATTTTAATTTTAAAAATAATGAGCAATTTTCACGACTCCGTTCCATTGTGCCTAAACATTTTGGATTTTGCAATTTTTCCCACCCGCCGAGTTACTTCTCAGTTTCTTCGTGTAAAATAGCAATGCCTTAAAGTGAGACGTAAAATGTTTATGGTGTTTATAAGGAAATGAGACGCTTTCATGTAGCAGTGTGCACGTACAGTCGAATACACAGTGGTCAAAAACAGAATATTACAATTATTTTGTGAATAGTTCCTCCAGAGAAGTTTACCACACGTGATATCAATAAGTAATTCTCATTCTTCAGAAATATAAATAAAGATATTTCCTTCAGTAGAACGTTTATCTATACGTTTTTTACGCGCTTATTTTTAAACATAAATCGTACGACAAGCGGGACGAGAAATCTTTTAAAATGTTTTACTCACGAAATATTTTCCTGAATGCGTGAACACGATAATAAATATTCAAAGGGGGCAATAAAAAGACCACTTTCTCGTAAGTAGAAAAGTATTGAACATTAACTTAATTTATGCACACTTAGTTACCAAGACGGCGCAGTTTATACACGAAAGGGATTTACGTGTCGCACTGTTCTAGAAAATGAGATTTTACGGGAACATCCAGTAAGAATATGTTACGTTACATGAAATTTTTAGGTAATATACAAACAAGAACATCTACTTTTATTAGAATATCGAATAACAAAAAGTTTTGACTGACCTGCATGTAGATTTATGTATACAGTTGTAATTTATTACCTACTGGTGTCCAATATTTTCAATGAACACCCAAAATCCTGTATTACCGATTTCGGCATTACCGAAATTGCGACAGTTTATTGGAACAGTAAAATTTCAATGTTCAATATTCTGAAGTTCGACCCATAGTTTTACGAGCGAAATGTGCTGAGCAAGGGGCTTCCGAAGTTTCGTAGGGAAGCGATACAACTGCCTCTAATAGGCTTAGTCCGAGATTAGGGCACGATTAGCTTGCCTCGGTAGGTGCGTTGAATCGTTGAGCCAGTCAGGAGATTACACGTTGGTGCGAGGCTGGCATCGCTGGCATCAGGATTATTTTCGGATGTAGGCTTTGTGCACGGAGGGAACTTTCCGATTGCATTAATGCATTGTTTTTGAGCATAGTAGTGAATAAAAAATATCTGATGGGAGGATTTTTTGGAATTCTTTTTTTTAGGAAAGTTACGATATCGTTTTTGAATACCTATTTATTTTTTCAGACTAAAAAAAATATTCTAGTTTAAAATTTTCCTATGGATTGTTTTTTCGTTTTATGTTTCGCCATTTTAATTTTCACTTTTATTTTATGCATATTTTTATTTACAACAACACGCACAGATTATTCTACACGGAGACAGTATAGTTTCAGGTAAACTTTAAAAAATATTACCTCTTCCTGTTCTCTTGCAAGTTTGTCTTTTTTCTTCATTGCTTCTTGGACTTTTAACTGCAACAAGAAAAATATGAGCTTATTTTTTATTTCCAATAGAATACATTTTCTTGAAATTAAGAAAAATTTTACTTATTATTTTCTGAAAAATTATTATGTTAACATCTTAAAAAAAATGCATGAAAATGTGGAACAAGTAAGGTGATTTCAACGACATTGGATGTTGTATTATTGAGTTTAAACATAAATTGCATCGTGCACAACATGCATTTCTGTGTAATTAATTTACCATGCATAACATTATTTTTTCGTGCAAATTGACAAACTACGGAGCTGTGCGAAAATAAAAGATGATGTGTTTAATATTACGAAAAAGAAAAAATATAATTAAAAATGCTGAAAACGTGAGAGTAATAAAGTATAATTTTATGCGATATTATACGATTCGTAGAGCCACCTCCAATTCTTTGAGCATGCCGATTAAAAGAAGCCAAAAAGTGTTTGATGGGATTTTGAATTTTGAAACCTGTTAATACTCTGTTTGGCAAATAAATACGGAATATTTGAATACATTAATACATTGGCAATAAAGCTTGAATTATTCTTTTGAACATTTTTGAATAATTATATTTACTATGCAGTATTAAATATTTATAATGAGATGATTACATAAAACTGGATATACAATCTAAGTAAGCAGTTATACAAATAAAAGGATTATCTAATGAAACATCATGAGAATACAATAAAAAAGCAAAACGTGTCTATGTTGAAATGTCTAAACAAATAAAAGTACCTCTATACACATATAAATAGGCTCAATATTTTGCCATCCAGAGCATAACAGATTGCGCCATTTTCCTGCAGCACCTTTGAGTAAGAGCCTTTTATTGCACAGTTAACCAAAGACGTTAACGATACAATATTATTTGCATAATCTCTTTTTAAAATGCCATGTTGGAACTGCTTACATTTTTTTCAGCCCGAATTTCATTATAAAAGGAAAGGGACTTAAAAGTATACAAAATAATATTTTTTTATTTTATTTAGAACATAATTTGGTCGAACTTTTAGGTATATAGACGACTTGAACAATGAATGCGATAATATTGAAACAATAATGGTGAATTTTGCATGGCAAATTAAAACAGCTCTGATACCCATAGATGTTGAAGGAAAATTTGCTGAATGCTCACCCTATGTATAGTTTCTTCGAAGGTGTTTGGTTGGGCGGCACTCATTTGAAAGAAGCGGAGGCGGTCATAGTCTCTTGGGTCAACCATAGACCTAAGAGCTGTGTCAGGCCCAGGCCCAAGGCCGAGGCCACTTTGTAGCACGCTGTCCGGTGTGTCCACCTGTTGGAAAGTATCGCTTGTAATTTTGAGGCCAAAAGCTGGCTTTTCTAACAAAATATTGTTCCTTTTCTGCAGCTGAAAATATTGTCCTAAAAAGAGTTCCTGCGTTGTTCGTTTAAGTGTTTGTTACAGATATTAATAAAGTTCTTAAACATGTACATACATACATACAATGATAATTTACACAGAATAACACAGATTTTAAAATTATACTAGAACAATACATATTTTGATATTCTTAGTGTAAAATATTCTATACATACACACTCAGTGCAAACCGTCGAACGTCATATTATCTGCGGTTGAACGGATACTAAATCTAAGTTCTACACAACTCAAAAGAAACACAAAATTAAGTACCTATTCAGAGTAAAATTTACATCATTTATCATATGATCGGCCAGTCATTTTTCTCATAAAGATTTCTCGCAAATACACTAGCAAGCTACTTCGGAAAGTCTAACTTTTTCCCGAATCACCGTAGCTTCGAGCAGTATGATAAATTATCGCCTGAACTTGGCTGAAGTTTTCAACCATCATAATTTTAGTGCAAATAAAGTTTTGTAAGCGTAAAGTTTATTATCAAATTATAAGGTACTAGAAGTTTTTTCATTATATTAAATTGCTCTCTTGAATAAATGAACCTTTCTAGTCTAGCTAATGAATAAAAAAGTGTATCTTAATCATGAATAACTTTTTACCTTCAGTATGTAACATTTTTGTACCTTTTAATAAATATTTACTATGAAGAGGTACATCTGTCGGTTCTTTTCCATTCCATCTCCAACGGAATGAGGATATTAGCGTTTTTATTGGAAACGTCGTGTGATTGAACATCAAAAAGAGACCGATGAAAAAGATAAGGCGACCTTTTACAGCCGAAAGCCAAACCATTTTATACGGAGCTTAACGAACAGGTACTCCATATTAATATCATCATTCTGTATTCATTGCTCTTACAAATATTAACTGCGGCAGAACAGTACCAAGAACAACATCCTGCTGCAAACGAACTACAAAACTAACATTCAATATTTACCAAAACCTCAACTTCATTCATAATTCACTATTGTCTGTGCCAACAACGACAAAATAAACGAAGTAAACAAACAATCAAAATCACACCGTTCTAATTAGCATACGCTCATAACGTCACTACAACTAGGACAACAATGGCTTTTCATTTATCATTTTCACTTAAGCAAGGAAAAAGCTAAGGATATCTGCATCACAATGAAAGCATGTACGTACGAATCAATTAATCATACGACCAACAATGCTCGCCCATTAACTCCCACTTGATAAGGGAATAATGCGAATAGCCTACAATAGGAGCTTCTATAATGCGACAGCGCGGATGCCCCAAACTCGAACCTCGAACGATTTATTGGCCCCTTATCAAAGTCACACACGTTTTCTTTATGCGGAAATATCGTTTTAAATTGTGTTTGAGCTATTGACGGCTTTAATGGTTTTGGTTTTAAAAGGATGTTTTGGGTATCATTGTTTTATTGGAATTTGAATCATTTTTAGGGAAGAGTTATGGTATGCCATTTCAATATTTTATAAGGGTAGATTTGGAAAGGCAGACCGACTGCATATCTTAAGGCAGTAAATTGCATCTATGCTTGTACACGAAGTTAGACCATTATTAGGCGTTTCACACTCAGTTAAATTGAGATTTATACCGCCAAAGATAACACTGCAATGTAGCACTAAACAATTTATGTCATAACAATAAATCAGCGAGGGAAACAAATTAATTTTGCAATTAACATTTAACATGACACTAACATGGTTTTCGCTTAGAGATTGATCTATGTAAACGGCGTCCAACAAATAACCTATTTGCATTGAAATAAAATTTAATTTTGATTGGCAGGTGTATTGTGTTATTCAGGATTGCATTTGGCGACAAGTATTGAGAGATATCGGATTATTAATTCATTCTGTCGACTATCTGCTTGATGGCGGAAACTGAATTAGCAGATAATAATATGGATTACGCAAAAAAGTGCGAATATTTAACGATTTTTTTTCTATACAACATTGTTGTCTATAACAATGATAGATGTGATCAACGTATGGATATTTTTCGACTTACAGACGTCGCGCTATTTATAAATATTTCCACTCCTGATATTTTTGTAGCTTAATCTCCCAACAGCACTAAAAAACATAGTGAAACTAGGATCAAACTACTATAAAAGAAAACTCCAGAAACAGAACAACAAAAACTTTGTACAAAACCGCAAAACTAGGCACAAAATTAAAGTCATTCAGTAATGCAAAAATATTCAAAACAAAGTTGCATTTAAGTTTCATAGCTAAACGTGCTAGGAAAGTAATCTGCGTCAAAAACAATGGTTCTGAATACATAACAGCGGTAAAGTTGATAAATGTGGTGCGGCAGGGCTGTCTCGCGTACGGTTATGAACTAATCTGGTTTATTGTTCAGTCCTGGTGGAAAATAAAATGGAAAGACTGGCTTAGAATGTGGTTCTGGAATTTTAGTTTTATTTTAGGTCCTAAAACTTCATGATGAATACATAAAACACCTCATATTTGAATTCAAAAGGCCATTTTATAATTTTACTGTTCATACATAATTTTTTACAGACGAAGTTTTTATGATTTAAGTCCGAAAATGATCACTGTTGACAAGCTACGTTAAGCTTTCGTGGGATAACTTTCAAGTACAACGCAAGGCAAGCATATAGGCAAAAGGTTTTAAGATAATATAATTATTGAGATTTAATAAAAATCTGAAAATACATAAATATTTCATTACTGCTAACCCTAGTAACAACGAGTAAGTTCCCTCACTTGTGAAACTTTAATATCGGCTACGTTTTAATCTATTCTACGCGAAAATCTTTTTATGATTCATTTGCATACTTTGCGTTTTGTAGTTTGAAATTAAATTTTATTTAGTGGTACACAATTTGCTACAACTTCGGGAATTTGTTGAAATCTTTGAATACAATTTGTTTGTAACTGCTTTAATAAAATTTTGATTTTAGATAACAGTGAATGCTGGAATGTTATGAATTTCTGATTTCGCCCTAAACTATTGCAAAAAAATTACAATTTATGGGAGGGTATTCTTTATTCTCTTTGTATATGCGTAATAAAATTGCCATTAAAATAAAGCATTACCAGGCAACTCTACATTTTAAATCGATGTCAGACAAAAAGATCAACGCTGTAGATAAAGTAATGCGAACTGGTACGCTGTTCTTAAGTACCCATCATCAGAAAATCCTGTTTTATCTCCTTCTTTACTACCGGCGAAGGTGAAATGGGCGCCTAAACACGCAATATACCTTACCACTAAATTGTTCAACAATGCAACGTGCAATACTCGTTTATCGGTACAAGATGCTCGTATTTACGGTCTTGAAATGCTAAAAGCGCCCGTGGAGCAACTATAACGTTTTATTATCCTCTATAGCACAAACCATACACATAAACATGGACCAATAATACCTCCCACAAGAAGTATCGACGGCAACGTGCCAATACCGTTTGAGGTGAATTGCATGATTACTTTGTTCTTGCTCATAAGTTGTGGTCGAGTTTAAAATTGCCGTTTCCGAAGAAATATAGGTAATATTTCTTATTGGATTTTATGGATACAGTAAATAGCTTTACCGTAGCCAAACCGATAAATGCATAGTTACGCCAGCAAGTTGTTTTACTTTCGGTTTTTATTTTATTATCATCTTCAAGGATAAAATATTCGTGCAAAAGTAGCTGGCTGCTCAGAAGCGTAGACTAATCTTATTATTAAATATTTTATCGGTACTAACATACGTCTCCTTTTAGATATAAAACAAGTAGGTCAAAGATTAAAGGAGGTTGTGTCGCATCAGAATTTTATTTTCTTCTAAACTGCTAATTCAGCAAAATAGCAGCAAAGGCTAAGAAAGTTTATTCGCGGATTTGCCGGCATAATATTAAGCGACGGGGCATGGGACTAAGCAAAATTAAATTTAGCCCAGTGAAAATTGGCCGGACTTACTTTAAAAAGGAAATGCTGCTTGACACTGCAAAAGTGATTTATGTTAGCGAGACACGCTAATTTGTGTGTTACGTAAATTATTACTTCGTCAAACTGAAAATTAGAGACTGGTAATTACAGCTTCATTTATAATTTGAAGAATGAAGTTGTTCCATAATGCCCGTCATTCACGAATTTTGGAGATGTATACTATTAAGCAAGGCAATTGATTATTGTTAAGCTGGACCGTCAACTACTATTGACTATCAACTACACGTTATCATGAATACTTTGTCCCCATCCATCATCCAACACGTAATCCCTACAAGTGCTTGCATCGAACCCAACATTTCAAAGTAATGGCCTACTTACAAGTACCTATTACAAATAACGCCATCCACTTCTGATCCCCTAATCACAGCTGGACACGGCTTGGTCAATAAACCGAAAAAGGAGACTTTTGACAAGACTAATCCTAAGTGCAACTTGGCCGATAAGGATTATACCGGCGCTCTAATGGCCTTTATCCCTTGGCCCAACAAACGTTCATAACTCACCGTCTTGGCTTGGCTCAACCGACTTAACTTTGGCAGGCGTCATTTCTCAAAAGGCATGCGGTGACGTACTACCCAGGGGGGGTTGTTCTTCACCCCTCTCGTCTGGAGATTAATAAATATATAGGTGGACGTGGAAAAATGTAGCACTTAATTTGGGTGAGATGAGTTGCGTATTCGAAGCGTGTATTTCTTGTGAGGGTTATATTGGTATGTTGAGGAATTCATATTTTTCTTGTCATTTCATTGTGAGATGTAGGTCGAAGACTTGTATTGTGAAGACTGTGGAAATTTTTGCAGAAGAATTTTTCAACTAACCTATCCCAAGACCTAGACGTCTTGTAATTTCATGTCTTTTTCACATGAGTGTAGGCAGAAACAATATAATTTACATTCATTATACTCCATTCGCTTCGTCCACATTCACACTTAAATCAAATCACTGTTTGATAATTATTTAAGTGATCCTGAGCTTGAGTTTTATTTCTACGGATTTTAATTTGCTGGAGGCTCTTCATATAGTATATATTATTATATAGACCTCTAACAAAACCCTTTCATCACTATCTTCCCACCGAAAACTCGAAAAAAAAAGCCCCAGACTTAAGCGCAAACATTCCAAAAAAATTAAGCGTCGTAAGTACGTATTGTACGTTCGTTGGTAGGTACACACGACGCGTCATACTAATTGCTCAGAGTGCATGTCAAAGGAGTACCGGCGTCGCGCCGGATCCACATAATGGTGCATGGGGGGTTGCAAAAAGGAATGTATGAAAAAACGCAAGAGACAGACGCCGTAAGCGTGTACTCAAACTAAGATTCGGTTACAAACAGTTGTTGTTGCTAACGAGAAATCGCGGCGACAATAGCGGTTGGATTGTGTATGGCGAACTTTATTGGAGACTCAATTGTTTTCGATCTAATTGTGTTTGACCTAAAATCTGGAGTGGTCTCAGTATTGGGAGCAATTTAAGTATAGCATTTGACGAAATTACTTTACGTGGTATTGAGGCTTTGAAAGTCTGTTACAGTAAAAGCTTTATTGATTTGATGTAGTATAGCAATTGCTATTACGTTCCATTCCAAGAAATTGATAGATCGTCAATAAGAACGAAATGAGGTCCATGTTAGTTTGGACTGGTACTTTTGTCTATGATGATGTATGATAGAAAAGGTTGCCTAATATTAAAATTCTGCATCGAGTACACACATTACATCTACTTTTTGATAATGCGTACTTGATGTTCGATGATAAAACTGTGTGTGGCAAATTATTGGTTTTAATTTTTATCATTTTAATTATTGTTTTTAACCCAGAATATTGTGTTGCTAATAATGTAAAAAAGTAATTAATTATTAAGTTCCTTTCCAAATAAACAGTTTATCAATTATAACGAAATGAGGTCTTGGTTAATTTGTACTTTTAGCTTTGCCTACAAAGTGTTTGAAGGAGACAGTTTCATAAAATTCAGATGTGATAAGAAACAATTTAATCTTCTTCTATAATTAAAAGCGGATCACTCACTCATTCATCACGAAATCTCAGAAACCACAAGTGCACAAATTTTACATGGGGGTTCTTTTAAGACTCAACATGGTGCCAACTTAGATGGGATTTTGCGAAATTCGACAAAGCCTCACAGAGGAAAAAAACCGCGGGCAGAGTGCTAGTCATGAATAAAATTATCGATCATTAAATTTAAATAATGAATGCAGCAGTTCCTCTAATAAAACTACGATTTGTTGTTAAGTGTAAGGTGTTAAGTTATTGGCAGTTCGTTTCAAAGCATAATCGACCACACACGCAAGAGCTGTTAACTTTATTATTATAATAATAGGTTATAACCAGTGATCGGAATAGGGTGAGTATATACTACTCAAAACAAAATAAGGGCCACCTGGTTTTTATCGATTTATTAAATAATGTTTAAATATTACTAGCTACAATTACTGAATCTGATTAATATTAATGGTTTTAGATGGAAATACACAAAAATTAAATATGTATTCCAATAAATCGTTAAAATAAACCAAGTTGAATGAAAAGTGAGGAATAGCAGGAATGTATCAAGTTACATAAAACATAAAAAAATCGAAAAATAACGTCTTTAATGTTCCAAAGTGTTCATTTAAGCTTCTCTTTTAACTCTATTCTCTCTGTTCTGCTCATTTTATGGGAGGTGGAATGGTCTGGATTAAAACCGAACATTTTCTTTTGCGATACTCTACCAGCAAGTTTTCAGACTATTTAAGAGATCCAGCTGCATGTTGATGGGAGTTTTACTTTCTTTTTCACTCTTATTTAACTCATCTCTAAATGCTCAATAGAACTCAGGTAAAAATCCTGAGTGTCCACTGTTACATCGTAATTCGAGCGTAAGGGAATGTTTGCACTGTTAGTCGCGTCGTGTTCGCTCGAGCATTATCCTGCTTCAAAAAGAACTCACGTATTCCTTGCTGTGCGAATGGGATAATGTGGAGTTGCACCACATTCTCTACGCAATTTTGAGGAGTTACAGCACCCTCGTTAAGAAGTGCGAGCTTAGTTTTGCGTGATAGGGATAACCGCCCCAGAGCATAACTCAGAAATCGCCAGAACAGTCTGTTTTAAGAGTGCAAGGATCTGAAACCTGTTGTTTAGATCTTCTCTACACTCGTATGAATCAGTTTTTATTGAAAAAAATATAACCCACCAGTCATAAATAAGAAGCAATGAAGCCCAGTCAAAACAGTTCAATAAATTTTCTCCTTCGCAAATGTTTCACGATTTGCACCATACGCTGCAGTTAACTGGAGGCGAACCAAGCATCTTCTTGAGTATTGTTAGTCTTTATGGAGTCGATTCGGAATAGTGTAGTCAATTATAGGGGTGCCTGTAGCTCGACGCAATGGAGTTTGTACGGTCCGCGCAGTAGATTTTCGCTCTATGTGCGCGGTTAAACAAACTTAATGGTCTTCTTGGGCTTTACTTACTTACTTTCTTCCTTGATCACGGCGTCTGGTGATATTACCCGTCTTTTAAGACCAGTTTCAAGCATTTTGAACCACTCGTTGGGAATATTCCACCAATAAACCTATCTTTTCTGGCTATGGGCCCCCTGGATTAAGGTGACACCCCAAGTGGCTGTTTTTGCGTCCATATGTCTCCGAATACATGACGTTATGAGATTGAAAGATCATTATAGCCTGCTCGCTGTATTAGTCGAAGAAAACTCCGTTAGAAGTTTGAAAATTAAAAAACACCATACCGTAAATTCTAAGTAATCTCAAATATCTAATTAAAAACAAGTTATGAATTTCCAATTTTGCAGTAGAAACAATATTAATACTTGAAAGAAACCATAACAAGATATTTAGTATTTATTATGTACCCAGAATAAGAGCAATACCTGTTTAAAGCGCAATTTAAAAAGTGGCCCTTATTTTGTTTTGACGAGTATATTTACCTAAAGTTTGTAGAACAGAGACAAAAATCGGGAATTCCTTACAACTAAAATTTTTTTTACCGGTAAATTTACTAGAACTTTAATTACGTGAATTTATAAGTCTTACTAATTTAATAAAAACGTTTATTGCGTAAATATTCTTGCTTAGAATTTTTTTCACGGGGTTTCGTTTTTGTATTCGGACGTACGGAACCCTAAAAATGTTCAATATTAGTCTACGAATTCCTGAGAAATCACGTAACAAAATAAAAATATGTTTATTCGTTTTTTTTCTGTTACCATGGTAAACTTACGTAAGGCTTTAAGTAACTTAGCGTAGCTGTTCAAAAATCACTACGGGGTTACTTCTAAAGCATGACTTTCTCAATAAAAAATAATCATTGGTCCGCAAGATCCAGAAAAACCGCGTAACAAACATACAAAAAATAGTTTAATTGAAAGCTTTCTTTTTTAAGTCGTTAAAAATATAGAATCACGTGAAAAAAATTCTAAGGAAGATTATTTACGCAATAAACGTTTTTATTAAATTAGTAAGACTTATAAATTCACGTAATTAAAGTTCTAGTAAATTTACCGGTAAAAGTTTTTAGTTGTAAGGAAGTCTCCGATTTTTGTCTCTGTTCTACAAACTGTAGGTAAATATACTCACCCTATTCCGATCACTGGTTATAACAATCAACGAACTAATAATATTCTATTATTAAGCTTTTTTAACCTCTTATGGTAACGTTGGCTCTCGGTTGTAAAGAGCGGCTGAGACCTTATCACAAGTTTTCCGTATTTAACGTACATCGCAATTGAGGTATGTACGGCGTTTATTGTGCGGAAAATTAAAAAGTGCCTCTAGTGTATGAACGAGGAACTATTTTTTTCCATGAAATTAACGTCAAAGTTCCCGTTTACTTGTTGCTGAGGCGACCATTTGGTCGGTTTTGGGTACTTTTTTCTAAGAAAAAAAAATGGCCACAGTTTGAGATCTAAAAGCTTTATCATTCGCGATGCGAGCGATTATGGGTAAAACATTAATTCTATTACTCTAATGGCCGTAAGTGGGACTGTGGATATGAAGTTTGGGGTTGGAATCCTAGGTCAACCGTCATCTAACTAGGTTTTACTACCAATAAGTTTTCAATTATTGCCACGTATTTTGATTATGTGTCCGGTTGATTGCAATAGGCTTACCTTAACTTAACGTTAAAAAAATAAATGACTGTCTTTCTTAACTTTGCATCTTTCATTGTAATAAAAAGTAAAGTACAACATTTACATTTACTTGTTTTTCTGTTAGACACCTAAACAATATCAAATAAATTACAATACCTACCTATATAACTAAGTAATTCATGCCTAAATTAATCTAGAATATTTAACTAGATATTAGCTCAAAGTTTATTAGTTAAGCAATGTTATTTGAGGTAACACTTGTGGTGATAGATTAATTATAAATTCAATCATCAGTTATGTAAATTTTACCAATAATGGCAATGTTTATGTTATGTATACAAAGCAAAAAATATTCTAATAGAACTCAAAATGGTTTTGTTATATTAATTACTACATTTTTTTATTCTAGTTTATATACTAATTCTTCACACAGCAATCCTGTTAAGTAAACACACAACAAATTTTTGGCAAAGGCATAATAATGTGTATCTTAAATATAAACATATATATATTTTTTTTATTTCATAAAATAGATAAATCGAATGCCACTCGCACGTCTTAACCCCGTTCTAGAACGAAGCTGTCAATTTCGTAATTTCTATAGGATATTAATAATGACACTGACAGCCCTAGAACGTCGTATAGATGTACTGATCGCGATCAGTTTTATCGATGAAATCTGCTGATGTGACGCAGCTTTTCTTCAACATTGTTTCCTTAGGGTCAGGACAAACGAGCGTAATTTTTGAGTCGGGAGTCGCAAAATTTCGGTCGCTTTTATACCAAACGAAAGACGACTCTTTCGCGACGCATTTTTTCTATGAAAGCGACCGAAATTCTGCTACTGAAATTCTGAAATTACGCTCGTTTGGCCTCACCCTCTCTACTATGACTGTCTTCTACCGTGCATCCACACCGCAGTTACTTTTTGTAGATCAACGTTTCCAAGTGTTACTAAGCAACATCCAACAACAAAAAGTTATTTATTGTTATTAAAATATCGTTCACACCAAACGTATTGTCCGCCGCCGACTGAGTATGCTCACTGTCTGTATAGTCGGTCGGTTAGTCGGTTCGGTGTGAACAGGAAGTGAAATAAATATAGGTAGGTAGCGATAAACTGCATAACGCGTGCTCAGCTCACAGTCAGCGGCGGACTTACGTTTGGTGTGAATAATGCCTAAGTGTTGTTAGTCAAGCAACGTTGCTCTACAATGGATAACATTGTAAGATAATGTTACCTCAACAATGCGAACAAATATCGTGCACTTGAGTAGTGTCGAAAGTTATTCTTTGTTATTGTTTGCGGTATGGACGCATAAGTAACAATTAGCAAATGACAACGAATTATTCCCGTTGGATCCCACTTTTGAATCCCACTTGAATATTTTGCTCGTTGGATACCACAAAAAATTATTATGTATTCCCGTTGAATCCCATAACAAGAGCAAGGAGCCACATTTATTACAGATAGTTACCTAATTGTACCTAGTTGCATTTTATTGCTCCACAATAGTTAACTGCGGTGTGGGTGCATGGCTACGGATACGAAATAATTTGCCAAAAATATAATGCCACCATCACTAAAAAGCGTCGAAAATATGAATTAAATACTTACCCGTTGGGGTGGAAGTACTTGTCGAGGACTATGTGTGTGTTTCGGCGAACAGGATCCATGCTTCTCTTTCCTATGGGACTTCAGTCCTCGTAGCAGCCTTGAAAACGTTGTCACCTTCTTCTTGGCAGTGCCCAAGCAGTTGTCTACGAAAAGAATGCCTACTTAAAATTAAATTGTAACTAACTACATCAAAAAAAGAAGAAAATAATATCTATGATTAAAAAAACTTTTTCAAAAAAAAAGTAACCGACTTCAAAAACAACAAAACAACAAAAAAGTGTGACATAACCTAATTAATAACTTCTTTCGGAGTCGGTGGCTTTATTTTTTATATTTCATTGTTTTTAGCCACCGACTTCCGAAAGAAGTTATTAATTAGGTTATTTCACACTTTTTTGTTGTTTTGTTGTTTTTGAAGTCGGTTACTTTCTTTTTGAAAAAGTTTTTATTTTACCCTTAGTTTATTTATTAAGTATTCAACCCAAATTCTTGTAAAATACAAAATTTTCTTACATAATATGCACTAATCTTGTAATCCGTCACAACAAATTGATAAAAAAATCCATATCTCTAAAACTACTGAACCGATTTTGATGAAACTTGCAGTGTACCCTAAGTTGAACAATACCTAGTACAACAAAAAAAGAATTACTTAAATCGAACTTGTAGTTCCGGAGATATGCGTGCACAAACATAAAAACATACATACACACATGAAATTTGGCACATTTGCTCAGACGCTGATATAGACTAACATATATGAAAACTGGGCAGTTCTGATAATATTACATACATACGGGTCGAATTGATAACCTCCTTTTTTTTGAAGTCGGTAAAAAAAAATAGATCAACTGTAATCTAAGGTAGAATTGTATTAACAACGGAGAGTAAAGTGGAGTATTCAAATGAATATGAATTGAATCGAATTATCTTAATATGCCTAGATGAAGTAGTTGAAAAGATATTTTCGTTTTTTTTTTCAAAATGAGAAAACCTGTCTAAATTACCCACTTGTCTTCTAATTGACTTTCTTCGAGAAATAATGACAAATAAAACACCCTATCAATTACTAACTAAATTGCTTTTCACAAATTAGGTCTAAAAACGCTAGTCACGACCCAACAGTCTAGCCAACATTAGAAGGTAATAAATCAAGCACTCAAGTGCTAGGCATATTTTAGGTTTTTTCTCCACATTCATAGCGTGTTTCCAAAGGCCTTTTATATAACGTTTAATTGCTTATTAACATTGAGTGACGTCGTAAGTAATAGGAGAAAATATCAACAACAGCATTATAAGTGTAGTTTTTTGGATACATAATGATTGCATATTCCTGCCTTATTTGGATTAAATAAAGCTATTATAATAAACCTTACTGAATCGGGAATATTAGCGTTTGTTCTTGTTCGAAAGTGACCTCAAATATTGCTACGAGTTCTTTGGGTATCCTAGTTTGTTTAATTTTAATTTTGTTGTTGAAGAAGTGAGGAAGTAAAAAGTTTAATAGGCAGATGTAATGAGATCAACAAACTTAATGCCAGGACTTTGACTTAATTTTAAGTGAACGACAGGTACTCACCGCTTGGTGGGAATTCGTAGAAATACGCCGACCGTGGACTTAGGCAACTGAAACAAATAAAATAAATATTATAATAGTAAATCGACAATTAGTTTTAAAAAAAGTGATTTTAGAAGGTCTACAAGTAGATTAGATATCCCAGCTCTGGCTCTTTTGTAAGTGAGTTTTAAATGTTTTAAACGGACCCAGAATACAGAAGAAATTACTTGAATTTTCTTTTGTTTAAAACAAAATACGGTACTCCATTTTTATTTGCATACACCTAACACAATGTTCTTCATAAGCTTCAAGTCCCTGACAAAATATTAAAAAAGTTCGTACAAAAAAGGATAATAAATTAAAAGACAAATCCAACAGTTTCCCGTAACATAAATACACAACGCAGATTTTGCGGAAAACGGAAAAACATCGTACTAAGCAAAACATTCGGAATTCGGAAAATGGGAAATTAATCGACTTCGGCATTAACAATACTCGCTAATGATGATTGTCCGTAAAATGAGTGGCGGTTAATGAAATCGTAAATTTTGTAAAGAGTTCGTTTTGATGTGTCCGCGCCCTTAATCAGCTACGATAATTGAACGTTTAAACCGACGTTAATTTTACGAGTATAAAATTAATACGTCTGGTATTTTAAATGTTATTTCAATTTCGTGTTATTGAATCTGAAAATTTTACTGTCAGCAGATAATTGAATATTGATTGGTTTTTGGGAGAAATGCATCTCAATCAAAATAATGCTTTTCACGGGTTTATTATTATTGCGTATTGTCTATATTAACCTATCAGATTTTATAGTGATTACGCAATCGCATTAATTTACCCTAAAATGATTTATCAAAGCAAATACGGTTTGTATTTGGTAATACGAAATTCCTTAAAACTACACTCCAAAATATTATCAATTATCGAATTTCAAGACGCGTATTTCCAAACAATGGTTCAATATCGCACATGTTTCAGTTCGCAAACCCAATATAAAGTTGGGATCGGGCAATAAATCAGAATGAGTATCATATCGGCACCATGCAATGCCGCGGATGCAATGAATATTGATTTTCTCAACAATTTTAGTTCTACGTTGGCAATAAATTTATATTAATTTCGGTTTTGTTTGTATGTTCACACACTTTATCAAAACCTCGTCGTAGGTTCTAAATCAGGTGTTTGATTATTTTCTATTCATTATACATTTTAATTCGTTTTGAGTAGAGCTTAATGATCTGTCAAGATGCTTTATAAGACATTCACAACTTCTGTTTTAAATTACATATTATGCCATTAATATCATTTTTACGAACGTATCTGCCCATCTTTGTTTATCAAATAATTCTTTAACATTAATTACTTAATATTTTCGCAAAAGATTGTAGAATTAGTACTACGTCACATAATTATTTCTAAATCTAACCGTAGCAAACTTTCTTCAAAGACCCCATAAATACTCTATTCCACGAGCTATAACTATTTAATTGTCGTTCAACACCAAGATTTCCAAAGCGGTCTTCATTCGAAACCCATAAAGTTCAATTTAAAGACGCACGTTATAACTCTCACTCGGTCATGACAAAGCCAATAATTGTCAGGCGACTCATAAAAGCTATACGAAACCGGACCTATGTCGAAACGTAATCGAATCCAGCCAACAAAGCAGATAGCGAATCAGAAATAACGACACACCGCGTATTCTATAGCACTTAGATAAATTTTGTCTAGTTAGGCCGCGTATCACGGCGTTTCTCGCGTTTCCCGTATCTCGGCGCCCGTAATCGCGTACCTTGTTAGTGGGATTCCCGTCGGTGCGTAGCGTTAATTGAGAAACGAGTACGCATATCGCCCTAAATGCCAGTATACACTATACAGCCTGTATCTTGGTATTTTATTGATTTTGGTAGTTAAACACAGCTTTTGATTACTCGCTGGTAATGTTTGTACAGTAGAGTAAATATTATAAGTACGCTGCACAAAGGCGTGTGCTCGGACCGTAAGAGGACAGGTTGCATCGACATTATTGTGTTTCCTGGGACTTTGATGAAATGAATTTTACTTGCTTGAATTTAATAAACAGAGAGTGTAATTACAGTAATATTGAACCTAACTGAATTTACGTTGTTGTTCTATTTGTCAAGACCCGCGAAACGAGGGCGAACACCATATTTTTTTTTCCACAAAAATATGTTTACCAGAAAGGATTCTCTTTCTTAAATCGAACTCATCAAACTTCAAGATAGTTTAAGGTCTCTCTCAACCGCAGTTCTATAATAAAGAATGGACTCAACACCTAAAAACTGAAATACCATAATAACATTAATATTATTCGCTGGGTACGAAGTACTAGGTCCCCACCTAGGTGGCGAAAAGTAAAACTAATGTGGGATTGTCTAAGAGCACATTCACCTTTGCTAACTATTAAAAACGCGCTAATCTCAGGAAATTGTGGTTCGATTTGGATAATTATTTTTGTGTTGGATAGTCCATTTATCGAAGTAGGCTATAGGCTATACAGCATCACGCTATGACCAATAGGAGCAGAGCAGCAATGAAACATGTTGTCAAATCGGGAAATTCTTATTGAGAGCTTCCATTGCATGCGCTGCGTAAACGGTTTATATAACGCAAAAATTATGTATGACGGAATTTTTCCTCATGAAACGTTCTAAAATAAAGTCCGCGACAGCATATATCTATATTTTAAGGTTAACTCACCATAACCTTTTTTATGGAAATCAAATTGGTTTTAAAATAATACGTTACTTGCGACGGTATTTTTATGAACATAATATTAATCCTTACCCAAATAAATACGTTAATCATTACAAACATTTAATTTTGAACAAAATTTCCCTTGACATCATTTGATTTCAATGAATATCTGACGAGATATCGTAGATTCTTCAAAGGCAGGTGATGAGGAGCAGTCGGAATACGACGGCTCTGTCTCAGAGTTCATTGAACTCTGTCATCTGTCAATTTCGAATCAATTTGTCAGACATATCTGTACGTAATTTTTATAATCGCGTTATTCCGCCAGAAAAACATAGGTCACAGCAGTTGTTGTGTTGTAAACTGCAAGAATACTAGCAGAAATAGTAAATTTAAATATTATTGATTCCCAAGCGGTTCTTGGAAAGATGAGCAATGCAGGAGATGGTTAGCTGCCGGGAAGAGAAAAAAGTAAATAAATCATAATCCTCATTTTAATCCTGTATTTGACATTTTTCTTATAGAATACATTTTGCCTATGTTTATTTAATTTTATTCAGAGCTGATGGATCGCCATGGAATCCAAAACCATGTGTTTTGTAAAGAAATCTTATTTCAATTAGAACGGTCAGAGCCGTCAACAGTGCAAACGCTAGGTGGCGCTAAAGTCGTGCACGGTGCCAATACTGAAATATTGTATCACTTATCTCTTTATGTATGTTAATACGATAGTGTTAAGATCTTCGCGTTCATTCCCATCAATTGACACAAAATTATGAATGGTATGTACCACAGACCACGGAAACATTCTGTCAGTGCTTATTAGAAGTGGCAATACACTTTCCATACCTAATATTTTTTCCTGGAATGGTTTTTAAATAATATATTTGCGTGGTCAATTATAGCCTACTTCGTCTCACAGAGCGGAGGCCTGTGTCGCAGCAGAGAGAACATATTATTACGCTGAACGTTGTATAGAAATTGAACACTTTGTGTCAAAATGTATGGGTTCTAAGCACGTCTAGTGCCACGAATGTAGTAAGTGCAATATCATCAACATAATCAATTAACCATTTACAGTCTAAAATGCCTATAAAAAGCAGTAAGTACCTATCTAATATAGAGCGACTGCATACCTGACCTTTAAGACCTAGTAACTGGGTTCATTTTTGAAAAAAAAAATGGTCAAATTGTCTATAAAGACAGTGATCGTGTTGTATTCTTGAATTTAGAATGCCGGCGCCAGCGCTTGTATTCCGTACTCTGTGGTACACATATAGAATTTACATAATATACATCGTAAAGGTTCGTTAGTTCGTCTGTTTTACTTGTCACATGTAGGCGTAAGGTTATTGTATTTAAACATTTAAATTGTTAGTCGTCAAAGCATATTGGATTGATAAAGCGAGGTATTTTATTGAAGGGCACAAAAGGTGATGTTTGATTTATATGTTGAGAAGATATTTTAGATTATTTTACTATGGAAATGAAAATGTTAATATTCATGTCTGATTGCTTGCAATACGTTTATGCATATTGCATATCATATTTTATTTATAAATTGCTTTGTGGCTGAAGAACATTTACGTCTCAGGTACTTTCTTTTTAGAATTAGACTAGGACTTGTCTGCATGTTTTTTTAATTAAAATCTTTCAAAATTATTCTGTCTATCTCTATAATTTTATTATACCTAGTCGTAGAGTATTTACCTAAACGAACAACAACATCACAATCAAGTCTCATTATTATTAATTTGTAACGTTTTCACCTAAAACGAAAAGGTATAGCAATTATTAAGCTTAACAATATAATTTTATTTCAAGTTGAGAATTTTCCCCGTAACTTTATTCACACAAGCAGAGAGGGGTATCCTTATATTTTAATACTTTAAGAAGTCGCAAGCTTTGATGCTTGGTCGGATGCAAAGAGTTCAAGGTTCTTTAAAGGGATGTCGTTATTTAGGAATTCGTTCATTTATATTTCAGGAAATGGGAGAAAATTTGCAGTTACCCCTAAAAGTTTTTCTACATTAATCAGCGGGTTGCGAGAGATTTTTTTTTATGAAAGGGGCTGGTTCATGTAATTTATGATTTCTTTTTCCCCTTTTTTGGTGTTGATCTATGAAAAATAAAAGCGTGGATATAATACTTTAATGTTATTTGCAGTAGTGACACCCATTTGCAATTTCCATTAATTCTTAATCTGTGTTATTTGGTAAAGCTGTTTCCTCCTATGTATTTGTGACTCTAAAGTAGGGTACATAGTGCACAAAATCCTCCGATTATATCTTATTTATAGTCATAAAATTTTAAAACAGTGAATCCTTTACAGACATACCTACTAAGTACTAGTTGCAAACGTAAGTACACTGGCAGGTAATAAAAAATCCTATTTTTAAGGACAACAAATAGCCGTCCTGTGTTATTTAATAATCCGGAGCTGTGTCCTGTGTTATTTGTTTCGTTTAACTAAAAATTGGTACGGACACAGCTTGACAATTACAAAAAGCTTCATAAAATAAGCGATAGTGTACAACTGCTGGGCTGGACTGCTTCTCACGGCTATCTGAGACCAGTCCTTCATGTAATTTTTTTCCATAAAATATTAACATCTAAACAATGCACGGTAGGCTCAGTAGCTGAGCGATCCACTGCTGCACAGCGTGTCGCGGTTCGATCCCCTCACCGAACAAATATTTGTTTGATCTACAAGTAGTTGTTTCGGGTCTGGGTGTTTGTGAGTTTCTTTGTTTATACACCCACGACACAAGAAAAGATTCCTATTGTGGAGAAACGTTTTTATATAATAAAAAACCGGCCAAGTGCGAGTTGGACTCGCCCATGAAGGGTTCCGTAGTAGGAAGCATAGATAAGGGATATAATTATATTGAGATTAGTAAGTAATATACACAAACAATAAAAATAACTTTGTTTTTCATAGTGTTTGTATGAATGGCAAAGTTATATTTGCGGTTTTTTAAAATGTACTACATATATCTCAAAAACTGCTAAATGTATCTCGTCCAAACCAATTTTCGTTGGAAGTTTTTGTTGAGGTCTACAATATGTATTTTTTTAGTTTTATCATTCTCTTATTTTAGAAGTTACAGGGGGGACACACACATTTTACCACTTTGGAAGTGTCTCTCGCGCAAACTGTTCAGTTTAGAAAAAAATGATATTAGTAACCTCAATATCATTTTTAAAGACCTATCCATAGATACCCCACACGTATTATGGGTTTGGTGAAATTTTTTTTTTGAGTTTCAATTCTAAGTATGGGGGGCACCCCCAAAATTTGTTTTGTTTTTATTTTTGTGTGAAAATCCTAATGCGGTTCACATAATACATCTATTTACCAAGTTTAAATAGGATAGCTCTTATACTTTCGACAAAAAGTGGCTGTGACATACGGACGGACAGACAGACAGACAAACAGACATGACGAATCTATAAGGGTTCCGTTTTTGCCATTTGGTTACGGAACCCTAAAAAACACAACATGACCTAGTTTACCTTTAAATCCTTTTCACCAGCTCCAGAATTAAATTGGTACTCAGAATCAATTTCCCTAGGAGTCGGTTAGCAAGCTACGACACTCGTAAACGTTTAGTTTATAAACTAGTCCCTTTCATTAGTGCTTCAGATTGGTTCAGCGATGTTAATGTGACGGTGAATAGTGTTAATACCACAAGATTACAGGTATTATTTATTTTTATTATTCGCCAGCATCCGGTCACACTGGACATGAAACTGAGAAATGATTATGGTGATATTTATGTCATTAGTTTCTGCCTGCGGCTTTTCCTGCGTGTAAAGTATTTTTATTTTTATTCAAATAATTGTAACCATGATAATATCAGCTATTTGCACACTTAAAACCCCGTCAAAATTGGTACAGTCGTTTTGGAAATAACTCAAAAGAAACAAACGTTAAAAACAAAATAATATACAAATCATAATGCATTTAATAAAAAAAATATTGACTTTCAAAACAGACACTACAATTAATTTACTTGTATAGATTTCGAAGAAAAAAAAGATAATCGTCAACCCTGAAGGTTTGTTTTAAATATTTTTGTTCCACGATTATTTTGGGTCATCCCATCTTATTACCAACTTCCGTCATGCCTGATATTTTTACCACCGCCTTAAAAGCTCTAATCTCAGGGACTAACGTTTGCAGACCGTTTTTACTGTGCCGAATTAAAGTTTATAATGCCCTTATATCAAGCTGAACTTCTACTGTACGAGAAACGGTAGCGGTTTTGTATGTTCGGTGCGAAATGAACCCAATAAACACTATGAAGCAAACAATTGTGGCAATAAAAGCTGTTCACGAACATCTTTAAATTAACCGTATTTATGATAACTAGAAAATAATTAAATTTAAATAGCCAGACGTCTGGTTCATTTAATTGCAAACTGCTGCATATTTTATTTTTCATAGCATAAGCAATAAAAGATAAAAGATCTAGCATTCTAGTTTAATTACCAGAAGAGACGCTAACACGAGTGCGAGGAGTATACGTCACATAAATATTTTGATTTTTAAATGGAAAAATTTTGTTTCCTAAATACGAATGATAATTTTATTACTCGGTTGACCAATTGTAATAATATAATAATATAGCCTTTTATTCTGAACTAAAAAAACATACATAAATTAGTTACAGTCCTTATGTTTTGTGAGTTCACTAAATGATGTCTCGTAGTTCAGCGTGCCGCTTGGCATAGGCCTCCTCTAACTCCTTCCAGTGGGTTCTGTCACGTGCTACCCTTCTCCAATGAGGTCCAGCGGTGAGCTTTAGGTCATCTTCCCATCTCATCTGTTGGCGGCCTCTGTTTCTTTTGCCGTCTCTTGGGTACCAGTCTGAGACAGTTTCGCTCCATTTTCTTTGAGTATCTCGGATCATGTGCCCGGTCCACCTCCACTTTTGTTGATCTATTCGAGAGATTATGTCGGTGACTCTAGTTTTTGCTCTTATTATGCTGCTTCTCACTTTGTCCTGTCTCTTGGTTCCTGTCATACTTCTCTCCATGGCTCTCTGACAGCGTTCCAACTTGTCTCTGTGGTGTTTGGTGAGAGACCACGTTTCACATCCGTAAGTGATGACTGGAAGTATACAGGTATCAAAGACTTTTGTTTTTATTGCCATACTTAGCTTCTTAGATTTTAATACCTCTTTCAGTGACCAGTACTTCTTCCATCCGTTTGCAATTCGTCTATTTATTTCTTTGGTGGTCTGGTCTTTATGGGAGATTATCTGTCCTAGGTAGCTGTATTCTTGTACATATTCAAGAGGTTGGCTGTCAATTTCTATGGCTATCTGATCCGAGTTTGTGAGCAGTTTTGTTTTGTCTTTGTTCATAGATAGGCCTACTTTCATACTTTCCTCGTTAAGCGCTGTTATCATTTTCTGGAGGTGTGTTGGATTTTCCTCAAACAGGACTATATCGTCAGCAAAACGTAGATGGTTTAGTCTCACGCCGTTTACATTGAGGCCGTAGTCAATCCAGTCTAGTTTTCGGAAGATGCTTTCCAATACAGCCGAAAATAGTTTTGGTGATAGTGGATCTCCTTGTTTTACACCTCTCATCACCCTAAACTTCTTTCCGAGCGTCTCCAGCTGTATCCTCGCTTCGCTATTTGAATAGATATTCTTGATAATCTGAATGTAGTGTGAGTTTATTCCTTGCTGTTCCAGACTCTCCCAAATGGCTTTATGACTAATGCTGTCAAAGGCTTTGGAATAGTCGATAAATGCCATGTATAGCTTTTTGTTGTATTCTCTGTATTTCTCTATTATTTGTTTAACTGTATGTATATGATCTAGGGTGGAGTATTTTTGTCTAAAGCCAGCTTGTTCGCGCGGTTGATTTTCATCAAGTTTTTTGCTTATTCTTTCCAGGATTATTTTGGAGAACACCTTGTAGATATTTGACATCAGGCTTATAGGTCTATAATTCCCTATGTCTTCTTTCTGTCCTTTCTTGAATATAAGTATAATATGTGATGTTTTCCATTGCGTGGGGATAATACCAGTCTTCATTATTTCGTTGAATATTGATGTAAGTATAGGTAGTAGTTCTTCGAGAGTACCCTTGAGAAGCTCGTTCGAAATTTTATCTGGGCCCGGCACTTTTTCTATCTTTTGACTGAGCACTGCTTTTTCTACTTCGTTAGAAAGTATAATTGGTTCTGGTACAATTTTGTGTTGCCATCCGTTAAGATCTTCTCTTTGTTTTGGTTTATACTTTTTGTCAGGGTTCGAGTATAGGTCTTGATAGAATTGAGTGGCTATTCCGTTGATATTTTTCCTTTTGGTAAAGGTATTTTTCGCTTTATTCAGCTTTGGTATCCATTCTCTGTTAACTTCTCTCAATTCTTTTAATGCTTTCTTCACGCCCCCTGTTTTCGTTATGTGCCTTTGTAATGTTTGCAACCTGTTAGCGTTCCTGTCTTTCCTGATATTTTCTCTGATTTCTTTACTTAGTTTAGTTACTAGATTGATATTTTCTTTTTTAGGGTGGTTGACGAGCAACTTTTTCCGTTTTTCTATAAGTTCCAATGTTGTGTCACTAAGTCTGTATTTATTTTCTCTTTTGTTCCCGATTTTAACTTGAGTTAGTTGTTTCTCTAGTTTACAATACTTAGCAAGGATATCAGTGTTTCTGGCAGTTATAATTTCTTCGGTAGTTTCGCTGAGTGACTTGGCAATTTTCTTTAAAGTTCCGTTGCTTTGGTGTTCTATTTTGTGTGTAGCTACATATTTCCTAGATTTTCTTGGTGACTCAGTTCTTAGAGAGCTTCTTACCATGCGGTGATTTGTATTAAAGTTTAATTTTGTTATTACCGCCGTGTCAGTGAATGCTTTTGGATAATTTGTTGTTATGTAGTCAATCTCATTCTTGTAACTACCGTCTGGCGAGATCCAAGTCCACTTATTTTTATTATTTTTTTTAAACAAACTATTTAGAAGCGTTAGGTTATGTTCTAATAGGAGTTCGACTAATATTTCACCATTTGGGCTTCTTCTGCCTTGTCCAAAGTTTCCTAAGATATATTCCTCCTTACTTTGTTTTGCACCGACTTGAGCGTTGAAGTCGCCCATTAAAATAACGTGATTGTGACAGTATTTCATTAGTGTTTGTGTTAGTTTTTCGTAGAAAAGTTTGGTGTCGCTTTTTGTTGCTTGCTCTGTCGGGGCGTATATTTGAATAATTGACCATATTTTTCGATATCCCGGTATGTCAATATTGAGTACAGCTATTCGGTCCGAAATACCGATGAGTTCTTGAATGTGTTGTTTCATTGGCTGTTTGATTAAGAATCCTACTCCTCTTTGACCGGCTATTTCTCCTTTGTGAAAGAGTATGTAGTCTGAACGTTCTTCAATTTTTTCATCTAGTCTTCGCAGCTCGCTTATTCCCAGGATATCCAATTTTATGTCTTCTAAGGCTTTTTCCAATTCGCAGAGGCTCTCGTCGGTTCTAAGGGTTCTTGTGTTTAAAGTTGCAATTTTAAGTGTTTCGTTTCTTCTAGTTAGAGGGTGGTGGTCTAAGTCTCCCGCGGGGACCAGCCGTGGTGGGAGATGTTTTTTTGGTTTTTGTTTTTGGCTATTAGTTGATATTTCTATTGTTTGTTTCCGGTTTTCCGTGACAGTAATCAGTTTTTTGGAGTATTAAGTTGTGGGTCAGATCTTGATTTCTCCAGGTAGTTCAATATGTTAGGTCTGATAGTTTCTTTCGTTAGGGTTTTAGTTAGAGATTGTGCTGGACTACTTTCATCTTTATTTGTATTTATTTTTTTCTGTATTGGTGATTTAGGCGAGCCTGATGTTTCCCTTTTCCTCTTTTCCCTGTTGATATCTTTTGGTTTTACTATTAGTTTGTCGTACTTTAAAAAAGCAATGTTTCCTTTCTTTTTCTCTTCTTCCACTTGGGGTTGAAGTTGTTTGCGTTTCTCTAATATTTCCTTAGGAAAGTCTTCCTGTACATTTATGTTTGACGGTAGGTTTGGCTTATTTTTGAGTATAAGATATTTTTTCCATTGTGTTGTGATGGAGACTACAACTGGGCGGGTTCTGTTTTCAGTCTGTCGGCCGATTCTATACACATTGCTTATTTCTTGGCTTTCCATGTGGACTCCCATATCTACTATGGTTTCTTTAATGTGATCGACTAGCTCCGTCACAGATTTCCCCTTTTCGTCTATTCCAAAGAAAATTAGGTTGCTTCTTCTTTTCTCTCTTTCTGCCGATTTGAGTTTCTGTTCCAGTTCTGAAACTTTGTTTTTCAGGTTCTTGTTTTCTTCGATGATTGTATTCATTTTATCATCAATGGCTTCCATAACGTTCTTAGTCACCGAATACGTTATAAGTTCAGCTTGTTTCTCTAATTTCTCATCTAGTTTTGATAAAAGTAATTCCATATTTTTATCCATGCTGTTTTCCCTTTGTTGGGATGTTTCGCTTATGTTGTGGTAACACTGGTTGGTAGAAATATCGTTTTTTTGGAGTAGCAATACCGTTTCTGTTGTCACACACGCGTGACTGTGACAGTGACACTGTCAATGTCAAGGTTGACGTGTTGAAGTATAATAACGTCGATGGTTATGAGCCCTTTTTTAGGTTATAATGCCGTACGTTATATTTAGTTTTTCTGGCGAAATTTAGCACCTGCACTGTGTTCACTTATCACATGTGATTATTAATCTTAGTAAATTAGTTTTGCGTTTCACAACACGAAGTTCTCACGATTTTGCACTGTGTTTCGATTATTTTTTGCGGGAGACGTTGACAGACGTGTTTTCACTTTCGTCACCGGAACCGGAAACCAATTGTAGCATGACCAATTGTATCTATAATTTACCAAGAATCGATAAAGTTATTTCCATACATTTTGCCATTGTTTTTTCCCGGGTATGGCTCGACCCGTAGATGACTGAAGAATAAAAACATCTTTTTTTCTATTTTCTTAGGGCGATATAAATCTTTCTATATTCTTTCATTTTATCTATTCTTTTATCGACAAAACATGTTTCTAAGTGACATGCACTAGTGCTGGCAGGCCTATTCATATTCTTTTACAATTTTTATGGATGTAAAATTTTCCAGAACCAAAAATTACGACAAAACATCATCCATGAGGATAAAAAGTACTATAATATTTTGTGTATTTATTTAGTTAACATATTTTTTTTTCTCAATTTATTGTTGTATCTATGCATAATCATTACCAAATTATTTATATCAATAAAAATTCACAGTGAATCTCGAGTCGGAATAAGCAAATCAACTCTCGGACTACCGATTAACGTACGCCCACTAAAGCCATATTACCATAAATAATCTCTATTTGCAATCGAATAACACTTTTACGAGTAATTCATTAGGCAAACTAGTGGTGCAAAGATCTAATTAGCATTGTAAGACATGCTAGATAGGATGCGTGGGCCAGTGACGCGGTTTCCCTGGTACAAATTTATGTGAACACCCCCGCTTGGTCGAGAAAGCAACAGATTTTAATATTCCATTCCTTGCTGTACTTAGGAAGGCGTTCAGTTTTATGGTATTTGGATGTAATCTTACTACTATTATTCTAACTAATACTTTTTTTGTGAAAGTAAGTTTGTTTGTCCATCAAATGGTACATTTCATCTTCAAACTACTGAACAGGTCATCTTGAAATTTTGCACACAATTATGTTGCCAGGTTTAGCGAGACGGGCATAATAACTTTCATCTCGAAAAAGAAAACACTGTTTCCGAGGAAAACAACAACGGAACTATCCAAATTGATTATTCTAAATTAACGCGACTAGACGGAAACCGTGGTAAGGGCAAAATAAATCATAATATGAAATTTTCTGAGGATACATGTTTGTTATGTACGAAGAGTACACAAAAATACTCAACGGATTTGTTTGAAATACATGATAGTTAGTAGGTAGTTTAGAACTTGGATTAAGGGCGCATAACCAGAAAGTTGGCAACGTCGCAAATAGCTGTCAAATATTTACAAGTTTTAATTAATTTGGTAAATTTACTGTATGAAAATAAGAAAAAAGGCTCTGTAGTGCACTAAAACATTGATATAGGAATGCAATTAAAACACTGAATTTGATGCTGACACCGTTTCAGGTTTAAAAAAGGCATTTGGAAGGTTTCCAAATACTTTTTTTACATCTAAAACTATTTATTCGTTGTTACGATATTACTTATTGCATACCCTTATCAATGTTTTAGTGCACTACAGAGCCATATTTCTTATTTCCATACAGTAACATTGCTAAATTAATTAAAACTTGTTAATATTTGACAACTATTTGCTACGTTGCCAAATTTCAGAATAAGCGCTCTTAACACATAGGATACTTTACCAACTAGTCGTCCCTGTGGGATAATAAACGAAGTCTACACAGGCAACGCCGCGGGCAAGCAAGATAAAGGTTGAAATCGTACAAAGACAATCTTAAATTAAGATTCTGATTGAAGCATACACAAGTGAGGATCCTGCGTAGGTTGATTCAATCCAAAATGTAATTATGGAGAATCGTTTGTGCGTATCAGATTTTCCTAACTATGAGTTCATTTACAACCCGTCGGGTACTATCTTAATAAAACGTATTGAATATTGATGTTTAGAGTCAAGCAAAATTTTTTGTGCTTTCCAATCTCTAAGAACTTTTTTACATTTTTGATAGCACTTCCAACATTGTAATGAATGGAATAGGAATCAGGGCCTAACCTAGGGAAGGGCCAGCCGGGCAATTGTCCGGAGTGGTGAAAATAAGGGCGGTAAAATTAAGGGCGCTGAATGAAGGCATGATATTTTTGTAATTTATTTTTGGAGTTCGAAAAATCATCAATTAAGTCCTCCTGTCCTAAGAAGGAGAAACCTATTCTTTCAGTTGACCTTTGGATTCAGGGCCGTGTTACCTTTTCAAAATAGTTCCGCGACCCCATCAGGCCGTTAGTTTGCTGAACAGCGAAAGCTCCTTCTGATTCTTGATTGGACGGCGAGTTATCCATAAATCGGAAAAGGTTGCCCAAATTGTTAGTGAATTAGCAAATTTTTTATCTAACCCGATATTTTCCAAAGGTGAAATTTTTGAGGCGTAAAATCACAATTAACACACTTGACAGGTGTTCTCTGATCCGTGAATAACGCAGTCATTAAGCACATGCACGAATGGAGATACCCACCAGCATGCACCGCGCATCCACCTGTATAATCTCTTAATAGTTGACACCCACGTTACAGTGTGGGTGGCCTAATTTCCGCCGAGGACTCTACTTGTCCCATTTGGGGACCAATTTAGGATCTAAATATAGTTTAGTGGTGGCAGATACTTTGGGATTGACGTTTTCTATTTGCGGGTAATTATGGTTATAATGTTAAGCATTTCAGCAGAAAAAGGAGAATCAATTTAAAAAATATGATAAAGGTGTATGTGTAATTAAAATTATACTAGCTTAGCAGCTAGTGGCTTGGCCTAGCTTGGCTAGTGACAACTCGAAAATTATCCCATGTGATCATAAAATCGGGATAAGAACTATTATAATTATGTTTTAATTCAAGTTATAAAGTCTCTGTATACTAAATTTCATCCAAATTCATTCACTAGTTTTTGATTAAAAGAGTAACAAACATCCACACGATGGATACGTATGTACGTTTACAATATTGGTAAGATTAGTGGGATGTATAAATTTTTGAAAGGGTTAGCCAGATACTAATAATTTCTTTTGTATTGTGGTTGTTTAAAAACACAAACAGCTGGACCCGGAACAACCTGTAGGTTTTTTTCTTACACTTTGCCAGTTATGTTTAGGGCTCATGTAATACATTAACATACATTAAAATTCAACTCCAAAATCAGTAACAAGACAACACAACATGTTCTGGCATCTATAATGCCTTGATCACATCAAGGCATAAGAGAGAGAATATACAACAACTCTACGCAATATCGTCAGTCAGTCGCAACGGGCTAAGTGTCTAAACACACGCCGAAGTTACGCGACCGAAGTTCAGCATAATTACGCCTGCAATGCTATTTGAATTACTGACGACACACTATGCCAAAATTACGTCGCGTCATAGCGTACAGCCTAACTTCGGTCGGGCGTAAGTTCAGCGACAACTTATTCTGTGACCACACATTATACGCGACCGAAGTTCGGTTCGATTACCGACGAAGATCCGGGGGCGGGGAGCAGCAGGGAGCCGCCCGCGCCGAATTTCTGCCGCGTAAGTTCGGCACTTATGGTGTGTCATATCAGCCAAATACGTCAAAACGTGAAATCAGCCGCCGAACTTCGGTCGCGTAACTTCGACATAGTGTGTTTAGACACTAACAGTATACTATTACTTGAACTATTTCCAAGTATAACAATATACTTTACAAACATAATGTATTCATCACAGGCTTACATCATGACTATTATGATGTAGCATTTGTATTCCTCGTGTCATACTCAAACCATTTTTAATCCGTCATCGGAGTTTTATTTTTCTCAAAAGTATTACGAGCAATATGTGCTGCACATTATTCATGTTTCTGTTTAACCCTCCGACTGCGCTGACGAATGTATGTTTTAATAGAAAAAATAATAATAAATGGTTCCAAAAAATACTTTGGTTTTCTTTTTCAACTGCCATGTCATCATCATATTCTTAACCCTATCAGATTCGCAGCAGGAATCAATTAGTCTTCAGGATTCAATTAGTCTTCAATTTTCTTGAGACAGAAAATAAAACAGTTTTCATCCATAAATCGTGTACTACAGTTACCTTATTAGTTCTAGTTTAGTAGCCAATAAAGATTGTCCTTCATTTAAATACAGTCTTAACACAAATTTCTTCGTGCGAGCGCCCGGCCCGGACGCCCGGACATATCCATCAGTCGTTAATTTGAATTTATTTTACAGCAAGCACCGGTGTAATGAGAACTTACTTCAGCGGGACTCAGTGTTCGGACGATTGACGAATATTTATGTGTAAGCTGGGTTTTCGTTTGTTTAGGGGTAGACTAAACTTGAGAAAATATTATTCTCGTTGTTACTGACATTCAGCCTGTTTTTGAATGAATAAAGATGTAAATCTTTACTTTATATCCTATGAATGTATGATCAACACTCAAGGGCCTAGACAAAGGACCTTTCTATTTGCGATAGTGACGATTAATATGAAAAAATCTGTCAAAAAGCTCAAAAATTAGCTACTGAAATCTAACGGAATACTGAAAGTTGCTGTTTATGCATTTATCTCTTGAAATTAATTAAAATCATAGTATCACCAAGTTAACTATGTGACACATTAAGTAAAATACAGGTTCCCACCTACTCAATCCCATTTTCTATTCCCCCAAGAAGAATGTAGTTTGGCTCTCCCAATAACCGTGCATCACTACGACTATTCTCAACACGGAGGCCGCCTCTGTCGCCAATCGAATGTCTGATTTCAATTTAGATTAGCATTTAAACATGCAGCGCAAAAGCTTATCTAACAAGTACACCTGTTAAAGTCCAAATAATTTATGACTACGTCTCGTGCTATTCTCGTTATCGTTAACATTTAGTGTAAGCCGACCGCGAATTTCCTAAGTCGAATAAGGATAAAGTTCTTTTGGGTTGTGTTGGCATTTGCAGGGTTGATTGCAAGTTATTGTTATAACGATGACCGTTCGAGTGTTGGGAATACTACCATTTTATTATATTTTATTGTTGTGAGTTAGAGTAATTCGATTTTAATGACGTTAATATTTTGTTGTTAGTTTTGTATTATATTGATGAATATTTGAGTAGGTATTTCTTTTTTTTCAGAATAATAGAAAATCTGAAAGCTAATCGGATTGCACTCTGAAATGGCTGCAGACACTAGAATTTCGCAGATATTTCTTTACATTACTTGTCCAAGTCCTAGGACCCAGTCCGGTCTGTGATACCGTCCCTTTACGGGGTTTTTACACAATTCGATTTTTCGATCGATTTGTCGGTGACAAGCCGTGCGACTATTCACCAGTCAGAAATTAGTAGTCAAAATCTAGTCAAAATGTCATTTGGACACGTCACGATTATTCAACTAACATTACATGGACCGATAATAATTTATAAATAATATCTGCGTTTATTGAAAGCGCAAAATATTATATTTCACAGAGTTTTGACCTGCTTTGCATATGCAATTGCATTAAGCTTGATATACCCTGACGTGTACTGGCAGTTTAATGCAGTTGCCAATCCCCAATGATTAAGTTTTATCTGCAGCCTCTCTCGCTGGACGTGTTCATAAAAGTTATCGATGAGGCATTAAAAACATGATTAACGTTGTAATTGCGTTAACACAAAAGAATTTTGTCCGCTGTAAGTTCATCAGCAACAACAGCTTAAAAAAAAATATTTATTTTGAATTTAATCGATGTCTGGCTTGATCTTTTTATTTTTTTTATGTTTCATTTTTGACCGCTTAATAAAAGGGGCTTAAATTAATTGACCAGCCGAATTTTCTTTATTTTTTATTTATAAAGTAGCCGCCCCACATTCTACCTTTATTTCTTTCTTACTGATACCAACACAGACAAGTATTTTACGAAAGCATAAGCGTCACGTTTTCGAGATATTCTGAGCTTTTTAATAAAATAATTCCCTCCTAAAAACGTATTTTAGCAAGGTGAAAAATCAGTCGCGGGCAACCGAGCGATGGATGCAAGTGGCGAATTGTCGTTCAGCGTGGCGGTCTAAGGGGGAGGCCTATGTTCAGCAGTGGTCGTCTTCCGGCTGATGAAGATTATGAAAAATCACATGGGTATCAAAATAGCAAAAGACCGTGACTTTATGTCGCTGTGAAAAAAATCACTTCTACAGTTGAAAAGGACCACCACATCTGAACCGTATTTAAGAGCCATATTTTTATGAGCACTTGATAGAAAATATTTCAGCCCAATTTCGGCAGTAAAATCTATTGTTACACAAACGTGTATGTGTTTCAACCAAATCCCTGCAAAAGTGACAGAGAAGACAGAGAGTCAAGAGAAGAGTCAAGAGCAAACCGATCGAAGACAAAAATCAAAAATATGTCACTCACCTCTGATAGTTATGTTGCGTATTGTGCATGAGCGGTTGCGTCGGTTGCGCCAACAACAGTTGTTTCTGTTGCTGCTGTCGTTGCAGCATCTGTTTGCCGAACACGCCGTACCCGAACCCGTATATTTCGTCCTCTTCTTTCTCTGTGAGGCAGCTTGAGGGCTGTTAAAAAAATTTGTGGTTAAAAAATAAACTTTTTACACTCCAAAGTAGATATTCAACCTAGTTTTATCTACTAGTAACGTCTTACTAACACTATTCAACCTAGAAAAAAAAAATACAAAAAATGGAAGATTTTACATAAAAGTTTATTGCTGTTACTCTTTCCACTATATATGTATAAGTATATTCTGTATTTCATTTAGTGCCTCAGCATACCTAGAAATAAAAACCAAAGTAGAGTCAATAAAATATCATAAGCGTTGACTACGGTAAAGTAAAAGTAACTTTCATCTTCAATAACTTTCAGCAAATTAGATTTACGAGTATGTGAGACAGAAGAAAGAAAATATACCTTTTGACAAAAACCGTAAGAGGTGTTTTAAAAAAAATCTGTATTAATATTACACTCGATATAAATGCGAGAGAAACCTTCTGAAAGTAATCCGCTTTACTTAGAAAGTGTGTTCACAAAAAATGAAATCATATTCACAAAAACGGTTCAAATATCACTGGCAATGTTGAAAGCCTAATATTCCTGGCTAATTTTACACAAAGCGACGATTTGGCCCGCTTAGTCTGATTACATGACATGATCCTATTATTTATTCAGGCCGTTTTATCTGTGGGCCTCCGCGGGCCTCATCATTATGACCTTGGACTTTTGTCTGATGGCCGACAGAGGATTTACGTTCAAGTTCATCGTGCATTTACGTGCTTTCGTATTGTACTTGCAAGGTCGTTTTTCCACTTAAGTGGGAATATCTTATATTACTTTTGTGCTTTATAAATAGTAGGTGTCTACGAATGTATGAAATGAATGTGAATATTATGATTTTATAAAGAAAATATATGAAGGTATAAAATATGTATTGTGTGTGCTAGACTACTTACACCAATCGTATTGATTCTATAATTGCATCTGAAAATTCCTGATTACTAGAACCGAAACTAAACGAAGAAGTGCAAACATTCTAGAAATTATTTCAATAGTTTTACGATTGAAACTGTGTCAAACAAAATTGGTACAGATAAAAAATCTAACACGGAGCCAGAAAAGTATACTGATATGGTGCCAAATGCATGCTACACTCCACTGTGTTTATAACATCAAACTTTCCAATTTATAGCTACATTATGTAACTCAAATCCACACTCAAACATGCAACAACAAACTACAGAAGCTAGCAAATTATTTGAAAAAAAAAAAAATAGGATCTAATCTACAACTGAATACTTCGTGAAATTGATGACCATTCCCAAAAAGAAATGAGAATCTCAGTCAACTCACCGAATACTTTCCAGGCACATAAATGGGCTGCGAATGCGACGTGGTCAAGTTATTCAAAGCTAGGGAACCAGGACTTGCCGAAGGTGGAGTTTGGGGTGTTCCAGGGCCTCCAAGCACCCTCATTCGAGGAGACATCTCGTCCCATTCGTGTCTTCGTAATTCTTCGAGGTGGTCTAGAACGTCGCCATAGTGCGTCGAGAAGAGGTCCGCGTATCGAGAAGCCAGACCCTCTAGGTAGCCCCGATCTCCGTCCTGTGAAAGAAATAAAATAGGTGAAAGGATATACAAATAAACAAATCGAATATTATTTGGTTTTCTGACAAAGTGTTGCCCCAACGCCCACGGATGGTAAGGTAGATTTTTCGCGAATATTTACATAATAAAATATGCCAGCCTTCTAGTAACAATTGATTGAATTGACAGATTTTTACGTGGACGTGGTTGACGAAAATGGACTATAATATAATGATGTAACTAAAATATAACTGGCGAAACGTGTAATATATAGCGTACACCTCTGTTTAGCCCTTCGGCAATTCAGGCATGATAATGTTATAAGAACTCGAAAAGCATCAGGATACTATACTTTATACCTCGCAGCTAATGATATGCTACTGCGTTTTAACCTAACACTCACCAAACCTGCGAAACACTTGGCATTCAAGATTTTCACGCGATAACTTTATCTGATGATATAAAACTATACGTCTTTTTTATATTCCTGACGCTTACGTTTTATATGTGGTCATAAAAACACTAAGACAATAAAGAACGAAACATTAATTGAATAAATTATTTGTTAACGGTTCTAACTATTCAATAATCTAATGTATCAATTCAGTCTCATCAAAAACACGTTATCATAGTATTGACATTACTTGAATATACATATAATAGGAACTCTATTAAGGCAACAACGAAGAACCACTACCGATCTTAAGTCATGATAAATACGGAGTTCAATTACACAGTCATTACAACTGACACGGCAAAATTAACGAAATTGAGAAAAAAAAAGCTCGTAATTATCCTACCTAGACCTATTTGCTTTAAGTGACTTTTCCGAGCAATTTCCGTTGAGTCACAAAAAAAAGGGGAAAATCGACGTAAAGTAAGGTAATTAAGAAGCAGAGAGAATTAAAGGCCGGTTCTTAAAATTTTAGGTGTTTGTTGATGCATAATTGGTTTGGCGTGAAGTTTGAAATTGTGGCAGACTGTAAATTGTGTTTTACCTACAATTTGTTACGACTGCAAGGTCTTAAAAAGGTTATCGAATTTATCCGGTATTTAGTGGGTTGTTTTGACACTTTCGCTGTGGATTAAATGGAATGGCATTTCGCAATTAGTGCTCTCAGCTAGAGCAGGAATAAACTGTGACCAAAACAGTTCTGCGCACAAATTCGGCACACTAAAATTATGGCCTGCGTATTTGCGGGGATCCCACTTTCAGACACATTGACAGGTCTTTTTTCATCATTTTCTAGGAACGTGCTCAGCTTAGTCATTTCAATTTAAATAACTGTCGTCTCATTCAAAAGTATTGAAAATTCACGCAATAAGGCGTGATAGAAACAAACACAAAAGTTACGACCACGGACGAAGGATTGTGCGGAAACAAAATAAACAACTCAAAATAGTCTTGCCGCAAAACTCTTTCATTAAGATGAAAAAGCTAAAGACGAGGACTAAGGGCGGATAATTTCTGAAATTTCTCTGGAGATAGGAAATAAATTATGCGGTAATGTACTTTTTGACGATTGTTTTCGCTTAAGTTTTGATAACTTTCTCTCTCTCTGTAGTCGGTCCCTCATGTCTGAGGATCGTGGTCAGCTTCGGAGTTGCATCTGGAGCGGATGATCCGCCTCCACCGGTTTCTGTCCTGCGCATCCTTTACCATCGAGTAGAATCTAAATTCTACTTCGATCTGTCCATCGAGTTGGTGAACCACCGCGCGATCGTTTGCCTTCGGTGGTCCCAACCACAAGCAGTTTCTCCAAGCTGTCATCGCCTCTGCGCACCAGGTGGCCGAAATAAGAGAGAATGCGTTTTTGGCATATACTCGTAGTTGACGAGCGAGTTTTTATTCGAAGCTGACTTAAAATCGATGCATTGGGGCGTTTCGCAGTCCACGGTATTTTCAGCATTCGTCTCCAGCACCACATCTCAAATGCATCAATCCTCTGTCTTTCTCGCGCCAAAATGGTCCATGTTTCTACTCTATACAGGAAGATAGGGAATACCAGGGCTCGTATCAGTCTGATTTTCGTTTTGATACCAATTCCTCTCTTCTTCCAAATGTTGTTTAAACGTGTTATAGCATCTTTAGCCATTCCTATTCACCTTTTAATTTCGGGGACACAGCTACCATCATTGCAGATTTGCGAGCCGAGGTAGATGCAGTGGTCAACAATGCCAATGCCAGGAATGTTGCAGGTGACATTTGTTAGCTTCTCGGCTCGATCCACAATCATTACATTGGTCTTAGCTCTATGCTATGTATTTACTGCGAGACCGATGATACCACTTTCATTCTCGAGTCTTTGGAATAGCTCACTCATATCTTCCATGGATGTAGCAAGGAGAACGGTGTCGTCGGCATATCGGAGATTGAAAACTCTTTTTCCCCCTATAGGAAAACCTTTCTCCCAGTGTTTGATCGTCTTCCGAATGATGTACTCTCCATATATGTTGAAAAGGGAAGGAGACAATATACAGCCCTGTCTCACACCTTTTGTAGTTTTGATATCTTTCAGCTTAGGACTTTAATTTCCAGATAAGAATACCAATTCTTTGAAAAGGTCAAAGTTTATTAATGAACTGGAAAAATGTGGTGTATTAGGAAATTAAATAAAATGTTCACACCTTTTCGAGATTAGGTTGAGCTATAAGAAATCCGAAGGAGAAATATTTGTAAAGTCTTGATGAAGAAAGCGTTTCTTTTCTACATATCTCTCAAAAATAAGATGAACGAACAACACATTTCTTAACTGTTTCGTATCAGAGAAACTTTACATTATTTTTCAATATTTACCCATCGCGTTCTTAAATAAACACTTCAGATCGATGTTTATCTGTGCGATTCATAAGAATTTGCCAAGACAAACATTAAATCCGTTAACACTTTCCTTATACTCAACCACTTCGGTGGTCTAGCTTTCATCGACAACATGTTGAAAGTTTCAACGTCTTGCATGTGGTAGTAACATAGTCTATAGTTTCCTGTACATGTTTCAATGTCTAGATATCCTGTATGACTATTTCCTTTATCACTCATTGCAACTGCGCAATAAATCAAGGGCAATCCATCAAATGGGTAAAAAATCGTAGCTGTATCATTGAAGACCGCACTTAGAATTCCACTAGCGGTCGCATTGAGTCAAAGATGGCCGAAGGTTTATTTCCATTTTTAAATGAGAGCGGCTGAGAGCTTTGTCGGCTCGGAGTTTGTGCTCTGCGTTTTAAGTGGATTAAATCGCTCCACGCTCGTAAAACCGACAAGTGCTCGAGCTAAGAATTAAAGTAACCGTTCGACTTTTGCATGAGAAAGTGCTCGCGGGACCTTGCCTCGTAGTCACTCCGCACAATTTGATGCGGCCGATTTTTATTTATTTTCCCCCTGAAGCCTGAAAGCTGTTCAAATGAACTCTTTGCGGACTGCGACTGCTTTGTGAATACTCAACTAAAGAAATTCATTAACACTATCCGAATGGAGTGCTGCTGATTATCGATGCTTCTCACGTCCGCTCTGCTTCCGTGGAAATGGAATAGTCAATGGCAAGCTTTTGCTGACTAAAACACTTAAAAATATAGCGGAGTGGGCGAACTAAGTCAAAGAACCGCCGTAAAAGACAATAATAAATAGCTCATGATGCTTCAGAAGAAGGCATAGTAACTGCTCTTGAATTTAAATGGTATATTTAGACCACGACCAGTCGTTTAGAGCATAGAAACGGGTTCATTGAATGGTTTGCCAACGGCAGCTGGAATGTTTACGAAAAACAACCAAACGAAAAGTTAGGTAATAGAAACAGAACATGGCATTCGGGGAATTCTTTTATCGTTTTGTTTGAGATTATTCGTGGAATAGCATTAGTTGTCTATACGACCACAAGTATCTCGGAGCTGTGGTTACTAAATAAATAAATGGGCTGCATGTAAATGTTAATTACCGTGTGTTAATTTTAAAATTTATTAGTCTGAGTTGTTCTTTTCCGTGTTTTCATTAAATTAACGTTGTGTACCTTTGTTAACTTAATGAATAATAAATTATTATAATGTTTCTGAAAGTAAATGTGTATATTTAATATACAATATTCCAGAGGTAACAGGTAAATGTAAAAAGGGTGCTAATATAATAGGCAACAGTAACAACTAGTGGATATAGCGAATATATCAAAAATAATGATTATATAATTTGGTGCAATCGTTCGGAAGTCATGCGCGTAAACACAGACATACGAGACTTTGTTTTTTACTATGTTAAAATAATACATACACTCCTATTATGGCATAATATGACACTCGTTAAAGGTTAAACGTTGGTGGTTTAACTTATATAATCATTTCTCATTTCTATATTATATAATCATTTCTCAGCAAATACAGGAAAACAAAGAAAATATAACTGGGATATTATTTCACCAAACAAAATGTCACCTTAAAATATCAGATTACCCAACTCCTTGGCTTAAATTAAACTTGAACACAACAACAAGGAAGACGAAATTATCAAGTTGAAAAGATACGAAAACCGTTAAAATAATCAATTCAGGTCGTGGGTTACTGAAGGAACGTCTGCGCCATCGAACTCAACTTTAAAATGAGTATAAATTGCAAAACTTGGGAATTATTTGCGTCGTCTCTTCGCAGAAATTTACTCAGTTTTTCCAGAGTTTCATTATAACAAGTTTAATTGAAGAGAGCGTCCGGTACATAAATTTAAACTTTTGGCATGCATTTTAATCTGCTTACCGGTAGTTAGTTGGAGGTAATGGCCACTAAATGAGTTTCTAGTTCACTTTAAATTGTCGGCTCGTTGATAAAATGGGTGTAGGCAGCGTTTGTGGTTAAGCTTGGTTGTTGCTTGTTGCCTTTAAGCAACTTGTGTTTCATAGGTGCTCTGTGCGCCGACATTCTAGTTCGTAGGACAGTTTACATGTGTCGGCTCCACCACACGGGAAACACTGCACTACAATGTGTAAATTAAATATTCAAAAAGTTTCAGCTTTGCATAGTTGGACTTGGAACGTCTGAATTTTTCATTTTATTACAAAAAAATAAGCTTACTGCTTACCTTGTGGTGGTATTTGTATTTTCAATATTTATTTATTTAAAAACGCTCTGTTATATCGACACTGTGTTTATGTCTTTAATAAGTCATCATACAACCTGCATACTTATTAGTACAACATTATTATTTTCAATTAAAGTTAACCACAGAGCGCAGTAGGTAATCACTCAACATCGCATGCGTCCAATTTTAGCGCATAATAAGTCTAGAAAAAATCTATAAACGATGCACTCCCAGTAGATAAAAATACAAAATGAATATAATAGGCAGTAAAATACTGGTTTAATCGGTAATTTATGCTCATCAAGGAACAGATGCGGACAAGCTAGGAGTCACCATTAAGGCTCTGTCATAAAACTGGTCCCGGACGCTGTGATGTAAGTATATGGCTTGAGTTTTATAGAAAGGAATGTATTCTTTTGATTGACTTAATGAAGGAAATTGCAGTATCAATCTGGCTCATTCGAAAAGTTATGTCTTATGTCGATTAAATTATAGTATTTGTATTATGTTGAAAGAAATGTTTTTTGTATTTCGCAATGGTAAATCTTTAAAGAAACCCTATTAATGGACGCGTCAAAGTGTCAAATCCTGCTAAGCGGTTCTGACTAAGCTTTGGTGACGACCCATCAGAACCAAATTGGATTATTGTAATTCGATCCGGATAACTACAGGTTAGACTAGTATGAAGATAAAAACCTACAATTCATCAAAATGTATATTAGCTCATAATATAATAGGTAAAATTATAGATATTATTTTCGTAACAAAATATAAACCCTTTTTAAGGGAGTAATAAAATATCACAGTATCCATAAACATGAAACTACACAGAGTGACGTGAATAATTGTTATTATCCACTCATTAAATTCTAGAACTTTTACAGTTCTCTGAAATTTATAGATACTGACATTAAGGATAAAATTGCTTTAATTTATTTTAGTTCTTTTCAATAAAAAGTTAATTAAATAGACGTTTTACCGAGTTACGAATTAAATTAATATTTCTAAAAATAATAAACGGAAAGCAGGAAATCACACAATGATAGTCCCCTAACAGTACCAGCTACTTACTCCCCAGCTTCACTAGTTAGCCGCGGCGGTCTGTGACAGTCCAAGCCTTTGTGAGGTAGACGCCTGTCGGCTCATGTTGTGCCATTACATCCATTGTATGCTGGGTTCAACGGACCCCAAGGTATTCGATGCAGTATTAATTATCCGACTCAAAAGAAGGAGAGTTATGTTTTTGTCAAGTCATCTTTGATTCTAATGTTATTTTCATTGTATTTACTTTTACTAAGTTAGTAAAGGTATATTTCCCTCTGGCAATTTAACACTAATCAATCAACTCTGTTTAATTTCCCTGAATTTTCCATCTGTTTATAAGAGGATTTACTAGTCATTTCTGTAAGCAGCGGTTTCGCACGCGTATAAGTCGAAAATAGTCATACAGGGACGTAATACTGAGGTAAAAGTTATCCTGTGAGTTATTCTGGAGTATAATCTATCCGTGCGCCAAAACGTAATCAATTCTTTTCTGCCATTATGGCGTGATTGTGCAACAAACATCCATCCACCTATCCAAATCGGATTTACAATATTAGTAAAGAAATAAGATGATCAGAACACAAACCAGACAATTCGTGAATATTTACCCAGAGTTAAGCCTCCTGCAGACACACGCGATTAATCGCGCGGGGCGACATGTCGCGGTCCATTCGCAGTACATTTAGAGTGGAAATTAGCTTGGCTCGTTGTCGCAGCGCGATTAATCGCGTGTGTCTGCAGGAGGCTTGACAGAATGGAAAGAAACTTTGTCTCTAAAACAATTGCCAATAAACAATTGGTGTGCACTACAAATACAGGATGAAGGTGCCACCCCATATAATCCCAAAGTCGTTTAATACACTATCCGAGAAGGGGGTGGTCTTTTCGTCCCAGCACAAAAGGTATTAACAGTGTAACGGGATTAATTTATCCCAGAAACACGATAGCTAAGGAAGGTTTCCACATAAGATGTACCAGGTATATAGGAGAGAGAAGAGTTTGTTTTAGTGATCGTGAAAACTTTATGCGACGAACTATCGATTTGTATTGTGCCTTTACGTTCCGTCTGAGCGAAACTGTAGCTTTAATACATTTATATAGGTTCTCGAGTAGTAGTGTTTTCGCTTGCCTAAGAGAATTTGCTTGTATTTTAGATTCCGTTTTGTGTATTTATTGTAATATTTGACAAGAAAATGATGTTAAAAAAAAATAATTTCCTTAAAATTAAAGTAGCTTATTTCCGAAATCAAATTTCGTATACTTTACACATAACAAAAAAAAATAACTCAATCGCATTTGATAAAGACGTCTATATAGATATATGATGCTAGTATTTTAATACTGATTGATAGAAAACCGGTTCCAAAGATTTAAAGCGTCAAAGATTATGCTGTTACTTTAATTCCTTACATTAATGACGCATCATTAACATAATTAACTTCAAGTTTTCGGAACGAAATCACTCACAGTAAATTTTACGATCGAATTTCACGTAGGAGGTCGGTTTTTAAAGCTGGATAAGGTACTTTTAGTATAACATTATGTTGAGATAAACTTTTTAAGATAGGATTTATAGGGATAATCTTTGAAACTATTGATCCGAATCCGATATTTCAGTAAAGCTACTTTTTCTCCCTAGTTTCATAGGTTATATTTAAAATGTTGCATTGGGAAAATATTTTCAAAAACTAGAAATCACATCTTTATAGATTACCGTTGTTCATCTACAGTTTGCTGTAATGTTTGATAATATTTAATCATTAAAAACAATAAATTTAAAAAACTGATTAATAGAATCCTAACATTACAATTGCGAAAGTAAGTTTGTTTCTTTGTTACCTTTTATTACCAAACCGAGCATCATGAAATTAATTATTTAGGTTTAAAACGGGATATTTACCATGTTTATTATTTGTTTTGAGTTTCCGATATTACACAATTATTAAACATGGTAAATATCCTGTTTTAAACCTCAATCATATCATGAAATTTTGCATATAATGCTGACAAGAGTAGAAACGGGCTTATAGTTTTTTTAATAACGAAAAAATAAAATGTATTGGTACGCGACTATAGCGCCACGTGCCACCGAATTTATTGCCAACTTATTAACTTGAGTGAAGCCACGTACAAAAACTAGTAGTTAATAAGGTCATGAAATAATTGGAAACAAGAAAAAAAACTTAAAAAAAAAAAATTAACCGCCTTCAAAAACAACCACAAAAAAGGGTAAAATAACCTACAAAATAACTTTTCTTTCGGAAGTCGGTGGCTTTGTTTTTTTATTTCGTTGTCTTTTATGCCACCGACTTCCGAAAGAAAAGTTATTTTGTAGGTTATTTTACCCTTTTTTGTGGTTTTTTTTGAAGGCGGTTAAATTTTTTTTTAAAGTTTTTTTATTTTACTCTTTTTAATTTAAATATTCAACCCAAATTCTTGTCAAATACATCATTTTCTTACATGTGCACTAGAATTTGGTAATCCTTAGCACCGGTATTAACATCGCTCATGTACACAATAAGCTAATAAAATTCCCTATCAAAAACTGCTGAACCGATTTTGATGAAACTTGCAGTGTTCCCTAAAGTGAACTATTCCTCGTACAAGAAAAAAGAATTTTGAAAATCCGTCTACAATTGGCGGAGTAATCGCGTAACAAACACTCAAAAAAGTAAAGATCATCACATCATCCATCAATAAAAATGCTCACAAAATAAAAAGGACTGAACCAAATTGGATGAAATTTTTATGGGACCAAACTGCAAGTATACTGCATCGAACAAAAAAAGAATTACACTAATCAGACCAGAAACCTCGGAGTAATCGGTGTACATACATAAAAAAAAAAAACATACCGACCGAATTGACAACCTCCTCCTTTTTTTGAAGTCGGTTAAAAATCTATACTTAATCGAACTTAAATCATCAAGCTAGGTCTTATACGGTTCAGACAGCAATAAATAAAGATATAAAATATTTCTTATCGTATTAACATGATTGATGCTGTTAGTTTTCGACTCAGCATACAATAAAATAAGATTGACTTTTACTCGAAAACTGTGTTTTACTAGAAATAAACAAGGTACTATTATAAAATGAATCCATGTGGACGTACGAGTATGTCAACGATTGCGTCTTGATTTCATCCGTTTTTTGTTTTCATAATAATTAGGTATTTACTTAGCAGTGGCGTAGGGTAAATATTCTTGAAAGTGAAGCCGGACCAAAACGTGAATTCCAGTAACTACAGCTTTGGCCTAATTTTAGCCTTTTTAGTTTAAATATTCAACTCAAATTCTTGTCAAATACATATTTTTCTTACATCAATCAAGCTCAAACACAAGGTAGCTGCTGTGAATCGTTGAGGAGTTTCCTCAACTGTCACTCGGCTCTATCATCAGATATTATTCTCCAGACCTTTATTAAATTGTAGTGCTTTGAAATACTTAATGAAAAAACTTACAAACATAGGTACTACTCGCCCCTACGATTTATGAAAGTTTTACTCGATTTCTCTGGTTTCCGTTATCAAACCCTGATTTCCTTATCATGAACCTTACTTTTGAACTATCTTCTTTTCAACAAAAAAAAAATATTTAAAAATCGGTTCATTAATGACGAAGTTATCCTGCGAACAAACATAGATAAAAACAATAAATAATGATTATTACACGGAAGAATCGAGTAACCTTTTAATTCAGAGTAATATACATGGTGCACAGTTACAAATAAAATAAAAAATATTTTCTCAAAAGCTTATACTAATCGCCTACAGGTCTTAACACCGCGATTCAGGATCGTGACGTAATTGCACAACGCCATCTAGTTGAAAACTTCGAAACTAACATGACACTGTTTTACTGTGACCGCTTATCAAACAATACCATTGAACTGAAATAACCTTGTTGTTACTGCACTAACTACGCAAAACTTATCAATTTTAACAATAACACCAAATCAAATGGACAGGTGAAAACAATAAATACAAAACTATAAATAAACGCGAATCAAAACTAATGTGAATCTGTCATCCAAAAAATACTATCTAAATGAATTACGAAGTCCAGTATCATTCCATCTCGTTCTGACGTACGCATTTCATATCTCTGTCCTTATAATAAGCCGGAGACATTCGGCTTCCCAACGTCCTTAATTTAGCGGTGTTACGTAGCGTCGAGCTCACGATCGCTACAAGAGGAAGGATTCCTGTTTTGCCTTACGGCTTGCCTGTTTTGCGCGAGTTGAAATTGCACGGAAAAAAAATGGTGTTTATTTATTTCTTTGATTTTTTTAAGTAAATGTTTATTATTTCTTTGATTGTTAGTTTTAGTTTGAGTGTTTTTCTTTGATTGTTATTTTCACAAGCAATGTAACTTAGTAAATAATTAATTTGTCTAAATGATAAATGAAAATCATTGATATTAGTATTTGCTATATTTCGAAAGTGAAGCCGGTAGGAATCGGCATGTTAGGGGCCTTCGGGCCTGTTACTTAGATCAAGAAAATTGTATAACAAGTATCAACATACGATGAAAAGTCATACTCATTTTTAACTGCTTCAATATCTACAGACTTTAAAGAAAGAAGATACATTATTGCGATACATCGACTACTCATATTTCCAATAGAAATATCCGGTAACCTTAATCTTATCGCATACAAGCCTGGCCTAGATAAATAGGTCATAGGTATTGCATGCAAAATCATACGGGTCAAATATTTATGTACGATTTACTGAAATACTGCTCAGAGTGGCTTTATCAGGAAAGCTAAAGATAAATTTACTCTTTAGGTGGTTAAATGAAGGCAAGAAAGAAGGGGTCACGGAACTGTCCAAATGGGAAACAGCGATCCTGGAACGTAAATGGCTAAATAATAGCCCCGTACGTTTCCTTTACGTTGTCGTACTGATTAAAATCTGTGTTCTTTCAATAAAGAACACAGTAGATTTTAATCAGTACGAGTCTGGTAGTCCTTTCCGCTCCACCCAAGTTTGGAGGACTTACTTGACGATTTTACCCTTTAAAACAAAATGGCAAGTAAGAAAACTATCCGCTGCAGTATTACCGTAATATAACAAGCTTAAAACGTTTTTAAAACCTCTTTTCCCTAACGTAGAGAGAGAGAGGAGGTCTTTTAAAGATGGTTCTGTTTCTATCAATAGTATAGATATAGATATATATATTAATTGTGATAGTGAATGATAGTGGCTGAGCGATCGACAACTGCGCAGCGTGTCGTAATTTCGATCCCAGCACGGAACAAATATTTTGTATAAGCTGAAAGTAGTTGTTCTGGGTCTGGGTGTTTATGTATGTGAGTTTCTATGTTTGTAAACGCACCCACGACACAGGTTACAGTCCTATAAAAATTATACAGAATGTGTTTTAAGGGTTAAGCCATTAAAATACATTCCAGACTGAAAGGCCAAATACCATGTTTATTAGTTATGTTATTAGGAGCCCATACTACCTCACATGGCTTAGCAGAATCCTGTGATACGTCGAAAATACTGCAGCATTAATTTTGAAATAAATATATGGTAAAGTTGAGGATTAATGTTAGGTCTTATGTTTGGCGAAAACACGATTCCATAAAATTTTCTCGATAGAAAAAAAAACAAAGTTACCTCTAAATTGAACAATAAACCGCTGGCAATCATAAAATACTTAAAATTAGATCATGAAACTTTTTATTCTAACTGAACTAACTATGAAGCAAGTCTTATGTTATTTATTTATTTGAATTTTCTTTTTATTCGCCGTAAAATAAACAGATTTGCGTGCAGACAGCTATAAGAAAGAGCAAGCAATAGTGCGTGGGTCGTGCAAGTGCGAGCGAGTAAGATTATACTGAGGTACTATACAGCCTTAACAATTTTTCGTTTAAAAACTTATCTCCGCAGTGATTCTTTGGGCAAGCAGGCCTCAGAAACACAAATCATTAGTAAACCCAACTGCAACGAGAACCTTCCCAAAGCGATTTATTTCCCAACAAAGATTTTCTAAGAGCTTTTATTCAGTAGCGAGTATTGGAATAGCAAATACTATTAAGAGATCACGAATCTAAAATAGCATTACACGCCAAGCATGAAGAGAACAACACAAAATGGTAGACAATGGACATGGTGGCGCTACTTAACTTGTATTAGGAACGAGAATTGCTGAAATAGAGTGAGCGAAAATAAGTTGAAATGAATGATACTTTTTTTGGGATGTTGCGGATAAACTTTATTTATTTAAACTGTAGTTTATTTAAACTGTAGTTGCGAGCAAAAGTATGAAATCACTTACTCCGATTCCGCGCGATCTTGAGTACCTATTTAATGAGTTATTTTCTTCTCATTTTCTGGGAATTTTTTAGTACCTAGAAAGATGCCGTATAGGTACCAATTACTGTCAAGGCTTTGACTTATAATAAGTCTAGGAATTATTCTTGACACTAATTCGTTATTCCACTGAATTTGGCAAAAACCTTTCTAAAAACAATCTCCACATTACTGAAATTCTCATGACAGAAAGCTCTCAGTAACTGAGTTGATAGCTGTCATGTGAGTTTTCAATTACTTGCAAATACACGGGTACATGTGGGCGAGAGCTCTCGTCTCAAAACTCTCGGGACTCGAAACTTCACGTTTCGTTTAAGCAAGAGTTTGAGAGTGACGACTTTCACGAAAAACGGTGTCTTCTTTGCTCTGAATTATCACAAAGGAGGCATTTATTATCCCGTGAGACTGAAAAAATCTGGATGATTTAATTATTAGAACATATTTATTTCTCTTACTTCTCTTCTCTTTTATGATTACACCGGGGAGATACACTTGATTATAATTGAGTAATCCTTGTTGAACCACGAGTCTAGATTAGGTACCGTTGTCCAACTAAAAATGATGTATCTGATGATGATGAATGATGAAACTGTTCCTATCACAGATCCGTAATCCAACTAGCTTGACAATGTAGTTTGACCACGGACCCTAAACGCTCAAACCAAGAGTGGTAATTAATAAATACTAAAATCATTTTCCTCTGTATGTTATTATTAAGCAGCATATAATTATTATATCTAGATGATAAAAACAGTAGCACCATACCCTCATGTTATCATTTTCTAATTGCAACACAAACTAAACTAACAATTCACAAACAAACAAAGCTCGAACATCGAAGATGGCGAATCTAAAATAACGCGTCCCGTCTGCCGCTAAACAAAACAAATGGTCGCACAATAAGACGAGGTTCCGCGTGCCACGGAGCCGATGTCGCTACCACGATTTATATGTTTACAGATTCACCTGCCCCCCTCACTTTGTGGCCAGAATAGGCTGGTTTCATTCATGGTTTTCTTGTAGAAGCTTCTAGATGTACATGAACTGAATCAGAGGTTGATATTATTGATACAAAAATGGTCGATTATTCTGTGTTTGTTGTTTACCTCAACAATACATACTCGTACTATGAACAGATCGATATGATATTTAAAAAGGAGGTCATCTAGGACTGAAAAAAAATACAATTCACAATATATTTGTGGAAATTCGGTGTTTTTTGTGTAGGAAAATTCATCTTCCACTCAGAAGCAGTCGTGGGCAAACCATTAATTCATAAAGTTCCAAAGAAAGATAAGAAATAAAAGTAATTAAATATGAAAAGGAATATTAAAGCTGCAGTCATTAATATTAAGTTCTGTGATGGACACATTATTACTTAGCGAACTGATCAAACATTTTCCTGCTTGCGATTTCTACGAAAATTAGCTATTTAATGAGATGGTTCCAAGTTCTTTTCGATAATCGTGTTTGAAGACTCTAGAGTGCACATTCTAAGTAATATTAGTTACTCATAAAAATGAACGAACTGCTTGAATTCTGCGTCTAATAATTAACTTATATGAAACAAATTTTAATTTTCATCAATCGACGCTACGGCAGAATTCTAAAATAACTATGAAACAGAAAATAGGTCAGCAAAACGTATACAAAATTCAAGCAAAACCATTTAGTGAAGCATTTAATTTTATGTTTGTGCAAATATTGGTGTCTGTTAAACAGCCATTAGTAAAGTAATTGCTTCCACAATGAGTGCATCGATAGTGGAAGGACTAAAATGGAACTGCAAACTAGAATTTCCCCAATCTCTACAACGCAGACTGTGCGCGCAAAACACGATATGCTATTACCAGAAGATTACCCAAACAATAACCCATGAAATAAGACTACCATACAATCGTAAAATTTAATGTCAACTTGTATTGGAAAGTCGACTTAAGAGTTGTATTTCAAAATATTTATCGTGGCAAATGGCACAGTAAAGCACTTTAGCCAAGACGGAAATGTGAAATCTATAACAAATGTACCGAACGGATATTGAGTTTTGATGTCATAGATGATGCGTGTCTGGAGTATTCTCGACATAATAAAATACTACGCCAGTCCCATTTCGTATTATATTACGTTGAGCAAGATATTCTTCGAGATATTGATATTATAAAGGAAACAAAAACGAAGGCGCTACTCCTGTTATAAACTCCAAGTTTGGGAGTAAAGCTTGTTCTAGTTTGAATTTAAGTATTGGAAGTAAGCTTTAATGTAGGTGGAAAAGAGAATATTTGAAGTGTTGCGGCACTTCAATAAAATTATTCTTTGGTTTTTGATGAGGATTAATTAATTAAGTGCCTTAAGACATACGATTAACTTTAAGTTAGTCTACATTACTTGATAATTTACCATCAAGTAATGTAGACTAACTTAAAGTTATTGTTTATAAAGTTATTGAATATAAATATTTTTAAGATTATAGGTAATCCTAATTCAAATTGTTAATGTTTACTGCTATTCAAATTAATTAAAGGTCATTTCGTCCCTTGTAAATCTGATTAACATCAAATTAATGACAAAATAAACACAGACAAAGATACTAGAAAATTTATTGAAGCAAAAGAACGTGATGAATTTGAAGTAAGAAAGCATTAATTCGATGTGACAGCCAAAGAAATTACAGACAAACCGGAGGTTATTTATTTAATTATTCCAGTGAAGATTGACAATGACGTATTGTTTCCTCAACAGTAAAACTTGCATGGAACATGGACAAACATGGCCCACGCTGGCTCATGGTGAATGGTGATAATATCAGATAATAACACAGTTGTGAAATAACAAGGGATTACGTGCCATGAGTCATGGGGCTTACGGCGTGATATATACGGCTGGGTAAATCTGATATAAATGGATAAAAGAATTTCGTAGATAAATCGGAAGCATTGCTAAGATTTTTCTAATTCCCCTCACTTTATATTTTAGCTATAGGATTCTTTTTGGTAGATGGACTTTAGTATTCGAGTATCCAAATTAATTATGAGTAGGTACGGCAAGATTTTCAATCAAAATACGAACATTTAATGACACTAAATGGAATCAATATCTTAAATGACTTGGATTGTAAACTAGTGCTGTCTGTCACAAATCAAATGTATACTGGATTTAAAGCGTTGAAACGACTCAATTCAATCTATTGATATATTTACGGTTTCAGCTAGAGTCGTGTTTTGTTGTATTTTGGTCACGTAATCATAATTTATGAGATGTAAAATGTACTCGCTTGTAAACGCTGTTTTATTCAACGTACATTCGCATTTCGCAACAACTTGACAAGTATATTTATTCAATTAAAAGAACAAGTAGGTATAGAATAAAGGACAATGTCAAACCCACTGAAGCACTCATGTTTTATATTTTTGTCTTACAATGTACTGGCATCGAAATCACAAATTCCGGGATTCTTCTAATATTTTCATATTTGTGGCATCCAATAACACTAGAGCTCCAATATTACGAGTTGCACTACTACAATACTGAGTCATAAAATATTATATGGGCAAAGGCATCGGATTCAATAGACATTATGAAATATTTTACAAAAGATAGGCTATTGTAGAATCGCGGGCGTATTCCGTTGTCCATAAACCACATAATGCATAAACAAAAGCATTTGAATAACACGTGGGTAGAAAGTGACAGCCGAATGGAAGCATGCTACACATTCAACAGAAACTCAATCGTTTGATCGTAAATATTCTCTATTCGTATATTTTACCGCAAACATCGAAACACTGTCAATAGAAAACACATATTGAAATTGATAGTATTGACGTCGGAAGTCGATTCTCTTCTCGCCATCACTTTTTATTATGGTTGATAAAATCGTCATCTCAGCTTCATTTGCATCAATCTTTTTGTCAATCGTAGAATATGAATAATAGTTAAAGAAACATTTCATGGCTTGTTGACAAATATGTATAGAGAAACAAAACATGGCACAGCAGCTGAAAAAACAAAAATAAGCATAAAATCGGCAGACTATATTTCATTAACGGTTCAAAATAAAGGATGGTTGTTCTAAATATAAAACGTCCAATCTGTCAACGGTCGAGCGCGCGTGTTGTGCGACGACGAATGGTTGCAAACGATACCTACATCTGTTGTCTATTTTCAGAAACGTCACAACTGAGCCGACTGTCTGCGCCGGAACTCCAGACACAACTCTTTCTTCACACAAAACCCCTCATGATGAAAGGAAATCACATATCTGACACTTTCCAAACTTCGTTTCGATAGCTTGTCAATTCAGAAAAGTTCGACACGATCTCCAAATGTTTTGATTAAAAATATCTAAGCGATCTGTCGGAACGAGCAGCTTCCCGGTTGCCACGCTTATCGCAAAGCTTTGTGCTCAACGCATTAAGCTAATTTGAATGGTGAAGGGCCGCTCAAAAAGCCGTTGTTTGAATTCTTCTCTTTAGTCGGGCGGTTGCCGGCCTGATTGTGGGAGCCGACGCTGCATGGATTGCATTCTGTTCGTCGCACAAGAAGACAGGCGCATTGACGGCGGCTTTTTGATTTAACCAACTGTACGTGCACTGGGAGCCATGTATTTGCGTTGTAAATTTAATGCGCTCATTACATTCCTGTGTTTTATATAACTTAGACACTGCAGTGCAATTGCGGAACATTCATCGTACATTTATGGCTTGATTATAAAGCATTCTGTCGGCAGCTTTAAAATAACCAACGTTTGTCGTGGCTAAAAATAAGTATTTCAAGACGATGAAATCAGATAAGCTAGTAATCTCAGGTTGTCATCATAACAACTAATAAGCCGAGGTTTTCCAATAAAATTCCTTATGCAGAGTTCGCTAAGGTTCATAATGCATTTAAAAATTAAGTGTGTTGACGAATACCCAAGATGTAGCGCCGTGGGTGAAACCATTGACAAACGACTTGCTCTGACACACCGGTGATAAATAACTGATTATGTTACACTGCATTTTGCCTTCATAATTAATTGACAACAGCTATCTAAGCGGCATTAGCGTCTCAAACGACTTTGATTATATTAATCGGACCGCTTACAACCACATTTCATAATTTACCCTTCCATTACAAAATAACTGACAATTATCGCCCAGAATGGAAGCAATTTAGCCTCTCCACGGTCGAAACATGCGCCCCGTTGAGTTGAATATATATTTTTATTGCTTTATTATTTTATTGGCATTGCAAGTGCAAACTGCCTCTCGTTTTTACGATTTACTTTTCGACTGGCTTATGGACCATAAATCTGTGTACTTTAAACGAGCATACGCCTCGAGCTAGAGAAGCTACCGCATTAATATTGGCCAAGATCATTTGTTATTTCTTACAGACGTTCGCACACTCAGACATTAATAAGGCTAGAATTAAACATGCTTTGAATGGAGTCGTTTTGAATGAAGTAACGATCTAATCTAACATTGTCTACAAAGTATTTGTCTTTGAAGTTTAATAGAATAATATAGTTTTTGTATATTCCCACCCTAAAACTATTTGTTGACAAAAAAAAACGTAAACAGTCGAAAATAACGAGCGAAATGATCGTTCACCCGAAATAGTGATGGTTATTCCGGTACCGTCGTCTGGTAGTTAATTGCTGCATTTTTTACGCGGCCGACTGCCACGGATTCCGTAATTTGTCTTCTCAGAAATGAGTCGCGTCGTCGAATGCAAGCGACATGTAGATACGACTCGCTTTTTTGTAGATACCCCTCGAATTTCGGACGGCGTAAATTACGTTTTAGTAGAATACCCTGGGGAAACGTTAGACGGGTTCTTTCGTAATTACTGTTTTAACTGCTGGGACAGAAACGTCAAACGTAACTTATTTTTGTGGGTGAAATTTCCACTGATTTAATTTTATCTTTGGTTTTTATTTCATGACAGCTCGGGAACTTCGTCAACACGTGAAATTTCAGAACATGGGAACTGGTGATTAAAAATGTGTGTGGCAAGTGAATAATTAAAATTGGGGGCACAGCAATGCGGTCGTAGTGTAGAACGATGTAATGCAATCGATAAATTGACGTCCACAGTGCGGTTGTGCTTTACGATCGCTCAAAAGATTTACGCATACCGCTTGCGCTATTTACGCGAACCGCTTTTCATGTTTACGATTACGCTCACGCATATTACGAAACCCTGTCCGTGACCCCCGCGAAGCCACCTCAAAATACGGAACCGCAACCAGGTAGCCTATATTTCTTGTAAGCTTTGTTATTCTAGCTTTACAACTTTGTAATTTATGTGTAAGACAATCAAAAATGTTAAATGAGTCAGCATATTCCTGCTTAAATAATAGTTGTTAAGTACAACTTTTCATGTACTAGGTACTTTGTATTCGAATAAATTTTGATGTTATGATTCACATGCCAGAACAAATCTGAATTACAGATGTCACCAGAATAGCTCAAGTGTTTTGCAATTAAAATATTTATGACTTTTGTCTTTGATGTATTATGCGGTTCGTTTAGATGGAGTACTTGAAAACGATGAGTTATTACTGCTATTTGTAGTGAGCGGTTATCTAGAAATGCATTAAGCCAAAATAAAAACCAATTAAGATTAGATTAGGAAGATGAGTGCGGTTTAGTGAATGGGGAAATACAAAGGATGTTTATTTTGGTCTTAATAATTACTATAGTTACTACTGATTAGTATGACTGTGCTCGTGCCTCTTTGAAAACATTAACAACACAATGAACCAAATTAATAAAAAAAAAAACATTATTTGATTAAACTTCAAACATTTTAGTCTAAGTCATCAAATGTTATTAATACAACTACACACATTCAGCACCTGCCACTAGACTAAACGAATAATTATAGAACATTATACATAATTATACCTTAGCTTTTACATAATGACAACTAACTTAACAGTTAACAAAGTTTTGTTTTTTTAATGAAACAGGGTATATTAAAATAACGCTTTTATTAAGCATAAACTGAATTATTTTGTTACTAAAATCCGTCATTAGCTATTAGACAATAAGACATTTATTTCAAATTCTAGACCACATAATGATAAAAAAATAAACACAACACAGAACATAATTATAACCGTCCTCCTGGCACAGTCGGCGAAAAATTCCATTTTTATTTTTAGCTAGGTAGGTATATTATTTTCGACCAACCCAAAAATAGCAAATAAACCTACACATATTATACCTATTACAGTAATACAGCTCTGTAAATTACAGTTGTATTGTACGACTAATAATTACAGTTCACTATCAACAGTAATAATCTAGACAGTGTCGGGTTAAAATTGTTTTACGTACCATTTTCTATGATGGATGCCTTTCGTCGTGTTGATAGCTGTTATGTGGCAGAAAATTAAGTGAAGGAGTCATTAAATGTCAATTTTAAAGTTATTGGACTGATTAGTTTGTAAGTTGATAAAAAAAGGAGTGAAAGTAGGAAAAGTTTTCTGTAATCAAGGAGAAGATTAATTTCATTATAGTCAAAGAATATTATTGGAATTACTACCTTTCCCCTTGCTTCAACATTCGAGTGAAAATAACAAGAGGTGTTTGCAGACTGTTAAATAAGTTTGTTTACGTATTTTTATAGTCGATGAAGAGAAATTTTATGTATTGTTTTAGTTTATATAATTATACGTATTACCGCCCCATTTAAACTGCAATGAAGTGATGGCCTGAAACACAGTTCTGAATAAACTAAGTTCAGGCAGGTCGCACATAATTTAAATCCATAGTTAAATATCGTGTACCTGTAATGAATATACTTTAGATAAAAACTCGTTTTTATTTACGCACTAATCGAACTATTATTAAGACAATATGTTAACTTTATGTAGCTATCTATTTAATTGCAAAAAAATTATATTTTTTTTTCATTTATTATTATTACCTAAATAATGGTAGCTTTAGGTTATCTACAGGTTTTGCAAAAGAAAGTAGAGCTCCACCCACTAGCTCGACAATCCAGCGTCTGTCTTGGATCAATTGCTCAACTCAAGCAAACTCAGGCTTAATGACAACAGTATTTAAACGCCCACAAAATGGAATTCTTAGCCGAATTATTGGTAGTAATTACGTTCTATTTTTAACGAATTCTCTCAAATGTTCTACAGTATTATCGAAGGATTTTAGAATGATTTTATTTCCTATAATCTATGTAAATCTATCGAGTTTCAAAATTAACTTGTATCGACACTCGAATAATCGTTTCGATTATCGATTTCGATCTATAAATGACACCTATGAATTCATATCACCCACCACAACAATAAGGTAACATCAATAAATTCGTAAATGCATGTGTTTTAATTTAAATAATTTAAATATCATACACCAACGGTCTATGATACGATAATAATCTCATTTGTATCACATCTACATGTTCAAAATCTCCAATGTTTTTACGATTTAAACATGGATTATTACGTAATCTAGTCTAATAAAAACTGTTTATTGGGAATTAAGAAGAGATCAATAAAATTGAAAATATTATGTTAAATGAGGTTCTTTAATTTAATCAAGTCTTTGAATTGTCGAATGAAATAAATTGTTTTATTACGAGCCCATTCGACAAATAACTATAAAATAAACATTAGGGTGGTTCTAGTTATACTATAAAATCTAATTGAACATTCAATTTTCCATTGTTCAAAACTAAATAGTGTAATACAGTCTCTTTTTAAGTTGTTCGAAATTCACAATTATTTCAAGTAGATAGAGGTTAAATTCACTCAACAAAGCAAAATGGTGCATCTTTAAAATCTAAGGTCATAAAAGCCTTTAACTACAAATTCTAGTCAGGACTAAGGAATAGCAAACACGTCTAAAGGAAGTGAAACCACGAGGCGGCCAGACACATAAAATATTGAAATATATCCATCGGCGTGCGAAAGAGCTAGCACTACCTGCTTGCAATATTCAGGACCTTAGCAAGTCTTGGCAGACACCTTAGTTTGTTCTGTACTTTATTTAAGCTGAGGTTCCACTGAAATAGTTTCGTGACTGCGACGAGGAATGTCTGGGGTTAGAAATGGAAGTAAATGGTACATCTACTGAATTATGGGTCTGGAAAATTGAGCGCCGTCAGTGTAGGCTGTTAAATTTAATAAATTATGGCATAAGTTATATTTTTAGGTAGGTTAGGTAAAACTAAATGGAAACTTAAAAGTTATTTCTTAAAGCCTCGAGTGCTGTTACTGAAAAAACTGTAACGTAAAAAATGCATAAACCTAAATCAAGAAAGTTCGTAAAATACATATTGTGCAGATGTTATCTTGCTTTTGCGCTCCATTTCCCAAAAAGGATAAATTGGATCCCAAGCAATTCACAAGTCAACAGAAAGTAAGTTTCCTTTCATAACACAGATACTCGTATCTATGTTTGGTAACCAAGGACGAATTTTAAACAGCAGTAAAAGGACTGAAGTTGTTTAGGATAATAAACTCTATATCACAAATAATATTAGACTACTAGAAGGCAAAAAGACAGCAAGCTTATTAAACTTATTTATTCCAATATTCCACAATTCTAAACGACGCGATTGGTTGATAGAAACATTGGCTACTTAGAAATGTCCTTCAATCATTTGCGTGGGAGCTAATGTTATACCCCATTCGAGACCGATACCATTTACATTTTCTTCATAACTTCATTGAATACCATTGACAGTCCATTCCCCCCGTTCCCTATATACTTATACTGATTACCTACACAATTGTTGGCAGGGTTCAATATTGCTACTTCTCAAGAGATAGAGTTAACCAAACTCGGCAAAACCTCTGCCAAATATCTTTTAAGTTGTTCTAGAAGAGTAACTACGTAATACTAGTCGGTGAAGCTACAATATTATATTATGAAAACAATAGTAAGATTTGTGTAAGGAAGTTTACGGGCTGAAGTTTGGCAATTGAAAATAAAATTTGATAAAAGGGACTTTGGAATAGAAGTTGGTTTGTGGATTTTGTTTTGTTTACTTTCAAATTGTTTTACGATAAACAGAGAGATATATTTTGTTGTTTTCATGATGGTTGTTTTGGGTTACATCCGTCGTAAAATACAAAACTAACTTTCTTGTATAGATTCCTATAGCGTTGAAATACTTATACCTACAGGTTTGGTTTTGTGACCTCCATTTAGAAGTGTTTCTAGTAAAATCAGTTCAATAACCTTATCAACATTTTTGAAAATTGACAATATATTTTCTACATGTTTATTTTTTTTTCTACAAAATTCTACCGCCACAGTCGCTGGTCTGAAATAACCACTACTGTACTCAATATTAAAGTACAATTACGCACAGTAGCATTAACCAAGTTAATTCTAAAATCACATTAGCTAATTTCCCCATGCTAATGGTCGGGGGACTGCAATAAAAATAGAATGTACAAGCATTGTGTAACTGATTGTCCCAAGGGAATGTCCGGACTTGGTCGAGGGAAATGGTTACTTAATAGTGCTTCGAGTTACGGTCTAGTGATCTGTCACTTACAGGACAGGACAGTACAGGAATACAGTGATCTATATCCATTTAGAATTAGTGGTTTTGGTGTAATGGATTTTGCAAGGAGCCCTCTTTAATTTTAATTTTTTAGGCAAATGTACAGGACAATTCCGTCTATTTTTCTCCAATTTAAGTGATATGTCTGCACTTTAATTTAAGTGAAAACTAAACAGTTAAACTTAAGCAGTACCCTAATGGGTAGTGTTTAATGCTTATACAAGCAGATATTTGAACGAGGACGTGAATGTAAGCAGATGTATCAAGGTTCAGTTAAAGGCATTATAAGATCCTGTTCATTTAGTGTTTTTCCTTAATATTATACTGATCAAACATAAAAGAACCCTAGGGGGTTCTTTTCAGCCTACACTATAACATACCTTGGTGTAAGATATTGGCAGACAAACAAAAAATATATGTATAGAACATTACAGTCTTGTAATGTTCTAGATGTCTATCTATTCGAGGATCAATGTTCCAGCTCAAATATTATTTTCCCTGAAAATAGTGAAGTCTTATTGCACTAAGCCGGCCCGGGAATTGCTGCCAAATTGCTTCGCGTTGCCTTACACGCGTCATTTAGCCGCTACTTGTACCCCGTCTGAAGTAGACTAAGCGAAAAGATTAAGCGTTTAGAAGCGTTACGACGAACATTGCTCGTAAGAAGTCGTGATTATCACTTTTTAGAAAAGATACATTTACTTTATTATTTGAGTAGATTGTTCGGAAAAAGGACCAGATTTTACTTTAAGGGCCCGTGTTCACAAGAAATTAAGCCCTCTACTTTAGCCACTAAGTTATCCCAAACAACATTATCCCAAGAATACCATAGCTTTGGAATAATTATTGCGTTTAACAACAATGCGGGGTGACAAAGCATTCACAGCTCCACAATATGACGTAATTACCGTCACACAACCGCTTACGCTTTTGACTAATTAGTAAAGACGTTCAAGGGCCGTTCTCTTAACAATGGGCCGGATATGCGCCTCGACGCCGCTTCCTACCGCTACTAAGAATTTATCGGACCTCTCACCTCTCTCTCATTACTCAAGTGTCAAAAAGAGACGGATTACTTGTCAGGTGGATGGCTAATTAAATTTTTATGCCTCAAAACGATTCAGTGTACAGTGAATCGATTCAATACGGACATCGGATGTCAAATTCCCTAATGTCCAACGTTTAATTAAAAGGCTTGTTTCCCTCCGTTCGACGTATCACCTGTGAACCGTAGTTACCTATTCATAACCATGTATGTGAGAACGTGTTTTTTATAATGGCTTTCAGGTTTTTTTTCGCGCAAAATTGCATAGTGAGTGTGGCAAATTAATACGTCTTTGTCGGTTCTGTGTGTTTTTCATGCATAATTTTTTGTTCAGTTTTTCCTTGTGTGACGATTTTTTTTCCTTTTTTTTCCTTTTTGTCGGTTTATGAAGGATTAATGCATGTTTGCTCAAGTAGCTAACTAATTTTCTATGACAATCATTTTGTTGAACGCCTGAAGGTAATTTTAGAATCATGTCTTTGTCTATACTTACATGTGAATTTTTGATTGAGATCCTTCCGACACCCAGTGAGAATGATGAACTGTCACCAGGCTAATAAAATTGCCATGCCATGGCATGACAATCAACACGTCCTCGTTACTAGCCAATTTGATAAGTCTTACGATCAATACGAAAACAGGAGAAAGTGAATGTAAAATTGTGAACGAACAACGAACCAACTTTCCCCAAATAACAAACAAACGTTTTCTTTTTATTAACACATCATTATCCTGTTGTTCTTAATATTAATATTCCCAATTCCCACCCATGTTTCATCCACTGTCCAAACTCTGGTCCCCCACATCGGCCCAGACAGCTTCATTAGCTCTCGTGCGCCGCAAATTGCGTGAACAAAAGATACAAAGGAAGTTGTTGTGATATACTAGCGATTGCTGAATTGACAGCCACCAGGAGGGTCGATAAGTACCAAGCTACGTGGCTTGAAAACATATTGCGGGTATATTTGTCACGAACGTAGTGAGAAGCTTTATTATGAGTGCCTAATACTAACATACATTTTATGAGATTGAGACAGTTATTGCCTTTAGAAAAGTGATCTATGTACAAATCTATGAACACTCGAAGGACTGTAGAAAATTGTGCTGTTGCTCTAGAAACGTTGTGATCTATGAATGCCATTTTTTTGGCACAGACGTCAATACATCAATCTAGCCTAAACTGTCAAGTTTTTTAATAGATTTTCAATTTTAAAACAAACGTAGAAGGTTTTTATACAAGTGGATTTTTTAAGGAATTGCCTCTGGTCATTTTAACCGCACCTAATAATTATAACATTAAGGTACCCATTAGTAGAAGTCTATGCAGATGATGACAACTAAACGAAATAATTTAAATTCACATTCAATAATAACGGAAATAAGTGGGAAGTGTTTAAAAATTCTCCACGATTCTCGGTCTGTCCCCACACGGCTCCACCCAACGAGTTAACTGTAGAACGCATAAGCTCAATCATTCACTGAAACCCACGGCAACAACCACGAAAGCCTTCATTAAACTTAGGGATTCTGAACAACTGACGCAAGCGTGGGTGAAGGCCCGCTTTGCATGCAAAATGCATTCAGTACGCGTGCCGGTGGCGTTATACGGACACCGTATATAGCGTGTGCGTGAACGGCTAGTGAATATGTCTTGTTAGAGGAGATACGTAATTGTGTCGTACACGTGTGCTACGGTGGGGTAGCACCCTAAGCATACAGAATTTTGGGATGCGAACGACTAAGATTTTGAAAGTAGTGCCGCATGGACGGACATGACACAATTTAAGATTGAAAGTTTGGTTTGGTGATTGAACAAATATGTAGGTTTATACTTTGAGCACAGATTATCCTTGGGTCTAAATGATTCTAGCTTCTAGCTAGATTTCTAAGTCTTCTCTTCTCCAACACAGGTATATGTGGGGCCCAACCCCACGCATACCTACTTCTGTTTGAGAATGTATGTGAATAGATTTGCGCTTTTTCATAAAGTTGTAAAACGCTATCAGATTATCCATTAAGCATAGTAATTACTCTATGCTTAATGAAGGATCTGATTAATAGTTTAATTCCACTTTCATAGCACGCTAGAGGACCCGCTGTTATTAGTCCGAACTATAATTATATCATTCGTGACCTCTCATGTTACACTTTTTTGTGCGTGTTTGCTGCACAATTAGGTAATCAAGTCAGCAGGTGGCTTTAACGCTACTTAGCGGAGTGAGCGTAAAAAAGTTTAATTTGAATATTACCTGTCACGGTAGGGAATGCCGAAGGGTTAGATAGTGTCATGAACTATTTTTATAGCCATAGTTCACTGAGCATGAAATTAAGACGATTTTTTTTAAGATTAACATTGTATGGTTGTAGTCCACGAAGTATTAGCCAGATAAGTATAAAAAAACTAGTGCAAGAACATTTAGCCAATTATTTTAACACCGCTGCAACTAAGTCAATCTTGATAAAAAATCCTGGGAATCGATCCTGGAACCCCTGCTCAACAGTCGCACTCTTGCAACCAACTTTAAACAAGAGTAAATAAATAAAAAAATACATGTAGCACTCGGAGACTGCCGCGGTGAAGCTTTAAAAGAGAAAAATATCGCCTACCGCGAATAGTTAACGAGAATAGCATTTATTTAAAATGTTTGTGATGTACTACTGTATTAAAGAACTTCTTTGTTGTAGGAGAATTTTATAAGTAGGTTTCATTGTGAAAACTCCTTCCTTTTTTAGCTGGCCGTTTAGAATCAGTAAGAAAAGTAAATTGTCTTTATGACAGATATTTTTATGATTGCCGAAATCTCCCGAACTGAAACGACATTAGACGATGCGTGGTATTAGGTATTTTCCTTAGGTTTTTTTCGTTAGGTTTTTGGGAATTTCTTAATTCGGTTGCCGCGCCGCGCTGCGCTCAGAGCCCGCTATAAAAGCTATGCAATAGCTTAATAACAAAGACTAAACAAGAAAGTGAAAACAAGATGAATAAAAAACATCATTAACAAAGAACATAAACTTGAAATACCTAACTATCGTTACAAACGTCTCCAGTAATTCAAAAAACAAATAACTGCAGAGCAAGAAACAGCCAACACAACATCATATTTTATTCATAGCACACCAAAATAGATCCCACGACATAGACTAATGAGTGATCACACGTAACACTACTATTAAATAAGGTATAGTTGCTTAATAATGCACAAAAGACATCATCAATTACGATGCTTGCCTGCGTATCAAGTGTCTCTTTGATCTTATAACAAAAGGGATAGTTCGGTGTTCAGAAACTACGCATGTTATGGTCCAAGATTGGGGACTAAGGCGATTAAATGTCGATTTCTGTACGAGGGGTCAGCTGTCAAAATGCAACGTAATCACAAATTAGGCGATGGCTATACATTGATTGGAAGCAGTGTGTTCACATTTTTTTTCCTGCTAGTTTAATTGTCTGTAATGTTTTGTATGGTCGAATAAATTAACAAGAAAACCGGCCAAGTGCGAGTTGGACTCGCCCATGAAGGGTTCCGTAGCAGCAAGCATAGATTAGAGATATAATTATATTGAGATTAGTAAGTAATATACACAAACAATAAAAATAACTTTGTTTTTCATAGTATTTGTATGAATGGCAAAGTTATATTTGCGGTTTTTGAAAATGTACTATATCACAAAAACTGCTAACTGTATCTCATCCAAACCAATTTTCGTTGGTAGTTTTGGTTGAGGTCTACATTATATATTTTTTTTAGTTTTATCATTCTCTTATTTTAGAAGTTACGGGGGGGGGGACACACTTTTTACCACTTTGGAAGTGTCTCTCGCGCAAACTGTTCAGTTTAGAAAAAAATGATGTTAGTAACCTCAATATCATTTTTAAAGACCTATTCATAGATACCCCACACGTATGGGTTTGGTGAAAAAATTTTTTTTGAGTTTCAATTCTAAGTATGGGGGGCACCCCCAAAATTTGTTTTGTTTTGATTTTTGTGTGAAAATCCTAATGCGGTTCACATAATACATCTTTCTACCAAGTTTTAACAGGATAGCTCTTATACTTTCGACAAAAAGTGGCTGTGACATACACGGACAGACAGACAGACAGACAGACAGACAGACAGACAGACATGACGAATCTATAAGGGTTCCGTTTTTGCCATTTGGCTACGGAACCCTAAAAATTATATAGGTTGAACAGTTTATCAATTAGCTTGATTCATCTACCTAAAAAGCTAAGATTACGACTCTACAAGATAAGAGATTCAAATTACAAAGCTTATTATTTCAGAAGCTGCCACCTATCAAAAACATGCACTAGCCGGCCCACAGTTACACATTTTCAGCTATCAAATCTCCATCGCTTGTCACCGCCATGTATCTAGAGCGAAGGCTAATTCACAGAAATGTGGACTAGCGTTACTTAGTACCCAGTAAACTGTCGCATACCATATTTAGGGGAGTTCACATCATGTACAGTTCGGTTGAACCACAGCTAACGTCAGTCAGCTGTAAACGAGGTTTACGGCCGTATAACCACACTGTACGTTTTCCCAAGGAAATGCGGTGAAATTTGGCGCCAGCAGTTTATGGCTTGTAGTATATTAATAAGCCAGTATGTAGCCAGGATCAATAGCGCGTCAAAGTAAATGACAATGAATGGGCAGCTGGCGGTTGTGACGTCACAGTACCTAACAAGCTATTTGTTTGATCAAATTTATGTTGCTCATGTGCTCCTAAATGCGCACTTTAGGAAATTATGGGTTTGCATTTCTGTTGGACAGTTTGCGATGGATGGCTGTAATAACAGTAATTGCTGGTGTATGTCATCGTTGGTTTTTTGTTTTTTTTTTTTTTTTTGGGGCATTTTTCATTATTTAGGTGAGAGCCATGCTCATTTATAATGCAAATTATTTTTTTAATGGTTAAGTTCAGATGATTCATTGAACAATTTATGAATCATCTCAATTCATTCCTTCATTTGGAAACTCATCAATTTGATAATCCTATTACTTATTGTTAAATTATGGACACATTTATATTCAATTTTTCATTAAAAAAATGCGAGTTTAGTAGAGTTTAGCTAAACAACAACATTAAAACTAATCTGCTTTAATTACTGTTTTTACTCAAACGTCACTTTCTTTCCGTCGTTTATATAATCCGAAAATAAGCTTGTTAATGTTCTCTATAATAATTATTATTTAATAATAAGGTCCAATCAGAGTATACGCTACGCAGGAAACAGGCCGTGTGTTCCCTCGATGTTCGCATATAACGACGGTAATATTGGCAAAATTAACACGCTCCACCGTGAAATCACATAGTGCGGTAACATCGATACGCAATTTACTGTCGGAAATGCTTCGTAATGGCGTACTTAGTGGTACGTGTCGTACTACGAATACGTAAACTTGTTATTCGACATCTGCGTGGTAGTGCTTTCGATATGAACTTTTGAAATTATAATGTAGATTGCTTGTGATATTATTAGCGGAGTTGTCTGATTACTCCGTTGGATTATTACAATCTTGTAATGGGATTATCAGCGCTATGTAGTTTCATATAAAGATTATTTTTAATTAAATTACAAACTGAAATTATTTCGAGAATTTCAAAAGTCAAAAGACAATATCATTCAACCAAAACCTTTTGATCTAATTACCAGCAAAAACGACAGCAAAAGTTTAAATAAGTATCTACAAAATGTTCAAAGAAGTAATTTAAAATAACTAATTAAAGTATAAATACTAGCCTTATAAACTTCAACTGAATAACTTCTGAACTATTTAAATCTCCTCAAGTTTATTCGAAAAGTTTGGAGTCCACATTAAATTAAAAAGCAATTTTCATATTTCGTTGGAAACACAATTAAAGTAAAAATAAAAGGTCATTTTGAAAGTCCACAGTCACCTTTACAAAAGGTGTTCCGAAATTAAAATCTCATTACGTAAAAGCAACAATATGACGTCCAATTTGGGTGAATTTCGGATGAAACAATGGCAGCTGTCACTGTCACCCTTCGTGTTGGTCAACAAATGTTTTTTTTGGGCATAGGCTGTCAAATTTTACTTGCCTGACTTTTGACCAATGAGGCCGAGATCCAGTAACCAGGTTCCCATTTATCTGTCTTGCAATGTTGCTGTTTGATAATTGTGTGAAACTGACAGTAATAAGTTTTAGCCTAATCCAATGGTAAGTACCTCTTGATTTCAGCTAATTTTTAATTATGACCTGTAAAGTCAAAAGTCGTAGTTCTTCTTAATTAACCATCAGGCACTCTTAATAATCAAATAAACATACCCCTTTAATAAATGTTTGCTCTGTTCAATATTTAACATAGTAATACAGTTTTTATCATTATATGAGTAGCTTAACCTTTTGAGTGGAAAAAAAATGTCGCTAAAAAGTACAGGGGCCCCCCATATGAGAAAATGGCGTCGCAAATACCGTCTTTTACCAAAATACATATTACTCTAAAATCAAACCATATTTTATCGTTCTGTAAACGACAATGTACTAACTGATATATTTCCCATCTATCAGGTATCAAAATAAAGCGAAAATCGAAACAGTGTATTTGTTATTCACCTCGAAAAATACAAGGCCCGGATTACAAGAATCAAATGAATATTCAAACAAAATCCAAAGAACAACTAACTACCTAAATATAATCATTATATGCACAATAATCACTTTTCTAATAAAAAAACAGCATTTACTTCAGATAAATCTGTAAAAAACAAAAAATAAAACACGGTGACACACTTCATGCACTCAGAAAAACCACGAAATGTCAATGACGAAAAAAAAAAACTAACCATAGATTATGTTATATTTTGCGTTCACGAGTTAGCAAATTTATCAAAGGACGTAAGTAACCAAACTTCTTCATACTAAAGTAGTCTGTAAACACAAGAAATAAGGTGTAAACCGAAGGGGCAGCTTCGCGACAGCCGGCTGTCGCTTGGGATTTGTCGGAATGGCGCGATTCGTAGGCGCGACAGCCGGCTGTCGCTCAGGGGTTCAAAGGTAGTACTCAAAAATAATGATAGAAACTCTATTCAGTAATATCTTAATGTATAAAAGGAAAGCATCAATAATACCCATACGTTAAGAAGCAATATTTGACGTTCAAGTACCTACAAAAGAAACCTTATCATATCTCTAAGAACTTCGTCTCAAAAATGTTAAGTAGGTAAGTCTAAGGGAAAAAGAGTACTTACATTCTGAAATGAATTTCTAACGAGCTTAGCTTGAAAATAGAAAAAGCATTATACCTATATTACGAGCATTACTCTCTTTGCGTGTTGAGAGGCTTAAAAACGCCTGCTCAACATTTTACGTTCAAGTGAATAGGCCAAGTTACTTTGCGAAAGAAGGCAGTGGTTATGACTGAAATTCCTATGCTTTATTCATAAGTTTTTTGGCGTATCAAAAACCTTTTTATGATATCGGTATCGTAGATTTTTTTAACAACATACTGTACACAATTTCTCTAATACATAATATATGACCCATATTGGTAAGTTGTGAAAATCTTCCTTATAAAGCCTTTTCACGAGTAAGTAATTTATAAATGATTGAAGTTCCCGCGTGATTTTGAGGCTAGGCTTAAAGTGAAATATACTGAAGTTAATAAAATAAACTAAAACCGTTTTATTAGAATCATAAATTCCCCTTGATCCCCCAACGTTTCATATACGGCGAAGCAGTCATCATAACAGAATTATATCAAAGAAAATACCGCGCTAAGTAAGGGATCACACTCAAGGACAACCTCACCTCACCCTCACCTTTAAATGGAACAGCTTCTCCTTATAAAGCCAGAGTCACAATCCTTAGGACGACGTGCTTCCCACACTACTAAACAATCATAATAATTGCTCCTACAGTTTTTTGTCCGGCCGCTAATCGGGGCACATAAAATATTTTGACGTGACGATAAGAGGCAAAGGGGCCGAATTTGACTTATCTTATCGGCCCTGAGTGTTGGGTCACTAATGACCCGCTGCCCTACCGCCCTCTACTTATATACTTCCGAATGCAATGACAACTTCATTATTTGAGGTGAAAACTGGTTATTTAAGTGTAGTACTTTTTCTACGTCCATCCACTTATTAGAATTTAACAAGTAGACTTTACGTAAGAAATCTCTTACTTTATAGAAAGCAAACTATCACTTAAACGGGCTGTAGCGTCAGCATTAATATTTATTACCAACATCAGACAAGTTACGTAAATAGAGAACCTCACATCAAAACAACCAACCTAAGCACAGTCCAATAAGGAACAATAAATTGATAGTAATACAGCGAACAAAATAAAGTTGTAGATAATCTTCAAGGGAGAGGTATTTCCCAACGAGATTCAGGATTCGTGCAGCGTAAGTCGGTCGGCTGACATGTGATTTATTCCTTTTATCTTAGAGAAGTCGGCTTTTCATCTGAGATAAGACGGTACCTACGTAAATCAAAGCTGTGTGTGATTGTTCGAGCGATGAAAATTGTAATGCAGCTTAGTATTTTGTCGTCGGAACGTTCAGTAGACTATTCTAATTTGGTTTCCGACTTATCTGTAGTGGCAGTGCCGCTGTGCTTGTCTTTAGAATGGCTATAATGGCTTTTATATTTGCGTCGTTACTGGATAGACTGTAGCATTAATTCACAATGAATTGTGACAATTATACAGCAGCTGTAGAACTCGATATAATTAATGCACAACCAAGACACTGCATAGTGCGGTCATTATTTCAGCACGTTGTGATGTACACAACGAAAACGAAATCACCGGAGGGATGGAGGTCAATCTTATATTGCACCCACGTTTCGCTTGTTGTTTTTAAATATGTATTATTAGGCGAGCAGTATTACACCAATAAAGAACAAAAGTTAGAAACAGTTTTCGAGATACTACGTAGCTCAAGAGCCCTTGTATAAACCACATAAATATTTAGTTAACATTACACAATCCAACAAAAGGAGTCGAGGACCTCTTATTTTATCTAATCTCGAAGGAAACCTGTCATACTCGACTTAATTTAAAGTCAGCACTTACCGAAAGTTTCATAAAATTACTAGAATTTAAACAAAAGACGCTCCAGTGGCCGTTGGATAGTGTTGGTAAACTCTCACGGGAATATTTAATGACTACGTAAATCGTGTCAAAGTGGGTAAAAGGATATTTTGTGTAGCTAAGGGTTATTTTGATAACGATGAGTGTTAATTTGAATGAAGTGATTGCTTATCTGAATTTAGGAAAAGGTTACCTTTGGTAAGGGTCTAAAATATTTTAAGGAAATATCTTTGACGTTATCGTGTAACAAAAAAGGTAACCTCAAAGTGTAATTTTTAAAGACAAATTCTAACTTATATTGTAAATTCGAAAGTTTTTTAACGACGGATGGATGTGTCTTACACACAAAAATACATTACTATTTGGATGAAATTTAGTACAGCGGTAGTTTAATAATAATATTCCTCAACTATCACACAACGCCATCTAGTCCCAAGCTAAGCAGAGCTTGTGTTATGGGTACTAGACAACTGATAAACATACATATATATTTCTAAATACATACATATTATAGATAAATTACACCCAGACACAGAACAAATGATCATGCTCATCACACAAACATTTGTCCTGGGTGGGAATCGAACCCACGACCTCCGGCATAGCAGTCAGGATCACTAACCACTAGACCAACAGGCCTGTCGAGTTTATAAGTAACCTAGGTAACATAGATAACCTTTTAATCCTGGTATTACATTCTCGTGGTATAATTTTCAACTTATACACGGTCAAAGCCGCTGGCAACAAAGAAGCTAGTTAACTCATAATTTAAATCAATCTAATCTACACCCAAACCTTGTATTGTAGCAATTAAAAACGCAATACAACTTGCAAAGCTTACATCTCGAACAAATTCGTTTCCATCGGCATTATCCAATAAAACGGATTAAACCATCTAATATCTATATCGAAATGTAAACAAAAGACAGACACGTTCATGCCCTCATAAAACGCCAATTAGTACACAGTTTCCGTGTTCTAATAAATCTCATAATCTCAACACGTTATCACAAAAGAGCCGAAAGACTTTACTGAGCCATTTAATTTATTATATCAATTAAGAAATTCTTCACACTCGCTATTACAATTATACGAACGAATAATTCTCTGAACATGGGTTGAGTCCTGTGTATCCGTAATTTAAAACGCATTAGGTTGTAAAATGATCTTGCTGGATAATTGTTTAATCGTTAGGACCATGAGAATTTGCTATTGCAATTTAGTGTTAAACATTAGATCTTTCTTTTTCCTGGTGTCAAAGTTAATTAAGACGCAGCTGGGAATCTCATGGGACTCTAACATGGTTTTGGACTTTTACTGATTATATGGGTACAGGATTCCTCTGTCAGTTATGTCCAAAAAAAAACAAATTAGAAAGTAATAGAGTATTTTTGTTTCTGTGTCTTATTAAACCTTGGTACTTGCCCGAATTTGAAGTTACAACCTCGTGCATAAAAGGCAAAGTGATGTTGACTGATAGACTAAGTCTCTACTAATGCTAGAATTTATAGAGGGGTCTACTAAACCACAACAGTAACATGGGGCGATCACGAGGAAGTTTCACTTACCGAAGTCTTGGAGAAGGTCGATCAAAAGTCTGACAGTAAAAGGGTACCTAACGTGTTACGTAGTTAGTTACTGCATACACGATATTGCCTGGACTAGAAGCCAATATAGTTGGGAAAAGGACGCGCATATGATGACTTATACAGCTATTTTATAGTCATGATACATGTAATAATCCCTTGATTACCTCATGTGACACCCACGGCTAGAGAGATCCCGCACGGCAGACATTTTTATTAACACTAAAGTGAGTTTTATCTCCTCTAAAACTCAAGAAAATATGACTTGAAACTGCTATAGGACAAATAAAACCTACTTAATAAACCACTTTACGGATTATTGCGAATTCCGTTTTGTTCTAAGAATGTCTTTGATATTTTAAGGTCCAATAAACTTTAATTAGTATCAAATATCAAGCCTATGAAGACTGGTGATTAAACCAATCACTTTGCAGATAAAGTGTCCTTTTCTGCCATCCATTACCTTCGTTAGCCATTAAATATTTACACAACGGGGTTATAAATAACTCAATATTAATTGAGTAATATGATAAAATTTATAAATTATGACAGATTTCTACAGAACATCAGCCGTTACGAAGGCATAATAATGACTCTTATTTATATCTCCTTTCTTTAGTGCACGTAAATTAATTTGTGAGAGAAGAAAATTCTGGGAACTACGTCGTTATGTCATTATAGCAAAGCAACGCGGTTTAAGGGAAAATTATGTTTAAAAAACGATTAAAAACGAGAAATGATATCTAAAGAAAACATTCAACATAGTAGTAGAATATTCATGAACAGGTTAACTTGCATGCAAAATATTTATTTTAAAAAAAATTGTGAATATGACCTAAGAGTGATTGCAATTCTACGAATCCACAAAAACTACAAGATGATATCACATCGTTACCTTTGGCATTTCAAAATAGAGATGGCAACTACCTACTTTAAGACACAATAATCACATTAAAAATCATTAAACCCCTTCACATCAACAAGCTGATCAAATTAACCCATTAACAGCCACATGTCGTTAGATATCCAGAAGTTTTATTAGATATAAACATTTTACAGCGTAAAAATGCATAAAAAATTATAGTTCAGTCTCACAGTGATACTCAAATGCTAATCACATGCAGTATCGTCTCATCACTATTATATCATTTCAGTTTGTTTATTAGAAAGTTAAGAGGAACTAATTCAACGTCACATTACGTCGAGTCGCGCTGACGTCTATATACGATACACTTTTTACGAGTTCCCAGTACGGAATTTATTACATTTGTCACTAGACAGCAGTAAAATCAAGCATGTTTTTATTTTACTCAAGTACGATAGGAAATTGTACACGTTTACGATTACTTTGAAGATAATTTATTGGGTAGTCATTTGACAGCCGTTGACAACTTGACACTATGATTTGAATTAAGTGTCAAACGCAATCTGGCATTTTAGAACTAACAATACAAACAAATACCAAAGTCTAGTGACGTACCAAAACGCAAAAAAAAAAAATATTATTGCAGCAAATTGAATAACGTTGTAATAGTCGATATAAAAATAAGTATCGACATAATGTGAACAATGTAATCCGCTCTCTGTAAGTGGATACACTAAAAGATGAAAAAGAATTCATCAATACAAATACACTTTGTGAGGAGAGGTTCCGTAAATGATATCATGTTGACTCGGAATAGAGAGGGCCTACAGCTTGTTTGCTCCTGCCACAATCTCAGTTTGGTAATAAGATGCGACACATGTATTATCCCGATTAAATCCCCCTGGAAAGGGGCTTAGATATAGTGATGTCTGTAGGTGACATGATGACATCCCTTCCCGATCGTTGGCGGCGCATCACCCATTCTTAATAACATGGCAATATTTCCTCTTCAAAATAAATTTAAAAATAGTTTGTTGTGTTATTGTCAATCTTTTATTTGTCATGTTTAGTTTACGTTTGACATTTTAGAAGAGTTTGTTATTTTCATGTTAGTCACTTGACATAAAACTGTAGAAGACACTAATTTAGTCTAGTGATATAAATCCGAACACTTTCATTAATTTAATATCCACAACACATCCTTTCTATCATAATGACCAACAAAAAGCCGACAACACGACCATCAGTTCCGATTCCTATCGATATCGGCGTCCGGATCGACGAATCGACATTTGGCACGTCGCCCGAGCGCACCGCACTACTCGATGATTGATCGGTCGGCTTCCCGCCCGAGCTTGTCAAGGCGAAGAATAACATTGTTACTGCTCTTGTAAACGTCTCACTGCCGCGAAATCCTCTTAAAGCAGTGAGTGACTACGAAAATAGAACCGGAATTGTATTATTAATATTTTACAGGAGCAAACCCGTACGTGGGTAGCAATGCAAAGAGAAAACAGAAAGGATTGGATTTGAAATTTAAAAATGTATACGTTTTTTCATTGTTGCGTGTTTTAGTCCGCGTTTGGATTAGCAATTGTAATTGATGTGGCACGTCATATGTTGAGTCTAGTCACGGTATAAACAATTTATTCCGTTTCGGATCAAAACAAATGATTGGAAAAAGCTTTCTATAATTGTATTACTGTTTACGTTTTTTATCTTGATTCAATACTGAAAATACCGAAATTCTATGAGTTCTGTTTACGTAACTAAAATTAGAGCCTCGCCTTTTACTTGTTATCATAATATTTGATATGCTAACATCAACCGTAATCAAACATAATCTATGTTGACACCAAACATCACTCCTCTGAATCAACTCCATCCGTTTTTATACCGTCTAATAAAAATACGGTCGCAAACAAAATAACGGGTGTAATAAAGTAATATAGAGATCGACAAACTGCTTAGCATAATGGCCTATGATCCTTTAATGGACAATGCGAATGGACGGAAGCTGAGATGTGAGAACAAAAAGAAACTGTAAATGTGGACCACCGACCTAGCGGTGGACTTCAAAGGACATTCCCTCCGGTGTATAATCAAAGGCCGTGGATTTACAAACACTGGAAACGTTTTACGGTTTACGGATGACGTTTGGTGATGGTTTTACTTTTAGTATATTTTATTTAAATGAAATGAAAATTTAACACGTTTTTAAGTAAGCGTTAAGTTATTAGTCTTGAGGGAAGAAATCACGTACAAATAGGTGCGTATATGTAGTTATTTTCACTTTGTCAACATTATTAATTGGCATTTTCATCAAATTTACTTGACTTGAAAATGGCGATGTAATAATGTGATTGATTTTAGATATTGCAAGAATCACCCATTTACATTTTTCTTATTCGTAACATGTCGACTGCAGTCTTAATTGAGTCAGCCCAGAACTGGGCAACAATATGGCATACTAAAAAAAAAAAAGCAATTTAACCCACAACACACATAAATACACTTTCACTTTCCTATTCCCTTCAAGCCCTCCTCGTCACCGTTTCGCTTTACTAAATGGTCGCAGTAATATTACTCCTACCACATCTAGGGAAGCACACATCATTGTTATACTTACACGCGTATTAGAACGGATCATCAAAGGAGCACAAGTTGAGCTTGAACTCGCATGCCTCGCCGTATTCATTGAGTGTGGGACTTATGGCTCTTGTGTTATGCTTACCTGAAACAAAAATGTGAATGGTCAGATTTTTATCAAAAAGGGAGTGATACATTCATCTGGATCGTTCTTAACAGGAAAATTGTCCAAAAGTTTTTAAAAGGACATATTAGATTACATAATACGAGTACAATACATAAATGGCAACAAAATTCAAATCAATTCATCCGTTTATTAGCTACAATACCACAGACAGATACGCAAGGAAACTTATAACACCCCTCTATTTTCGTCGAGGGTTAAAAACGCTCTTGCGTAAAAAGTAAATTACAAAACGTAAACACAACTATAATAGGATAGGACATCCTGCGGCACTTTTCTTTCTCTCAGTTTCATGAATCAAACGTCTTTTTTAATTTGTCTTGACAGACGGAAAGTTAAAAGAAAATCTAGGTAGTCCTGAAATAGCTTAGGTTTATTGACAAAAACATTTCTGCTAATGTATTTTATTTAAATATTTTCGGCAACGCAGAAACACTTTAAATAAATCCCTAGGATAAAAGTAAAGACTTGTACCTAACACTAAATTCTGTAACAGAACAGACATCTATGATAAAGCTTACTTCACAGGAAAATCGCACTTTACAAAATAAAGGCACGCACACAACACGCGAACGTGATCCATTGCGTGATTTGTAACCGGCTTTTACCTTTTTACTAAAGGGTGAAACATACCAAAGTAAACTGCATTGACCATCTAGTTTACAATAATGTAAACACACGAATGTGTTTTGAAAAAAACATCTTTCCACATTTAAGATCACATCAAGTATTTTACAATTACTTCTATTAATTGTACTATTCCTTCCAAAATATACATAATTTTTATTTCAATAAACTTGGTCGTTATAATCTGTCTAGCATTTCCCAACTTCATTGCGGTTGGTTTCCAGTCTAACCTACGCAAATAAATATATTAATATTTTACATTGAGTAATTAGCTATCTGACTTCCAGAATTTAGTTACTAGAACTTAGGGTAATCAACTCTTGGTTAAACTGGTTCTTATAGACTTTCTTCCTAAAGCATAAAGTTGATAATCGTTTAAATGCTGTTGTTTGCAAATGGTAACAAAACAAGAGCTTCTTCTACTAGAAGGTTTCGCTAAAGATATTATGCCGCATGCAATCAAGTCGCACCTCACGTGTTATCTTACAGCCTTAGCACCTTTAGTGAGGTGCAATGGCATGCCGTCGGTGCAGTCAGGTAATCGAGAATCATAGGCCACGGCTATGCATTATCTTATCGACTAGAATAGACGAAGGAACTCGCCATGGCTGTATTCTGACGAGTTTTCTAATCTTTCATTTCAAAACGTTCCTATTCTGGAACGATGCTCACGTGGTACCCATTTTTAAAGAGTTTTGTTCTTGCACTAGAGTTACATTTCAAATGAATCACCAACGTTATTCATTAGTGTAACGGACAACTAAGTCTAGAAAGCAAAGAGTACTTACTGAAGAACCAAATGTCTACATTATGCGTCACGATATTAAAGATATCCGTAAGATTATAGAAAATATAGGAATATCCACGTATTGTCAGGTAGAAGCGGATATAATAACGGATTTTCAGGTCTTCCTTATACACCCTTAAAATAGTAAAACTATAATAATATGGCTAAGCAGCACGTAAATCAATACCTTGATGTTGATTTAAGATTTTATGATCTCGAAACTGAAGCGAACATTAAAAATCGAACAGAGCACTTTTATCCTGCCTGTTTTTTCCAGCTATACTAGAATCGGCTTCCTGTCTAACTGGAACAATATTCCAGAGCGTAGTTTCATTAACTGATAAGCGAAGTGTTCTAATACTTGAGTACAAGAACTTACACTTTGTTAGCTGACTTTATGGACCTACTTCACAGTACAGACGCATTAAAACTAGTTAAGAAAATTCCTATCCGTAGTTTTTAATTAAAACTGCTGAGGACGACATCATGTCTTCAGTTATTTCGTTCAATTACGTGCATTCACATTATTTTGTGCGAAAGACATTCTGGTTAGTAATTTTGTGATATGAACTGCAGTAATAAACATTTTATTAGAAGTTATTGTTGATTGCATTCTTATGTCAATTATTCATCGTCTTCCTGACTATTTTCCAAAAAATACTAGTATTTTTTTTTTCTTTTTTCGAAATTGTCAAGTAGAAGTTGAAGTTAGTCTAACCAGTATTTTTCTGTGCATTATCAGTTTCACTTTGAGATAAGCGCTATTTCAGTTAATTGAACTTTGAAATTTTCTGAAGAATTTTTACATTCACGATAATATTTTCTTTTTTCTCCCTCAACAAAATAAATTTAATTTACGTAAAACTTTTACAAACATTACTCCAAATGATTTAAATATAACTGACTAAGCTTTTCAATTTCATTGAATTAAAATGTGAATGCCGGGTATGTTTGCTCGGCAAACATCGTTGGTAACGTACACAAGGCAACGGAGTTACATTGCATGTTTCATAACGAATGTAGAACGCTGTGTGACCTTCCATAACTCGATTACACTCCGACATACTTCCCCCGAAAACCAAAAAGATGTATCTTATAAAAAGCGTGTTTTCTTTATCCAGCACTTTGAAACATGGATGTCTGTAACCAGACAGACTTGTCAAAATGAAAATGTGTTTCTCCCTCTACCCTTTATAGCTTTTAACTATCTTCAGGGTGTGTCTGGCAGACCAGGGACGACTCCTTGATGATTTCATCACCCAAAAAAGGGCTCCGTCTATCGTCTCTCTCAATATAAAAAAATCATCAGCTTATTCAGTAATTCAGGAGCAAAGCACTTACATATACTTTCGCGTTTATAATTTTAGTTAGGATTAGTATTATATTGAAATGATTATATTTGTAGAATTCTTGAGTAACGGCTTTTTAGCTTAGTAGAGGAAGTATACTATCTTTCCCATCCATCTGGGACCCCCACAAACACTTTTTATGTGCGCTGTCTCTCAGAAAGTCATGTGATAGTTTGTAATAAGCCTTATCTTTAATGCACGGTATTGAATTGTCAACGTATCAAGTTGACCACGAACGGTCGACCGCTCCTAAGTTCCAATGGGTAGCGACCGCTACTTGCGATTAGACTTGAAACGAAGCCGCTTGCGACTAAAAGTCGGAGTTGTTAAAATTCTATAACCGTGTAGTACGGCCACTTAAAATTATTGAAATCGTGGTACGTTCATTTGTTTTTAAGATGCATATGGTTTGAGTGAGATAGAAAGTTTGTTTATGCTATGTTATTAGTATTTATACATAATAAAGTATGTTTTTTATTATAATGTGATATTTTCATCATAAGTTTTATGGGCTATATTTCACAATTTTATTTAAAAAAAAGAAGCACTAATTAAAAATCCGGTTTCTGTCGTGACTCGAATTCAATTTGCTCTTTTCTTTGTAGGCAATATTCAAAAATCTGCAACTTTTCATATAATTATGTAGATTATATATTATTCTTGTATCCATAGCAAAAAAACAAGCTTTTTATAACAATTATCCTTACGAACAGCCAGTTTAAATTCATAATCTGGTTAGAGAAATTCGTGACTGAACTTTACCTAAACAACAAAAAATAAAAATTTTATTGCACCTTATTCTGGATAATTCGGGCCGAGCAGGGTAGTTACGGCATGATGTTACGCATGCAAATGGCCAATTCAGTGAATGGAGCACGCAGTTTTTGCAACCTTAATTTTATTATTGGAAGCTTATCGTATACCTTTGTCAAAAACCGTTCTTCGATTTATTGGATGTTACTTTAGATTATGGGTCCCTGAAGCTTGCACATGTAACCGAGTTAACTATCATGACAAAAGTGCCTAAAAAAATATGAAGTACATGAGCTACACGTGCGCGACGTAAACATCAAGTAAAAACTCAGATTGAGGCACAATGAGACAGATTAATGAACAGTTCCTCTCAATTTATTGTTAAACCTCAAATCAATAGTTTTGCCCAGGACCATACGAAAATGGCGGCTGGACGTTGCGACTGTGGTTGCATTCATAATCCGATTGTCGATACGGCAAACGCGAAGTCGAACAATCCAATGCAAAACAAAGAAATAATAAAGGTGCGTTTTATACACCACGATAGTCTTGCCCTTTATTGCTGGCTGGAGAGGCGACAAGGCCAATAAAACATTTTCTCCGCGGAACGCTATTATGGAACCCGATATTCGTGTGGGTACCGAACGTACGCGAAGTTGGTTCGGATTATTCGATTTTAGAAATTAAATCTTCATAGACGTGGGTTCGGGAATTGAATGTTTCGTAAAAGATTTAAAACGTGCTTTGTAATCTCCGGAGGTTCCCCGTTTGTATGAAATAGGTATTGCAAACTGAAATTGTAAAACCGCTTTCTCTACTTTCGATATTTTTACATTTTCTTTAATCTTTCCTTCAGTAAGCTGCTAACCAAATTAAAATACGGATTTTGGTCATGCGTGCTCATTAATTGAATAGGTTGTTGGCCTCTCTCAGCCACTTACAGTAAGTATTAAAAACGCCAAAACGGATTTTTATAATTAAGCCTTCGAATACCTATCAAAACCCAGATTTCCATTTTGTTGTTAATACTGATATCATCCCACAGTTCTAAAGTAGCTTTAAATGTTAATCTTACGTTAAGAGGATTCTTTTAAAATACCTATCAGACGGCGTAAGTTAGTGCCGACTCAATCCGCGTATCGTGTGTGCAATAAAAACAAAACGAGGGTAGAACGTGGTTTAATTGGCGGCAGTGCGAGGTAACACGATCATGAATTCTGAGAAACGACGCGTTTGCCTCTTATTGTGAATACTTTAGCTCTGCAACAGTGTTAGCGTTAGCGTATTACCCGCGAGAAAATGATCAGGCTATAAATAAATAAACACTCTATTAAATTATTATTAATAGAAAACATTAGATTTTAATTTATGAAAAAGTACTGTAATGCAAATTGAAAATGTAATAAAGGCAGCATTAATGAGCTTCCAAGAAGCTTATAAAAAGCGAGAAATCAAAGGCCACTTTGATTCAACACACAAAGACATTTCATTATTCTTTCATTAGCAATAAGTTTTTTATCCGAAAACAGCCGACGCCGACGACGTTCCTTTCGCCTCGGAAACGTACGAAAAAGAGACAAACGGTCCGAAAAAAATATATAAACGTACGGAGAAAATGTGGCGAACAAAAGGCGAATGGGACGCGGTTTAATCCTGTCCGGTCGTCATTTCGACGGCTAGGGTGAGAGAAAATTGAATTTATTATCGTTTGTATTTGAGTGACGTGTTATTTTCACACGAAGAAGAGTGCGGCGGAATCGAATCAGTCAGTCGACGGATACGATAGCATCCCGATAGTAGATTACGGATGCGCTGCAAATGGCGTTTTCTATTCCATGTGCCGTGTGGTTTTTACACGGCTGTAAAAGGATGATGGTTTCACGCGTATGTTTGTAGTTTGATGGAAATGGAAGTAAAACTCTTTTATGTTGGGGGTTTATTATGATTTACTTTCTCATGAACGGCTGTCTAATAACTCTTGCCGTCATACTGTCAACGTCAAAACGACATTTCACGTTTTGTAAGGGTCGTTTTACTTTTTTTGGACAAGCGTTCAAAAGATTTTTTTTGTGGTAAGGCGTTTCATGTTTATTTGTCTTGTTGTGGTCTTAAAGGAATTACGCATCAAATACTATCATAAACATCAGTTTTTGTTTCAGGAGATTACAATGTCAAAATATTTATCAATAAACAACTACCTAAATAATGTGCAAGCAAAACAATGGCGGTTTTAACTTATTGTTTATATATTATACATAAGTATGTGTGTCAACCACCACAATGCATTTATGCAGCCATGATTTTTGATCAAAGGCTTATATTACTAAAGGGTAAAAACAATAGTAATTGTACTCCATTATTTAGTTCGCGATCTGAACAAAGAAAAAGGCGGGGTTATATCGAGAGGGTGGTGACTGCATTGCTCGCTAATTGGTTGAAATACCTTTAATATTGATATCGTAAAATTTATAGGGCGCTATAAGACTAGGCTATTTCATTAGACATTCCAAAGAAAGTAATTTGTTTATAACTAGCGATGACCGCAGCTTTGATCGGCTTTCGAGTTATGTGAGATGTTTATTAGATAATTTCATTAGGTCGTAATAATGTCAATTGAGATTTTGGATGTTTGTTCATCAATATCATAAAAATGGCTAACCGGTTATGAACAATTCTTGGAAAATTGACAGTTTGTAGTCTGAATTAACATACAGTAGAATCCCGATAATCCGAACCTCGATTATCCGAACATCCGGTTATCCGGACTCATTCGTCTCCCATACAGTTGTTTTAACTGAAGCTCATCAGAGACTTTGCCGCAATTAAAAGATGTGATTAATTACGTCAAAGATCATTTAAAGTTATTTCCAACGAAAATTTTAAATAACATAGGTATTATGTAGGTAATTCATTATTATCTATCGTTATAGGTCGTTTTTAATATATTTTATTATTTAAGTAAAAAATATTAAACAAATATTGTTTGACATGCTTTAAAATCGGTTATCCGGATTTTCGATTATACGGAATACCCCTGATTTTAATTGGTCCGGATAATCGGGATTCTACTGTTTTAGATTATTATGCCAATTAATTATATGGCGCAGATAAATTCCATGGAAAAAGTTAATTTGTAGGAACTAAAAATTTTTTAGTTCAATCATATTTTGAGTCAATGATAAAAATATTTCCACCAATTGATACCTATGTATGTACACAAAACCTTGAAATGTTTGTGGCACGCAAAGTCACAAACTATTGTATTTTACTATACAACTTAGGCTTAACCCTTCAATGAAAATCTATACGTCACCCGGACCGAGGCTAGCCACCAATTTATTAGCCGACAAGGCACTTTCCCGACGTTTCAAGGTTGGTTAATGGTATTCAAAGTTAATGTAGGTATTCGAATATAAAGCCTCTCACTAATACTACTGCTTTTTGCGTCTTCATCTCATTGGTTGACACTGTAACTGTCATTTTAATGCGCTGTGATTGGCTAATTTGTAAATGGATCGAATCACGTTTTGACGTCAAGTACATTGACGCCTCTTTCTGATGAATCATTGTTATTGTTCTGTTTTGCACAGAGCACACCAAAAATATTTTAAGAAGTAGCTTTTAAGGTACAAAAAAACGCATATTTTATTCTAATCATACTGGTCTAGACATTTTATTTTCTGAATTTAATTTACATACGAAACTACTACTTCACTCAAATATTTCATGAAATTAAGAAACCTTCAGTTGAAACTAATCTAAAGAATGATGCTATTTCAAAGAAAGCAAGCATTTCCAAGCGAGCGATCACAAAAATGAAACTGGTTTTATCCAGTATGATTTACATAAAACTTGTTTAAATGTTAATCTTTGTGCTTGGGTGGATTATGACGTGCCCTCTGACATACACTGGTGTATGTATGGATGTACACGTACATACATGTACTCACTTTAATCATTCATGCCCTTTGTAGGGTTGTGTTTGGGTTTTGTAATAGTTGGAGTTAAACTGTTTTGAACTTGGAATCATAGAGCCTACGTTTTTAAAGGGCAGTAGTGCTTGCACTGTAAAAGGGACATACTAGTAACTCATTTATTTTCTCTCTGTGGGTGTAGTAACTATGTAGCAAAGATGAAGTACCTATTTATCAGATAAAATTCCGTTGTCTGAAAAATATCATGCCCAAAATAACCTTTGACTCAACGGCACAAATAGAAATACAAGCAACTTGATTAATCCTACCACTTTTTGCTGTAGTCTGACAAAACGATCTCCAATCTAATCCTTTATCCAATCACTAATTGGTATGCAACCGCTTGCAATTCACACGGCTTAATTACCCTTCACCATAATACAAAATCGATTCCCATGCAGCAAAATTAACCAAACACCTCGTGCCAAGACTCCAAAAGTGCAGTTTTTATTCGCCATCAATTTGAACGTCTACAATTTATACGTCATCCGGATGCTACTTATAATGGAATATTACAAAATACTAAATTACTGTGATCTTCGAACAAATTATGGTAGGGAACAACGCGTCTCGATGTAATTGGGCGCAGCTCGAGCAGTCACTTCTGTTTCGGGTGCAAGGGAGAGGCAACCGCGGGTAACGGATGTGGACACGCATTAGAATTGGTAATGTTTGGCTGTTGTTATTACCGTGTGCCGCTATATTGGTATCTTTGAGGATGTTTTTTTCTATGACGCCATATGGGTTACCTACTGAACTTAGGGGACTCGTCATTGCACCCATGTTTACAAGCTGCTATTGACACTGACAGTTTTTTTTTTGTTTGTTCCTTATTATCTTGTGCTAATATCTTGTATAAGTTAGTAAGGGGATGGTGCAGTCTATTTGCCCATTGTTTATTTAAGCAATCCTGTACAATTTGTCCAAATTAAAATGACAAACTGACTTACACCACAGTTTAGACTGCTTCTTAAAAACCTGAACTGAAACAACATATTTCTGTAAGAAATAAAACCGGCCAAGTGCGAGTCGGACTCGACCATAAAGGGTTCCGTAACAGCAAGTAACGCAATATAAAAGTTCTTGTAGTTGGTTGTAACTTTGAAAGATAAATTGCCGTTTATGATTTATGACGTATTAAATAAAATAACTTGATCTCGTTCAAACCAATTTTCAATTGAAGTTTGCATGGTTATGTACATTATATTTTTTTTAATGTTTTATCATTCTCTTATTTTAGAAGTTACAGGGGGATACACATTTTACCACTTTGGAAGTGTCTCTCGCGCAAAATATTCCGTTTTTTGCTATTTGGCTACGGAACCCTAAAAATGGAGGGACGTAGACCAATAGTGAGTGAAACATGTGGTCTGATAAATTAGAAGATAATTATAACTTGTACCTAGTAATGTAAATCTTCCGAAAAACAAGGTATGTCTTATTAAACTCGCTTGTCGCCTCCACCTTTCACATCTTCCAAGGTTCCCGTACATAATGATGATGATCGTTGCCAAATAAATAATGGACGATCGTCAACGTTGCGCAGATGATTTGCCCTGATGGATGAATATTTGACGACGGCTTTATTACTCTGTATTAAATGACAGGAAAAAGTCATTTAATTTCATGTCCGAGTTACATTATTGCTTGCTTTTGTATGTATTTGTACTGCGTTTTGTTCATTTGAGGAACTAACATTATTGTGCTGTGACAATTTAATTTGAAATTACCGAACTCGTTTTTATAAAGAAAAAATCTTGAAATGACTACGGACGAATCAGTGATATTCCAGAACTGGAGACTTTTGCATTCGGTTTTTCAGGCTCTGTGCTGATTGTGTTCAGTTTTCTTGGTACTCGTTTTCATAATCATTGCCATAATAAATTATTTTATTCATCGAGGACTATACGTAGGGGAACAGTGTATAAGACGGGGACACGAGGTATGATGGGAAATCACACACCTAAGGCAAACTTAACACAAAACTAACGTAGCACAAGAGCCAAAAGGACGCTATTTCCGTCTGGCCGCTTGAAAATGACGTCCTGATGGCGCTTGCTCTACGTAAGTGTTGTGTTAAGTATGCCTAAAGAGTGTATGTCCCCATTATACCTCGCGATTATTAACGTCCCCATCTTATACACTGTTCCCCTACATTATTGGAATAAGATAAGGCATCTCTTTTATCCTGTGAGAAAGTACATGAAATGCAGGCCACATACCACACTTCCTTTTATTCAAGCTTGACCTGATGACCTGAGGTAGCCAGCAGTGATAGCTCGACTCGCATGCGCTGAGCGATTGGAATCATTTAATAGTTTAATAGGATGCAAATGCGTGCGTTACTGGAAGCGATAGTTTACGTCTCGCTTTAGACAATGATGCATAAATGAACACAATGAAAGAAGATATTTTTCTTCAAAGGAAAAGATATTGTATTGACCTAGAACGATAAATAATTGCCACAATCAGTGGCGTGTCAAAGTTCAATCCAATAGTTTTATGCAATAAATAAATAGATACAATAAATCACTTTTCATTTTATTATAAAAACAAGCTGATTATTCATGATTTTTCTTATTTATCTAAAATCTGGCTACCAACTCAATTATACAAAATCCAAACAAATCAATCACATATTGTGGATTTCACAGAAAGATTAATTCGAACGTTTGGAAGTACAAATACGCAGCCAGGTACAAACTTGATTAATTGTGTAGACAAAAAAGAAACCTGCTTGAAGTGCCAAACCGAATGTTTTTTCTACCTGTCTCGACTTGGATGTATTGGAAGCTGTCTCACGCAATGAAAAGATAAAGACTGTCCATTTTTTTATACTTATTTTATATCAAGTTAATCAACTACTTGAAGTTACGTCATTATTTATAAAACTTTCAATGCTAAATTCTTTCGCTTTTGCTCGAAGACGAAGTTTGTAAACTTTCTGTTATTTTAGTAAGGTTATTAGTGATTTATTGCTTCTAAGCTTTACACTTCATCGTAAATAATTATGAATTTTATTAGACGTAAATTAGCTCAAGTTTTGCAATGTAAAACTTCCAAACCTTCGCTATACATAGTATGTACCTACCTAACGTTTTTTGTTTATTTTTTTCAGTTTTTAATTGGTTTTTGACTACGCAAACAACGCAAGTAATGTTTTTTTTTTTATTAAATTATCATTTATTTATTGAATCTTTTATCCCAGTAGCAAGTCAGCATAAATTAACTCATTTTAAACTACGCACAACTCATTATTTTCCAAACACGCTTAATGTTTATTTGTTTAATGAGACGAACACTTCTAAGAAAAAAATACTACAAAAACAAATCAAACTAACAATATTTGCATTCCTTCCGAGTGTCACTTCTTGCTACTTTATATCCGAACATTATTTACCGGCGACCGCAAACAATAAATCGAATTGGAAAGCAAGCATCTCGACCGTTGTAAATCAATCAAGTGATCATGAAATATGATCGTCCGTAATATTATCAATATCGGACTGTGTATCGATTTTTGTTGATTAATTTTCGGTTCGAGTTTTGTAGCTGTTTGGGAGGTATCGTGTGAGAATTTTGTAGTTTGCTGGAATTTGTGGATAGATTATGTTATTCAATTTTGGTGTATTTTCAACTGGCACAGAAACGTTTAGATTGATAAAGGCAAAAAAATCCTATTACAGAGGGACCTACAACAGAGGGTGAGTTTGCTCACCGTCTGATAAGGATTAGGCCCAAGTCGACGGCATATTAAAGCTCTCCGCACAACTGACGAGGCCGAATAGAGCTGAATGTCTGCTATAGGTTCCCAAAACACGGAGCCGCAACTAGCACCTTTTGGTTTCCATTGATGCAATTTAAATTCGAACATGGTAAGTACGGATCTAAAAAACACATACATACATATTCAGAAAAGGGCATAGGGAATATGCATTCCTGGTGAATTCAAATTCGCATGACCAACCTAAAATATAGCATAGGTAGGTATAAGAACATCAAGAATTTAGAAAAGGTGCGTTTTGTTTTCCTATTCCTACCGGTAATTTGTCAGAAAGTATCCACAATAATGATCAGCTTGGTTTTTCTCGGTGCACTACTATAGTTCTGGCTGGACTCGTATTACGAACAAGACAGAAGGTTCACAAAATTGTTTATATGAAAACTAGTGCAAGCATATTATTAAATACTTTTTTTTATCGCGGTTTATTCTTATAAAACGTCGAAAAATTGGGTGCACGGTTTGGCTTGATTGTTATGGAGAAGAAAGCGTTTTTACGCTTTCCAGCTATATTTGTATGTATGTACCCCGATGTTGTTTGTATAAGGGAGGGTACTAAGAATTGTCTCAGTTGACCTTAAAATATTAGTATAAACAAATGAAAGCATGTCGATTTCAGCAGTCTAAAAACACAAATGATAGTAACAGACTTTGAGTGCAAGAGCGAGAGAGAAACTTTACGTGCGTTCGTTGTCGTTCGTTGTAAGAACTTGTGGAGCCGGTCTTCTGCTACTCTATCTATTTTGTGATACTCGCTAGTGGTGAGCCAAGTTCTGATTTATTTACTTTGCCAAGTTAGAGGTCTCGGCTCGGGACTGTTGCTTTTGTTATTAAACTAGTTTGCTAATGATTTTTAGGGTTGCCAGAGTTTGTTATTCGTTTGTTGTGTTAATGAGAAAGTTTGATTATTACGCGCTTCGAGGCGTTTAGTTGGCGTATAATTAAAGTGATTACTTGTATTTATTTTTTGCTTTTAGTCCGTTTACCTCTAGTTATTATTAAGTTCTAATGTAAATGGCCGATGATAGATAATTCATAAAACTATTTGAAAGATATTACATACGAAACATTTGGAAACTTATTTTATGAGATACCTATACAATAAATAATGACAGAAAATTTTCAGAAAGAAATCATCTAAGTACCTTGTACGTTCCCCTTCTGAGCACATAATACGCGTTCTATTTTGAATATCACACAGTCTTAATTACAGTACTTATGATTCAAACCTGGTAATAAAAAACAATGTAAAGTTTTTCACACATACATAATTAAATACCTAAGTAAAACAAAGCGGGAACTCGTTTTCCTTTTACTTGAACCTCACGCTTAACTAACCACCGGCCTACGGACAGGGAGCGTAAAAACTCACAAACCTGCCAAAACTTCACATACCGTAATTAACTGACTCGAAGTTTTTCCAACAAAGGGGTTCCGCAAGCAAAAACTATACCCCGTTACCATGACGACGCATAAATAAAAATGGCCGACCACAAGCATTATTAACAAGAAATTGTCCGTCATACAGATAATTGAACCGTAATAAATGGCAATATATCGATTTTATTCTTTTACAATTGCATTATTTTAATTGGGTCGCGGACTTGGCTTGAAAACGTAGTAATTGCTTCATGTGGGTATTGTATGAGATATTTAATTGCAGTTATAAATTGTGTGAAGACCACTCATTAAACATTTTGTTGATGCTGAATTTAGTCAGATTAATAAATACTCTGAGGCATTTTGTCTGTTGATTTAAATAAATAATGTTTTATTTTTGCTGTCAAAATACCTAGTTATGGATTTGAACCTTATGGATTTGCTAGACTTAATTTATTTTGAACAAGTTCATAATATTATGAGCAAGAACAAAATATAAAAGCTGTCATGTTTGATGTAACAAACGACGTTAACATAAAATATGATAATTTTACAATGAATAACAAATCACTACAGTTTATGAGGCAGACTATTTATGGACTAGATAATTAAAGTAACTCAATTTATTAGCAAAATCTATTCCACTAACGCAATTTGCCAGTTGAATGCAAGATAATTTCACGCCATACTAAGTGGGTGTTTAAATCAATTGGACGGTAAGAAGTCAAGAACGTACTTCGATTATTGATAACGACGGCCAAGCACGAAAGCTTTGACTATTCGATTTATTTTTCCAATAAGGTGCACTGAACGATGTCGCCGCAGAACGAAACACCACCCCTACAACTCAGACAATACGATGAGATAGTCTGGGCGCATTACTAAGATCAACATGCGGTTAAGACAATCCTTATAACAACGGTTGAAAGTTCAAAATAAAGGATTGAATGTAATTTAATGCTGGCGAAGTATACGTGCTTCGCAAATCAAGTGTGTTGAAGAGGATGGGAGAACCACGTCTATGAAAAATCGTGACGAGGGTGACACAATAAGTGAGGAAAGGTGAGGGGGAAGCAAGGTGCTTTAATCGGAAATACGTACCCTTCCGAACTGCAAGGCGAAGGGCGAGCCGGAGACACGAATCAAGAATGTAAAGCACCTAGCGAGACGTCGACGGCGAACTCTTTTCAAAATGTTGATGGTAAGGGAAGAATTCTATAAAAAGGTGCCGCTTTAGAAGTTAACCAGTTAGCTAACCTTACAATACAAAAGAAATGAATGGAAAGCAAAAGCAACAAGAAATGGTAACACGCAAGCCTTAGGAAAGCCATGATTTCGTAAAGAACCAAAGTTTCAGCCAACCCTATTGACTAAGCTTCTTATCCATTACTCACAATGCAGCCAAGGGTGAATTTTCCTCAACGGGAAACTAAAATATAACAACAATATCCCTCATATACCTCTCATGTGTTAATGGCAAAATCAAATTTACGTATACTGTTAGCAAGTTAATATGGCTGGAGTGGAAAGTTTGTTAGACCGAGTAGAGAAGCGAAAAGCAATGGACCAATTACAGGCTTCGACGGCGGGCAATTGCGAAACCAATAAAGGCAAGGGAAGCTCCTGTGTTGTGTCTTTATTCATACGATTAGGATACAGTGACGCTTTGTTGCTGTTCGCTTTAGACAGGTATCCTAAGCTAAGCTAGCAGCTATTCTAGTGACGCTTTTGATGAATAGCTATTTTTGCATCGAACAGAATTTTTCTAACAGTGAATGGACCTCTTCTCATTCGGGACTTTCAAAGACAAGTACGTAAGTACTTACGTAATAAAAGCTGGGCAGGAGTCCATACCAACTGTGCAGGCACCTAAATCATTTACTTAGATGTATAATAGTAAAATAATGTAAGCGAGATTTCTAATTATTACGCTTGTTTCTTTTGTGAAAACAAAATAACAAACCTAGAATACGATGAGGTCGATAAAAACTTCCAACGGCTCTTTATTCGTTGAATTATCAAAACCTTTTTAAAAATTCATGATCGTTAACTCGCTTTGATTATTCAATCGTTTCTAAAGCAACAAGCTAGTAGCTCACAAAACTTCAGCACTTATTAGCATTGTAGCCACCGATTTTCCCTTCAACTACTTTCAAACTAACCCTTACATCGTGCACGGGTGAATAATTGACTGGCATGCAACATTATTCTCTATTCTAGGACTGGCAAGAAAGAAAAACCGGCCAAGTGCGAGTTGGACTCGCCCATGAAGGGTTCCGTAGCAGCAAGCATAGATTAGAGATATAATTATATTGAGATTAGTAAGTAATATACACAAACAATAAAAATAACTTTGTTTTTCATAGTATTTGTATGAATGGCAAAGTTATATTTGCGGTTTTTAAAAATGTACTATATCTCAAAAACTGCTAACTGTATCTCATCCAAACCAATTTTCGTTGGTAGTTTTAGTTGAGGTCTACATTATATATTTTTTTTAGTTTTATCATTCTCTTATTTTAGAAGTTACGGGGGGGGGGGACACACTTTTTACCACTTTGGAAGTGTCTCTCGCGCAAACTGTTCAGTTTAGAAAAAAATGATGTTAGTAACCTCAATATCATTTTTAAAGACCTATTCATAGATACCCCACACGTAAGGGTTTGGTGAAAAAATTTTTTTTGAGTTTCAATTCTAAGTATGGGGGGCACCCCCAAAATTTGTTTTATTTTGATTTTTGTGTGAAAATCCTAATGCGGTTCACATAATACATCTTTCTACCAAGTTTCAACAGGATAGCTCTTATACTTTCGACAAAAAGTGGCTGTGACATACACGGACAGACAGACAGACATGACGAATCTATAAGGGTTCCGTTTTTGCCATTTGGCTACGGAACCCTAAAAATGGTTGGCAATCCGCTTTCCCTTACAGTCAAGTAAAAATAGTTGTTCTGAATACTGGAATAGGTTCGATTTGTCTTATAATTCAATGTCACGCGATACTGAGTAAGGGTTCAGATTTTTCATAGAAACGAACAAGGTGAAGGCTGTTTTAGCTCTTCAGTTTGCGGTAAGGAAAATGGGTTTGGAGTAATGAGGTGATTTTTGGTTTTGACACCGAGTTCAAGGAAAATGTGAACATAAATTACGTTGTTAGTCAAAATTACATATTACGTTTTCTTGTGTTACCAAATTATGTATGGTGTTTGTGTTGTTGTTGACTAATAAGGTAAAAGAAAATTATTTTAAGGATTATTGCTTTCTCATGTTTCTCTGGCCATTTATTTCTCATGTTTATTTTACTACTAAAATAATACCGTTTCGTGTCTAAAATTCTAACAACAAATAAGCTTCAGAAAAACATGACGCCCGTGAAAGTTTCCATATTTCAAAATTCAACTCTATGTCTGAAACGACAAAGTTCTAAACAAAATATCAATTACTTATGCATGCTTGCACTACCGGTTGCCCCCAGAGTGAAGACTAATGAATTAGCCCGTCAATAATATCAAAGCAAATGCCAGATGTCAATTTCGAGTGACAACCGTTTCAAGGGTTGATTCCCTATTTTACAACTTTACACTTTAACCCACACAGTTAGGGTTATAATTTCTTTGATTGATATTTATTATCCCCTTTTAAAATAGGTGTAGAGATTTTATTTGATTGATTACATTTATAATGTGACAATTGCGTGTTGAAATTTTAGATTAAGGTCAATAATAAAAGTAAATACATTTTGGAAATAAATGATTATGATTCATCGTTAGAAATTATATCACACATTTTATTAACAACGCAACAATCATTCACATATTATTGAAATATTTTATTGATTATTCTCTACTTGACGCTTATTTACAACGCAAAGAAAATTAATGAGTCGGATTCTAACAATTCATTAAGTGTCACAGTATTTTGATTTTTTTATGCTTTGTGACAAGACAACATTAAAAAATGGAGAAACTTTTGTTTTCATCACATTTTATGATACAGGAAGAGACTGTTTTTTTTAATAAACAGGTGAGATTTAACTGAAGGAGTTTGTAAACTTGAAGCGAATTTGAAGTTATAATCTTGTCTCACGATTGAAACATTAATTTACCGGATGTAAACGATAAGGAGTTCATGAATTGACAAGAGACGATTCGATATGCAATAGATGCTTTGACATAGAGTTGAATTGTCTATATTTATTGGCCTAACAGTGCGGATATTTTTGCGGAGTCTGACGGATAGGCTTCGGTATTGTACGTGTCGGGTATCCGATGCCCATCTAATAAGAAACAAGAGTACTAGAAATTAGTTCTTAGTGGTTTAAACGCAGGTTTAGTAGAGTAAAAAGGACCGAAAAAATAATTTTTGAATGCACTGGAAATTGAAGTCGAAGGAGCAGAGTAGGTTTTAATCAATACGAGTCCTTTGCGCCCTACCTAGAGCGAAAAAAGTCATTCGACGGTTTCTATCCAAAAAAAAATCCAAGTTGGGGCTGTCGCAACATTTTTGAAAACCCAAACCAATCAATTTTAGAGAAATATACAATAGACTCCCAATTTACATAAAAAACGTCGCCACTTCGCCAGTGGCCGACCAAGTCAATTTCTCGGTCGATGTGGCGTGGCGCGTGTCGTTGGCCACATGTTGCTTGCCCAACATTAGCATGTCAAAGCTTAGACTAAGTCTCAATTACAGTCAAGGTACTGTACTTAGCTTAGTTACTCTATTATGTAGTGTTGCCAGTTAAAGCTTGTTAGTTTTGGAGTAAATAACTTACTTGCATAGTTAGCGGTATTTTTTAGAATGTTGCTTGCATGCAGCAATTCACACTCTAAAATATTGAAATGCAGTAATTCACCACCTGAAATACTTTACTATTTTTATTTTTAATGGCCAATTTCGCTAATTAGCACATTTTACTGTGTGTGCCGATTATAATTCATAACTTTAGCAATGACAACACTGAGACGAGTATTCTCAATTTCAAAAGAGACTCTCTAAGGGACTCTAAAGATTCACTCTACAAAAAGAAAAGTTACAAGAGAACGCTGAAGATAAAATAAAAATCTTTAAATGATGATTGTACTGCGGAAATAGAAACGCGATCAACATTGCTATTTCCCACACCACAACGGAACTTCTATAACAGTCATGTCACCTCGATTACGCGATCAGAACGCAAGATTGTAACTGTTTTAGTTGACAGCACAAGTATCTAAATGACTTTATTCCACAAAACGTACCAAACATTTTAAAAGCTTACTAAACAATATTCAAAACTCAATTCCGAACTAATATCAAACCATTTCCAAACTTTCCGTCCCTTCTGTCCTTATTATAATCATACATAAACTGCTTAGCACTGGTAAAGTTGGTCTCATAAATCAGTATACACGTACTAACATGCATGCAGTCGGATTCAGAGGCACCTCGGCTGCTCGGCAAGCTTTGGCACGAAGCCACGCACCCTCTAGGTCGATTCACACATCGCCGGCCGAACCCTGCCTCTGACGGGAATAAGTTACTATTCACATTTTCCGCGAGGTTAAACGCCTAGAGGCAGGTAGGCAAAACGGTTTCTCGTGTACGACATTCAAATTACTGCTACTTGAGGTTGTCTGTGTGGTTTGTATGCTAATATCGGAATGGCGTGATAGTTCTAACAAGAACAACGCAAATAGCCTTTTTTGCTTTTTTTTTTCTACATAATTGCATAGGTTGGTTTACTTCAGTTCGCATTGTATGAATTTTCAAGTGGAACTTTAATATTTCAGCTCCGAATAAATGTAAATCGTCCTTTACTCGTGTGGATTTAAAGTATGCCGCAAATGCAGGCAGACCAAAGCAATGGCAGTCAAGATTGTAATGGTAAATAATGTTTGCAAAATAAACGAGCTTGTTTATTTTATACAACTGTATAATATGAATGTGATTTCAGATTTATGTCAGTGAAACGAACGGATAAAATCTAATTGATATGTAATGGTAATGAATGATTAAAACATTGATAAATATGACAAGTAAACACGATTTCACGCGATTGCCTTCAGGTTTATTTCAAGAGCTGATGTCAAAATAAATAACACAAAACGTATACAGCAAAGGCTTGCACAGACGATACGTCTGGTGTCGTCGGGTGTTGCCACGTATCAATTCAATTTATTCCGACTGCGAGTTCTGCATGCAAAAACGGTGTAACAAAAACTTACACGACAGTTGAAGCGAAGCCCTACCCGGCTACGGTGAAGTCGACTTGGCGAAAGTAATTAATCGCAAGCTCGCGAGCTGTCGCCGCGTCACAACGCATCAATTGCTGGAAACTCACTCTGTTGGAAAATTGGAGCCACGTCGCCGACTTCAACGAGAAACACAATCGTCCTACCCTATCGTGTTCGAAACAAAAATAGATCAAAAAGTCTCTTCGATGCTGCATAATAACGCTTATTGATTCAGTACCTAGTGTCCACAAACCATGATTCACAGCAATAGAATTACTTACTTAACTCAAATAATTTATTTGACCATTGTTGGTCGTAAGTAATAAGAATTAAATAGGAATATATCTCTGTCGTTTTGTTATTCATATTACATTACCGTATCTTCCTTTTCCAGACGTTTTAAGCGTTGATTATTCAGCGCTATCGCGGCGTACCATCTGGTGCGCCGCTGCGCGCGAATAGCAGTTGTGTAGTTCTAAGAATAAGGCGTTTTTTCGGATGCAACAAGGATGGAAGAAGGTTATAGTGAGGAGACATTATTTTGTCACAATGGTGGGTGCCGCCCACGCTACGGGCAGCAGCAGCGCAGTCTTCGGTGATGCACTGCTTTAGGGAACGAATAAATTACCCGGACCGTTCACAAGACTTACACCGCATACAGTTTCACAGTATCTTTAGAATACCCCGTAGAATAATATTCTTACGAGCGGACAAACATCTCGGAGCTACTGTGAATATAAAATGTTTTTTAAATGAAATAAAAGACGTAGCTCCTACGCGGACGTAACTGAAGTAACTTTAGACTAACGAGTGCTGTTAGAGGTGTGGAAAAAACGTGTTAATAACACCTTCCGCTTGAAACAATAGTAGGAATTCGGATTAGACACGTACCGAGCTAGGAGCAGTGCGCACCGTGAGAAGCTTTGTAACCACAATGCTCATGGCGTCTACAGAAACCGCAAAGTAGGTAATCTAATACACGAAGCTCAGCGACACTGGCTTTCATGGCCGCAAATCTCGTATTACACGACCGACCTGTTTAATAATTTCCAATTCAAAAAATGCGCGATTATCGACCGAATTCCAAAGTAGTAAGTCATGTTATGAAGTTTTGCCCGTGCAAAGCCGTTGTGGGCAAGCGGCCGATTCATAGATTGCTTTTTTGTCGGAACTCGGGCGAATAAAAAAGTAGCAACAATCCGCTCCAGTCCGCAACGTAGGTGGCTATCGTGTGTCGTGTACGTTTTTGCGTGAAACATTCACAAGAATCGGTATTGGCAAATTGAAAAATGATTCTTTTATGTCCGCTATATGGGGGAGTCAAAAATTCTACCACAGTTTATAGCTTTGATACAGTTTATGAACTTTATGATGGAAATGGACTTTTCCGAAATCAAGTTGCCGAAATTCGTTTATCTAACGAGTCTACTATGGGAACTCATGTTTGCAATATTTTTTAACAGAAAAAAGTTATTTTTCTCTACTTTTCCGATTTTACCATCTTTAAGCGGAAAATCTCTTTCGTTTAAGTCACAAAATCTGATAGAATTATTTACCTACTGAAGGTTTTTCGAAAACAATTCTTTGTTGTTAAACAGTGTTAAGTAAAAACACATTTACTTCAAGACAGTAGGATTGACGCCCGCACAATACTTAAAGCTTAGCTTAGATTACAAAAATCTTATTTCGCCATCAGTTGAACATAAGTAGCGCAGAGGAACAATTTTTGTCTGAGGAACGTTTTGAACGTCTCAAGAGACGTACAAAACGTTTATTCTTCGTGTCTCCTCAACGAGTTGGGAATACTTCATATTATTTTATTTACCAGTTAATCTGTGTTCACAGAGGCATATGTGAGAGAAATCTTTGAAGCGTAGGATATAAAAACTTGTTGTTGTTTTATTTTTCCTGTTTTTACTTAATTTTCTGTCATCGCACTATCATTTTTGGCGAAGAAAGAGTAAGGTACTAAGTATTTATAACTGGGGTGCTAAGACAGGAAACCTCCACGTGCGCCCGTGGACTGGAGTTCCCTTTCGGATACGTCCGGGGGGAAGACGAGTTTTTCGGGACGGTGCACCCTGGGATGCGGGCAAAAACTCTTCCATAAGCACTGTGTGCCTAAGGGGTCTCTTTACCCGTATGCGAATAGCCTGTCGGGTGGACGCTCCAACGCGTGTCCCTCTGAATAGCAGAGGGCACAGCGGCGGAGCGGGCTTGCGGACGGTGAGTAATGGATACGCTCGCCGTCCGACCAAGGACCAAGCCCGGGTCGGTGGCGCGTCGTGTTTCACGCGTCACCGACGGGGCCCCTTATGGGGCCAAATGCCTGCTGGGGTCGCGGATTTTTCTTAATCCAGGATACCGTGGCCCCGGAACGTAAAGGGCATCCGAAGGAACACGGGTGGATTTTAGTCAGTAAGAGTCTGACAGTCCCTTCCGCCCCACCCAGGGCGGGAGGACTCATTTGATGATTTTGCCACCCCAAAAAATAAAAAAAAGTATTTATAACTACATAATAATAAAGTTTTCATTACCTAATATCACTTGAAATGTCACTAAAAATATGTTAAATATGATGTAGATAGGTAATTATAAGTAATAAACATTGAAAATCGCATAAAATCGATTATCGCTTTAAAGGTTTAAAGCGATGCCAATGTGAAAATTCCGAGAAGAGCTAACCATCGACTATATTTTTATTTTTCCTATAAACGTTTGCCGTTGTCTATTTATATAAACACATTAAATATAATCACTAGTTTGGTTAAACTTCACTTCACAATCCTAGCTTTTTGTAGCTGTAAAAATTTAGTGGTGCATTAATCGGTTTTATCTAAGGAATCACATAAAAATCGCCCATATAGTCAATCTTAGGCACACTTTCAAACACACGTGACAAATTAAATGTCTTTTCTATTCCGATTATAGATACTATAATGAGCGGCGCTGTTAACGTTTTTAGCAATAATATATTCTGAATATGCAAAAATAATTACGCTTGTAATAAAATGGAGCTTTATATCATAGACATTTACATAATTAAGGTCCGTATAGAAGTGGCTTTGGATGTTCGTTATATTAACGGCTCCGTGTTTTACGCATGAATATTCGATTGGCCATTCAGCAGCCGAGTTGATTTATCGCATAAGGCTGGTCTAGTTTTTATATTGCTTGTTACAATACGCAGCTTGCTATTATAAACATATTTTTATTTCCAGTAATAATCGTAAAACGCGTTGATAAAGAGATAATTTTTTAAATGAATGTGACTCGAAAATATTTATGTAGAGTCGTTGTTGGAGCTATAATATTGAATTGATCGTTGGTTATAACGTTTTCATAGTAAAACTCAAAAGTAAATAAGAATCATCGTGATCTTTCTACCCTTGTCCCATTCTAATAGGGTCGTCGACATCGGTGCAACAGAATTTCTTCTTCCATTCTCCACTGACAACACGGCATCATTAACTAATTTTTCCTTTCGCGTCGTTCCTCACACAATGTATACATTTTATAAGGTAAACAAAAGTCATAATGACCCATAATTAACAATTAAACAACCACGAATTAGAATCAGTGATGAAAACAAACAAAAAATTAGAGATGCCAATCTCTCCGCCTCCAATCGAAAAGCTTATAAACATGCCGACGCTAATTTCAAGTAAATAAACCCTTTCAGAATAACAAAGCCAAGAATTAGTCGAAATTATTTAACCCGTGAATTGGCTTTCGACGACTGTAAACTTCAAATCAAGGAGCCAATTCACAAGAAAGCCGCGCCCGCTTTAATATGCACTGCACAATAGTAAGGGGTTCAAGTTTTGAAGAGGTAAGTCCTTTATCTTCCCACAGGCGCGCTTCATCGCGAGGGACGGATACGATTAGAAGTCTTAATCTTTAAAGGAGTTCAAGATAGCCAGTGGCGAAGTTTTTTCGACTATTCGCAGGGTTAAGGAAATTTCAGCTATCCTTGACATTTTTGTCCGTTTTTCGTCAAGATGGAGCATCAGACATTTTTGAAGTGCGCCACACAAGTCGTCTCTTTTTTGCACGCTGTTAACCTGTTAACTGAGCGCTGCGATAGCAATATATGATAAGCAATGACAGATTGCAAACGCTTCTATCTGCGACGTTTCTTAGAAGCAATTTATTTTCTGTCTGTCTATCCTTAATGTAAAATTTACTATTGTTCTCTATCTTTACAATAAAGAAAATAATTCTTATTCACTTCGTATCACAACTTTACTTAGATTTAAATTGTCTTCAACAGCTAATACTTTACATTCTTGCACTAAAGTTTGTACATTACATACCAACAGGAGTACAAAACTATTCTTAACACAATTCTCAAAATAACATTTACACATAAGGGTTCATATCCTGTAGATGTTATACCAACTTTGAATAAAATATGTTACCCAAGGGTGTGTTCCAAATAAATTTCCGTGAACCGGACAAAACAATGCAAAGATCAAAGGAGGTTTTGGCAACTTTATAAGGGGTGATCTCAGTATGCGGTAACAAGATGCTAATGTAATCGTTCTTTTAAATTACGCGGGGTTCCGTATCTCGAATTGTTAGAATAATGTTATTAGTATTTATCAGCTCGTAAAATTGGGATCGTTTATTTTCTGACACGTTTCCTGCATAGAAATGGAGAGTTTTGGTTCTGTCTGTAGTAGTTTTACATTTATCTGTAATGCTATTGTCAAACGGAGGGGCGAAGCGAACACGAAGCGAAGCGTTTTTGTTTGTAATGTATGATATATAATATGAATTTTTTTAAGCCTGTCACATAGACTGTCGGACCGCTTTCGCTTTTCTATATAACAGGATTCGGATCGCATTCGCTTCGCCTGTCTGTTTGACAATAGCTTAAGTGAGAGGACAAATATTAGGGTTTGAGTTTATATTTATCTTGCGGTGTTGAGATAATTGTTCTGCAAATGTGCTGTTGTGTGACTTTACACCATTGCTTTGCCCGGTTTACCCTTGTCGGTCGTTATCATTGTTCAGATTACACAATTTTGCTATCGTGTTTTCTTGCAGTTTTGGACAGTATCTCGAGCAAGTATCACATTTTTTTTGTAAGTAGCTTCTTCTTTTATTTCCTTATATTTCCTGTTTAGAAAATAGAGCCGTTGTTAGGATGCATAGTTTTCAATTTTGTGTTTCCTTGATGGTCGAATAAATAAATAATTGCGATCATTTCCTCATACAACTGACACTGTTCAATTACAAATTGCTTAAGCTAAGCTAGATCTACTTATTAGTTCACTAAACAAATCGTAAATCAGCAGCTTGAATAGTATTTAGTTCACGAGTAGACAGAACGTCATGTACTACTGAACAATGTTGACGTATTTCAACTATTACTTGTCAGATTTCAACTACCTATTTAGGGTCAATTCAAACCGAGACGCGACACTCCGCGCACTTTTTAATAATCGACACAAAATCTAACTTTATTTACTACACACTTCTAGTATCATCACATAGCGTCGCGTCGCATCGCGTCTTGGTGTGAACTGAGCCTTACCTTCTTTTTCACAGAATCTAATGGATAAGTTGCAATTTCAACTCTCAATACTAAGTTAAACGGTTGAAAATATTTCAGTGCAATTTTATTTAAGCTTCCTATTAGGTTTTGCTTAGCGCTTATGAAAACTGGTTTTTAGGCTTCGTTTAGTTCTATACTAACCAGATGCCAAACTGCATTGCAATTATTGTTAGGAACGTTATAAATTCTTCGAAATGCAACTTAGTTACTCAGAATTATTAATTGGCAAGCCTATTTCGTTGGAACATTAGCAATTAGAATAATGTCATAGTATTTGTTAGTTATGTAGGAAACAAAAACATGAATGCATTGTACTGCATTCCTTTATTGTTATTAGTGTTTTTATTTTACTTTTTAAGATTTAATTATGGCTCTAGTTTGTCCAATATATTGCCTGATGGTATGCAAAAATGTGGTACAAAGTAAAATATATTATAAACATTCATTCCCTTTTCCAATGGATGTAAGTATTCAGAAACTATAGAATTCCAACACCTACGATTCTTTACACATTGATTTCACCGCATCTACATTCTTTATGGTCATACAAGCACTCGCATTGTGAGTACTACGTACCTGATCATTTTGAAGAACCTCACTGATAAGGTCAGTGTTATGGTGTCGTCCTACTTGACACAAAAATCGTACGAGCAAACGATGTGTTTATCGTCGTACGATGAAAACAATCTTTTACCATTTCCTGTTTTCTTACGATAACTTGAAAGCTGTAATTAGGAATCACTGACGAAATAAATTGTCTTAATCTCTTCGTACGACGATGAACACATCGTTTGTTCGTACGATCGTTGCCAGTTAATATGACGCTTTAAGTTCTTCTAGGAAGGCGTCCATACGAATGTAAGTAACCTTCATTAAGGAAATTGATTTTTAAAAATCTTCTCACAGATATTTTCTTTATAACCGCAAATATCTGTTCTAGAGTTTTGATAAAAATATGTGGTTCTAACATTTTCAAAGTTTAATATATTCTCATACTGATATGCGTTGTATTAAAATGCAAAGAGTACGCTGAAGTTATTCACAGAAAGATATGAAAAGAGCTGAGGTACTGAATAATAACATTAGACAGGTACAATATTCAGTATCTCAGTTCAAGACTTGCTTGCTTTAAGGTATTCTGTAGAATACCTTAAAACATCAATATTCGGTCTTGTTCAGCAACATTTTTCTTTAATAAATTGTATACTTTTAGCAGAACTGAATACTATTTATCTTGTTCAGAACATTCATTATTTGAAAAATAGACTGATAATGATGAATAGGTAAATGCAACAAAAGAGTTCAAAATCAAAATGAGTTGAATAAATTCACTCACTATAGTATAAGATCGAGATTTCAGCCTATTACAGTCCTCTGCTGGACATAAGTAAGACTCCCCAACGAGCGTCACAGCGCACAATCTCCCGCTGTTTTCATCCAGTCACTGCTAGCTACCTTCTTCAGGTCATGGGTCCGTCTTTCCAGGGACATACTCTAATGACTATTTCTAGCTTAGCTTAGCTTCGAAATATACCAGTGATTACAAAGAGTGCATTCTTATTGTCACTCGCTAGGTACTTGGTTGCCAACTGTTTCACTCATCTTCTTTAAAACTACTGCGAGAAGATTCGCAGCTGATACAAGCTTTCGAATCAGCCCTATTCTTCCTCAAGTGGGTTATTGAGGGATTAATAGTAGGGGAGTTGAGGATCGAACGTATCACGCGTGTGTCGGAGAAGTATGTCCATATTTAAGTATGTATCCGTTTAGAGTTTAATATAGACATCACTGAAAAGAAACCTCGTGAGAAAAGTGGAAACCTGAACTTTTATTACAAATGTAAGTCCTTAGTTATGGCAGAGCCCTGTGAGGGTGGCCACATCATCATCTTCCTGCCCTTATCCCATTCTACTTGGGGTCGGCGCAACACGTTTTTTTCTTCCGTTCTCCCCTATCAGACGTCACAGTATCATTTACTCCTTTTTCATTCATATCATTCCTTAGACAATCCATCCATCTTTTCTTTGGCCTTCCTCTTCCTCTACATCCATCAACATTCATACTCATCACTCTCTTAGTCACGTGAGTCTCATCCCTCCTCATCACATGTCCAAACCAAGACAGACAATTCCCTTTCATTTTTTCTGTAACAGGCGTCACTTTCAAGCTTCCCCTTATAAACTCATTCCTTACTTTATCCATTCTTGTCACTCCACACATCCATCTCAACATCCTCATCTCCGCTACATGCATTCGTTTCTCATCCATCTTTTTCACAGCCCAGCATTCCGATCCGTACAATACGACAGGTCTAATCACGGATTTGTATATTTTCCCCTTTAACTTGAGGGGCATCCGTGGGTCGCAAGTTGTTCCGGTGACCTGCCGCCATTTCATCCACCCCGAGTTGATCCGGTGTGTTATGTCCCGGTCTACATCGCCATCTCCTTGGACAAGCGAGCCGAGGTACCGAAAGTCGGAACAGACTGGTATGAGCGTTCCGGCAAGAGTAATGGGCACACATGAGGGTGGCCACATCCTTACCCGTAAAATAGAGAAGTATGTGGTTTATCTATAAGCAATCAAGCTGACGACTTACTTCTAGGATCTTATTTTATAATGGTAACAAAGGAATCAGCTATCCCATAGATCTTATTTTTACTTATTCCATGGGACTTCTAAGGGTCAGTTCGTACCGAGACGCGTCATAACGTGACGCGACGTTATTGGACATGTGTGTCGCGTCTTGGTGTGTATCGACTTTAAATGTTTGGACTAACTGACGATTTTTTGGCAATTACAAGTTGGTCTCTTGGAGAAGGTGGTTAAATCACTATTACACTTTTCCACCATTTTTTAACGATCCCCACCCCCAGTGCTATCAATCCGTCATTCATCCACTTGATCAATCGCATTAAATCAAAACATATTCCTTTCAACAATCAAAGCTTCAACCCATTCTCGTAAACAAAAACATAAAGAACTCAATTACAATAAGCCATATTGGTCTCGTTCAAGCGCAATATTGAAATGTTCCAATTTGCATAGTGATTATAAACATGAGATTGGGGATTTATTCCAAACGAGGGACAGAGACAGATGATGATAATATTAAAGAAACAAAAAAGGCTGGCAATAATAGCCAGCTGATAACTGACAACGAGAGAGCGACCAATAGACAAAGAACTGTACAACCTATTATTTTTATTCCGCAATCTTGTAGTCATAGAGGTCTTCAAACTTTTGCCACCTCTTAATCTATTGCTGTGAATGATCACAAAAATAAATTGTGATAAGTCATTTTAATTAACTATGAAATCATAGTTTTAATTGGTGTAATAATATTTTATCTGTTTTAACACTTTACTAAATTAACGGAAATGATTAAATTTGTTTACGTTCTTAAATAATTCGTGAATCGTGTGTATACAAATTAAATCAGAGTATAAATATCTCATAAATGTTGACGCCTAACCTAAGCGTCAGAATATACGAATTTTTGTTTTTGGTTTGGACGTGTTTAAAACTACATAATAGTCATATTTTGTTTTACACCCTCTCCTTTTTACCTTGTTTCTCCTGAATTTTCATGCGTGTGACATTTGGATGCACGTGGCCTATGAAATAGTTTCATTGCCAGACACTGTGTGACAAAAAGAACACACACCGCGGCGCCTAGGGTGTTAATAAATTGTAAATGTTTATTATTGTTTACTAGTTTTTAGCATACATTCACGTGAAATTCGTAAAGTCCGTCCCGATCCCGAGGTCAAAAAACAATTATTTTATCTTGGTCTAGACATAGGTTATGGTATATCTATGCCAAATCACATCCATTCATCCCAATTCACTTAGCTGTTAAAGGTCACACACTGACCGATAGACAGACATGCCGACGGAATCACTTTCGATTCCTATCAATACCTAGACCAATATTTGGCAGAATGATTTCAAAACAAAACAACAACTTCAAAAAAAAAAACAAAATTGACATTACATTCTTGTACAAAAACATACACGGAAACCTTGCAAGCACCCTAAAAACTTGTAAATACTGCAGACGTGACGGCCAACACTGCTCAAAGGCTGGCTCGAACATTCCGGCGGACGATCGATCCGGATTAGGCTTGCCCGACCGACGAGCGGACTAAATAAACAATGTGACGAGACTGCTTCACCCTTTTAACGAATCCCTCTGCACTCGCGTAAAGCTAGTAGGTAAGTATTATTCGTTACTTTACACAACGTGATTGAATAGGGGTACTACTATCTAAGCACGAAACCCGTAGCTTCGGCTGACGTTTTGAGCGTTTTTTACAGCGTAGTTATAAGAACCAAAAATTGGTGACAACGTGATTGGACAGTTGTCCTAACTGCCCATGGTGTAGTCAGAACTAATAAGCAGTAGAGCTCACTTTCCGTTGGTTCTAAGTTTGGAGTTATTTTCGTACGTACCCGTATTTTCATTGACGGATTAAGAGAGTAGACCTCGTTTTGGATACCCGAAAATTCTGTCAAGTTATCAGGTAGATTATAATTCGATCTTTTAACAATTACCTCAATATTCTGTGTGGTAGACTTACAAAACTTTATATGAACTGTTTGTTGTGTAAACTGGTGACTGGTGTCTTACCTGTAACAAATAAAAACAACATTAGTGACGAAGAACTGCAAAGAAATCAGCAAAACAAAAATTATATAAGACGAAGGCAGACAAGAACAAGGCCAAAATTCTTGCTACATATTTACATCATTATGTTCCTGGCCTTATAACTATTACAATTTATTTTGGGTCGAAGCAGCATTTCTTCTTCCGTACTTCTCAGAACTTCCGATATAAACCTTATATAAGGGCTCATAATAAAACTAAAAGTAGGGTCAACTAGTTCGCAACTACGCGACAAGATCTCGGTACCGTACTGAAGAACTATTCAAATGTGTGAGATATCCTAATGGCAGTATTAACTTCATCTTCCCGACCGATCGGGGAATAAGGTCGGTCGTGCATTATCATACCCAGAAGTAAAGGGGAACTAAATACGCAAAATAAGCTGGATGTACCTACATTTGTAGTATTTTTATTAAAAGCTATTTGCTTCTTTGTTTTTTAGAGGTAATCGTGGAAAGTTAATCATCTTATGCCTATTCTCAGCTAAGTTGTGGTCAGCTTTCAACCGATTTGATTTACATATATAACCTACTAGCTGACCGGGCAAACTTCGTACCGCCTCACCTTTTAAACCTTCCCTAGACTTCCAGAAATAATTCAAGACCAAAATTAGCCATATCGGTCCAGCCGTTCTCGAGTTTTAGCGAGACTAACGAACAGCAATTGATTTTTATAAATAAGATTATTTACTAGAATTATAAACTCTTATGAGAGAAGGTTGAAAGATTCTAGGGGGTCACTGTAACGACTGCCATAGATCTATAAATGACAACCTGAACCAAGACAACTATGATATAATATCATCCAAGTTTCTGGTTTTAAAAGTGTAATGTTTCAAAAACAACAAATCTATACATATTATAATAAATCTGTAGAAGGGTCAATTCTGTACATTGAAAATATTGAAAAAATAAATAGCGGGGGGTGTTGTTGGATCGATACCAAACCCAAATATGTGATTAAAAAAAATTTTGTCTGTCTGTCTGTCTGTCTGTATGTGCAGGCATCACGTGAAAACTAACGGTTCGATTTCGATGAAACTTGGTATAATTATACCTTATTATCCTGGGCATCAAATAGGATACTTTTTATCCTGGAAAAATACGTAGAAAAAAAAATCTGTATCAAACCTTATTATGGAACCACTGGCGACACCTATTATCAAAGTAGAACATTACGCCACGCCTGCCTCCATTGATTTCTAAAAAGGTTCCACCACTCACCACTAGATGGCGTTGTGCCTATGACGCGCATTTCTGAATCGCGGTGTTAAGATTCTCCGAGAGATAATGACTACCGGGCTACCGCGACTTTATTGTTTTTCTGTGTGACTTAACTAGCAGTGCACTTGCGGGCTACGTCCTAATTGGATTAGCTACACAAGACTCGGCTACTAAGTTTTATCATAAAGTTAAACAGTAATTCAATTCTGTTATTTTTGGTAAAGAGGACCAAAAACCCCTGCCTTCGTCCTCCCTGGGAAAAGGTGGTCGGGACTTGTCCTATTTTAGATAAATAATTTGTACGTTGTGGACAATAAATCTTTGTCAAGAAACCGAACTTCTCTTCGTGCCGGCAACGGTGACTAACATCCCTTAAAAATCTTATTTTTCTTATTATTAATCTCATAAATTATTATTATTATATTATTATTATTAGAACGCGAGCTCAACAGCAGTAGCTCAATAGATCTCCTTAATTATTATAGGCTTAGCCGTATTTGGGTCCAATGGATATTTATAAGATGTCATTGTCAGAGTTACTCAAAATGGAGAAATGAACCATCCACGCGAAGACCAACATCCGCGCGGACGGAGTCGCGGGCGGAAGCTAGTAAGTTAATAAACTTAATATCAACATTCTTAGTGCTTCAAACAATTTTTGCAAATACCCCAGCAACGAAGTGCTATATCCTCGTAAAGGCACTTTATGTCACCGTAAAATATTACATCCGAAATTTTGGCTAGAAAATGTAGGATGCAATTAACTCGCGTCATAGAAAAGGGTGGCATAACCACTATCAACCGGGACAGGGGTAATTAACCTTTAAATTATGGAGGCATCTACTACACGTTACGTTTAAATAAACAGCCAAGCTGGCCAATGAATAACAGAACTGCCTCAGGATGTAATTCACTGATACAAGTACCGACGGGTACAAATTTAATTTTATTTACGACTTCATTTTATAGTTGTTGTTGTAAACGAGTTGTATTGTTTCAAATTGCGCGTGTGTTGATTTGTTCATTAACTCTGGACAGATGATGGACCATAAGTAAGGTCTCTAGTGTAATAACAAATACTGGACTGGTTTGCTGTGAGATTTTTATTTTATGATAATAATAAATTGCGCAATGCTATTAATCAACACTAGCATGCAGTCTCCGGGCACGCCGCAATCGCGGCGGTAAGACCCCTCTTTGAGGAGTGGCTGGAAAGACGTCACGGCGTCCTGACTTACCGCATGACGCAGGTCCTCACCGGACACGGAAGTTTCGGGAGGTTCCTGTGTCTGATAAGGAGGGAAGAGACGCCCGGGTGTCACCACTGCGAAGATCGCCCGGAGGACACGGTGGAGCATACGGTGCAGGACTGCCCCGCTTGGGCAGAGCACCGCCGTGTCCTCTCGGCGGCGATAGGCGGAGACCTCTCGCGCCCGGCATTGGTCGAGGCCATGCTGCGGGGCGAGACGGAGTGGGAAGCGGTCGCCTCCTTCTGCGAAGCAGTTATGCTCGTGAAGGAGGAGGCGAGCCGCGAGAGAGAGAGGACAGCGTCCTCCCTCCGCCCCAGCCGCAGTGGTAGACGCCCACGGCGTCGGACGTCGCGGGACGATTTCCGGCCACCGTAGGCGCGGGCATGCGGGCGGCGAGTAAAGGGCAACTCGCCACCCGACCATGGACCATGCCCGGGTCGACGGCGCGTTGTGTTCCACGCGCGCCTCAAGGAGTGTCAGCATGATGACGGGGCCCCCCTCTAGAGGGCCAAAGCCTGCCGGGGTTGCGGGACTTATCTCATTACCGTGACCCCGGGACATAACGGGCTATTGAAGGACACCGTGGATTTTAGTCAGTACAAGTCTGACAGTCCCTCCCGCCCTGCCCGGGGTGGGAGGACTCACTTGATGATTTTACCACGAAAAAAAAAAAAAAAAAAAAAAAAAAAAAGCATGCAGTCTCCGATAGAAAAACCATGTTATTAAATCTAGCCATTACATTTAAGAAGCCGCTTCCATTCAACATAAAATATAGAGTAGAGGTTCGCTTTTTATACAATTTCTTGTAACGGCCGTAGCATTTTGCAATTCAAAGGCCCCTGGGCGACTTCGAATAGGCTTCGCTACAGTTTGTCGGAATACGGATGAGTGGTCGCTTTGTTTAATGCATAGTTTTTTTCGAATTCCGATATCGTCTCAAAAGAATATTTAGCAGTCGAATATGACACACGAAAAGTGAATAATTTAGAAGTACATTAGATATGACGACGTTTCGCTTGATACAGACATAAAAGGCCTATAATGTGTTCTTTTTGTTTTCATAAAAAAGGGTTACACATGTGTGTTATTTTGTGTACATTCGTATTATATTTCAACATACAACGGGAGTAAAATATTAACAGAGTTCGGAGTTTCACTTGATATTTTTGTTGTTACAAAACAATTTCTCGATAGACAACAAAGACCTAAATGAGAATTTAGTACCGTTGTTTCAAAAGAGTTAAGAAAGTAGCTTTAATATTTAAAAAGTAACAAGAAACTCTGAACACCTGAAGCCATAAAGCCTGACATAATGATGTTACAATACCGCCGACATTTTAGCACAGGTTTAAAACACAACAAATGGTCCCAAACTTTGCTTACGCCCATCGCCAAAGTTGGACCATTACAAGAAAATATGCTTTCATCTATTAGAAAATATAACACGAGCTGCGAGACCTTCAGTGGCATGTTTATATTCGTATCGCGTGAGTATGATGCTCGCAGTCCTTAACACAACAATAAGACTACAAACAAAAGCAAACCCTAATGAAATGTAAGCAGATATCAGTTTTCAACGATGATTACTTGACAGAGCCGCGAAGTTCCGGTACCCGTTATACCTGTCATAGATTTGAAATACTGGTATTGCTTTTTCATACTTTTTTGTGTATGTATTTAAATGGGTAATCAAGTGAGCATTAGTTAGCTAAATCACGTACGTAATCGATACATTTCATAATTATGGGCGTGGAAAAGTAACTGTACGTAAATGTACATATCTCATTAGACAGATAAATAAACGGATGTTCAAAATCTTACATGATAATCAAATTGACTGTAATGAATTAATTTGAATGAATCATAAGGTCCGCCCAAAGAGGTAGTAATGTAATTTAAATATACTACGTATAGAAAGCCGGAGAGCAGTGGTGGCCCAGTGGTATCGGCCTCGACTTACGAGTTGTAGGTCGTGGGTTCGAACCCCGTCAGGCGCATTACTTTGTGTAATTTATTTCAACACCACTGATCTCAAAACGGTGAAGGAAAACATCGTGAGGAAACCGGCATGTCCTAGAACCAAAAATTCGAAGACATGTGACATCTACCAATCCGCACTGGGCCCGCGTGGTAGATTACGGCCCACTCCCTCTCACAGAGAGGAGGCCTGTGTCCCAGCAGTGGGAACATTTATAGGCTGATGATGATCTCAAAACGGTGAAGGAAAACATCGTGAGGAAACCGGCATGTCCTAGAACCAAAAATTCTAAGACATGTGACATCTACCAATCCGCACTGGACCCGCGTGGTAGATTACGGCTCACTCCCTCTTACTGAGAGGAGGCCTGTGTCCCAGCAGTGGGAAAATTTATAGGCTGATGATGATAAGGTCCACCCAAAGAGGTTGTAATGTAATTTAAATACATATACTACGTATAGAAAGCCGTAACAGTCATTCAACTATAACTCTTTAATCTATCACCATAGGAATCAATAAAAAACTAATCAACTTTTTGAAATGAAATGAAAACTCCATGGAACTATCAATCAAACGTAACCGAGGTTTTGTCGGATGTTAGAATACACAAGCCGATTTAACTATCGCAGAATTATAGGTTGCGGTCAGCTGAAAAAAATGTGAAAAACGTGGTAGAGTTAGCCTCGTTCATATTTTTTCCAATAGTACTGCTTGCAGTCAATGGTGTATTCAAATGAATTTGGGGAAAATGTTTTGCGATACTGATAAAAATGTATAAATAGCCCAGTCATTTTAGACATTTTGAAAATTCCTAGTGAGTTGAATTTTTGTACGCACCTTTATTACGGCGTTTTAATAAAGATGTGAAAAATCGACATTAATAACGTGACAGCTAAAAAAATTATCAAGGTCAAAAGGTCGCGAAAATCAGTTTTTTGCAAATATCTCGCGACCTATTGCTCGGAGGTCAATATAAGTCTTTATAAAATTTTTTGTCGTGAAATTATTTACAGAAAATTCCTCTTGCATTTTTCTGTAAAATTATCTGTTTTGGTGTAGAGCGCTGAGAAAGCGACTAGCTGAGGTCGCGAGATACGTATTTACAAAACACTGATTTTCGCGACCTCACTTCACATCTTCATTACAGCACCGTAATAACATCTTTATTACGCGTAGTATGTACAAAAATTCAGCTTTCTAGGATTTTTTCCTCAGATAAATCTAAAATGACTGGACTAAAAGGTTTTATCAGTTTTAACAATAAATACTTCAATAGTAAAATTATGCAGCAATAAATTAATTTACCATAAGATATTACAGGCAATGCATAATATTTTCCATTAACGAAATCTAAAAGGCTTTTTTGTAACAAAACAGCCCAATTATTGTCCGTAAACACGCTACGTGACCGGCACATATACCTACGAGTATTATATTTTTTTTTTATCTTTTTGTATATTAATTCTGATTGAATTTGTTTTTTGCCAGTATTTTTCTACTACTGTTGCAAACAATTATATAATCGATCAACTCGCAGCATGACTTAGCAAACCTATTGCCAAAAGTACGTAGCAAAACTGATTGAATCATTTGTGTACCTAAATTGGCTATTTGTGTAGGCTAATCTCTAGAATCATTTATTCAACCAATCAGCGTATTTGTGATTAGATGCGTCACTGAAATTGGTATTGTAAACAAATCAAATGTACCTAATCAACATAAGTAAATAGTGACTGTGGAAATGTTCTAATTTACTACACGATTTCAACCCGCATGCGGTTGCCCGCAGCCCGCAACTGCCGTAGAACGTAGGGATTTTCCAGCATGAAATTGTTCAATCGAAATCTAAAGTCGATGAATACGTTCTAAACAGCAATCAATATACAATAATGTACAATATATTTAATTGATACACTTCAAAAGCTAAGTAAACAAAAATCTAATCGAACCAACATTAGATTTCCGTCTTTAAAAATAATTACACTGTCTCGAAGTAGCGGGAAATCCATTTATAGAATCGATATATGCACCAACTACATACACGTACATATATTTACACTGGCGATCCTCATTACACCTGTGTACTAACTGATATGGGGTCGTTGCACTCGTAAGTTCAAAGCAAGCCGGCAAACGATGCAGCTCTTGTTGCTGAACCTAATACACAGTTTACATGTGTGTGTGTTTTGATTGATAGGTAGTTTAAGGTTCCGTGAATGGATGATGATTTTGATGTCTATAATGTAATGTAATTAAGTAGATTCATGGCTAAGCGGTCATTAGGGAGTAATAGTTCAAATGTTAACTTTTAGGAGATCATTTTAATTATGCAAGTTAGTTTCATTGGATTTGTTTCTCAGGCTGTTCCGTCCCATTTATGGGATCCCTTTACTTCTACTACTTCCTATTATTAAGAACCCGCTCTTCCATACAGTTCTGAAGGAACTTATCTATTTTATCTTACCTTATACTTTATAGAATGGCACCCCTTGTCTCGGTTGCACCAACTAACACCAGTTCACACAACTTATTTGGCACGCAGCGGACATTTCCAAGTCCAGGTCAGTAAGGCTAAGGTAAGTCTCATTTAGTTGGACAATCTTTATAGCATCATGCTCAGAGAATCCTTTGTTATTTCCTCTCTCTCTTTCTCTTTCTGTTCAAGGCCGAAATTTCTGAATGAAAACTACCCTCATTTACAAAACCAGATTTCAATTTCCTTCTCAACCAAATCAATTATCAAAATCAAATTAATCCGAATCCGGGTCGAAATTACGGCTTGATTTGAATCAAACATCTAAATCTAAAGTTTCGATAACTTCAACTTCGAAATTATGCTGTACAAGTGTACATACTTACATACATTTGAATATAACTTAAGGGCAATCAATATGCTTCGGAGATAGTTTTGTAAAAATAAAAATTCGAGAAATTGACACAATACACAATAGATAAACCCACAAATGGGTCAAAGGATATAAACAGCTCGTACCTAGGCAGGTTCAAATTAGTCTTGATACCCTATACAAGGTGAAATCGAAATCATGGGCAATATTTTAATCTAAGGCTCTACTCACGATGCTGATTGCATTACGGCTAATAAATTGCAAATCAAAAATATTATAAATGCAATTATGGACACCTTTAAAAATGCAGTATGTCACATTGAAAAGGCTTATTATTGATAAAAACACTAAAAGTAATTAAAAAAAAATTATAAACCCCAAAAGTCCTAAAGTATCGAAATTTTAAAGCGCAGTACACGGCGCGCGGAACGAAAAGTAAACAAACATCAAATAATATTAAGCGAAGATACTTGCATTAATAATGTTTTTGAGTTCCGAAATACGATTAGTATCGTTAATAAAGCCCGACTTTAAAATATTGCTCATTAATAAAATTTCACCCTGTATAAATACCACCACCACCCTTACATACAAAGATTTTGAAAATAATTTCATTGTGCGCACAGCTAAAGTGGAATTCGCTGCTACTATAGTCTGTGTTTCCTGATAGCTACAATAAAACCCTCGGATCTTAGTGGATAGGTTACTTCTAGGCAAGCGTGCTTCATAATCTATTTATTTATTTATTTAGACTTCATGTACAAATCCTTGGTACATAGGCGGACTTAATGCCACAAGGCATTCTCTACCAGTCAACCTTTGGGTGTAAGACAACACTGTGGTAGGGTACAACAAAAAAAAAAAAAACTAGTAAAACAAACTAAAAAAAAATATATATACCTATATAATACTATGCTTTTTAATACTATTACATCTATCATATTATGATTCCTTGCCATTAGACGAGATAGTAGCCAAACGTGAAACTATCGTAAAAATAATGAAAAATGTAGTGATACTAGAAGTAGATATATAATAGCTAAAAACTGTTTATTTATGATAAATCCAATTCAAACATGAGTATTCACTGAATCATTAAGAAGCAACGCCCTTATTGACTAAATATTTATTAATAATAAATAGCGGTTTATTTCAAAGTTATATCTAATCAATATCATAGCTTGCCGCTCCGATACTTTAAATAATGTTCAAGCTTGAACACACAGTATTATTGGTTGCCTTATCTTCACACGGAAGTAGTTACTTACCTAAAAGGAAATACGGTTCCGTGAATTTGCTACTTAGGTATAATGTAATGTTAATAATGTTCCACAACTATCATTCAACGCCATCTAGTCCCAAGCTAAGCAGAGCTTGTGCTATGGGTACTAGACAACTGATAAACATACTTATATATTTCTAAATACATACATATTATAGATAAATTACACCCAGACACATCACACAAACATTTGTCCTGGGTGGGAATCGAACCCACGACCTCCGGCATAGCAGTCAGGGTCACTATCCACTATACCAACAGGCCTGTTGGCTGTATGTAAGCAAGTTTTAAGTGTTGTTGATATTATAACGTAAATAGAAATGTTACAGCATGGGTGGCTCAGTGGCCGAGCGATCCACGGCTGCGCAGCTTGCCGCGTGTTCAATCCCCGCACGGTAAAAATATTTTTATGTCATACAAGAAGTTATTCCGAGTCTAGTCCTAGTGTTGGGCAACGTTTTCCACAGCGCCCTCTCTCGAAAACAGCTCCAATCAGACCAAATGTCCATAATATAGTGTGGTAGGCATACACGTAGTGATATACTTGCGCAAGTTTAGAGTTTCGCAAGTATACTCTAAAGTGTGTGGGAAGATACTTGCGAATCTTGCGATACTAGATAACTTTGTCACTGTCCTGTGTTTGTGCAAGTCTACATTTGCACAAGTATATCGCTACGAGTATGGCTACCATTATGTTAAAGTAAAGTAGTCATCATAATGCCATTAATTTTCAAGAAACATAAGAAGCTTTATAATTCCTTTTACCTAGTCTACCACAATGTATTAGACTGAAACTTCAGAACCTGCTACGATCTTTTTAACCGACTTCAAAAAGGAGGAGGTTATCAATTCGACGGTATGTTTTTTTTTGTTTTTTTTTTTGTATATTTGTTACGTGATTACTCCGCCAATTGTGGACCGATTTTTAAAATTCTTTTTTTGTTCGAAAGGAGATACTTCTGAGGTGGTCCCATAGTCACCAAGTTGGGATCTGATGATTGGATCCTGGAGAAATCGAGGGCAACCCTCGAATTTTATAGGTCGACACACCGTTTTTCGCAAATTTTATGAAGTAATTTAGGTACTTGCGTATGGTAACCATAATTTCATGTAGCTGAGCTGATGATGGAAGGTAGAACTCCTTAATAGTAAGGAGTAGGCATCGACTGATTTAGTTTGAGTTCGCATATCTCTGGAACTACAAGTAATTATTTTTTTGTTGTACTGGGTATCATTTAACTTAGGGAATATTGTTAGTTTCATCAAAATCGGTTTGGTAATTTTTGAGATAGGGAATTTTATTAGCTTATTGTGTACATGAGCGATGTTATTATCGGTGATAAGGATAAGGATTACAAAATTCTAGTGCACATGTTGTATTTGACAAGAATTCGGGTTGAATATTTAATCTAAAAGGAGTAAAATAAAAACTTTTTCAAAAAAAAAATGTAACCGCCTTCAAAAACAACCATAAAAAACGGTAAAAAAACCTACAAAATAACTTTTCTTTCGGAAGTCGGTGACAAAAAAAAGACGATGAAATAAAGAAAACAAAGACACAGACTTCCGAAAGAAAAGTTATTTTGTAGGTTTTTTTACCGTTTTTTATGGTTGTTTTTGAAGGCGGTTACATTTTTTTTTTTTGAAAAAGTTTTTAAAAATATCATCTCTCTGTTGTATTGTAAAATATTTATTTATTCGTAACAGTACTTTTATTACGGGTTTTATTGACTACCGAGTTCATAGTCGTGATTTCTTCATATCGGTAAGTAAGCTAATCAAATGCTTTTGACTGTATAAACTCTTCCACACGATTTTTATGTTTTGAAGTCCATTGAACTCATTTCGATTCGTACGGACCGGACAGATGAATCGAGACATAGATGTTTTAAATAATCATTTGTAGTTTTCTTAATAATTAACATCTCGTTTGTAGTGCTTGAATAGTTAGGCAGAGATTACAGTCATTATATTTTAAGAGCTTCTACATAATGGGAGCTTTCAAACGCGCACTTACTAACGCGCGTTTTGAAAACCAAGAGGTGAGCTAACCTGGGAATCCAGAACCGATATGCTAAGCAATTTCGTTTGCGACCAGCGTGTCAGTGTCCTTTGGAGAATTTTCAAATTTCGCTTTTCAAAACATCGAAATAGGAAGTTTCATGTTTGAATACAGGAATCTAATTACATTTCACTCCACTAGGAAACAGAACGTGTAGGCTTAAAACTGAAATCAGATTGACTGACATGCCTTTGTGAGGTGAGGTCTGTTTCCGACTGGACTCACCTGTAACTATTCTCACTGAGACCGATGTTATTCTTGAAATTGTATTTAGAACTTTATCGTTTCTACTGACAGTTGAAATTGAGTTGCGGAAATATGTAAATCTATCGAAAATATTCTAGTAAGTATACCTTTTCCGCGAGGATCTAAGTTATTTAGGTAAATATTTGAGGGTGATTTTTTTCGAGTTTGCTACCTTTTACTGTTGGTCACTGGGGAATAATCTTTCAAAAGTAAACATAGATGTTTTCCGAGCTACGTAGACCAACTTTAGTACAACACAACCGTCTGATGTGACGACCACTACCACTGCGGTAAGAGTTACACTCTTACCGCAGTTACACTCTTACCGCAGTGGTAGTGGAACTAGGTAGAAGATGAATGACTACAAAGCCATCCAGTATACACCATCCAGTTTACCGTCAAGTTGACATCGAGCTGGAAGTACTTGACGGACAAATCTACTTCTGATAGCCTCACACCCATGTGAGGATATCAGAAGTAGATTAGAGTTGTGGAATATTATTATAAAAAAAAAAAAAAAAAAAAAAAACTGAATCGTGTAGTAGATATTCTACCGAGCCAGTAAGTAATAAATAAAGTGATTTACTATCCCAAAACAGTTCTTAACATTCCAAAATCTAACTCTGACAACACTTCCCGTATATCAAAGCATTAATTTTCTTAAAATATCTTAGTTCATTAGTAAAAGTAACAAAACTTAAAATGGCTATTATCTAAGTCGGGCAGCTTTGCTCGTTACAAGTCAATTCAATTCAATTCAAATGATTTATTGCAATCCATAATGTATATAATACAGGTGGTAAAAATACTAATAGAGAGAAACAATTATGGACCCTGTCGGGCACAGCAAAGTTTGGTTATGGTTGGAGAGAGGAAGAGCGTTTTTTATCAATATTTCCTATTATTATTATCATTAATTTATATAGAAATTTAATATTTAAATATGATAATTATTAATTGTTTATATTATAAAATTTTAATTTATTGTATTTCAGTTATATTTTTTGTATTTATTTATATTTAATTTATTACTGTATTAATATATTAACTAACTCTCATTTAATTATTTAAGTATTTCTAGTTTGGTATTTATAATTTGGTTTTCCTCCAGTCAAATTAGTAGTTAAACTTTATTTACTTATCATTTAAAAATTCGTCTAATGAGTAATAGCTTTTATTAATTAAAAATTCTTTTAATTTCCTTAAAAATATATTTATTTTCTCTATTTGTTTTAAATACTCTGGTAATTTATTATATATTTTTATTGACATTGAATATGGACTAGAAGAGTGCATTTTAAGATGGGACTGAGGCAAATTTAATCTGTTCTGATGACGAAGGGAATGGCTTGTTTGTATATCTCCTCGTGTTTTATATGTTTCGGGATATTTGCGCACCAATTTACACAATTCCAAAATATAAATGCCAATCAAGGTGAGGATTTTGTGTTCTTTAAAATATGGTTTACAGCTATCTGTTGGTTCTATGTTCGTTATTATTCTTATAAGGCGTTTTTGTAAGATAAATACGGAAGGAGCATCCGTGCTATTTCCCCATAGAATAATACCGTAGGTGAACCAAGCATGGGCATATGCGTAATATGTGACTATTGCGGTTTTTAGGTCGGTTGTCTTTTTAATCTCCCGAAGGGCATATGAAAATTTTGATATTTTTGATTTTAGTTTAAGTACATGCGATTTCCAATTTATATTTGTATCTATTGTTAAACCTAAGAGGGTGAATTCGTTAACTATTTCTAATTTTATGTTATTAATTGTGAAATTTATATTAATCTGATTTTTTTGTCGGGGGTGGAATGTTATTAATTTTGTTTTTGTATAATTTATTTCAAGATTGTGATCATTCATCCAATTGATAATATTAATAAAAATGTTATTTAATTTTTCATTGAGATTTATATTTGTTTGACATGAGGTGAGGATAGAAATATCATCCGCAAATAAAAGGGTGCGTCTCATTTCATATAAAGTTATTTGATATATTTTCATTTCAATAACGTTCACATGATATAATCAACGTGAGAAATACCCAACGATTGATATAATTTCTTTACACATAATGTTTGTGTTACTCTAAAACTCATTTCATATAATTTTATTTGATATAACGTTTATTTAAGCAAAAATCATTATGATAACGTTTGAAACATATAATTTAACGTTTAAACCATTTTCTTTGATGACTTTGGCTTATCCTTTGGACTTTGATTGTTTGCCTTCACGAATGCTATTGTTATTAGAAAAATTTAGTATCCAAGAGCGAGCGAAGCGAGCTCGGGACTTGGGGCACCCCGACACGGACAGGTTAGGTTCGAAGGGGATGGCGGGGTCTGAAAGACCCCGCCATCCTCTTCGTGTTAGGTTACTTTAAACCTTGCACGCAGAAATAGGAGCCCCGCGAAGCGGGGCTCCGTCAAGCCAGCATGACAGGTAGTAATCAGTTATTTGACCTAGGATGCAAGAGCGAGCGAAGCGAGCTCGGGACTTGGGGCACCCCGACACGGACAGGTTAGGTTCGAAGGGGATGGCGGGGTCTAAAAGACCCCGCCATCCTCTTCGTGTTAGGTTACTTTAAACCTTGCACGCAGAAATAGGAGCCCCGCGAAGCGGGGCTCCGTCAAGCCAGCATGACAGGTAGTAATCAGTTATTTGACCTAGGATGCAAGAGCGAGCGAAGCGAGCTCGGGACTTGGGGCACCCCGACACGGACAGGTTAGGTTCGAAGGGGATGGCGGGGTCTGAAAGACCCCGCCATCCCCTTCGTGTTAGGTTACTTTAAACCTTGCACGCAGAAATAGGAGCCCCGCGAAGCGGGGCTCCGTCGAGCCAGCATGACAGGTAGTAATCAGTTATTTGACCTAGGATGCAAGAGCGAGCGAAGCGAGCTCGGGACTTGGGGCACCCCGACACGGACAGGTTAGGTTCGAAGGGGATGGCGGGGTCTGAAAGACCCCGCCATCCCCTTCGTGTTAGGTTACTTTAAACCTTGCACGCAGAAATAGGAGCCCCGCGAAGCGGGGCTCCGTCGAGCCAGCATGACAGGTAGTAATCAGTTATTTGACCTAGGATGCAAGAGCGAGCGAAGCGAGCTCGGGACTTGGGGCACCCCGACACGGACAGGTTAGGTTCGAAGGGGATGGCGGGGTCTGAAAGACCCCGCCATCTCCTTCGTGTTAGGTTACTTTAAACCTTGCACTCAGAAATAGGAGCCCCGCGAAGCGGGGCTCCGTCGAGCATTCATGGTAGGTGGTACTATTACTAGGTACATCAGAGTTAGATTACATACCAGGAAGAAAAAAAAATTAGACCAAATAAGTTTTATGTCTTTTGAGTGGTATACAAAACGATTTTATATTCATTGATTGTTATGATTATAGAAATTAGTCATTATAAAATTATGTCAATCGTTTATTATATTAAAAGATTGTTATATCAAATAAAATTATATATTCAGTTGTTATCTCTTGTAAATATTAGAGATTTTGTAGTTATATCATATATTACTTACCCCAAATAAAAAGTTCATCAAAGAACCCGTCGCGTCGGTTGCTCGCAAACCTTGAGATAAGAAAACACATTCCTCATCGAGTATTCGAATTATCTCCACTGTGTTGACACAGTTGTGTTTCGGATGGGTGGTCGAAGTGATGGGAGGCAGCGAGTGGAAAAGCTTTAAGCTCGCTGGCAGATGAATATTTAAATTTTCAACACAAAAGTAGAGTAGGTAAATACGTTAAGTCAGAGACACTTTTTATAAACTAAAAGCTAAAAGCGAATAATTATATTATTATATTATCTTTGACGATATTGTAGTGGTACGAGTACGCTGTTCGCGGGTTATGAGATTTTGCATTTTCCCGACAGTGGGCAAACGGCGACAACATGGGCTAGACAAAACAAAAAAGAACATTTTTGTACCCTATTCAAAATAATTGTTGATTTAATTTCAACAGCAAGTTTTTGTATAAGCTTTTCTTGAGAAAGTTTTTTTTTAATTTTTTTTCTTACTTTTCGTACGATACCAAAAATACCTACTGGTTTATAAACCACAAATCCATCACATAAAGAATACCAACTCATTGTTTACCAAAATCGCTGTCAGCTCATAACTTGAAGACAACAATCAAATGGCACCAGTAAGCCAGCATATCTGAGCTGTAGTATTTATATAGCACTGATTTGACCCGACAATGCTGTGTAAACGAAGGGACAGATAACCTACGACCGTATCGCCACCTATTTGTTAACTAATTATTGTCTGACATGTATTGTTTGCAATACTTTGCTTTTTTTTGTTTGATTTTGGTTTAGTGTTTGTTTGATTTTGTTTTTTTTTTTTAGTATTTGTTCGTTGGTTCTTTCAGCATGTCATGTTTGCCGGTAACGTTTGTTATTCCCGTTTTCTTTACTTATTGTAGAGTGAGATTTGCAGATATATGAGGTAGGTCATTTTTGAAAGGACTGGTCTGATTAGTAGTAGTAGCTTTAAAATAAAAAATAAATAAATTTACAATTTTTTTATTTCTTTTATTTTAAAGCTATTCTATGACTGAATGTTAAATATTTCTTCTTTTTAAATTGAATTACTGGTAACTTATCATCCAATAAAATCAGACGAAACAATCACAACGTTATGAGTCGTTATGACTGTACAATTTTCCTGTTCCATAAATAAGATGATTTATAATTTCAACTTTTTTTTGTTCTGTTTCCGTTTACGCAATAATGGAAATCAAGAAATACGCCCCTCATTATAAATAACAATAAAAACCGACTCTAGAATATTCAATCACATAAATTATAAAAGATTTAATTTACTTCGTTTGGCAATGGGAAGTTTAATAAAATAAAATATGCATAATGAAGTGGAGTGCTACTATTAATCGCATTAGGGGTCCAAATGCTTAATCTTGTATATAAATCTTAATAATGAGTCCCTGAAGCATGCAACACCTGAAAACATTTCATACGTAACACATTTCAGTACTTTAAGCTGTTTATATTAAGAGGCACGCGATCGTGAGCAGCATTTGGTTTGGCATTGCTTTTTTTACTGAACTACGAATAAAAATTCAATTAAAAAACTAGTTGTTACTCGCAGCTTCATCCTATATATCAGAATTTACCGGAAAAAATGCTTTTTTTGGAAAAAAAATATTGATAACTTGCCTATTCTAAGTAGCAATGTTTCAACAGAAAGAAGGACAGATTTACTAAAATTATTAGTACGTTTAGATGTTTCCGTAGACTTTCGTAAGAATCATTCAAAATATAAAACAGTACAAAATTCTGTATTTCATAAAAATAACAATTAAAGCAATATCGACTGCTTACTGCTTATCATCTCGCACAAGTCGTAAAAATCATTTAAGGGAAAGGGTAACTGTTCTTGAAGATAAACGATGGACAGGCAATGTGTGCGTCGAGCAATTTAATCAACTTTTAACACTTATAATAACAAACTTGTGCCTGTTACAATTGCAATTTGAACCTTAAGTTTAGCGTCGAAAGCTGGAATTACGAAAGTGCAAAAGCATTTAAGCATTTATTTAGGTATCGTTTAGTGTTTGCGAGACTGGACACATACGGCCCATGTTATTCACGTATTCTAAATGTTTTTCTGGTGACAGTTTTAGCTCTAATTAAAACTTTGGCTATACCATTAGGGAATATAACAGTGTTGGTTGAAGTTGTGTTGTTTTCCAGACCGCTTTGGGATTGATGATAATGAAACATTTAAAACGACTGAAAACGAGTGAGGAGTGCATCATTTTCTGTCTAGCCTTTTCCAACTGTATTGGGGTCAGCTTCCAGTCAAACCAGATGCAGTTCAATTTTAGAATTTTACACGGACCTTCACAATACAGTAACTGGGTAGTAGGTATACCCCTCTTGGTAAGGTTGGTTGTCAGACTTTCAATCTCCTAACAAACAGTAACGACTATCAAAGATCTACGAATGACAGTCGGGACTAACGGCCTTGCATGCTGTCAGAAGCACGGAGGTATCTCGCCATGATATTCGTAGATGATCACACATTCGCATATCGACCAACCCAGGAAAGCTTAGCCTTAACCTTTTACTTACGAAAGATAAGTTGAAAGTAGCACACATCAAAAAAGTTAGCGATCAGTAGCATAACCTGATAATCTTTTTTTAATTTTATGAAAAAACAATTTGAACTGTTTTCTATTCTAAATCTATACTTTTAAATAAAAAATCTTAAAAGAAGAAGAAATCATAATAATATAATCTACCGTAACAAAAAAAAATCGATTTTTCAAAGTGATCGCAAACTGTTTTTGATGCGTGTACTTACGTAGGTAGTCATCGTCATTATATTATTTTATTATAATAAATGTATGGCGTCATATTCCCTTAACCATTTCTCAACTACTCGTATATTTTGGAGTCCGTTTCCTGAATAACCTGATTCTGCTGAATTCCACAGACAACTGGGACCAAAGTCTCAATCTGCTTTCTGAAGCACAAAAGAGATTCGAAATGTGGTCGTGACGCATCCACCAACCGTCGTAGATTATCATTTTTGCCAAAAATGTGTGATGTCATTAGAATGTTTGTTTTGGCAAATTCTGATTAATGGTTTATAGGAGGGGAACGATAAACACTTAATTGATAGTTATTAATGACACTTCGTTTGTTAAACTCGTGTCAGACATAGCTCTACAAATCTGAAGGTCAATTCACACCTCTTTTCATAAAAAAAGGTTTTATAACTTAACTAGTGTGTTATAAACTTTTTCTAATAAGTTTTTATTACTTTTTTAAGTTGAGAGGTATGAGATAACCGCAATTGTAATTGAGAGTGTGATCTGAGGTTTATCACTTCACTTGTTTTTCAACGCAATAGTCGAGTTTTACGTTACATAGGATGATATAAAAACCGGATTACATTCTATACGTGTGAATTTATGTGGAGAAGTCGACAGCTTAATCGTAGGTATTCTCAAAGTAAAACTAAAAGATATCGGATATTTCAGCGTTCCATTTTAGTCTAAAGGTCGAGAGACGCGAGTCTTCTTTTGTTTCTGTAACTGATCCCTTAGTCATATAAGTTTTCGTAACAAAACAATATCATACAAATACCTACATTACTCGTATGTCCAAAATGAAATACCAGCTGGCTTTCCTTACATATTACGAACCCGAATCTCAACGAATCCGTTTTTGTTTTCCCATGAAAACAATTCGTCAAGAACGGGCCCCACTTTCACAATTCAAAAGGAAAAATGGGAGGCCAAACAGGCGAGCAACGAGTTAGGCCGTAACAAAATTCCAACAAAGGGGATGATTAACGATTTTTTCACCCCCAAAACTCATTCAAGCCGCGTCGATATTGAATCCGTTAGACGGCGTAAAAATGAAAGTTTTCCTCTTTTCTTTTCCAAACATGTGTGTTACACGGATAGAAAAATTGACGGACAAACAGTGACAATTTCGTAAAAATGTTTGCAAACAAAAAGTTAACTAATGATTATCACTAAGCTAGAAGCTATCGTAGATTCAAATAAATTACTATAAAATTTAATAATATACTAATTGCATTAGATAAAATATGCTAAAATAAAACTGTAAATAATTATTCAGTTTTGAAACGAAACTCCGAATTTTCCACACATTCCAAATACGTGATGTCTATGACATTAACTTCGTCATTACTATTAGTGTACTATTCCGGCACCCTGTGTGTCTCTCGTACCATTCCTTGCCGAATCGTGATATAACTACTGTAGCAGTTTTTCCCTTAGTTAGTTTTGAACTTGTTCAAAATAAACGACTGCCATTTGAGCGAAGTGACAAGTAACTCAAAGTTATCGCCGTTAGAAAATTTCTTTCTTATAACGAGCCGTAGCTTTGGGTATTGTTTTTAATAGGTCTTTGTTGTCAGTTTTCAGAAGTTATTTTGTCTTTTTTGTACCTTACTTCATCAGCTTACCAGAATTTCAAATTATGTAATGTTATTTACAAACTGTTTTCATTGAGTAATAAAGATAAATACATTTAAGACTATACAATTTTGTCAACAAAAAACATCCATCAGCTGTGATCCTAACATTACGTACACATTTGCCCATTTTACGTCTGTTAAAGAAATCTTTTTAGGTGCCATAATACATTTTCTTTTCCAGAATTTTCTTTTAGTACCTATGTGATTGATTAATGTGCACACGAAACTTACTTGTAAAAAACAAAAGAGGTCCTTCTTCTTTATTCCTTTGATAACATTGAGAGCCTGATCCGGCAGAAATTCAATAGAGCGTGAGTTAAGTGGCTCATCTGTCCTCCTTGGTCACATGAGTTCTCAGGTTGCAAATTAAAAGGAATATAAAAAGAAAAAAAAAATAGCTCACTATATTAAGTTTCGCGTACGAATAATACAGCAGGTGTTCTTAATTCACCTGGCCAGCATGTGTTTTGAACACGTTAAGTTAATTAAGTGTATTTATAAATTGCTGAAATTTAAATTAGCCGGGAAAGCGCGCTCCGCTGCTAAATAACACTGATGTGGCCAGATTAAAAAATACAAACTTGATTAAAGTTTTAATAAGACTGCGAATACCAGCTCAGTGATACGTAAGTGTGAGATATACGGTTTTACCTTTTAATTAAATAGTATAAAGCTCTATGCTTACACAAGTGAACCTTAGCAATCAACCTTATGAAAAAAAGTGTAAACTCAATCATTTATTTGTTTTGGTACAAAATTCTGAAATTAATTATTCAAGTTGAAGGAGTTTCGTAATAGAAAACGGGAGATTAGTACTTAAGGCGATTATGGCGAACTGAGATACATAATCTGATCGACAGATAAGTAAGACGGTGCTTAATGTTTGTAAACCGTTTTCGAACAGATCTATTCATCCATTTCAAAAGGGTAAGATAAAACTTGGTAATGAAAATATCTTATTGATTTTGAAATACTCAAACGATTTCCTTGAGAAATATTTCCTTTCTATTTTCAAATTGCTCGATACGTCTTCTTGCATTAGGGGACTATCGGAGGGTAGCGATTAATTGCGGGGTTAAGAATGCAAAAGGTTAACGATTACTCTTCAGTTAAGGTATACCTTCACTGCACACCACTGATTAAGAACAATTACTTAACCTTCCACATTATCGTGTTACAAAACCATATCACACGGTGTTGAAACTTTAAAATTATATTCCCTCTAAAATGCGTGACAACCGAATATACCCAACAAAACATATTAACGGAACAAAATTACTTCATGTAAGCCAACTTTCCTCACTGTAACCCATAAATAAGGGGCAAGCGCGGCTTCATAGCTATAAAACTGCTAATCGGCACGCGCGTGCGTTGGTCCAGTTAATGATATAATTAAAAATCCCCATGCCAAGGTAGCGGTAAGTTCTCCGGGTTTAGTGGTCTGGCTTAGGCTTCGTAAACCGAACAAGTTGCCCCCATTTGCTAATCTCCTAAGCCAAATAATGACGCGGCGCAAGTGATAAACTTTCATAGTAAAAGTAAGCCGCGGGTGGCGGTCGTATTTTAGATGTCACCTTTGTCTATACCCGGTTGTGGAAGATTTAATGCGGGTTGGGTAAGTTACGAGCATAATATTCATTAATGTTCCAGTAAGTTACGGTGTGCCAGAACTTTTGTTATTAACGAACTGATTTGAAGTAATATAAGTATCACGCTGTTGTTCTGTTTTGAGATGACTGTGGATATGTCAACGAATGATGAATTCTTAGATCAAATCATGGCCGACACAATTAATATTACTGTGATACACTGAGAAGACGAAAAACATATATCGAAACATCTTGAGTGTGACTGTAACTTTCATACTTTTAAGTTTTGTTTTCATGAGTTTATTAGAACATTTCGCCTTTAACGTTTTAGGAGTTATTTGCCAAATAAAAATAACTTCTGCTCTCAGTTCTATGTCGCTCACAGCTAAGAGTTATCCACAACCCCTACAAAAAACCGCTATCGCTTCCATTTCGCACCGAACACCCAACACGAGCTTGCCAGTACTCCCAGGTACGGCCACGAATAGCGCCAAGTAATGAGTTTTGTTGTTCCACAGTTACCGCTAGATTAAGGGACACTGGTAACGATATACGACCTCGCAAAGTAGCAACACTGATGGTAAACGATGGCGTCTATGCAGCATACATATGAGATTAAGGTGGTCCTTAACGGGTTAAGAACGGTTGCGGATACCGCGGAACTGATAATGATACTAGTTTTTGTGCGGATGTGGGGTGTTAAATGGTTTTATAGTTGCGGTCGCGACAGCATGACAGTTTATCGCCTATGGCTTTGCAAGAACTGTAAAATAAAATTTATGTTTCTAGTTCTGTCTAGCCCTTTAGTTCAATACTCAACTTTAATTGAAACTCAAAGTAAACACAGATATCAATATTCAATTTCCCAGGATCATCGCGATTTGGTTGCGAATCACAAGAGCCCCAATAATTTCTAGATGGATGGCATGAAACGAACAACCGTTGTCCCGTGGCCTCGAACCGTTGTAGTTTTCCGATAAAATCATGTCCGCAAACAATTATGTGAACACCGGCCTGATTGGATCCCGAAGCGATCATACGGAGAGAGGAATGTTAATCGAACCCTTGCCCGGGTCAACATTGGAAACACAACACGTTTAGGCAATGTAATACACGAAGAGAGTTTCTTAATTCATAAAAAAGAAATTGAATTCATATACGAACGCATCTCTAAGAAATAGATTTTTTTTAGCCTTTTATCATGATTTCTTTCGTCATGGTTTGAGCAGAAGGGATTGTCAGAATCGTAGTGACTAAACTCCACTGTGTTCCTTCAATTGTCCTTTACGTTTCAGGGTCACGATTACCCGTTTATACAATCCCGCAACCCCGGCAGGCGTTTGGCCCTCTATGGGGGCCCGTCAGATTGATGACAACTCTTTGAAGCGCGCGTGAAAATCAATCCATAAATGATATGTTACCATGGTGTTTGTGCAGAAGTCGGGCAACACAGGCTATTAAATGAATATCATTTTTATAACCAAAACAATCATATCATTTAAAGCTATCCTACGAATACATTGATTTGAATACAACACTGTATACTCTTTTAGGACCGCAGTCGTAAAATTAATCGTAAATGTTTAATTGCGTCTGCCTACCAAATTTATATTGCACGCGACACAATATTTAGTCAAGTTACAGCCGATTGTAAGCATGCAAAACAACGTTAAGCCGCATTTCTTAGTTATTTATTGTGTATACATATAGCTTATACTTCGTAAATAAAATCTTAACGGGCGTAATCGTTAAATCGAAACTGTGCATACTTTTTCTTTCCGTATTCGGTGAAGCTTAAGATATTTTTGGATTTAATTGCGGCAGTAACTTTATTTGTGTATATTTTTTTTTGGAGTTTACTGGAATCCGTATAGCAATTGTGTTAGAAACATCAAAGTATCGTAAGGTAAATTTATTAAAAAAATAACTGCAAGCCATTATAAAAAGGACAAATAAAGCATGTAATGGAGGCCAAAAATCAACACGTCTAAATCAAAACAAAATAAAAACACCACGCGAAAGATTTTTATACCATTACAAGAATAATAAAGGTCATTACTGTTTCGGGTTTCACGTTAACCGTGAAGTAAAATTGCCCCCAAAAAAAAATAAAAACAAAAATCAGCTTCCCTGTTTAATTTAGCGGGGTTGGCGACAAAAAACATTTGCTCTTGTTGCCTTTTGTCGGCCGAACGTAACAACAGGAATGCATTGTTCCCGTTACACTGTCCGGGCCAGCTAGTTGTAAAAAAGAGATATTCTACCCCGACTCAGTTTATTGGCGGATGCGTCACTTTAGGGAAAGAGTGAAAGAATTTGGGACAGTGATTCATCTTTGGCTTTTAATATTTGAGGGACATGTTTTCGTATTCCTTAGACGTGACCTGATTTTTCTTCAAATATTTGGGATTTCTTGGGTATGTTGTGCTACACCATGGTAATCCGTCTCATGTGAAACTTTTTTGCAACAAAAATAAAAAATCGCGTCTGCCTGATTGCATAAACATACGCCTTCTTCCCAAAATCACGATCCTTACATACGCCTTTCGCCTCGTTCGTTCATCCGTCATTTGATTCCAATTTTCCAAGACTTTATTTCTGTACTAATATCGTAAAAAAACTCGTCCCCACTGATAAATTAAACAGTTCACAAGTGATTTCCGAATTAAACAATAAAAAGTTGGGTTTAATAACACCATTTCCTATTCCATTTTGGCCTTAATCAATTTCAAGCAAATTAAATGAAAGTTTCAATTCGGATGCCATTACGACCCCTTCCCGTACAATTGGTTGTTGATAGCTTATAAAATGGTCGCTTATTTATTTCTGTTGAGAATCAACAATAATTATTTTTAAGCCCCCAATGCAAAAAGAGGAGTGTTATAAGTTTAAAGCCTCCTGCAGACACACGCGATTGATCGCGCGGGGCGACATGTCGCGGTCCATTCGCAGTATTTTTAGAGTGGAAATCAGCTTGGCTCGTTGTCGCAGCGCGATTAATCGCGTGTGTCTGCGGGAGGCTTTACGTGTCTGTCTGTGGTATCGTACGAGTATATCACCCGATATCGATTTTTGTTTAGTTTAGATAATTTTATTGTTGTAATGACACACTATTATAAGGAACTTGAATTAAGAGGGCTATTACATTATGAAAGAACACAGTTTCTGTCAATCTGACATCGTGATGCCCCACGAATAGAAACAAAACACAAACAAAAGAACTGTGCCTCGTATACCAGGAAGAAAACAACATGAGCTTTTGCCACTTTTCTTTCGAATAAACAGAGTGTGATCCCGGGGCTGCCAGACACTACTTATTTTCTTAGTTACGAATGGATAATACGATAAATGTCCTCAAACTATTCTATAATAAATATCTTGTTATGATATATTTCAAGTGGTAATATTGTTTCCAGTGACTAATTGGAATTCATAACTTTTTTTTTAAATTAGATTTTTGTGATTGTTGAGAATTTACGATATGGTATTTTAAACTTTTTCTTCGACTTATACAGCAAGCAGTCATTTATGTCATGTATTCAGAGACATAATTATGGACGCAAAATTAGCCACTTGGGGTAATTAAGATGACATAGATAAGGAGATATAGCCAGAAAAGTTGGGTTTAATGGTCGAATGTTCCCAAGTAGTGCTTCAAAATGTTTGAAACCTGTGTCAAGTGACGGGTAATATCACAAAACGCCGTGATCGGACAAAAATGAGTAAGGCCCAAGAATCAAGTTCGTTGAACCGCGCAAAGAGAGCGATAAATCTACCACGTGGACCCTACAAACTCTATTGCGACGAGTCACAGGCACCCCTATAATTGACTAGGCTATTTTGAATCGACACCATGAAGATTAAAAATATTCAAGAAGCTGCTTGGTTCACCTGCAGTTAACTGTAGCGTATGGTGAAAAACGTTAAACAATTGCAAATGAGAAAATTTATTGAACTGTTCTGACTGGGCTTCAGTGCTTCCTATGGTGGGTTACTGCTGGGTTATTTTTTTTTTAATAAAGTAAGATCTATTAGAGTGTAGAGAAGATATTCTTAACAACAGGTTTCAGATCTTTGTACTCTTGAAACAGACTCTTTCGGTGAGCTCTAAATAAATTATGCTCTGGGATGGTTATTTCTATTTTGCAAAACTGGGCTTGCGCTTCCTAACGAAGATATATGTAACTGCTCAAAATTGCGAGAGAGAGAATAGAGAACGTGGTGCAACTCCACATTATTTCATTCGAACAGCAAGGAGTACCTGAGTTCAACTTGGATCAATTTGATGCTCGAGCGAATATGACGCGACTAACAGTGCACAGATTCGCTGATGCTCGAATTACGATGTTACAGTGGTCACTCAGAATTTTTAACTGATTTCTACTGAGCATAGAAAATTTTCGGTATTTAATCCAGAACATTTCACATTCAATCAAATAACACAGGGTAAAAGAGAAATTTGAAGAACTCTTCGGAACATTGGTAACGTTATTTTTCGATTTTATTATTTTATATGAAACTTGATACATTCCTGTAATTTCTCACTTTTTATTTAATTTCGTTTATTTTAACGATTTATTGAAATGCTAACTTATATTTTATGTATTTTCATCTAAAATCGTCAATGACATTTTAATATTTTGTTTTGAGTGGTATATTCATGAATAAAATACACAAATATCAGGCGAAAGAACCATGGTCGCCCGAGCAATACGTAAAAATTAAACACCAATTAGCAGTTTATAGCTGCATTACATCTGTAAAAAAGCTGACGTGATATCTTTATCTTGAACAATACAGTATTTAAACTTTAATTACACTGAAAGCTTGATAAGTTCTGCATAAGATTGTTTTTTTTTTACTTTATGCAAATAAAAGTGACTGAGACAGCTAGTAGCTACATAACAGCGAAAAATTCAGCTTTGTGCTGAACAACTTTGCAAAATATTTCAATTATACAGCTTGATTCTGAATAGTTTATTGTTTGGTTTCTTTAAGCTGCATAACCCGGCAAACCGTACTCATTTATTCAGAATATGGATACTGATTACTTTTTTAGCGTTTAAGCAGCTAACTTCTGCATAAATGAAGATGACTACGATCTTATGACAATCTTATAGCAAGAGAAGTGCACTAATCGTTTTTTATGCAGCTCAACTCCTAATAATCTGAATAAGAGTACTGAGACGGGCAGCTTTAGAATCGGTTATCAGAAGTACGATATAAAACGTACTGTTACTGACAGTTACAAGTGACCTGTTACACAGAAATTGTAAACAAATCGTCTGTGTGAACAGCTTATATTCAGAATCAACATCGTCGCCATTATTAATCCTAACATAACCTCTTTTCTTAAACTAAACGATGTTATTACAAATAATAATTCGATGTTTTTATTAAAAAAAAAACATCTGGGTAGTATTCTAATACCTACCTGATTGTTATCTACCACTTTGATTAGTAACAATTGAATAAAATATTTTATCTGTCGAAAAGGGTTACTATAAGTCAATTGTTTATTTTTTTTAAACTGGTTTTATCTTGTGGCGCTCGAAAATTTTACTATAAACTTATATGTATTCTCACAGTAAAGTAGCATGCGTTGTAATAATTGTATTGTTAACAAAACATTTTACCAAAAATAATATACTTAGCAATATTTATAATTTCATCCAGAGAGCGATGCCACCATCACTTAAATTGAATAACAAAATGCTGATATTGTACATTTAATTACATACCTTCTTTACAAAACAACGAAAAAGATCTGAATTATGAATATTGTCTGTACATCAGAGTTTGATATTTTCATCTGCTTAATAGAGTTTTCAATTCTGAACAAAGGTTCGATCAGCTTTTATGCAGAAGTTAACCAAACGTTATTCAGATTTAAGCGATTAATTATATATGTGCCCAAATTGCTTGAATATTGTCTGTATAAGCATTTATATAAACTTTATCCCTAGATCTTTTACAGCGTTTAGTCATCAGAATTGCTATTATACAAAAGTTAATCAGCTAGTTTGTGTTGCTTGGGCGGTTGAGTGCTTGAACTTGTCTTTGGAGGTAGTCTCCGATTGTGCCAATTTAGTCAGGATAAATGCCGCTAAGACGTGACTTTTTCCGCAAAACGGAGCTAATTCCACCCGGTTCTATCTTTCTGAGTTGTAACCATAAAAATGACAGACCATCTTGATCTTTTTGGGGTGCCGTTGACATCGGCCCTCAATTTTTGTCCACTTATTGAGTTGGCTGCAAAAAAGTTAGGGATCCTTGTCAAGATGAGAGGGTATTTCACGCCTCAACAGTTAATGAACTTGTATAATGTTCAAGTCCGGTAAATGGAGTACTGCTCCCACCCGTGGGACAGATATGCTAAATCCCAACTTGATGCACTTTTTTTTTTTTTTTTTTATCGTGGTAAAATCATCAAATGAGTCCTCCCACCCCGGGCAGGGCGGGAGGGACTGTCAGACTTGTACTGACTAAAATCCACGGTGTCCTTCAGTAGCCCTTTATGTCCCGGGGTCACGGTAATGGTATAAGTCCCGCGACCCCGGCAGGCTTTGGCCCTCTACAGAGGGGGCCCCGTCATTATGCTGACGCTCTTTGAGGCGCGCGTGGAACACAACGCGCCGTCGACCCGGGCATGGTCCATGGTCGGGCAGCGAGTTGCCCTTTACTCGCCGCCCGCATGCCCGCGCCTACGGTGGCCGGAGATCGTCTTGCGACGTCCGTCGCCGTGGGCGTCCACCACCGCGGGTGGGGCGGAGGGAGGACATTGTCCTCTCTCTCACGCGGCCCGCGTCCTCCTTCGCGAGCATTACTGCTTCGCAGAAGGAGGCGACCGCTTCCCACTCCGTCTCGCCCCGCAGCATGGCCGCAACCAATGCCGGGCGCGAGAGAACTTGATGCACTTGAGTCAATTTATCAGCTCCCGGCACTGATCGAGGTCACGCTGCGGGACTAGACGGAATGGGAAGTAGTCACCTCCCTATGCAAGGCAGCCATGCTAGCGAAGGAGGAGGTGGGACACGTGAGGGAGAGTACAGCCGGATGACCTACGACGTCGCGAAGCGATTTCCAATCAGAGAGGTACGCCTTAGAGGGCCGGAGCCCGCCGTGGTCACGGGATTGTCTCATCAGGTAACGGTGACCCTAGAACGTCAAGGGCTATTGAAGGACACCGTGGATTTAAGTCATTACAAGTTTGAATGTTCCGCCCGTCCTTCCCTGGGTGGAAGGACTGATCTGATGATTTTACCGCGTAAAAAAAAAACATACCACCAGAGGCATAGCCAGTGGTATGGTGGGTCCGCAGCGAACTATACTATACAAGTGAACTGGCATGTTTGGGAAGTTGGCAAGTCTGAAATTACATTCAATTATCAATTCAGAAAAAGAAGCTATCAGAATTATTAACATTTATAATCTATAATTACATTCACATTCGAATATAGTAGGAATATACAATCAACACATTTATTAATTTACATTGCAATCTGATCAAAATTAAATTAATTCAAAATATTAACTTGTATCAAGAAAGGTTGGTTACGCTGTATTCTTGGCGATTGGAAAAATTCCTGGCCACCGCTTATGACCTGCGGAAAATTCGAGGTACTACATTTTTCAAGTGCAATTTGATGTAATGACAAAGACACTAGCGCCGCGTCTAAAGGTCATGAATGGTGGCGTGTATTTTAAATTTTAATGATTACGTGACTAATGTCAAAATGGTTGCGTGCGATACGTCCTCCCTCAGAAAGCGCTCCGCGCTGTCTAAATCAAAGACCAAACCGTTCTTGGTTTTATATTGAATTTTGTCATTGCGTATTATAATTGTTTAATATTATTATTTTACTTTTAAATGAACTAATTATTTTTTTCATGCAAGCTAACATAGTAACCTTCGTTATTCAATACTTTTTGATTGAATATCCAGTAAAATATTGATAGATAAAAAATGTAATTTCGAACGAAAAATTTTCAATATCTTCCTGTTTTGCGGAATTATTTTTGGTGTATTTCTGAATGAAAAATAAAAAACTGATTAATACAGTCCAAATATAAACATTTAGTTGTACCACGGACATTTTCAAATATTATTTTACTATTATAACTTCTATGTAATGAGGTACCAAACATTGACATAATGTAGAATTTTATGAAACATCTTTTGTAGAGACAAGGTTTTTACTCATGTACGTAAACAAATCTAAAAATTTGTTTAATACAGTCCACAGAAAAATAATCAAGCTTTCTCAGGTATATATTTTTTTTTAATTTGTGGCCATATCTTTCCCAGAATCCGGTTCCAAAGTTTGCACAAATTTAAGGAAACGTGTGAAAGCCCTCTTAAACATAAAAGGTAAATATCTGCACCATTTATTTTTAACTTTATTGCCACGTGAGTAATTTATTTGCATCTATCATTAAAACATAATTTTAATTTCCAGGAACGAATTTCATTGTATAGTTTATCAAATTAATATCAATGAATTACTATGCATTTATGTCCCTTTATATTCCTTTAAAGAATCAATTGTAAATAATCACGACTGTGGGCTTACAAGTGTCAAGTAGTCTGCACGGACCAATTGCTATATTTTAACAACAATATATCATTATTGTACAAGGGGCACCCACGTAGCTATGTAAGTGCTACTTGGCCGTTCTTAGCAGAAACTTATGCTAATTGAATACGTAGAGTTTGTGGCACGCAGCCTGAACTATCGTACTACCTACCTCTAGGAAAACTGGCGTGCGTGCGTGGTACTCTGGCCAACTAGGGCATACCACCCGCCTGGTTGGGAGATGGTAGGTACCTTTTAGCTAAAGGAACCTTGCATCCTTTGTTCATAAGCCCATAATACATCCTCATTGCTTTGAAAACCGACTCGTAACAAAAAGGTTAGTTCCTGCTAGCATCTATATTTACTTAACATAGGTTATCGATTTTGTTGGTTGACATCTGTAACTGACTTGTGATACATTAAAGAGAAAAGATAAAGCTCTTCTCATTGCTTACGACAAAACAAAGCTTCAGATTATGGCATGGGTAGGAAATGGGTATACACTGCGTTTAACATACGATCGCTAAGTTGTTAATTAGCGCTTTAACTACAACTGCGTTGCACAAGTTTGAACTCGTTGCAACTACATTTTTGTAAACATATGGTAAGGGCTGCCATACCTCAGATATCTCTTGCGACACCCTCGCAACTTAACCATAAAGTTGAAGACCTAAGTACCAACGTTTCACAATTTGAAGTACCGTGCGTAGAAGTGTGTAGTCACAGCCGATGAGAACATCTACCTATGTCTGCCTAACTCATTATTCGAGGATATAAGGGCTTTTGACGATCGTCTAGACCTTTGGTCGACTGATTTTTGAGAGCCTAGTAGGCATTACCACGGGATTATCGCTCAAGGGCCGTAAAAAACGAAGCAAGAGTCTCGCTTCGAGAGCACGTACGGATCAGCCATAAGACTTTTTTATTAGAATAATATAAATTATTTTATTTCCTTTGTGCCATCCATATTAGACTCTCGACCTATTGTTTTCCTCAAAGCAATTGTATTGAGCAAAACGAAATACAAAGTGAGGATAATCTTTATCTGAAAAGTAGTATAATCTGATCTAAGACTCTATAAAACCTTACCAATTATTCAGTATCAAATATCAATAATTTGAATAGCCGTATAAATAAACATTCCTTCTATACAACTTCATTTAATTCTTTATCATTCTTGACCTTAACACTCCATCATTAATAAAGATCCATATCTACCGTTAATAAAATACTTCCAACAAAAGAGGTGTCCAGCAAAAAAGGATGTTTCACAGTAGTGTAATAAATAAACTGAATCACAAACACCTATGGTAGGTCCCGCTGTGCCAGTCGTACTCAGGCGCCTGGTTTGATGGACATAAATGTGAGAAAAAAAGGTGCGTATACGCAATGCATGGTCAACCCACGCCGAGCTATTAAATAAGAGGGTTTATCGTCCCATTCACGGTCCAAACATGAAACTTGATCACTTTAACATTTTCAAATAAATCTAATAGATCATGGTGTACCATTAGGTGTATTAAGTTACGTGAGCAAAATTAGATTTGAGGCTCACATATTGCCTGGATGGAAGTTCTGTGTAATTAGATATAGCTCCAGATTGGAGTAGCGTAGTAAAGTTTTTGATGTCAGGAATTTTATTCGTCTGATATTTTTATAAGATGTGACAAGTAATTAGATAATCAAATAAATGCTTTTTGTTCCGGATGATGATAACAATATTACTACAAGGTCAGATTTCGAAATTTCTGATACATACCCCCTGATTATTATCTTAAATCTTATTAGAATAAACGTTACGTTTGGAGCATTTAAACTTAAAATTTAATAATAAAACGGGGAAGCTGCATTGTTTTGAGTACCCTATCATTAGTAACCAATTTCGTTCGGGAACGAAATTTGTGTCCAGGTCTGCACCGATCACGAGTTAATACGAAAATAATAGCATTCGAATGTCGCTCATTATAGACGGAAACGTAATTGGTATCTTTATTTTATATTTAACGAAATTGGAGCAGGTAGGTGATTTCTATACTGCTGCAGTATAATCTCTCATAGACAGTGATGCCAAGATGTTTTTGATTACTTTTGATTTTAGTCTAGCTCAGAGGTAAGTGACAAATACGATCTACGATGGAGTGAGCGTATCCAGCCAGATGAAGCCTATTCACTGTAACTTTGAAGAGATTCGGGTTGTATGCGTTCGGGAACATAGACGCAGGTATTGAGTTTCATTATTTTGCTGTGCGCATTATTAAAGATAAGATTGGAAGCGCTTAGGTTTTTTTATGGACATAGTAAAACCCCTACTGATATTTTCACTGGAGACAGTGACATCATCATCTGTCGGTTTTTTAGCGTCGTAAAATCATCAAATATGTCCTCCCACCCAGGGCAGGGCAGGAGGGACTGTCAGACTTGTACTGACTAAAATCTACGGTGTCCTTCAATAGCCCTTTACGTTCCGAAGTCACGGTATTTCGTTAGTCCTGCGACCCCGGCAGGCTTTGGTCCTCTAAGGGGGCCCGTCATTGTGCTGACACTATATGAGGCGCGCGTGGAACACCACGCGCCGTCGAACCGGGCATGGTCCATGTTCGGACAGCGATTCGCCTATGATAAATTATGCTGCTGACTTTAAACTAGACTTAGTACAGTAGTAGAATATGTGGGTAAGTCATCATCAGCATCATCATCAGACGGAAGACGTCCGCTGCTGAACATAGGACTCCCCCTTAGACCGCCACACCGTACGATAATTCGCCACATGCATCCATTGGTAATTAGTTTTCTTCAAATAGAAAAAGTCTTTCTTTTTCGTACCCGAAATTACTGTATGTTAATATGTCGATACATGATTTGTGTCACACATAGTAAGAATGCTTGTCAATATAAAGAACACTCAACAAGGAGTAAAAGTTAAATTTTCGTTAAAAGGACATTTTCAGGCTGGCAAACAAACAGAAGATTACGTCAAAACAAGAAAGAAAAACCACAGACCACCAGAACAGAACCAGTTTTTTGTTTGTCCCAAAGGCTTGTTTGTTGTTATACCTACACCCGACAACCTACACTCACCGGCACGGAAACTTGGCCACCAATAACTTGCCGATAATTTCTATTTAAATATTTAATTTTCACTATATTATGGGTTTATGCACTAAATTAGGGTTTTTTTATGGTTTTGTAACTCAATTATTTAAAAATTGATGCACCAGCAGTAATCTTTAAAAAAATAAGCATTTTCACAAAAATATTGGTTTTAACACTGTCAATTTAAAAAGACCACAAAATGAAAAATAACCAAAAAGTCTTAGTTGTGTTTGCATTTTAATATCGGGTGTTTCCGCCCCTAGCCCTGATAACAGCTTGCATTCGTTCTGGCATACTTTGGATGATGTTTCTGATCTCAACTTGTGGTATGCTTTCCCAAGCGGTCAGTGCTGCATTTCGAAGCTGGTTCAGAGTTTCAGGCGGGTTGGAGGAGGACTTTATTTTTCTTTTAAGCATGTCCCAGATATGCTCTATTGGATTTAAGTCTAGACTACGAGCTGGCCACTGCAATTTTTGAATACCAACCTCTGTAAGGTATTCCTCCACGCAATGTGCAACGTGTGGACGCGCGTTATCGTGCATTAGGAGGAATTCGTCGAACCCAATAAACCCTGAATATGGTAACACGTGTTCCTGAAGAATCTCCTCGATGTATCGTGTTGCCGTTAATCGGTTATCGACGATAACCAACTCCGTACGTGCATCGGAACTTATTCCTCCCCAAACCATTATAGAGCCTCCATGAAAACTAACAGTTTGTGTGGTGGTAATGGGTAAAAACCGCTCTCCTCTTCTTCTCCACACTCGCTCCCGACCATCTGGAGCTCGTAAAGCGATTCGACACTCATCTGTGAACAGTACTCGAGCCCACTGCTCATGGGTCCAGTTGACGTGTTCTCGTGCGAATCGAAGTCGAGCTACTCGGTGACTTCTGAGAAGTTCTGGGCCGCGTGCTGGTCTACGAGCTTTTAAATTCACTTCCTCCATTCGTCTTCTCACTGTACGTTCACTAACATTGACACCTCTTGTGAACTGGAGTCGCTGGCCTATCTCAACAGCGGTGAGGTAGCGGTTTCTCAAAATTTCCAGGACAATAAAGCGGTCATCCCGGGCTGATGTGCATCTGACGCCTCCGCTGCCTGGTCTGCGGGAGAAGCGGCCTGTCTCCTGGTATCGTTTCAGCGCATACTGCATCGATGAACGTGGTACATTCAGTATAACAGCAACTTCTCGCTGTGTCATCCCTTGTTCGATTAATGCAACAGCTTGTGCAACCTGTGATGGTGTTAATGGCATTTTTATTGGAATTAAATCACCTTTAGTTATTGAAGTAACAGTACGATTTCACAATAATTGAATAACTTAACAATAAACTTTCACAAAAAACAAATTTAAAACAGCAACTTAGTCGTTCAGATGACCGGGTTCAACTAAAACTTAAAAATAACGTCATATTGCACTCAAACATGATAAATTACCCTCTTGAACTAAGGGTAAACATTTTTTAGACCAACCTTCATAATAAATAATCATAGGAAACATTTAAAGCTCTTGTTATCGCGAAATACGCGCTTGGCCAAGATTCCGTGCCGGTGAGTGTAGAATACAGTGTTACTACACTTTGTATAGCAATGTTTGGCAGAGCGGAGACTAAAGCTGCTGGTATTAAGCACAGACTGTGGTACACGGTACAGGATGTTCCATGTTTGTGTACTTTGTTTAGAAATTGTGTAGCAATATTGAAAGGTATTCGGGAATTTTCATCCATTCTCCTTGCGTTTACCTGGGGCTTTATAATGAATTTTGTTTGACAAACTAGATCTACATCTTCATGCTCACCAATAAATGAATATGATCCTTATACGTATTAAACGGTCAGCATGTTTCAGAATTATTGAATCTTTCATTAATAAAAAAAGTGGTTGGTTCAGTTTCATATTAAATTACCTCTAGTAACAGACAATGGTAAAAAAAAGAAAAAAAATGACGATTCTGGTCACAAGAGTTAGAAGAAATAAATATGTGGGAATTCCAAAATAAGAAATATAAGTAAGAAAGTGTGTCGGCACCTAAGTTTTATGACGCAACTAAAACCTACTTACAGCAAAATCCTTGGATTTGTAATAAAAGCAAAGTTCTAAGAAAGCAAGCCTATATTAGTTTACTGTTTAGTGTGAAGTTAACAATAACACCGCACTGATAATATTGTTTCTTTCTCGGTAAAACTATCAGCAGTTAGATAACTATCGGCAATTTAAAACACATTGTTTCGTTTATTGTTGGGCAATTTTAGTTAGTGATAGTAAAATTTTTATGATTTTTGGTCGGAAATTGTAACAGCTTTTGTGCGTTTGGTGCCATTTTTCTTCGTAGCATATTATGTTAAATGTTACATACAACTTACGTGGTCAAAGTTCACTAGTTTGCTGACCAGATAAAGAAATTAAATGTAGGAAATTAAAATTCGCCACAGTTTTATGTATAAAGCGATACATCAACACGGAAACTTAATAAAAACCAGAAATATTTTAAGGAAGCATTTCCAAGGTCATATTTTTTCAATAGATGGGTGAAACTTCAATTGGGGGATTATATTTTTTTCCTAAAATTTATCTTTATATGTACTAAGAATCAAATTCATTAAGTATAAGTTGCTTTTCATCCCTGGTATTAGCCAATTACAAAATATTTTATTAATTAAATTATCTACTTTGAAGCTTAATTTTCGTAGATTTGTCTTTTTATACGCCCGGATGATTGAGCTTTTTTATATTCATTAAATGTTAGATGTATTAAATCCAATGGATTGCTTGATTCACGAGAGTTAGTTTCCTATTTTAAGTTCAACTCTATACTTAGGGAATCTATCTACATTGTGAAGTTAAGCCTCCTGCAGACACACGCGATTAATCGCGCGGGGCGACATGTCGCGGTCCATTCGCAGTACATTTTGAGTGGAAATTATCTTGGCTCGTTGTCGCAGCGCGATTAATCGCGTATGTCTGCAGGAGGCTTTATTCTAGGATTAATTGAAGTTTTAAGGAATCCATTAGCGTGATTTGAGGAGTGACCTATATCAACTAGAACAGTTTGTTTGATTTGACGGCTGATGAACTGATAGACTGATTAACAGACAATGCAATACAATGACTACCTACATTAAATATGTTCCGTGCATAAACACACACATTAGGAACTTGCACAAAAGTATGCGAGCAGCTTGCATGCTGTAATGGCTTCTGATTGGTAATTGATTCAATAGTGAAAAAGGCTAAATATAGTTTATATAGGTGTGAAGCCACAGGAAATACCTAGTTAATATCGATTGACAAAAAATGGTCATAGCAGAACATATGTATCTATAAAAACTTCGGAACTTCGCACAAATATCAAAAGATATAACTATGGATATTCTGTTTGCGACAAGCCAATGTTTGATCGATGCCCGCACGAACCGTTAAAATTTAAAGCTAACACCAAAGTGTGAAACGGTGTGCAAATGAAAATTCCGCAAGGTTTATTTCGCTATTGTAACCAATTTGTGACGCTTCCCCAAGCGCGTCATTTCAGTTTTTTTTTTCGAAAATTTTGTGGGATGCGTATCTTTTTTTAGTTGCTATTTGTGTAGCAGTTTATCAAGCCATATGATTTGGCGGAAAATAGTAGCGACTGGGTTGCTTTGTTTTTTTTTCTAACTATCATCCTCCTATAATACATCTATGAATATTTTTAGTTATATTTTTTATGTAACATATCAATATTTCTGCCTTACCCTTTTAAGCAATAAACAGATGGTGTTACGTTATATTAAAAATAAAATAAATATTTATAGAACGAAACATACCGTTATTCGGAAATAAAATTGTTTTACATAAAAAAAAGAATTTGTTCATCAACTTAGAAACGTTCCTCTTGAAAATGATTGTTTAATGTTTACTTATCAAAAAAATAATTGATCACACTCAATGAACTAGACGTATACAGTATTTATATTGTACAAACTAACAAACTCAATACGAGAAAGCCACCTAAGAAGCCAAAACAAAGAGTTAAACAGTTTATTTTGAGGCTCACCTTCTCGGAAGGCCCTTGTGTGTGTTTGATTAAGAACTCTTATAAATAAATCTTCCAGTGGACAGGTTATAGCTGAAGATCTATCACGATGGGACTCCTGATGTTTATGTACGTTTCTTTGAAAAACCAGAAATACTTTTTTACTCTTTTTTAATAAAACTACACCCTGTGTAAACGGAGATCGTTTCCGTTCAAGTAAAACTGGAATTTATGAAGCTTATTGTTATCATGATCAGACTTTAATTAGAAAAGCTAACCAGACTAGTTACCCTTTTAGCTCAGCAAAAAAATAAATCTAGATTATAAGAATTCAGACTTTTTTAGCCAGCAACGTTATTTTTATAACATGGGTAATAACTGAAAACTTTGCTAAAGACAACAAAGTTAAGCCTAAAAAGAACCTCACTTACAAGTTAAGAAGGTACAATTTTATGTTGAGGAGACATTCCATTCCACACGACATGTTTTACTGAACATTTTTCATAACTGATTATAAATTATGATGTCATTTTCATGTACTGATAACTTCGTAAGTAGAGCAGTGTGACTAATACGACAAACTACGTAAGATATATAGATGTACAACATATTCCTATAACCGGATTAAGTGGAAGATTATGTCGAATACATACCTACCAACCTTTCTTTGTATGAGAATGACCTTCAGAAATCGACTGTCTTATAATGGTCTCATAGCATGTGATTAATCGGACATATTCACGACAATTTTCAACCTTTCCGATATACAAAATATATATTATAATTATCTATCCTATCCTTTGTTTAGAAGCTGATTTAACAAAAGATTTTTTACCGGAAACATTATTAAATAAGTTGGCCCCTTTTTGCTTCAATCATCAAATGAGTCCTCCCTTTCGGGGAGAGACTGTCAGACTCGTGCTGAGTAAATACCTATAAGTTCCTGCGGTTACCTTTTGCGTTCCAGATCCATGTTACTCTGTGTAGAATGTCCTGAAAGCTGAAACCACCCCGGATTTCATGTTGACCTATCCCCTATATTACCTACTATTTATCATGGCGTCAAGTAAAATAAAGCCGTAGTTGAAAACTTTCAGCTGAATGACAAATAGCTATACAAATAAAGTACCTCCCCAGGCAATCCAACATTGATTTTATAATATTTATCGATGACGTTAAAATTTGTTAAAAATATCCCTCATTTCTTTATTGCGGTCTACATTATATTCTTAAAGATAAGATTAGAGTTTTGTTGACAGAATTCGTTATGTTTACTTAACATGACGCGATGTCAACGTTTTTCCAGCAAAATCGAGACTTGCTGCGGTTTTTCGAATTAATTGTCAAGCGCAAACCACTTTGCAAGATAAAAATAAGGAAAAATGGACATGCAATACTATGAATTTCATAGATCCTGTGTTGCTTAATTAGGAATGTATAGAACCTACAGATCACAGATACTTATGGAAATAAAGTAAATAATACTGCTAAACATTTTCATGTCAAGTTGACATAGTTACAGCTACTACCTACGCTATCGTTCAACAATAATAAATCGGTGATACTTGACCGAGTATCTTTGAAGAGAAATACAAACTGTTGCTATGTGTGAGTAGCGGAGTTATGAGCAGGAAAGTAGAAAGCGAAGATGCTTTAAACAAAGGTAAAAAAAAAGTATGATCGATTAAAAATATACAGACAGCACATCAACCTACTCTAATTTGACAACGTTCTTTAAAAGATTTTCAACTTTATGACAATAGGAGAAGGGGCATGTTTGACTGGGAAATTTTGACAGATTGGGGTAGGTTTATGTGTTAGCATCTGTAAATGCTTTACATCTAATCTTTGATGATAATTCATAATTTTTTTGTATCTCTTTTGTTATTATATTCTAATCTATATAATCTAATCGTACTTAGATAATGCTGTTAAAGAAACAGACATTGAACCAAGTTTGTAAAAATATTATTCAGAAAGGAACGTTTTAAAACGATACTAAAATTCCAAGTTTTCACGAACTACCTAGGTATCTAAAATATTTTTTTTATTTACCATGCGCCATAGGTATGCACAACTCGTTCATATAAGTATTATCATGTTCATATAATATTATGTAGTCTGATAACAAGAACATGAAAGACGAGAGCCTAGATCGGGAACCCGAAATAAATAATACTAACATAGAGGTGCACAGACACACCACACAAAGACAAACAAAACAGTACATAACCTTTATCAAGACAGAACAACTCCTTAGTTCCTAAGTTATCTAACAGCTAACAAAGCCAGACTTGACAAAATACAAATCAAATTCCAACAACTATGGATCCAGCGAACTTCTCTGGCCCTACAATTACCGATGCTAATCTCCCTGGTGAGCTCAAGAGCAAATCTCTAAGTTTGCCGACTTTGGGCTTGCAGTCTGTGGGCACAGCAAACATCTGAAAGCGTCAAGTAAACTCGCCCGGATCGCCTTACACCTGCCGAACTTCAATTGTTGATGTTGCCAATCCTGGGAATTTGTATTTGGGTTTCATTGATAAAAATGTTCAGAGTTTTCCGGGTAAAAATGTCGTTACAATTTATTTTAAGCATTAAGTTAGCGTTGAATGGATCTTATTAAACATCCTATTTTTTTTTATAAATAAGAGTAGAATATTATTGTGTGCCTATTTAAAAACCACCACCAAACCACCAAATAAAATTGAAAACTGAAATTGTCATCATTAAATCAGCCCAGGATCACCCACTGCTGGGTATAGGTCTCCCCCTTTTTATGCCATATTTCTCGCTTCTGTGCGTCTATAGATGGACTGAAATTAATCATTCAGAAAATAAACATATTTAAAAAAAAAATGTTATTAAATTAACCATTTTCATACCAAACGAATGAGTTACATTAAATTACACGAGTTTAAGTAGATCTTCAAAGTTATTTAACTGCATACGATTAAAATTACCAAGGATACATAAGCCCAAAGCGCTGGAGGAATATCAAGGAGCCGGGACACCGCGTGACTCCGCACACATTCATTGTAACAAAGCGACACAGGTAGAAAAACCCGTTCCAGCTAATTTTAAACCACGTCTCAAAAGCAAACAACTCTTTGAACAGGCGCACAATTTTAATTAAAACAAATATTAGTTAGACAAAAAACACAACGTGCGTACAAATGAATACAAATTACCCAACATGATAAATAACGGAAATCATTTATTTGGAAACCGAAAGACATCTAATTATTTGAACCAACAACGACTTACAAATCTCCTACAACCAACAAAAGCTATACAAATAAAAGTTTGAAGAATGGAAAAGAATGCTTTCATTTACTGCCTTATGTCAACATTATGGACTTGCCCACGCACTTAAATGGTCAGATAGAATTGTGACTAACGTCATGTCCGATTCAATTCGTTTATAAAGATCTATTGACCTTTATGGTCTTCATTCCATTAACATACATAAACTAATTCTTATAAGAACCATCCAACCGTTCATTAATTCACTTTTTTTCTATATCTACTCTACCTGTTTACTGAACCATTTTAGCGTATTGAATATATAGTAGCTTTTTCTATTCGTATTAAAGTGAACTCTAATCGTGAGACATTATTTTTTACGACCATTAAAATCCGTGTGGTATTTTAAACCGTTTTGTATCAGTGACTCAGAAGTGGACAAACATAAAAGGGACCGATTTTAATGTTGACGCTATCAGAAATAAAGCTGTCAATTTAGACATTTCAATTGTCGAATAATTTATTCCACCTTTAATTACTTTTTTAGTCACAATGATTATAGCTTTTTTTTTTTAATTTATAATGTTAAACTACATATTTTAGGTTTTACATGATCGTAAATTGGAAAATGTGAGCACTTTTGCGGTAAACTTGCTAATAAAATATTTTTAATGGTAATTATCGCGATTCGTTTGCATTCCAGACTAATAAAATACTGCCATGTATCATTTGAGAATGGAATCGAATCCATTAAGAGGCGTTAATGTCGATATAATCCGTTACATCCGCACCTCGGCTCCCCTCGATTAAAATTAGCAACGTAAAGGAAGATGTGGATCATAATGGGCTCGCAGAGATACTACAAAAGATCGGTATTTGTAATAGATACGGTTAGGAGAGGATTAACTCTGGCTCAAGATCGTTAACGATTAGTGGAAACAAATTGCCGGTTTATTAGATTCTTAGTCTCTCCAATACGTTTCCAATTCCTGGAGAAGGAAGAAGAGAATCGATTTAGACTGAGAGAGATTAGTGATTTCACTAGTTTTAATCGAAATGTGCATTTAAGTTCATTTTAATTGCAATTTCTTGTTCCAAAACCATTGGTGTCAACTTTGAGTCACGCAAAGTTGTAAGTGAGCCTATCAATTACAAAGCACAATCCACTGCAAGCTGTTACATGGAACAACCCTAACTTTGACAATAACGGTGATCTCACAGCGGATGTAGCAGACACAATGCACTACAACAGCACACAAATATTAGCCATTAAATCGGAACTACGATATTGATACCCACCAAAATTCGTCAGAGCTTTTGTGCACATCCGGCGGTAATCGCTTTACAAAGCGGCTGTAGACAAAAAATCCTAGCCAATTCTATTGTTGCTGGGTAAAGTTGAAAAGGAATGCTCCCAGGTAGACATGGGGGTGGATCGATCACAATGCAGTACGGTGATAATTAATCCAAAGCGTGTTACTTTGACAGCACATTTCGTTAATAGCGACATTGATACAAATTATGGCACTAATAACATCGGAGTTATTCGATTTGTAACTCCCGATGGGGAGAAAATTATTCCATCGTGCATTCAAAAATTGTCAACGCAAAATAACTTTTCTCAAAGTAAATATTGACTGCACTGTTGCTACTCAAGAGTTTATACATAGCCTCGGCTCCAAGATTGTAATGCCAGTGGCATTCTTAGATTATTTTTTTGCCGGCGATCCAATGCGCGCCTGTTCGACGTGGGTTCTTGGCGCACTTGAGACCGAACAGGTTTCAACATGGGGACCGAAAACCGGTAAAAAAATTATCACAGGTAATTACGGTAGGCTCATCGCTTCACAATTCGATATCGAATGTAATTCCAAATATAAATATAGAAATTGGTTAAATTATTTACTGGAACTTGGTCAGAAGCTTAGAGAATTGTTGCTCTAAGCTATTCCTAACAATTTAAAATACCTCTAGAGAGAAAGGAATTTGTTTTGTTTTCAAATGGTTTTACTATTGTAGGCACTGTCCATTGTGGCGTGCTATTTTCTAACCACTTGTTAGCGAAATTATTTGAAACAATGCATTGTAAGCTAGGTTGGAAACAAAGAAATTCTGCAAGTACCAAGTAAAAAGTTAAGAATACGCGGAAAGCTTTATGGTTTTTGTGTTTGGTTTTATACCCGGGAAGTAATATTGAAAATTGATTTTAGAGGTGAACTGAAAATATGTGCACGTTTTGTGGTTTATGTAAATCAAACAATACGTTGTATTCAATAATGCTTATGTATTTGTTGAACTATGAAAATAATCCTAAAGTAATCAACGTTATCAATTCGGAGCATATTTACGAAGATACAGAAAAATCAATGAACGATAAGAGCGCGACGTGCATGCCAAGTTGCTGACAAATGCTGAGTATAATTTACACTACACCGAAAGGCGTACCCTCGAAGCAATATTCCACCCTCTTAATCACTACCCACTGGAATAATTAATAACACCTCAATTAAAATATCAACTAAGCGCTTCCGCCCATGTGATAAAGATAACGTTTACTCGTGAAATTTATAAACTTCTGTACAGTACAATAACATGTTATTACTTTCTTATAATGACCCATTAAACGTTACTTTATTTTAATCGTCTACTTTTTATGATTCCCTCTTGTTTGCCGTTGTTTTATTATAGGCCCTGGAGTTCTCATGTTTATTAGTTTCTAAATGACCTTTATTTATTTTAAGATTTTTTATTGCTTTAATATTAAAATATTTTATAAGTAAAGATTTGTAAACTTATAGGTCGTGATTAACAATTATTTCTTTACAAAAATAATCGCCGATTTCTCTTCAAAATAACCCGAAGGATCTTTGGCAACCCAGTAATTTAGTATAACTTTATCAAGTCACGAAATGCAATTCACCAGGTTAGGTTCCATCAGATATTTATATGGGAATGAGATCTTTGTTTCATGTCAGAACAAGCCGTATTACTAATTAACGCCTTAGGGAGCTAAAACAGGTTTCGCGATTTATCGTAAAACCCAATTTAGAGCCGGCAGGCACGCGATTACAATCTTCTCACGACAGGAAGGCGCGCGAACTCCTCATCTCGAGGGAAATCACGCACGCAACAAACTTTATGGCAACACGTCCCGAGGAGCGATTCGCTCGGGGCGGTCGAAGACGGGCCGCACCACACACAGACTAATTCAAAAGAAATAACAAGATGCAGGCAGTGTCTCTACGCGGTCGGCTCGTAGTATACATAGACAATATTCTGTATTCACGTCTCACTCCAGACACAAAACATACATTCAGAGATATCCTCTCACTTTCACAAATCACGGGTCATAACCGCGAGAAGCACTGCCCACGTTTAGGGCTAATGATCACTGACCGTGGTGGAATATGGCTGCAGGCTCAGACGGATCCCATCCTGAGCGAGGCGTTCTCGGAGCAAACGCTTCAGTTGCATCCGAGGTATCTTCACTAATTCTGCTTTCCCCTCCTCATACTCGTCAACATATTTCGCCGGTTCCACTGCTGCTGTCGCCTGCTCTTTCCTTGCTTCTTCCTCACATCTACAAGAGTCCCGAGCGGCGGCTGCCTCTTCCAAAGTAAAATAAACAGCCGCCGCTCCTTCCTCTCTCAAAGACCTGACTGAATGAAGCAATCGCTGACGATGAGCAGGGTTCAGGACACCAATAGCATCCAAGTCTGGTTCTCCTACTTGTTTGCATATTTCTAAGTCATCATATCCGTTATCAATAAAACTTTCCGCGTATTGGCCCAAGTGGAGCGATCGCAACCACTCGACGACGATGTTGCCGCTCGCAGACGAGGCCATGTCGCGTCAAAATACTGTGAGCATTACAAGGCGTGCTCGCGGCGCGGTGGTCGGCGAGAAACTGGCGGCCACGCTCCCCTTTGCCCCCCTCGCCCCTCTAAAAGCCGCGGTCGCCGCCCCTAGTACTTGGTGCTTTTGCTTTTTGACATTTTGTAGCTTAATCGTTTCGTTTCATAGAGAGGTGCGCGTCGCAGTCGCACCACGTGATATTCCGAATTAATTTTTCAAATGTCATTACGATATCCGATATGACATTTGTCGTTAGTTGCTGTCTTATAAACTCGTAGTATATTTTAAAGATCTCTAATATTTGTTTACGTAACTAAACGTCGGATTAATGGGAAAAAATAGGGTCACAGAGTCAATATAATATGGAACAGCGGGTGGTCGCTAGTCGAATGATTAAATGCGTAGTTTTATTTATTAATCTCCGAGGCGCCTCTATTTTGTTGTGAATTGAACTATATTTAATTTGATTCTGGCCTCATTTTGTATTCAAATAGCCCTATAGCTATTTATAAGTTTTATGATATTGCTTCTACCTGTTATTTTAATGTTGCAAAACAATCCATTGCTTGGATAGTGATATTTCTAGAGTAGTCATTAAGTGACATTATTAAATCTTTGACCAATAGATGATTGAATACTATATTTTCTTGAATTACATCTAACTTAAAAACAATACAATAATAAATTAATTAAACCTAAATATTTACAAAATAAAAAACTATGACATAAAACCAATTAAGTAACAAAACAAAAACACTATTACAGAGCATCGAAAAACTCATCCTCAACGCTGTCAGCTGGTAATGTGCCCAAGAGACTGGCGGCGTTGCCTCTTTGTATGGCTATACTTAGCCTCTGACCAAGGTAAAAGCCAGCTCTTGGGTCACGGGAAGCGTCAACAAGTCTTTTCGAAATGTCTCTGAAGAGGCTGTGAGCACTTGGACCCCATGGCCCTATAGTTTCAACCCCAAACGGCTCAAAAATATAGTTACTACTTAGGTTACTATATTTACGCCGCTTGAGGTTTTCAGCAACCGCAGCAGCAGCGCCAGCAGAGCACGATGAACTTGGAAGATGGGATGGCGCAAGAGTATCGACACAGGTTGCGTCCCACACTAGAGGCCTACCCATCTTCCAAGGAAACAAAGACATACCGTCCGGTCTTTAGATAGTCATAGATGACTTAATTTAAAAAGCCTGCCTTAAAATAACCTTGACATGCACAAATAAACAATTTTGTTCGATGAAGAACAGTAACAAAGGAGTTTTAAGTAACAACGGAGCAACACAGTTATAATAACAGCTTCCTAAATCAGAACTACAGATGAAACACACACGACACATCTCCCTTACCCTTGCATTAATCATCTAAGAACGTGCCCCTACCTATCTGTTTACTTACCAAAGCTAATTAACCACAAACGACGAAGGAGGACAAAGTTTACTTTTGCCAAAGCTGTTATTCATTAAACTACTTGACCTGTTTTATCTCATTTCGGAAGCTGCAACTGAACGAACTTGCTTTATATAAGTTTGCATTAAGCCAGCGATGCGGGTTTGAAATTGTTGCCTATTTTGTTTATTGTCTACCCTGTATAAACCTTTCGTTAAGGTTTTTTGCTAAGTTTAGTGCAATTTTGGCCTTACCAATTCTTTTTTTTTGTAATGTTGCCTCATCTAGGAACTAGTCTTGTATCGTGAATGCGTTTGCAAAAATGTAAATTGACTTATAATTCTATCTCAATTCTACTTAAAATGGACAAATTCAATCAATTCAATCAATGAGTCTGTTATTCCGAATGTTTATATTTTTACTTCAGGGATGTCTCTCAGTTCAGTGTGCTTTCTGTCGTAGCCCTCCTCCTAACAGCTTCCATTAATGTACTCGTATATCTCTAGCATTCTCCAGTTGGAACATGCTATTTTCTTTATCTCATCCTTCCATCTATTCCCTTCATCATCAGCCTATAAATATTCGCACTGCTGGGACACAGGCCTCCTCTCTGTGAGAGGGAGTGGGCCGTAATATACCACGCGGGCCCAGTGCAGATTGGTAGATGTCACAAGACATGTCTTCGAATTTTTGGTTCTAGGACATGCCGGTTTCCTCACGATGTTTTCCTTCACCGTTTTTGAGAGCAGTGGTGTTGAAATAAATTACACAAAGTAATGCGCCTGACGGGGTTCGAACCCACGACCTACAACTCGTAAGTCGAGGCCGATACGACTGGGCCACCACTGCTCTCTATTAAAATCTATTCCCTTGCCTTCCTATATTCCTTTTACCGTCAATCAGTAATAATCTTGCTATATTTTTCTTGGGTACTTTGCAGTGTATACATACATAGGATATTTTTTATGCCGGCGTGAAGTTCCGACGGGATAATTACAGTGGACAACGCTACGCGCATAAGCTGTCAGTTGTTAAATAGTTTTGTTCATCGAGTATGATCCAAGAAAATGGAAACGTATTGGCTTTGATCAACTAAACTTCATCGGTTTAAACTAATAAACTCATGTAACACTAAATTATTTTGTCCCACACATATTTGTTTTAACTGACCTATCCCAACGGATTACTAAAATTGTGATAGAGCTTTTAATTAAACTAATATATTAAATCGTCAGTCACTAAAACGCTTAATAATAGAAAGTCAATGAACCTATAAAGGTCAGGTCGCAGGTAGAGGCCATTCTCACACAAATAAATAATATTAAGGATTGTAAATAATAGATAGGTATTACTTTCCTATTGGAAAATGCCATATTTCGGAAAGGCCTTGACATTGTGTCTGTGAATAACTGTTGACTTAGCTCGCAAGAATGCATCTACTAGCGACCTGCCAGTTTGGAAACTAAAAACTTTTTAAAGTGATAAGTTTGACTTCGTAAAGACGTAATAAGTTAGATATTTTATAGTATTAATAGTAGTGACCGACCGAAATTTCAACTTCGGTTTCGGTCAGTTTCGGTCAAGAAATCTAGTTTCGGCCTTGGTTTTGTTTTCGGCCAAAATATAGCCTAAGCTTTCGGCCCGCCGAAACTCCAGTGATCGTGAATTTTCGTGCGTCGTTCGGTAAACTTCGCAGCTAACTCTTGCTTGCTCACCAACGCACGCAGAGAAATGTCTGGCTACCTATACGAGAACTTCTGGTTGCAACCGTGATAGCAAGACTCACTAGTTGACTTTACAACATTTCTAGTCATAAATACTAAGTAGTAGAGATAACAAGGACTAAGTATTTGTTACTAGAAAGAATATTAAATTAGTAATATTTAACTTCCGTCATCCCGATTTTTTTCTTCCGATACAATGAAATGATCCTTACCTGAAACAAAGTCCAACGGCATTAAAAAAATTAGCCAATTTTACTCATTTTTATGGACATCTCACACTTGGGCAAACAAAAATAAAAACGCTAAAAGTATCAACATAAAAAAAAGTTAAAGGTTCCTAAGAAAGTTTTCCCGTATCACTTATTGATACGGATTTCTCCTGGCAAATTTAGAAGAAAGACCCTGTGAAACACATTTTCTTATTTGTGTAAAAAAAAAACAACAAATTTCAGTAATCCAATCGTAATTTTAAATATTTGAAATAGTTTCGGTTTCGGCCGAAACAAAGAGCAAGGCCGAAAGTTTGGTTTCGGTTTCGGCTGAAAAATCAGTTTCGGTCGGACACTAATTAATAGAGCTAGTTTAGTTTTCAGAAAAATAACAATCGTACAGGAAAGGAGATTGAAGATGTTAGTATGGAGGGTAGCCCTATCGCCCCACCCGCCATTTGTTTTCTTCAGATTCGCGGTGCACAACTAAAGTACTTAATATATTTAGATAGAGGACACCTAAGTGTCCTCTATCTAAATATACATATGTATAACTTACACTTTAAAAATTTTTGTTTGTCAATACAAACAAAAATATCTTATAGCGAGGCTTCTGAGTTATTCGCCGAAATGTAAGTCGAAATGTGTACCTTGAAGAAACAATTTCGTCTTTTTTTCCATGCAGGCATACACATTGAATTACGCCGACATATAAAGACTAGATTGACAAAATGTATTCTAAGGTTTAGTCTCAAAACGTTCAAGTTGCAAAATAACCACATGGAAAAAAAAGTTCAAATCTCATAAGATACAAGTCTCGAAACCTCCAAGTTGCAAAATAGTCAAGTCTCAAAACATCCATGTTTTATAATATAAATAAATTGTAAATAGGTACATTGGCTTAGTTAGTAGCTATGTGTTTGAGCCGTTTGGTGTTGAAACTCTAGGGCCATGGGGTCCGAGCGCTCACAAAGTTTTTAATGATATCGCCAGGCGATTAGTCGACTCTTCAGGTGACCAGAGGGCTGGCCTATTTCTAGGCCAACGAATTAGCATTGCCATACAACGTGGCAATGCTGCCAGCGTTCTGGGCACTGTTCCCGTTGACAGCGATGTGGACGAATTCTTTGACGCCCTTTGAATGTTTTTCTTTTCTTTTTAATTTTTTGTACATATTACTCTTTAGTTATTATTGCCATTTTACTTGTAGATTAAAATTAGATTTAATGGTCTCATATTATACATTTTTTTATTTAAGTGGATTTGTAAGTGGTGGTTTTTATATTTTTGACATCGATCTTGAATTTTCAAAAAATAATTGGTGGAAACTACAAGGCTTGTTAAGATGTGTTTTTAATATAGGTAAATAATGAAAAAATGTGTGCAATTAACTCAGGCGAGGAAAAGCACATTACCAAGGTCACAGTTTAATAATAATTAAAAAACAATTTAATAGTAAAATATTCTTTTATGAAACAAAATATTAATAAAACACACACCAATATGAATGTTTTATTATGATTCTGATTTATTTACAATGTCAGTGGCCTGCAGGCCACTATAACTTCTTATTGTGCTGACTTCCCCGCTGTTAAAGTTAAGCGTTATACTTTCCATTTTTTTTTTGTAATTGCTGTATCAAGGTCAATGTCAAAGATATAAAAAACACCACTTACAAATCCACTTAAATAAAAAATGTATATTATGAGACAAGGATGTTTTGAGACTTGACTATTTTGCAACATGGAGGTTTCGAGACTTGTATCTTATGAGATTTGAACTTTTTTTTCCATGTGGTTATTTTGCAACTTGAACGTTATGAGACTAAACGGTTTCTAACTCTAAATAAAGGCCAAATGGCAACAATTTCGTCATATAGGTATAGTCGTAACATCTATGTGGCATTCGGTGTTGAACCTTAAATGCCATAGTGCAAAGCTTTTGTGATCTATGGCAAAACGTTATTTTTTAATCAGCCGATGACCGACCGTGGCAATAGGCATGATGAATAATTTTGAAAAACTTTTCTAGAAAGTGCCAAAGTATCAAAGCAGAAAATGAAGGGTTAGTTTTAAATTGTTATTTGAAATTCACGGTTCCATGATTGTCAAGCAGTAATCAATACCAAACATTTTAAAATTAATAGAAGTAACGTCATTCTTGCAGGATTGGTGTTTCACGCAACATGGCGGAATGCTTTATTTTGCAAATTTATTCTGATCAATATGTAAAGAATTCTGAGAATCTTTTCGGCCTAAATAATGAAATGAAAATATCATAAATGAAGTGATTCTTTGATAGTGTCGTTATACCTATTATCATATACTTGGAACTTAATAGGTAACAAATTAGAAGTGAAGTTAGTTGAAAACAATAATACTTGCCAGTTTCATAGTCTGAACTGAACTAACTCAACAGTGTGGTTTCGTAGAACGTCAAGATTACCGCGACTGAAGCGACATGACCGTAGTAATTTGGTACTAAGTTTCCTGCGAACATTAAAGCGTACTATAGGAACCCTTGCAAGACTGACAAGCTAGTTTATTGCTCAAAATTAACTGTAAAACAAAAACTACGTTGTTGACAACCAATATCAATAACAACAACCTTATGCCAGAGTCTGACAGCTGTCAGTCAGCGCCTGCGTTTAATTCAACATCCAAGACTCAACATCCAAATCCGTTCAGTAGATATTGCGTGAAAAAGTTACATTACATTTGTAATAGTAGCAAGATTCTGTGGCTCAAAGGTAAATTTTTGCTTTTGAACATTAATCCTCCTGCAGACACACGCGATTAATCGCGCTGCGACAACGAGCCAAGCTAATTTCCACCCTAAAAATATTGCGAATGGACCGCGACATGTCGCCCCGCGCGATTAATCGCGTGTGTCTGCAGGAGGCTTTATTTTGTTTATTTTTTGTTCTAAATTAAATTATTTATTGTGTAACTAGGGCTAGATTACATGACAAAGAAGTTTTAGTACAGGCATACAGTGTATATAAATCTAGTTTAATGGGTTGAGTACTGTTCTCCTAGATAGACTACAGAATAGCCTGAGTTTAGGAAATACAGTTCTGACCCAATTTTCTCTAATATTTTTAGATAGTTATTTTTATATATATTTTTAATTTGTTCAGTTACTTAAAAAAATAAGGTCTTGATGAATCGTTCTGTCGGCGAAACGTCTAATGATGAACCGGTGAATGGTTGCAGAATCCTTGAAAAGTTTATAATAATATCATGAAATGCCGTTCGTTGTACTATTTGTACAGTACAGGATTTGCTTTATATAAAAACATAGACACGATACTATTAAAGGAAAAGGTTTTGATTCAGATAAAATGAAAATTAATAACTTAGCTAGCTTATCGTGATATTCGCTAACTCGGCAGATAAACTAGATTATTCCAACCTAGTTTTCCGCGCGCTCACTTTTACAGATATTGAAATTATAGAAGTGCCGTTGATAGGTACGTGTATTTTAGTGTATGTGTTACTATTATTCCATGCAAAAACAAATTAAAGAGAAAGTATGCAGGTATATCTTACCTGCACCAGTACCTTACTTTTCTGTGAGTAACTTCTACCAACGCCATCTATCACATTCAGCCGAAATTAGAGTTCGAAAGCTCGAAGCTTTTTGTTGAAACTGTTAGACAAATTTCTCATTTACCTTCATTCGATTTTAAAAATATACAGTACATTCAATAATTGAGTTTTTTTCATAAACATATTAATTCACGTCATTTTTATAGTGTTTTTTTTTTTAATTAAAGAATGTTTATCGAACAAATGAAAACTTACCTTCTAAACTCTTAAAGTTGAGAGTGATTCATGTTATAGAGTCTGAACTCTAAACTATTGGATGATTAGGAAAACATTTTGTTAACCATTTTTGTTATTTTAATACATTTTCAGGTGTTACTATTATTAACATGTACGAGCTCTTGAGTCTTTTTTATCGAGATTGTATATATTTTTTTCTTTTCTTTTTCTAACCACTTGCGAAAATATTTTTCTATGGTCCCTGCGTCGCGATGGAAATTTTGTAAATGTTAGGCAACTCGTATTCACAATAATAAAATTAGTCAGCAACCGCTTCCAGTAACAATATACAACTGTTATGATTTAACAGGAATGAAGTGGTCCATGAAATTATGTTAGAATCTGCACTTCGATATTGCATTGTAGTTTCATTCGTTAAATGTCGTTTATAATTTGCAAATACCACCCGTAATCGTATTTTGTGTTTCCTAGTAATGATATGCGATAGTTGGGTTAAGAGCGCGTTCTGAAAGTTGGCAACGTCGCAAATAGACGTCAATTAATGTTAACAAGATTTAATTAACTTAGCAATGTTACTGTATGGAAATAATAAATATGGCTCTGTACTGCACTAAAACATTGATATAGGAATGCAATTAAAACACTGAATTTGATGTTGTAACCGTAACAGGTCTAAAAAAAGCATTAAAATTTGGATGGTTTCGAAATACTTTTTTTACATTTAAAATTATATGTTCGGTGTTACGATATTAATTATTGCATTTCTTAATCAATTTTTAGTGCATTACAGAGCAATATTTCTTATTTTCATACAGTAAATTTACTAAATTAATTAAAACTTGTAAATATTTGACACATTGCGACGTTGCCAACTTTCTGGTTATGCGCCCTTAAATAACGCGTATTTTCACCTGAATAGTTACAAAGTGGTACTTAATTTATACTACTAGTATATTACATAAATAGTGGAATAAAAGAATTGTCCAAAAAAATGCCCAGAAAATAGAGAAGAAAGGTTTTCGAAGCATTTGTTTGTTACTGAATTACTTTATGATATTACATACTTCCTGATAGGCAATGTTCTATGTTGCGTATAGGAAAAAGGTTTCATTGAGTGTTTATAATTTTTCATGAGACATCAAGACATCTAAAATAGTCATGTATTTTTTTAAATAATAATTTGACATAACTACATTTCTCACTTAAACAAATAACACAATAACTACAACAATAAAACGCAACACAACAACATAACCTAAACGCAGATGTCCCAACTAGTTGTCTAACGACGCTACAAATCTCAGTGAACTATTTCCTTACTATACATTATTTCGTTTTACGTCCAATTTCCATAGTCGGTGAGCGTGAACAATTTAATGGACCAAAAGATTGCTCCTGCCCGGCCTACGAAAAGGTTTTTTTAAAGTATAACTAGTTTCTCTTGGAGCATCGCCGCTCTCTGGATTTAATAGAATATTTTTCTCTGAATGGATGGGATGGGATGGCATTGAATGACTGTAATTATTATTTTGTTGTTTACTATAGTACTTTGGGTTATGATTTACTGGTAGTGGGTAAGCAGCAAAACGGTAAATAAGTAGAGAAAACGATCATTGTGGTTTATGCAGTAGTTTTCGTTCTTGATTATATTAAGAGTAGATATCTTCAGTAGAATATTACTAGACAGAAGATTCAGAAGACTCACTGTCAGTTTAAAAGTGTCTTGGATATAAATATGTAACTTAGGTTATATTAGTCGTAAGTCGCTCAGAGGCATCATTATCCACAACATGCCGTATGTTCTGTCCTGCCCGCTGCATATAATATAATTGACTGAACCCAATAAGTTGTAGTTTTTGTAACCAGAAACCTGTAAGTTTCAAAGAATGCGAGACCAGCTTATAGTGGTTCTGTTACCATTGACTCACCACCTACAACGATACCGAGTAGCAAATAGGAATCACGACACAAATAAACACTTTAACCTGAAGGAAACTCCATTTCTTTCACAGAACCTCTACCAATGTAACAGCTAAATAATTCAAAGCCGCGTTGATTTCACGAAAAACCCTATTACGCACTAATACATCCTTCCCAAAATCACTGGTGCCCTTAGGATGTAGATAAATGTCCGTCTTCCTTCGACCTGACACTTTTGCTGGACTTCGAGGCGAATAATGACCTCGTACGGGCCTTTCCCTTTACTATTTGTGTGTCCATTTGGGTCAATTGGGCTTCGACGGTTCCGTGCATATTTCTCGGCTCCAACACTCGCTTGAAAGGTTTTCTGCCTTGAGTCAGGGGTATAACGTCATTTTATTGACGTTTGTAGGGTGTGAATGGTCTATTTGATGTACTCATAATGAGGATTTTCTGCATTTATTTATCTTTAAAATTGTATTGCGAATTGAAAATTATTCATGTGTAAAACACATTGGTTGATTTTAAAGGATTGACGAGTGGGTTTAAAGGATTATTCATTAAAGCGAAGTTAAATTCCATTCAAACAGTAATAAACAAAATTGAAAATTCAACTAGGTTTTACCAAAATGTTGGCCAGTGATCGAATAAGCATACACATTGAATAAACGTTATGAAAGTAACAACTTCCGGTTTTTTGTGAAATAACCGAATTCTTTTTATTAAAAAATAACTAACTGCGAACTTACTATGTTCCTCCCTCACGATAAAAATATGTCTATAACAATGATGTCCTCTCCAAGACCCCATTTCGTTCTGATAAATTACTTAAACAGCTTTATGTACTGAAGCGGAACAGCATAAATAAACCAGTCATCAAATACATAGCCACGTATCTTCTCAATGTCCTCAAAAAACACTGAAATATGATCACAAAACTCGAGGAAAAACTCAATGTGTTGAGGAACTAAAATCTTCAAGTAAAAGAGGTTGGATCAAAATAATATCCAAGCTACGTGGAGGTATAAGTAGCCGTTACCTTAAAGCCTGCACATTTAATTTAATGGGCCAGGCAGCGGAGTCCGAGGGGTTTAGTTTTACACCGGATATTATGAGGAATCTTGAAACTAAGGGTTTGTTGATGAATATAAGCTGCTTCGTTGCCTCTTTATTTTGATAAATAGAACTATTTTTTCTAGTCGTTTTGCTTTTTGTCTACGTCGTTCAACTGTCGCCTGTGAACAACAACCAATTGTTGTTAACCTTAGGGTAAAAGGTATTACAATATTTGATTTCATCATCACTGCTCTCAAAACGTTGGAAGAAAACATTGTGAGGAAACCCTACATCCATCCTAGAACTGGAACCACGTGGTGGTTTATGGCCCAGGTGGCCCTCACCTTCTCACTATGAGAGCTGTGTCTCAGCAGTGGCATTAGGATAGGCTAAAAGTTACCAAAAACTAAAAATTAAATACTAGTTTCAAATTAATTATTCCGCTAAATACTAATCTTTGTCTGAATTGATCCAACCACCTAGAAAGAAACTTGAATGGTGCGTTACAAGTCTTTCGTTTACAGTCAGTACGTATTTCTAATTTACTTGAAGCCTTCATCAACATTGAATGGCAATACAGTTAGAACTCTCAGTGGGACAGTGTCATAATCAGAGGCGCTTAGTAATTAGTGGATCAGTGATCAATGATCTACTAATTGCCCGCGCACTTTCTAATTCTACATGCTTTCGTATTATAATGGCTATAGTTAGTACTGAGATATAGAAAGTAGTTTATTCAAATTTACACAAAGGAAATTAAAAATGATTACAAAAGTTGATAACATTAAACTAGCTGTTCCGAGTTGTGCTGCTCGGCTCTTTCTTAATTTTTCAATCCGGGCCAGTAGTTCCCGAGATTAACCCGTTCAACCAAACAAACTCTTCAGCTTTATAAAAAAAAAGTGTAGATAGTATCTAATATGGAAATACAACTAACTACGTGAACTTGCAATCTCATTACAGTGGAAGAAACTGGATAGCCATCATACAAAACTTAGAAAAATCAATAAAAGTTGAAGAAGAGAAAAGAGAGAGAAAATTGAGATATATGTATAGATAATAGTGCCTACGTCCATAATATTTATCGCCAGATATTTTTTAAGTCATAAGAGAGCTATTCATCAACCATGCTCAAATCCAGACTCCATGGCGGTTACTGAAAAAATCTTAATGGAAATAACTCAATAACACTTTGCCTGATTTGGGTATCAAACCCGGAAGCTCATGTACAGCCACCACTATACCAATGAAGCAGTCTGATTGATTGTAGTTATAAATTAATATTTATGTCACCATTCGACAACAGTACCTTATTTGATAACAAATGTTTTTCATAAAAATAAATTTTGAAGGTAACATTGACTCTCTTTTCAGGAAATCGTAGTCGAATAAGTTCATAGCGCCATTTGGAGTTTCTTTGAGAAGTTATTCGTTACAAAATTACTGTTACAGTACAAAATTAGAATGCTTCGCGTCAGTAAACTTTGCCCAACTCAAATTATTGCTACTTTGTAGATCTGAAATAACTCTTTAATTGTTTGAAACTGTATAATAGGCTTTCAAGCCATAAATTCGTATAATTCTGTCTCAGAATATTATGATAACAAATCAAAATTAAGAATAAGACAAACTAAAATTATGGATCATAAAGAAAATTCCTAGGTATATTATGTTTATCAATTTAAGGCGCGGTGTTATCTCAATATTCCCAAAAATTGGTTTCTTAGAACGTCGAGTATGACGTAATGTAATAAAAATAAGCAACGCGAAGTATAGAATACAGTGAACAGAGAAGGGAATAAAGAAGAATTTAAACCGAACAGAATAATAAATAAGAGTTTGATATTCCCAATAAAAATTGGGAAGTTGTAGCACAAAAATAAACTTTGACGTCGAAGATCTCTGTATTTCCATCAGCAATAACAACAGTTTTTTTTTAAGAATTTAGTAGGTTTTCCATTTTTTAAAACTTTAACCGAACCATTATTTAATTTTATGTCTATATTTTAAATAATCTAAAGAAAAGCAGTAAAATAAATGCCCATTCGCAGCTTACGTCACATTTCAACACAAATATCATTTTTTCAATTTTCAATCTTATTGACGCTCCATAGTGATGACAATAGTTTACGCGGTCATAAGCGATTAAAATCGTAGTCAGTCCGCGCCTTAAGAAAAAAAATCTGATCTTATATAAAACAAAAAACCAGAAAAAAATAAATTCGCTACCCGTCATAGGCATTTATTTGCACACAAATTCTACTAAATCCTAAAACAACACTTTTTATCCTCCCCAGGATTCAAAACCCAAGCCCTTCACCCACAGACACAGACTAATGAAGCGATCACAGTATTTTGTCATTCATTACTATGCAGGCTATTTTTGCATGCGAATAAATGACAGCGCGTTGTGTCATAGACACGGGAGGCGGATCGCTTCCCTGTGATGACCCGACGTCCGACCCCTAGGGCAGCTTGTGTCAACTAGGGATGTGGCTGACGCTTGAGGTGATATCGATAAAGTTGTTATTTTTATGGATTTTTATTTTGCCACACTTTTTATACGCTTTATTAGCGTTCTGTAACATGTGTAAGTTATTTCTAGTGTTTTTCACTGGAGCAGTCAATCAGGCCGATTCTACAAAAAATCAATAGTATATTTTTTGAGACTGGACAGTAAGAAAGCATGCATCCTTAAACAAATTAGCTCCAGGAAATCATTATTTCGAAGCATTTCCTAACTTATTGTGTGATTACTAAGTTACAACGTGACTGATTCTAACCAAATCTACACTCACCTAAATAATGTACAAAAAAATCTGAACCGAAATTTTGATTAATCGTGTTGAGAATAGAATAGTATATTTTGCAACTAGTGAATAAAGAGCGGATTTAAAGCGAGGGCCATTACATGAATCACGAGCAAGCGAAGGATTTTAATGACTGAATCACGACGGTAGGGAGTGATTCATGATGATTGAATCACGAGCGGAGCGAGTGATTCAAATATTTAAATCCTGGGCGACGCGAGTGATTCAGGCCCTCGATTTAAATCCGTTTTATTCAAAAGTTGCAAACGATACTTTATACCATGACTACGAGAAAAAGAAAGATTTGAGCGATAATATATACGTAACGAAAAAAAAAAACGTTTTTTTTTTTATTAATACTGCTCCACACACACGTTTCCAAACATCTAAATTCACAATACACAAAATTAACACCCACACCCGAAACAAATAATTGTAGATCATAGTACGAATATTTGCTCCGTGCGGGAATCGAAGCCGCTTCACGTAACGAAGTAGTCCAATCGCTCAGTCAACAAATTAACATTAAAATCGGAACAATGACTTAAATTAAGAGTAATATTTTCCGAATAACACGGGGGTCGACCGCATCAATGTGTTCTAAATTCAAATACCAAAACAGTGAGTAAAAGAGCTTTTTATTCACTGTTTTCAGTGAGTAAAAGTAACTTTTTAGAGTAGGAATGGTATAAAGCATTATTTCATTTAGTTTAATAAGAAAATAATAAACTCCCTATAATTTTCTATTTCAGTTATCGTGCCGTTTATCGACACTCGGCACCTCTAGTGTACGGCAATGCGGACAATTCGGGACGTGGACAAATGTGCCCGGCGACTCGCCGTGACACGTTCATTGAGCTTTCATTTGGGCAATTTTCGACTAAATCCCGGCCAATCGGACACAAGGCCCGTCCGACCCGACTGGAACAGTTGCCAGAATAAATACAGGCCTTTGAAATACTTGAAACTAAGGTTTTAATTACGAAAACGTCAATGTAAAACCTAAAAGGCTAAACGCAGAAATATAAAGTACTGTTGTTTATTTTGTGCTTTCGTTTTAACGTATTTTATGGTTGGGACAAAAATTAATTATTATACTGCATTTGTGTTATTCAAAAGTGAATGCAGCTCATTTCGGTTTCCTTTTTATTTTTTTAGTCCTTCGAAGTCATTTGAATAAATTTGGATCAGTATGCATTTGATTAGAAGCACTTACAAGATTAAGTAAAAAAACAAACGTATTTTATGTGGCACATTGAAAAATGTAAAAAATGTCGAAGTTTCCTATATTTTAAGCTCACAAATTGCACGTCATTTCTCGTACACACGAGACTTTATCAAACATTGGAGGACTCCAACATGATTATAACTTTACGTGCTCCGAATTCGATTCCCAGTTGAAAAGGAATTGTGGCACATCAAAGAAACTCGAACAACGCTTTGATTTTGATATAAAAAAGTGTTCTTGTTATCGCTACAGAATAAATTCCCCCTTTGTCAGTATCATTATGCCACTTTCTTAAGAGATAGGCGGGAACGTTAGATAAATTTTACATCATTAAGTTATCAGAGAATTTAGAGCTTCACTTTCTTCATTCTTCCTCTCTTGTTTTTCCTTAGAATTACTTGAGACGGTGTTTTGAATTGATTGTTTTAGTTAGATATACTGACATTTAATCTTTCAGATAATTAAGTTTTGATCAAGGGAAACGCTATCGATAAATTTCTTCGTCTTCCATCAACATGGATATTATGCATTGTCACGCTAATTCCTCAAAAGGGGTTACTGAATTTTTGCAAACAATTTTAGTAGCTGATTTACGATCTAAGAATTAAAAGTTAGTGGTCGTCAAAAAGATATTTAATTTACAATGTGCCTGATCGAAACCAAATCACAAAATCGAATAAAATGAAGTTTGCTATCAGACACGCATGGTTTACTAACAGTTTATTTCTTCCTCAGTACTAAGAATGTAAGAATAACGGAGGCTATCAATAGCGTGGGTATTCCATTGAATCAGCGCCTACCATTCAACTCAATGGCGCAAAGTTTGTAAACATCGCTTTCAACCGGTAGTAGTTCTGAAGACGACTAACGTTTGTAATACAGAAGTGATTAAATTATGCGATTTAATAATTTTATGTATAAAGGATGATAGATACAATTAGATATAATTCTAGCGCCTATTCACATAGTCTGTAATATCGTGAGATGTGTTTCTATAGTTAATAGGGACATTTTCCAAAATGTCAAGATATTGGTATTTCCTCGAAGGTATCTCTAATAGTTATAATAACTTTTAAAATACATGTTACTATGAAAAATTGTACCTACTGTTTAGTATATTATATTGATATTTTTAAGAGTAAACAATACCGGGTTATTTCCGTCGTACTATTCCGAGGAATTCAAAAGAGGTTTGTAATATATTTCCCTTCTACCGCTCACCTAATTTTTGAGCCGCTATAAAAAATAACAAATGTAACTCACGGTTTGCACCACAGCAGGGAGTCTACACCTCCTGAACACGCAATGCGTGTTGCCAAGTTTTTGTAACGGCAACATACCTTAGATTAAGTCAATTTATGGTATAGGCAGAAATCGAAATGAATGGCTAAGTAATAAACTATTATTTCCTTGAATAATCAAATAAATAAATAAGGTCAATTCGTAGCACGAACGCACGCTGAGAAGAATACAACGAATTTTTCATTCAGATTTATATTTAGGGTGTGTACGAATGGCATATTTTAAAATACTGTATTCATTGTATGTAAAATTTAAATAATTTCATTCCTTTGGAAAAATCCTAATTTTCCTGAACTTGGTACTTTTACCAAGAAAGGTAGGTATGTTAGTAGGTATGTTTCCATAAATTTTCCTTATGTTCTAGAGTTTCCCACATTCTCCTTTAATAATCCGGTTTTTATTCTGGTAATATTCATCCAGTTTTAGGTGCAGCTTTTAACTACATCCGCTTTCTAGTAACACTTGGTACTCTACTAGCATTCTAGTCTTTTACCTATTCTAAGTTATCAAACGCATTCAGCTTCTTGCTCCATTGACCTCGTTCCTGTTCCTGCAATTTCATGAAGTCTTTTGAAATTCAACCTTAACACCACAGAAACAGAGATCGGTTTACCTGCAAAGTTAATTTTGCAACACAAAAGCCTTTATTGCGTAGTGTCACGTAAGGATCCCAGGTGTGGAATGCTTTTACATGGAAAGCAGAGGATTACTTGACGCTAACTTTAATACCTACAAAAAAGGAAACATTACTAAACGGCCATAACCGTTTTGCGCGTTCTTGGGAAGGACACACGGAAATTTAGGACCTATGTATATTTTAATAAGGGTTATGGAAAATTGTTGTAAGTGTCGTGGTATTTTTTAGTGTAACCTCTATTTTTATAAAGGCAGTCAGTGAAACGGCGGTGTTACATGCGATTACCACGTTTCTGGAGTTAATTACTTAATTAAATTACTTCCTTGCTTACCCCTACTTACTGGCCGTTGGGTAAGTGTGGTTAAGGCATACAGAATTTGAACGCAGGTGTCTTTTTAATACTTCAACTAATTTGAACTATTTTTGACTAAGAAATAATTATTGCCAAAATCCTTTGCTAAATATTTTAATTGTATAAGATAAGTCAATGTTTACAAACATTATTATTAAACATTATTATTTTTATTGCCTGAAGTAAATACAGACATCAAAAGTGTCTAGGGATCAAGCATTTTTATGCGGATTTCTTGAGATTGAGATGTGGCTTTGTAATAAATTTATGATTTTATAAATTTATATGGATCCTTTTTGGTGCATTTCATAATTTGAATCAGGAACTGTGAATCAAATTCGAGTAAAAGATGAAAATCAGCTGTCAATATTTTCCCTATAAAAACATACAACGCATTGAAGACATTATTAGTGCTACTGTTTCCCTACTACTGATTAAAACCAACGTTATTATGGAGCGGCGACGTCATTTAAGCAGGGAAGAAATGCTCAGAGCCGTGGGAATGATAGAAGCTGGTTCCCGGCAACGTACTGTGGCTTTAGCTCTGAATACAAGTCAGAGTGTTATCAGTCGACTTTGGACACGTTACCGAAGCACTGGTACCGTGGCTGAGCGCCATGGAGGACGGTATCGCTGCACCACACGGAGACAAGACCGATACATTCAAATCTTAACTCGAAGAGCTCCAACAATAACCGCCATGATGTTAGCCGTGAGGCTTCATCACTCTTCAGGGAACTTAATTAGCGACCAAACAGTCAGAAACCGCTTGCATGAAGTGAACCTTCATTCCCGAAGACCGCTACGGGTACCACCTATAGCAATGCACAATCGTAGGATTCGATATCAATGGGCTCTTGAACACAGAAATTGGGCAGAAGAACAATGGCGTTTCGTGTGCTTTTCTGATGAGTCTCGTTTCGGTATGAGACCGGATACAAGACGTACACGACACTGGAGAACCCCTGGACGCCAACAGCGATTAAAATCCTGCCAGGAAGTCCATCCTTATAGTGGTGGAACCATCATGGTATGGGCGGGTATTTGGATCGGCGGAAGAACTGAGTTGATTTGGATCAGAGGCAACCTCAACGCTCAAATTTATGCTGAGACGATTGTATCAGACGTCATCGTTCCTCTACAAGTGCAAATCGGTCCCTTATTTCAGTTAATGCATGATAATGCACGACCGCACACCGCAAGAGTTGTAAGACAGACTCTCGCCGCAGCTAACATCAATGTCCTGCCCTGGCCTGCTCAGTCGCCAGACTTGAATCCGATTGAGCATGCATGGGATATGCTACAGAGAAGAGCTCTGCCGAATATGGAGGGTATCCAGTCGCAAGAAGACCTTTTTTTGTTGTTGCAACGAACATTGTTGCAGCGGCCATTCCACAGCGTGATTTGGATGAACTCATTTTGAGTATGCCAAACCGATGTTCTTGTGTTGTTAGTGTTCGCGGTAGAAACACGGATTATTAATTGTTTAAGTTACCCAATAAAATTTTAAAGAAAACTGTTATTTCAGTCTTTTTTTCGAACTTTTGTGTTAGTGGTTCAAATGTCAAAAATCCCTTTATTAGGAAAATGGCAAATTTCTTTATTAATGCAAAGGTGACTTGGTTTATCGTTACTGTGACAAACGAAAACACTTTATTTGATGAATCGTTACAGAAAATTTTAATTAATATCAATCAGGAGAAAAGTTATTGCAAAAATATATGTTGATCCCTAGACACTTTTGATGTGTGTATATTGAATTTGAAATACAATTTTAACAACAATATTTTTATGTACAAACAAATCTGGAATACATGAATTCCTTCGTACGCTAACAAGTGTTAACGTGAAGTTTATTTATTATTTTACGACGACGCTTATTTTTGAATTGCATGGCCTTATTGGCCTGTCTACAATAATAATAAAATAACTTATAACCCATACCAACTATTCTGTTCCCAGAAAACAACTGTAATAGACTAGCTTATTAGAAAACTCTAATTTGACTTTGTTTCTTCTTTACAATGGACAACGGAATCTTCTAGTCTATTTATAATTGCAATCACCAATTTTCCCAGCATAGTTGTGACGATAACCTTCCCCTTTTAACCATTTATTGTAGGAGTTATTAAGTAGATACGTGATGAACAATAATTTATCTTGCCTCCACTATTTCTAAAATGAAGATTTATTGTTCCATTTCCACGTTGTCCCATACAATATCACATTTCAGTGAGTATTGGACCGTATTAACACTGGATGGGGAGTAAGAGTCTACAGGCTGTATCAAAAAAGTATGGCCATATTTTGGGGTACAGACAATCAATCTGAACAACTCTCTGTGTTAGGCCAACATCATAATCGTGAAAGAATATTCCACTGACTCATTTTGATGTGAGACAGTGGAATATTCTTTCTTCAATATCTACTCAGCCGAAATGTATGGCACAGTTGGTATTTTTTTCACGATTATAAATGTTGGTCTCATGGACAATGTTGTTCAGTGCAATGGTACAGGCCACCATGTTTGAATTATGCATGGATGGTGAGTACCATGACCGAACTTTTCTGATACACGCTGTAGGTAAAATATATCATAGTAACATAAGCCCTGGTTAGCGAGTGTTTGTAGACTAATTTAATGCACAGTCATGCACCGGTGGTCTCGTCGCAAAGCTTCGTTAGTTCACTGCCTGCCTCAACGTACTTTTGTATCCTTTATTCTTTGCTCATTGTTGTTTTACTTTTTGTTGTGCTAATTTTTACGACTTGGGTGATTTTGTGCGGCTAAAAGTTCAGAAATGTATTCTCTCTGTCTTTTTGTAACTTTTTCTACAGTTTATCGGAGTTTTCTTTGGTATTCTACTTTTCTACGATTGGTGGTTTTGTTCTTGCTGCTATTTTCTAGCTGTTTACCATTTTTTTGGATGATTAATTTATCAATTAAATTATAAAAATTTTTACTGCACTAAAAGGTGTTTGCAACTTTTAGTACGGACCTTGGCATAATTTTTTTTTTCTTTCGCCAGTAATGAAATTTTGGTCATTAGTAGACCACAACCTAAGAAGTCTGTAAAAAATAATAAAAAAATTCTAAACCGTAACCAACCAGAGATATGGTGGTTTGTATTTTGTTCTAATCTGGAGTTACTTTTTGTAGGAATCCATAGATTTTTTGAGCTACTAGCTTTTGCCCGCGGCTTTGCCCACCCCAACCGCCTTTATGTATAGCCCATAACCATCCCATCTATCTCTGTATCAAAATTCATCAACATCGGTTCAGCCGTTTTGACGTAAAAACGGAACAGACTTATAGACTTAATTTCGTATTTGTAATACTAGTAGGTTAACGAGGAATAATGATTGGTTTGTTTATAATAATGTTTAGAAGATCTTATCTTTTAACCGACTTCAAAAAAGTAGGAGGTTCACAATTCGTCGGAACATTTTTTTCATGTATGTTCCCAGATTTCTCAATGACGCCTGGAGCGATTTGAGTAATTCTTCTTTTGTTTGAAAGGGTATCTTAACAGATGGTCCCATGGTTACTAGGTCATGACGGAATCTTGGCGAAAACGAGGAATCTCTTCAATAACGTCCCATGTTTACTTGGTCAGGATCTTATGACCCGATCTTGGACAAAATCGTGGGAACTCTTCAATAAATGACAGCACCTGTATCTACTAAAAAGAGCAAAATATAACTGGATACTAAAAAACAACACAAAATAAATGTAAAATAACTCTTCTTTCGGAAGTCGGCGGCAAAAAATCAAGGAAATAAGAAACAAAGTCACCGATTTCCTACAGAAATGATATATTACACTTGGTTTTTGTTTCTCAACCGACTTCAAAAAAAAGAAGGTTCCCAATTCGTCGTAACCTTTTGTTATGTACCCCGATTTTTCGATGACGCCTGGACAGATTTGGAAAATTCTTCTTTTGTTTAAAAACATTTACATCACAGATGATCCCATGGTAATCAGGTCAGGATATGATGACGGGATGTTGAAGAAATCTAGGGAACTCTCTATAAAAATTACAGCAAATCAACGGATATCTAAGCATTATTTACGCAATCTGAAAAAAATATACTATGTCTGTACCCACTCGGCGGGAAAAGCTCCGGCGCGGTATCAGGACAGTATGGAGCGACTGTCGCAACCGAGGTTCGGGCATGCCTCAATCGCGGCGGTAAGACCTCTCTTTGAGGAGTGGCTGGATAGGTGCCACGGCGTCCTAACCTTCCGCCCGACGCAAGTCCTTACCGGACACGGCTGTTTCGGGAGGTACCTGTGTCTTAGGAGAAAGGAAGAAACGTCTGGGTGTCACCACTGCGAGGATCACCTGGAGGACACGGTGGAGCATACGGTGCAGGACTGCCCCGCTTGGGCAGAGCACCACCGTGTCCTCAGGGCGGCGATAGGCGGAGACCTCTCGCGCCTGGCATTGGTCGAGGCCAAGCTGCGGGGCGAAACGGAGTAGGAAGCGGTCGCCTCTGCGAAGCAGTAATGCTCGCGAAGGAAGCGCGCCGCGTGAGGGAGAGGACAGCGTCCTCCCTCCACCCCAGCCGCAGTGGAAGACGCCCACGGCGACGGACGTTGCAAGACGATCGCCGGCCACCGTAGGCGCGGGCATGCGGGCGGCGAGTAATGGGCGACTCGCTGTCCGACCATTGATCATGCCCGGGTCGACGGCGCGTTGTGTTCCACGCGCGCCTCAAAGAGTGTCAGCATGATAACGGGGCCCCCCTCTAGAGGGCCAAAGCCTGCCGGGGTCTCGGGACTTATCTCATAACCGTGACCCCGGAACATAAAGGGCTATTGAAGGAGGACGTTGATTTTAGTCAGTACGAATCTGCCAGTCCCTCCTGCCCTGCCCTGGGTGGGAGGACTCATTTGATGATTTTATCACGCTAAAAAAAGATGTCTGTACCCACTAAAAAGGCTAAAATAAAAAGGCTTTTTGAAAAAATATGAAACTGACTTCTAAAAATAAAGTGTAAAACAACCTAAAATAACTTTTGAATGGACAAGTTATTATTGGAACTGACTGGTGACTTGTTTCTTATTTTCTCGACTTTTTGTCACCGACCAATCCAATAATAACTATTTTTTTTTTCAAAAAGCTTTTTATTTTCTAAAAATTTTGTTTTACGTTTTGAAGTTGTAAAAAAATAAATGAGTTCTTCCTTTATGGCTGAAGCGGAAAAGATTATCTCAGGCGCTTGGCTCTCGATTTTTTTACGTTGTAAAATCATCCAATGAGTCCTCTCACCCGAGCAGAACGAGAGGGACTGTCAGACTTATACTGACTAAAATCCATGGTGTCCTTCAATAGCCCTTTACGTTCCGGGGCCACAGCTACCTGATAAGACGGTCCTACGACTCACGGCGTCCGCCTCCTCCTTCGCTAGCATAACTGCTTCGAAGAAGAAGCCGACCGCTCCCCATTCATTCTCGCCTCGCAATAATGCCGGGCGCGAGATGTCGCCACCTATCGCTTCCTTGAGGACAGGGCGGTACTCCGCCCAAGCGGGGCAGTCCTGCACCGTTTCATCGTGTCCTCCGAGCGATTTTCGCAGTAGTGACACCCAGACGTTTCTTCTTTCCCTATCAGACACAGAGACACAGTAACCTCCTGAAACTCCTGTGTCCGGTGAGGACCTGCGTCAATGGGGAGGTGAGGACGCCGTGGCGCTTCTCCAGCCACTTCTCAAAGAGGGGTCTTACCGCCGCGATGGCGGCGTGCTCGAACCTCGGTTGCGACAGTCGGTCCCTCAATACCGCCCTGAGATCGCGCCGGAGATCGCAGTGCCTCGACTTGTCGAGGCAGCGGAGATCCGCCCCGTCGTTGAGCCTCCACGCGCCACTCGTAGACGTGCCAGAGAGCCTTCGCCTCCAGATCCCAAGGTGGCAATCCGGCAATTAGGTTGGCCGATTCGCCGGCGATCGTGTGGTATACCCGGATCATCCAAATGGCTATGACCCTCTGGCACGCAGCCAGTTTTTCCGGTCGCGTCCACATGCACAAGGCCCACACGGGAGCCCCGTAGAGGGCCATGGACCGCATGACAACAGCATACCTACATCCTCCGGCAGGAGGTGTTTGGCCCGCCGAGATTGGGCAGAAGCTGCTTGAAGGCGGCCGCTGCCCGGTTCAGCTTTGGGGCCAAACACAGGAAATGCTCCCTGAATTTCCACCGGCTGTCGAGGACGAGTCTCAGGTACTTTATCAACCCGACGCCGATATCAACCCCTCCCACTGTTATTTGGGACTCTGTAGCACGTTGGAGATCTGCCCCGCTTGCACAGAGCTACGCTATGTCCTTAGTTACTTACGGAGGCGGTAGGTGGTGGCGACCTCTCACGCCTGGCATTGGTTGAGGCTATGCTGCGGGGTCAGATGAAATGAGAAGCAACCACCTTCTTCTGCGAAGCAGTTATGCTAGTGAAGAAAGAGGCGAAATGCGTGAGGGAGAGGACAGACTCCACCCCAGCTGCAGCGGGTGACGCCTGGGGTGTTGAACGATGTGAAGCGATTTCCGGCCACTATAGGCGCGGGCATGCGGACGGCGAGTAATGGGTGAGTCGACACGACGGCGCGTTGTATTCCACTTGGATCGGAAATGGAAGTCATGGTGGATTTTAGTCCGTACGAGTCTGACAGTCTCTTCTTCTCCACCCAGGGAGGGAGAACTCACTTTTTGTGTAATTTTCAACGTTAGAAACAAGACGATTTTGTTTTACCCTTTTTAGTCTCTTAGTGCAGGCGTAATATTATGTTGTGTGTTTGCGTAAACAATGCATAGATATGCGATAGCAGCAATCGTAGATGACTTGCTGTCATTTATTGAAGAGTTTCCTCGATTTCTCCAAGATTCCGACATGACCTTAGTAACCATAGGACCATCTGTTAAGATACCCTTTCAAACAAAAGAAGAATTACTCAAATCGCTCCAGGCGTCATTGAAAAATAAGGGAACATACATGAAAAAAAGTTCCAACGAATTGTGAACCTCCTACTTTTTTTAAGTCGGTTAAAAGATAAGATCTTCTTAACATTATTATAAACAAATCAACCATTATTCCTCGTTAACCTACTAGTATTACAAATACGAAATTAAGTCTATAAGTCTGTTCCGTTTTTACGTCAAAACGGCTGAACCGATGTTGATGAATTTTGATACAGAGATAGATGGGTCTCTAGACACGGTTATGGGCTATACATAAAGGCGGTTGGGGTGGGCAAAGCCGCGGGCAAAAGCTTGTACCTCAAAAAATCTATGGATTCCTACAAAAAGTAACTCCAGATTAGAACAAAATACAAACCACCATATCTCTGGTTGGTTACGGTTTAGAATTTTTTTATTATTTTTTACAGACTTCTTAGGTTGTGGTCTACTGATGACCAAAATTTCATTACTGGCGAAAGAAAAAAATATTTGATGCCAAAAAGTTGCAAACCCCTTTATGAATTGCAATAATATTGATGGCTATTAAGTTTATAAATCAAATTGATAAGACTTGGCCGCTTTTTCAGGTTATTTACTTGAAAAAAAGTCAGGAAGACCTTTTTCCAGACAACTCCATTAAAAGATCATTAAGAAACTTATTTTGTTACAGATAAAAATTGAACAATGAAGTACGAAGACAAAAGAAGCATAATTAATTTTTTCGTACAACAACTTAGTTCAACGACATAATAATAAGACTTTTATAATATGAAGCCGTCCTTTTCCTCTCGCTGACACTTTTTAATAAGATTCTAATAAATTATGCAAGAGCGCCGCTTCGTGATGTTGCTTCAAGGAAATATTAATATATTTCCGATTTTTAAGATGAAAGGTTGCATTTTAGTAGATAAAGAAGTTTCCTAAGAATTTGCATTTTCGATTTTGACGGGCATGATATGTCTATCTATATCGGACGAGTTTCTTAAGTCACCTAGCTCTCTTATTAGGAACATTACAGTAGGTATGTAAAAGAAGGGGTGCTAAGACAGGTAACCTCCACGTGCGTCCGTGGACTGGAGTTCCCTCTCGGATACGTCCGGGGGGAAGACCAGTTTTTCGGGCCGGTGCGCCCTGGGATGCGGGCAAAAACTCTTCCTTAGGCACTGTGTGCCTAAGGGGGTTTCTTTGCCCGTATGCAAATAGCCTGTCGGGTGGAAGCTCCAATGCGTGTCCCTCTGATTAGCAGAGGGCACAGCAGCGGAGCGGGCTTGCGGACGGTGAGTAATGGGTAAGCTCGCCGTCCGACCAGGGACCAAGCCCGGGTCGGTGGCGTGTCGTGTTTCACGCGTCACCGACGGGGCCCCTTATGGGGCCAAATGCCTGCCGGGGTCGCGGATTTTTTCTTAATCCAGGATACCGTGGCCCCGGAACGTAAAGGGCATCCGAAGGAACACGGGTGGATTTTAGTCAGTAAGAGTCTGACAGTCCCTTCCGCCCCACCCAGGGCGGGAGGACTCATTTGATGATTTTGCCACCCTAAAAAAAAAAAAAAAAAAAAAAAAAAAAAAAAAAAAAAAAAAAAAAGGTATGTAAAAGAAAAGTTATAATATATTTTTATATGGTATGTTTTATGAAAAATATCTTAAAAGTATAAAAATATAATTATCTATAACTTTACATTAACATGCAAATAATATTAGATACAGTACATTGTAAAAAATAATATTTATATAAAGAGATCAAACTAGAATCTGACTAAGAACCAAAAATTATTGTCACTCAGAAAAAAAATGTTACCATCTAAATATTTTTAAACAAAGAACCAGAACAACACAAAGAAAAAAAAATCAGACTGAAAACAAATGAAGATCTATGTTCTAGAAGACACCATAACATTATTCCTGAATTCTAAACCAGCATGATGATAAATCCATCCATAGTGTGGTGCAACATCGGTGTACACTACATAGTACTGTGGGTCACATTCCGTTTGACCCGGTGACACTCCACATTTCGAGAGGACCCCTCGAAGGAACCAACTGATCATGTGATCAGGTTGAATTGTGCTCATTACTAGACCCCCTCCGCTGTCACCGTTGCGTGGGTTGACACCTGAAAAAGAAAAGAGATAGTACCTATAATGAAATATAGAGTTAAAAGTGAGAAAAAAAATAATAAGCTTGAAAGCGAACAGGCTTCTTCTGGGTAAGCTCTTCCATCGTGATCTTCGTCTCAGTCAGCCTTTGCTACTTTTAATGAAATAGCAGTTAAAAGATACAGTTTCGAGGCCGATCTTCCTCAATAGGAGCACTCGAAATATATAGGGAGGGCCTTGTCCAGCAGCGGTACATTAAAGACTAATAAAAAAAATCGGCCAAGTGCGAGTCGGACTCGCGTGAAGAGGGTTCCGTACGATGTTACATATCACGTTTTTTTTTAAATCTGACACAATATTAAGTGATTTACCATGTTATTTCAATATCATGGACTTCTTATAGGTTTTCCTAAAGATTTATATCCTTAGGAAACCATTCCCTTATGGGAATGGTGAAATTTCGTCTATTTTCTTGAATAACTTGAAAACTATTTATTTTAAAATTACAAAAAAATACATTTAAGATCTTCTCAACAAGACCTTTCATTTGATATGTCACACGATGCAGTTCTCAATTATTATTTTTTAATTTTCCCCTTCCCCCCCAAAAATTACCTCCCACATACAGATTTCATCTATTCACGTCACACCTCTGTGATTCATCATCATCATCATCATCATCAGCCGGAAAACGTCCACTGCTGAACATAGGCCTCCCCCTTAGACCGCCACGCCGAACGACAATTCGCCACTTGCATCCATCGGTTGCCCGCGACCCTCACGATGTCGTCGGTCCACCTAGTGGGAGGCCTACCTACGCTGCGTCTTCCGGTCCGTGGTCGCCACTCGAGAACTTTTCTTCCCCATCGGTTGTCAGTTCTACGAGCGATGTGGCCTGCCCATTGCCACTTCAACTTGCAAACTTTATGAGCTATGTCGGTGACTTTGGTTCTTCGCCGGATATCCATGTTCCGGATTTTATCCCGCAAAGAAACTCCGAGCATAGCTCTTTCCATCGCTCGTTGAGTGACTCTTAGTCTCTCTAAAAGGCCAGCAGTTAGAGACCACGTTTCAGAGCCATATGTCATCACTGGCAACACACACTGGTTAAACACCCTTGTCTTGAGACACTGTGGGATTTTCGATGAGAAGATATCACGTAGCTTCCCAAACGCTGCCCATCCGAGTTGTATTCTTCGGGCGACCTCTTTCTCGAAGTTGGACCTACCTAACTGAACAATCTGTCCAAGGTAAGTGTAATGGTCTACAACTTCGAGAGTATCATTCCCAACAACAACCGGTACGGGTGCCACATGGACATTCGACATGACTTTCGTCTTGTCCATGTTCATTTTAAGGCCGACCCGTTGGGATACGATACTGAGGTCGCTGAGCATAGCATTGAGGTGCTCCAACGATTCTGCCATGATGACTATATCATCGGCAAAACGAAGGTGAGTGATGTATTCGCCATTGATGTTGATGCCGAATCCGTTCCATTCCAAGAGCTTGAAAACGTCCTCCAAAGCGTTCGTGAACAGTTTCGGAGAAATAACGTCTCCCTGTCTCACGCCTTTCTGCAATTGGATTGGTTTCGTGCTCTCTTCCTGAAGTCGGATGGACATGGTGGCGTTTCTATACAAACACTTCAACACTTCGATATACCTATAGTCGATATGACATCGTTGGAGGGACTGCAATACTGCCCAGGTTTCGATTGAATCGAAGGCCTTTTCATAGTCCACAAACGCCAAACATAATGGCCGATTATACTCCTCTGTCTTCTGTATAATCTGGCGGAGCGTGTGTATGTGGTCTACAGTACTAAAACCTTTTCGGAAACCGGCTTGTTCGGGAGGCTGGAAGTCATCAAACCTGCGTTCGAGACGGTTCGTAATGACTCTTGAGAACAGCTTGTATACATGGCTCAGAAGTGAGATTGGCCTGTAGTTCTTCAACAAGGTGTTGTCACCCTTTTTGAAGAAAAGAACAACCACACTCCTGTGCCATGCTTCTGGCGTAGTACCTTCGAGTATGACGGAATTAAATAACTTCTGGAGGACCAGAAGTACCGGTTTTCCACCCGCTCTCAGAAGTTCTGTTGTGATTCCGTCTTCACCCGGCGCCTTGTTATTCTTTAGCTGTTTAAGAGCCATTCTAATCTCGTACAGGCTGATGTCCGGGATATCCTCAGTGTAGTGTCGAGTCAGTTTAGCTCTTGCGTCTCGAACTGTACTGACACTGGGTTGTCGTGTTGATGTGTATAACTGTCCGTAAAACCTCTCAAGCTCTCTCAGGATCTCCGGCTTCGTCGAAATAATGCTGCCGTCGTTAATCTTCAGCTTTGTCATTTGGCTTTGCCCAATAGACGAATTCTTTGCGAAGACTTTTGAGCCCTCGTTCCGCTCGATTGCCTCTTTGATCCGTGCCGCACTATAGGCACGCAGGTCACGTCGCATTGATTTAGAGATTCGTCTATTGAGTTTGCCATATTCCGACATGTCAGCTGAAGATTGCAGCCTCATCTCGGCCCGGTCTTGCATCAACTTGATGGTTCCGTTCGAGAGCTTTTGAGGCTTATTGCGGCGCGGGGTCTTAAAGAACTTGGACCCCACAGCTTGGACAGTTTCCACCAACCCATTGTTAATCTCGTCCACAGTTTCGCATTCGGTTAGGCACTGGAAGCGATTGTGCAGTTCGAGTTGAAAGTCTTCGGGGTTCTGGATGTGGGCAGGACCAGGTCGGAGCGTGGACTTCACCAGACGAGACCTTTCAAGCTTCACATTGATATTCAATGTGCCTCTGACGATTCGGTGATCGCTACCGGTTTTCACCTTGGCGATCACAGAGACATCACTGAATATTCGCTTTTTGGTCGTCATGATGAAGTCGATCTCATTTCTGGTAGTACCATCGGGGCTCATCCACGTCCACCTCCTGGATGGCCGCTTCTGGAAGTAGGAGTTCATTAAATGAAGTTCTTCCTTTTCCATGAAGTCGACCAGTCTCTGGCCCCTATGGTTTCGCTGCCCGTACCCAAATGGCCCCACTCTCAACTCATCGCCATTCCGTGCGCCCACCTTCGCGTTGAAGTCCCCCATAACAACGGTGAAGTATGTTTCGGAGGTATGTATGGCCTCGGATATCTCCTCATACAATGCCTCTACTTCATCATCAGAATGTGTCGAGGTCGGCGCATATACCTGTATGACCTTCAACGAATACCGGTTGGTTATTCTGAGTATAAGGTATGCTACCCTACTCGACACACTGTCGACTTTCACAACGTTGTTGATGAGGGACCTGCGGACGAGAAATCCAACACCACCCTGGGATTTACGGTCTCCTTCCCGGTAGAAAAGCATGTTGCCGGAATCTAGAACTATCGTATCCTGACCCTCTCTTCGGACTTCAGATAATCCCAAGATATCCCAACGCATTTTGCTCAATTCTTCCTCCAGCTCGATAATCTTCTCATCGGTCCTCAGTGTGCGGATGTTGTGTGTCGCCAGGGCCAAAGTCCGTTGGGGGTGGTAGCGGGGCATCTGCCGGGGATTCTTAGCACCCCCTGCTCCGCCGTTACCCGATCCGCTACCCAGACCAGGAATAGCGGAGCTGCCGGGGACTGGGGGCCGTGTGCTATTGTTGTCAATCATAATGGGGGGGGGGGGGGGTTGCCATAATCCCCACGCTTGGCAGGCGGCTTGGGGATCGCAGTAAGGTCACCGAAAGTTTACAAAGGACGCTGCTGCCCGTCCTTCGGTGGCTGGACGTAGTTTAAGGACGTACCCGGGTCCAGGACGTACCCGGGTCCACCTCTGTGATTGGGTCACAGGAATTGATATGTGTACCAAATTTCAACTCAATCGGTCTAGTAGATTCGGAGATAATTGACTGTAAGCGACAGATAGACGGACACACGAGTAATCCTATAAGGGTTCCGTTTTTGTATTCGGAAGTACGGAACCCTAACAAAGTACTTTCTAGTTTCGAGCTCACTGGCAACTTACACTGTGTATGTAAACCTTCTGTAAGTTCATATTATCACATCTCATTTCTTTTTCCTAATTAATTGCTGTATAAGTACCTAGTACCCGAATAAAAAACAATTTTCTATTACCAATAAGAACATTATATCCGACCGTACAATAAGACCGTTCATAAAATAGCCGATACTCAACAACATTTTCCCACAACGCAATAATTATCAACACAGCCAACCAACATACTATTGAACAACAACACAGCCGTACAGCAATAATCTACTCAACATACTGAGGCCGTAACCAAACAGGTAGCCACACCATCGGTTACGGGCCAGTGATCAATTTAATCTTCGTTAGTATTGTACTAGAAGACGCAGAACATGTAGACTAGAATATTCTGTGTATTGTTCTAAGGATGTTTAGAATTCAGATTGAGACGTAGAAATTGGACAATACATGGTGTATCTGCACCATGTATTGTCTTTGTCTGTCACTTGAATGAATGCAGAAAATCAATAATGTAATTCATAGTATTATACGGCTTTTTAATTAGTGTTATTATGGCCTTGGTGTTAAGGCCAACATGGAGAAAATAAGTGAGGGAAAGTCAAAGTCCTTTTCAGAATATATTTTTTTTAATAGCGAACGCGTAGCGAAGCGTTTTTGTTTGTAATGTATGGAATTGTAAGCCTGTCACATAGACTATCGGACCGCTTTCGCTTTTCTATATGACAGGATTCGGATCGCATTCGCTTCGCCTATCTGTTTGACAATAGCTTAACGGTTTTCACCGTTGATTTTTGCGATAATAATAGTCTTTGAATGTTCGTAAAAACGTTCATTTACGCGATAATGACGGCATTTCCCGTTAGTGTGGCCCTAGTGTAAGAAAATAATCGAAAACTTGCACTTGCCATAAATATCAAAAATGTTTCAATGTTGTTAATTTTTAATGTTAAATTGAGAACTGAAAATCGAAAAAAAAAAATATGTTAAGGGCGACTTAGGAACGGTGAAGATAACTATTTGGTTACACTTACAGTTACATTGTGCTTGCCTGTAGTCAACGATGAACAGAAAATCATCATCATCATCATCTTAGCCATAGGAGGTCCACTGCTGAACATAGGCCTCCCCTTTAGATCTCCACATATACCGGTTGGAAGCGACCTGCATCCAGCGTCTTCCGGCGACCTTTATAAGGTCGTCTGTCCACCTCGTCGGTGGACGTCTTACGCTGCGCTTGCTAGTCCGCGGTCTCCACTCTAACACTTTTCGACCCCATCGGCCATCTGCTCTGCGAGCAATATGGTCTGCCCATTGCCACTTCAGCTTGCTAATCCGGTGGGCTATATCGGTGACTTTAGTTCGTCTACGGATCTCCTCATTTTGGATTCGATCACGTAGAGAAACATCGAGCATATAGCCCTCTCCATAGCTCGCTGAGCGACTTTGAGCTTTGAGATGAGACCGATAGTGAAAGACTACGTTTCGGTGCCGTAAGGGGAGAATGGAAGAAGAAAACGTGTTGCGCCGACCCCAAATAGAATGGGATAAGGGCAGGAAGAAGAAGAAGAAGAAGAAGTCATCACTGGTAACACACATTGGTTGAAGACTTTCGTCTTGAGGCACTGAGGTATGTCGGACGAAAAGACATTGCGTAGCTTCCCGAACGCTGCCCAACCGAGTTGGATTCGGCGGTTGACTTCTTTTTCGAAGTTGGACCTACCTAATTGGACTACTTGTCCTAAATAGATTTATGAGTCAACAACTTCGAGTACCGAGTTTCCAACAGAGACTGGGGTAGGTACAACATTGGCATTTGACATAATTTTCGTCTTGTCCATGTTCATTTTCAAGCCCACCCGTTGTGAAACTCGGTCGAGGCCATCGAGCATCATGCTGAGTTCCTCCATCGACTTTGCCATGACTACGATGTCGTCGGCAAACCGAAGGTGATTGATGTATTCGCCGTTGATGTTGATGAACAGAAAATGTAATTATACAAATTAAAATAAATAATTTAAAAAAAACATCTTACTTGAAGAAGGTCCATATCCAGCACAGAAAGTGAACTCATTCAGTAATCTTGAGTACAGTTTGCGAGAAAAGTTAATGCACGTCGTGTCATTTTGTATCAGAGTGTACATTGACCGTAGAATATCGGACGGCCTGTTGTGCTCAGTTGTACCGAAGCCTACGACCTGAAAATTATAAAAAAAAATATGTTTTCGGTACTTTACAAGATTTGACGAAATCTTATGTATCATAAACTCTTTTATTCAACATAGTAAAAATACATACAAGGCGACCGCAATTAGACCGAAACTGTAATGGCTCCATTTTAGCCAATTGTCAGTTGATAGATGGCGGCTATTGACGTTTTTGTTCTTTTAGTGGTTGCGGAGTAGGTACTTGTTACATAAAACTACTTTAAGAAAGGTCATCCACCGGTTTCAGGAGCAAGGACCAATCTACCAGCAGCTGAGATTAAACTCAGGCACCTTCTTACAAGGCGAGTCTACTCTACTATATCGTATCAAGCACTACTGACAGTTGACCAAGAACACTATGTCCAACAGAAGCAATTGCTAACCTAACAATGACGTCATCATATCAAAAAAAATTTTTAAAAAATCTCACCGTAGCTTCTTTCCCAACAAGACTGGCCTTGTCATACACTGGTCCCCAAATACAGATAGGTTGAACGTATTCTGTAAACACAAGGCTGTTGACCCTGATGATAGCCAGGTCTGACGTCGAAAGGTCTTCGTTGCATGCTGGATGAAGTATTATTTCTTGAGCCTAGAAATCAAGATAGGTACTTTTGATAACATCGAGTTAGACGGATTTTCCTCCGTATGTCGGAAAACACGTCCAGCTGTTAGGTTCTGGTTGTCAGTAGTACATCTTTGACGTTGTTACAATGACAATAGGCTCGCCCCTGCATGGAACTTTAACGTCTATCTTGCGAAATGGAAATACAAGGGCCGAAACTGCGTTAAGTGGATGCCCGCGCGGTTCAATACAAAAATGATCCGTCGCGGGGTACCGCGCGGGTATTCGCCTAACGCAGTTTCGGCCCTAAGTGTGATGTTATAATTTTACTATAGGTGCGTCTCCACAGAGCGCGCAGCCTCGCGAGGCATTTTCCGCGCGAAGCAGCTCGGTTGGTGTGGACGTGTCTCGGGCGAGGCAAGTGACAGCGCTGTCACAGTCGAGCGACCGAGCGCCCGAGCCATCCAGTGTCGGCTTTTGTTTTGCTCGCGTATATTGTTTCGTGACTCGGTCGAAAAACAATAGACGCGTCCACACAGAGTGAGCAGCGTCGCTTGTCAGTTTCCTCGCGCAGCAAATGCCTCGCGAGGCTGCGCGCTCTGTGTGGACGCACCTTATGAATAATTTGTCAGATTTTCCAAATAACCCTAAAATCAGAAAATATCGTTGAGTATCGACTACTGATCAAGTGTCGGTCGAGTAATGTTAAACGATTAAACGAAATTAAAGTAATTACAGACGGATTAAATTGAACACACAATGAAAGTTTTAAACTTCAATTAGGCTTAGTTAACTCAAGCTATGTAACCTAACAACAATTTTCAGGTATTAGATTGCTTTCTAGAACCGATTAAACTGTTTGATATTGTTTAAAGTGGTAGACTGGATAATCACAGCCCGACTGTAATAGTCGTAACTAACTTATTATGTTCTCTTGTAGTTGCTCAGTTTTAAATACTTCGTGCCATTTTGGTTAATTTTAATATTCGACTTTGACATCTGACTAATATTTTCTTTTTTATTATTTTATAAATTCGAAAGTTTGGATATTGGGATGGAAGTTGTTATTTCTTACTTAATCACGTCAGAACAGCTGAACGGATTTTGATACACTCTCGAAATTTCTGCAACTGTATTAAAATTATTCTAATAGGTGCGTCCCCACAGAGCGCGCCTCGCGAAGCATTTTCCGCGCGAAGCAGCTCGGTTGGTGTGGACGTGTCTCGGGCGAAGCAAGTGACAGCGCTGCCGCGGTCGAGCGACCGAGCGCCCGAGCCATCCAGTGTCGGCTTTTGTTTTGCTCGCGTATATTGTTTCGTGCCTCGGTCGAAAAACAATAGACGGTCCACACAGAGTGAGCAGCCTCGCTTGTCAGTTTCCTCGCGAGGCTGCGCGCTCTGTGTGGACGCACCTAATGAATAAATCACCGAATTAACGTAGGTACGTTTAAAATGTTCTAGTTCGTCATTGCATTTGAATTTTAAGTGAGAATTTGCGGCTTTGAACATTGTTTGATCCAGTATAATTTTATAGAAGTTTATTGGAAAAGTACACTACTGGGAAGATTTTGATTAGTTGCTGAATATTGACTTAGGTGAATTAGGAGTTTTCGTAATAGAAAAACCTGATTACAACACAAATTATTTTTATCCCATTCTATTCTAGGTACTGTAATGGCATTTACAATCCTGCCAGAGTCGCGGGACTGTCTAAACAGATGACTGTGACCCTGGAACGTAAAGGGCTATTTAAGGAACACCGTAGATTTTACTCGTGTCTGACAGTCCCACCTGCTCCACTCAAATCTAGGACCTCATTTGATGTTTTTACATCGTTAAAATTAAAATATATTATAGGTACGATAATTCGTAGAAAAAAATACTATTTCATTATAGATCCAAAAAAATAATACAAATTTTTTACTTACTATGAGTGTTTGTCTACCGGGCTGATTTAAATCATTATGGTTATTGGTACCAGCAATAATGACAACTCGGTTTGCTGCTGTAATTATGCCGTTCTTGAAAACACAATGGCCAGCTGTAAATAAAATGTTTTCTGATTATTTTTCTAAGCTTGATTTTAAGGCCACCTTATGCAAGTAGAGCTATAGACAACATAATAAATTTATTGGATAGAATAGTCTAAATTAAACATAATTCAAATCTTGTAATTAAACAGATTACCATTAAAGTAGTTACAGTATGAAGACTTTTGTAAAATAAAAAGGAGATGCTTGCGTAATCTTATAAGGACTACATACTATAAGCTTGCTTGCACGGATAATTTCCATGTCTCAAAATCAGTCACGCAAAGCAAATGTTGTTGGAACGAAGGCCTTGGGGCAGAGCTCACTTGTCTCTCGAGACATCGCTAAGCGGTATGATGACTCTTTCTATAGCCATAGCGTTGGCTTATTGGCTTTTAATGGCTAAATTAATATACAACATTATTTTTAGTATATGCGAAACCTGAATATAGTTTGTTCAGAATCAGTAACTGATTCGATTCCAATAAATTTTACACCATGTTATTTTCTTTTTTCAAAAATATTTTAATTAAAATTTATTACCAGTTAATTACAATATAATCACCGTACGGTTAGGTACCTATTGCCAAACTATTCTCACGAGTGTATAATACAGGAGACGCGGTTTACCGCGAATTGAGCATGTTTTTGAACGGACAACCAGGTAATATGTCAAGCTTATAAATTTGTGATTTTTTATGATACGGTTTCAAAATTTTGTACATAGATTCTTTACACAAAAATACTAGATAGGTGTATCAGCTTTCGCATAAACCAAAAATAAGGTTGTATAATGTTGTATAGTTTAATTATATGGTGAAAATAGTGATTGCATTGCCACCAAAGTAGCAAAGCTTCCCGGCCATCCTAGAAGGCACACTTTTTAGGCGTCTCTTAAATTATTTCTTAATTATTCTCACTTAATCAAGATTAAGTTTTCTCACCAGTTAAAATCGCAGTTCTGGACACAATGTTTCCACCACAATGATACTTCAGTACATTGTGCTTATTCTTAACAAATATGGCGACATGCCATGGCCAGTCTCCGGCCCTCGCTTCAGTTCTCACTGACACTAATTCAGTATGGTTGATGGATCTTCTTCCACAGACATGGGCGTATGTGTTGGTTGGGTACCGCTGGGTTACGTTCAGTCTAGTTATTGTTTGGGCCGCCTGGAATTTTAAAATTATTAGTTGATTGGTTAGATGCCTGTTTTGACGCCATGGAAAAAAATTAAAAACCTTATTGTTTGATTTAAAGTATATTTAGTGCACCGTAGATCCCCTTTTCGTGCCTTAAATTAAAATAGAAATAAAACAACGAAAAACATACGATACCTCTGCCTACCCCTTCGGCGATTACGTACGTGATACGTTACTTAAATGGAAACAAAGCTGATTAGATTAATTCTCATTAGTATTTAAAATAGTTTTCATGGATGCTGTATACGAGTGCTATAATTATGCATTATGTATGCACTTTTGCACTAATTACCATGACCCCAGAACGTAAAGGGCTATTGAAGGACACCGTGGATTTTAGTCAGTACAAGTCTGACAGTCCCTAAAAAAATCATCAAATGAGTCCTCCCACTCAGGGCAGGGCGGAAGAACTCATTTGATGATTTTACCACGCTAAAAAAAATGCTAAATGCAGATAAAAGTTTGGTATGCAGCCACACTGTAACTTATAACACAACTTTGGAAAACCGTAAATAAGAATAAATTATTAAACCATTGTTACAAACATTCTCTTAATCTAAGACAAAAGGGATTTGTGTAATAGTTTTATTTTAACTTTCTTAGTAAATCTTGCTAAAAAAACCTAATATAAAACTAATACGATAGTATTTTTAATTCTGTGTACATTGATTTCAATGAAATTCTAACTGGATTCTGTTTTGCAACCATACCGCGGCACTACTAAACTGGTCGTTTAAATGTCACCCTGCGGCTTTTTTTGCCGCCACAATCGTACCAGGCGCTTCAACTCTTAAGTTCACGAAAGTGAGTAATATCGATCATTAAGTATAATAGCACTTTCCATGCTAAGGGTCGCGGTCACGGTCACGATCACTAAACTCTACAGCCTGTCAATTTTTTCTACTCAGGGTTTTTAGTAGAAAAAAATGTTCATAGTCTCGAAAATTCAACACAAATTGTTCTGAAATAGAACTATGAAGTACTGACTTCAAGTTCCCCACAAGAGACAAATTATTACGTTTTTCTATCACAACTATCAGCATTACCTTTTTTTTGTTACAACTTTCTGAAATATTAACAGTCGCGAGATTGTCTTAAAAGGACACATTGACCCTGAAACGCAGTCTAATGTTTGTTCATTAATTTCCTTTCATCTTTTTTACTGATAGTATGTCGTTTTGTCGAGACATAGTTATGATGACCATCTTAGGCATACGAGGTAGTCACTTGCGAAACATTTTGATTTTTTACATCGAATAAGTAGCCAATGTCAATTATTCCATGCTTTGGCGGTAGTAGAATATTACTTTACTTTTGCCCTAATGAATACGTACCTTAATCTTATCATCACAAAGCGTAACATTGTTCAATGTCAAAATGTTCACAATGGGCACATCACTTTCATTTGTTTTCAATTTGTCTGTTGATACGTAGAATATGTAGCGCACCGGTATCGGTCTTACTCCACGAACCACCAGGTTGTATTTGTTCGTTCTTCGGACTACAAAGTTATAGATATTTGGATGCTGAAAAGAAAATGGGCTTCTAATTTAAACCAATAAAACACATTGTTGTTGCACAATTTTTTTTTGTCTGGCTCCAGATGAAAATGAGGTATCAACCACCATTGTCCGACGCGGCGTTGAACGTGTTAATACATTTCCATCGTTTCAACCTCGTCTTCTCTCAACAATGTTGTGGGTATTCCTTATCTATATTGAAGTCAGCGTCCAGGCTAATCGGTTTGAATAACAATATTTTACATGGAAGGACTGCTGATACTGAACGATATTTGCTGTATAGGTTATGAGTCAAGATGGACCGACTGAAGAAGTAGTTGCATGCAAAAACCCGAGAGATCCCGCCACCGTGGCGCTCCATGGGGGAAGCCCATGTCCAGCAATGGGCTGAAATGATGGTGATGAGGTTATGATTTGTGGATCGACTCAAGTTCAATAAAAGAAAGTCTCAAGTTGTAGAAATATAAATTATTGTAACAGAATGATACAATGTCTTGATAATGACACAAAATATAGCGTAGTGCATTATAGACAAAATATGTAGTTAATAACAATGACCAGTCAACTTTGACCTGTTCGTCTGGTAATGAAATGCGTTTAAGCTACTATACAACGTTTTACATACAATACACGCATTTGACCATGATTTTGTTCTGCAATTGTCCTTTAGTCTACTGCACACTACATTTTTTTTTTGTTGTTCTTATTCAGGATTTCTTCGTATAGTTTGAGTGCGTTTACAAACAATTTCAAATACACAAATAGAATCGAAACACACGCTGTCATAAAAATAATATTCCGTGCAATAATCGAACCCTCAACACGCAGAGCCATTGCGTCAAATTCAACGTAGGTATATCTAGCGCTTACATATTTGTCACTTCATCATACTAAAGATGGGGTCACGAAACTGTCTCATCAGGTAACCGTGATGACCCTGGACCGTAAAGGGCTATTTAAGGATCACCGTGGATTTTAGTCAATACAATTCTGACAGTCCCTCCCGTCCCACCTTGGGTGGGAGGACACATTTAATGATTTTACCACGATAAAAAAAAAACAGATGAGAGAGATTCATAAAAAATCGGGAGTTGGACGGCGCCGCCGAGGCCGGCCCAGAAAAAGGTGGCGAGATGACCTAGACGCTTACCATGAGGGCTGGTTCGAAGCGGCACAGGAAAAGAGTGACTAAAAGGAATTGGGGGAGGCCTTTGCTCAGCTGTGGGACAGTACAGGCTAAGGAAAAAAAAAACATACTAAAGACAGATCTAGCTACAAATTTCACGACGTCGATTAATCAAGTAACTTTTCCCACTGATTTTGACCGCAACCTAACTACTTCAAAAAATACTTACAGCAGCAACAGTCACTTCATTCTTAAACACAATCACCATTTCAGCTTCAATCATGTTCGTATAAAGTCCAAAATGTACAATTCCCCTCCAGTAATTCTCATTGAGTCTATCGAAATGTATCAAACCTAACCCACAGGGATCGTATCTCGTTAAAACAGGCCCTGTTAATGCTACCGCACTTGTTTCCCATACCACCGTAAACGCACAGGCTAAAAATAAAACTCTTCCCCACATTTTCCCTTGTTTTGCACAAATGACTCTAAACGCGCACTACTGTAACTTATATACGAATGTAATAAAAAAAAAACCGAATGAAATTATTCGTACACAACAATTATCACAAGTTTATATACAGTGCGTTCAAAATATACAGGGCGTCACACGGCTATGCCACATGGAAGGAAAGTACCTTGAATATTGTAGATGGAACATTTTACTGAAAGAATACATTATTTTTATATTTGTAATTATTTAAAAATCTATGAATGCAGTTTAAATTGTTTTTTAAATTAAAATAATGTCTTCTTTCAGTAAAATGTTCCATCTACAATATTCAAGGTACTTTTCCCTTCATGTGGCATAGCCGTGGGACGCCCTGTATATTGACAATCAAAGAATGGATTCGTGTACTCAGGGAGGTTATTTGGCGATGAGACATGCCTTCTTACAAAAATACTATAGATAAAACAATGTATATTTCTTCACAGTTTCGATCCATTCGTTGTGTCAATTTAAGAAAATGATTTTTATTAAATTATGTATAAATTGTATCAGTATTTTTAGCTTTCATTAGTAACAACACTATATCGACCAATGTCAAGTCTTTTTGTGCGTCTATTTGTGAGAACTTCCTGGAACATGTAAAATATTAATAGGTATAGCAGCTTTGAATCGACAATATTATTTCATTTAATCAAAAGTTAATTTTCGTAATAGGCACCATATTTTCTGTTGCCACTCATTAATATTAATTATATCAAAGTTTATGTTTTGTGTTGCATGTTTATTGTGTAGTAAGTACCTTAAAATATGCCAAAATTTATAAGATACTTAAAACAGGACACAAATCACAAAATAAAAGTTTTCGAAACAAACCTGTGACAAAAGTATAATGAGAATGTTATGAACAAAGGTAACTTTAACTGTTTTGACTAACCCGCTAACCCGGACAGCAACCAGCAACCCTACATAGTCACGTTTAGGTGTTTATTCATTAGATTTTTAACATTAAATAGAATTTGGAAATTAATAAACTATAATAGGACATACACTCATACATAGGACATACACATACAGGTGATTTAATTATTATCTATAATTAATAAATTGCAAACATGACGCATCCTGTATTTACAAACGAACTAGGGGTCATCTGACCTCTGATTTAACGAAGTAGTTCTTTGAATATGTTTACGTGAATACTAAATAAATACTGCTGTTTAAAATTAATTGAATCACTTTATGATTTAGTTATTGTTTCGTTTCAGTATAATTATTTTTCTCCCCATTTATTCTTACTATTAATTAATTTTATCACAAGTGTTTTGCCCACACTCAATAATCATTCAGTGGTTATACGAGTAATTAAGTAGCTATAATTTACAAACATAATAATAAATAGGTACTAGTAAAACTGCGTAAGATCAGTTTGTAAAAACTATTGCTAAGTTCCAGTTCTTGGACAGAAAGAAAAAAAAAACTGATAGTCTTGGCCATTTTTAGCTCCATTCACTCACAAAATTGCAAACATCTCTTTTGTGATCTAACATTTTTATCAAAAACTAAATTAAATATGCTTAGTATTTGATTGGTAAATAAATCAGTAACTGGGTGGTAAGTTGCATATTAATTTTCATAATTTACCTTACCTTTTTGTAGTACACGCTGATAAAATACAAAAAAAAAAACAGCCTTAAGATTAAGGCAGGTTTTCAAAGTAACTTCAAACAGAAATCACATAATTCAGTAACAAAAATAACGATGGCTCGATATAAATAAAATAAAGCACACCTTCAACTTCTGGAGGGGTCGTCATTGTCAAAGCATACCAACCACCCCAGTTTGGGGGTGAAATTAACACAATACTTTTAAGGGTAGCAAATATGCATAAAATTCGCTTTCATAAAGCTTTTAACAGACCCATGTGTGCACAGTCGTCACATACTTTTGAAGTATGGGTATCAAAGTTTTGAGAGACTTGTTAAAATTAATGAATTTGAGCGAAGCTATATTGGGTAAGAAATTGTATGTATGATGAGAACCTCCTCCGTTTTAGAAGTCGTTAGAAATGTCTTTATTAATCAAATGGTCTATGAATATCATTTTTAGGGTTCCGTACGTCCGAATACAAAAACGGAACCCTTATAGGATCACTCGTGTGTCCGTCTGTCTGTCGCTTACAGTCAATTATCTCCGAATCTACTAGACCGATTGGGTTGAAATTTGGTACACATATCAATTCCTGTGACCCAAACACAGAGGTGTGACGTGAATAGATGAAATCTGTATGTGGGAGGTAATTTTTGGGGGAGAAGGGGAAAATGAAAAAAAAAGTTTTGAAAACTGCATCGTGTGACATATCATATGAAATGTCTTGTTGAGACAATCTTAAATGTATTTTTTTTGTAATTTTAAAATAAACGGTTTCCAAGTTATTCAAGAAAATAGACGAAATTTGACCATTCCCCCTCCCCTCTTATCTCCGAAACTACTGAACCTAAAATTTTGAAAAAAATAAAGTAATTAGTTTTCTACCTATAGATTATAGGAAAACCTATAAGAAGTCCATATCTGTATATGGGAGGTAATTTTTGGGGGGGAAGGGGAAAATTAAAAAAATATATTTGAAATCTGCATCGTGTGACATACCAAATGAAAGGTCTTATTGAGACAATCTTAAATATATTTTTATTGTAATTTTAAAATAAATAGTTTCCAAGTTATTCAAGAAAATAGACGAAATTTGACCATTCCCCCCCCCTTATCTCCGAAACTACTGAACCTAAAATTTTGAAAAAAATACAGAAATTAGTTTTCTACTTATAGATTATAGGATAACCTATAAGAAGTCCATATCTGTATATGGGAGGTAATTTTTGGGGGGGAAAGGGGAAAATTTTAAAAAAAAAATTTGAAAACTGCATCGTGTGACATATCAAATGAAAGGTATTGTTGAGACAAACTTAAAAGTATTTTTTTTGTAATTTTAAAATAAATGGTTTCCAAGTTATTCAAAAAAAATAGACGAAGCTTGACCATTCCCCCCCCCCTTATCTCCGAAACTACTGAACCTAAAATTTTGAAAAAAATACAGGAATTAGGTTTCTACTTATAGATTATAGGATAACCTATAAGAAGTCCATATCTGTATATGGGAGGTAATTTTTGGGGGGGAAAGGGGAAAATTTAAAAAAAAAAATTTGAAAACTGCATCGTGTGACATATCAAATGAAAGGTATTGTTGAGACAAACTTAAAAGTATTTTTTTTGTAATTTTAAAATAAATGGTTTCCAAGTTATTCAAAAAAAATAGACGAAGCTTGACCATTCCCCCCCCCCCTTATCTCCGAAACTACTGAACCTAAAATTTTGAAAAAAATACAGGAATTAGGTTTCTACTTATAGATTATAGGATAACCTATAAGAAGTCCATATCTGTATATGGGAGGTAATTTTTGGGGGGGAAGGGGAAAATTTAAAAAAAAATATTTGAAAAGTGCATCATGTGACATATCAAATGAAAGGTATTGTTGAGACAAACTTAAAAGTATTTTTTTTGTAATTTTAAAATAAATGGTTTCCAAGTTATTCAAAAAAAATAGACGAAGCTTGACCATTCCCCCCCCCCTTATCTCCGAAACTACTGAACCTAAAATTTTGAAAAAAATACAGGAATTAGGTTTCTACTTATAGATTATAGGATAACCTATAAGAAGTCCATATCTGTATATGGGAGGTAATTTTTGGGGGGGAAGGGGAAAATTTAAAAAAAAAATTGAAAACTGCATCGTGTGACATATCAAATGAAAGGTCTTGTTGAGACAATCTTAAATGTATTTTTTTTGTAATTTTAAAATAAATAGTTTCCAAGTTATTCAAGAAAATAGACGAAATTTGACCATTCCCCCGCTTATCTCCGAAACTACTGAACCTATTTTTTTTTTTTTAATACAGAAATTAGTTTTCTACTTATAGATTATAGGAAAACCTATAAGAAGTCCATGATATTAAAATAACATGGTAAATCACTCAATATTGTGCGTACCAATTTGGGTCAGATTTAAAAAAAAACGTGATAGGTAACATCGTACGGAACCCTCTTCACGCGAGTCCAACTCGCACTTGGCCGGTTTTTAAGGATATTATCATAAAAATCAGAGAAAAAGTCGTTTGTTTTGGTTTTGATTGCCCTGTAGTGTTCACTTAAAAAAAATATTAAAAAAAAACAGCATACGTTGTAATTGGCTGCTAATCCCATTCATAATATTACACCGACTTTTCTTCACCGACAATCTGAAACATTCAGTATGCATTTGTCTACTTACATGTTGCATACACGTATTTAAAATGACTGTTATTATTAGCATAAAGATCAATTAACCCATTATTCACAATTTACCTAACACTGCAAACACTCTCTACGCTATAACTACGTCATCAAGCACTAATTTACCTGCATACATCATCCCCGTCGCTAGTAGATCCTAATTATTCCAAGCAATTTAGAGCGTTCACTTGCACATAATAGACATTATTATCATACGGGTTAAGGTTCTGTCAAACTGATGCGTGGGAAATTGTTCACTTAATTTGTCGTGTCTGTCCCAGATCGGAATTACTACTTGATTGTGATTTGTTTTATTAACAACTTATATTTAGAACGTATTCAAGGAGAAAAAGAAATGATGACCTTTAAAACGACGACTTTTTAATTGTTTTTTTGAATGAAAAAAAAAACAATATTTCAAACTATTATGTTTGAAAATGTATGAGTATTTTTCCAATTTCCACCATAACAATACAATTTCAGATAGTTTAAAAAGTTCAAGGAGAATGTTTAAATTATCTTTTGTTAATTCATTACAACCATGGTACAAGGTCACTCTTAGTCAACTAAAGTATTAAATTAATGTTACCCAATCAATTTAATTTAAATGGTAAAGCTCACATGTACAAAACTGTCTTGAGAAAATGTTGGTTACATTTTCTACACACTCAACACTAACCAACCCAATTTATTTACGTAAACAACACCTAGACCCTTTATTTACTATCAAGCACATTTCTATTCAGGCTAGTACGTCATCACCTTTAAGCCGAGTAGCTCTAAAGCGACCTAAGAGCTATCCTGACGCCTTAGTTAAGACCCAGAGACCTGTAGTGGTCTCTGGGTCGATTGTTGTGTGATTATTCTGTCAGGACCTAACTTCGGATCCTTTGTAAACATTATTTCAGTAAGTGTGAGCTCGAATAAACTTAGAAAAACCTAGGCAACAATAAAAAATAACTATTTGCAGGTTTTTTCTCTTTTAAATTATTAGTGCCCATTATATGTATTGTAATAATTAGTATATCCAAGATCTACCAAACTGACTTTTAATTTGATTTAATTCTAACACTATATGCATATAAATTTAGAATTCATAAATCAAATCGTTGGCACGTGATGCTATTTACTCGTATTATAATCATCAGATCGTTATTGATGTTTTCGTTGGGAACAGTGCTTTTTTCGGGATAATCGGTGGTTTTGGCGTAAAAAACGGTTTTATAATATTAAAGCTAAGGTTTATGTCTATGCTAGGTTTTATAATTATGTGTCTTAGGTCCATCGTTGAATTAGCTACATCGTGATTTATGTGGTTAATTCATTGTCTAGGCAGATCGTATTGCCGACGACCCGCCTTACTTTAAACTAGTCTAGTAGTCTAGATCATAATGTATATTAAACGCACGGACAAATATGTACATAATTATTATAATATCTCATATTTTCTCCACCATACAGCGAGCAAAGAAACAAAGTAGATTGTGAAAATCTTACGGACATAGGCAATATTATGTTTATAAAAGAATATTGAAATGTGATTTGGGCTCTCTACCCAATCAAACCCAAATCTTTTGTGACAAGGACCTAAAATCTCATAAAAATATGGTAATAATACGGTTTCTATTCATTCATGAGAGACTCAATGTTTAGTTTTAATATATCCCTGTTCGATTTATGCCTAAACAAAAATAAAAACATTTGGCTAATAGAAATTCTGCCTCTTAGATTTAAATAATCTAACATTCTAGAAAACGTTTCAAAGAGTTTAAAAATATAATAAAAATGATATATAATATAATAATAATAATAAGAACTTACGATAATTAGGCAGCTGGATCAAGGGCCAGATTCAGAAAGCAGTTCTTCTGGACACGGCGCGCATTGTTAGGAGGTTCCTTTCTCTGGAGCCCTGACTGCCGGTAGCTTGGACCCTGTTCCCGATACCGGTGGGCCACTATTATTTATATTTTTAAATGTTTTTTTTTATTATTTTTGTAAAATATTTAAAAATGTAGTTAATAAGTTAAAAAAAAAATGAATAAAGGAAAATAATAATAAGAACTTACGATAATACTTTTATCGTAATTTCTTGAGACTTTGGCCTAGAGAAACTATTTTAAAAAAAGACACTGGTCTTACATATTTTTTTATTTTATTTTCTTAAGCATAAGTATTAAAACTATGAATATTTTAGGACGATGACTTTCATCGCTTTAATTGTACCTGAAAGCTATTAATTTTATTATCTCAAAACTAATTTAAAGAAAAACGACCCAAAAAAAATCGTTTTAATTATTTATTTTTTCTTAACGTTGCGACCTGCACTGAAAAAAAAATCGGTAATACCAACCGATTTTTCGGTAATATTCACCGTTTTGGACAGTAAAAATAGAGCCTATTGTCCAAAGCAGTAAAACTAACTGAAAAAAAAAACAGTTGAGTTGTAACAGTAGATTTTACTGTGCATCTGCTACTGTTTTCTGGTCGGTTATTTTTACTGCTTGTTTTAGTTACCGTTAATGTTCAAACAATTGAAATAACTGTTTAGCTCTTTACTGTATGCTACAATAACTGTTCAGAAGCAATAAAAATAACTGCTACGATACCAGTAAAGCTCTGAAAACGGCAATACTTACAAGGAACTGTTTGTTTCATTAGACTTTAATGTTCATACAGTTGAAATAACTGTTTAGATCTTTACTGTTTTTGCCCATTTCAGTGCACTGTCCGTAATCAATTATTTTAACGAATAAATAAGTTCCCGGGACCGTTTTTTTTTACTGTTCAAGAACAGTAGAAAGTCTCGTTTTATTTTTTTCAGTGTGGTATATGTAATTGTAAGTCATTTAAATATTTGTTACGTGCAGTGATCGAAACCGAGAAACGCTGCGCAGATGTCGATTGATCAGCCACCGAACTTATTTTCTACGTTGTCAACAATCATTTGATTAGAGGAACTTTCCTCTACAACTGAACTCTGTAACTAAATAAAATAGTAATAAGTAAAAAATCTCACAATAATTACTGAACAAACCACGTCGGAAACATAAACTGTTATAAAAGAAATATTTCATTTCGTTTGGCAATCTCTGGAAAGATTGTATTTTTCACAATTTAAGCCTGTTGCGCTCCGCATAATATCTTTAACGCTGTTCAGACACAAAGCGAATACACGGCCCGTAAAATCGTGCAGCAATAACTATTGTTTTCACGTTGTTCTACGAGATACTTTTCATGCAAATCTGATATACAGGAGAATGTTTATTAATTGTTTCAATGTTCACAATTTGCTGCTGGAAAAACGAGACGTGTCTCGTAAAGGATTGTCCAAAAACTAATAGAAAGATACCTTATTACTGGAATCCTAAAAAAAATACCGGTCTCTGCATAATCATTATAGAAACTACAAAACAAAAAATTTGTAAATTATAAATTAGTTTTCTACTCATTTATTTCGAAAGAATCAACTAGAAGAAGAGATAAATCATGACTTGAGATAAATTATGTTCAACTATGGAAATCTTTAGTGTGCGTGGTTCGACAAGTGATTGGCCAGTTTTTTTTTTAGGATGATTTCGTTTTATTGATATTAATTTAATTAGAAATCAGTGTTTTTCTCTTATCGTATTTGATGAATGCTGCAAACCAAACAAACAAAAACAGAAAAGATTTACAATAGCGACTCACGAAGAAATGACGTTTCTCCCCATCTGCAAAGTAATTGCAAGCACTTCTTTAAATCTTAGGGCAAAAATAAATGGATAAGCAAAAATAAGTCTTACCACTAAACGGTAAAGAGTCGTCTGGAGCCAAAAGCTATTTATTTATTCATTGAATCGTGAACGGAACGCGTTCAAGTGGAAACGTATGTCATCAGCTGCATTGTGAAGCATTCAATTAGTGATTGAATCAATTTGACTAATTGGTGAGAATTATTGGGCATATTTTATTTATACAGGATTTTTTCTGGTCTGTCCAGACATACTACGGGCAGAAAACATTGATTTTGTTTATTACCTATTGTTGTATTTAGTGACCCTATGGAAGGGTGCAAAGGGTAGTAATTCAGACCATATTGGATACAGTTAATTTATGCATTCCTTTTTTAAAACACCAACTAATAAAAATAATAATAACGGTGTAAAATCTCGACGAGAAAAGACATTATTGAAAACAGGAAGGTTTAAAAAAAAAAACCACAACTATCACACAACGCCATCTAGTCCCAAGCTAAGCCGAGTTTGGGTACTAGACAACTGATAAACATACTTATATATTTCTAAAAAAAAATATTTTACATAAATTACGCCCAGACACAGAACAAATGATGGTGCTCATCACACAAATATTTGTCCTGGGTGGGAATCGAACCCGACCCCGACCTCCGGCATAGCAGTCAGGGTCACTAACCACTAGACCGACAGGCCTGTCGAAAATATCAGTTTTATATATTTATTGTGCACAATATTTATTAGAAAGTTTAGGCATTAATGTATGTCCGTATTACCTAAATGAAAACAGTTATACGAACTAAAGTATTTTGTTTGTCCCTATGATTAAATTTAACAGTACAAAGACCACAAAAATCTAGAATTAAGTAAGCAATTTAGGTTTGACGTAAGATGGCTCGAGCCATTTCTCAGAAGTTGAACTGTCACAAAACATTTACCAAACCATCCATCAAATGAAAAAGCCTTTACAAATCTAGATTCATCGTTTTAATTCCTCTCTGTATCTGCTTTTACATTCTCACGAATATTTATTGCTGTGGATGCAAAACTCTTGAGTTTAGTGCTTCACTTGCCGAAGACAAACGATCCCGCTGCTTCGTATTTTCTTACATGACAAAGACGAAACTTTTCCAAGTCGACGTTTCAGAAATATTTCTGTTGTGTAAACTTTAATCTTAAGACGTCGCGACGTCTCGCTGGATGCTCTTTTAATTTCAACTTACTGTGATTACTTTACGTAATTGTGATTCATTTTGAGTAATACTTAAACTATAAAATTTTAATTTCTGACGAGGTGAGAGAAAATATCAAATTTTAATGAATTATCGCAAAGTTACCAACCAGTCGCTGCCAACTGTGTTTATTGAGGTAATAGGAAAGTTACAACGTAGTATTTGACTACAGGAAAATAAAAATAATCTTAAAAATAACAATCTTACTTTAACTGTCGAATACTCAAGACGCTCGTTATTTCAGTAAGACATGCCAAGATCAAATCGTTAAAATTAATTTTAAAACATTAGCAATAATTTCATAAACGGTTGGCACTCAATTCACCATCAACCCAAGAACATAAAACATCTTTACCTTCGCTAATAACCCTTCGAAGTCAATATTTGTTAATTAGAAAACAAACGCAAGACAATTAAAAGGGTATTGTTGTAATGAAATAATAATCCGGTAATCGAAAGACGAGAACCCTTTCTTGAAGATATAAGTCTCAATAAGTACAATAGAAAGATACAGTTACAGCCCTTTTATTACGTACTGGAAGCGCCATTAACGTTACTTTGATTGTACAGGCTGTAGGGTTTTAGAAAATGGTGTAATGGGATAGCAGTAAAACGTAATCTAGATAGCATTAGGCTTTGGAGTTAGTGCTACAATAAACTGATGTTTATGGTAAGTGGGCTATGTTATTTTTATACTAACGTGACGAAACATTAAGTTTCTGTTGATTTTTAATGTTTCTTTTACATTTTAGGCAGCTGTTAATGTTGTGCTGAGGCTTCTAAAAAAAGGCAACTGCTTTTAAAGCATTCAACTACTTTACAGTTGTGAAGTAAGATTTTATATCTAATTACAATTTTTTCAATTCCTTTATCGTTATTGTCTTATTGATTAAGAATCTTACATTCTTTTGCATTCTACATAACTGCGGCGTATAAAGTTAAATTAAAGAGATTATTAGAAAACTGCACATAGAACAGAGTAGAAGGTTATGGTGGTCACCTATGCCCAGCAGTGGGATTGACAGAAAAAGAATAGAATATTGGGTGTAAAGCTATTTCTTTATGAAAAAAAACGTGGTAAAAAATAGAAGTCTCATCCAGACTCAACACATTCATGTTTCTTGATTAACTCGAGGCGTCGAGAAAGTCTTTAACAAATGCTTTATGTGTACTGTCTCGGCCCAGGGAGTGAGAAACAAGCAATATAATGTTTAATAGATCTTAATTGGCAGTTGACACACGGTACGGTTATCGTGGCGGTTTTAAATTAATTCGTGTGGGATTCGTGTTCAGTTACTGGTTTAGAGTTTAGATGCTGAATGATTTCTATTTGTTAAATTGTTAATGTAATTGTGGTTTTGTATATCGTGATTAATTGACTATTATTTTATAATGTCTTATTGATCTAGTGCTTCAAAATTCTGCTGAGCACCAAGCCTTTTCGATTCTCAGAGCAAAGTATTACCTATTTGAGAATTAGAATTCAGTCATGGAGTCTGGACTTGTGCCAGTTTGATGGCTCAACTACATGGGAGTTAAACAAACTGGCCTTTGCCACACTTTTGTGGGTTTACATTCAGCTTCAAAGAAAAGTCAAGCCTTTCTTATCGTTGAAGCTTACTGTACTGCCAAGTACACATCAGCCTAATCCCCAAAGATTAATACAAGTTACATGTTATGTTATGCTTTAACATAATATTTGAAGAAGTTGTCTAGGAATTCTAAGCAGATTTGAAATATGATAAAGTCTGGATAGTTTTAGTTTGAAAGTAAGTAGACACAAAGACGGTACGACTAGGTGTTCCAAGATTTTGGCAGTTTGTCCATAATTCTTAAATAAAAATTAATTCAAGCCTGCCGGGGCCTGCCGGCGTCGCGGGACTCATACCATTACCGTGAACCTGGAACGTAAAGGGCTAATGAAGGACACCGTGGATTTTAGTCAGTACAAGTCTGGCAGTCCCTCCCGCCCTGCCCTGGGCGGGAGGACTCATTTGATGATTTTTCTCTTCGTGACTTCCAGAATCTTCGATCCAGGGCCAAAGTGGAGTTTCTTGCACTACATTTATCTATCTATCTTCTCTATATTATAAAAATATATATAAAAATGAATTGCTGTTCGTTAGTCTTGCTAAAACTCGAGAACGGCTGGACCGATTTGTCTAATTTTGGTCTTGAATTACTTCTGGAAGTCCAGGGAAGGTTTAAAAGGTGAGGCGGTACGAAGTTTGCCCGGTCAGCTAGTTTTGAATAAAATATAAAATCTTTGGCACGCACCCTTGGGTTGTTGATTTACTATATAAAACTCATCAGAAGTTGTCTACAGACTCTACAGGGGCTGTTCGTGTTCGTATTTTTCAATTGTCTATTTTCGAACTGAAACAAAAGTCTGTGGTATTGTGGTTTTTCTAAAAACTAACTACGAGCAGTTTGGGTTATACGTAAGAGCCGTTGTAAATAAAACACAGTCAACACAATACACAATGTTACGTATATTCAAATTGATATCAGTGGCTTTGCGGTTATTTCATATACCTAGCATGAATGATAAATTAGAATTTGTGGCCATTGTTATTCCGTTTATAATAGCACCGTGCTTACAATAAAGTGGCGTAACTTATAAAATTGGGCATTTGGGAATCTTATGTTTTGCGGGTTAGTGTTGTTTTGAAAAGCCTATCAATTCTTATTAAAACAAAGACTGAATATTACTTTTTATAAGTACTCGCAGAAAAACATTTAAAATAAACCTTTTGGGTACATACTTTAATGCTTATTTCTTTTAAGAATGGCTTATACTTTTATTTTTTATAAATAAAAAGGTTTTGGCGAAATTTCAAAACCACAAAAATACGACTTAATACACTATAGTGTAGATGTGATAATGAAAAATATTTGTTTTGAGTGTATTGGCTTTGACTTTGGTAAATACTGACCACAAATTCCTGAATGAAAATGTGGACTGTTAGTTGTTTGAGAAATTCAATAAAAACTATATGTGGTGGAGCTTTCATACTGTCACTGTGTTGTCCGGTGGTCTAAACTGTCAATAATAGTGGTTATGTCTGTTTATGAATAGTTGACAGTTATTGAAAATTAGTTATTTTAATGCTTTATTCAGGGGTACCAAATTTAGACGAGTTTTGCGATTTATTATATTCGATTTTCGGCCTAGGTCGACCCATGGATGGGTGACCATTCATTCAAGTTTCTTCCGTGTCTTGGAAGGCACATTAAGCCGTTGACTGGTAATTTGTAGATCTTCGTCAGTCATGTCAATGGCCTTAAAAGTGACAATTATTCTTACCATGGGATATCGTAGGAGTATTAACGAATACTGAGTTGTGGAGGTTAGATAGGCAATAAAATAATGGTATGCAGCTGCAACCGGTAAGCCTGGAGGTTGGCCATCACATAGTTGAGAAAATTACTAACCACATGATAGGTAGATCGATACATCGATGACACAAAGACCTGTAGCATTCCAAGTCATAGCTATAGCATAGTTAGTGCTACTTCAGGACGTTTATTGAAAATCAAAGCTACAAGTGCCACTAGCTTCAACAACCAATAAAATAACTCAAGGGAATTGTTCTCTTTACAAGAATAACCACCAAATTCCAGTGATATTCTATTTCATTTTAGCATTGATTGATGTTGACAATCTTAATTGGTGCCGGTTGCTGTAAAATATGAACACCACAAAGATATAGAGAGTAAATTTACAGACAAAGGGTAGCTCCACCTAGCCATTTGTTATTTATTGTCAATTTGTGTCCCGGCCTGCGACCGTTCGTTAGTGGCCGTCCGGTAATAAACTTATTAAAAATGCTGACGTTCACACCGTTGTGTAACATCAAACTTGCAGCTTGTATCAGGAATTTAAATAGGTGATGATTTACAACTAGAAAAATGTATATTCCTACCACAAATTTGTACCTTCCGTAAATATGTAGTCCAAAAAACTGTTTGTAGGCTAGTAGGTAAGTGTTCAGGATCATGGTATTCAAAAACATCGATTTTATATTTCCATTTTATATGAAATGTAACACTGTTGTGGGCACACAGTCATAGTAACATACTGTTATCGTAGTACCGTTTATGTACCTAAATGCCGATGATGTAGATGGATAAAAGTTACCAAATAGATTACGTCACTTGTATTGAAAGTCTTTGTGGAACAATGAGAACCTTTGAAGACAAATACTTGTCTAGATCTCAAGGACTTATATCAAAGTCACAATCCTGAATTTGGAAACAAAAAAAGAAGAACTTTTTCTTTTCTTGCTGAAGAACCAGCTATTAAATCTACATGTAAGTACTCGATTGACCATAATAGTTATATATTTACGGCGATATGCGACATACTAGATCACTTTTGGAACAGTTTCAACTTTAGTCATCCAGCGTATAGGGCCGTCACACCAAAAACTAATAACTAGTACAAGACTACAGGTATACTATACGCACGCATACCTATATACCTACCTATACTTGTGAGTCTTCGGACTAATCTTCTCAATTCTCGATGTGAAAACCTTCTTAAAAAACTTTTAGGCGACAGACTGGCAGCAATTTGTGAAATTGACGGCTGTGTGGTTTGGTAGCTAAAAAAGATTTGAACAAAGGAATGACTGAGTTTGACTGTCTGCTATTATTACAGTGAATAAGGCTTAGGTTATGTTAGAGATACGTGCTCAAATTATCTTTAGACTGAAAAATGTGCGAATTGCGTCATTTATTAGGTCTCACTTATTTAAAGGTTTATTTTTGGTCGCCTAGCAGTCTGATCTGAGCAATACCTATCTTTTTTCAGAGAGATCAGCAAGTCAAAGTTATTTGTGTGATTTTGTTTGTAGTTAATACTGGGAATACTTATATTATCACTAGTATACTTATCCCAAGTGACATTTCAGTTTATTAAGTGCCAGTGTGGCATTTTCTTTTTCAATACTTTTCTATTACCTATTCATCATCTCAGCAGTCACCTTTCTGCAGCCACACCATCCTTCAGACAGTCCATCCATAGACTTCTAATGAATCCTTATTTATTTTGTAATACCGTAACATGTCTTCTTCTTCCTTACTTAATTTCTCTTTTAGTCATTTAGACAGTAGTCACCCCCTTTCTAACCTATAAATTTTCACGCAATGCTTTCTCGAACTGATCCATATGAGGAATTCTTTTTGCAAAACAGCTCCTAGTATTTACTTTTTTTTTAGCGTTGTAAAATCATCAAATGAGTCCTCCCACCCAGGGCAGGGCGGGGGGACTGTCAGACTTGTACTGACTAAAATCCACGGTGTCCTTCATTAGCCCTTTACGTTCCAGGGTCACGGTAATGGTATAAGTCCCGCGACCCTGGCAGGCTTTGGTCCTCTAGAGGGGGGGCCCGTCATCTTGACGACGCTCTTTAAAGCGCGCGTAGAACACAACGCGCCGTCAACCCGGGCATGGTCCATGGTCGGGCGGCGAGTTGCCCATTACTCGCCGCCCGCATGCCTGCGCGCCCGCGCCTACGGTGGCCGGAGACCGTCTTGCGACGTCCGTCGCCGTGGGCGCCTACCACTGCGGCTGGGGCGGAGGGAGGACGCTGTCCTCTCCCTCTTGCGGCCCGCCTCCTCCTTCGCGAGCATGACTGCTTCGCAAGAGGAGGCGACCGCTTCCCACTCCATCTCGCCCCGCAGCATGGCCTCGACCAATGCCGGGCGCGAGAGGTCTCCGCCTATCGCTGCCGTGAGGACACGGCGGTGCTCTGCCCAAGTCCTGAACCGTATGCTCTACTGTGTTCTCCGGGCGATCTTCGCAGTGGTGGCACCCAGGCGTGACTTCCCTACCTATCCGAAACAGGTGCCTCCCGAAACTTTCATGTCCGGTGAGGACCTGCGTCATGCGGTAGATCAGGACGCCGTGACGCCTTTCCAGCCACTCCTCAAAGAGGGGTCTTACCGCCGCGATTTCGGCGCGGCGTGCCCGTCCTGTATTTACTTGGAGTAAATAATTTTTATTTGCCCACTTACACATTTGTGTAAATGTCATCCACTTTGTGTACACCTACGCCACTGTGTGTTTATGAATTATTTGTTTTTCCCCAACTTGCCTGGAAAATTATAACGTCTACGTCCAATAAATGGGGCTATCTGACTGTTGGGGCAATTTATTCGTAACTACAGTTATAACAATAAAAAGTTTTCCCTTGGTTTATTTTCATATTATTTTTGCGGCAGCTCTTGTGTTTTAGTTGGATGTTTTGTTTAAAAAATAGTTGATATGATCTAACGGTCCCTGAATAAACAAGATATTTATTTATCGTTACTAGGCACAGAATAACAAATTATTTCTATTACAAAAGAGACGAAGTCTACTTTACCGTTACAATGAGACCAAACAAATATGTTTGCTCCCATTTCAGTTCAAGCTAGTATAGGTTTTTAATACAAACATGCATAAACTCACGCCGTCTCCTCATGAGGGTAGACAGAAACTACAGAGTGCCACATGCTACGACTCTTACCTACATACTACTTTCGCCTCATCCACATTCAAATATCTCGTCATACAAGCACGCCGATTGCTATATTGCGCGCCCGGCCTTTCTGAAGCATTTCACTAATAAAGTCAATGTAGGCCATCCTAATGGCATCTCTTTCCAACGTATCCATTCACATCTGCCTTATAAATTCCTTTTATTAGTCGCCTGTCACTCATCCCCTGAACATGACTGAACCATCTAAGCTTACACTTTTCAATTTTAATCACTTCGTCCTCTATTAACCCGCAACGTTCTCGTATAACCTCATTACTCTCATTTCCAAGGTATTTAATGTCTATAGATACCTAATATTCTCTTTTTTTTGTTTAAGAAACTCGTGGTTATGCAATACAATTACCACAACCCGATCATGCTCGACAGAACATCACAGTTTCAAGTATTTGACAATATTTTCTTTCATGTCTGTACAACTCCATATCGTCTCAACAAACATCCTCCTTGTTCAAACGAAGAGTTCCTATTTACAATTGTTTCCTAGAGCGTTTTCAACAGATTAAACTTAAGTTGGGTAATATTTTTCAGACGCTTGAACTGAAAACTTTTCCTTTGTCGAAAGAGGGGTATGCTCGTATATGTACCAACTTTTGTTATGTAGATATTGTTAAGTCCCCTTGCTTTTGGCACATGTATACATATTTTCATAGGGATCATAAAATATTTATGACCCTATGAAACTCGGTCGGTTCTACATGTTTAGATAAAAATCTAGGAAGAATGTGTTATATAATGTGTAAACACACATAATATTGGTTACCTTGTGAAATATAAATCTATATTACGATCTTTCGAACATACAAAGTCACTGCTATAAAAAAATTAGCGAGCCTTACAGAAGTCGCCAAAATATGATGTGCAACATCTGACATTTTACTTTGGTAACCAAGCAACATGACTTCGACTTTGACTTTGAGATAATAGACTTATCCAAAGATAGATAAATATATAAGTATCTTTGTATAAGGTAGAGATTTCTCAACTCTTACCAAGTTCTGACTTGGATCGGTGAGCAAGGTTCCATCCAAATCAGACCTCGGCAAAAGTGGCTACCGTTTGACAGCTAACACCGCACACGCTAAATAATTTAACAAATCCTGTTCTACTTTTCTGTTATATTTCATGATATCACTCCCACAGAAGTGGTTCAACAATGTTATAAATACCACCATTTATCCGAACCATTTTAAGCTACCTTTACATTTATTTTATTTACTTCTTATTTATGTGACCAAGAAAACTATCTAACCGGCTTTCCTCAAAGCACATCTAAAGCCACCTAAGAAAAAATACATATAAACAATATATTTTTTTTTCTATAAATCCGGGCAGCGGTCAAATCAGGCACATTAATCAGGAGTTGCCCGGCGTATCGGAGCATCCTGGGCAATAACAAGTAGCTCAGTGATTTATTGGCTTGGCAGAAAGCGTCTGCCACCTGTCTGCCCAATACTTGGCAACGAAACTTTCTGCTGGTTTAGGATGCATAGCTAGTTTGTAGTATGAAAGTTTAGATTTATTTTTGTACCTGTGTTGGTATTTTTTTTAATTTATTTGAAGGGCTTTGTGTCTTATATTATAGAGACCACATTACCCAGTGCGGGAAGTACCTGTGTTGGTTATTGCAGCTTTTCATAGTGGTAATTTTGTTAGAGTTGGTTGTATTAATATTGATAAAGGAAAAGTCAAATAAGCATTAGTAGATGGGACTTTAATATGCATCTATAACAGAAATATTTATTAATACCACATCATCGGTTGGATTTGCACAACAGTAGTAGTACTCCTACCACCACCTACATTTCGCCAGTTACCTATGTTTAAATCCCATGTGGAAGGGGCGCGCCTATAGCCCTAAACCGGTCCAGTTTCAGACTTTGTGGCTGGTACTGACAAAATCCAAATCAAAAACCCAATAACATTCCGACCTGGGAACCGAACCTGAAACCTCATGCTCAGCACCAGCTGTCACGTTTGCGGCTGCAAGACCAACGAGCCAGTTTGTTGATAAATGAGGCGTAAACAAAAGGTTGGGAACATTTATAAAAACCGTCTAATCTAAATTGGGTGGAAAAACTTTTTTAATCCTTTACCGAGACTAGACGGAGACTAGTTTAACACCTCACCCTTTGCGTGATAATGAAGATTTATTTACTCTCTAGAAACTCATTGATTTTCTAGCTTGACTCATCAGTATGTGAGCACACTAAAGAATGAGATAAAACAAAATGGGGTGGGAAAGGCACCAAGAAATTCGGAGAATTTACTACGTGTAAGGTAATGAAAGGATTTTCTTTGAGAAAACTACGAACAGTAAAACTTTGATATTAGTTTTTGTTATTTCACACTTGAACAATTGCTGAAAGAAGGGGAATGCTCAAATATTTGAAGGGGATCTTTAAAATGGCTATTGTAAAGTCACTCTGCCTGATTGATAGTAACTTCAAGACTAAGGACTAAGTTACAAGGTTTGTTTTAATTTGTTTTATCTACGTCATTTCTTAGAAAAGACGATTAAAGGATCTGAACTAAACTGACGCACTAGCACAAACTTATTAAAGTTTTAAAATAATAATAGTTATTAACATTATCAATACAACTTTTACACTATTTTAATGTTTGTACCAGCAGTGGGAATATTATACGCTGATGATGATGATGTCATATTATAATATTATAAGAAACTCAAAACCAATAACAAACATAGTAAATAAATCCAGTTTTTTCGTCATAGTGATGATAGGAGCTATTTTTCACCGAAAATAAAACTATAGTTATAATTATAGCAGGTATATAATTATATAGTTTTTCATTTAGGTTCAACTTTTATAGTACTTTTCAACCACGCTAGTCCCTTTTGGATGGCTGTAAAGCTCAAAATGAAGTGATTTTAATGAATGGTAAATAAATACGGTTGATATAACACATGAGATTTTTGAAATTGAAAGTTACTCATACTCTCACATATGACTTAAAAAAGCGAACTTTGCTGCACGCAAAATACGTGCTTAATCGTCTTTCTCATCAACAGCTTGGTATAACCACGTATACCCAAAATCCGGGTACCCGAACCGCATTTCATTATTTGTTAACAACAAGATAGCGTTAACTCCAGACAGTTGTGCTATTCATTAAATCTGTTTACCGTTTGATTGACTCTATTTGCTTCAGACTTAATTAACAGTCTCGTACTTTACATCACAATACATGTCGGTGTTTAGTACAGAGGCGCTTAGAAAATAAAAGAAGAAATACTCCGATTATACGTAAATACTCCAATTTTTTAATTGTTTTTTTTTATTTCACAAGCTATGGACAAGTAGTTGTAGTCCTAATAGTTGTTGTTTTACGATAACAACAACTACTAAATAAAATAGAATAAAATAAATATTTAAAGGGACTCCCATAGAACAGATATGATTATTTTGCCGTGCTTATGAATAACGGAACAGAACTCTTTGTGCACGAGTCCGACTCGCACTTGGCCGGTTTTTAATTAGTTTACGTTTCTGTGACACACGTGCCAGCACCTCCGTATATCTTGAATGGTTCATGATGTAATATCTTGCTCAATATAATCTGATTTTCTAGGAACCATTGGTTGTTTGAGGTTTTGGGTTGAAGCACACTAATGGTAATCCTCTGTTAGACGTTGCTCATAGGTTGATAATAACCGCAGGGAACGGGAATGCTGTACGTGTGCCGCGATCGGGCAGAATGTACTGTGACTTGTGTCACCTTAGATTTGTCAGACGGTTGCGTTTTTCTTACCGATAAGGTGCTTTTAAGATACTAGGATAGAAAAAAAAGCTGCATACTACCACAATATAACACAGAAACATTAGGGCTTTAAACAAATTACCCTCTACAGTCGGTTACGGTGCATCCACACCGCCGGTAACATTTGTAGCTCAACGTTTCCAAATGTTACTCGGTAACATCAGCCAACAAAATGTTATTTAATGTTACTAATTGTTGACGTGTTACTGTAAGTCGAGTAACTTTGCTCAACATTCGGTAACATCCGCCAACAAAATGTTATTTAATGTTACTTATGTTACTAACTGTTGACGTGTTACTGCGTAAGTCGAGTAACGTTGCTCAACATTCGGTAACAATGTTACCCCCATTATCTAACAATGTTACCGATTGTCGAGCAACGTTACTCGACATACAGTAACACGGCAACATTTGTTGTCGGATGTTACTGCGGTGTGGATGAGTAACAATCAACAAATAGTAACAAGGAGCCACAAAAGTTACCGAATGTTGCCGAATGTTACCGTGTTGCCTTTTGTTGCTCCACAAATGTTACCGGCGGTGTGGATGCACCGTTAAAAACGTGTTTAACATCAAAAAATTTGTTTAGTGCAGTTTCTTTTTTATAAATTTCACGTGTGAATTCTCTGATATATACCCATAAAAATATCCGAGCTTTTCTTATAATTTTTTTCTAAAGACTTTTTCTTATAATGAATAAAGAAAACCCCGACTTCGAAGGCGTAAGTTTCCCGAGTGAGTCATGCGATTACTAGACTCGTTACAGATACTTCTTCGAAACGAATAAAGCTACTTCTAGCTATTCAAGCGCTTTAACTTTGTTTCAACCTAGTTTGTTGAAGGAAAGTACCTAATAAAATAAATGAAGAGAGTGAGTTACAGGAAAAAAAGCTCAGCGGATAAGGTGTTTAAAAAAATCTACTTCAAAAACTATTATGTGGAAATCGGGATGAGTTAGAACTGAATTTTAACGTAATTACTGAATTTTAACGTAATTAACGTTACATTCGACGGCTCGGCATGATGAATTAGAGCTGATTCGTGTTTTCGTGGATTATGACTTATTTATAAAGTAACGCATGCTTCTTCTTCTTCCTGCCTTTATCCCATTCTACTTGGGGTCGGCGCAACACGTTTTTTCTTTCATTCTCCCCTATCAGACGTCACAGTATCATTTACTCCTTTTTCTTTCATATCATTCTTTAGACAATCCATCTATCTTTTCTTTGGCCTTCCTCTTCTTCTCCACCCATCAACATTCATACTCATCACTCTCTTAGTCACATACATACAACCCTAATTCTTTCAAAGTTAGAGTAAAGAGGCTTCTTCTGGGTGAGCTCGCTCCATCATCGACTTTGTCTCTGCCACCTTGACCTAGACTAAAGCAACTTAAGCAACCCATCTCATACATAAATTAAAAAATAACTAAAACCCGACAACGAAAAAATCGCGCACTGAAAAGTATGACACAAGAACAATATTCATTTGACCGAGTAATAGCCGTGGTCGTATACCACCTAGCCGATAAAGATTGTGTCGGGTGTAGTCGGGTTTTAGTTATTTTTAACTTATTTTTTATTTACACTATTTTGGGGTTACATTATTTGAAGTAATTTATGTTATATGTAGTTTTGAGTTGTGAATTTAAGATTTATCATTTGATACCCATGATGACAGTGTTAGAAACAGCAAATTAGCTAGTAAAAGCTATATAATGTTTATATTCAAATTTGCTCATCAAGACCTTTAATTTGATACCCATGTCGATACTGTGTATTTTTTTTTCCGTTACGATTTGGTGACACGAAACCTACCCTATACCAGCGGACAACTGAGACGCTTCAAACGACACCTCATTTGACATGTAATGATAAGTAGTTTAGAAGTTATGAGGGAACAGACAAACATACATATACACATACCGGTCAAAATCATAACCCTCCTTTTGTCTTTGCCGTAGTCGGGTAAAAAGAACTCTCAATATTTGCCTTTTCTTAAAATTACACTAAATTATCAATGATATTGCCACATCATCCAGCCTGGCAAATTGAGTGATGGCCACAGTAAAAATATTTCGTGAATTAAGCCGCAAAGAAAACTAGTTATCCATAAAGATGCAGACGATAATTTCATATAGTTATATTTAAAGAATATTGCCATATCACCACACTTTGCAAACAAAGTGATGGCACAATGTATTTTCAGTGGAACATTAAGAAGGACTAGTTATCAAGCTCTAATTACGCCCACGCTACATTCTAGACCGTATTACTCCTGAAGTTGTTGGAAGCCCCAGCCAATATTGATCGAAGTTTAAAAGTAATCGAGGTTAACACGGTCCAAAAATATTTACGTAAAATTAATATTTTAGATTGTGAAAGTTCTTACTTAACGTAACTAAATGTTAGGCTAAGTTAGAGGTGGAGTTGAGAGTTTTCTTAGCTATTCTAATTTGAAATTCTACCTAGAGTAAAGTGTTCATGTGGCCTTAACATATTCTTAAGTAAGGGTAAACTATAAGAGGCATTTTAACATTATAATGGTAGGTAGGTCTACATACTTTGGAGAAAATTCAACAAAGATTTGTTGTTATTTTTCCTACCTCTATAACAACCTGGAATAAATAGAAAATTATCCGTATTTACGAGTAACTATGTAAACGTAAAATATTATAATTTACACAGCTCCGAATACGTTCGTATCGAACGTAGCTTATAAAATAATTTGATATAATTATGTTTTAAATACGACAACTGTTGAGTCTGGCGAAAAATCTACTCCACTTTACAAAAAAGATTCTAATAACAAAGAATGCTGATCAAAGACCTTTTCACTATCGCCAATTATGCACCCCCACACTTACACAAGTAAACTACTCATTCATACCATGAAAGAAGTACATACAACAGTGTCTGGAACGCTATAATTAATGACTCCTAGCCTGTTACTAATTGAGTGGATTCAGCGGGAAGACGCGACGGCGACGATTTAAAAATACATTTTCTTAGCAAGTTTGTTCCGAGTCGCCAGTCAGTATTATCGGTCTACTGGATACTGCATTGTTATTTCTTTATGATTGTTTTTAAGTAGGGGGACAGCGGGATGTGTTTTTATAACCGGGCTGCGCGACGCAAAGGAGGGTAATATGTTTATCGGTCCATGTCTGTATGTATGTTTGTTCCCAATGATATATAAACTATAGATACGTTGTCCGCACTCTAAAATGGCAACAAAAAATGAAGCCAATTGGCCACATTGCGCTTAGTTGCGTCTCCCTCCCGCCGTACGGTGTCGTATTTTCTTTCTCTTTCTTCACGCGTAATTATGTAGTTCTAGTATTGTCGCCGTTTTTAAGCGCCGCGACGTTCGATCATGACGTGTCAATATTTAATACGTCATTGTTTGTTCCTATGTGGCGTTGTAGAGACCATACGCGTAGGCCGATTTTGATGATATACACTTTAATCGATTCGTCTTGAGCCTGCAAGTGTGCATGCTGACAATTATCAAAATCCACCACAGCGACAATGCGTGTTCGATGCAAAATTGGTATGTAAGGGTCGTAGAAAGTGGCGTTCCGTTAATTGGAATGGACAACAGTTTAAGTACACAGAAGTATTTTCTCATAAATGCTACAGATAAATATTTGCATTTGATATAAAACGACTCCGACTTATAAAATATAATATATCGTTCTAAGACAATAAAATACTCGTATATACGAAATATCTTTGAAGAATCATTATACTTACAAAAATCTGCACAATACACGCTATCTACATCAATAGAAGCCTCTTAGCATCAACTAATAATATAATAATGCTAACAGGTAACTGCTAACATATCCTAGTATTTCCTTTTCAATTTCAACGTGCGCAATGCAGGTAGGTATCGATTCTGCTTTTCTTAAAGCTAGTTAGCATCAACGAATTCACGGTTCACTGTACAATTGAAAACAAAAGAGCATCAAAAACCTGTATCTAGGTTATAGTAAAAGCTGTTTTTCTTTGCCACGCACAAAGCTATAGAATGGAAATTGTGGTGTACCTAAGATATCAGTTGAAAACAATAAAGTATGTATCAGGATAGTGTAGTAATTTTTTGGTGGTAGGTATATATTTAGGTTGTGTTGTGTTGTATTCTAATCTGCAACCTATTTTTTTTGGGTTTTTGTATAATTTTTTTTCACTTTGATGTTCTATAAATACCACATTCTTAAATAAGACTAGACTATTCAGAAACATACTGTACTAATTAAAATATTTACAACGAAAAACTTTTTCAAAAAAAAATGTAACCGCCTTCAAAAACAACCATAAAAACGGTAAAAAAAAACCTACAAAATAACTTTTCTTTCGGAAGTCGGTGTCTTTGTTTTCTTTATTTCATTGTCGTTTTTTTGCCACCGACTTCCGAAAGAAAAGTTATTTTGTAGGTTTTTTTTACCGTTTTTATGGTTGTTTTTGAAGGCGGTTACATTTTTTTTGAAAAAGTTTTTATTTTACTCTTTTTAGTTTAAATATTCAACCCGAATTCTTGTCAAATACAACATGTGCACTAGAATTTTGTAATCCATAACACCGGTAATAACATCGCTCATGTACACAATAAGCTAATAAAATTCCCTATCTCAAAAACTACTGAACCGATTTTGATGAAACTTGCAATATTCCCTAAGTTAAATGATACCTAGTACAACAAAAAAAGAATTACTCAAATCGGACTTGTAGTTCCAGAGATATGCGAACTCAAACTAAATCAGTCGATGCCTACTCCTTACTATTAAGGAGTTCTACCTTCCATCATCAGCTCAGCTACATGAAATTATGATTACCATACGCAAGTACTTAAATTACTTCAAAAAATTTGCGAAAAACGGTGTGTTGGCCTATAAAATTCGAGGGTTGCCCTCGATTTCTCCAGGATCCAATCATCATATCCCAACTTAGTGACTATGGGACTACCAGAAGTACACCTTTCGAACAAAAAAATAATTTTAAAAATCGGTCCACAATTGGCAGAGTAATCGCGTAACAAATATACAAAAAAAAACATACCGTCGAATTGATAACCTCCTCCTTTTTGAAGTCGGTTAAAAATAAATCTTATACTTCGGTCCTATCTAAGGCTTCGTAAAATCACATACATAAGGATTTTCAACAAAGCACATAACCTATTACATCCAGATTAGAGGTTATTTCATTATTCATCCCAGAAAACTATTACGGCTTTCTACAAGAAAATCCTTCACGTGTGCGTCCATTCATAAGCCGAGCTCAACAATGATCGTATAACAATAAGGTGTCCTCAGTTTTCACAACACCACAATGGGGACTGGAAGCATATAAAGTCGCCTGTTCCCACTAATTAATCTGCTTATTCAGTCCCCGTTGAGGCAAAAATTAACTTCCCTTGAAAGGGACAATTGTGTTCTGTAGTGTATTTTTATAATTAAATAGCGTGTCAAAAGGAATGTGGTGACTGTTAGTGAAAATACTTTTCTGGGGCTCGTTATAATTACTCGTACAAGTCCTTTATTTTTAGTTATCTTTTTTCATTTACCTTTGTACTTCATTTTTGTAAAATCTACTTTAAACTTCACTACAGAATTCACAGAATTCCCAGTTCTATTTCGAGTTTTCATGAGTAATGTTTTAATTTAATTATCAATTTTTATTCTTAATTTTTGTACAACACACATGTACATTGGATTTAAATTTATATATCAAGTAGTACCTACCTTTGATTGTTTATAATACCATCTACTCAGTGTCATAACTTTACTTAACTAAAACAATTTATAAGAAACGATAACACCAGGTAAGTTAGAAAAATATTTTAAAACTCTTTAGAAAATATTTTCATACTTGCACAAGGTAAAACGCAATTTGCATGCATAGATAGCGTCCGTTGCAGTTATGAAATATATCCCTGCATCTACAAGTTGGTTGGCTAACACGAAAGAATTCCATACATTGCTGGATTAGTGAATATTATGATAGGACTTCGCCGTACTAGTGGAGTAATGGATGTAATCCTACAGACGATGACCCGATACGGCCAGAGGGAGTGTATCATGTTGCCACTTATAATTCATTTCGTAGCGACATGGATGAAATGAAACTGGGTCCCTTGTGGCTATATTTTGTAAGATTTTCCCTTTTGACTAGAAGAGCTTTGTATGAATATTATATCTGATTGATTGATTTTAGTTTGATCTGAGTAAAGGCTTCGAGGTAAAAGGATTTTTTTTTGGGATATGCGGAAAAAAAATTGAGCATGAATGTTTTCTGGAAGTCATTATTTTCCTTCATTGGAAAATATTCTATATTTCGGTAACTCTCACGTATTCGTCATTCCAACACAAAAAATCTAGTGTTAGTCTAGGATATAATAATATAAACTACCTGTTTACTGATCAAAATCCGTTCTGTGGTTTTTGTGTAAAAGGGTAACGAACATCAAACCAACCGCCTAATCTTATAAACTTTAGCATGTAAAATAGTAAGTAAGATGCATGCCTTTTACCCTCACCCGATGCTATGAACAAATAAAAATACAAGGATTCAAAATAAAACGTTCAAAAAGTATTAAGTTGACAAACAGTTACGACTCTAAGCGAGGACGTGTCGTATGCCTCTCGTTCTTACACTACTTTGCCTGTGTTATGAAGATAATGCCTCGCATACAAGTTAGTGCAAACTAAAGGAACCAAGTTATGGCGCGTACGGCTCGAACACTGTTGAGAAAGTTTAATTTTTGAACGTACGGGAATATTGTTTTAATAAGAATAGGATGCTTATAATGGGAGTATTTTGGTTGAAATTAGAATGCGTTTTGAACTATAGTTTTGGGTTGCAAGTGTTGTCTTTGTTGAAGTTCTTTTTGTAAATGGTGATATGGCTGAATTATGATGGCGACACATCTGTAATCTGTATACAGGGTGTAAGAGACATCGACGCACAAAAGGATACCATGGGTCCAGGACATGATTCTGGACCACCCCGTGTTGAAATTTTTCGTCGGTTTTTTCCTATTTTTTTAATTTTTTAATAATGAGCCGCGCTTAAAGTACTACAAGTACTGTGGTACTGGACACAGTATTTAGGTATACGATGACCTTTCATTATAAACATCTAAGAAGACACCATTTCTAGTTTTATTTACATTGCTACTTTTAGTGAAAGTAGTGAATTAATTACTTTTTTTATTAAAAATCTCATCTCATCTCTTGGTTTAGGTAAGAATAACGATTATGAACAGTCTAAAATAAAAATAAAAAAACATTTTTTTTTAATTTAGAAAATTAGGAAATGTCCGACGAAAAATTCCAACACGGGGTGTCCAGAATCATGTCCTGGACCCATGGTATCCGTTTGTGCGTCGATAATAATAATAATAAAAGTCTTTATTTACCAAAAATACAGATAATTGTTTGTAGAAACTATAAATTGAAAATAAAAGATATAAAAGAAATTGACAAAGAATATTTACATAATAAAAACATGGATGCTGCTGGAATCTGTACACTAAAGATTAAACTCTGTCCCCTAACTAGGATATCCTGTATCTTAGGAGACAGTATCGATATCTCTTACCTGTATAGAGGTAAAAACGAACTTTGAAAAAAAAATATTTGAAAGGGTAAGCGATATACTAATTAGTTAATGACTACTTTAAACGTCGATGAATTCGGCAGTTATTTATAATATAGGTATATATTATATAATATGTAATCTTTAGTTTGTGAAACATTATCTCTATTTAAGTGCAAGCAAGAGTCATTTTAAGGACGAAACATTAAAGTTACTTTCAAATCAATCTCTTAAACCCAAAGTCTACTTTCACATACAACTTTGCAAAAACTAACAAGTTTAAAAAAAAAAACAGTCTACTCTGATTGGCAATTACACAGCTCAAATCAATAGAGTTCTGTAAACAACTCTATTAGCCAGTGAAGTGTTAACATCGAGTAATAAACAGTCTGTGATGTTTTCTTAACGGAATTGTATTTAATAAATAAATAAGGCGTTGTTGCGTATAAAAATATAACTTTAGTTAATAATAATAATATTCCACAACTATCACACAACGCCATCTAGTCCCAAGCTAAGCAGAGCTTGTGTTATGGGTACTAGACAACTGATAAACATACTTATATATTTCTAAATACATACATATTATAGATAAATTACACCCAGACACAGAACAAATGATCGTGCTCATCACACAAACATTTGTCCTGGGTGGGAATCGAACCCACGACCTCCGGCATAGCAGTCAGGGTCACTAACCATTAGACCAACAGGCCTGTCAATAATTAGTTTATTAGTCGTTATCTAATACAACATTGATTTGATTGTAATATCAGACGTGTTGGTTGGTAAGTAGTTCGAAACGCTTCCAATAGATGGCGCAACGTGTAAAACGTTCACAAAACAAGGGAATGAGAAATTCAGATTCGATAGTAGTGGTTGCGATGGCCTAATTGGTAAGGCGTCTGGAGTACCTATCCAGAAGACAGGTTCGAACCCTGCTCGCAGCTAAATTTTTAATTCCTTAAAATATCTTTGCGAAGACGCGACGCGGGCGTTATTGCGTATAAAAATATAACTTGGGATTGTATTTATTGAAAAATATTGAGAGAAACTAGGAGCTAATGAAAGCTGAAATATATGAAGGTATTTTTAAATATTCGAAGACATGTGACATCTACCAATCCGCACTGGGCCCGCGTAGTAGATTACGACCCACTCCCTCTTACTGAGAGGAACATGTATAGGCTTATGATGATTTTTAAATAATGACAGTTTTTCATCGTGGTATTAAGGTTATGTCCCACACCATGAAGCTCTTCGAGCGGGTGATTGACTCTCGGATCCGACAGGAGTGTACGGTCTCGGGGTGTCAATATGGGTTTCGTCCGGGGCATGGCGCCATGGATCCCATTTTTGCCCTAAGGGTTGTCATGGAGAAGTACAGATCGAAGAACACGCCTCTGCATCTTCTGTTCTTAGATATGCAGAAGGCCTTCGACTGTGTCCCTCGTCAGGTGATCTGGTGGGCATTAAGATCCAAAGGAGTACCCGAGACCTATGTTGACATCATCCGGGATATGTACCGAGACTCCGGTTCTATAGTTCGGACCGCGGTTGGCGATACGAAACCCTTCCCCGTCACCGTCGGAGTTCACCAGGGCTCTGTCCTCAGTCCGTTTTTGTTCAGCGTGGTGTTAGATGTGCTGTCCACTCACATCAGGGACTTTCATGAGCAGCCGCCATGGCTGCTCATGTATGCCGATGACATCGCGCTGGCGGACTCGGACGGGGGGCGCCTGGTACAACGTGTGACAGCATGGAAGGAGTCGCTGGAAAACGGTGGTTTGAAAATTAATGCGGCGAAGACCGAGTACCTGGCCTGCAATACCACAAATGCTGCTCCTGTTCGCATTGGCGAAGACACAGTCGAGCGCACGGAACAGGTCAGATACTTGGGATCGGTGCTCCACGAGTCCGGGGACGTCGATAGCGACGTCAAGTCACGTATCTCGGCCGCCTGGGCAAAATGGCGCGAGGTGGCGGGGGTTATCTGTGACCCAAAAATGCCGGTTAAGCTCAAAGGACAGGTCTATAAGACCATCATTAGACCTGTCCTTTTGTATGGCAGTGAAGCGTGGCCTATACTTGAGCGACATAAGCAGAACCTGCGTGTCACGGAAATGAATATGCTGCGCTGGATGTGCGGAGTCTCGCGGAAGGACCGCATTAAAAACTCCCGCATCCGCGGCAGCCTTCATGTCCGTGACATAGCAGATAAACTGCAAGAAAGTCGCCTACGCTGGTATGGCCACGTTCTGCGAAAACCGGCAGATTACGTGGGAAACAAATGCCTTGCCATGCCGCCCCCGCCGGGGCCAGGGAAACGAGGAAGGCCTAAGAAACGTTGGCTTGACGTCGTAAGGGACGATATGCGTGCTAATGGGCTCACGGCAGGAGATGCACAAGACCGTGCGAAGTGGAGGCGTCTAGGTAGGAAGGCGGACCCCGGGCACCGAGGTGGAAGCCAAGGTAGCAACCGGGATTAACGCCCTGAGGATGATGATGATGATGATGACAGTTTTTTCATAATGAGTGGCTAGATTTATAAAGATAAGGTAAATATATTTTTATTTGTCTAAAACATACGTTTGTTAAAATCTTAGTGAAGTATGTAGGTCCGTACATGGTTTTACCTGGCGAGGTGTACAATTTTTTTTTTAATATTTAGTAGATTTTAACATTTCCATCTAAGCCATTATTTTCTGTAAATTACACAACAAAATCAAAAATACAAGTTGTCCAACAGAAATCGTCATGAAAATAGGAAACTAATTAATTATAACAAAAGGTAGAATAACGTGACTTTATATATTCAATTCGATTCATAAACAATATAATAACTTAATTGAGGTTTCAGTTCATTGACCTCAGATTCTCTGTTAGGAATTTTCTATTTGTATACCTACAGTCAAAGGCCCTTTGTAATTCGTGTTTTGATAAGTGGCCTAGATTGTTATGCCGGTGATATAATGTATACGAGTATATATGGTTTATTTTTGGACAGTATTATTTTAAATATGAAAGTTTGTTTATTATACTTTCATGTCTAAACAACTGAATAAATGTTGATGAATTTTTAACCTACAAGGTTACTTCTTATGCTTAAAAAATAAAGGGTGTGGAAAAGCCGTATATGTAAGGGTTTTTTGTGGATTTCGTATATGTTATATTTATTGCAATCAAGCTAAGCTTGTTGTTGTAAATAATGAACTTTCACCTTCGTGAGTAAGTTTCTAGTAGATTTACTGCATGAGTCAGCACTTCAGTAGCCCTTTCCCCCCTAGTAGGTTTTTACGATCTACAGGAGACATTAACTGACTGATATATTTTATTGTTGTCGGTGGGTTTATGTATTATCTATTGTTAATCTTACATTAAATTAACTGTAAAGGTCCTTTTGGGTATCGTATATGTGACTAAGAAATTACATCTAAAATTGTATTGTTTTCTGGGGAAAAAGTAAGCGGTAATTTGATAAAAGTTTTTCTAAATTGTAATTTATATTGGTTTTTATTAATCGGAATATCATGTAGAAAGTCTTTGAAAAAATATTAATCTAAACGCACATTCTATATTCCACGTTTTCAGATGAAATGACTAGAAATGCATTTCACCATCTTCCGTAAGCAGAAAACGCTGATTTTCCAAGAAAAATAATCATACCTGCAAATCTTATCAGACGCTCCGCAATCGTGTAAATCGAAACGAATACTAAAATATGCAGAGTCGAACGCATGATAATAAATTGTCGATAATCATACCATACGCAATATGCAATCGAATGCAGCCGAACGAAAAATATTGGAATCCATCCAATAAGTTGATGTAATGAAAGCGACTTTACTGCCATGCTTCGGGGGGAGGGTACCTAAGACGTTTGCAATTTCCGAACAAAATCTTTGTACGTTTTACGAGCAAGACAATAGATGTTTACTGGCGAACGGTGTTGGCAGACGGCCGAAGCGGCGATGCGAACAACTCATTTTACGCTCCGTGTCGTCTACTCGATCAGCATCCCTATTCCCGATCAATCGACGTGAAACCCCGAGGTGTGCAGCTCTGCACTATAAGTAAAATGTATTGTAACAGTTACAATTCCAATGGATTTCCTTAAAACAGAATACGGATAAAAATGTTTCGTACAAAACATTGATTCTTTAGGACGGACTTTAAATGTGATTCTGTTGTGATAAATGACGATCGTTAGTTGCATTTCTTTGTTCCTTTGTTGTTGGCGTGTTGTTTCTTGTTTTTCTTTGGAATGCGACATTAATTTGTGACGAAATGACAGACATTTTGTAGTTTTTTGCTGGAATAGCTAAAGATTTTTTATTTCTTAAGAGATTTTAATCCATGAATTTATTTTAAGAAATGAAAAAGTATCTTTAATTTGTAAACGGTAAAGACGAGACAGACATGTATTTAAAGCAGAAAAGAACTTTTACATACCATTTTTTTTCTAAAGTATTATTTTTAATAACAACATAAAACACAAGCATAAAAAACAGGAACCAACAAAAGATTTCTTAAGAAACTGCTGTAAAGAACGCCAAAAGGCGTTGAAGGCGTTGCAGACGACGGCAAAATCAGATACGATTCATTAGTGTAACGAGCTTTTAATATTTAAGGGCCGGCTTTGATTGGAATGGCTTGAAAGTGTCAGACGTTGCTCGAGGGCCGTGGCTTTGAATCCACGACACGTACTTACCTTTTCAACGTATGAAAAGTATCACTTGAGTTTTTGACACTTTCTTAAACTTTGATGTGGGATTTTGGTGGTTACCTTGGTATTATAAAGTCATATAGGTACTTTGAAAGAGAAATTAAAGAACTACAAAAAGAACAATAAACAACAATTCTGTCTAGCTTAACCTATCATTTCAAAACCATTTCTGTAATGCAATACGGAAAAGTAGCCCAAGAATATTGTGACAGGTTAATAAACTGAAGTTGTTAGACGTACTACTTCTGCATATTTAAGAGACAGCAAACCCGCCGAAGAATTTATAGAAAGTTCTCGAGTAACAATATATTAATATTGCAATGCCAGTGACAGAAAAACGTGCAAAAAATGGCAATTTTTAATGGATACTGTCAGTAGCCTACCTTTATCTTACCACTTTCTAAAGTAGAATTAAGAAGTAAAGAGGCAGGTAATGCAAGACAATAACTAAACTAAAACGCGTTTGAAAATAAGTTTAATTTTGAGGCAAATTGACCTTTATTGAACAAAGAATACCTCCTAGAATTATCCTGCTCTTGTAGTCATAAAGTTAAAAAACAGCTTATTATTATGTAAAATTGCACCCCTGAGTTGTTGAAAGGGTTGATACTCTAGGGAGGTGTCGAATCATTCAAACGAACTCACTAACACTCTCCCCTGGGTTTTCCTGCACCAGGGTAATGTGTGGTACGAATTATAGGATTTAGCGTGCTTATTATGAAGTGCAAAGATCCAGAAAATGAATAAAAATGAAAGCCAGATTCCAAAATTAAAGGAATCAGTGACCGGATCAACTGACACTAAAGTAAGAAAATGTAATTATATAAAAAAAAAACAAAGTCACCTCTCGTCATTATCGATGAGTTTTTAAGATAAAAGAAATCGTCTGTGTTTTTAATCTTTGATTACTAAAATTATTCGTTTCTTTCTGTTATAACAACATATGCTTAGAGCATATTTCTAAATAATTATAATTATTTGTGCCTACAAACTAATGATTAAAAAAAACTGTGAACCTTAATTGAAGTCTAGGTTTTAATTAACTTTAGCGTGATGAATGTTTGCTTTGAGTAAATGAAAAAACAAGGTAACGATTTGTATGCCAAGCGATATTTTTTTTTTATTTTCTTTTTAATTACTATGTAAGCCAGTATAGTTATCTAGTTGCCAAATTATTTTAGGCACGTTGCTTAAAATTTATAAATTTAATCTCATAACACTTAGGGGTTAGAGACACCTTTGCGGGATAAGTATATACAGGGTACACTAGTTCTGAAATGCCTTTGCAGTTACCCTTTAGCAACAGGAAGAACAGGTGGCCTACCACGAGCTCTTAACGCGATCCAGTTTACGCTCAGGGAACGAGAGCAAGTCACCCATAACTCACCGCCCGCATGCCATCAGCATGCGGGCGGTGAGTTATGGGTGACTTGCCGCCCGATCATGGATCATGCCCGGGTCGACGGCGCGTTGTGTTCCACGCGCGCCTCAAAGAGCTGTCAGCAATCTGACGGGGCCCCCTAAGAGTGCCAAAGCCTGCCGGGGTCGCGGGACTGTCTCACCTGGTAACCGTGACCCTGGTACGTAAAGGGCTATTGAAGGATCACCGTAATTTTTAGTCAGTACAAGTCTGACAGTCCCTCCCTCCCCACCCTGTGCGGGAGGACTCATTTGGAGATTTTACCGCGCAAATAAAAAAAAGAGAACGAGACGGCGCTAGACGACTTGTATAGCTCTGTCTCTTTCCCACAGCCTAAACTGAATCGCGTTAAGAGCTCGTGGTAAGGCCTCAGGTGAGTTTTAAAGTACTAGTCTGACAGTCCCTACTGTCAGACTTGTACGTACGCTTCACTTCGTGCTAGAGGATTTAGATGAGTTTCCACCACAAACAAAAGGAGTTAGTGACGCTTATTATACGAGACAATTTATAGTCACACTAATTCTCATAACTGCAACTTCTGCTTACCAGAAAAAAAACACTATACAGGGTGTCCCAAAACTCAACGATAATCTGAGACCGGATGAAAGGTTAAGTTATAACAGTTCCGGGAAAAATAAAAAAATCCATATCACTCAGTTCAGCGATAATAGACGTCATTTAAAAAAAAAAGTTATTAGTTTTTATTATAAACACATATTTCAAGAAATTAATGTTAATCCTTTACGTCATGACGCTGTACGCCTATGAATTATAACTTAGAATTTAATCCAGCGCCGTTTCTCGTGAATATTACAAAACTGCAATTTCCGTATCAACGGGGCATAAATAAATAATACATCAGTCCATATACGTGGATAGCATTAGTACGTACTTGTGAATTGCTATGCGTTTAGATAAATTATAAATTGGACCAGTAATGAAACTGTAAAAATAATTTATTTGTGATACTGAGCGTGAGAATAGCAATTTCCCTTGAGCATGAACGTAAGTAAATTCTCACTGAAAAACATTTAACGATGTGTACTCATAATAAATACAAAATTATACCGTTTTATGTTTCTATATTACCACACATTACCAAACCTGATAAAATCGCGAAGAAACCATTTATTTCGCACGTTAACGTTTAAAGGAAAAGCTTCCTCTGAATTATCAATAAAACAGATCCGAAATACATAATTCAAGTTCCATTCCAGTTTAGCAGTCGAAGACTCGCTTTTCCATTCAAAACCTTGCACGGCTACAGTATCAGTAAAAGCATAATTTCCTGTACTGAAATATTTATACCGAGACCGTACGTAGCAACTGCTACGGTGCTACGCTTTACCGCTACGCTCGTAGCGTATTCTACGACATTGGTTCTACGACTATGCGACCTAAGAGAACTATTTTGTAGTAAGAATTGAAAATCCACTAGCTTACATTTTATTTAATAGCATATTTAGTTTTTATGAAAATCTAGTAACATGTTCAAGGTAAAAATGGTACATATTTAAGAGAATCTTTAGTTATCTTTAAACGTTCATACCTGGAGTTTGTACTGTATCTTATTAGGTTTTTTTATAACAAATTTACCTTATCTTGGGCAATAAACTGTGTTGTATGAATATTTGAAATATCAACACGAAAACAAAACCATCAAAATTTTTCCTCAACGAAAATAAAAGTTTTTTTTTATAATTTGGCCTTAATGATCCTATTATGGATTTGCCTTCAACGATTATTTATTTATTTAAAGAAATCCGATTCTGAGTTTCAAATCGCCCACGTTGGTAATCTTAGCAAGTGGTTTATTTTTAGATATCTATAAGCTTTCTTGCTTGGAAAATTGTTTATAAATTATGTTGTGTTGTTTAAGCTCATTTTCTTTCAAGTGTTTCCTTTTGTTGATTGTTTCAAAAATATCAGGTGTACTTATTTAAAGTATTAATCGGACTATATTCACGCCCACGGATGCCACATGAGCATGTAATTTTCCCACGTTTTTATACACTCACTTTTCTTGTTTATTTGTTTGTTTGTTTGTCGTTCCGGTTGGTCTTTTGCAAATCAATTTTGAGGCACTTCCCGATAAGCTAGCAGGCTGAAATTTTGTACACGCTTTGAGTACGATGACAATACATGACTAGCTAAGAAACGTCATAACAAATCCAATATGGCGGCCTCCCCAAGATGGCGGACTGGCTGTTTGAAACCCACCTTCATGATATGGGTATCAAATGAAAGGGTTTGCTGTCGGGAATACAAAAAAATAGTCACCTGACTTAAATCCAATATGGCGGACGTCCAAGATGGCGGACAGGCTTTGAGGCACTTTCCAATAAGCTAGCAGGCTGAAATTTTCAGGGTAGCTTCAAACCCGATGAACAATGATAAAAATAATAAAATAATTAATAGATTAAAAAAATATAAAATCCCACGTTTTTAAATGTCCTAAAAATAGGGTTATTTTCTTATTTTTAGGACATCTAAAAACGTGGGTTTTAGATTTTTTATATACTAACACATAGAATACCAGTAGGTACTAAGTTTGCATGGGGTCATTTTAGATTTAATGTACTATCGCCCAATGTATATACTTACCACCGTAAAGACTATTTCTGCTTGCAGAGTTATAACTTTCACTTCCTAGACCCTTTGTTTTGACCATTCATCCTATTCATAAAAAAGGGTCATCCATCTCATAAAAAAGGTGGCCAGTTCACAGATGTGGGATACGGCGCACGCGATTTTGTTTTAAAAGTGAACAGAGATTACATTGTTCGATAGTACATATTTGTAATTCATTAAAAAAAAAACTTAGAACTCTTTCGTGTTATGATCGCCTGGTCGTAAAGAAATATTAGGTACTGCAAATGTTATTTCAAATAACAACTTTGACTGAAAATCTCGTGGGGTACCATTCTCATATTTTCCACTTTATTAATTTGATTTAAGAAAAACGAAACTTTTATCGTCCTGGGGTAATTTAGGAACAGTCACTTTTTGAAATATCAACTAAAAATCTAAATTAAAAATAAAAATATACATACATATTTAGAACACACCTAGAATCCAAGAACTGAGAACTACATATTTTCACTCAAACTGAAGTACTTAAACAAATAACAGCTTTGAAACACTTGACCTCATTTAACGTTTACGAATCTAGCCTGAAACTAAACCTTGAAGTTTACATATAAAATTCCAATATAAATTATTTAGCTTTTGATGATACAGTTAATACAAAAATGGAGACTGTATTTGTGAGTTTTGCCTATTTTAGTAATATGTAACTTGATTTACTTAGTTAATTACCGTTTTGACTTCATCATCATCATCAGCCAATAAAACTGTTCCCACCTCTGGGTCACAGGCCTCTTCTCTATGAGAGGGAGTGGGCCATAAGCCACCACGCGGGCCTAGTGCGATCAAGTAGATGTCAAATCTCTTAATTTTTAGTTCTCGGACTTGCCGGTTTCTTCACGATGTTTTCCTTCACCGTTTTGAGAGCTGTGGTGATGATATAAAAAATTACACAAAGTAATGCACCTGACTGAGTGTGAATGCATACGACCTACAACTCGTAAGTCGAGGCCGATACCACTGGGCCACCACTGCAACGATTTAACTTGCCAACCTCTTAATACATACAAGACAAAGTTCTTATTGATCTGTAGACTTTAATACAGGGCGTCCCACGGCTATGCCACATGGAGGGAAAGTACCTTAAATAATATTGTAGATAGAACATTTTACTGAAAGAAGACATTATTTTAATTAAAAAAAATTAAATTAACTGCATTCACAGATTTTTAAATAATTACATGGTTGAACCGGGAATCGAATCCGCTACATGAGAAAAATAATGATCCTGTAGTTTTATCATACCGATCAAAAGGCTTTTTTTCTGAATAACATAGAGTCAGAAATAAAAGGAAGACCATGAATTTTAACGTTTTTGTTACAAAATTAATCAATATCAAATGCTCAAAATGAGTCCCATTACATAGGTACTACTGTTGAATACAAAGTCGCACTCTTTTGATTATTTCACTCCCTGTCGATTTTTTGATCTTGTTGTGGTGGATAATTACAATAATTCTGTTTGTTGTTTTTATTTTTCTGAACAAAATTTCACATCAAATGTTAAAATTCATGGTCTTTCTTTTATTTCTGACACTAATTAATAAAGTTTTTCTCGTGTAGCGGGTTCGATTCCCGGTACAAACACGTAATTATTTAAAATCTATGAATGTAGTTTAAATTGCTTTTTTTTTATTTTTTTTATTAAAATAATGTCTTCTTTCAGTAAAATATTCCATCTACAATTATTATATTCAAGGTACTTTCCTTCCATATGGCATAGCCGTGGGATGCCCTGTATATGAATACTCAATTTTTCTGACTTCATGTTACAAGTAAATTCAAAACGCTCAGACGATTTATAACCCTCGCCCCGTACTCGGTACTAGAGCAAAATATTTTGAGTAATAAACCCAACATTTACATAAATACCTAATGAATCGTTTCGAAGCGACTTACTATTGACGACAACATAAAACTTGGCCTGTCAATTTTATATATGTCTACCTTGTTTTTTGTAACAAAACGCTGCCATAACATTTTTATAGTACGAAACAACCTATAAAACGGGTTTTAGTGCACTGACATTCGTGTAAATCTTCGTTTGAGTATCTTATTATATAATACAATTACTGATATGTTTGTAGCACTTATTGCAATGGATTATGACGCATTTTGGGTTTAAAAAATAATATTTTATGTTTATTTCAATAGTTAACCAATTTTCAATGTTGTAAACTCATACATGACGTTATTTGTCTTGACTAACCTAAATCGTATCAGAGATTTAAGCCGTTGTAAAGACAACATTGTAAAGACAATGTCAATAATGTCAATGTTTCAGTTTTACTACTTTCAATTGCATATTTTCACGTTCCATTATTTGATATGTTGGATACATCTTTCTCGAAGAAAAACATTGAGAGAACATCTAATATTTTCAATCTCAGATTCCATATTCCGACATTTCTACACAATGTAATGTGATTGCTCTACTTTGCCATGTGACTTCTACTTTCCTTTTGTAAAAAGTATTCTACAGCTACAAAGCTAGAGTGAGAAAACTCCAAAAAAGCCAACTCCTTTACGGTCTCGTATCACGTCGATAGCCCAAACTGTTGTAATGGATTCCATTTGGCAAGTTGCTAAGTAGCCTGACTTAGCGTTGGATTCCGCCTTCAACGCTTTTTTCCGAGACGTTCTGGCTTAATGTGTCTACCGCCAGATATCTGTGTACCACTTACTAATCTTGTGGAGTTTTCTCTGGTCCCATTTCGATGTCAACTTTGTGATCTGCAAACAAACTTTTGTGACCGAAATGCCTTCATTGATATTTCATTATAAATGTATTTTTTTTAAACTTGCTCTATTCAATTCCAGTATGAATACAAAGGAATGATACAAAATTATCAAAACACGCAAAATATAATAAATATGAATATTTTCAAGATGTTCAATGCAAATAACAATTCTGTTATCATGTTTCATTCCAAATGAACAGAATGATACAGAAAATTGTGGAGAAATCATTTTCAACGTTTTACCGCGACATTATACTTTGGCTATGGTTCATATCGACGCCAGCCTGAAGTACCATTAGGAGTTTTAAATAATTAATTTTCTGACGCGTAAGGCTAACGCAAAATATAAAAAACGTGTATTAAAAACCTATCCATTTTCCCTGAAAATCAATCGCAGACGCGTTTTAACCTCGCAGGATTAAAAAACAAAAAAACGGCTATAACAAAAATCACTCAACACTTAACAGTCGTCTGGAACCAAAAGCTATTTATTTATTCATTGGATCGTGAACGATGCGCGTCCAAGTGGAACCTGGCTATTTCATCGCCTGCATTGTGATGCGCTCAATTAGCAACTGCTAAATGTTAAGGACTGACTTGACTAATTGCTAGGAATCATTGAGTGTAGTCAAGTGTAAAATATGACGTGTTTTTGTCGTTGGATGTGTCTGTGTAAAATCGGAGTATATTAATTTAATATACCTCTTCCATAGATTGAAAAAATGGCAAGAGATCAGAGATCAGGACTGTAATTTTTTTGAGGTGCGGTCATATTGAATCGATCAGACTAAACAATGAATCTGACTGTCTACGGATTTAACTTATTAGGTACGTACTGAAATGTCTTTCGAAGTCTAGTGTCCACGGCTAGTTTATTAGGTAGACCAATTCTATGTGGATCTACTACAAGGTTCACATTGTATGCACTGGAAAATGGAATACTTGTGGGAAAGTATGTACTTTCAGGAGAAAGACAAAAAATACGAGTTCCATTTTAACAAAAAAAAAAGAAAAATATACATTGAACCATAATTATTCTATCACACGAACGCGATTTTGCTGCAAGAAAATACATATATTTTACAAAGAAAATAAGAAAATCAGTTTCCCTTTGAAGCGATCGCTCCTTCATTGCACACCCTACATTGCGTTAATTTCGAGCCCTCCGCCCTTTTGAACTGCTCAAGTCAATCGAAAAGTCAATCCGTTGGTTAAACATCACAAATGAAAAGTCTCCAATAGGGAATGTTTTAAGTAATGGAAGAAATTAAAAGTGTTTTCAAGATTTTCAATGAACGATGAACGAACAAAGGGAGAAATGGGGATTTTATTCGGGGTTACAATTTATGCCGTCTGGGTTTACTTACAATCTTATAAATTAATTGATTGGTCGACTCGATTTGCTTTTTTACTGTTTCGATGGTATTGTTTTGCATAACATCACTGGGATGAATACGGAATGTTAATCCTTTGCTTAATTAAGTAATGAAAGATATTTGGAACACGTAGTTTTTATTTTTAAAATATAATAATCAAATAATACGAAAAGTATCGAGTTGGTTTTAATATATTTTCAATAAAATCAAGGCAATAATATCCGTGCAAAGCACGTGTACTTGCTACCAAATAAATTCAGTGCCGATTTATTTTTGCAGTATTTTATTTTATTCTGTACTAATACTAATATTATAAAGAGGAATGTTTTGTATTTTTGAGTGTGTGTGTGTATATTTTTGTAATGAATAAACTCAAAAACCACTGCCGATTTCAATTTTTTTTTTCACCATTAGAAAGCTATATTCACCCTGAGTAACATAGGCTATATTATTTAGGTATTGCTAGAAAAGATAAATCCGCCGCGACCGCGGGCGCGCCGCCGGCCGCTAGTTCAGTATAAATGTAAATTAAGTATTCACACAGTCACTGAAAAAAATCATTATTATTACAAGAATCTTGGTGAAATTTAAATTTAGCTCAAAGATGGTAGTTTGGAATATCACAGATTTAAAATATATTTTAATTATCCGGAGGCGACAGGTAAAAATAAGTGTACAAAAATCTTAGTTATCGGGTTTAGCTAATGCAGATACGAACCACTATGCACAGAACTTACTCAATCCACATTCCATCACAAGATCAATCAACCCTATAGAAATACTTCTGTATACTTTATTCTGCCTGCACTTGTACCCCTACGTACGAGTATAAATACAGTGAGCCCTCATTGCGTTAATGCTTCGCCCTTTGATATTGCCTAGTCAATCGGAAACTTATCCTTTTGTAATACGCAGATAACTCCATGTGCGGAATATTATTTTTCGCTTGGTTTGATAAGAAAATTGAAAGGCATCTGCTTTGCAAGTACAATGTTTTTGGAACGGTACATTATTAATTGGATTCCTCGTATGACTTTGGTATGGGGACGGAAATTGTTATTTTAATGAAAGAAAGTTAACATATCTCTTGCTCAGTGAGTGGGGGTTTCGGATCGATCATTTTGTAACGCGAAATTTTGATTTTCGTGTTTCAAATGGCAGATATGTCGATTGTTCCCTGATTTTATCATCGAATAAGAGTAGGAAAACACCAAAGAAACAATGCATTGACTGTCTGTAAGATGATGTGTCGAAAATAGGAATGTCTCATGAGATGACGACTTAAAGAGAAAAGTATGGAAAAGAAAAAGATACATGCTGCACCAACCCTCTATAAATTGATATAAGGTAATGATTATGGTAATTATGATGTTGCTGATGTTTGGTGGAATATCTACGATAGATCGTTTTCCAAAAAGACTTGGAATTACAGTTATGTCTTATATTTTTTCTTCGACAAAATGTTTACTTCTCAATTTAATATTAAATACGTCATCAATTGTAATCAGTCTTTCTCTAACTGTAATGGCTCACCTGCTATCACAATCACTTAATCGGCTTCAACAGCACCCGCGGGATGAGATGCTGCGACCTATTTAGTAAGGGACCGCACAGCTTAATTATCTTGCAATTAATTTGCATGCTAAATGAAACTACCACTAATGCACTATCTACCTGTTTGTAGTCTTTTAAGGCATAAAATTAATCATTTCGATCATTTTATTTCTTCTTCTTAGTCGAACAATCCTGGCGGAGTTGTCGTGGTCATGGATGCTTGATTGGTCGGGATTTTTGCGAGTTTTCTCCATTTTTCCCTATTCGCACTGCAACATTGAGTAAGGGTACACTTTGTAGATGATTTAATGAGATCTCATCTCATCTGGTCGGTGAACCGCCGCCGTGAGAACGTTGCCCTGCCACTCTTCCTTGTATCACCAAACGTTCCAATGAACTTTAATTGCGGATGATATGTCCAAACATCTTAAGGATTCGTACTTGGACAATCGACAAAAGTCTTTGTTTGATACGAAGCTCTTTCGGGATGGAAACGTTAGTACGGTGAGCAGTCCAATTTATCCTCAACATACGTCTCCAGCACCACATTTCAAGGGCGTCAATCTTATTATGTTATTTTATTCTATCGTCCATGTTTCAGTTTCAGGAAAATAGGAAATATTAGGCATCTCATTAATCGAACCTTGGTGTTTTTGGAAAAAGGTACAAACAAGTAAATTGGTATTCGGATTCGCTACGGGTCTTTAGCACGATTTTCTCAAAAAGAATAACGTCTGTCATAGAAGTCTGTCATGACATCAAAACAGTTCTAAGAATTTAATAACAACGTTAACTAACAAAACGTCTACCAACTAACATATAATATCTCGACGTCAAAAGATACAAAGTTTAGTACAGATTACAACGTAGCCAATTTCCGCAGTACATTGCCATACTTAGAGACATCCTATACGTATACGAATTGTGACAGTAAAATGTTATGACGAGATATGAGACGAAGTTCCACTTACTTCCACATTTAACCCTTCATAAAAACCTGCCAAAGGAATGTTAATCTTATGACTCAAAACTTAAGGTTGGACGGAAAGTTTTGAGGTGTAATGATAATTTGGTAATACAGGCAAATGTTACATGAAAAGGGGCTAAACTTTTTACAACTTCAATACTGTACGAAAGCCGATAAGATCCTATAAAACGCGTATTGAGAATGTGTACCTATACTTCAAAATGTTTGCAGATTGTCAAAATTTCAATATTCCCCGAGGTTCAGGTTTGTGGTAATACCGCTATCAGAAATCTTGTCTATACATTTTTTCTAGAATAAATATAAAACTCTCTTACTTTGGTAGGTTTCATAAAAAGACAAGTTCAACTTAAATCTACGTTGTGAAGGAAATTGATCTACTTTGTAAAAGTGGAAATGAAAACAGTTTATAATGTTGTAACAGGCGAAGTTTGTAAACTACACGACCTGGGTGGTATAAACAAAGCTGTACTTATTGACTATAAACGAACTTTAAAGTCAAACATTTAAGTTTATTTTCAAATAACAGTAGCACGATTTCATTAAGTATACGGAGAGGAAAATAATAGTTTTTTTTCCTTTCTTGCAGACACCCCGTGGCATGTCATGTTGTATCGGATTGTTACAACAAAACCATAATAGGGTAGTTTCCAGGGTCAAAATAATTACATTCTATTTAGTCCGTATTTTAGATTATAAAAAAATATTGGATTCGTATTTTTTCTTTTTTCGATTAAACAAAAAATAACAAAGATGTAGCCCATTAAAGTTACGTGTGACGTCACCCCGCGTGAAAAAATGCCACGCGGCGAGACGTCACACGTAACTTTAATAGGCTACATCTTTGTCATTTTGAGTCTAATTTACAAATAAAAAAATACGTGTCCCTTATTTTTGAATAATCTAAAAAACGGACTAATTACATTTTTTAGGGCAACTAGCCTATTATGTCCGTACATTAGAAGTTTATTATATTTATTAGAAAAATTGATTGATGAGATTGAGTGATTCGAAGTTTCCGTACCACTCTATTCTTTAAAACAAACGGCGAAGAAAATCAAGTTTGTTGTATGGGCACCCTTAAATATTTATTTTATTCTGTTTTTAAAGTCTGTTGTTATAGCCGGAACAGAAATATATCATGGGATACAGCTTGGTGACAGACGGATAGATAGACAGACAACGGACTCTTATTAATATGGTTCCGTGTTACCCTTTGATACGGAACCCTAGATACCATGAAAACAAGTGACGAGCTAAGAACTTAAGCCTTTGTCAAACTGATAAGAGAAACGAATGCGTGCCGAAGCGTTTTTGTTTGTAATGTATGAAATTGTTTGAAGCCAGTCACATAGACTATCGGATCGCTTTCGCTTTTCTATGTGACTGGCTTCAAACAATTTCATACATTACTTCTTCAGCTTGGTGACAGACGGATAGATAGACAGACAACGGACTCTTACTAATATGGTTCCGTGTTACCCTTTGATACGGAACCCTAAATACCATGAAAACAAGTGACGAGCTAAGAACTTAAGCCTTTCTCAAACTGATAGGTGAATCGAATGCGTGCCGAAGCGTTTTTGTTTGTAGTGTGTGGAATTGTTTGAAGCCAGTCACATAGACTATCGGATCACTTTAACTTTTCTATGTGACTGGATTCAAACAATTCCATACATTACAAATAAAAACGCTTCGCTTCGCGTTCGCCTTGCCTATATGTTTGGCAAAGGCTTAAATGAATTATAATATAACTGAACAGTTATCTATTGAACATGACACTACAATTAGGTTCCATTCATTCATATTAACAATGCTATAATCCCAACAGTGCAATAATCTACCAGTCGCCTACTTTATTAAACACCTTAACCCACTTCAAATCTCCACATAATAATAAACATAAAACCAAGCTTAAACCAACTAAGCTTTACCTGGAAACTACGTAAACAAAGTAACACTAACTAGATATAAAATATAGAAAGAAAGAAAGAAAGAAAAAGTTTTATTGGACTCACACAGGACAGAACAACATAAAATTAAAAAAAAAAAAAGATATAAAAATTTAACAAAAGAAGCTTACAAAATAATACAAATGAAATAACCAATTTTGGTCCTGTACGAGGCCAAAAGGCCCCTATCTCAGCATAAGCTAGTAAGTATATAAGTGAAAATACCTCCCGTCCTCCTGTAGTCACGTTCAATTTGCACTATCCTCTACACTTAAACCTACTTAATTCGTACTAAAGAGGCTTCTGAAATTCCCTTGTTCATTTATACGACGAATGTTGGACATACGTACTTTTGGACGGAGATTATGTTTGAGGAAGTATACTGAATACGATATATTGACGTTGACGAACTGAAGATGAAAAAGAGCCCATATCAGTCTCTCCTTCTGCGATCTCATTCTAGCGCTGTGACAATTAAATTGTCGCAGCACAGGCTGAGGTTCCTACCTCCTGCCTTTTGGCCTCGTACAGGACCAGACTAAATTGTTTTTTTTTTGTTTTACCTTTTGTTTTTCTTTTATTTAATTTTTGTTTTTCTTTGTTGTTTTTTATTCATGTAATTTTGTTGTCCTGTGTGTTCCAATAAATCTCTTTTCTTTCTTTCTTCTGCTGTCACTACTTTGTTTGTAACCTGTATTCAGTTAGATATTTTTACGCCTTGTGAAGAAACCTTCTTCTTTAAGTTTTATTCATGCTTCTATTGTAATCTTCTGCTTCCTTCTCTTCTACTACCTACTAATACTGCAGCATGAGCTAGAATCGTTTCACCCTGTACAAATTTTTATATTGCACAGGTTTTTTGCTGTTGTTCTATTATAGTAGTAATAGAATACATTTCCATAAATAACTTGTTACGTATACTATATTTTTAAGCTATTGCATAGCTTTTATCGGCTCTGAGCTCGGCGCGCGCGAAAAACGTAACGAAAAATCCTAAGGAAATTTCCTGACCACATGCTTTTATTGAGCAAGGGGCAATTTTATTGAGGGAGAAGGAGAGGGAGGAGAACGTTTCTTGACGTTTCACTTGATTGACGTGGCTGACCATAGCCTAATTAGTAAAGTAGTAAATAGGTATAATTAATAAATAAATAATTATAATTGCATAAGTTGATAAAAAATGCTATGCAATAGCTTTACCGCGGCAGTCACCGAGTGCCACACGTTTTTTTTTTGTAAAATTATCAATTTAGGCTTCTGAACGCCTTATGCGCATTCGGAGAAACAAGTGTCACGTGTCATCAGGGTTATGTTTGAAAATCAGTTTCAAAATGAACTTCTTATTAATAAACACCATCATTTTCAGTCAGTTCTAAAGTCCTTGTCGCATCCAGTAACACTAACATCAACATAACATGTTACCGCATACTTGTACTCATTGTGCGGTGGAGAGGACTGGTGTAATGGCTCAGGAGGCCAGCCTGCCCATGAATTACAAATAGCTACTGTAATTATACTGTACTTCAACATTTTACGTGGATTTATGTTTTTAATTTTAACACCTACATGGCATCTTATGTTGCTTTTAGATCATGCGGATGGAGTCGTAGTTTTAACATTTAAATTTACATTTAAATGCACAGTCGCATAAGTGTACCAAGTATCATATTTAAAAAATTAAAAACTGTTAGATATTAATGTTGTGATATTAAAAATTAACTTAATTTTTCATGCTGTCGGTAATCGTGAGTTTCATAAAATTATAGTCTTGGCAATGCCTTCAGCCAGCACAGCCCACAAAATCAATAAACATTCATCACTTAAACCAAATCAATTTGACTTCAGCAAACCATACATTAGTCAACCTTTACCTCCGATTGTCCCAACAATTTAGTACTCTAGTAAATGGATTAAAACAAACTTGTTAAGAGAAATTAGGTCGCTTCGTTTTGGTAGCGGGCTCTCAAAGAAATTCGTTTTTGTTAAGGCTTCCGGCCGAAACCGTTGTTTACTTGTGATAACGGTCGTTCATATTTATTCATGAATACCCGGTTTTTGCTAGCGCGGGAACTAATCAAATCCAAATTAAATGCTGGACTTCAAGTCAATGGTCTTATTGATTTGACTTTTTTTGTTTGGGAAAAACAAGGGTTTTCCTGTTTGGTTTGATGAGAAATTATAAAGGGAATTCTTTTTTTATTGTACTGCTAAATGCAATTCATTTTAATATGAGTTCGTTAGTATGAATTTAATTTTAGTTTTAAATTGAATGTGAACTTGGTTTTTTTTTTATTTTGTTCTCCTGAAGCCATTATTATCTTTTGTGGGGGTCTGATCAAAACTAATTTAACAATTAAAGTTCCAAAGTTCTTCAACACGGCAAAAAACAAAATGGAAACTTTAATATGTACTGAAATCTCTTAACCCGGCGTCATTGAGGTTGGGTCAAAATGACCCGGTTGGTTTTGAATTTAGAATATTTTTGAAAGTGTGCGTACGACGCTGCCCTTCTGTGCAGTAGCTGGAGCCAATAGTGTGTTCTAAACGTTTCTGACGAGAAATCAGTGAGACGGCCACCGAGCTGGAAACTACACGCGTTTAATTTTCAAAAAGGTAATTTTGACCCGTCCTCACAATTGACGTTACCATTTTGCGCCATTTTCAAGTAATCAATTTTTATCACTGTTTATTGATTTTGGTGTGTATGTTAACGGTTTTTTTTCTTTTCGTTTCTTTTTTGTCAAAACGTACTTGTTTTAAATAAAATTGTATCGAGAGGAGAGAGAAAACTGACGAATTATGTCAATTTTAGAGAAAACAGCTTCCTCTAAAATGTTCGTATACATATTTCCAGTCTAATCTCTGAACACACTTTTTTTATTGCGGTAATATTCCGGGGTCACGGTCGTAATTACCGTGACCCCGGAACGTAAAGGGCTATTGAAGGAGACCGTGGATTTTAGTCAGTACGAGTCTGACAGTCCTTCCCGCTCTGCCCTGGGTGGCAGGACTGATTTGATGACTGATTGAGCTAGCACACACATTTTTTTATCGCGGTAATATCATCAAATCAGTCCTCCCACCCAGGGCAGAGCGGGAGGGACTGTCAGACTCGTACTGACTAAAATCCACGGTGTCCTTCAATAGCCCTTTACGTTCCGGGGTCACGATAATTACGACCGTGACCCCGGTACGTAAAGGGCTATCCTGGCAGACCCCGCGATCCTGGCAGAATGGCGCGCGTGGAATACAAAGCACCATCGACCCGGGCATGGTCCATGGTCGGACGTCGAGTCGTCCATTACTCGCCGTCCGCATGCCCGCGCCTACGGGGTGGCCGGGGATCATCTAGCGACGAACGTCACCATGGGTGTCTACCACTGCGGCTGGCGTGAAGGGTAGACGCTGTCCTCTCCCTCACGCGTCCCGCCTCCTCCTTCGCGAGCATGACTGAGGAGACTATTTGGGGAAGGATTTGTAGGTGAATCATCAGAAAAACCTCGTGCAAAATAACGCGATGTCCGCATACAATGTCAAGTGTGTCCTGCCAAAAGGGACCGCAAGACAAAGCACACATATCAAAATTGCCCCATATATTTTTCCTGAACACATCATATTTTTTTGTAGTGACTGCGTCTCTAACGAAGATTCTAATTAGTGTTTTTACATTTTTTTTTTAAAGACATAATCCTTCAGGTTAGTAGAAATGCAATAAGTAACCAAATATACTGATTTTTATAATAAAAATATCATAAAAGCACAAGAGATCTCTGATTTGTTACTTTTTTTAAAAGTTTATGTAAAATTTGATTAAACCTAATTAAATATTTTGGAATTATGTTTTTCTTTTTCATTTTCAACAAATAAATACCCTAATAATTATATAACAACAAAGTTTACGAATACACTCAATAACTATGGAAATATTTCGATTTAAATATACGGGTAATATTGACCCACCTCAACGCCCATGTTCCTATTTCCTACCACAATGACGCCGGGTTAAGGAACATTTTAACTAAGACAATGGACTGAGTTGAGTGACTGAGCAATAGGATACTATGTAAGCTACAAAAATCTTACAAAAGACATTGTAATAGAATGGAGGAAAGTGTGAAATCCAATGCGATTTCACGCATCGTTTTCAATGATAGTATCAACTGGCATATTTTACAGAAGACCGATTTAGATGACAGTTGTAAAACTCCCATGAAACTGACTACCATTCAACAATACTTTTATGACTTCTTGAATATATTTGTCACAAAGTATTGTAAATGTGCGGATACATTGTAATATGTAAAAAATTAAAGGTTATAGTGGCCAAAGCATATTACTTTATGGAAATATGGTTGAATTGCTACAATCAATGTTTGATGCGGTGACACGACAGTGAGAAAATGCTATCCATTTTCTGCAATGCTCCAACAAAGTTAATAATAATTATTGCTGCTGTAATGTGAGCGTTTGACACGTGAAAGACAAAGTATCACAAAATAATGTCCAATTCACAATTATATACTGATTATAGATAGATATATGTATAAATAAACCCAATACACTTACAAAAATCTCAATATATTGAATACTTATTAATTTATAAAATGAAGCGTGAATAACAACTAAAATTATAACTATGTACGAACAAAAAAGCGCCCCCTTTAAGTTCCAACTTCCGTTCAACCACAGATACCGTCAAATCACGCTCAAGCTTTCAAAATCTAGTCCGATAGATTGGCACGTCTCTCTCTCTTGTTATAATGAGGGCGTGCGGCCCTAACACACAATGAGGCTTATTTATGTAACAACAAAGGACGCCGACACGTGACGCCCTCCGGCAACCAACCGCGCCGCCATCGAGAGCTTTGCTAGACGTCTGCTCTGCTAGCGTAAGCTAAAAAGCGGTATCTCAAAAAATCGTAATTTGCTTTTTATAATTCTGTTCTTAGAGAACAGAATTATAAAAAGCAAATTACGATTTGGTGCGAGTGGTGCCTAAAGGTGCGAATAAAGTCTATGTCACGTCTATATAGTCTGTGAGCTGTGTGTATTTGAACATTACGGAATACATTTGTAATTTTATGAGTGTCCTTTACTACATAATGGTCGCCTCACGTTTCTTGCCTCAACATAAAATAAAAGTGTTTGTTGACGACTTGTAAGTAATTGCATCCGTTAAACTAATCAAAATAATTCGTATTGTTTTTAAAGAAACAGCATAAAAACGAATGAAAGTATCGCTTTGTTCTGCCAAAAACAAGAAATATACTTCCACATGTTCCCCTCAAAACACACATTTGTTGAGTTACCGCTTTTCTTTTTACGGAGGTAGACGTCGGTAATCGCATCTACTGCCGATAGATCGTTAGTAATGGAGTTTTAAGATTTCGTGTTTCGTGGATGCGGAATTTAATTTCGGATGAGGAGGGTCAGTTTTATAGGTAGAAATTCTTTTTATCTTGGCGTTTTATTCCGTTCTATTTAGTACGCAACTGCGTATATCGGCTTCGGCTTTGTTAGACCGTTTGATGATCACTTGTTCTGTTAGAACAGAGTTATAATGGTGGAATAGCTTTGTAACACATGATAATATATGTTGCAATCCAAACTACAGTCTATTACTTCGTGTATTTTGGTTGCAAGTTGAATTATTATTGTTGACTATTTTAAAGACAGGAGGGCAATACTGTTTTTTTATATTCTAACATTCAAGCCTTGATGTAGTGTCAACAGAATGAATTTGAAATAATCTATTTTCTTTACGTATAATGAAAACAGCTGTGTATTTTGGTGTGCAATAAAGTATTATTCTATATATTTATCTAATACATATCTCCGTGAGGCCTAGATATAAATAGATAATTGTGCCTCTCTTGTCTATTTTTCAATTTCTCAGTATCGGCAAATACCCTGAAATTATTACACCATTCATTAGTATTACGCTATTTCACATTTGACCTTGTTATAGCTTCATGACTTTTGGGTAATTTAAAGCCGATATTGACACTCGAACCACTTTTGAATCCAGTTGGCCGCAACCGGTTGAAAGGTCAAAAGTTTTAAGGACGTATAAGTTTGGTGTCCATTTGACTTCTACATTCCTATATTGACGACAACCTGGGTTGAAAACCATTTAAATGCAATTAAAATAATGCGGTTATACGTGAGGTCTCACATATAAAAAAAAAACGGTAAAAGCGTGACTACAATGTCTACCGTTTTGCTAAAACAAAGTAACTAATATAGATAGTTTATTTATACTTTTACTTTCAAATGTTTATCTACTCTAATTTACGTTAGAAATACACCCCCGCTCTTTGTAGATTTAATTTATTTTAGTCTCATGTTCTTGGACTAATTAAAAAAGCTAAGAAACATGTACCTAATTAAATAACAGCTACAGAATAATTACAAAATCACAATACACACCCAAGTTATCCATAGTTACTGCTATAATACTAAAAACATTCGCAGCGAATGCCTTCATCTCCCCATAATGACACAAGGAAGATAATTTCCTAATACCAACTAATCTCTCAAAGGTTAGTGGTTTAGGGTCGAGACCGACATCATGCGGGCGTTGGTCTCGGCTCCATTTTAACCAAACGGGTTAATTATTTACAAAGCCTTTTAGTGTCGAAAAGGGAAGGTGCACCTACTCACTCATTTAATGTTTAAGTAGGCCACATTTGGCTGTACGGAAATTGAAATTAGCTGTAGGCGTGTACGAACACGTGTAATGTAATGCACTAAGGCCTTACCACGAGCTCTAAACGCGATCCAGTTTAGGCTGTGGGAAAGAGACAGAGCTATACAAGTCGTCTAGCGCCATCTCTTTCCCACAGCCTAAACTGGATCGCGTTTAGAGTTCATGGTAGGCCACCTGTTCTATTATTAGGAGGACAGTGAAAAATTATTTAATTTGTATTAACCATCTATCCGAGGAACTTTATCATGGTCATATTCAATTCAATCATGTGAGATACCATTAAATTCGAAAACAATTCTATGTCATAAATGACATCTGTCACAATGGCTGTAAACTAGTTGGTTCCAGAAGGCGTCTACTGAAATCATGAAACGAGAATGGCCTCGACTGTCAGGTACCTATGTACCTATGTAGTTCTATGGCATATAAATAGATGACGCTGTTTTATTCTCAACGAGGTGATGTGACATTACCTCATCAAGTCTGAGGATAGATGGCGCTTGCTTCAAAATTACTAGTTCTTTAACGAGCACTAGATGGCGCTACAAACTTAACCTCAAAATTAACGTTTCGTGTAGAGAGGTACGTCTATTTCAAATTCAAGTAGTACCGAGTACCGCATTGTTTATTTCAACGAAAGTTGTATAATAAAGTACATTTATTTGTTACATTGCATAATTATGTTTGTTTTCATTTATTGGACCAAGGAAAACCTCACTAATTTGAAATAACATAACCTCAAATTACTTCATGGGCGTGTTGCAAAAGCACACAAAACAATGAGGTTTTTACAGCTATTGTATATAAACAAGTTTTCAGGTATTAAGGAAACAAAATTTCAGTATAATGATGGAATTTATTTTCCAATTATTCAACGAAAGATTACATTTTTTTTCAAAACAAAAACTTCTCACGATGTTAAAATTATAGTTATAACATGGTTTCTTCTACAGCAACAGTTAATTTAATGAAAGAAAATATCTATATTCATGGCTCAATTCTACTATCTATCAGCTTACTTCATCAAAATATCAGGCTCAATATGAGCTATCAAAATTCTCGACCGTCGGCCCTTGCTAGACTTTAATTGACAAGGTATTAAGGCAATCAAGTTAAAACTACATCTCTCTGTCAAATATTTCTTTATTCCTTCATTTCATTTTAATTCATTATTATCACAGTAAGGACCGGGCGAAAATCTGAATAATTATACTACAAAAGCAATTCGAGCAACTCATCATTCAACAACTAGGTCATTTGATATTCCATCGTGATATTGTTTGATATTTGATACTTATAGTCAATAATATCAGAAAATATTTGTATTTTAATCGAATTTTTCAATGTCACGTTACACTTAAAATTGTACCATTATTCAGTCTCACTCGCAACACAAAATGAATGATCTAAAAATACTGCATCAAACAATAAGATGTTTCAAACCTCAGCTCTCACACAATATACATACAGTATGTATAAGTTCATATACTATTTTGATCGGAGTTCACTTACGAATACGATCATGTCTACAATAAGTTAATGAACTACGAAATGCCCTAATTAGTCAAAAATTACATTTAACAAGGCATCATAATTGTTTATTCATAATTATTGGATTTTCGTCACTAGTATGCGCGACCGCATCTTCCTAATTCACATTCATAGCTTTAAATTAATTAAACTAAATTCATTTGACTATCACTCTCATACGATCTGCAACGGAACAACACTCACAAGTCACAAACATCAAATTCTAATACTTAATAATACAATTTCTAGGCTTTAAAATCACAATGAAGTGGTGAATGAAAAGAAAAATGTTTTAGTAACATTGGTCATTAGAATTAATTGGTCGAAAGGGATATGTTCAGAAATAGTGGCTGTCGAGCCGTGCAGGTTTACAATTTTGATATTCGAGTAATGATTTAAGTTGATGTTTAACAACCATCGAGTTGAGGTTGATGTCATCGCCTTTAGATCAACGCAGCGAAGTATCCTGCTTCAGCTATAATTACTAGTCCGTGTATTTAGTACACATATATTTGTTTGAGCTGTGGCTTGAGCTCAGGCGGGATCGTGTAAACTTCCTGTTCAGGCTTCTTTTTCACTAGTCGCTTCCAACGACCACCGATGTTCTTGCGAAGACTGCGGAAACTCGCACGCTCGTTGCCGTGCGGCTGCATAAGGTTGTCCTATAAACAATAGAAAAATAGCCATTAGTTTCGTTACATACGCTACAGTCAAGACATGTCTGGGAGTTCACAAAGGCTTTTGACCGTAGAAATCTTTGCCAGACCTTGGTTCCGTTACCGACCCCAATGCATTCACGACATTTATTTCGCCCTACGTAAAGCAACTTCTGACGTTACACAATACCTACCATTCTGCCGCTATTTTTAAATTGTTGTCATGCAAGATAAAAGAAACTTGAACTATTGTGCTTTGGAGGAAACATTTTTTGTACAGATGAATATAAAAACTTTTTCTTGCTTTATTTGAAGGTAGAAAATAACTACGTTTAGTTCAAGTTTGTTTAAGTTGGAAATAAGCTTTGCTACATGACTAGGAAGCTAATATTGCAAAATAGAACTACATAATGTTGAGGCCAATCAAGACTGAGGCAAGCCTTGAATACGCTATTCAAAGACACATTAGCATTATCTACTTCCTGGTGAGTCTTGATATGTGCTCATGCAGCCTTTGTACAAACATCTAGTGTTGTATTCGATAGGACAAATCAATGGGCCGTTTCGCAGGTAAGCCTCGCCTCGGTAAGCGGTTATCAGAGCGTGATATTGGGGTCAGTGTTTAAGCAAGTTAAAATTTTATACAGAGGTTTGCATTAGCCTCTTTTGTTCGTCAGACGGCAAGAAAGAAGGTCGGAGCGTTACGCCATGCTCGCCTTGTGCAGCTTTCTATTCGACAAGCGTGTCCCGACATTTAAATTTATATTTCGCACTTAGATATCGTTTCTGCGTGTTCCACCAACTCTCTCTCTCTCTCAGTGGCGGGGAGGGTCGAACCAGTCACGATTTCTTTCAAATTAATGTAACGTTTCTTTCCCAACGTACAACTTTCAATATTGTTTGTTTGTTATTGAGGCGAGCGGAGGTTTGCAAATAAATTGGAATGCGTTGCAGCTGGACATTGAAGCTCGTTAAAACAGTATTGGGGTCAAGTATAACGGCTGGAACTGGTTTCGATTCTTGAAATAGTTAGTTGGCATTAATGTTTGGCATTGTTATTGTTTGTAATGAAGTTTTGTACACACCTGATCGTGAGGATAGACGTAAGGCGGGGGCAGCGGCGGCGGGAACTGCCACAGCGGCTGCTGGCGGAAGCCAAGAGGCTCCGGCTGCGTTGCAGGTGCAGCTTGAAGTACTTCAGCTGGGTGCACCGAAGCCGAATGCTCCTCTCGCTTGCGCAGCTTGCTGTGGACGATGCGAATCGCCATCATAGTACCGTTGTTTCCAACCATCGTTGCAAACGGTCCTTCGACGCAAGAATAACTAAACGCACTGGGCTGGATCACAGGTAACAAGTTCCAGTCGGGCAGTCACAACATTTCAATTTCACAGTTTTCACTCAACTCACAGCCGTATCGCGGTCTAATTGACAAGTGTAACTAAAAACTAATTTAAATAAATTATCACAATTATTTTGTTGTTATTAGGCTATTGCACTATATCACTGTTCGTAGGAACGCGCGGTAGACCGCGTTACGCGAGCTACAGCTGCGCGGTTGGTGACTAGAATTTTATCGTAAAGAGTGGCCCGGCAGGTGCCTAGCAAAGCGCTCGCTCGTGCCAAACGACCTCTACGGAGTACTCCATGCGTCTGAGTTGAAGTGGAGGGGCGCGCATGGGTTTTATAGACGCGCATATGACGCGGCATCAGCGCGGGCTGAAGGGGGGAGGTGGGGGCGGTTGACGATATGACCGTTTTCCGCGAAAAAATACAAATGTTGGCGTGGCGGCGCGCGGCGCCCGACGCTATCGTATCGTAGTAGTCATGACGCACCAGAAGGCCCGACCGTTGGTTTGTCCCGATTAACAGGCACATATAAATTATTGTTGTTTACTATTGGTAAAACCATATTAAAATTTACGACGGCTATGAGTTAAAAACTAGTTTTATTTTAATATATTCCGTGGTAATTAGTTACTCTTGCGTCTTTCTGGACCTGTTTCAAAATACATAAAAGCATCATTTTACATAATCAAGCAGTTTCATACGAACATTACAGACATTACTAGTTTTAGAAATTAATACATAGTACGAGATTAAACAAGAGCAAGCACTTAACAGTATACAATATAGTGCTAGTACTGTTAGGATCCAGCTAGTGACTGATAATACAAGATGTAAGTAAACACTGAGCACGCCCTCATTAAAACTGCTTTAGATATAAAAGTAATCAACCGTGCTCGTTTCGATCCCTAAGATAATAATAAATCAGAGGGAGTTCTGCATTTCACCATAAAACGAGTTCAAAGTCCACAATATAAATAAGCATAGTAAAGTATAGCTAATACTTTACGCACAGCTGGGTTTATGGATAAAGTAGACGCACAAAACGCTGACGTTGCATCTCTTTCCGACCAACTCTTCTATACATACGGCGGTAAGGGAGGTTCACATTGAGAGCTTTCGACGCCAAAAGTTAAAGTAGGGCTGCAGGGCAAGGGAGAGCGCAAAGGTGCAATGCCCTTAGCAACGGCTAAGTTAAGCAAAGCTTCGGGCCTTTGACTTGAATAGTGCCTGGCGGGATAAAAAACACAGGTAGTGAGCCATTATGAGTCGTTACCCTTGAGATACGTCTAGAGGATATTGTTATAAAACAGAAAAAAATCTTCAAGTTTCTTCAAAGAACAAAAGAAGACCATTATTTTGCAATACAATCGAGCCATTTAGTTAGACAAATCTGATGTTATTACAAATATAATCTGTTGCTAGTCACCCATGTGAAATACTGTTTTTAGACATAATCTGTATCTGTCATGATAGAAGTATCGATTTATCGTGCAAAAGTATAATTTGGTCTACAAGATATAATAGAAGCTTTTTAAAACATAAAAAAACATCGCCATACTGTTAATGCAATAGGTACATGACATGAGGCATTCATCCATCGACGCATGCATGCTAAGTTTGTTTCCCTTTTATCAAGTGTAGGTAATAAATATTATGAATATCAATTATAATCACTCCGAACATTATCGCTTGCATGAATGGGCCAAAGTTTTCTGTTTATTGCACAGACAAAGACTAACATTGTGTTTAGAGATTTATATGCTCGTGCGTACGGTACATGATTGTTTGACATTGGAGCGTAAATAATACCATAAGCGATGTAGCAACCTCTGCTTCGTCTACTCAATATGCCGTGTCATTTGTTTCATTATCATTTAGTACTAACAGAACTTGTGTGGTTGCTTATTCAAGTGTTTCTTTAAATATTGCTACTTGAGAAATAATCGCCGGATGTTAACATCTCCATGGAAATTTAAGCAGGCCTTCATCTTACATTTAAGAAATGTTTTCTGATTCATATGACCGATATATGATTTAAAACATTGGTGCACTGGCCTCTCACATGACAAGACATTCGTATTTATTTATCAATAGCTACTTGTGTTCAGTTTGACTAAATCTTCCAGTTGACGACAGTTTCTTTGGTGCTTGCTTCTCGTACGCAGATGTTTTATCAAAAATCATATCGACCACGATGTTTATAAGTGGCTAACTATGGAGTCATAGTGACAATTACTTAGTAACCAAATATTGTTCCTGACCTTTTTCTTGCGTCAATCAAAGGCTATCTTCGCACCGTTTTTTTTTAGTTTAGGGGTAAACAAGCGTCATAATCTCAGATGATTATTAGGTATGTAAAATCTGGATTTCCCCCTTGTTTTTTTTTTCTGTTGTTAAGATTTTTATAGAACGATATTGATATTATTATTATTTTTCAACCCAACCCATTCATAATTCCCATCGAAGTAATTGCCTATCAAGAAATATCGTTCAATTTGTACTATATTGATAAAATGGTTATTAGCAGCGTACGATGGTTAGCATTGACGTCAAACCGTATGATGGGAGTCAACAGGGGTGCATTTTTAATAAGACTTGAACTAACAAACAACGGAATTATTTCAGGACAAATTGCACTGTCTTCATCGAATTAAAGATCAATAAAATCGATAGCTGGAGTTCAATGTTATTGTATTTAAACTTTATTGAGGTCAAAACAATGTCCGTGTCATCTTGGCTATCACTAATTGATCGTTTTCAACTTTCAAAACTTTCTTTATACAGTTTTTAGGTTGCAAAATGAAAACGGTTTCATAATTTTTAAAAGCATCTGATGTAACCTTGGTTCAGGTAGTTTCTCTGATTCACATCTTGGCAAGGTTTTGTTTACAGCTTGCTTGTCTGTGTTTACGGATCGGTCTACACCTAGGTTATTCTGATGTTTGAAGAAAGTCGTAACACCTGCTCACTCACACCTGCCCAGTCAGTGTAGGTTAACATGTTACTGATATAGACAGAAGGCTATCGCGCTCAACCTCCGCTCTGCATAACCTTTTTTGTAACGACGTAGTATGTATACTAATTGATTTTCTACGTACAGAATTTATGTGTTCCGTTTTGTCTACTTGTCATTCACTTCCGCATGCTCCGGCAACTACTTCCCTTCAGACAGACAGTCGTTAATCATTATAATATCTAGTGATACTTGCGATGTTGAGAGCAATCTTGTTAAAAATGGACTCTAAAATTATTATCATAAAGAATATTTTTTTCGACGTTTCTGTTAAACAATTTAATTATTCCGCATGAATATTAATGAGCCATATAAGTTATTTGGCTCTTTTGAGTAGTATTCGACAGAAGCCATTGTACGGTTGGCCACGACCTTGTACGATTCTTTCGGTCATCATACTTCTTCATAGCATTATACAGTCAGTAAGTATAGCTCCACTATTAGTTTTTTGTCAGTTACCGGTAACAATATTGTGACTCATTCCATAGAATCGTTGGTTTCTAAATAGAACGGTGTACGTTAAATAGCCAATCACTGAACACGGAAACCTCAGACTAGCACAAAATTAAAATGTCCAGTTATTTTAGTGCCCGTTCTTTTAAAACATGTAGGTACATTCAAATATACACTGGAGTATGGCCAATTGCAAAGAATTTGCCTTGACCATATTGAAGACAACCTTCGAGCTTATTGAAATGATAGCAAACTGGTTTTTCATTTGAGAAAACAGCGATTTTTGTTGCAAAGCATAAAATTATAACCTTAAATTATATGACATGTCTGTATTGTCGAGGTGGGACAAGAAGTTTGGCCGGTTTCCTGGTAGGTATGTACTTTGCAACCAGGTGTTACCGCTAGTTGAGCCACTATTGTGTCTTACACCATGCTATTACCAGTTATTAGTACTCTGGAGATAAGTTGAGGTAGCCAGTTAGCCTCATACCATAATGGAGAACGATGAGAATTACCCGCGCTCGAAGGGATTGTTGGTATAACTTCCGCATAGGCAGACGATGGTCTTGTCAACAGACAACACGATCAGAGAGTTGTGTTCTAGCACCACGCCGACTTCGCAGTTTTCCTCTTTGCACTTCATCGCCTCGACGGCGATAGGAGAGAAGAGCATCGAAACGCGTGCACAAACACTTTACAGACACAGGTTATAAAAGAATTGTGAGTAAGGATAGCTGAGGCAAATCTCCAACGTGAGCCGCGCGAAACGAGTGTTTTGGCGCAAACTGGCAGCCAGCGCCAGTGCGAGTTTTCAATACACACGGCCGAGCCGACGGTGACTATTTGACTGGCTGAGCGGCGGTCGTGGCGCCAGCCACCACGCCTCGCGCAGCGGTGGGTGGCGACTGAACACGCACCTCTCGGCTCCCGTTACCTTATTGCGATGTTATGGGGACCGACCCCGCACTGCGAAAGCCCTTCGTAATAGTCCATCGTGTTACTGTAATTTACATCCATTTCCACCTATTTCCATATTCAGGAAACTCCACATTTACAATGCGAACGATGACCGAGTCCACGATGTGAGCGATCCATTATCCTGTCTTTTTCAGTCACCAACAACATTGGACACACACTTGAACACAACATTTACATTTAAGAACTTGATAACTACTCGTATAACGAATTAATACATTGTTTTCTCCCGTCGAAAACGTCTTTCAAATTCAAATGATCTCTTCGAAGACGGCTTTGTTATATGCTCGTCGTAGCTTAACTGAAAACAGTTGGACGTCAACGCAGCGGATGTCGGCCCCGTGTGCCGCATTCATACATAACAAATACTGTGGCCTGTAGGAGACAAGACAATCGCGCCAAGAATTGTATATGTAACATGGCAGAATATTTTTGATTTCCTTTTCATTGTACTTGACGTTGGATATATTTATGCACTAGCATTGAATGAAGTGTAATTACAATTAGATGGTGTACCAACTAAGAACTTTTCCTGTCTCTCATTTATAATATAACAAACAATAGAAACAAGAAGAAAATGCAGTTATGAACAAACCCGTTGAAGCATTAGAGTAGAGAGCGTTCGATCAAACATTGACGTCAGAGCTTAAACAGCTTTCTGTTATGCAAAGCAAGCAGATAGTGATATTACTACACTAATAGTATTGTTATGTATCGATTAGATAAGTTGACACTTTTAGTTTTAATGTAATCTTCTACTAAAGTTAACGAGTAAGTATCTACCTTAAATTGTCCTGGTACCAAAATACAATGTAAACAAACAGAAATGACTAGATATTGATGCTTCGAAAGTATTTAAAGAATTATCCGTGAAAAGTAGCACAAAAAAGCTAGTAATTGGAAGGAGAAACTGAGTGAAATATTCGCAACCAAAAATAAAAATGTAAATGGAACAATATATTTTCGATCATCGACGTTGACGAACACGCAATGGAGGTAATTAAGGCCACGTAAGGTCACAATACATCACATTAGTCGCTGGGGCAGTGTGTTTCAAATGCTAATCATCAATCCATGCATTCATGTCCTCGTCGTGGGAACGCCATGCCCTGACAAGTTAGCCATGGTAGACGGCTACAATAGCCGACCTCGTTTTGACTGGCGTGGTTAACATCAGAATGGTAGTATTCAATGGAGTTGTTGAGGTTACAACAGATGGGAATCCTGCATGCTTATTGGATGCACAGATGAACAGAAAAGCATTTGTTTTAAATAAATGGCTTAAATAAATGATTGTACCAGCCCTTAGGTTTACTTCGGCCGCATTCCAGTTTTAAAATCGAGACATGTGAGTAAATCTTTGTTATGTGATTTTCATATAAAAAGTCGAAAATTAGTATCGACTTATTAACTTAGAATGTTCTCACATGTTGAAATTTACGGAATTCGAAATTATGAAGGAAAGGTTAAGAAGCGCTTCAAATTTTGGCTAGTAGAAGGTTAAAGATGTTGTGCACTCTGCACTAAAACAATTATTGTGAATTTATTATCGTTACAGACTTTACCTAAAACGTCCCAATATACACACATCAAAAGTGTCTAGGGATCAAGCATTTTTATGCGGATTTCTTGAGATTGAGATGTGGCTTTGTCATAAATTTATGATTTTATAAATTTATATGGATCCTTTTTGGTGCATTTCATAATTTGAATCAGGAACTGTGAATCAAATTCGAGTAAAAGATGAAAATCAGCTGTCAATATTTTCCCTATAAAAACATACAACGCATTGAAGACATTATTAGTGCTACTGTTTCCCTACTACTGATTAAAACCAACGTTATTATGGAGCGGCGACGTCATTTAAGCAGGGAAGAAATGCTCAGAGCCGTGGGAATGATAGAAGCTGGTTCCCGGCAACGTACTGTGGCTTTAGCTCTGAATACAAGTCAGAGTGTTATCAGTTGACTTTGGACACGTTACCGAAGCACTGGTACCGTGGCTGAGCGCCATGGAGGACGGTATCGCTGCACCACACGGAGACAAGACCGATACATTCAAATCTTAACTCGAAGAGCTCCAACAATAACCGCCATGATGTTAGCCGTGAGGCTTCATCACTCTTCAGGGAACTTAATCAGCGACCAAACAGTCAGAAACCGCTTGCATGAAGTGAACCTTCATTCCCGAAGACCGCTACGGGTACCACCTATAGCAATGCACAATCGTAGGATTCGATATCAATGGGCTCTTGAACACAGAAATTGGGCAGAAGAACAATGGCGTTTCGTGTGCTTTTCTGATGAGTCTCGTTTCGGTATGAGACCGGATACAAGACGTATACGACAGTGGAGAACCCCTGGACGCCAACAGCGATTAAAATCCTGCCAGGAAGTCCATCCTTATAGTGGTGGAACCATCATGGTATGGGCGGGTATTTGGATCGGCGGAAGAACTGAGTTGATTTGGATCAGAGGCAACCTCAACGCTCAAATTTATGCTGAGACGATTGTATCAGACGTCATCGTTCCTCTACAAGTGCAAATCGGTCCCTTATTTCAGTTAATGCATGATAATGCACGACCGCACACCGCAAGAGTTGTAAGACAGACTCTCGCCGCAGCTAACATCAATGTCCTGCCCTGGCCTGCTCAGTCGCCAGACTTGAATCCGATTGAGCATGCATGGGATATGCTACAGAGAAGAGCTCTGCCGAATATGGAGGGTATCCAGTCGCAAGAAGACCTTTTTTTGTTGTTGCAACGAACATGGGCGGCCATTCCACAGCGTGATTTGGATGAACTCATTTTGAGTATGCCAAACCGATGTTCTTGTGTTGTTAGTGTTCGCGGTAGAAACACGGATTATTAATTGTTTAAGTTACCCAATAAAATTTTAAAGAAAACTGTTATTTCAGTCTTTTTTTCGAACTTTTGTGTTAGTGGTTCAAATGTCAAAAATCCCTTTATTAGGAAAATGGCAAATTTCTTTATTAATGCAAAGGTGACTTGGTTTATCGTTACTGTGACAAACGAAAACACTTTATTTGATGAATCCTTAAAGAAAATTTTAATTAATATCAATCAGGAGAAAAGTTATTGCAAAAATATATGTTGATCCCTAGACACTTTTGATGTGTGTATATTATGATCATAGTTCTATTTTAAAATTGAAAGCAAAACTGATGGCGATTGTTAGCAAATTGTAGAAAAAAGAATGCTTTTAAACTATTCGCAGAAATAAATTTTGTAGATTACGTCTGACATAAAAGTGAATCTATATATATAAAAGCGAAAGGTCACTCACTCATAGGGGGTGCGTCTCATTTCATATAAAGTTATTTGATATATTTTCATTTCAATAACGTTCACATGATATAATCAACGTGAGAAATACCAACGATTGATATAATTTCTTTACACATAATGTTTGTGTTACTCTAAAACTCATTTCATATAATATTATTTGATATAACGTTTATTTAAGCGAAAATCATTATGATAACGTTTGAAACATATAATTTAACGTTTAGTATCCAAGAGCAAGCGAAGCGAGCTCGGGACTTGGGACATCCCGACAGTTACTTTAAACCTTGCACGCAGAAATAGGAGTCCCGCGAAGCGGGGCTCCGTCAAGCCAGCATGACAGGTAGTAATCAGTTATTTGAACTAGGATGCAAGAGCGAGCGAAGCGAGCTCGGGACTTGGGGCACCCCGACACGGACAGGTTAGGTTCGAAGGGGATGGCGGGGTCTGAAAGACCCCGCCATCCCCTTCGTGTTAGGTTACTTTAAACCTTGCACGCAGAAATAGGAGCCCCGCGAAGCGGGGCTCCGTCGAGCCAGCATGACAGGCAGTAATCAGTTATTTGACCTAGGATGCAAGAGCGAGCGAAGCGAGCTCGGGACTTGGGGCACCCCGACACGGACAGGTTAGGTTCGAAGGGGATGGCGGGGTCTGAAAGACCCCGCCATCCCCTTCGTGTTAGGTTACTTTAAACCTTGCACGCAGAAATAGGAGCCCCGCGAAGCGGGGCTCCGTCGAGCCAGCATGACAGGCAGTAATCAGTTATTTGACCTAGGATGCAAGAGCGAGCGAAGCGAGCTCGTGACTTGGGGCACCCCGACACGGACAGGTTAGGTTCGAAGGGGATGGCGGGGTCTTTCAGACCCCGCCATCCCCTTCGTGTTAGGTTACTTTAAACCTTGCACGCAGAAATAGGAGCCCCGCCAAGCGGGGCTCCGTCGAACATTCATGGTAGGTGGTACTATTACTAGGTAAATCAGAGTTAGATTACATACCAGGAAGAAAAAAAAATTAGACCAAATAAGTTTTATGTCTTTTGAGTGGTATACAAAACGATTTTATATTCATTGATTGTTATGATTATAGAAATTAGTCATTATAAAATTATATCAATAGTTTATTATATTAAGAGATCGTTATATCAAATAAAATTATACATTCAGTTGTTATCTCTTGTAAATATTAGAGATTTTGTAGTTATATCATATATTACTTACCCACTCATAGGACACGAAATCTCAGAAACTACAAGGGCTACGGGTTTAAAATTTTGCATAGGGGTTCTTTTTAGGACGTAGGCGCTCGCTAAGACGGGATTTTGCGAAATTCCACCCCCAAGGGGTTGTTTTTGGGGTTGATAGTTTGTATGAAACTCTGTTACTACAAGTACTAGGAATTTCAAATTTTGCGTGCGGGTTCTTTTTAGGAAGTAGGTACTACTTACGAAAGGGGTTTCTTGAAATTCGACCCCTAAGGGGTTGTTTTTGGTGTTGATAGTTTGTTTGAAACTTCGTTATTATAAGTGCTAGGAGTCTCAAATTTTGCATGGGGAATATTTTAGGAGGTAGATGCTCGCTTTGATGGGATGTTGCGAAATTCGACCCCTAAGGGGTTGTTTTTGGTGTTGATAGATAGAGGTCTCAAATTATGCATGGGGATTCTTTTAAGGACAAAGATGCTCACTAAGACGGGATGTTGTGAAATTCGACCCCTGAAGGGTTGTTTTTCGGCATGGGTAATTTGTATGAAACTTTGTTACTACAAGTACTAAGAGTTTCAAATGTTACATGAGGGTTCTTTTTAGGACGTAGGTGATACTTAAGACGGGATGTTCGGAAATTCAACACCTAAAGGGTTGTTTTTAGGGTTGATAGTTAGGAGTCTCAAATTTTGCATAATGATTTCTTTTTAGGAAGTAATTACCTACTCATTAAGGCGGGATTTGCGAAATTCGACCCCTAAGGGGTTGTGTTTGGGCTTGGAGTTTGTATGAAACTTTGTAACTACAAGCACTAGGAGTTTCAAATTTTGCATGGGGTTTATGTTTAGGACTTTAATGCTCACTAAGATGGGATTCTACGAAATCCAACCCCAAAGGGTTGGTTTGGGGTTGAGAGGTAGAAGTTTCAAATTTTGCATAGGGATTCTTTTTAGGACGTAGATGCTGCCTATGACGGGATTTTCTGAAATTCTATCCCTAAGAGGATGTTTTTGGGGTTAATAGTTTGCATGAAACTTCGTTATTACAAATGCTGGGAGTCTCAAAATATGCATAGAGATTTTTAGGCCGCGGCCATCGCACACTTTCGGGCATGCCGCAATCACGGCGGGCATGCTAGCGATTGAGGAGGCGGGACGCGTGAGGGAGAGGACAACGTCCACCTTACAGCCCAGCCGCAGTGGTAGACGCACACTGCGTCAGACGTCGCAAGACGATCTCCGGCCACCGTAGGCGCGGGCATGTGGACGGCGAGTAATTGGTGACTCACTGTCTGACCATGGACCATGCCCGGGTCGACGGCGCGTTATGTTCCACGCGCGCCTCACAGGGTGTCAGCACAATGACGGGGCCTCCCCTTAGAGGGCCAAAGCCTACCGGGGTCGCGGGACTAACGAATACCGTGATCCTGGAACGTAAAGGGCTATTGAAGGACACCGTGGCTTTTAGTCAGTACAAGTCAGACAGTCCCTCCTAACCCTGCCCTGGGTGAGAGGACTCATTTGATGAATTTAACACGCTAAAAAATTGTTCACTAAGACGCGACTTTGTTCTTGATAGTTAGAGGTCTCAAATTTTGCTTATGGGTTTGTTTTAGGACGTAGGTGCTACCTCGGGCGGGATTTTGCGAAATTTGAACCCCTTGAGGGGTTGTTTTTGGGTTGATAGAATTTTTGTTGGATATTGATTTAGATTTTCCAAAAGTATCCCATAAGGAGGGTGGACGGGAGTAGAAATTCACAGATAAAAAGTTCGAAATACGCGCAGACGAAGTCGCGGGCGAACTGCTAGTCTCATATAAAAGTGAAGTCTAGAATAATGGCACAAGAAGTTTTTCTTAACTGTAATTGCGATTTGACTGCCGTGATTTGCGATTTTAAAACAGTTCAGTTAACAAAAATAAACAGTAGATTATTGTACTGTCCAGACGGGTTGGTGAAACTTGGCAAGCTTCCAGTCTAACGTTAATACCAAAACCTTGGGGTTCTTTATGCGTTAAATTGCAAATTTTCTAATAATAACCCCCATTATGTATGCGTGTTATACAAATATTATCATAATTCAGTTGAGTAACGCCTTGAAATATTTCTGTTACGCTTTTTATATTATTATTTGGACTATCCAATGAAATGACTAGTTCTATGTTTCATTAAATGTTTGTTTTACCTTCATAATATTTTTGTCTAATATGAGGATACACTTGGAAGTTGGAAAGACACATTATTTTTATAATCGTACAGACATTACGACGCCTCAAGCGTTTTGATGTTTTACTCGACTGTACTTTACGTTAGTTATAATTATGATCGGAATCATAGGTAAACTTTTCGATATAATATAATGTCTATTCCATTATATTTTATAGCTAGTTACGAGTATTGCTTCGAGAATATAACATAGTATATGTAGATCCTTATGTCCTTTATCAGACCACGCTATTTTCACATGAACAATTTAAACAGTAGCTGTTTTCAACGAAAACATCGTCAGCTAAAGTGGTATAATCAAAAACATGTGCAAAACAATTAATAAAGTCCGCAATTACCCAGCTGTGGGATTAATTAGTGGAATAGAGATACCAATGCGGAAATTTCAATTAGCAAAGGACATGGCTTATTAAAAACTAACATTTACTAGAAACATCTGGTGTGAACCCAACTAAATGTATACTCAGGGGTTATACTGTATGGGGGTTTCATGAATTTTCCATTAGTACCTCAGGCCTCTAAATATTCATTTTTTTAGTTTTTGTACAGAGGCCACATTGAATAAATGTGAAAAAAATGCATTTTCTTTTATTAGAAAACTTCTACTGGTAAAAACTACTTGTTTATTATCAAAAATGGATAATAATCCCTGACACTAAACTATTTTGTAGGTTATAACAATGACGTAGGTACTTACCCGGTCATATTTTACTTCTATTAATATCTTGCCAAAGCTTTCAAAAGGCCGCAATGGGTCGATATACTGACTGAAGTCCACTATTGATCCTGGTTCACTCGTCGAGTGTTGAAGTGGACTAAGTGTGAAGAGCCATAACAGCATAAAACTAGTTTTGTAATATTCTGGTTTTATTCAGTTCGCCCTATTTGCTCGGTACACGCTGATGTACCGACTTGCAAATCGTGACATTGACTTTGCACGGCTTGAATAGTCTAATCAATGTTAAATATTTCCTTGTTCGAAATGAATTCGCCAATTTATGGTAGGTATCATAATCTAGGAAAATTTTGAAAATTTGTTTAAATCTTCAAACAAATAAGGGGCCCATCACGACTTCGGATATCCTTTCATGGATAAAAGGTTGCTAATTTGTTTGGTAAAAATTTTACACCTTCTTATTTGCTTATACTTCACAAAGCCGCGTTACTTGATATACAACGAAGTGAAAATATTTGGAAGCCATAAACCAATAAAGTGATTAGTTAACAACCCGATAGTAAGTATGTCTACAAGTCTAGGAAAATTCTGGAACATTCTTCAACACGAAGAATTAAGGGGCAATCACGACGGCGAATATCCTTTTACTCAAAAAAGCCTGATAATTTATTTGACAAAACTTATCATTATGGTCTGTTATTTGTTTGCTTAACAATTATATATATACTGTATTTAAATGCAAAGAAAAGAAAACCTTTCAAACTACAAAGATAATATTTGACAATGCCGATTGAAAACATTTTATTGGAGTCACAGAGAGAGATAATGTTATGTTACAGCTTAAAAGTAGAAGCGAGACACAAAAACAAACCATATGGCCGACTATCATTAGCACCATTATTTATCCGTACTACACAGAACAGCAATTTAATTTAATTCTATGGGTATTTAAAAATGGCTTCACATCCTCTTTCCAAGGGCCTAGTGAATCAAGGGACTGACCATGTACTTAATAATTAAAAGCAAGGGCAAAAGTAGCTACCTACCTTTACTAATGATGCTACGTTCTTCCGGTTTTTGTAGGGAATAGGAATTATTTTCATTGATTTCCTTGAGAACTAGTGGTTTAGTGTATTATATTATTTGTATGGGAATGAGAATACTGCTTAGTTACATTGGTTAGGGTCCACTAAGAAGGTTCCTATTAGGCTATATTCCACATAAGGCACCCGCTGACAGTGGTACCTGAGTTACTGGCACCTTATCTACTTTACATAAGACTCCCAATCAAAATTTTTCGCAGGTGCCAGGTGCCCTATGTGAAATACCTCCCGAATCAAAGTCAGAAAAAACAATCAATATGTGAATAACACGTAAATCAATGTTGGATTTTAAAAAGGTAGGTGTAACATAAAATTACTTTACTTACATTTTCCTTATTAATTTTTTGAAGGCACGTTTTATGACACTTAAGATAATCATGTTTAGTTTCATATTAGAAGAAGGGTTAGAAGAAGTATAAAGAACACTTTATAATGAGAGAAAATAAAATAAGGCAAACTGAATGCCAGTCGATTGAAATATTTCGTCAAAATTACTTGGAAAGTACCGGTTAGAACCTGCGAGTTCGAGCTCCTAATTCATAAGAAATCAAAATGGTACATATCGGAGTGTCGTTGAATAAATGTGGGTAGTACGGTAGTACACAAAACTTATTTTTACAAACTCTCTCAGATGTTCATAAATGACCCGTGTGTTCAGAAATTAAAGCTTGGACATGTACTCGTAAATGAACTTCTAAACCTTACTATAATAATGAGTTTATAACTTTATACGTGTTAACAGAAAATGGTTTCCAACTAAAACGCTTACTAGTCATTAAGTCTGTGTACAACACAATAACGTTCTAAGAACGCATTATAACTGCATCTGCACTTAGACACAAGAGTGCTTGCCTAAACATTCAAACTATAAGATGCATACAAAAACATTCGTTGCAACTTTTATTTTGATCGAGCGAGCAGAGCTTTGCAGGCGTTCAAATTTTTGAGCAAGCCAGTGCTTTTAAAAAACTGTCTTACTTTAAGCCTTATCCTAACAATAACGAATACAAAATAATTTGGTGTCATTCGGAAATTTTGCTCATACAGAGAGACATAAGCGACTTTGGTTTATAGGCAAAATTAAGACGATTAATAAGTCCTTATAAAAGCATGTTGAATTTGTTGATCTTTTGATGATGAAAGTAGTAGCCTAACTAACTAACAAACAACAAGGACAATCACATAAAACAAGGGCTGTAAATTGTCAAAGTGTTGGCAGATTCCAAACACATAACCAAACACAGATCGGAAGTTTAACACAATGAAAATTAGACCCGGATCTCGATACCCACATACCCACAGACATTCAGTCTATTGTATTACTCACTGGACAATGTTATTTATGGGCAGTAAATGATATTAATTCTAAGCTCTACACGGTTACCCTGCCAAACTGGTCTTACATAAATGATCTAAAAATTTCGCTGGTTAAACCGTTTTCCTTCAAGGAAAATAACTTTAAGATAGGTAGGTAGTTAAAAAAAGTTGTTTACCTGCGTAATATTCAACTTGTTTTCCCCAAATTCTGTTTTTTTTTTTCTTTGAGGACAAATTTGCATTTACCTACTTCTTGAAACATGAAATGATAAGATGATTTTATCGTGTTTTGAATGAATAGCTTTAAGTCTCAAAATGTGTGTAAAAAAGTAGGTGTTTTCCAAGTCATACCACATACCCACATTGTGAAGCTGACTGTTTTACAGCTATTTTTGTTTTAAATTGACTTTCAAGTATTTAAAGGAAATAAACCAGCCCACCTGCAATTAATGACTTTTTTTGTTAACCCAGCTAAAAGCAGATTTCGTACACAAAACCTAAGATTTATAGACAGTTTGAACGCAGTACAGGATGACTCACACGAACAAAGTCATGATAAAAGTGGATGTAAGTAGTCGAATAAAACGAGGTTTATTTCACAAAATCCTTGAAGTAACTCAGCACAGATGTTCTGCCATTCTATTGCCTTGACGATATGATTAGTCTTGAATTGTGAACGCTACAAGCCTTTGTATTATAAATCATACGTCAATCACGTCATCGTCAGAATTGTGTAATATTTCAATAGAACATTTTAATACAGGCATAACAGTTAAAGATTAAATTTCATGGTATTTGAAGCGAGTAGTGAAAAATGTGACGTCAGCACTGATAAAGCACTGCTATCAAATGAACAAGCGTTCGTGATATTTAAACAATCATAGCCTTTAACAATATTCATTGCGGGGCATGGATTGACCCAGGATTGACCATTGATTGGTTAATGGGTCTCCCAAGGCATTAACGCCAAGTACCACATTTCCAGTAATTTCATAAACTGACCCTCAGAATTATTGTAATTAACCAAAGTGCCGACCGATGTTCTACGCCGGATGCATTTATTTTCTCAAAAACTCACAAAGTACTTCATAAAATATGAATACGAATGTCATCTTTATTGAAATAAATAATTCTAGAATTACAGTCTAATCGTTTAACGTCAACGAAATGACACTACTGACTGGGAATCCGGGGAATGACAAAACTCTGTCAATTTGCCAAAGATGCAGTGAAAAGTACATTGTGCATAACTATATACATATACCTACATCTGCGTATATAAAATATTGCGTACTTCCTATAAACAATCACACGTGTCTGCATAATTTCATCAAGCCATTTGTTATAAATGCAGAAGACATAATATGTGTTATATCACCTGAATTCACCTGATTGAGTTAGCAAGTGTTATTAAAGATGCTTAGGCATGCATAACCTGTGCTTAATTTGCGTATTCTAAAAAAACAACTAAAGTGCTAGAATTGATTGATTACTTCACCTACATTCACTGATTGTATAACCATACACTGTGCTACTTCAATGGCAAACTCTAGTTTAGTGATTCTCATTAAAATCTCTTTAAGACCGGCCTTCCTTAGTTTTAGCAAAGCCATTTGATCAAGAAAAATGTTTCATTATTCATACAGGATGCTACATCTGGGACACTTCCCTTGTGGCGAAAATAGCGGCCACATGGTCGTATTATAAATTATTTGCATCGTAGTTGCCGCGCCCACTTACTGTTGCGAGCATAAACTTTTTATTTGTGTCCATGACTTTGGTCGTGTGTGGCCTTTTGAAGTGATAATTTGTGAAATCTTGTTTCAACTGAGACATTTTATCAATTTAAACAATTTCTGTATTATTTCCTACCGCTGTGCTCTTGTTTGACAATATAAAAGAGATTATGATGCACTCTAGAACGGGGTCAATAATATTTCTGAAGGTGTTAATAAAATCTGTCCTTTTGTGTTTTCCAACCATTATTATCTTTGCTTCCGTACTATGAACTACAAGGAACTATTACCATTTTCATATAGGTAATCAGTTTCTGTTAAAACATCATTTATTTTATAGGTAGGTATTTTGTTGTTATTCTGATTTGAACTCTTTACAAAGAAGCAACAATAGCCATCTAAGGCATTGACTTCAGATCGGGGGTCATGGGGTTCAAACTCAACCCCGTTAATTATAATATTGTCGTGAACGCAGTCCTTACAAACTTTACTCGAGCAGTGTTAGTTTTTGTTTTCTTTTTTTAATTTTTATAAAGTTGACACACTTCAAATCAGATTCTTGAAATTTTAACAAATAACAACGAAATTAAGCCAGGAGGCTTAGGCAGACACACGCGATTAATCGCGCTGCGACAACGAGCCAAGCTAATTTCCACTCTAAATGTACTGCGAATGGACCGCGACATGTCGCCCCGCGCGATTAATCGCGTGTGTCTGCAGGAGGCTTTAGTCATGGTTTTGTGAATTTTCTTTGAAATAAAATTCTGAGGTTATCAAAAATCGATCTTGTCAAATGTTTTCTCAATGATAAATTAATCAACAAAATCACAAAACTATTGGACTGACGTCACTCCGAAGACATTTCCATAAATAACTGATTCAAAATGTTTTAACATCAACGTTACTGATACTTCAATTTCCCACGCAAAAGTTTGAAATATTTTAATAAAAATGGCGGGACAAAGTTCTAGAACCATCCTTCTCGAATGTATCAAACGGTAAAATATCGGCCAAGTTCAACAATCCTTTGGCCTTTTTTTCATCTATTTAAAATAGACGTATAGAGATATCATTGGAGCAATATTATTATTTCTAACTCAATCATAACACAATTTGGCTACCTTATTGATTTTATAGTCAATTCACTTTGATTTACTGCTTGAATCAATCATCAGAAACAGTTACTAAAGAAAATAAATAATTTTTCATGCGTTATATCTTTAATTTTACGACTGCGAAATTATCGTAAACGTGAGTGCTCTGAGAATGCTTCTTTTTATGGCTTTTTCATATTCGTTTATATGGAGATCGAAGTATTGAACACTCTTTTTACTGCATTCGAGGACGTTACCAGACATTTCGTATCCTGTCGCCAAGTTGGCAAAATATGTTTACTTCTCAAAAATAAAAATGACAACGTTATTATTTTAAGAAGCGAAATTAATTGTTGTACCTAAACCCCCTTTTAAATTAACGTTGTGGAACTGTTGACTGAAACAGGTATTACGTACTATTTTCCTGTTAGTATTCTATTCTATTACTATCCATTTAAGGAAAGTATGTCCATTTATAATAATCTTTACGGCGAAGATTATTCATTATTCTATCTTCTTACGCCTATAAATTGTGGACTTTGATCGTTTATTTATACCAGAACTTTATTGGAACTCTTTGAAGTCCTTAAAAGCATTTCAGTAAGTGAATACCTATTTTCATATCGTGCCTGTAATATCCTATTAAAAATATACAAATGCAGTATTTCTACTTACTTTATTGTAAGTGCCAGCAGCACTATAATAAGCCCGACGAGGGCCATCGCGATCACGACACCACATATCATGTAATTCGCATCATTCGGGGCATCTGTAACAAAGGAAACAACACTTTAATAATAGTCTCACAAACTCCATATTCAATAGTAGTAGCGTTACTACTAACGAATAGGTAATGATCATAATGATTACATGGTATTCGTATGCAAAACGACCTTTTTTGCGAGGTATTGCTCAATGGTGATCTAACAGACCTCTCTAGGAACTCTGACGTCATTAACGATAATTAATAAGAAAAATATCAACAATGGTCAGATAACAGTTACTTGTTTGGAATTGGTTAATCCCTTGTTTTCGCAGCTTTTGAATGTTTTTGAGGTAGTTAATTTCCAAGAACTCACGCATGAATATAAAATACTTATAAATTGAATTCGCGATAGAAATATTTTTTTGGAAATTTTGCAACCACAAAGATGTTATGTGCGAAGTTCTTACTTTATTTTATTAATCAGTCAGTCATGTCATGAATCACACTAGGTGCTTTGTAAGTTTAAGAAACCAAAAGTTTTCGGTAGTGAATTATACCTATTAATGTCATAAAGTGTGGATTATGGTAAAATAATAACAGATATGGCTAGTTGAGTCCAATAATAAAAACTATAGAAATTAATTCTACATTACCGTCTGTATATTTTTTGTAAAAGAAACCCAACGATATACTTAGGTCTCGCTTTGCATGATCTTTTCACACAGTTAAAGGTCAGCTTATCCTGGTTTTGCATAGCTTGATGTGTAGCCGTGTGTACTACCCAAGAACCCACATCATTAAGAACGTGTAACCTTCACAGTATTACTGGTAAGAAACAATTCCTTACAGAAAAAAAAACTAACAACTTAGCAGAAATGGTAGCCTAGCAACCGACAAAAAAAACAAAATGCACGCCACAAGAACGTGACTCAAAACCACATGGGTCACTAATGGCATTAATAACGTGTTCCTAAAAATGTAATCTAGCTAAAATGCAGATCGAATAGTGTTATGTCACTAGTAAATGGAACCAGTTGCGAGGTGGTCCCAACTGCTTGTACAAGTTGTTCAGACGAGTAAAGTAAATAGTTTATACCTACTCGTAGTATGGAATAGAGAAGACAATATCAATAGACCCAAATATTGCAGAGTGATGGCAAAGATAGGGATACCATACCTGATAGTGCACAGACTGATTGTCTACAAAATCTCTCATCTGTAAGGCATTTCATTGGAAAACAAACTTAATTGGTACAAAATTAACGTACATGTTCCTAGACGCGACTATGATCAAGGTTACCAATCAAATAAGAACATTAACCTTTTATTGATAACATTCATTTTTAGTTAGAACGCGGATGCTCTGAGCTTGGTCTTAGTCAGATCTGACAAACATTTGAGACGCGTCTTCTATTAATTCTACCGGTTTGATCATACTTTATGCTATTGTCAAACAGACAGGCGAAGCGATCGCGAAGCGAAGCGTTTTAGTTTGTAATGATTTGTTTGAAGTTTGAAGAATTATTTGAAACCTGTCACATAGACTATCGGACCGCTTTCGCTTTTCTATATGACAGGATTCGGATTGCATACGCTTCGTCTGTTTGTTTGATAGGGTGCTTAAGAAACAGCGACATGTTTGACAATCAGCGTTCAATTGTTTGTAAAAGACACGAGTTATTATGTAAACTTTTTTTGTTGGCAGCCCATACCATACGTCTCTAAAGTATGCGATAAACAGAATACCTTTTCGTAAATATTTTGGCATTTCTTTGTCTTATAATTTATGTTACAGCCGAACTTTGGCATAAGTCATTTGTATTCCATTAGGCTTGCATGAGTACTCCCACTGTCTGGTGAGTAGTTTTAGTACAATCGACAAGTTTTTAGGTATTCAGGAAGACAACCCGCAATAAGAACACTGAAACAATGGTAGTTAATGTGCCGAGTCACATAAGCATGACATAAGTACAAAAAAGTTACCATGTACACAAACGACTCACAACAAAAAAGAAGTACATTTTTGTCTGCATATAAAATGGTTTTTTTGACTATACTTACGGCGTCGGTCGTCGAAACGCAGTTAGTAAAACTGTCGTAAGTACAACGTACCAGTTAACGGACGCGCGTACCACTTCGCCAATTGAACGGTGCCGCATCCTTAACACTTTAACCGTACACAAATCGATATCGTGCGTATCGATGCAGATTATCGAATCGAGACTCGGTATCGAATTGACTTTATCATTTACCGAAATTGATTTTTCATTGTTTTGTCCTTTAAGATGAGTATTACTTACTGTAAACAGCACTTTTGGTTGTGTTTGTTAACCTTTCAGTAAACGTTTTAAAATATACTTTGCAATGTTTGCATTTCTTATCTTTCTGTGCAAGAGGTTAAACCCGAAACAAAGTGCCATTTTTGAATTAATTAAATACCTGTGTGTTCACAGACAACAATCAATCAACTTTTATATCTAGTGTCATGAACTCAAAATGTATACCTACTAACCTAAATGTGCTATAGTAACTTAAGTAAGTACTTAATGAAATCAGCCCAGTTGATACTGACCAAACAATAAAAGAGAAAAACGTTGTATAGGTATACCTGGTTTCAAAACCCAAAAAAAAACACGAAACAAATTACTTTAAGGAGCACTAAACAAAATGTAGAACGCCCGGTACAATCGCTCGCTGGGGGTTTTTTTAGTGCAAACCCGTTAAAGGAAAACGGAGTTTCTCTTTATAATTATATCTCTGCCATAATATTCCGTAATGCGTACCAGGAAAACTACTTTGCTATATAAAACATTAGCTGTCGGTTTGTTATTCAACCAAAGATACCTGGAAAGTTATGGAAGGTAGATTAAGTATTTGATAGTTTATAAGTATTGGAGACACTTCTTGTCTGGTACTTGAAGCATTACTGTGAAATCATAATAAAATAGATGATGCATTTCAATATATTCTTTATAATCCCATCAACTGTTCTAGCCTCATGATGATACTAGTAAATAATATTGTAGGCACATGGCCAAAGCTCCAGGTAAACATGACCAGATTAGGTACAAAATGCACTTATAAATAGTTATTTATATAGTTTCCTCCTCCGCTATTTACGTAGATAAACTGCAGGGCTAGGCGAAGCAGTTACTAATGGGTATGCATTTTACATATCCCATTACTACATAAACAAGGTATGTAACGGTACTAATGCTTCCATTAAAAAACCGTTAAGGGTAAATATTCTTTAAAGCCAATGCACCAGTGAATTCACTGCTAAGCATGAGCTTCCAAATAATGGCTTTCGTAAAAAATGTTGCTTTAATCTTCATATCACATGGGGTCTTTTATACACCTAAGCTACTGCATCAAATATCTTGAAGAATATAGGAGACTAGCTGGAATGCGGACCTAGGAAATTGTGGTCCTAAAGCGCAGCCATGGTGGCCACTGTATACAGGAGACATAAGGCTTGAATGTCGAAAGCCTACCTTGAAGTAACTGTCTAGACCAGCCTTGCCTTGAACAGAAGCTGCTAAATAAATAGACATTAATTTACGAGCCGTCGTTTGATTAATACTAAGGCCTAAACTAAAGACTAATCGCCTTACTTATAAACATTGATTAGACGTTACTTATCTTAAATAGCTCTTAAGTCACTTGCCATCTCTATTCATTAAAATAGAAATGACAAGGACAGGTGATATTTAATCGGTAGCTAAGCAACACAAGTTTTTATAAGTAAGGGGGTAATTGCCGGTCGAGTGGCAAACTACGATGATAAATGTTCAATATAAAATACCTACTTGAAACCGCAAGGCATGTGCTGATTGGAGGCAAATATCGCACCAACGTCTGTCAAAGTAGTTTTCGGCGTTAGTTCAAACAAAATATGTCCAACATATACAGTTCGCTTATTAAATGAACGAGCGGATACTGTTTTATATGTTCTTAGATAAACATAAAAAGGATCATCCCAAGAACGCATTTACACTTTGACTACGTAGAAATTCCCATTGCGGTCAATTAAACCGAATGTCGGGCCGACGACGTGACGCAGTTACCCTTTAATAAAACATTTTCCTTGTATTATTAGTAGGTATTCATTATAAAACATAACTATCAATATGGCGACACCAATAATAACCAAGGTTGAATCAGGAATCAACGTGTCTGGTAACGGTATACTCTTTTGAAACTCGAAATTTGGTGTCAAGATTGCAGTTATAATAAAAGACACAGAAAGACACCGTGTCGGAACCAAAGAAACTCTTGTCAATTATTCAATGCAAAGCCTTGTGGTTGGAAAACGAAGAGATCTTTTGCGGAACATTGATTCTGTGAAAAAGGAAATACAGAGATAATTATATACGTTGTGTAATTTCTTCAATTGAATTCATCTGTCGATATGTTTGTTGCTACATCGGATCAATGATATCAACTTACCATGAAACCATAACAAGGAGAACAATTAATTGTTGCATTAATGCAGATATCTATTTATATAATCATCCCTTCTTAGGCCAATCAGGTGTATTATCTCGACATGCGTATAGAAATCATGAAATAATAGTATACATCCACTCATTACCATGTTTCTAGAATGAACCGCAAAAGTATGTCACAATAGTATTGCATATGAAAATTGTGTGTTTGTAGGTAAAATGTATGTTGAAATTATACATAACGCAACATGATGATGTTTTTCCCCGACAAATGGCCTAATCAAATCTGTAGACCTCAATAAAAGTTCGCATAATCGTAGACTTCCCCGAACGAAGAGTTGAGTTCATTTAAAGTTATGATAATTTAAATCAGCAATTTGAATTCAAAATCCCCTTCAATATAATTATAAAAAAACCCCGGTAAAGTAGCTAAGGAAACCCCTAACTGCGTCTAAATTATCTTCAATCAAATTCTGAATATCCTTTCTCTGTAGGCGAAATATTCTCACAGAAAAAAAGAAACCAACCTTTTCGGTCGTTAACCCTTGTTGCCTCCCAGCTGTCGTTACTGTACATAGTATACGAAGGTTTAATGTTTCACAAGTAGACCTAACGATGGAATCAGGTGTAACAAGTGCATCGCACTCGCCGGGTTAATGCACTCCCGACTGGTATTTTCCTATAGCGTTTCGGGTGTCCTCCTGGGAGGCATTTGCGGTCTTATTCTGTTATTTATCTTGATCGTGGCTAGTTTTTGTGTAACACCTTTTTGATGTGTTAAGATAAAAATTTAAGATTCCAGTTCATGCTGTTATTCCCAGATGACCTGAGTTATCGTCGGTATCAAAAAAACTATTTATTTTGGAAAGTTCGCTATTTGTTTGAGCAAAAACCAAAAACCAACTGTCTGTCTAGACAAAAGCTAAAGAGGTGAATTGATAAATTCCGTCACGGAAAAATTTCACTCATTGATTACAAATTCTTTTCCCAAATACTAGCAGCTTGATTGAAGTATTTAAAGGACCAGCGTGCCGTTAGTAGGCTAGGATGTTATAAGGATTCTGTTTAGTAAGCCTTTGTGACGAAACCCTAAAACTGACGTAGGTAATGTATCTGGCGCCTTTGTCGCAATCAGTTCCTGGATGACAGGTAAATAAATTACCACAGCTAAGACTTCACTACCTTTTACCTTCGTACAAAGAACAACATTTCATAATGCGACGAATAATTTATTTGCAATGTCAAAGGACAAAGACGGTTTTTTCATTCAATTCATATTGCCAGGAAATAAAAGCTTGACACTTAGATCTAGAAATAAATAATTGTTTAATTATTACTTTGAAAGCATTTCCTGGTATGTGCATATATTATACTTTACATTATTGTATGTGCCTTTCATATTCTGCTTAGCGACATAATAATGGTGTGTGTTTCACGAGGTCATGTTAAGGGATAGTTCTGATTCTGAAGAATACAATGGATTAATTTTAAAAATTAACCCTTAAAATTGCAACATGGGTAAAATCATTCTCTTAAAGTTGGAAATTCATAGTCGTAGGAAAACTTAGGTAGAATTTAAAATCGGCCGTTTTGAGATTCCATCCAAAGTATAATAAAAGTTGTCAATCTCCCTTCTCAAACACCACGTGAAAGAAACTTCTAAGTAAAATCAAAGTCTCTAAATACGCCACTGTCCTCGCAATCAACTCCGTAGCCTCCAAACATGCAAACCCATCATTTTCGATGTGACACGTGTGACCTTGTTCCTCATTCGGATCGATATTGTACCAAGAACGCTTATGTGGCGTAATTGCACTTTTGCACTTACTGTTTTTTTATTGCACTTGGTTCTTATATTTCGCTCAGCAACCTGTTGTTGGGTCTCTCAAGATTGACATCATCAGATTTTTATGCTTTTGTAACAGAGTCGGATCTATCAGGTCAACTGTAGAACGTGTAAGATCGTAAGTGCAAAGTTCAAGACTTGGCCATCGGAACAGTTGTTACAGCAGTATGGTTGTGGTTATCACTGTCAAGCAAGTAATTGCTGTCGTCATTGTCTTGATGCTTGGTCGTATAAAACTATAAGCTATGAGTGCTATGACTGCAGACAAAGAAATCTTTGAGCGTAAATGAAACAAAAGTTTAAAGTATTTAAAAAACGAATAATAATCATGGTCTCAAGATATTCTTTACCCAATTTATTCTGACCTGTAACTCTGTTCTTGAAGGAAACAAAAGGTCGACAAGCGATGTCAAGCGATAAATGAATAAAATATGGATGTCCTTTAAAAGTCACGACGGAAAACCTTGTCAATGTAAGGGGGAAGGTACATCCGTAAGGACTTTGATAATCATCAATTTACATACAACCCGTATGTAGATTGATACGATCCATACGGGTTTGTAGAATAAAAATTATACGTAGGTAACGTAGATCACTGCTATATCACTGCATAGTATAAAACAAAGTTGCTTCCCTCTGTCTGTTCTTATGTATGCTTAAATCTTTAAAACTACGCAACATACCTATTTGGATGCCGTATATACAGTGATTCAAGAAGAAAATTTATAAGTTTGTGTATATAACATGCATAGTATAGTAGATATTGCACCCGTGCGAAGCCGGAGCGGGCCGCTAGTTTTATCTAAATTCATTTCACTATGCTGTCACACTGAGGTATTACTATGCTGTCATTGTCATACTGTTTCTTTCGATTGAAGGAACATTGGGATTATTTATTTAATCCATCTTTCTGTCTGCGAGCGCATCTGTCTCCTCCGTGTAACTTCCACGTGAAATGACGCGACGTATCCGCTGCAAGATTTAACCACATTGTTAACAGATGCTCCTGGCACTATATCTCCCTTTTCTTTACTCAAAATTTCAGAGACAGATAGATAGCTCAATATTTACAGTGTTACAATTATTACATCTACGCTATGTGAATGCAACATCATAGTATGTATTGAGAAACAATCCATAGTAATGTTACCAAACAGTGGCATTGTTAAAAGTATCAACTATTTTGAACACGTGACTTTGTGCTCCATAAAATTTAAAACAATGATTTGAAAGATCACGACGGCTTGGCTAAATGTGACTAAAGGAAACCACTACAGGTAGGAAAAACACGTGATTTTTTACAGCACGTTTGTATAACATTAATCAAAAAACACCGTAAAACCACGTACAGCACAACTTTGTACAGAAATCTTTTCTAAATATTGCGTCAATGCTGACGAACTTTGTAATATATGACCTATCGTGAAGAGATAGAACATATTGCGATCACTCATAACCGAGAATGTGACATTTTTATGATAGCCCATCAGACTGATACAACACAAACATATTCATTAGTGACGTATTTCGAAACTTTGTCAGTTGTAATGTTTTGGCTTGAGTAAGTCACTATTTTTCACGTTATTTTGTCAAGGTAGCCTCACTATAAACAAAGTAATATTTGTATTGCATTGCGGCGACTAATTTGGCATTAAGCACGTCGCGCGTCGGTATCACTTACTTACACCAATTTGTCTTTCAATATTTCTTACATTTGTACCTATACGAACATTTTTACTTTTTACAGATATGTTGTCTTATCGGCTAAGTGAGCCAAAAAGACTAACAGAATATTGTACAGTTGTGAGAGCTGAGATTTCTAAAAACCGTGAAGTACATTTAGCATGTAATGTAACTTTTACGAAACAGTGAAATCGCGCTTAGAGAGGAGAGAATACACTAGACTATCTTCAATCATGCGAAACTAATTGATTAGTTTGATCTTAGTGATCGCAAGCACGACTGTTCAACGTGAACTGATCTAACTCGTCAAGCTGGTTAGAAACCCAAATACAGAAATGAATAATATTGGATTTTTTTGGAATTTAAACCTGCCTGTAATAAATGACAGCAAGGTTCTACTGTATGTAAAGCCCTTTCAGAAACACATTCTTTATCTTAGAGCTAATCCGTGAAAGCCGTTTTGCATCCCTTGCGGAACTTCCTTGACAAGTACTTCTGTTATACACACTAATCTTCATAATTATGATATGTTTGTCAGAAGAAATCAATAACAGTAAGTTGTAATAATTCCGTCCGGTTCGGTAACTACAGTTGAGCAATACATTCGCGACCAACTTTCACTGGTAAAGACCAAAGTTATTATGGTCGTGTTCTGCGGAAGTACGATCCAGTTATAGAGAAAGCCAGCCCCAGGAACCAGTGTATTGCATTTTGTTGATCGGTTAAAAATATCTTGGAATTGTCCCCAATCTTAGGTAATGCTGCAATGGTATGATTTATCGTGATTCAATACCATTGCGTGTAGCCTAGCTGCATTATTCCCGACATTACTTTCTGTCTTTGATATTTAAATTTTATATTAACACTTCAAAAGCTATATTACTAAAGTTCAGGGTTTCTTCTAAGTTAGTTGAGGTCAAATCGATCGTTCATGCCAACAATAAAACACACCAATCCATTTTGAAATTTGTTCAAGCACGTAAAGATCAAACTCCCAATCATTTTTTGTGGCTTAAACATAGAATTCCAATATGGTTTTACGGCAACCCGGCACAACATAACCAACCATGCATGAAGCGTGGATGTAAAAAAACATTGTGGGAACATCGAGGATGCAATATCCATTCGAGATTCCAGTTCTTCTATTTAGGTTTATGTATAAAGGAGGAACACAATAAAAGCAAGTGAGCCTGGATCCACGGCGGGGAATGTGAGCCCTTTTTGCTTTAAATAGAATCTTTTCTTAGTCATGGATCTTTGTCATCGACTTGGGGCTGGTGAGTGTCAATTGTTGGAATATTTTGGTAGCTAAATGATTAAGAGTAAAGTTTGTCGTAGAAAGTATTAGGAAAAGCATATTTTTACAAGAAATGCTCATATTTCTGTGCTGTTATAAGGACTAGACACACAATATACATTTTCTAAAAAAAAAAACTTTGCTCCACACTTGGAATTTCTCCTGTCGTGGGTGCGTTTACAAACAAAGAAACTCACACACTCACTATTAATGTAGTACTCATTTTGTAGATAAAATTCGTTTCTCAACCTAATCTAAGTTTTTCAAGTAATTGCGAACTTAATTACATCCCAATCACATCAAAACTCGCTACAAAAAAGTTAATAGTTGGCAATAAAAAAGTTTCTCATAACCTTGAATAAACCTACATTATGGCGATGCAATGACCGGTATCGTCTTGTGCAAATAAATTGAGACTTCAGACTGTATCGGAGACGCCGTTGAATCACCAGTAGTCAGACTTGACTAAGTCTTTCTATTTATAAGATATCAAAATTACTCATATTGATTCAGAAATAATGTTCAACTTGCTCAATTTTCTTTACAAATAGTCGGCAATTATAATATTTCTTTTGATAAATAAATAGGAAGTAATTTTCATCAAAGTCACATTTAGGTACCAACGTTTCCATGTGAGTCAATTCTCCGAATAGGGAAAACGTTTTGTAAGGGAAAATGCACCTAAATGCAAGCAAAGCGACTTACGCATAGTAGGTAATATTAGAAATGTAAACAACTCTGTCATTTAGAGTGATTTTCCTATCCCTGTTGACTGCTATGAATCAGTATTCCCAGTTCATTGTTCATTGAGACATCAAAAGTAGTGAAATATGGTGTACTTAGAATACCGTAATTATGGAAAATACATAATGATATTCAAGTTGTACGAACCTACTAATAAGTTACAAATGTCATAACTTTCACTGTCAAAAAAAATTGCTAGGTTTGTTTAATACTTTTTGGCATAAGAGCAGGGCACTCATTTCAACACAGCAACTTTTCGCTTTCTCTAATTGAAACCTACATTTTGTTTAGTACTTATCACTAATATGATATTCCGAATTTGAAAATTGAATATGAAAATGAGCTTTCTGATCAACAAGAACAAAACAAACATACTCGTACTACTTACTACCACAGATTACTACTACTTATATAATCCGCACTTACGTTGGTTGAACCGCATTGCATTGCGGCGGTTGAAGCTACTTCGAGGCATAATGCAGTGATAGGAACTACCTACCTATAAGAAAACCTTCCATTACAAGCAAATCCTAGCCCTTGATATGCACGCTATTTCAAGTACCATTAGCATTATGCGCATTTCTTGTGTTCGCTTATCGCGGCCTATTAATACGGGGCATTTACAAAGTAAGTTTTATACAGCAATCATAATTCTAGAAATAACCAATAATAGGGCCTTTAAAACCGTTTATAAACGAACTTTGAGACTGAACAATGTATTTGGTAAACCACGGGACTGAAGGGTTGATTTCAACACTAATAATGCACGAGGATAACTGTTTATAGTTATACATACACTAGGTATGTACATGTTTTATTCATATAAATAGTGTTCAATATGGCGTTAAAGAGGAAAATAAATTAACTATATAGGTATCGTGACTCGATAATAATGAATAGGTATCATTAAAATCATACGAGTACATTAGCACAACGTGAAAAATCGCTTAACGAGGTTTAGCAGATGATTCCAAAGATGTATGAAATAGTACTACATAATTCAAGTAAACCGTTGAGTCATGAATTTATTAACAAATCTATGACTACGAGTGTGTTCATTAGAGCTAGTGTACTACAGCCACTCACGTGAGATGACTACAGACTCACGTGAGTGACGCCTGACTACCATAGTAGTCAAGTATTGAGTAGTCAGAACCTTATCTCTGACGGACTTATGTTTTCCTAGTACAATTGCATCAACGTAGTTCCTCCCACTTGTACGAGAATAGACCGTGTGGGCGTTATAATTATGTATTGGAGGAATAACAGACATTTCAAGATGAAAGTTTACTCTGAAAAATACGCTATGAAAGACATTTCTTTAAATTAGGCTAAAGATCAGCATATTTTGAACGTCACTTACAAAATACACACAGTCCCCCCAAAATTAATATCTTTCCTCAATTCTGGCGTTTTAGCTGGGAAGCAGAGTGAAAAATAAGAAGAGACCATTGAAATAGGTAATAGTTAGATAGTTAAAGATGATAATGATTATGCCTTAGAACAGGTTACGCTAAAATGCCGCTGATTGATACTATTGTTAAGAAAAAAAGTTTACTTTTGATAAATAGAACTTGCGGCGACTCCTCAACAAGTAAAAGAAAATATTGAAGTCTCCTTTTTAAAACTGTACCTTTGAAAACCCACAGGAAGTTCTGCTTCTTCTTAACCATATAATTTGCATACCCAGTACAATATAATATGCGAGTTACACATGACTAATAAATTGTATCTTCGCGTCGCGTCGTAAACGTTAGGCTCTGTGATTCACCAACTCTACCGGTAGTTCTGTTTACTAACGATTCCGATAGATGTGTTACATAGTAACATTGCATAATGTTGTGGTCTAAGAACTTGGCTGAATAATCGTGAATCCAGTAGGATTTCTGATAAATCCTATGAATGGTTTGTTTTGTAGACATTTGAATATTACAATAACAAACATAATAGCCCGTGGTGGCAGTCGTTAAGAGTACTTTGGAAGGATATGGAGAAGGCCTTTGCCCAACAATGTGACATCCATAGCTCTTAAAATAGATCTCCACTAAATCTGTATGATTAATTGTAGGTATACCCAAAGTCTCTGTTGGAAACTCGGTACTCGAAGTTGTTGACTCATATATCTATTTAGGACAAGTAGTCCAATTAGGTAGGTCCAACTTCGAGAAAGAGGTCAACCGCCGAATCCAACTCGGTTGGGCAGCGTTCGGGAAGCTACGCAATGTCTTTTCGTCCGACATACCTCAGTGCCTCAAGACGAAAGTCTTCAATCAATGTGTGTTACCAGTGATGACTTACGGCACCGAAACGTGGTCTTTCACTATCGGCCTCATCTCAAAGCTCAAAGTCGCTCAGCGAGCTATGGAGAGGGCTATGCTCGGTGTTTCTCTACGTGAACGAATCCGAAATGAGGAGATCCGTAGACGAACTAAAGTCACCGATACAGCCCACCGGATTAGCAAGCTGAAGTGGCAATGGGCAGGCCATATTGCTCGCAGAGCAGATGGCCGATGGGGTCGAAAAGTGCTAGAGTGGAGACCACGGACTAGCAAGCGCAGCGTAGGGCGTCCACCAACGAGGTGGACAGACGACCTTGTAAAGGTCGCCGGAAGACGCTGGATGCAGGTCGCTTCCAACCGGTATATGTGGAGATCTAAAGGGGAGGCCTATGTTCAGCAGTGGACGTCCTATGGCTGAGATGATGATGATGATGATACCCAAAGCATTGCTAAAGTTTCATGTATTAGAGGAAAGCTTACACTGACCCTGAAACCAAACCTAGAACCTCTTCCTTAATAGTAGCACTTATTACTTCTAGACCAACGAAATAGTGCAAAATTACAGGCATATCTTAATTTATGTGTTCAATTCCCAGGTGGAGGAAAAAAGCGTTATTGGGTTATTCCATGAAAACATTCTCAGTAGCGGCCACAGAGTTTGGATTATTACCTGGTTGATGGTGATAGGCTTGCCTCCAATTACATGGGAATTAAACGGTGAAACTCATTCTCTGCCCTTCGGGCCTTACAGGTTTAAATTACGGTTGTCTGAAAGGCGAGCAGAGGTTGATTTCTTTGTTCATTTTTAACAAAGCATAGCAAGCATTACGTGCGGTCTATAAACATGAATGCGTGAAGAAAAATCAAATTACAATCACTCATTTTACGTTTAATTAGTCGCACTGACTGTGATATAACAACACGTGCCGTTCGCAATAGAAAATTGACGTACATTTTCCTAACCAAGGCGAAACAGTAACATGCAAGCTTTCACCTTGCTAAGTAATTTATGAGATCCCCAAAACATTGTCGTCCATCGTTGTCTCATAAATGTACGGGAACTAATGTCAGTTTCGCGTGACAACACCAATTGAAGTTCGGACATTTTTATTTCATAAAATATGTAATGTGATACTGTTGCTAACCAAAGGTCGAGGTCAAAAGTTGAATGTCACTGTAACATTCAATCAGTGATATTGTCTAGTAACAGATTATTGTTTATGTTTCCACTGACGCTTACGAGAAAGCGAAGCATAAACTTGTCACTATCGTCAAGCCAGACAAAAATAGGCTTTAACACATGTAGATTAAAGTTACATTTAAGTTGACTCTTTCGAAAGTAAACGCACTGGTTGTCAAACAGTTTTAAATAATGAAAGTACTGAGTGTCAAATGAAGCGAAAGTGAGTTGTTTAAAGTGGGTTAAGGTACTTACTTATTCAGGGTATACAGAACCCACATAGCCTGATTGTGTTGATTGCATAAATACGACTCTGAACTTAAAACATTGACTCATGCTGGTCGATTGATCATCATCAGCTTTTTCTCTAAAGGTTTTGGGGTCGGTTTCCAGGCTTACCAGGTACTGCAAAACGTCAATAAAACAGTTTAATCTAGCATTTTTCATGATTTCCCATCATTCTTTAACCGTTGATTTCCGTTGAGGTCTGGTGTTGAGTGAGATCTACCTGCTAGCGGTCCACCCCGGGCAACGGCACCACAGGCTATCGATCGATCCCAGTGGGGGTGGTAGGCCTCACTAGAGCCGCTTTGCTTCGGACCATCATCCTGTCGGAGTCTAGCACCAAATAGTTTTGTTTCTAGACTAGATTGAGGCACAGAGCAAGCCGAAAAAAAAACAAAATTTTCTTTCACAAAGAGGATGCCTTGTGTCTCAAGCATGGAAACATACTAAACTGATATAGCTGTAATTCCAGATTTTGGTAAACATAATGAGACCTCCAGTCACTAATTGACTTTATTTGATTTCCAAATAAGCTCTATTCAGTCAAGTAACCAAAGGTTGAATTCAGACCTTTGAAAATGTCATACATTTATGTATTACTCATTAGTTGCAATACATAATACAATCTTTATTATAACATGTGTGAGTTGAAAGTTATAATGCAGATTTAAAGTTCAAGGAGATATTTAGATAGGTGCCTGATTTGATATTACACGACATCGGCGCATGCACATTCGCATTGATCACGGTTTGTGTTTTTTTGAATGTATGTATCAGTATGTAATGAAGATTTAGGTTTAACTGAAAAGTATCAAACATGTAAGATAGTTAATGAGGCGACCTTGTAAATGTACAAAAAAATAATAAACTATGGTGTTTCTGTATTTCTGCATAGAACACGACCAATCTGAATGTTTTAGATTTACTTGCATACTAATATAAAAAAAAAACAATATTATAAACACACGGAAATTCAACCAACATTGTACTACATCCTCAATTAAGAAATACTGCTATCAAGTAGGTACTTACTGTAGAATAAAATTTAATTATGGAGGAGGAATTAATACAATCGTTAGGCGGAAATATTTATACCATCATCAACAAGGAAAAAAACTAAAACAACTTTCAAAACAAACCTTAAAGCTAAAATTAGGATTTCTTTTGACCTAAACTGTTTTTAACTAGAGGCTAATTTATCCAATCTAATAAAAGAAACTATGCATTAAATGCATGCGTTTCTAAGTATTAAGCAAAAAATACAAGCTGCATTTTGCATTCCTGTTTCGATACCTATTAAATGTGTAAAAAAAATATAAAAAAATAATTCACTATCAACAAAGTATAAACTTTCCAATTCAAATTCATTTATTAATTTTGTGAAACATGACTTCCTCAAAACTAAAACAGACGTAAAATAAAATTTTGCTTTGCTATCTTTCATACATTGAACGAACTAGTAATATCCAGTTAATCCGAGATATTTATCTTTCAACTTTAGGGTTAAAAGTTTTTACTTTTAATGAGATTCTTTTAATAGTTTTAATGTTTATAATAAAACTGTTTTTGTGTGGTTTTTACAGCAGACTGAAACAGCAACGTGTGTGTTCTTATCGAATAATATAAAAATCACGTGTCAGTATACACGCATATGCTAATCTCCGAAACCACTCAACCTATTTCAATGAAATTGTGTATTTTACGTTCTAGCGGAATACAGGTGAGACTATGCGTTAAAAATAAAATAAACTACAGGTATTTTAATGTAATTTACCTGACGTCAAATATTTCAGTTATTTATCCTGTAAACAATGTTTTTCCTACCTCTAACATGTTACCATGCACGTAGACACCATGAAATATTTCCATGCTGTCATCATTTCATCAATCATAATAAGGGATATTGACCCAGGAATCGATTAAAGAAAGTTTGGTGATACTTTCAATTTCAATCAATCAATAATGTCGACATCAACTCATGGACAAACCGGCCAGTGATTGATCTGACAGACTAAAATTGTCTATGGCAACTGTCAAAATAAAACGTCAAAGTCAATTAGAAAACTATCCTTTGCCTGCCTTTTGGCGAATTTTATAAACAACAACAATTAGAAAACTAGTTTTTGTATCAACTCTTACACGTCTTAGCTTCAATGGAGTGATTTACTTTCTATAGTTTCTTTTTTACACTGTTTTTGATGCTAGTACATTTAAGTTGCGCAACTGTTGCCACACTCTCCAGTAATTGAGGTTATGCAAGAGAATACAAAGAAAACTACATACTTAGTTAAGTCACGAAATTGTTGCGTAATTTTAATTTTCATTGTAATTTTTACAAAAAATCAGTGACATTGTAATATTTCACCATTTATTGTGCAATGTTGCCCTTAATTCTGAAATACTATAGTATCAATTTATACACATTTTAAATACCTACTTCTAAATTCAAATGGCTATCAGGCAGTGATGTCGTGACCAAAGTCTGCTTCGACTTTTCCTGTACTTTGTTCAAATTGGTATGTAACTTCAGTCTGTAACACGATAGCTGTAAAGTTTAAATTTCAATGCCACCTTTGTCTTATTGTATACGAAGCTTCCGCCTGCAACTGTGAAGATGTTCTCAAGCAATGAGGTCACTGAAATTGTTCAAGAAACATCTGTTAAAAGAATATTTGAAGACTATAAGAGAGAAGAGAGGTTTTAATAAGCCCCAGAGCAGCAGTGTCACGGCGATTTAGATAAAATCTGACCGAAAAACGGTAGTTTTTTTTAATGCTATGTTATCCGCCCCAGAAAAGATTATCGCGTTGTTACCTAACTAGACTGGGGTACAGTTTAAAATAAATTTGTAGTCAGTTGGTGACAATTGGTTCATCCCCTATGATGTGAGACATACAGATAACTGGCAAAATGTCCAGTGCACACATCTGCCTCACCCCTTTAGTACAAGGACGTGCAATGTTAGTGTAATATTCACCCAAAACAAAAATACAAATGAAACCGATTTCTCTTTCATCCGTAGACTAATTCAACTTTCCAACAATTAAGAACGCAGATCGAGAATATCACACCTTGTATCTAACTACCGCAAATTAATTTGAAGTAATCCAGCAATGTAAACAAGATTGGTTCGCCATACAAAATGATTCACCTCAGACGACCCAGTTAACCACATGGGGTAATGAGTTGGTCTACTAAAAATATACGCTGATTTTTCAGTAAAGAGTATCAAATTATACTTGTGTTAAATCACAGTTTTAAGTCATTTCGGTGACGCTGCAATGCGTCACCGAAATGACTTAAAACTGTGATTTGAATCAGATGATTTATATTAAATATTAAAACAAATATTATGTAATTAGAGGCGGTTTCAAGAAAACTTCACACATCACATTCAGTTTTGAGAAAAACCCTGTTTCGTGGATACGGTTGGGTTCACACCGAGACACTAATTAGTCAAAGATGACTTCCTCAACATGACTTCAATATAAAAAATAAAGGTCTGCAGAAAAGTTACTAATTTTCGTGAATTACCTTTTTTACACTCAAAGGCTTCTTAATTTTTCGTTGTATCAATTTTGATAATCATCGTGGTTCATCTGTTATTTTTTTATATATTTAACGTTTTAGAAAGTTGAACGTTTCAACTTTCAGTTGAGCTCAAAACCAACTTGTGACTTCCACTCGTCCGCGCGTTCGGGCGGAAGCGACGAACTGGATATATTTTTCTATTACTCTTTTTCTAATTGAAAAAGAGTGTCCATGAAGTCTCTTGCCCGTTCTTGTCCATAAAGATATATCTTTATGGACAAGAACTTTAAGAATTTAAAGTGTATATTTATGTCACCGTAAAATTGTGAATAACGTTAGATTATAATCTACCGGATAATAATTGGTAAGTACGTTAAATTGTAAGCAATACGTTGAGTTCACAATCTTTCGACAGTTTACAATCTCGCTAGATAGATTATAATGTACGATGGGAAAGCACACACTTAAGGCAATCTTAACACAATACTGACGTAGCGCAAGCGCCAACAGGACGCCATTTTTAATGGCCGCTTGCAAATTACGTCCTGATGGCGCTTGTGCTACGTTAGTGATGTGTTAAGTATGCCTTAAGAGTGTATGTCCCCATTAAACCTCGCGATTATTAGCGTCCCCGTCTTATACACTGTTCCCCTATACGCTTTACAATGGGCAACTATAGTACTTTACAGTTATTAAGCCTTGTGTCTGGGACTGTAGCTCCATAGTTTTATTTGTTGGCTTTTGGCAACATAAAAGTTCCTGTAACTGGCCTCCTTGCGTCCATGTGAGTGTGTGCGCCGCTTGTCCGCGCGGTCGGGCGGTTCTTTTGTGATATACTTCAACAAACATCAACATCTTTCAACAATCCAATGTGACCTGAGATCCGCTTGACCGCTCGATCGCATGCACGAGAGGTGTCGCGTGAGAATCACCAACTAACTTCATATTTTAAAGCTGAGTTTCACAATTATTATTTTTTTCATTATTCTTCTATTATTATTTTAATGCATGTGCAGTCAGAGTCAGATTACAATTGTTCTTAACGATGTCACGTTGCAATTAATGCTTTTTGTTCTTTGCAATCAGCGCGTGACTTATTCTGACAATTCTGTCTATTCTTGACTTGTGCCTTTTCCTTTTATGTAAGTTACTTTAGAGCGTTTATTCTTTGAAATATTATATTCTCAGTACAAAGAGTGTTTGAACCATTCAGAGCCTATTTCTTTGAATTTAGGCATAATGTGCTAAGTGCTCGTTTACTGATATTCACATATCTATGTGTGTTTGGTCCAGCAATATTATTGTTTCCACTTCTCTTCTCCCTCTTTTCTCTCTATCTCTCTCTGACGCTGTATTGATTTTTAAATTTTAGGGGACTTAAATTGGGGCACAGCAACCAAAATACTTTGCGAGTTCCATGTAATGTTAATGCGTAGTATGAACTTATTACGCGAGTATCTTTTTATAGACGAAATGATTTCAACCGATCACTCTTCATCAGACGATAAACTAGATTACGTTTTCCTATCAAGATAACCGTTTGGCACAAATTGCGAAATATTAAGTGATTCTATAAACACGCCATTATCTGTGATGTTATAAGACTCACCGAATTCTTCTACAGTTCTAGTACTCAGCTGACTTTGTTTTTTAAACTTTGGCCTACTTTGAAATACTACAGAAGATCAGACTATAAATGACAGCAAGGTTGATATTTGATGTGACGAGCGAAATAGGACCTTATTGAACTACTTCAAACTATTCGTTTAAAACAAAAATAGTTTCGTTATCATTAGTTATCAGTACACGTATCAGTTTGCTAGGCGGTTGATCCGAAGGCCGGTTTTACATCACCACATCACCATGAGATAGTGCACAAAATGTATTTCTACGAAATGATCTATCAATCTTCTGACTTCATCGTCGGTTCCTTTATCCTTTCATTTACCTTCAAAGTGACAACTGTTAAACGAGTTAAATTATACAATGCATATCAATAGAATTATTTATAGAGCTTATCTTGATGACTTCATAAAGAACTTTGTCCTGACAGACAGTTTTACGTTAAATTCCTACACGTACTTTTTTATAGCATTTTTAAAACCTTACAATTGAAGGTTCTTGGTACATAAATATCTTGTGGCGAATTTTATGATTTTTAAGGTACGACTGTAATTCTAAATTCCTGACTCAATAAATAAAGACATAATAATATAATGTTATTAATAGAAAGTAAGACAGTGATTAAGGCCAAATATTTTCCATTAAACATCTATAAATACCTTTTTATCATAATCGTGATAGCTTACAATCAAACATACTTCAAAATTTAGGTCTCGCGTCATAAACAAACCCAATTCAGGAGCTACGAGTATTTCAGTCGAAACACCCACATTTATCACATCTGTTAGGATTATCCTAGCTTTTGTCTGGAAATGTAGATCAAAGGGTCATGAGAGCATCCGTTCGACAGATGGAGACTAAAAACGTGAAATACATAAACTCCACTTCTTTCAAGATACCACGTCTGTTTGAGATACAGTGATGGCCCTGATTTTGTTGTAGATTGTGGATTAGAATCAAACCAGGATGGAATCCTAGAACCCAAAACGCGGAGACAGCCCACTCTTGGGACATTTTGCTGATTATGACGTCTGTAATACTCAAAGGATTAGGCAGATGTGTACCTACCTATGCGTAAATTAACGAGCACAAATCCAGATTCCGGCGCTGTTACTGAAAAATGTATGAATAAGGAAAATCCAAATATGTATTTTATTCCTGATTTCATTTGTCACAATTGTGGCCACAAAATCAACGAGATAGATTTTAAGAGGTGCATGGCAACAAAAGTTTGGACATTGCAAATTCGATCGGAATTCATGTCGAAACGTTGGAAGTTGATAACTAAGAGTTTATAAATTATTATGGTCTTTTCTTGCAGCATTTAAGGGCCAAATTACACCTACTTGATGGATGTCAAGTTCAGCGAAGTATTGGGGCCAGACGGTGGTGCAATCACGCGAGTTAGTCATGCCCGGCTGTTATGAAAGGCCGCGCTGAGGCTCCCACACAGACCGTTTCGGCATGTAATTTTATAGCCACAAACTGTTTTTGTTTGCGGAAATAATTTAAGAATGCTGTAATTGTTTTGTTCTGTATACAAAAAAAAATCAACGAAGAACGCAGTTATTTTGGAAAATTTTATTTTACAGTATTTAAATTTTAAAATTGTAGACTTTTTTCGTAAATCTCATCATATAATTACCGTTGTGAGTAATAAATCAGCCAAAGCACGTCGAATAGATCACAAACAAATCACATGGCATAAGCTAGCCTCTGTCTGATAAAAACTTGAATATACAGCCTGTTTAACCTCTAAACACACCTAATGAATGTTGGTGATATTTAGAAATATTTTAAGACCGTTCTTGAACTGTTAGTCTTAAGTTGGCTAATATCAGAACCAATAACAGTCTTTGGTAATAGTCGAACCATTCTTTCAAAGTATTTCCTGATTGCCAAATATATGAACTTATATTAAGCGTTATACTTCCTAGTTGATCTACAAACATTGATTTTTTAATATATCCATGTCTATAAATCATTTATTCGAATGTAACAGATTGTCATCTTATGCAATTTGCAATAGCCAAACACGTTTATTCTTCGTGGGTAGTTACTGAGTAAATTGTACTGAAACTACAATTTTGTGTACATTTAATTTAACTAACTTAGAGTCAATCTTGGAAGACTTAACCCTGCTTAGATTTTAATCACTGTGTCGATGATTCTGTAACTAAAACCAAGTTACTGCCATCAGTTCTTGCTTATTAGCAATTCTAAACCCATAATATCTATAAGCGGTACATAGAGCGGGAAGGCACAGCTGTGAAATAGCTAGCCTTAACTGTGCCAAGGCGAAACCTCACTGTCGCCTACTCGACAGTACCTACTAACTTATATGCATGTAATTAGGCACGACAATTTTACTTGGAAACTGATAGTTTGCAGAATTGCTACTGTTGCCCAGGGTTTCAAATCATTTACAAGTTTTGATACTTGGTTTCATTAAGTCTTGCCAAAAACATGTCTTGTGACAAACAGTTATAGCAAAATGAATTACTTCGTTTCAAATATTTTAGGCAAGTTTTATTTCAGGATTAAATATTGGACAGTGGTATTATTTAAGTTGTTTTTGGTAAAACTATGACTAACAGTATTTTTGCATAATAATGTCGAAAAAGTGGACTTTAAGTTTAATTGATACCTATAAATAGGCTCGCATTTAATTTTGTATTGGCTATACCAAATATAATATGAGAGCAGTGGTGGCCCAGATCGGCCTCGACTTACGAGTTGTAGGTCGTGGGTTCGAACCCCGTCAGGCGCATTACTTTGTGTAATTTATTTCAAAACCACTACTCTCAAAACGGTGAAGGAAAACATCGTGAGGAAACCGGCATGTCCTAGAACCAAAAATTCGAAGACATGTGACATCTACCAATCCGCACTGGGCCCGCGTGGTAGATTACGGCCCACTCCCTCTTACAGAGAGGAGGCCTGTGTCCCAGCAGTGGGAACATTTATAGGCTGATGATGATGATACCAAATATGTTACTTTAGCTTGGTTCTAAATAAGTCCTTAGTACCAGCTAAACCTCAATTTAAATGCATACCATGTCAATACAATGGGAATCATGATTATTAGTTTTAATTTCATAAAATACGTCACAAGTCATTATTTAACAGAACGCCAATTAGGTTTTTACAATTAACAGAACATCCTAATTTGACCTTCATTATAACAAATTCAGTAAATTCTGCGTGTTAATTATAGTGACACATCAATTAAATAACAATTGAAAATAATGAAGTCCCTTAAATACATTTTCCTGCGCAATTTCAGTGAAATTTACAATTCAGCCATGAGACTAAACAATAATACAATTTATTTAGAACATACCTACGTTATATTAAAAACATTTTGCGTCGTACTTTTAGGACTGCTGATCACCACATCACATTAAGTCCAAAACCGCTCTTGCGGAACTGATTGCACGTTATTGTTGTTGTTATTAATTTCTACGATAGTATCGGAGCAATTTTATCGCGATTCGATAAAAACACGAAGGTTTGTTTTGAAATGTTTCGAAGAACTGTTTTGTTTTTTGCAAACAAGGAAAAAATATGTCGTAATTGTCATTTTGCCCAAATGTTTGCAAACTGGGTATTTGGCAAAGAAGCTGCTGTTCATGACTCAGAAAAATCACCTTTTGAATTCAAAGGAAGATACCTAATATCTTTATTGCAGCTATGATTGATCATCAATTTTATTTATCTAAGGACATTTTTATTATCCAAGGATACGTGCAGTCAAATGGAAAGCGGCTTTTATTTAGTATACAAGACGAAGAGATAATAGAAAAGAAGGAAAAAGCACTCAGCTGTTATCAAGAATGACATAAGACTACCTGAATCATCGACAATCTCTCCAGATTATTCCATGAATCAGAAATTATACAACTGGCGGCTTATCACTGGCCATAAGTGGCACAAGTACAATAAGATTATTTCGAATGCAGTAATACTTTTACAGCCTCGTGATAAATAGTGACTTAATAGAAAACTTATCTGAATAAAATGATCCTACACTTTTCCTGTTCTTAGGGAAAATGCAATAAGTAATTATCAAGTATCCTCAATAACTTTTGAAATAAGCACCTACGTGTTGAGTATTTCCAGTAAAATCCACTCAGTATCTTTTATCTCGTCTATTTATACGTTATTTCTTGTAATTATTTGTAATAATGGTATCTATAGGGCGTCAGACAGTGATTAAAACATTGTCAATGCAGGGATGTTTATAAACAAAGGTATTTGCATTACGGTTTAATGACCCTTAGGCATAGTTTTATAAATAAGAGAACGCATTTGTAGAACCGTCATAATTGGGAATTGCGGCTATCAATGATGCAGCGGGGCTCCCACCCAAATACAATACCAGGGTGAGCCTTGCAGATACCTAACACCCATTTCTGCTCATCCTGCACAAAATACCTTAACCTTCGAGGACATAAACAGATCCAATGATAGAGCCTTGCAAATCAAATTATTTATTTGCATAGAATGTAGGTTACATTAAAATACAGGCAGGATAGATAGGATTGAGCCATGTACATTCTGCCTGGAAATAGGCAATACTTTTTTCTAAGAACTATTGTGACTTTTCTAATCTCACGTGTAGTCTCGAAATTACAGCTTCTCCCAAAAAGAAAATTCACTAGAGACAAATTACTGAACTAACTAATTTATGTCCTTAGAAAATACGTAGGTACCTACTGCTGATCGTTACATAATGGCTTGAAAAAATTTGAGTCTATCTACACGCAAAAGAATCATGGCTCTTTTAGCACAGTATGTTACGTTTGGCTAACGTCAGCTAGGTGGAATACACGTACCTATGTACCAATTTCGACATAAAAAACTGAAATGAGGACAAGGTTTGATTGTGAATCGGGACCATCTGTCACGACCTTCTACCTTCCATATTTATACAAAACTTCCTTTTCAGTTGGGTCCGATACGGGATCAAACGCGTGGTTATACATGTGAGTTCCCTCACGTTTTACTACAAAATGTTCTACTTTTATATTTATTTTTATATCTAAATCACGAATCAATGTTTACGTGCAACATAAACAGGCATAAATTGAAGACTTTTTAGGTGGTCTGTCGATGGATGAATTTCTTTCGTTTAAATCAAGGTGGATAATGGCTTTCCTATGTTTTTCTTTTTATCTCCTTGTTCTTCTGAATGTAATCTGGAAACCGTCTAGTGTTTTTTATTTGGATGATGCAGTTTTCCCGTTAGGTACCGTTCCACTGTAATAGTGTTCATTTAAGCAAGTCAATGTTTTCATGATCTTTTATGGAAGAAGATGTTTTTTTTACTTAATCTAATTACTCATTATCCATTTTGTAGAAAGATTAAAGGGAGGGTCAAAACAGACTAGAAAGATTAGTTTAGAAGTTATATTTCGTTTCTCAAAACATATTTTGGAAACAGACCGACCGAAGTGAATTTTCGTTCTAGAAGAATTACCTATATTGAATGTATGAGAAACGCACGCAATGAATACAAAAGGTATTTACTGTTAGAAAAATAAACATACAAAAACAAACGTTATAAAAATACACACACGGCGGGTGTGTGTTCAAAATTTAAACCAGATTTTAAATGGGGAAGTTTTCTCTAAGAATATATTGGTATTAATCAGCTTTATGTGCATACACTTCTGGAAATATTTCGCTTACGCTTCATGCTGAAAAACTGTATATTTTCCACAATACTCTGGAGCACGATTCTATGAAGACACGTACTAAGTATACAATTACGCATTAAGTTATATTTTTTAATTCATATTCTTGTGAACACAACTTGCCTGAGTCACTGAAATTGGTACTGTAGTGTATAATAATATACCTATTTATATTTGTAGTCATTATGACGCACGTGTGGAGAAAAAACTGGTAACAATTACGCGTTAACTATACGTATAATTATGTACTGTATATGTATAATTGTAATATATAATTTTGTATAAATCTACATGTTGTGAAATCATCTGTACTTACCTAGAAAATACGTGTAATGAGTCACGATGTTCAGCATACCCTCTTCACTAATTTACATACAGACAAATCATACATTTACCTTGATAATATGACGATTTAAATATTTCCATTGCAATTTTCTAAAGGCACTTTCCATGACGGATGTAAACGTCTTTTCTTTGAATAGTTTCCTGTTTCTAAGAAATAAATAATGTAACTATAGGAAGCGTATTATCTAAGGTCAATGACTCGAATCCATCCAATGCCATTTGTATCACAACATGAAACATCTGCTGTATGAGTTTTCCACACGTATAGAAAATAGATTTTTCATAGTTTATTATTAGTTGAGTTTAGATATTATACGGCCCTCGCCTACTTAGAAATCCTACCAGAAATGGGGTCAACTATTCTTAGATGAGCACAACTTGGGAGATGTCTTCGAGATGATTTTTACGTATGGGCAAAACCATAAATAGTGAATAAAATTTCCTTGGTCAAAAAATGTAAGCTTCGGGAAAACCCATGTCGTACGAGCTGTTTAGCTTCTTACGTAGGTATATTTTTGCGGGTAAAACGCATCTGTACTAGACGTTTTGTCGTAAGTACTAGTAGGTGCTTATCGCTTGATCAATGACCTGAATTGGCTACTTTATGTGGGTTTGTTTATGGCCTGAATTTTCTTTTTGGGTTTATGGGGTTTACTAGATTACATTATACTAGCCTACTACAGAGCAATGGTGGCCCAGTGGTATCGGCCCCGACTTACGAGTACGGTCGTGGGTTCGAACCCAGCCAGCCATTACGTTGAGTACTTAATTTATTTCATCACCACTGCTTTCAAAATGATGAAAGAAAATAAGTAGGTTTCGTGAGGAATCCGGCATGTCCTAGAACCAAAAATTGATGACAGAATAATATCTACCAACCCGCACTGGGCCATGTGGTGACTCCCTCTCGGAGAGAGGCGAGTTTCCCCTAAGCCATGTCACAGAGAGGAGGCCTGTGTCCCAGCAGTGAGAACATTATAGGCTGATGATGATAATGACGTCATTCTCAATTTAATAGCTATTAAAGCAGGTTCCTTCAATACTCCTTTTGCTTCGTCTACATTCATACATCTGATCTGATCATACACACACACCTCTGTTGCCTGAATTAAAAGTACGTACCTACATCAAAGAAATAAAGTTTATTTATTGCATCATCTATATTTGACTGATTTAATTATACGGTGATTAGCTCAAGAAAATTATAACGCATAATGAACTTCGACATATTTTACATCATAATAATTATCCAAATTATGAATTATTGGTTTAACCACAACCACTTTGAGAACTATAGAAATATTCATATCAAACGAATCTTTTACGACCATTGGTTGGTATGAATGGCCAGTTTGAAATGCCATTGAATTTTAATTATTATTTTAATAGCCATTTTTATGGACATAGTATACCTACTCGTTACATTCGATAAAACTATACCTACATGCACTAGTAAATAAGATATCTGTAGATTTATTCCTCAGGCATTTTCTTATTTCCTTGAAACTTACATAAACCGATAATCGAAGGTTTGTTCTAGTACTTTACTGTTTTAAAGTCACGTGCCATAAGAAACGCGTATGAATGTTATTTGCTACTGTAACTGACATTCTATTGATTCAATAAGGTATAATCAGGAGTGTACTATTGAAGTAGGTATCATAGAAAACGATTTTCCTTTAAGACTAGTGTGACGGTAAAGTAAATAAGGGTCAAAATTGTTTAAATCCCTTTTCCTATAAAGTGAAATACGCCTTATCCTGATAAACTTAAGTTCTAAAGTTAAACAGAAGATTCTGTTACCAAGGAGCCAAAAGCGTCCGACCTACACTAACGTTGCATTGCAATAAAAACTTAATCACTCAGTAATCCCAGACGCTGGAGTCATATAATACATTTGCTTAGACCGTTAAGATATGAGTTAATTACTGAAACCCAACTCACACGGCACACAGTTAACCAATCAAACCGACACACATCGGTACACTCAACTTCATTTACAAGTCTACAAATCAACTTTATCCTCGTACTTATTTCAGAGCAATGGAGTTGTTCACAGTAGAAGTGTGCGTGGTTGAGAGTACACAGCCGCACGCGTCTGAAGTGTGATATGACTCGACACGTGATGCCTGTATGTGGTCATAGAGTACCTAACCGTGCAGACGCCTCGCCACATACCTACAAGGCAACCTAATAATATTGATTAATTTGCCTCATTAAACGTTCTAATATGAAAATATTTTGATTTCCTAGTTCATATTTTACTGTAACACAGATTTGAAGGAATTAATTTGTTATTTGGCTTGAATTCTAGCAGATTTTCCAATCTCCAAGTTTCAAATAAACATTATACTTAATTCGACTGTTACTTTTAACTGGTCATAAACTCAATAGCATTCAGTACAAGTAACAAATGACATAACGATTATTCTGGCGGGCCCAGTCACGTAATTGGTACTTATAGTCAATCTAAGTGATCGACTTTTGCAACAGACAAGGTATTCAGGTATTCAGAATTGCGTTAAACCAATTCGCAGTTCATTGTTTTCGAAGTAGGCCAACTTGACCCCGACGAAGCGGATATAAGGGGTACTTTATAATTATTGCTATCGCAAATTCGCATTTGTTACTCGTTATCGGCCACTGAAATATGAAACAATAAAGGTAAATCATTAGAAGTTTGATTCATATCTTATTGTAATCGGGAATTCCATTATTTGATTGAAAACACAGCACCAATAATAATCCGAGATATTATAATATCATTGATAACATTTATGAATAATTTGTAATTTCCATTTTACTTGCAATACAAGGCGTAATACGTAACTTTCCCATTTCTAGGCAGACTCATAATATTTAAGTCCATATTGTAGGCCTGGACATAAAAAAAGCAAAAGGCGAAATCTATAAAATATCCAGAAGTGGACTTTTATTTTATTAGTTCAAGTAGGCACCAACACTTCATTTAGAAATCTGTTTATTCAATGCAATATTTTGATTGTTCTGTGACACATACGTAGGTAGTCGAACCAACACACACACATAAATAGAATTTATATAAACCCGCTAAGTGTGCGCCTAACGCGTGTATATTTCATCTGAAACTAAATGTGAAATTTTACTATTACCTTGGTGTATAGTTTGTTATTAAAACAAAGGAAATTAAATTGGAGGAAGGCGTGGGATCCCCTCTCATTTGGGAGATTGATCGTTTGAAAAATAATCGTGGGGACTCGATACGATCTTTATTGTAATGCAATGCCAAGAGACCAAGAGTTGATCAACTTCCGATGAGAAAGTCGAATTCTCCTTCAGATTTTACATTCTGCTGTGTTCTAATGACGAACAATAAAGCCTCCTGCAGACACATGCGATTAATCGAGCTGCGACAACGAGCCAAGCTAATTTCCACTCTAAAAATACTGCGAATGGACCGCGAGATGTCGCCCCGCGCGATTAATCGCGTGTGTCTGCAGGAGGCTTAATGAATCTTAAAAAAACAAGCATAAAAAGTTGGAAATATTTACACTCTTCAACAACATTGTGTGTTAATAAATTATTATTTTTCTTAGTATAATTATTCATTGCCTGCCGGGGTCGCAGGACTTATCGATTTACCGTGACCCTGGAACGTAAAGGGCTATTGAAGGACACCGTGGATTTTAGTCAGTACGAGTCTGACAGTCCGGAAGCCCTGCCCTGGGTGGGAGGACTCTTGATGATTTTACCACGTAAAAAAAATATAATTATTCATGTGTACCAGGTAATAATATGTTCCTTTATAAAATAAAAAGCAATAAACACCGGTTATGAGTACCTACGTAAATTACTTGTGCATAATTGTTATTCTCTCAACGGTATGAACACTTAGCAAGTAATTACAAATAACCTAATGATAAAATGAGCATACAGCCAGCTTTGATCTAACACAAAATAATATCGGACGTCGACCGTTACATAGCCAGCCTTAAGCTAACATCTGCAGTATCTACAAAAAGGTATGGTCATGAAATAAATGGTGTAAGCCATCAAAATTAACAATATTCTAGAAAAAATAGCGTAAGTGTACAAAAATCTGCTAAATCTGATGGATGACTACCACATCCTTAAAACATGACTACAAGTGTTTGTGCACATGGTATATAAAGGTCTAGGTATCTCTATCTTGGTGCTATTTCACGCCAATTTCTTGCTTATTGAAGGTTATAGATGTCAGTCTAAGACCATCGAATTTTAAACAACACCCTATGTAACCGGTTGGAAACAATATAACATACCAAAAGGCCAATAAAGTATTTCGGTGACAACATTACCTAAATATAATAAAAAAGAAAACAACTCATTTTATGGCCACAGATAATGAATGGAAAAATCTGTAGGACACATAACCACGCTTACTTTTGCTGACAATGAGGACATAGTACAACAGCTTAACATTTTACAGTAACATTAGCAAATAGAATGAAGAAAAAGTCGACTTTACTCTACGGTTTAACGTAGACAAGATAGTAAAGGGAAAAATATGTTAGACACCTAATCTAGGTATGCTTCCTACTAGCGATGCATCCGATACCGATACCGATACCGATATATCGGCGATACATCGGGTTAGCCGATATATCGGTATCGACGATATTTTTACGACCGATTCACCGATACTTTTTAATAAAAAAATGTAGTGTAAACGAGCGTGTTGTCTCGTCTATCTCGTTGCAAACGAGGCACGAACTATGCCCGGGCAAACCTTTGCCAAACAGACTTGCGAAATCGCCTTTCTCCGAAAAATTTAAGATTACTTTTTTTTTATACAAAAAAATATTTTAATTACTTACTAAAATGTATAATTATCTAATTACAACTTATGGCATTACTTTTTATTTTAATTAAAAAATAATTTGACTTGTGATTTATTTACTATCTTAATTTTTTAATTCACAATAAGCGTATCGGTATCGGTATCGGTATCGCCGATATTTTTTTAAGAGTATCGGTATCGGTATCGTATCGGTAAAAAGGCGTATCGATGCATCCATACTTCCTACCATAAAATATAGTATAGAAAGTACCTACATAAGAAAAACACTTTTCTCAAATCAGTCAAGAAAACATAATAAGAGCTGCGGCCCTGTATTACGAGTTTTATTTCATTACCACTGCTCTCAAAACAGAGTAAGAAAACATCGTGAGGAAGGCGGAATGTCCAAAATCGAAGACGAGACATTTACCAATTCATACTGGGCCCGCGTAGCTCGCAGAGAAAAGACCCGTGTCCGAGCTGTATTAAAGTTGGAGGCTTGGAAAGTTGTAGGCCTTTGGGTTTGGGGTTGACAAAAAGAACAAAGCGTAACCAGCTTCAATCTTATCATATTCATCCACATTTTTATACATCTGGTTTTACAGGCACGCTTATGTATATTAAATGATTAATGGCTGTATTCGTTTTCAGGCTATTCAGATGTTTACCTATATTCACCAAAACAAATGATAAAATGTTATTAGTTCATATTAAATACCAATGATGTAAGAGTTTACACAATATAATTAACTGTTGCAATAATATTATGTCAATACTACAAAGTAATAGGTAGCTAACGAAATTCATATTCATTTTATCGATAGAAATAATTGATTGTTTTTGTGCCGTGGCTGTAATCGTTAAGTTACAACAATCACTTGAATTCACTTGGATCATTTCATCATACCGTATTTTGTTTAAAAAGAAAAAGGGTTTTGTGACGAAAATAAACACAGTCCTTAACTTAGAGTTTATTAAAATATCGTCACGCTATGCACAGTGTTGCGAAATACTTGACAGTGAGCAAAATTAATGCAAAAAAGTTGCTAATCCAACTATAAGAATCAATTCTGATTATTGTTTCTAAGATTTATTAAATATTGGCACAATTAGGGGAAACTGAGGACACTTAATCCTTACGGGAGACTAGATACACTGGATTTACAGAGCTTCTGTGAACACTCTCTAAAAGAGAGGCCACATTTGTAGCCTATGGTACGTCCTATTTTTCTAAAATTGGTACCCGTGACAAATTTGATAGTTGAGCAGATGGCGGACGATTTTGTGTTTCGTGTTGTAAGAAAATATTTTTCGTAAGTTTTTAATTCGATTAAATAATTGGTTAATAAACTTATTTTGGATAATTATCAATTTTAAACTAGTCATTATCTATGTGTTTAAGCGTCTGTTTCATAGAAAAGTGTTAATTGTAGTCGATTTTTTTACAATATTTTTTTAAACCCTCGACATAGCTAGGGTACACATGGTACACTTCCTTATGGGAGATATAATATATGTTATTATGATGAAATAAGATAAAAAGGAAAATGCTACGTTTAAAAATATACACATTACAAACTTTCGCCAGTCACAAATTTTAAAGATTTTGTGACAATAGGAACATTACGTGTTGTTTGCTGAAAACATAGGTATATGTGTTTTATTATAACAGTGGATATGTTTTTATTGTTTTTAGATTACCTACTTAGCAAATAAATCAATGACAAACAATTTTCACATATTATTTTCGTTTCCTTCTGTATTGTTCCCCCCAGGATCAAGTGCTCCAGAGGGTGGGGATCAAGTCAGACATATACTTATATGGGACAACATGATACAATTCCCTATACGAAGTTTTCGTGGGCTGGTTACTAAATTTATATACCGATATCATTTGCTATTATACTCAGTATAGCCAATTAAATTCTACGTATTTCAATATCAAGATATTTAAAATCGGATTAATATTCGCGAAATAATAGCCAAAAAACAAAAGTAGGTATTTCACAAATCACGTTTCCCCTAAACGAAACTTGATTTGTGAAATACCTACCTATCGTTCGTATTATCGACTACCTACACATACACTTTTTTCCACGGCATTTTGGCCCACGCATTCGGCCAACTTGTCCACTAATGATCCTAATCCATGTCATGTGGGCCGTAGACAAGAGGCCGGTTGCCCTCTAACCCATACACCTATTTTCTCACAGCAAACGATATACGAAAATGCTCGGTAGTTTCTACTAAAATATAGACCTACCATCAACTTTTAGTAAGCCATTCGCTTCCGATACAATCCAGTTTAGGCACCTAAACTATGGCGTTTGAATCGCTCACGGAGGAATGAACAATCGATTGTGGTCTACGGTGTGGGAAAGAGAAGACGCTGTACAGTGGTTGCATAAGTTTGTCTCTTTTACTCGAACCATTTGAGTAAAAGAGACAGACATATGCAACGTTGCGCTGCGTTTCGAAACCTCGTTGACATTCACATGATATTTGCGATAAGTAACGGTTCTTTCTGTGTTTACAATAAATACTTTTTTTAATTACGCTTTTCAGCGTCAATTAATACCATTAAGCCCTTTTTAGTACTCATTAAATGGTAGTAGGTAGTTTATATATTTTTTAATTAAAAATATCTCAGTTTTGCTTAGTGTTGTCGACATGACATATTGAATAAGACGAGTTTAGAACGCACATCCACTCGTGTCAGTGTCAGATTTGACAGGAAACGAATGCGGTTGTTGTTGTTGTGATTTGTCTGGAAAGTTTTACTAATTGTTAGTGTTTTTATCAGCATTTAAAAGTGTTCCTAACGTTTCACTAAAGTAATATTAATTAGTAGTACGAATAATGGCGTAAGTATTCTTTGCACAAGAATAGTTTGTGTACTTAATAATTTTATAAACTTCGTTATCAAAAATGCACACCGAATTTTAGTACCAGAGTATTTTAATTGTTTTTTATTTACAGTGATGTAACACGACGAAGAGTGACTTACGGTCAACTTGAGAAGCTATGGGAATTTTTGAACCAAAATAAAGCCTTAGCAACGGGCTATAATAAAACATCTCAAGCTAGAGAATATTGGAAGAAAATGTGGGAGAAAATAGCCGAGACTTTAAATTCCTATGATGATGGTGCAAAAAAAGATTGGAGTGGATGGAGCAAAGTAAGAAGAATAACTATTAGGTAATTTATTTATGCAAAAAGAAATATTTCTGTTCAACTTATCAATGATTCATATTTTTTTTAGTATTGGGTTGATTATAAATCCAAATTGAAAAGATTAGCTGCAGCTAATAAAAGAGCGTCTCTTCAGCAGACTGGAGGAAGTCCGTCAGAGATAAAAGAGATGACGGACGTTGAAAAAAAACTATTTCAGATTTTAGTAGAGGACTTTGGTAACCGTCTGATCGGTGTGAAAGTGGAGCCATTTGAAATAGTTAGTATTATTTTTTATACTTGCTCATTGCTTCATCTATACTAATATTATAAAGCAGAAGAGTTTGTTTGGTTCAACGCACCAATCTCAAGAAAGGAGATGTTTCAGTTTTATATGGCGCTCCAGCCATAACATGTACATTTTACCAAAGCTGGGAAAATTACCCCTGAATAGAATAAAGTAACATTTTTTTCATAATATTAAATGGATTTTACGCACAGGATAAAAATAAAACAATGTTTGACGTTTGTCCTAAGAGTTATGACAGCCATGACGGGTTGTAGAGATGACATTTTCTTAGTCATTTTGAACTCGTTCAGAAACACATTTAAAAAAAAATGCAGACTGAAGATTTTTGCAACGATGAAATCGTGGTACTTAATTATGTTTACTAAAAATATGTACAATAGAATAATAGTTTATTTTGAACACTTCAAGAACACTCACATTTTTTTATTTATTTCTACTTAACATTGATTTTATGAGACATAATTTCAGAACGAATGACTTATGCAAGCAAACGAGACGCCATGTTGAATAAAACATGGCAATAATTGAAAAACTATTTTTTTGTTGTGCACAACAAATCAGGCTCAAATCCACCAGAGAATATTTTTCCAAATTTGTGGTATTTTTCCTCTTTTTTGACATATGTACTTCTGATGGCCGAAAATGAAACATCTCCTTTGAATCGGATGGATTATAATCATTTTATTTCTGAATTGTCGTTTTATATTTTTTATTCAACTTGCTACATCATTCTCACATAATGTACCATCTGAAGATGAATGATGTATCAAAGGCTTTGTAATAATTTTGGCGATTAAAGAGTGTCCTTGGAGTTTCTTGCCCATTCTTCTCCTTCTCCTCCATAAAGATCAACACTTTGGAATGGGCACCAACGGTACTTTCACAGGTTATTTTGTCTTGTGACCACCATAACTATTTTTGTATTAGTTTAATCTTAATTTATGTCTTTTGACAATTCAAAAGTGCCTGTAATTGGCCTATTTGAAATAAATGATTTCATTTTGATTTAATGTTTTGATTTTGTTGACACGGTTGGCGGAGTGGCTGAGCGATCGACCGCTGCGCAGCGTGTTGCGGGTTCGATCCCCGCACGGAATAAATATTCGTATGATCTGCAAGTAGTTGTTCTGGGTCTAGGTGTTTGTGTATATGAGTTTCTATGTTTGTAAACGCACCCTCGATACAGGAAGAAATTCCTAGAGTGGGGCAATGTTTTTAAAATAAATAAAATAAAAAATGATGTAAATAAAGAATGAAATAAAATATGGTTTGCAGGATACACAAGAAAAGAAGAGCGCCTTGGAGACACCATTAAAAATTAGTGAGTCCACAGTTCATGAAAGCCAGAGTAGTTCTGAGAGTATACTGACTCACAGTCCAGTCCATCATGAAAGGATGAGTATATATATCATGGAACAAGGGCCATCAACCAGAGGTACACCTACTCCACCTGCATCGCCACCAACTCTCAGGTACATATCCACTCCTAGACCAGAACTACAGAGCACTTCTCGGCGCTCACTACGCCGTCGACGACACAAGCGTCAAGAACCACCTATGACGCAGGAGGCAGCTCGACAAACTCTTATTCGTATCTCTGAGAGGAGAGCCAATATAGAAGAGCAAAATTGCCAAACCTTAAAAAACTTATTACAAGAAATTAAGGAAATTAAAGGAATATTGCGGTTGAGGTAAGCTTATACTTATAAAACACACATATTATTTTAGTCATTGCACTAAATTAAAAATAGTCTTCTCAACTAACAACTAAATATGATCACTAATTACAAATACAGTACCAATAAACCTCTAATAAACAAGTGTAGATAAGTGATAGACATAATATTTAAAAGTATTAAAAAATAAAATAAAATCGTCTTATTTTGCTTTGAAAGATTAAAATAATAGGTAGGTAATTATTCTATAATACTAAGTTGACAATTTATAATTTTAGGTCAGTTGGGCATCCCACTGGTGGTGAATCAGGCTGTTTCTGATGCTACTAATAAGTTATAGGTAGGTACAAGATTGAATTAAAGAAGTTGTAGAAGTTTATAATTTGTTTAATTTATTAAAAAAATATATGGGCCCCTAACTTACATTGTAACCATGTAGATTCATTTAAATTTTCTCTATGTGATGTTAATGTTTATTATTTTACCTTTCAGTCTCTACTGATAAATCAGATTATTTTGTTGGATATGATTGATTTATTATTGTTTTTTAAAAAAAAAGACCTCAGCTCATCACACAGTTCTAATACCAATTGTTTAAACAACTTGTAATTTTATAACTCAAGAACGGGCTCACCTATCCAAACCAAATGTTTAGGCTTTGTTCGGGCTATTTGGTAGATGGTTTTATGTGAAGTTTGAGAAGGATGTTGAGATGGATGTGTGGAGTGACAAGAATGGATAAAGTAAGAAATGAGTTTATAAGGGGAAGTTTGAAAGTGACGCCTGTGACAGAAAAAATTAAAGGGAATCGTCTGTCTTTGTATGGACATGAGATGAGGAGGGATGAGACTCACGTGATTAGGAGAGTGATGAGTATGAATGTTGATGGATGGAGAGGAAGAGGAAGGCCAAAGAAAAGATGGATGGATTGTCTAAGGAATGATATGAATGAAAAAGGAGTAAATGATACTGGGATGTCTGATAGGGGAGAATGGAAGAAAAAACTTGTTGCGCCGACTCCAAGTAAAATGGGATAAGGGCAGGAAGATGGTTGATGGTTTTATGTGAAGTTTGCACAAAATCGGTCGAGCGGTTCATTGTTTATAACATTTATTTGTAACGAATGATGTAGTAGTAGTAGTATTAGTAGTGTAGTAGAATTGATTCTGTGGCGCTACGAAGTTCGCGGGGTCAACTAATGTTGCTATATTAATTCTGCATCTTCCAAATCAAAACGGTCCGATTGTTAACATGTTATTCGTGTTTTTTGTCGCCGTATTGTGTTTTAAATAAATGAATTCAAAAAGGATATTTTTTTTAGATATCTACAATGAAAACTTGTAATTGAAATAACTTTTTTACATAAACACATTAGAAAAACTAAATACCTATGAAATTGAAATACTTTGAATTACGTATTATTTTCACTATTTTTTAAAAGTAACGATTAATTTTAAGGGCGCATAACCAGAAAGTTGGCAACGTCGCAAATAGCTGTCAAATATTTACAAGTTTAAATTAATTTGGTAAATTTACTGTATGAAAATAAGAAATATGGCTATGTAGTGCACTAAAACATTGATTAGGGAATGCAATAATTAATATCGTAACACCGAAAATATAGTTTTAGATGTAAAAAACGTATTTGGAAACCTTCCAAATGCTTTTTTTATACCTGAAACGGTTACAACATCAAATTCAGTGTTTTAATTGCATTCCTATATCAATATTTTAGTGCACTACAGAGCCATTTTTCTTATTTCCATACACTAACATTGCTAAATTAATTAAAACTTGTTAATATTTGACAACTATTTGCGACGTTGCCAACTTTCAGAATATGCGCTCTTAAGCTAATAAATAGCAAATTTTTGAATTGCCTACTTTGTCAATTAAGCTATCCAATTTAGATATATAGGCCACGTCATGGTAAGAAAAATGAAAGAACGGAAACACTTTGCGATCCAATTGCCGCCTTGATTAGGCGTTGCCTAAACTTGATCGCTTTAAAGAAATTGATGAAATAGCAAAGCAGTTTATTTTAGGTTGCCAATTGAATCGTTTTTGGTCTATTGTTTGTTGCCACTTGTCTAGGCCATATGGTTAGGCCCTATGTAATATGTGCCTATGGTTAGGTAAAGGTATGTGGTATATCCATTTATCTACATAATAGTCATAAGTCAAGATGTCTCACAAACACGGATTTAAGATAAATAATGTGCCAAGACAGTTCAAGCATCTGAGACAAGTTTAATCACATGCAATCGTTTTATCAAGACATTGACATTAAACGTTTGTCTCTTATCTCTTTAGTAATAAATTGACATTGGCTGAATTGTCACATGACAATCGTGGAGAAAAGTGAAAGTTAAGGACTTTGACGGCTAGAGAAATTGAAGCAACTGCTTATGTGATTTCATAATGCTAATTAGTTTAGTCTTGCTGTGGGTTGACATTAGAGATCTTTGTTTTGTACTTATACCTAATGGTCTCCTACTTTGACCTTTCCAATCTGAGTTCAGGCCGTCTTCCAGTCTACCAATATGTAGCTGGCTACCGGTAATTACTCATCAAGCCTCATCTACACGATGCTTAAGATTGCATGAAAGTTGCGTTACATTGCGGACTATTAATGGTCAATGAATTTAGTTCGTAAAGCAAATACCACAGTGTAGTCGAACTTGCATGAAAGTTCTTGTCTAAATGGGTCTAGGTATAAGAATCGATTCTCTAGCAGACTTCCAAAACCTATAAAAGTAATGGGTACCATAATGTCTCTTGAAAAGGCAGGCTGCCATATTTACGGGCTTCCGAACACCCGTAACGATTGTCAATTATTTGGTCATAACATTCGAAATAATTCCCCCGTTTCCTCGTTATATTGCAGACATAAAACCCACGCAATTAGCAAACGCGACCCATATTACGTGGGAATTTTAACGTGTGCTTTCGAAATAAAAATCTCTCAAAGCCAGTCATGGAACTAACGAATTACAGTGACCCCGGAACGTAAAGGGCTATTTTTTTTTTTTTTTTTTTTTTTTTTTTTTTTTTTTATTTATTGGATCTCCAACAGAGGCTACACAATTACATGCAATTTAGATTTAAACAGGGGACAATACAAGTGTGCGCTTCCAATTATAGGAGACCACATCATTCACTTATAATCTAGGTTATTACATTAAATTTGACAAGCTAAAATAATTAAAGTAAAAAAAATATTAAAATGAATCGGAATAAATTATAGTACACTTAAATTAAATAATCAAATTGAATTAAATAATAGTAATAAAAGAAATAACACAAATGAACAATACAAAAACATAAAAAATAACAACAAACATACAAGAATAACAAGACAAAACATTATACAAAATATTATTACAAAATATTACGACTTAAGCGTTATGGCATGTAGGTCTTTTTTAAACTTTGACAATTTACATGTGATGTCCAATTCATTACGCTTCGATACTTCGTTATACTGCCTACAAAGCCTTGGCAAAACGGCGAAGTGTCCAAGGTTCGTTTTGGATCCCGGCACATAGAAGAGGTTATAGCTACATTTGCGCGGCAAGCGAGATGGTGCGCTTATCTGCAGCTTTTCAAGAAGCTCGCTACAGTCAACAGCCCCATTGAACAGTTTGTGAAGAAATGTGAGATCTAGAACCTGTCTTCTAACCGACAACGAGGACATTTTATAATGTTGTAGTCTCAAGTCGTAGCTTGTGATTTCTTTTGCTAGGCGATCTTTATAGCATAGATGATACAGGAAACGTTTTTGTACACTTTCCAGGCGTTTAATATAAATGTCATAGTGAGGGTTCCATACGGTGCTATTGTATTCAAGGATTGGGCGTACTAATGTTTTATATAAATGAATTCTAGTTGACGCCTTAGAAAACTCTTTGCTATTGCGCAAGACAAATCCAAGCATCTTGAACCCTTTTGAGGCAGTATTTAGTATATGCCTATCAAATTTTAAATTTTTGTCAAACAATATTCCCAGGTCGCGAACTTCGACTACCTCTTGCAGTATTTGATGGTTCAATGTATAACTGTGGGTTTGAACTATTTTATTGCGGGAGAAATGCATACAGTAACATTTTGTAACATTAAGGGACATATTATTTACTCTACACCAATTTGCCATTCTATCAAGATCAGCCTGTAGCAGTGCGGCATCCAAGTCTGTCACTACTGGTCTCATAATTTTGACGTCATCAGCAAAGAGGTAGAAGCTTGAGTGCTTGAAACATAGCGCAATATCGTTAATGAAGATGTTAAAGAGGATAGGGCCCAAGTGCGAGCCCTGTGGGACTCCCGATGTTGCTGGAAAGGTGTTAGATTGGTAACCGTTGACTACCACTCTTGAATTTCTACCAACGAGGTAAGAATGGAACCATTTAAGTAGTGATCCCCCTATTCCCAAACTATTAAGTTTTGTTAGTAGAATATTATGATCAACCGTATCAAATGCTTTACTAAAATCTGTATATATTGTGTCCACTGGGATTCTTTTATCAAGAGACTCTGATATGGCTGAAACATAACACATTAGATTTGTGGAGGTTGACCTTGAATTAACAAAACCATGCTGGTGGCTTGTGATACTTTGTTTAACATGGGCATTGAGGCTTTTAGTTACTAGTTTTTCAAGTATTTTGCCGAAAATATTTAAAATAGAGATGGGTCGGTAGTTGGACACATGATGTTTTTCTCCAGATTTGAAAATAGGGACCACTAGAGCTTCCTTCCATCTCTCAGGGAATTTGCCGTCTGCCATTGACTTATTGAATATAAGTTTAAGAGGTTTAGTTAGTGCTTTTGCACATCTTTTTATAAATACTGGGGGAATACCATCACTTCCAGCACCCTTGTGCTCATCCAAGGCTTTCAGTGATCGGAATATTTCCTCGTCGCCAAACTCCAATTTACAAAATCCGGACGGACAGCTGTCAACTTGTTTTGGTGCATTTACAGTCGATAAATTATTGTAGACTTGTGCAAAATTCTCGGCAAATAAATTACAAATTTCGTGTCCGTCTGATGCTGTCCTGTTCCCATAGGACATTTCTGCCGGGTAAGTACTCTTGTTTTTATTTTTATTTTTAATAAATGTCCAGAATATTTTTGGGTCCTTCGCTAGTGCTTCTTCTATTCTAACCATATAGTTTTTGTAACAAACTTCCATAAGCCTGCTACATTGTGCGCGCAGTTTATCAAATGAAATGATGTCTAGGGGATTATTGTATTTTTTAATTTTAATGCGATATTTATTTTTTTCTTTTAGCAGACGTATAAGATCTCGAGAATACCACTGTGGATATTTATTAGCTGATATAGTTTTTATCGGGACATTTTGTTCTATGACGTCATGCAGTACCTTGTAAAATATATCGACCATTTCGTCAGTTTTGAGGTGACCTTCAAGCTTTTTTTCCCAGTCTACAGAATTTAGCGCCATTGTGATGATATCATAATCAGCTTTAAAGAAGCCTGGCTTTTTTATCGATTTAGCTTGAAGATGTTTTGAGTTAGGGGTTATGAGTACCGAGAATTCAAATGACGGGTGCAAGGGATCTTCTGGAACTAATTGACTGGTGCAGCGGCTAAGATTATGTAACGTAGTATTACAGAGAGCCAGATCCAATGTTTTAGATTTAGAATTTGGTAAGTAATTATATTGTTCTAAGGCATTTAAAGAGACAAAATCTAGGAAACATTTAATTACTTCGCTATTATTAGTAGGGTATGGTTGTGTATGGACTGTGTGTTGTTGGTCAATTTTCCAAAATACGTTGCTGAGATTAAAGTCCCCTAAGATTAGAGTGTAATCACCGTGGTCTAGAGCACCCTGAGCTGAATTGAAGTATACTTGCATGGCATCAAAAGTGACAGGTGGGGGTAAGTAAACGCCACAGACACGGAATTTATGTCCCTTTGAGCCACGCGGGGCGGTCTCAATATTGATCCACAAGTCCTCACATGAACTCTCCAGGTGCTGCAGTCGACACGAGCGCAACCTCCTGGAAACCGCTATCAAGACGCCACCACCATCCTTGCGCGCACCATATCGACTAGATTCGCGATCCCGTCTGTAAATGTCATACCTGTCGTCAAATAATTCGGCGTCATAGACACCACCGTTCAGCCAAGTCTCTGTAAGCACAATTATGTCGTAATCTTGTAAGGACATATTATGGTAAAAACATTTAAGTTTTGTTTTAAGGCCACGCACATTTTGGTAATAAATATGAAGTGAACTATTGAATGTGACAAAAGTAATCTAAAGTAGCTTTCAAATTTGCTTAATAACTATCCTAATTTATTTACGTCATTGACTTAAGTTGCTCTTGGTTTGTGATAACAATGCGCTCAGCTTGTTCATTTCTCTTCATGAATATTCTTCCATTTCGTACCCAAACAAACTTATACCCAAGAGCTTTGCCACGAAGTCTGCTCGCCGCGTGTAATGCCTTGTTTTCTGCCGACAAATGTTCTACCACGTAGATCGGAACTGGGTTCTCAGACGCTATACCAAGGTGACTCGTATTCAGTTTATTATTGCTGTTGTTCTTGTTGTACTTGATAGTATCGGCGAAGAACGTGTCTCGCAGACGTGGGCTGTTGAATTTAACAAGAATGGACCTAGGTCGAGCAGTCTGGGCATCTTTTTTTGCGATCCTGGTACAGTGAGCTATATCGGTTTCCATGATTTCACTTTTAATAATTTTGCCGAGTTGTAGTACGGTGGTAAGTAAGTTTTCGGAGCGGTTTTCTGGTACATTCTGTATTTCGAGGTTAGTGGCTCTGGAGTTCTGTTCCATGAGGTTTAGGCGTCGATTTATATCGTGAATTGTTGTCTGTAACTGTGTGTTATCTTTCTCAAGTACCTGTATTCGCGAAGATTTTTCTTCTAATGACGCTTTCATTTCTTCATACTTTTCGTTAAAAAAGTCAAGAGAACCCTGAAAGCCTGCTATTAGTTCGCTAACTTGCTTAAACTGGTCAGCTACAACATTTTTAAGCGCGCTGACAATCTCTTCCTTTATAATTTCTCTGAGTGAGCCTTTTGAGATTTCTAAAATGGTGTCATCATTAATTGGACTCTCTGGAGGACTGCTCTGTCTTATCTGTTTATTGCGAACAGTGACGTTAGGGTTAGGTTCAGTCGGTGAGCTATGAGGTTGCTGAGTTGAGTTGTTGTTGGAGCAATCGCCTCGTGCAGATGGTCGGGCTGGTGTATCCGTGTTATTAGTCTTTGGTAGTTTGCTTTGACAATCAGGACATTTCCAGGTCGCTTTTTTGGCTATACCCATTGTTTTGAAATGTTTTTCGGATACGTTAGAACACAGCAAGTCGTACCGTAGTTTACAAATACAACACTGCAGGTAATCTTTACTTATGATTGTATTCATACAACCCGCACATTCGTTTGCCATTGTCAAGATAATTTGTTTCTTTAATTGAAATTAAGAATTGAACAAATTACAAAAATAATATCAGAATGCCAGGCTCGAACTCGAGACACGATCGGTTCCAATCAGTCGCCGCTATATGCCACTGCGCCACGAGAACACTTAATGCTGTAGACGAAATTTGAAACAGTATTCCTCCGATTTTAGATTTTAAATATTAAAGTTCGTTACAAGATTGACTCATTTGCACACATTCCTAAGATTTTTTCACTGTTGACGTTTAAGTTTATCACCTTTTTTGACACTTTTTATACAATTTTCTTGCTGCTAATCGATAAAATTTAGCTTTATTTGAAGGATTTTTGATTTTACAGCACTTTTTAATGTTTCAATTGAAGTTAAACTGCACTTGATCCTGTGATTTTAATTTTAATTTATTCTCGGATGTCCATCACAAAGGGCTTAGATAACACTTTCACTTAATATTTGGCTCGGCACCTTCACATTAATTACAATATTACGTGATATTATACAGTATTCTTTTTTTAGAGAAATATCAACACGGAGCTTATCAAACTTAGATGTTCACCCAGTGGCGCCATCTAGCGTATTGAAGGATACCGAGGGTTTTAGTCAGTAAAAGTCTGACAGTCCCTCTAAAAAGCCAGTCATGGAGACTAACCACAAACTTTCAAAAAGATTGGGTTTCTGTGTGTGAGAACCGGGAAAAAACATACTCATATCGTGTTTCTAAATTATTTAAGAGGAAATAAATTAAGGATAAGAGTCATTCTAATTTTAATAAGGGAAAACCAGCCATTGTTCCAATTCTGTTTCAAATTAACATGTAACGGTTCTCACACTTTCTGCAAGTCCACAGTAAACAATACGTTATTTGTCTGTCACGTTTAAAAAGTAGGCCGGATTAGAAACTGAACGGGTATCGATGATAACAAAAACTGGTTTGGTAGCAATTACTATTTAGTATGAACAAGATGGCCGTAATGTCAACGTAGTTTATCTTTTTAAAACCTGTATATGACCGGACATTATTTAATTCATCAGTGCTGTAGAGGTACGATATGAAAGAGGAGAAAATCATTGCAACTTTCAATCATAGAAAGTTTCTTGGCAAATTACATCATAATTTTGTGACAGACATATCGTTGCAGACTCTTAATTATCTAATCGGTCTCCAAGGTTTTCATAACATCCCTAAATTATTATACTCTGCTAATTAATTATTGCCAATCAGTAAAATCTGCATTTATTCGGTAATTTATAAATCCTCTTATTAAATGTCAACAGATTTAGGATCCTTTATGTAATCTGAATATTTATAAACCTATACCAGATACAGGGGAAAAAACAAAGTGGGGCGACTTTTAAAAAAAAATATCTTATAAGAAGTTATGGTCCAAATAGGTTAGATAACTGAGACAATTTATCTCACTAGATATGCGACGATATAATGGGTAATAGAATTTTTTCGGTCACGATACTATTGCATGTTTTACATCGTGATAAACTATCCATGTTGATATTATGACTCTACTTATCGCGTATTTTTCATGTGATCTTCTATTGACCTGAAAATCAGTGTATTATCGTTATATTCTTACATTTGCTTTTTCAGTTAACAACCGGAACGGTAGGAAAAGCACTTATTAGTTACAGGAAAAAGACAAATAGTCGAAATATTTCGCGAGTACGGCAAAAAGTATTCTATTGTTAAGGAAATTAGGATTATTATCATAACGTGATGTGAAAAATAGTGCTTTAGTTACTGGAGTCAAATATTGTTTTACAAAATACATGCAAATGATAACTAAAGGAAACATATTTCAACAGTTGTTTTCTTATATAGAGTTTAAAAAAATACTTTATTATTGAAAATGAAACAAGTAAGGTGCAGCGGGGCAATCTCGACAGCGGGAAATTTCAACTAATCTTAATAACTTCTACATTTTACTTTATTTAAATAAGTGCCATCTATGACCGGATAGCTCAAAAGCAATTTCATAATTTCTACATAGATGGCACGGCTAGACCCAATACTGTTTGATCGACACGGTCATTTTGTTTTCGTCTCTTTTTCTTGTTTGAACGTGCAAATTAGTGTCTCATATTTTTGCAAAAAAAAGTTATAATTAATGTGTTTTTCGAAGATTTTCAAAGGTAAGACATTTAATTAAAGCCTATTTCATGTTTTTAGCTATTTTTTTCTGTTGTATCTTGCGTTTTAACAGCATTTTGGTGTGAGTTTGAATAACCCCACCTGGATTGTAATGGCGGCTAATTTCAACTATTTTGCAGTTGGTATTGCCCCACCAGATTTTATATGGAAATGAACAAACACTAGTGATGTGCATGTTTCGATATGTTTTGTCGATGTAAATACTTTAAAAATATTTACTTTTAGCTATATTATTGTAATCTTTCTATTCGCAGGATCGCAACACGATTCAAATCGATGCATTTCGAGGGATTGCAGCAAGCAGTGAAGATGTCAAAAATAAATAAATCTTTCTTCAATTACAAATGAATACATAATTAGTAGGTGCCTGTCAATTCGACCAGTACTTTTAAGAATTCAAAGATTAGTTTTAAGTTGATTACTACTTTTTATTATGACTTTTGTTAATTTTTATATTTGTTAGATTGTTAATATCTGTTTTAAAACTAAAAAAGACAGATGAATCTTGGTCCTAAATTATAAAATATTGTAACGTTTATGACCGATTGTAGATTTAGGACGAGGGGTGCTCTGGTTCTATTTTAAATATATATTCCTTTCTTAAAATGAAGTTTTGATTTATGATTAGTGAGTAGATATAGTACTTTTAGTAGATAGCAGACCAAAATTATTTATTGGTGTATCTATCGACTTATTTTTTATTACGTTCCCATCACTATTAACTATGGCGAGCAGTCGAAATTACCCCGCCTAAACCTTTAACGTGTTTTTATTCAAACATGAGCCTAGCTGCATAAATGACAAGCCTCAATTTAGATTACCATCCCTATAAAAAAACTCTGCAACTGACTAACATCAAGCTAAGAGCTCTAGAAGAGAAATTATAATTAATAGTTGAAATTGCCCCACGGAGGGGGAATTACAACTATTTTTGCCTTTTTTGACAAAAACACATTTTTAAGCCTATCTATTGAATATTTTTCAATACAAGTTTGTAAAAATAATACACAGATAATGACTCTGGAGCGTCAATACATTACATTTTTGATAAAACTATATCATCTAATATTTTTATACCTTCAAAGTTGTGGTTTAGGTTTTACCAGTCGAGATTGCCCCGCTGCACCTTAGGTCCCTAATATCATCGCAAGTCACTCATTCTATAAGCTTGCAAGTCGCATCCTTTGTTAAAGTTCCATCCAATACTGTTTTGAATCTATGAAAGCGTGCAAAATACGTATAATTACTCGTATATTGAATAAAGAAAAACGTCATCACAACTCTTATGGAAGCAGGTGCTATTGTATTGTTTCAACGTCTTTTATTTATTACTTGACACGTTCCTTTATTAGCAAACAAACTTAATTTATATCTTACGGTTGCCATCTCATGAAATATTCTCAGGTGCAATTAATATAATAATGTTAAATTTCATGCAATATATATTTTTAACGAATGGTTATAAAATATATCGTATTTTGACTAATTACTTACATAACTCCTAATCAAAAAACTGGCTCTAAATACTCTTGTCTTTAAGAAATGTATTTGGAAAATCTGTACAAAAACTAAGGCCATTTGACAAGACAACAAAGACACAAACTTGGCAGATTCTTATAACAAATTGATTAAGCATACGAAACCTCGGGGTGCTAAGACAGGAAACCTCCACGTGCGCCCGTGGACTGGAGTTCCCTCTCGGATACGTCCGGGGGGAAGACCAGTTTTTCGGGCCGGTGCGCCCTGGGATGCGAGCAAAAACTCTCCTTAGGCACTGTGTGCCTAAGGGGTTTCTTTGCCCGTATGCAAATAGCCTGTCGGGTGGACGCTCCAACGCGTGTCCCTCTGAACAGCAGAGGGCACAGCGGCGGAGCGGGCTTGCGGACGGTGAGTAATGGGTAAGCTCGCCGTCCGACCAGGTACCAAGCCCGGGTCGGTGGCGCGTCGTGTTTCACGCGTCACCGACGGGGCCCTTATGGGGCCAAATGCCTGCCGGGGTCGCGGATTTTTCTTAATCCAGGATACCGTGGCCCCGGAACGTAAAGGGCATCCGACGGAACACGGGTGGATTTTAGTCAGTAAGTAAGAGTCTGACAGTCCCTCCCGCCCCACCCAGGGCGGGAGGACTCATTTGATGATTTTGCCACCCTAAAAAAAAAAAAAAAAAAAGCATACGAAACCTTAGGAAGAAACCATCACAGAAAATTCTGGAAAAATCCGTTCTTTTAGTTTCTTTCCTTTTTAAAGATAAACTACAGATAAAATAGGACCAAGAGAGGACAGATTACGATAAAAATGAATGAGAGTCACGAATGTGCTGTATGCGCGGAAATATGTGACTGTATTAAAAGCTTACAATACTTTAGATAAGTTAATACTTTTATTGTTTTCAGTGATACCATCCAGTTAGGTAAAAAAATACATGAAATATTCCGATGATAAAGTAAATCTCGTAATTTCCGCAAATATCCGGTTATAAAAAATTATGAACTTTACAGTGGCTTTCTCTGAACAAAGAGATTGGTTTTGTGTTTATTATTTTTCAACATAATTATAGATAAATCTTTAGAAAATCGTTTAAGCCTGACAAATGACAATAAAAATCAAAAACAGTAGACAAATCGTCAAGTGGTTAACCGACAACACATAAAAGTGTTAAATTGTTTACGTAACGCTCACCAAACTAATTGTAAACGGTGGAAACGCGGTCGTAAAAGTGTCTGATTTTCTTTTAATTTATAACTTGTAATAAATTACGAAAGCAGTGGTGGCCCAGTGGTATCGGTCCCGACTTACGAGTTGTAGGTCGTGGGTTCGAACCCGCAAAAAGCGCATTACTTTGTGTAATTTATTTCATCACCACTGCTCTTAAAACGGTGAAGGAAAACATCGTGAGGAAACCGGCATGTCCTAGAACCAAAAATTCGAAGAAATGTGACATCTGTCCAACCCGCATTGGGCCCGCGTGGTGGATTATGGCCCACTCCCTCTCATAGAGAGGAGGCCTGTGTCCCAGTAGTGGGACCATTATAGGCTGATGATGATGATGATGAATAAATTACGAAAGTAGCTGAAGACTTGCTTGGAAAAGTAGTGATAATTTTAGGTTAATTTAAGTAAAGGGAGGGATGCCTCTCAAAAAGAACGGCAAAAAAAAACACACATTTTGCTTCAAATGCTTTATATTATGGATTTGTTGGTATTTTTTTTTCCTTCTAACATATTATTTACTAACTGAAAGAAGATTCACATAGCAATCAAGCTTCTAAGAAAACAAATTGACACTGAATCCATAATAAAAACGACTTCTGGTCCATTCAATTAAAGCATCATGCATCTCAAGCGTGATTATATCATTGCCAGCACAACTAAGCCCAACGCGGACTAATTACTACAAGGAAACACGGATCACACACGAGGTCTTCAGACGTTGCAATCAACATAAATAATAAAATGGGATCAATCTTTTACTTCATTAAGTATTTTGTTTAAATGAATAGATGGATGTTCGTTACTCAATCAAATGTCTGAAATTCGGTACAGTGTTGAGTTATAGTTTGAAATAACACATAGGATGATAACTTTCATCACTGCAACAAGTAACGGTGCATCCACACCGCCGGCGCCGGTAACATTTGTGGAGCAACAAAAGGCAACACGGTAACATTCGGCAACATTTGGTAACTTTTGTGGCTCCTTGTTACTATTTGTTGATTGTTACTCATCCACACCGCAGTAACATCCGACAACAAATGTTGCCGTGTTACTGTATGTCGAGTAACGTTGCTCGACAATCGGTAAAATTGTCAGATAATGGGGGTAACATTGTTACCGAATGTTGAGCAACGTTACTCGACTTACAGTAACACGTCAACACTTAGTAACATTAAATAACATTTTGTTGGCGGATGTTACCGAATTTTGAGCAACGTTACTCGACTTACAGTAACACCTCAACACTTAGTAACATTAAATAACATTTTGTTGGCTGATGTTACCGAGTAACATTTGGAAACGTTGAGCTACAAATGTTACCGGCGGTGTGGATGCACCGTTAGTAGTAACAACTAGCAGCAACAGTAGGACATAACAAAATGTTACATAACCTCGCGTCACTTTGTGTATAATTAGGTATTTTCTCACACCATTTTCCCGTCGACGATAAAAAGGTCATAAGTAGTTAATCTGAGTTCGATAATCGGTGGGTGGATTCGACCCCTATCGGACACGATAATTGAAAGAGGGCGATGGTGCACGAAACATGTTGATGGCCTGAGTTCACCATAAAGTATTTAACCCGTCGATTACTGAGCGATAAACGGCCGATGTATTCTTCTATATCCATCGATGTTCCATCATCGATTCGTTTAAATGTTTATTAGATAAATTATTATGTTCTAAACGGTAGTGTATATTTCTATGTTATTAAAATTAAAGTTGAAAGTCAAGTGGAAAATATAATTTTAAATTTTCTTCTTGAAGACTTTTGGCAGTGGGTTTTCCATACAGAAAGTTTTACCAATATTTATTAAATCATAAGATCCAGTTTTATCACGTCCACAATCTCCCACAGGTGCAAAAACAAAGTTATTTTTATCGTTATTACACCTAAAATACTACAAAACTTAAGCGTAAATTAAAAACTGATTCATTGAGAGATCAAGGATCTCAGCGGGTTGTTGAACTTACATTTCTTAGAAGTAAATGGGAATATAATGCTCGTAATGCCATTTTTGTGTAAAGCTTTTTATTTATTTTTTAACCGACGAAAAAAAAAGGAGGAGGTTCTCAATTCGACATGTATATTTTTTTTTTTTTTTTCTATGTATGACCACGCATAACTTTTCCTAACGTGGTCCGATTTCAAAAATTCTTTTTTTGTTGGAAAGAGTGTATCTCAAAGTTGGTCCCATTTTAATTTCAAAACTAAAATCGGCCTCCAAGGGTAGAAAAAAAGGTATTAACTGTCAATATTTCTACAGAATTTTCATTTGTGAACCGATTCTGTTGAAATAAAGCTAACATTATGTAGTTCTGAGGACATAACTATATAGCAGAGATGTGGAGAAGATAACATGATGACGTGACCATCATCAGATCAACTCCAGATCCCTGTTATGTTGTGAAGTCAGTCCCAAGAGTTCCTCAACAATTAACAACAGCTATATCGTATTTGGGCTCATTTAACTCAGCTTGATGAGAACTTTAGACCCAGCTGAGGTATCATTGCCGTCGAGGGTCTGAGGATGGTGATGGAAAGCAGGGGCAAGAGGTCCTCAACAGTTAACAGCACCTATATCGTGTTTGTGCTCATTTCACTAGTCTTGATGAAAACTTTCGACCTAGCTGTGGTGTAATTGTCATCGAGGGTCTGAAGATGATGACAGAAGGCAATAGCAAGAGATCCTCATCAGTTATCAGCAACTATATCGTATTTGGGCTCATTTAATTCATCATGATAAGAACTTTAAACATAGTTGGGATTTAACAGTCGTTGACAGTCGGAGAGTGGAATTTTTAGTTGCAAGTTACAGGTCCTCAACAGTTAATGCGATAATTACTGTGACGGTTACGTTGCCAATGACAAAAATAAAGACGGGGTTTTCCATGTGCAATCATGGTATACAACTGAAAAGCTAAAAATAATACCTTTTTAACAAAAAAATCAAACCGACGAAAGATCGAACTGAAAAGCAAAAAATAAATTTTGAGGCGGCGCCAAAGAAACAATCAACCTAGCCACAATAAAATTATTCTTCGCTTCAAATAATTAATTTAGGTATAATGTTTGTTTGTTTGTTTGGCGCCGCCTCAAAATTTATTTTTTGCTTTTCAGTTCGATCTTTCGTCGGTTTGATTTTTTTGTTAAAAAGGTATTATTTAATAAACGAACTGTGGAAGATCGTTGCCGGTAAGATTATCATTTGTTTTAATTAATTCCTTGTTTTAACATGTTTTAGAAATGCCACCTATAGCTTCTTTCATAGTTATTATGTCTTGTGACTGGGACTAAACCACATACCATTAGCATCATAACTATTTTCATACTATTTTTTGCCTTTTGACAACTGTAACTGGCCTATTTGAATTAATTGCTTTTATTTATAATTTGGTCATTTTCTCATATTACCTCGTTTATTTGGATAAAAAGGTTTATTTGTATGATATTTTAATGTTTATTTTCACTCAAAGATTCAGTTTTCTGGAGCGTTTAAACAGAATCTATTATAATTGTACAAACGTTGAAACTATACTTAAAGATTGCATAGGCTATAATAATAATTTTGCAAAACCTTGTATGTATTAGGTACATAGAGTTATATTGTTCTTACACATTTCCCCAAATACATGCTGGATAATTATTGTCATTTTCTGAAAGGAAAAAAATATAATTAATCTGTTTTATGTTAAAACACAAGATTATGTAATTTCAGTTTATAATTAGCGTGAACTAGTTAATTTTCAGTCACGTGTTTCAACATGTTAATAGTACTTAAATAGTTTTTTCAGTTATGAAATACTTCTCTTAACCTTCATGAAATTTTTGGCGCAGAATCTAGACTAGGTTTGCAGTTTTATTTGTTTTAAACGTGTCAATTTACTTTTGTGTTTATTTGAGTGGTTAAAGAAGTGTTTAGTCTAGATGAGAATTGTAATTTCTGACACCTTATATTTAATAAAGAACCCGAGATCAAAAACCTGGAATCTTATCAAGCAAAATAAACAAGTGTTTGTGCCTTTTTTTGTGGCAATTTATCCAGCATTTAATTTTTTTTTATGTTTAGCTATGCTGAAATTGATTGAATATTTTTTGACACCAACAAACTGCGAAAATATTCAAGTATTACACTATTCTTGGCTGCGGAGCACATAATTTTACAGTGATATAAGACTTTTCAGCGAGTAACAGGAAAAATATTTAAACAAGCTCCACACACAAGCGAAGCCGTTGAAAAATCTAGTTTATTATAAAATTGGTGAGTCATAAGTCGTAGGTACAGGAACCGATGACATTCCTATGTAACCATGAAGTTCACATTATATTATATCTATAGATCTGTATAGGTATCTTATAGGGCAATAGTAATAAAATAAAAAGATCATAATACACGCAGGTGCGTAGCCGGGCGTCGAACTCGAAAGGTAAACTGCACAGGAATAAAATAATAAAAGACGGTGCCACGAGTATGTTGCCATCCTTCTTTATATTATAAATCTTCCAGTTCGTACTGCCATTGTTTTCTGTGTTGTTTTAATTCATTTTCATCAAAGGTTTTGATTTATTTGCCTTTATTACAAGATTTTTTATCGCAGGCTCTGAGCTCGGCGCGCGCGAAAAACGTAACGAAAAATCCTAAGGAAATTTCCTGACCACATCTGACAGCACGCATCGTCTAACGTCGTTTCAGTTCGGGAGACTTCAGCAATCATAAAGGTACGGACAGACGTGCTCATAAAGGTATGGACAGACGTGCTCATTACTAGCACGAAAGCATGCTTTTATTGAGCAAGGGGCAATTTTATTGAGGGAGAGGGAGAGGGAGGAGGAGAAGGAGGAGAACGTTTCTTGACGTTTCACTTGATTGACGTGGCTGACCATAGCCTAATTAGTACAGTAATAAATAGGTATAATAAATAAATTAATAATTATAATTGCATAAGTTAGTATACTGTGAAGGTTGGTAAGATGTTGTTGTCGTAAATACGATACGTCGTCGTTCGCTTTGTCAAAAAATCATCAACGATCCTTAATGTAATTTAATGGTTTCAGAAGATACCTCAAACTTTACAATATCCTTTAAGAGTTAAATTAATTTCAAATCATTATAAATGTAGGTACCCTGCTTATATTAATTTATGTTCATGAACGACATGAACATGAATATTGGCCTATCTCGCTTAGGAATTGGCTACTAATTTAATCACACATCTATCCATTTAGATAATAAATGGTAGATTGTTCTAGTCACATTTAACGTAACATTCTCATCATGCAAATTAGGAATGATGATTTTAAATTAATAGCCGTTCGCCTGTGTACTTTAAAAGTCGCCTACATTCTACTGTGCTAGTAACCCAATGATAATAAAACTATATCATCTTTTCCGTTACTTATTTACCTACTTACCTGATACTTAATAATGTAGGTGTAACGGTACAAGGATTATAAGGCGCGCGTGGCCGAAATTGGCAATAGTACCGCCACCTTATTGCACAATCGCTGTTATGTCAAAGTCTTTAGACCGCCAAAAAATAATAGTTTTGATGTTTGTGCGTGGTTTTATTAATATAATAATAATAACAACTATATTCTCTTTATTAAGGATGTTAGTGAACCTTGTGGCTTATCCACCGGGATGCCATGTGTACATAATTAAAAAGTTAGTGTAGCCATGAACATTACCTATTAATTCGCCACCACAAAAAATAATCACGAAATTGTAACTTATCACCTCATCAAAAATCGGGTTAGCATTAAGAATATAATAAAAAATCGCAAAAATAACCTCTTTTTGACATTTACAACTTCTTTGCGTGTCCAACCATAGAGAACAGCGCAAAGCCACGCATTTTTGCCAAAGCGAATATACATATTATTTACGATTAGCAACACCGCAGACCGGGCGAGACGACCGTTGCCGTTGCTTTGAAAAAAAAAAACTCAAGGGCATGAGTCGAGGACCCGTAGATTCTTGACCTCAAAATCGTGCGTGACCGCTCGCGTGCTCACAAAATATTCCTACTACATTACTAGACCGTTTACCCTGCCCAGTGTTCCCAAAAGGCCAGTTGCCAAATTAGAGAGTTTAAGTCCACTTCACATGGGTGTGGTTATGTGGTATATGGCCTTAATTTGCGAAAGAGACCAGGTTAAACATGATCATTTGATTAGGTTATTTTTTCAATTTTAGTGAACTTAATTGGAAAAACTTTGGGGTTATCTATGTAGTTCTGTAGATAAAAGTATATTTTTAACATAGGTACCTAGACAAGATTATGTCATATAGATAATATTATAAATATATAGATGGTTATTAAATCGCAATAGTCACTATCTACTAATTAAATCGACAATTAGCAAAAATTGTGACATATTGAGAGCTACCTATATTAGTAAAAAAAATATTTTAAAAGAGACATACTACTGTTTGTTTTTATTTTTATTGCAACTAGGCATGTGCCAAATCCATTATACTAATTACCTTGAAAGTACAGAACTGCGTTTTAAAAAATTACATCGCGTTTAGATCAACGGATGATACGGAAGATTTAAATGATGTCGCTGTAAAAAAACTAATAATACTTACTTAGTAGGTATAATCAAAGTCATTGTTAGGATATAAATAGATACCATTTATACAATAGAAAAATATGAGACACTTCACTAAGGTACCTACCTATCAATTCCTTTTTATTGTTTATGAATCAATGTAAGTACGTAGTTTAAAGTATATACCTACCTATGATTATACCTACATAGTATTTTCCTCTTAGGCTTGAACAAAGAAAAAATAAAACAAAATCGTGACACTTTTGATACGTCAAGTCTTGTTAAGAATGTTTTTACTTTTTATGTTGCATTGCCATGAAAAATGCGAAAAAATCTTGTTCAATAAAACTTTTCAAATAAAAAGTAGTATCTATGTTTTGAAATGTTTGAGTGAATAGTTTGAATTTTTCACAAAGCTCATTACTTTGCCAAAGAGAACAAGAGCTATAAAATAATGCTCTATAATTTCCGCTTTTTTGGCCCTAATTAAAAGGTTCTCTCGAATACATAATCACCGTTAAAGCGAATAATATCTAAAAAAAAATAACCATCTGAAGTAAGCAAACTGGAGTCATTTCCTCATATTATTGTTTACATCCATATCTGCTGGTTTGGACAAACACGTTGTTTATTTGGCTTCAATATTCAAGAATATCAACGTTTGAATAGACGCCAAATGCACATTTGCCAAATGAAATAACAACCCAGACAAAACTACTCTTATGTACTCTACTTGATTCACATAATTATATGTATCTATGTCGTCTGAAGTCTGGGACTAATTTCACACATTACCTACAAACTTATTGTTTTCAGGGAAAATATTTCAGAATTAAAGAATAATACAGCTTATTACCATAACACTTAACTCAAATTAGCGTAGCAATACAGTTTCGGGACAGCAATAATAATGTGGTCGCCCCGATTTTGCATGCTGAAGAAGACAGGGCAAGCCAAAGAAGAGATTAGTCACAAAACATTTGAAAAATATGTTTCATCATTTATTTTCTATTCTACGTTTATTCAGAACCTACTTATCTACGTCCAATGTTGCAATAATTAAACTCTGGTTAGATGTGATTGAAAATGGCATGGATTAGCAGCCGAAATGTTACATGGTCAATGATGTTTTGGTAATAAATCATTCCGTACCGTTTTCTTTCCATAACCATTGATCACTCTGGCCCTCATACCTAGCTACCTATGTTTATTACGCAACGTTAGCTCTTTTAAAACAGGTTAACGTTCAAATAATCCAGTTACATCACATTGACGTCATATAAGAACGTTCCCCTCGAAAGAAATGGGTCAGTATTCCATTTTCGCCTTCTGCGTCAAACATCAATTTGTGATAGATATTGGCCAATTTATACTTGCTGTTACCTAGAAATGATCTAATGGATTATGACTTTTATTGCAACGAAAATGGGACAAGAAAATCATTTGTAAATGACAAAGTAATTGAAGAGCTTCTTCAAACATTTAGACGGCAGTTATAAGTTGGTTTATTGTAATTTGTAATAGTTTGTAGTTCTTGGATGCAAAATATTGGTTTTTAGGTCACCTCGATTTTGCAGTTTACGTTAAAGGTAATTGGATATTCTGCACGTCAGTAGGTACCTGCCCTAATTCACGAGTATTCTCAGAAAGTTTTCAGAACAAGAAAACTGGATGTTTGTTTTGAGAAATTATAAATATTTTACGAGTCATAATATAAACTGGTGGACGTCAAAACACAAACTTATGGCCAAGAGTCAAAGTAGCTAATACTGCTGGAACATTAAAGAGTTTGAGATTTATTGCAGCCGAGCTGGTTCTGATGTCACGGTTGAGCACGTTTGGCAAATGAAGATATTATTCAGAAGTCGATGAACTAGTTTAAGAAAATGAAAGGCTCATATATTTTGTGCATAAAGTACCTACAATCCACGCTTGTTTAGAGAGTATAAAAATACTAGTTGTTGCTAGAATGCAAACAATGTACCCAGTTTACGTTGTACTATTTTCTCTAGACATCAGACAGTATTAGTTTCAGTTGAGCTAATTCTGACGGCGAGTAAAAATCTTCTGGGTTACCTAATCTATTCTGATATCAGACAGACAGACACCATGACAAGACGTATCTATAATTCACGATAAAGGCATGGCCCACATAGAAAAAGTGATAAATTGTCACCATGAACTAAATATAAAACTGTCATGGCGAACATCCGCGAAAATTAAACTTATACATATATGAACGGTTTGAAGCTCATCCAATGCTTGGAAATGAACACATTTAAATTACTAGTTATCCGGTTTGGCAGATACTAGATGTTCGTGCAGACTTTGATGATGTTATCTAGATAGATAATAATAATAGTTATTGTGTAGCTTGTAGGTGGTGAGAGCTGATGAGGCGCTGGTATTTGGTGCCGTGGAAGATTAAATAAAATAACGAGATTCTATGCACGTGTGTATTATCCGATGTCGCAGATGGAAGGAAGGGAGAGTTGCCACTATATAAAAGAGAATTTACATATTGGATATTGGTGTTGCAAGTAAATAATTAAAATCTCCAACATGCTGCGGCCTCTCACGAATAGCAATGAACTTATAAAAAAAGTTACATAAAATTAAATTGTTTAAACTTACAAGTTTACATTAGTTTTTTAGACTATTTAAAAACTGAACTTAAATTAACATACATTATTAATTGTATTAACAATATAGTACGTGCATAGTTTAATAAAATATATTAACATATTATAATATAACAAAATACGTATCTAAGAACTATCATCATATTCTATAGGTAGTAAACAAATTTTATTGATGGCTCGGGAATGAGTTTTTCCATTTGGGGTCCTAACCTCCACTGCCCTAATTTTGCCATCATGACCTGGAAACAAATTAACAATTCGTGCCATAGGCCACGACATAGAAGGAGTATTGTCCTCTTTTAAAATTACTAAATCTCCTAGTTTGACATTACTTAAATTAACACGCCATTTAGGTCTATTTTGTAACAAATTTAAATAATATTGATGCCACACTTTCCAAAAGGACTGTTTTAGAGAATTACACAGTTGCCAAAACTTAAGCCTATTTTGTGGAATGTTACAGACATTATTTTCAGGATACATTGTTATTGCACTCCCTATAATAAAGTGACCGGGTGTTAGATAACAATAATCATCAATGTTTGAAGACAAAGGTAAGAGCGGTCGAGAATTAAGTACAGCTTCTATTTCAATTAATACTGTATTAAGTTGTTCGTAGGTTAAGACAGTTTTTTGCAATATTCTTTTTAAGTGAAACTTTGTGCTCTTTACTGCCGCTTCCCAGAGTCCTCCAAATGTAGGCGAGTAACATGGAATAAAGTGAAATTGTATGCCACGCTCAGCGGTAAATTTTTGAACTTGCATTTGGTGGTTCTGAGAAGTTTGTAGTTTGTAGAGTGCAACTAATTGACTCCTTGCACATTTAAATGTGCTTGCATTGTCGCAGTGAATTTCGGTGGGCAATCCTCGTCTAGAGATAAATCTCCTCAAGCACGCAAGAAAGGTTTCTGTGGTCAAGTCTGAGGCAAGTTCTAAGTGAACGGCCTTTGTCGCGAAACATACGTATACACAGATATATCCTTTACCTATTAATGATCTTCTTACGCGAGAGAGTTTTACATCAATTGGCCCAGCGAAATCCACGCCAACCTTTTCAAATGGGCGACTGGTAGCTGTTACACGTGCAGCCGGCAAGGAGCCCATTAATTGCTTGGCTACTGAAGCCTTTTGTCTGAAACACACAATACATTTGTGAGTTATTTTCTTAACTTCTAATAATCCATTAACAATCCAAAATCGTTGGTTCAGATGCGATAGCAAAAGCTTAGGCCCTGCGTGCAGTAACCTCTCATGTTCACACCTTATAAGCAAGCTAGTAATTGAAGAGCCTTTGGGCAGTATGACAGGATGCCTCTGTGAATAAGCGATTTCAGCATAATGCAGTCTACCCCCAACGCGCAGTAGACCTTGGCCTTTCAAATTGTTATTACTGCTTATTGCTTTGATTTCAGATTTAAAATATATATTTTGTTCGTGTTTAATTATAAACATTAATGCACGATCCAACTCTGAACTTTGCAAATAGTTCGTATTTATTTTAACTTTATTTTTATTAATATTGTTTAAAAATCGCAATATGTAAGCTAATAGCCTTACTATTTTATTTAAGTTAGAGTAATTGGAGAAGCGCTTGAACACGTAATCAAGCGGATTTGGAGTTTGACATATCAAGTTGCTGGAAAGAGCTAAGCAGAGCTCCACTGAGAGTGAATCAGCAAGAGTGCTTGAAGCAGGAAACTTGTACCCACTGTTTTGCAGAAACTTTGGGCCATTCCACCAAATATCGCAGCTACTCAGCTCAGTCGGGTTGACGCCTCGGCTAATGAGATCAGCAGGATTGTCATCAGTGTTGACATAATGCCAACTAAATGCAGCTGTATTTTGACGAATTACACTTACTCTGTTCGATACGTAAGCCTGAAGTTTTGTTAGCTCAGTATTCAGCCATGCCAGGACAATTTGTGAGTCACTGAATAAACGGACATGCCTTATGTTAATTTTAACTCTGAGTGTATTATGAGTCCTCAAAATTAATTTCGATAGCAATAGTGCAGCATTCAATTCAAGCCTTGGCACAGTCATACCTTTCTTTTGAATAGGGTTGATTCGTGATTTGGAACAGAGTAGATGCAATTTCGTTGTACCTGATTGGTCTGTGATTCGCAAGTACACACAGCATCCGTAGGCTATCTTACTCGAAGCGTCTGCGAAGCCGATTAAATCTGCTGAGTCTGCTTCTGAAATTCTAATGTTCCTATCTAAAAGGATTGGCCGCATTGCAGCTAAATTATTGGTAAATTCAAACCATTCTTGCTGAACGATTGCAGGCGGACTATCATTCCAACCTGTGTTCAGTAGCCACAATTTTTGCATTATAGTCTTTGCAGTGACTACAATAGGGCTCACAAATCCCAATGGGTCATAAAATCTACCTATGTAACTAAGTATGCTCCTTTTTGTAACATTACTCCTATTGAATGGTTCTGGAGTAGAGATTATAAAGTGATCCTCCTTTACATTTATTTGTAGCCCTAAGGCTTTCATACTATAATCACCCTTTTGTAATTCTAAACTATCAAAGTGTCTATCATTTAATGGTATATTGTTCAATACATTCTCATCATTTGATGACCATTTATGTGTATGGAAACTACCTAATTTAAGCAAATCACAAAGTTGGTCTCTGGCAGCTATAGTAGTTTCTAAGTTATTATTACAATAGATAATATCATCAACATATGTATTATTTTTGATAATAGATGATGCTAGTGGGTATGAATTTTCATATCTACTTGCTAGCTCATACATGCAGCGAGTTGCTAAATAACTTGAACTTTTCAAGCCATATGTTACCGTATCTAACCTTATACACTTGACTGACTGGTCAGGATTATCCCTCCACAAAATATTTTGAAGGGTAGTGTACTGAGGATCTACTTTAATATTTCTAAACATACGCTTGATATCCGCTGTGAATGTATATCTACCTAAGCGGAATAATAAAATTATATCAAACAAATCCCTTTGAACCACAGGTCCATTAAGCTGTAAATCATTTAAAGAAACCTTCTTATTTGTCTTCATTGAACCATCAAAGACAGTTCGAAGCTTTGTGGTTTTACTATTATTATTAATAACTGCATGGTGTGGTAGAAAATACACTGCATGCTTATTTAAATCATACAATTCAATGTCAGTATAGTGACCATGACCAAGTGATAAATATTCATGAATGAATTTTTTATATTGCATGAATAAATCAGGATCGGCATGCAATTTCTTTTCCAAATTCATGAACCTTTTTAATGCTAAATGAAAAGATTCACCAAGAGTATTGTTTACATCTGATAAAGGTAATTTTAAAGGAATAGGAACCTCAAACTGATTATTAATTAATTTTACAGAATTTTGAAAAATCTGTTCACAAAGCTCTTGTTCAGATGTTCGCTCAGTAAATATTTCTGGAACTTTTTCATTTGTCCAAAACTGGGCAAGTGTCTCATTGAGACCTAATTCACATTTTAATACTACCCTATTACATGTCTGTTGAGATACTTTGGGTGGCAGATTTCCTCCTACAATGTGACCGAAGCATGTGTTAAAGATGTGAAGTTGTGCGTTACTAGGCTGCTGCAGTGGATGAACAGTATTCCAGGACAGAGCCGATGACTGCTCGCTGCTTATTGGCAGATTGATAGTTATGCACTGCTCGCTTGGTAACAGGGTCTGGAAAAACACATCAGCACCTAATAACATGTGTATTTCACTAGGCACATTAAATTGGTCATCTGCCAATTTAATATTGGGTGGTATTATGAAACTAGAGAGATCAAATCCATTCTGAGGTAATTTGCATGTTACCTCTTTTACAACATGACAAGTTACCATTGTCTTGAATGGTGAATTTAATGAATGAATTTCAATGGGAATGCAATACTTTACATTACTTTTTTCATTAGTGATTCCAACAATACAAGTATTATTTTGCAAGGGCGTTAAACCTAATAGCTGAACAACTTTTGCAGTTATAAAAGAAACCTGTGATCCGCTGTCCAGTAACGCCTTGATAATATATTGTGTGCCATTCCTTGCTACAACTTTGATTCGAGCTGTAGGTAAAAGCACATTATTGTTAACATTACTTGATAAGGTGACGGCTGGTGGGGTTTCACTAGAATTGCAGTGGAGCAGAGTGTTATGAGGCTTCTTGCACTCTGAGCACCGGAAGTGAAATCTACACTTGCCACCATGCATGCCTAAACAAATTACACATAGTTTTTTTTCTTTGGCCAATGTCAGTCTATCGATTGCTGGCAATAGCTGAAATTTTTTACATTTATATAATTTATGGTCATTTAACTTACAGAAGATGCATGTTGCTTCCGCAGTGGTGACTGCTGTTACTCTGGTTGACTGCTGCTGAAGACCCTTCCCAGCATTTTCTAATGCCAGAGCTCTTTTTTCTATGTACTGGACGAAATCTTCTAGACTAGGAGGAATGTTAGGATCCCGATCCAGTTGATAGGCTCGCGCAGTTATGCAATCTAATTTACGGGAAAGAACACATAACAAAATTGCATCCCAGTATATGACATTAGAGTCGAGGTTTTTAATGGCAGCTATTTTTTGCCTAATATAGGACACAAAGTCCCTCAAACTACTAGCAGTAGACTTGTTAATACAATTTAAATCTAAAATATCGCCTATGTGGTCATTAATGATCTTATATTTATTATCGTAGCGATCCCTCAATAATTTGCGAGCATCACTATAACTTTCTGGTGTTAAACATAAATCTTTAATCAAATTGTATGGTTCGCCTTTCACGAATGATCTTAAATAATAAAACTTTTGAATACGGTCAAGACTACTGTCATTGTGAATCAATGAATCGAACAAATTAATGAATGGCACGTATTCTGTGAATGTACCATCAAATGTTTTTATGGAAATTGGTGGTAACTTTGTTTTATGTGTCTGATGTGCATCAGAATATGTTGAGGAGCCGGAGGGGCCTGCATTTTCGTAGGTCTTAATTTGCTCGTTCAATGATGCCAAGATACTATAATAATTATTTTCTATTTGCTCGACATTTTCTTTATCGGCAGTGTCGAGATACAGAATATCTTTACATAAACACTCATAATCACGAAAAGCAGTAACTAATCGATCACGTTTGGTGATCAGCTCATCACAATTTATTTTAGATAGATCAGAAACATCGACGAAATTATACAGTCTTGTGATCGTACCTTTAATATAGCCCCGTGAGGCAATTTTTCTTTTCAGTTCCTCCCCCATTATATAACTATTTTAATTACTACGCACTTCTTTTTAGAGCACAACACAAAACGAAAACACTAGAAAATTCTGACACAATGCGCGTTGCGTGAACGGATTTCTCTGACGAGTCGAATGAGTCGATTTTCGATCCCTTTTTCGCTCGTACAAAATAGCTTCTCCTTCTCGCTCGGGCGTGCGCAGATCGCGTTGCAGGGAGCGTCACGCGCCGCCGTCTCGCTTTTTCTTTCGTGGTGTTTGCAGCTGTACTCTTCGCTCACAATAACGGCAAATACGATTGTTGAAATTTCAAAATTATAATTACTGTAATACAGATTTATCTGGGCTTTCCTGGATTGTTGCTGACGTCGAATCGGTTATTTAATTGCGATTTTGTGGCGACGACCAGGCCAAGAAATCTTCCGAGCCCGCTTGCGTTGCCAACCAATATGGTGGCTGCGACACGGCAGAAAAAAACTGTTTTCGGCAAACCTCTAGTTGCTTCTTCCGCAGCACGACAATTCCATGAAGGACCAATGTGTAGCTTGTAGGTGGTGAGAGCTGATGAGGCGCTGGTATTTGGTGCCGTGGAAGATTAAATAAAATAACGAGATTCTATGCACGTGTGTATTATCCGATGTCGCAGATGGAAGGAAGGGAGAGTTGCCACTATATAAAAGAGAATTTACATATTGGATATTGGTGTTGCAAGTAAATAATTAAAATCTCCAACAGTTATGAGTTATGAAAACACATGAAAAATTGTTCAAAATAAAATAAAAGGAAGAATAATGACGCAAATTATTATGTTACTTTTTCAAGATTAAAATGTTTCAAATATTAGAATTCAGACTAGTTTTCGTAATGAAAATGAATATGCAGGTTAATATTTTTAAATGATTCGCTTAACCAATAACCAGTTGGTAACGGCTTACGTCACACCCACAGTGTCAGCTAAGATATAGTTAGATAGTAGTTATACCTACTAAATCGTCGGTTACCAAGGGCGATATAAAACTGGTGATATGCCAAGTCATTTCATTTTACATCACATACGCAAGATATGCCTTCTGATCTCCCCTATCTTATTACAGCTAGCATTGAATTATAAAATAATTCAAAATTACACAGTCATAATTATTTATATTGTTACACAGTCATTATTATTTGCACAAAATATTACCAAAATATTTTTGCCTGTAGCGAACATTTTGGCAAGGAATTAGATATATCTCTGAATTAGATTTATTATTATTATTTACAACCTGATAAGTTTTTGAAGTTTGTACCGTACGGATAAATTGTAATTATTTATATTACGTACGATAAAATACGTATACGTACTCATTTGGAAAAAAACAAATAGGTATACATGTCGAATTGAGAAACTCCTTTTTTTTCGTCGGTTAAAAAAATGAGTGAGTGAATGAGTGAAAGTGCTGTGCCATTAAAATAAATGTAAAAATAAGTAGTTGATAACACATCGAGTTGCTTTATTCCTACGTTTCTAAAGATGCTACGCGACAGGGCAACCCAATCCACCAATAGCCTCAAGGTCTGTCAATGTCCGGAATATCGGTAGTATAGTTTCCACGTGGTTAATTTTATACCCTATTGTAGTTTCATGAGCACTTCAATAACAATTTATGTACTACAAAGCTACTGAGTTTTCATGATAAATTTTAATTTACGCGCATATCTTTCACAAGATATTGGCAAAATGTAATTTACACATGTCATTTGTTTTGTCTGTACACACACTTACATGTGCTGTTGCTAACCGATTGAGACTGTAGTCATTTTACAATAGTGGTCTTTAATGGGTTTTTATAAGGTTCATTTTATGGTTTTACATATTGAGCGGTACCATCATCAATGAAAAGAGTGTCTGTTGTAATCTTGCCAGACAAACAATTATGATGAAAAAAATAAAAGACTGAACGTCCAACTATCGAGCTCTCTCCATCCACATAAAACAATGTTTACCGTCCGTCACGTCATCATAAATGACTCCTGTTTGTACAGATGTTAAAAGCTCCGAAGGTTAAAATTGGAAAATATTAAATACTCGTAATTTGTTCACTCGAGTAATTCATTGCAGACGTGGAATAAATAGCTATAATAATAAACTAGTTTTGTAAACAAAACAATGTACAAAAGCTTTGTAAACAGAAGGGTTACGAAAATGGATGAACTAAAATGCACTTCACTTTAAGAAAATGAAGATAAATAACATCACTTCAATATCCATCGTGGCTGTAAAAAATGAATCTTTGTTCTTACCAATGTTATTATAATTCACACAATTGGTATAGATTCCTAATAGTCTAGAAGAGCTAATAATAAAAGTAGAACATTTTCATTTTCTAACAGCGAGTGACATATCAAATTCGCAAGTTACCAAAAGAGTGATAAATAGCAGTAGGTAGTACACGCTAGTGCTATCTTCGTTACACTTATTATTCCTTCTCTCACTCACCACGAATGGCGCTTGCGACCCTGCTTACATGACAACTTTGGAGAGGGAGTGGAAATCCAAAATAAAGATGGATGATTTGTGAGAGACGTGGTATGAAGGAAAAAAATAATAAATGAGAGCGAGACGATGGACATGATAAACTCGTTGAAGAAAACGCTTCCACCAAAATTAAGATGGGACAAGAACAAAAATATGATGCTAATGATGACGGGTTTATATTGCTAAAAGTTCATCACCTGTGTACAGCATATGGTTAACTTCACACCTAAGAAAGTAAACCAGTTCAATGTTAAGCTATTAGTTTTTACAGCAGTTATTCATTACCCCTAAGAAAGAATCCTCGTAGGTAATTTTTCAAAACAAGCATTCACTAGTACGCAATAAATTACAAGTGAATGTCTGAACTATAAAATTGTTACAACAACCACATTATAAATCTAGGTTCCAAAAACTCGAGTATGTTGCTTTGTATAAAGTTTTGTATGTTTGTTTAAAACAAAAGTGTAACCAGCTTCCGTGTGCAATGTAGAACTGTTACGAGTATCACAATTTTCTGGGGTACATATGGTTTGTTCGATTTTTCTTCATTTGAGATAAACAATTGCCTTTCATTTTTATTTCTTTCTTTTACTTTAGGTTTTTAATTTGAAATACATGAATAAAATAAGTTCTGATTCATAGCTAGCTGATAAACTTGAGATGAAACCATACGAGTATTATAATGTCAATCTTCCTATGGGAGTACTTGGATATAGTGTATACCAATGATTCTTTACTGTTTCAAACAAGTCTTGAAACTCGGAATGCTAAATCTGTTATATTCCTTATAAAACTGAAAACACAGACAGACTCGAAGGACTCAAACGAGGTTAAGTAAAATTTTTCCTTGATGTTATATAAATTACTAGGTGTAAATCATAAAAAAGATGTAATTGGTGTATTTGAAACCTCATGATGAGCAACAATAGCTTTTAAGCACATAGACATAAAGATTGATAAAGGTTCAATAATATTTGTAATAATAGATACACGTGTCGAGGCAATTATACAAAAGTGGTTGTTAAGAACATTGTATCGATGTCGCTACACGCAAGCATTGGTTGCTGTTTAATATGGGTGCTAGAGAAAAGTACGAACATTTAGTAAAGAACTGGACTAACATACTGATGGAATAATCAGACTATTAAGGAATCTCACCCTTCGTTAACTCGGTCTTCTTCGTCTATAATAGGATAATCGCTTGTGACTGGTTCATTAGTTTGTTTGTAATAGACATTTGCGTCTTTTGCTATTTGCGTTTTTGCCTCAAGATGATTATGTCCACAATAGAGTCATAGTTATGCATCCTCTTTTCAAACTTCTCATGTCACTTTGACAGCAAGATCACTCTATTTTCCACAAGAATCACTTCCGTTCGAAATAATACTTACGTATTCTCTCACATTTAAATACTGTTGATTCTTTGCGAAAATCTCTTGAAACGTGTATTTATTCTGGCCACAAAAGTGTTAAATCGCTTTCTGGATGTGCTCAAATTTTATTTATTATCATTACATCAAAAATTTGTTGAAGTAGTTATTATTCATTTTAATTTCCTAATGAAAGAAGGATGGTAAACAGATTGGCACCATCAATGTTTTGTCTGTAACCAGATTTCAATATAAATTAATTCAGTATCACGTTTTAAGTTCACGTGCACTCTGATTTGAAGTTTTCCATCAGATATTATGTGGTCACTGGTGAATAATTTATAGCATTCAATTGGAGGGGTGACAACTTTCGAAGACTATCATTGAATATTCGATTGAATATTTATTAATAGACAGAAATGTTGAGCCGAATATATTAGGCAAAGGTGGGCGGGATCTAAAGTGGTAGGTAGTTATATGAAGACACCGATGTGTAGAGTGATCAAGACGTGCTGATTTATAAATTTAAATTTTATACATATAATAATTATTAATTTTTATAACAGCATACCAGAAATCCAATTTAGTCGGTTGACACCAGGATATAATGGCACAATGAACAAAATACGAATCAAATTCCATAACAAGAGATTCGTTTCTTTTTGCACAATCTTTAATACACTAAAGGAGTATTAGATATGCAAAACACGAAGTCTTTCTATAGACGGCATGAAATAACAATAACACATTGTGTTTTATCTTTATTTTACCAACGGTAAAATTTACCGTTTCCTCTAAATTATAATTTTAAACCAGCACGACAGGCAGCCATTTTCTTTCTACTACATTAAATTTTATTTTATACATTTCATTTGATGCTACGGTACTCAATAGATAGTAATTTCACTAAACTATTGATTTCTGTCGTGTCCTCTTGGCCCAAAGTTTAACATCTTGCATATATTATTCAAATCTAACTAATATGCCGTTTTCAATGCATAATTATTATTTTATCTTTTCAAAATTTATCTTTGACATTACCTACCGCTGAGCCTGAGCCTGAGCGCTGTGGCGCTCCCTGGGAGAGGCCTATGTCCAGCAGTGGACTGCAATAGGCTGAAATGATGATACCTACCGAGATCGGTGCAGGAAAATATGAACTTTTTTATGATCAATATATGTAAAGCCACATTAAAGTTGTATAGGATTTTCAGAGGCAGTTTATTTAATACTGACACCTGGAATCTTCATAGGTACGTAAAAGAAAGAAAGATTGATTTCTGTCTCATAAATAATTAAATTTTTGTTTTAAACTTTAGTCGGCATCAACGCGAGACTATAGAGGTCAAATGTCCGCAGACTGTCCCCATTCCGTAGCGAAGCAACATTAAATTTAAATGACGCCGCCGTGAACTTGAACTGAACTCGATGTAAAGATTACAAAAACTAGTGGTAACAGTTATTTATAGTAAAGTGGGAACGTAAATATTGGTTTAAATTGCTGTCCTTAAATTATTAACAGTAAAATATTTACATAACGTTAAACATTATTAAACCATTTGATTTTATTATTCGTTTTCAATAACATTGGACTGGCCACTTTTCACTGGTCTTGTCTTTTTCTATTTATGTGAGAATGAGGCCCTAGTCAAAAGGGAAGAAAAAAAAAAGATTAACCTGGTAGAAACTTTAGCCACCAGAGTACTTCCACGAATTTGTAAAAAGATTTACGAAAACAAGAAAGGTAGAAAGGTCTTTGGCCAGAAGAGAGGCCACAGATGCTAATACTATAAAGTTGTTGACTTATCATCTCATGCCAGACTAAGACCTTGTCTCACACTTTCAACATCAATGATACATATGACTTGCCAAAGACTTAAATTCTGAGAATCAAGCTCATAACAAAGATACAAACTTTTTTCTAGTATGATGATATAGGAATGATAAAACTATCAACAAATCGCCTTAAAACATGATTTTTACACACATGCACACACTCACAACATCAAACGGATAATATAGGAGCCGATGAAACTTCTCTGTCACTTATCTTATTTTTATTTGAGCTGAGGTGGCGTGATCATCGATATACGTTTATTTAATCTTCACAAAATGAATTACTGGCATGACGTCGTATTTATTTTAAAAATACTCGGCGGATCAGACAGTCTGGCAACCAGGTCCAGACGAAAACTTGGCCACTCGTAATATGGCCAATTTAATTTACTAGACCAACTCCCAGATTTCTTAGAAACGCTTCAGTGGAACCATTTCTCTTTTCAATGTGGCTGTCTGAATATGGGTTATTTTGACATTAATGATCATAAGGTTGTAAATTGTAGAAATTGGTGTTTATGCTTTTGTTTTTAATGTTGAGATCCTATAATATAAAACTATGTAATTATGACTTTTTATTATTTCTAAATATACACACATCAAAAGTGTCTAGGGATCAAGCATTTTTATGCGGATTTCTTGAGATTGAGATGTGGCTTTGTAATAAATTTATGATTTTATAAATTTATATGGATCCTTTTTGGTGCATTTCATAATTTGAATCAGGAACTGTGAATCAAATTCGAGTAAAAGATGAAAATCAGCTGTCAATATTTTCCCTATAAAAACATACAACGCATTGAAGACATTATTAGTGCTACTGTTTCCCTACTACTGATTAAAACCAACGTTATTATGGAGCGGCGACGTCATTTAAGCAGGGAAGAAATGCTCAGAGCCGTGGGAATGATAGAAGCTGGTTCCCGGCAACGTACTGTGGCTTTAGCTCTGAATACAAGTCAGAGTGTTATCAGTCGACTTTGGACACGTTACCGAAGCACTGCTACCGTGGCTGAGCGCCATGGAGGACGGTATCGCTGCACCACACGGAGACAAGACCGATACATTCAAATCTTAACTCGAAGAGCTCCAACAATAACCGCCATGATGTTAGCCGTGAGGCTTCATCACTCTTCAGGGAACTTAATTAGCGACCAAACAGTCAGAAACCGCTTGCATGAAGTGAACCTTCATTCCCGAAGACCGCTACGGGTACCACCTATAGCAATGCACAATCGTAGGATTCGATATCAATGGGCTCTTGAACACAGAAATTGGGCAGAAGAACAATGGCGTTTCGTGTGCTTTTCTGATGAGTCTCGTTTCGGTATGAGACCGGATACAAGACGTATACGACACTGGAGAACCCCTGGACACCAACAGCGATTAAAATCCTGCCAGGAAGTCCATCCTTATAGTGGTGGAACCATCATGGTATGGGCGGGTATTTGGATCGGCGGAAGAACTGAGTTGATTTGGATCAGAGGCAACCTCAACGCTCAAATTTATGCTGAGACGATTGTATCAGACGTCATCGTTCCTCTACAAGTGCAAATCGGTCCCTTATTTCAGTTAATGCATGATAATGCACGACCGCACACCGCAAGAGTTGTAAGACAGACTCTCGCCGCAGCTAACATCAATGTCCTGCCCTGGCCTGCTCAATCGCCAGACTTGAATCCGATTGAGCATGCATGGGATATGCTACAGAGAAGAGCTCTGCCGAATATGGAGGGTATCCAGTCGCAAGAAGACCTTTTTTGTTGTTGCAACGAACATGGGCGGCCATTCCACAGCGTGATTTGGATGAACTCATTTTGAGTATGCCAAACCGATGTTCTTGTGTTGTTAGTGTTCGCGGTAGAAACACGGATTATTAATTGTTTAAGTTACCCAATAAAATTTTAAAGAAAACTGTTATTTCAGTCTTTTTTTCGAACTTTTGTGTTAGTGGTTCAAATGTCAAAAATCCCTTTATTAGGAAAATGGCAAATTTCTTTATTAATGCAAATGTGACTTGGTTTATCGTTACTGTGACAAACGAAAACACTTTATTTGATGAATCCTTAAAGAAAATTTTAATTAATATCAATCAGGAGAAAAGTTATTGCAAAAATATATGTTGATCCCTAGACACTTTTGATGTGTGTATTTATACGTATAGAAATTATTTTCTTCAACAACTATTGTGTGTGTTTGTTAAAGAAAGTTTTATTGACGGAAGTTGTAGCAAAGGAAGTGAAACTCGCGATTCTGGTAGTAAATCCTATAATAACTAACAGTATCTCCATTATCTATAGATTTTATCTATTACTATTTTAATAGTAAAATTATAAAGAAATGTGAAAGGTATTAAATGATGATGGTAGATAGAAGTGAAATATAATTAATCTTGGATGTAAGAAGCACGCCTAACAATTTTCTACAGTTAAAAAAATAATTAATTTCCTAGTTTCAAATCTAGAATTAATTAGACTTGTATTTTAGTCATGTCTACGTCGTAGAAACCCAATTAACTAACTGGTATTAAAACTTACAAAGACGCAATTAATTCCCTGATAATTAAAACTGGAAAGGTTTTTAACCTAGCCGACATGGTTCGGTTTTATTTTAAAACTCATTAATTAATGTACGTTATCGCGTTTACTAATTATTTCTACTTTTTAAAACAAAAAAGAAGTAGCCAATTTGGTATGCCAATTATAAACTAGTATGAGAAGGAAAGATTACCAGAAAACGGTGGTCATAACAGTTCTTACAGACGTGTTAGCAGTCAATGCCTCCCACAATGTTAGTTGTATTTCGGTACTTCATAATTCAAAGCTAAAGTTAGCCATCCCGGATAAATAAATGCTAAAGTGTATGTTTTTATGTATATCCCCTTTTCACATCAAAACGGCTAACCCTATTTTACAAAATTTTGGTATAAGGATGGATGGGATGGAAGGGATGCTGGTCAAAACCGACTGGCAACAGCTAATGACATATAAAGTTCAAAATATTTTTTTTAATATTTCACGATGGATGTAAGAATCCATACTTTCAATACATCAATCCTTAATACGCAATTGCAATCCAAGAAATATCTAATGCATATAATCCAAGACTTCAACCAACAAACAAAACTATATTCAGAAAGAAGAGCACATACATTAAATGCACAGCAAACATAAACAAATATAAATACAATAAAATTTACGATATACTAAATTAAAGGAGCCGGGAAACCTCTTCCTTGAACATGTTTACATTCGAAAGATATTAATAAGATACACTTGTCCATGTTCAGACTGCACGTCGGCTTCAAATCGGGAAGTTCCTGTTTACATTTAGTTTATGATTGATTAGTATTTTATTTACTAGTTGGTGTTGTTCAATTTTTATTTAGAAAACAGATTTTATAGTTTAAGAGAAATAGCCAAGACAAATGCTGCGGCTTTCTTGAAGGAAAGTCTGTTTTTCCCTGTACTGCTTCTGAGAAATATACTCTAGATAAAGTTTTGCGTCATCTCCACTTCATGGCTTGAAAAGTGCATCCATGATTTCCTTAGAGAGAACATAAAGAAGTCGTGGTGAGATCATTTTCCTTGAGGACAACTATTCATGTAATTTCCCAGAGGTTTAATTTTTAAGGTCATAGAAAAATCTTTTTATTGTTCTTTGAAACGAGAAAGACAGGACATGGGATTTTATGGGAACATTTTAGGGGCTAGGCAATATTTTAGTCCAATTTTGTAATAATTTACATCAGATCTTTTCTCAGTATATCCCAACGTAATTGCGATGTTGGCACACGAGAAGCGTAAATCAAAATCGAAAAAAGCTAGCATCAATAGATCCGGCGCTATTTGTGCATGTGGAACACATCAACTGTTCAATCGTTACGATCAAAGATGCGGCTAATTCGGGTACGTTACGAATCTGATTCGTAAATCTTTCGAATCGATTGCAATAATCGATTACAAATCAAATGCAACAGACCTACTTCCGATACCGATTCATCAAATCGAATGTTGTGTGTTTGTGAGTTTGTTCACCTGTTTGATTGTGTGTCTCGTTTGAGTTCAGTGACTCACAATAAAACGGTCTTCACGTTAATTTCGTACACGGACACATTTGGAACGTTTATCGTGTCGGTAGTGTTAAAATGTCCTATCTCTTTCTTATTTTATCGTTGTCTGCCATATTTGTGTCAAACAATAATGCACCTTTGTGTAACCCGAAACGGTTGGGAGTAGTTAACCCCTTGCCGGGCTGTGCCGTTATACCTCCTTTTCCTCATTCAAGTTTAGCTTACGAACGTTTTGGTGTCAAATAGACACAAATATTTTATGTTATTTGAGTGAATGTTTAGCAAGGGCCACATTTCAAAACACATTCAAGATTTATACACATTAACGTAGCTGAAATCCGATTTAACTGAAAATACGAGTTTGAAAACATTATTTTTCATTTACGGTGTGCTATAATTATAGCAGTGGTTGATAGCCAGCACGTTTTCAAGACCAGAGATCTGAAATAGACAATAACTCAAACAGACTGTTCAGTATATCAGTAAACATGATGTTTTATAACAATGTGAGACTACTACCGTGTTTCTAGATCTGCCAGACAGTCTGACATTGTCAATCTCGTGTTCTTCACCTCAATGGGGAGTAAATATTTACTTTCCTATTCCATGAAAATGATTTTATTTGATGTAGTTTTGTTGCGCAAAAGATGTCTAAAAAGTACTTGGTGAATTGACTAGACTTGGCACTTTGGCACTTTGTAGTCTCCCGACTACCTAACACTCCCAAGTCGATTTGATTGTGGTGCATGAAGAAATATTACATCGAGAAAAAAAGGCTTGTCAAGTCTTTTTCTATGCGTGTTGGTTTTTTTGGGGTAATGTGGGGGCCCTACTCGAAACTTAACAATTATTCATTATGACAATTTGTGTCTGCCTAGTCAGTCAACAGTGTAAAATAACTACATTTTAGTGGGTGGATTTGTACCTCTATTACCACATAATAGTAGACGATCACTCACTAATATATAGTTTATGCAAAAAACAACTATAAGATTTTGTTTTCAACTCATTCTGTTAACATTTCCTATATCTTTTAATACATTTTATTTTAATTTTTACGTTTGTCATAAAATGTAGTTCAAAACACGTTGCCCTTGTTGTTTTTCAAGTTTTATAGAAAGTTCACAAAGAAAACACTGGTTACGTTAGCCGTGACAATTTATTTATTAGCAATAACTTTTGGACGATGGCTATTAGACTAGAAACGCTTGCCACACACAAACCCAAATGTCAGCATTGACGTCATAGGGAGAGTAGCTAACGAACTAAATATACGAGCCCGTTAATAAAGATGTAGGTAAGCGTGAAGCGTATGAGGTAACAGTGCCGTGAAATGTCATTTCACTGCGACCTTTCTAAAGGACCTCAAGTGTCATTTTTGACGTGGAATGACATGTAATTGAATAATGAGTTCAACTGTTAGGTAGATTAGAAGTAGGAACACATTTGGAAGGCTTGCTCCAAGGAAGGTATTGTCGAGGACGTTTTAATGAAGTTTGACTCATTTTGTTTAGTAACCGCTTAAAATAATAAAACTTACACTAAAAATAAAAAAGTAGCGCTTCGGGGGTTTTTTTAATTTTTTGTTACAATTCTTAATCATGTGATCGATAAATCTTTATCTTTTAATCCCCCTTAAAAATCGGGGGTTTTATTAAAGTGACAACAACATTATTAGTTAAACTTATGTTCAATAAGTCCCTGGTGTAAAAACCCTTTAGTATTTCACTAATTTACTTCTACACTTCTTACACATAAACTTAAATGCTTTAGTTCGATACCTAGCGTCCTGCAAAAGGTTTTTTACATTGACTGTACCAATAAATCAAACAACCTTTTATACTGCGGCACTGAATTGAAGAAACTAATTAAAAGTAATTACATTCCTGAGGCCTTATCACGAGTTTTCAGTTATTGTGACGTAAAGTAAACTGGAATTTTAACATCTTCAATCGACAAATTTCAAGGAAAAATTAGTTCCTCCTAGTACACCAGAGGCGCTGTTCCATTTTTCCATACAAGAAACGCTGTAAAGCGAAATAGTGAAAACTCGTGATAAGGGCTCTGAAGTGGCTTAAAAACAACTCTGTATCTTATTTCGTAACACAGCCCAAACTGCATTCAGAGTCCAGAGATGCGTTCTAAAAAAACCTAACCAAAATAGTCTGGCAGTAGATGTAGGGCGCTTCTGACGTCATTGGTAACCCAGTCTCGAAATGCATCGTCCCTTCCGACGTTGCGTACACGTGTGGCCTAATTATATTTTATTTTATTACTTGGTTTGTAATCAACCTTTCGATGAGAGGAATCATTAAAGTTATGATAGGATTTTATATGAAATGTTATTGCCTGTAATTTTCGTGAGCTCTTTTTTACTGTCATGCTACACATCAGTAAATGATGCATATAATATTCAAAAGTTATTAGGGTTGATTAAAATTTTAGAAGATACATTCCTCACATCTGCCTTTTAAGTTACATTCGGTATCTTAAAAGCTTGAGCAGTTTCGTGCGTTGCAACAGTAAATGATTTCAATCAATTTTGTTTTTCAGTTACTTCATTTCCAATAATAGAATCAACTGGAACTTTCGTTTAATCTACAAAACTCCTACTACATTCTTCTTGTTTATAGCAAGTTTTATCACCGATATTCCGAAAATCGTAAAGAGAAACGGCTAAGTGGATCCCTGTTTCTGATCTATTACAACACAGCTTACCATCAAAATAATTTCCTGACTCATACTGAATAATGCGAACTATATTATTAGACGTACGAAAGTGGTATATCTCAAACAGTTTACATATTATTTTAGGTAGTACGAAAAATTGATTACTCTCGCAACCTAAATATACAATAGAAAATAAATGCTCAAACATAACACACCAAACATGAAGTTTATGAAAATATCTGCTAATCGCTGATGAGTAAAACCGTCGAGTTTTGCGTAAGCCCTATCATTAACTCAATAAATCTGTTGGTACCTGCACAGGTTAAAGATTTTCTTAGCAATGTTTATTATCTTGATGCTAATTTCAACAGCAAATTCAGACATAAGTTCAACAAAACTGTTAGATCGAAGATTTATACTCGACAGACTATAAACCGATTTATTTTAAGTCCCTATTACCCTTTACTGATTTAGAAACAAACATGAGCAAAGTTACAGACAGGATAACCAAAAGCATATTAAAAGGTAATAAAACAGTTTATAGCAACATATATTATGAATATGTCACATGTGCCTTGCAGTCTACAATGTACTATTGACGTAAGTAAGTAACACAGGGAGAAATCTTCTCGATGACTATAAAGATTTGTCGCTTCCTCTGCCAAACATTTATTGTTATTTTTAGAGTGACAATCCATTATCATAATCATTTATTTGGTTTTGTTCATGTGCATGTCTTCCTTGATTCTTGGCAGGTTTAAAGGTATTTGCTTTACAGTCGCTAGTAATTGTATCTTCTAACTCATTTGTTAAAACAAGATTTCCAATACCATTATCTATATCAACGTTTTTCTCATAATTATCTTCTTCATCTTCTATAATAGCTTCCGTATTTATGTTAGCTATATTTATAACGTTGACCAGTAAGAGAAGTGAATCGTGTATCGTCGTTGCTTTATTTATTTTAGAATAAATAACCACTAATGATGTTTTCTCATTATGTTTCAAGTTGAAAGGAGGAAAAGCATCAAACGTGTTTAGTTTCTAGTGATCATGCGCACGTTGTTTAGTGGTTAAACAATACATGACTTTGTTGTTAGCATCTGCGAAGAAATTGGATATTTTTTCTTTTCTTTCGGATTTTGATGGTCTTCTTGTTACCAATATCGTAATACCGGTTTTGCACCCGAAAAATTGACGCGTTTACTACTTACTGTTTTAAGTTACAAATTTCCCAGCAAATAATAAAACTGTCTACGTCCTGCTTTTCCTCAGTCTGCCGGAACATCGCGAGTTTAATTTGGCTTCGAAGAAAACAATAAGACAGACAAGCATTATACGTATAAATTTACGGTTTATGTACATTTTAGTTTACACATTCATGTTTACGTGCGTCCAACGTAAATGCCTTGAATGCTTCGTGCGCTGTATCGTTTGCAAAAAAATTGCAATAAAGCTTTTGAATTTGTATTTTATGTCTTTGTGTTTAAATTGAAATGAATAGGTATGAATTACTGTTGCTTTAATTTAATGACTGTTTGCTGTCATATTGTTTGTAAGGCATGTTTTTCAGAAGTGACTATAGCAGCACTTCCAATAAATATGTGCCTAAAATCTAGGAAAATTAAAACCTTTTTAACTTAATTCTCCTAATATTTATTTTCTTTTAATCTTATATCGAAGAAGAACCATACCAAAAATTTTCAATTGCATTAGGTATGGTAGGTACTGTACCGTATACAGCATTGTAATGGTCATCTCAAATTCTTCAGCAAAGTAACCGTATCAAACATGAGAAGTCTGAATACCGTAGACGATCTTTATGTTCCTCTGAGTAACTCATATGGTGATTATCACAAATCAAGTATTGAATTTCGTGGTGCAAAGTTCTGGATAATGTTTGCCACCATGATCGCTTTAAGATTTTTGAAGGGCCGACACGACACTGACTGTCTCAGGGTGCTGAAGCAACGAAATCCACCATAAAATCGCGCAAGTAATGGATTACATAAGCGATTTTAATATTTCCAAGGGTAACGCAGTTAATATACCTATTTATTAAAGTACGCTCACATTTTATTGGTTATTTTATGGTTTTTCGTGCCGGATTATAATAATGTCGATTATGTATAGGTAGAGTGTGATTGTTCGAGATCACCAACAGCTTATAGCAGTCGACTGCTGGACATAGGCCTCTTCAATCGCACGCCAGAGTTTCACTCGATCACCGGTTACTCATGCAGCTGTTACCAGCCACCTTTCGAAGATTGTTCGAGAAAAATTTCAAATTTATTTCATCAGACTTACTGACTCAAGCAGTATTAAATTTTATATCCCTCGATATGTTATGGCTTTGATTGTAATCCTTTTATTTGGACCTTTCTGAGATATACATGTTTATTGTTAGGTAGGATGAGTTGACTGATTAATGCATCGTTTATTAATACTGTTGTTATGCACAAATCCAAATTGAGCCCTGTGAATTTCCATTCGTCCTGATAACTTTTGTATTAATTGTCGCCGCTGTGGATTTGATTGTAATCCTTTTATTTGGATTTTTCTGGAATATAATCATGTTTACTATAAGGTAGCATGATGAGTCAAATTTCCTTGATAACTGTAATGCACCTTTATTTGCAAATCTAAATTGAGCTTGTGAAATTTCATTCGTTCAGACAACCTTTATTAATTTTACTATGCATGAGTCACTGCTATACCAATAAAAATAAGTTCTAATTTCCCTATGACGTATTTACACCGTATCGTCAGACGAAAGTAGGCCTTAATACCACTTATTGAACTACACAGGTGAGTCAGAACGAAATCAATTTCGTTTGAACGGAATATTTTGCAAAATTACTGTAACGTTACTGCATTAGCAGGAACTAGATTGATCAACCTACTAGTTTACTTGATAAGATACTGGTTTTAATTAAAAATAAACTTTATACTGTTCTATTTAGATTAGGAGTCGCTTGTATCGATTATACAATATCCGTATTGTGAACCCAATGCCACTAGTAATCCAATAAGGATTTATCACTGACATTGGACCGGAATTGGCGAATATGTGTTTTTTTCCGCATTAGTTAAAAGTCATAATTTATTTTCTATCGGCCTTGTGGGTCATCAATTTCAGGTGCGTTTTATTTCTTCTTTATTTTACACAGCTATTGCAATGAAATACTTACAGGTTATAGGATGATTTCTCAATATGTTAAATAAACAGAAAAAAAACTAAACAATAAAAAAAAATGCAATGGTAGAGTTCTAAAGATTTCATGAGATCCTCAAAACGCACGGGTAGGTAACTTTATCATTTAAGTATCTTGTTTGTTAAATGCAGAGAAATGAGTTTTTTGTCAAGTAATTAACAATTCATAATATCTGATGAAATTACTAAAGATGCCGTGTCTTTGTTTATTTACAAAGCGTATCAAATTATATTATTATTTAGTACTTACCTACTTACTATGGAAAAAAATTCATTGTCGTCGATAACGTTAATATTTTAATCGCTCTCGTCTAATCTTCTTATTATTCGTAATAAATTATTAGTTGCGTAAGCATTCAAATAAATAACATTGGCTTGAATAATATTATCAAGCTGTCATTCGCGGAAAAATTTGAAAACAAAAAGGTTATTATTTTGTGGAAAAAGTAATTAGTGATAATGGTCTGTTGTTTATTATTGTTGACAACTGCTGTTTTTCTCAAGCAGATAAAACAAGATAACAGTCAATGACCGAAACACATAGATCTACAATCTATTAATCGACTCCGACGGCTAAAAGTCAACTAAACGTCCTTTCATTTTAAATATAGCTTCTATTTTCAACTTCACGATCAAATTAAACTTAGTTTCCGCATTGCGCCCACTGTTTTTTTCCTATTATAAAGTACCTTGAAATTCGTTCAAAATATGCGGCTGGAAAAATAAAATTTGTGAAAGCAGTAAAATTCTTAATTTTATATCCATCACCTTCGACTAACCAAAATATTGATTAAAAACAAACCACCGATCGATATCACTTTAGAGCTAACTACTGAAATATTAAACTGAAGGTCTAAACTTGCGTCATTAGTGGCCGCCAACAGTGGGTCAACCCTCAACTGATGTGGGATAAAAATAACCCTTTGATTTGTCTCCCTGTCAATCAAAATGACCAGTGGGTGTAACATTATGTTACGACAACATGTATCTGTCTATCATCTTATTAATTCCCTTCCTACTTCTATGTATCGTCATTATGAATTAATTTTATTGCGTCGTAATTAGTTTTGACGTCATAAGTGACGATATTTCAAAGTGATTTTGTTGTTGGAAATGACAGACCGACCATGGATTCTTGTTTACAAACAACTGCTTGGAAAAACGTTTGAGTTTTATTACGTTAAGTCGAGTTAAGTTGTAAAAGCCTAAATTTTAAGGGTATTGCAGTAATAAAAGAACTCTGCACCTTCCACATGTTTACCTTAAACAGTAAATTCTGAAGTTGTCCCATAAAAATTGTCTGAACGAAAACCATTTATGTTTACCTCGTCCAAAAATGAAATCGTAAAGATTGTGACAAACTCTTAATTTGGACGTGTGAGGTCACGATCACCTCTGTGGTACTCTCAAACGTGTCTCTAACGATACGGTAGAGAGGACATACGGAATCCAGCCATGACATAGCAAACATAAAAAGTTTCTACACGTAAACAAACATTTTAACAAATAAACAACATAACCACTGGGCAAAGAGCAGTTCCTGTTTTTTAGATAAAAAATGTTTGTAGGATGGGAACGTCAACAACTAAATTGTGATTGCCTTTAATGGCTTATGGTAGTCATTCAGGTACAATCGCCTTCAAAACATTACCCGTGCACCTTGGAAGTCACTTGTGTCAAGGTTGGTCACCAAGGTCTTAGCCAAACGACTTTGAACTACGTCACGAAATGAAGCCGTCTGTGTAATGTCTAACGGTCCTTCATATGAATGTTTTATGTGCCAAACACGTGACTCGATACAAACACGATATAATTATGTACTCTATAATTACATTGGTGATTTACTGTAACACAGACTTTGATAACTACGCAAGATTCTAATATAATTATTCACCATATTATAACTTTCTATATGACTCATAAACGAAGTTTATAGACACATTTTTAGGATTTAATAATATTCCTACGCTATATTTATTACTGTTAAAACTTAATATAATCCAGTCAATACCGATTTTATTTCTTTTGCGATGTGGCAATCAGCCTACTGTAATTTTGATTTATCTGAAAGAAGATTATATCTGTAAGAGTTATGTCGATAACCTGTTTTAAGATTAGCTCATAATAAATTTTGCTTTTAGTGTAGAAAGTAAACGTCTAATCAACTAGGTGCTTTTCTGTTTCAAAACATTTCTTTGATGGTTAAATAAACAGACTTTAATTTGCAATGTTTGATCTCGACTGGGTTAATTCATTATTTTCTAGCTTCGCTGAAATATAGCATGTTGGCATCTTTCTATCTAGGGCAAAGATTTATCAAATAATAAAGGAGATCATTGCGTATGTTTTCTGGGAACTGGGGAGATGAAAAATTTTATCAGCGACACTGAACAGTTTTCTTTAAATGCAGCACATCGAAATGTTCTGTTTATTCGAATGTGTCAGTTTATATTATACGGGCACAAAGACCCTGTTTACGAAATCCGTAGAAGTTCCCCAAGACTGCTTTAAAACGTCACTGTGTCCATTGTTCAATCTTACACAAATCTTGGGACACAAAATTCCGGTGGTGCGACGAGAATTGCGCAGTTGAATTACTATGACAAATCTGTCGCGGCAATTGTAGTAAAGGTATAATTTTTAGCCTTATATTTGGGTATAGAATAGAATAGAATAGAATAGAATATTTCTTTATTTGCACAGAAAGTAGGTACAGGTTTCAGATGTTAAAAGTTTAAGGTTATCCATCTACTAACTACCTTAACTAAGGCATGCAAACAGTTTTCAAACTATAGTAGAAAAGACTGGCTCAATAAATAGATATCAGTAACATTAAATAAATCCAATCAATACAAGTTTACCATGTCAAGATGAAATTCACTAAATGTAAGCAATATAATGCATAATGTCAAAATTAATAAAATAGGATTATAAATTTGTCTAATTCGAAGTCAATACAGTTAAAATATAAATGATTTGATAGAAGTCAGGAATACAGAGATGTCATATCTTCAGATTTTATCGGTCAAAAATTCGCCAATTGAGTAATAACATTTTTTAATCAATAAATCTGTCAATTTTTTTTTGAAAATTGGTAATGTCTCATTTTTTATCACATCGGGTATTTTGTTAAATATGATCGGACCCATACATATAATGCTTTTCTTTAATAACGCGGTATCGGAACCGCTGACAATCAGTAAATTTTTATACTGTCTCCTTATTGGCCGGTTTCTGTTTTCAGATAGTTTATTAAAAAGATGCATATTTGTTTTGACAAAAACAGCCACCTCGAAAATATAAAGTGATGGGAATGTTAGTAGTTTCAGGGACTTGAATACAGGTACGCAGCTATCGGTTACAATTAAATTGCTCATAGCCCTTATACAGCGTTTTTGGGCCTTGAACACCTGTTCCCTCAGGCTACAATTTCCCCAAAATATTATGCCGAATCTCAAAATCGACGCAACTAATCCGTGGTATGCAATTAACCTTGTGGCCATACCTACTTTTTTTGACAAGTTAAAGAGTACATACGCAGCTGAACTAAGCTTTTTGCATACTTCTTCAGCTTGTGGCTTCCAAGTTAATTGGCTATCAATCATAATTCCAAGGAATTTTGCTACTAGTACTTGGTCAACTTTTTGTCCATTATAGTGTAAATGCAAGACTTTTGGTGGAATCCTTTGATAAAAATGCATAATATTAGTCTTTGATAGATTAATCATTAAATTATTTTGGTCAAGCCAGCGTATAACGTTTTTTAAAGTATTGTTTATGTCATGTTCATACGTGTTTTTGTCAATACATTTAATCAAGGCAGTGCTATCGTCAGCGAATAAGACCATAGGATGTTCAATGTGGCGAGGTAGATCGTTTATATATATCAAAAAAAGTGGGGGGGCCATCAAAGTACCCTGTGGCACGCCATACCTAATAATTCTAGCCGTAGATAGATATTTTTCTTCATGCTTAGTTTTCGGACATATTCTAGATATTTCTGTGTGCTGCTTACGATTATTAAGGTATGATTTTATGAGATTAAGTACATTTCCTCTGATGCCTATGATGTCTAGCTTTTTGATAAGAATTTCGTGATCAACACAATCAAACGCCCTCGTCATGTCCGTAAAAATTGCACAAACTGGTACTTTTTTATCCACATTTTGGAGTATGACATTAAGCAAATCGTAAACGGCCATATTTATACCTTTATTTTTCCTGAAACCCTTTTGTTCCGCACTTAAAATATTATATTTGGATAAAAAGTTATTAAGTGAGTCACAAATTATTTTTTCTACAACCTTAGAAAAAATGGGTGTTAAGGCAATTGGTCTATAATTTGCTAGATCTTCTTTATGATTTTTTTTAAAAAGTGGCTTCACTATAACTGTTTTTAAGCTATCCGGAAAAACTCCAGTACTGATACATATGTTAACTATATGACACAAATGCATAGCGATGTCGCCCGATACGAACTTTACAACCTTTGTTGATATACCATCATATCCAGTGCTGCTTTTATTTTTTAATGATTGTATCGCTCTCATAATGTCTTGCGGTGCTACTGGATGCATAAACATGGAATTGGGGTTATGTGTCAAGTTTGTAGTGTCCGGTGGTTTCGTCATATTATTTTGTGTCTGGTCTATAAAAAAGTTGTTAAAAGCGTTAGCAATGTCTGTTGGATTAGTAATAGTAGTATTTTGAACTTTGATTTGGGAAATAGGCTCAGTGATTCGAGTTTTGTTATCTATAACCTGCCATGACGCTTTCGATTTGTTACTTGAGGTGTTAATAAAATAATTATTTTGTGCTCTTTGCGTTAATTTAATAATTTTCCTAAACTTGCGCGTGTAATTTTTGAGGTTATTTTTATTTAAATTCGATGGTTCGCGTCTGTATTTCCATAGTAAATGTCGTTGTTTTCTACTACACACTCTGATACCATTTGAAACCCATTTGATATTCCTATTAGGCTTAACTGTTATTAATTTGTAAGGGAAGCAAAGCTCGTACAGCATGCGAAAATGCTCTAGAAAACTATCGTATGCTTCATTAGCATCTTCGGATTGGTACATTTCAGAAAAAGAAAGGCATTTTAGATGATTTTTGAATCTGGTCATGTTTTCAATAGAAAGGTTGCGTTTTTTAATCCGCCATGAATTTATTCTATACGATTTAATAACCCTAACTTCTAACAGTTGAGCAGTGTGATCAGACAATGCAAAGTCCAACACTTGCGATTTACACTTTAGTTTGGATGTACATGCAAAATTATCCAAACAAGTATTACTGGCTAGCCTGGTGGGCTGCCGTAGTTCCAATTTGAGATTGTAGCCCAAAAGGAAGTGCTCAAAGTCTAGTGTTAAGTTATTTCTTTTAAGTGTATCTATATTGAAGTCCCCACACATGACAATTTTCTTATAAGATTTGGTACATAGCTTCTTTAAAATAATCTCTAACTTTTCATAAAAAACGTTTAAGTTATTTAACTTTGGTGGTCTATAAATACAAATTATAATTACACTTTGATCCGTAAGTTCAATGCCACAACATTCGATAACATTAGGGATTGAATGACGAGAAACATCCAAAAGCTCTCTGTATACAATACAAGTTTTAACTAAAATACATGCTCCTCCTCGCTTCTGTGATGGTCTTGAATAAATTGCTGCTAACTTGTAGTTCGGTATGTTCATTAATTTCTCATGTCCGGCCATTACGAAGTGTTCTGTGATACAAATTATATCTATGCATCTCTTCTGTTTACATAATTCTTGTAGGTGAACAGTAAGTATGTCAGATTTATTTAATAACCCAGCAATGTTCTGGTGAAGAATCTTTAAACTATTGTAGACGAAAAAAACTACTGTTATCTGACGTGTCAATATAAGAAGTGTCAATAGGAAAATTTTTCAGGTCAATAATCAGACGATCTTTAATATTCTTAAAAATCTGTTTTGTTCCCAATTTGTTTACTTTGCCTGTTCGATGTGAAAACATTTCCAAAGATAGGTCACGGTTTGTGTCAAATAAATATGCATAAGTATAGTTCTGCATGTCCAGGTAAAGTAAATTATTAAATAATTCTACACGGTAGTTATAAATTAGAGCTCCTCTCACGTACGTGGGACTACATACTATTATATTTGTGTGAGTTATTTTTTGTAATGATTCCCTGATTTGTTTGACTAGTTTTATGTAGTCTTCAGCGGTTTTAAAATCTTTTCCTCCGATCATGATCATGCAGTAATCGTCTATAGAAAGATTTTGAACTTTGTCAGTGATATTTGTCAGTAATTCTCTAATTCCACTACCTGGCGAGACATAATGGCAATATTCAAACTGGTCGCTGAAGGTGTTTTCTATATTTTCCAATGCACATATGTAGTCACAGTTGCTTATTATTTGTAATTTTCGCTTTTTTGGGTTCTTCATTTTCTCACGACAACTGGTATGTATTTTGACATTTTCGGTTTTGCGCTTAGTATCAAAATTATCACTACTTGATTCCACAGATGTTTGTAAAGACGAGCTTATTATTTGCTTATTTTTATTTTTGCCTTGCACATTTTTCAACGGCGAAAGAACTTTGTTTTTTTTAAAGCAATCGGGGCTAATAGTGATTTTTTCGTTAGTATCATTTTTGTTTAACAAGTCTTTGTTTAGTTTTTTAAGGTTTAAATTCTCTGAAGAAAGTGACTCAATTTCTTGATGAGCTATATTTAATTCAAGCTCAAGTTTATTTATCCGCTCTTTTAACTTTAAAATTTCTTCATTATTGCTGTCGATAGAAGTGTCGGGTAAACTACTGGTAGTATCGTCTAGGGTCTCGTTCAATACTTCGATCATATTTGTGTTGGAGTCAGATGTAGTTCGTGTACGACGGAACGTAATGTTTTCAAGGAAGTTCATTTTTGGATAGGCAGTAAATATTCAAAACAACAACGGAACGTGCAGAGATGCTTGTACTGTTTGTCTGATATTTTTCTATTAATTTGTAAACATTCCAAAAAGTGAAACCATTCGCGGGAATCGAACTCGAGTCACCACAGGTTGTACGAATCTCATGTAGACCATGACGCACCCGCCACTGTGACAGTTACGTCAGTAGTCGAAATTGTTGAACAGTAGGCTCTTCGAAGTAAAAAAGTTCGTTAAAGATGTCAGTTGTAATTTGAATGATTTGAATATTTTTTCACTTGTGTCACTTTTGTTAGATCACTATTTTCGTTGTTAATTGTTAATTATTTTTATGTCACACGTTTGATAGCTAAGTATTTGGCGGAATGTATTTCATGTAAGTCATATATACCACACACGAAACTGTTTTTATCACCAAATTTTGTCCACATTTATAAGTTTTGTTTACATAGGTCACTGTTAATGATTTGTTAGGATAACACTTTCACATATTAATCGTACTATTTTCTTGATTTTTGTGACGTATTTAAGTAGATATTGTTCGAATAACAGTTTTAGAGAATTTTATAACGGGAGCACAATGTTTACGTGACAGCTAGCGCCATCTGTCTCTCGGGTACTTAAGAGTGGTTATTGCGTGGTTTTCGTTTTAAAATGTTTTCAATGACATGACGAAGGTGCGTCTTGTCCAACGACCATTTATAACTAGACGCCTCATGCACGATCTGACTAACGAAAATTATTCTGTCAAGTCGCTGAGGTATGACGTAAGCGAGGGAGACGGGGTACTGCGTTCTGATTGGCTAATACTGCGTTCTGATTGGCTAACTCAAGGTCAGTGCGACACGGGGACTCACAGGAGTGGTCGAGTCACGACGGTTATAAGATTTTTTTACCTAATGTGTTGACAGACATCGGTCGCCTGTGATTAGGAGTCTAGTTATATATGGTCGTTGGTCTTGTCTAATTGCGTCTGGTCACGTGACGGGCGGCTGTGACAGTGTCGAACGAGGTACACCCACGCCGCCGACGCCGATGTGATTAAATACGTCACAGTCTGTTTTAACATCAGTTTTAAATTACTTTTTCGTTCGAAACAACAAATTCGTAGAAGAGAAAACAAAAATAGGCAATGAAATGTCGACTATAAATGACGATTTTTTATTTATTTTGGGAATACATTACAAACAATCGATTCATTCAACGGTCACATTTGTAACTACGTAGTACGTATCTGCCAATATTCTTTTGTAATACTTACTTGTGTTTTTATTATTATTAGTTATGCAATGGACGTAATCGCTGAATTAAAACAAAGCACATAATATTGACGGAAGATACATAGGTGTTCATTAAAATGCACATATTGTACTTTGCATCGTGTTGGTCATTCTGAAGGGAATTCTTCGTGCCTACTAGAAAACTTGTCTTTTGCCTTGTGCTGTAGGTAGGTTTTAAAACGGTCAATAAAAATAATATTTTAATAATGTAAGAAATACATAGAAGTCTAGGTAACTATGTACTTGTACACTGCACTAGACATAATTCTCCTTCAAGCTTAACATGTCCAGTATTGTCCAGTAGCGGTCTGTCAGTGCGATATGCTTTGTTGATTATTATCTGATTAACGACCATAAGGTTAATCACCGTCAATAATGTTAGCATTCTATTAATTTGCCGACTCTGCCAAATACGCTACTTCAGTGGGTGTTAATAATATGACATTTTTATTCCAATTACCAAAAAATACTAAAGATAACTATGTCCACTGCAGTGGACATAATTCTCTTTGAAGCTGGTCATTGTCTAAGAGTGAAATGTAACTTGACTGAACATTGTTAACATTCACTTGATAAGCTGACACTCAAATACGCTACATGAGATTAAACAACTAAATGGGTGTTGATATGACATTTTGATCCCAATTACCTTACTGAGTAAATCTAATAATTAACAGCAATATAATAAACAAAACTGATAAGTAAATAAACACAGAGTTTTACATTGAAACTAATCATATCCTTAAGATTAATAAAACCCAAATGTTGTTTCTAAATAAACATCATAATTCCTGAGATAAAATTATAAAACCATCGTATTGAGTTAAAGGTAAATTACCATGTGTAAATCCGGTTTAGGTTTTTGAAAATATTTCATCTGCCGTAAAGATATTGTGCAACCTGAATAACGTTACCAGCTAACGAACTAGGCAATAGGTCTCCTCTTTGTGAGAGGGAGTGGGCCATAAGCCATCACGTGGGCCCAGTGCAGTGCCGATTGGCAGATGAATCTTATCTTCGAAATTTGGTCTCACATGCTGGTCTTCTCAAGATGTTTTCCTTAACCGTTCTGAGAGCAATGATGGTGATAAAGATTTTATCTTTATATTTTACTATTTTAGACAGGTTTTTTCATCACACAAAGAAAGGAAATGAGACAGTGAATTACTAAGAACTACTTAGTACGTCCCAATGTGTCAAAATTAGGAAGTTTACAAAAATGGCCCATTTTCAACAGAGGATGTTTACAAACTGATATCAGATGATGTGGCTTTCCCTGAAAATTTTGCTATCAGTATCAAAACATTGTGCAATACAATTACGCGTAATTTACACTACGGTTTTGATAATTCGGTAAATCACACTAGTTTGATAAGCGCATACGTATACTTACATACGTTGAAATTATTGTTACGTTACACACTGAAATATCCATCAGCATTTCAGCCATTTCACTAGACATAGGCCTCCTATATCCATGCAATTGCTTATATTCAGAGTTTATTTTCAGACAATATGTGTATAATGTCAAATTAATCAAGCAATTCTTTTTTTACCTGACCTGGGTGTTGAACTTTGACCTCTAAGACACAGTTCACCCTACACAAACGGTCGGTTAACAATCAATAACAGATATACATTCTAAAAAATCTGTATCATTTACTTTATGATTGAATACTTCATTCCAGTGTAAAGTAAATAAAGCGTTCAAGAAATATGGTTGAAAGAACCATACATGACGTCCTATCATCAGGTTGAAAAACAATAATATTTATTATTTACTAAACATTTCCATTCACTAGAAAACTTAAAGACTTTTTCATTTTCCACAAATTTAAAAATAAACATTACGACACAGTATACCTAATCTTATCACTCACAATCACAGAAGAATGTTTAAAATCATAAAAACAAACATTATCACAGAGGGAACTGATTTTGTTTTATTATATCATTATCTAATCAGTTTTGTTAGCATTGTTGATAAGCAAATAGTGAGTTCATTGCTTTATCAATTTGTTGTGACCTTCTCCTTGACATGACGTGTATGTACAATAAAAGGTGTGTTACATCACCATTATGTTCCTTTGTACACATACAGATATATACATAAAAGAATATCGATGTTCTTACAAAAGTATTGGACTTTTGACATTCAGGTCAGATTACATAAGAAACTGCATTAAACGAACCATTCAGACGTTGCAGACTAAATAATTAAACAGACTGCAAAGGTAGCTCAAATAGACACGACATTCATTCATAAATATTTGTTTGGTAACGAAAGCTTTAGAAACACCGACATTACCTACCAGCAATAAAAATTGCATCAAAAGTGAATCTTAATGAAACGTCACTCGAAAGTTAGAAGTTAACAATATGAAAGATTTATCAATCCAAAGACGTATGGAGATATGTGGATGGATCGATTTAGGAGCCAGATCAGAACAACAAGCGAAGAAGTGTCTTCTGAATAAAATGCCACTAGAAAGTTAAAACGTAGTAACTTGACAGATTCACTCATGTGATTTTCAAAGTTAATTCTAAATTAGTTCCACCAAGCATGAAGCTGAAATCACATGTTGTATTGATACCAATAACAAATGAACATAGTTATACTATTGACGTCAATCTTTTGAGCTATTCAGGCACGGTCATCATAAAACTTTAGTGGGACATTACGAATGAACATGCTTTTAGAACAAAAGTTAATTGTCCAATTAGTCTCAGTTGATTTCTTTGGACCGCGAATCGTCTGGGTGTGGAATAGTACGAAGAGAAACTATTTACAAGACAATAACCTAAAAGACAATGAGACGACTTGTTGATTCCTTTCATTGTTTCCTAGTATAATACTTCAAATCATAGTCGTAAAGTTTACAAATTGTGTAAATTATAAAGTAATATTAACTAAGAACAGAAATGGACCCAAAATCAAACCATGAGGAACACCTAGGTATTTTAATTTCATACCTTTCTGGATTTAAATACCGTGACGTGTGTTTATTAGATCGTAAATCGTCTGGATGTAGAATAATACTGAAGGGTGGGTACAAATAAGACAATGAGACTTCTTGTTGTTCCCAGAATGTTGTTTTTCATTCAATTTCATTTGCTTCCTTTGTATTATACACTAGCATAACCCATCAAATCAGAATCGTAAAGTTTACACATTGTGCAGGTGGTAAATAATATAGAGTTGCTAATTCACTACAATCCAACAAACCACAATAACAAACACGAGTCTGTTAGGCCTTGAAGCTTCCAGCCCAGATGCACAACAAAAACAAAAGAATCTGATAAAGCCTTGTTTTTCTCCATCCTCAATTAAAATTAATTATTAATAATACTGGAAATAGAGTCTGTTATTGCGACATTATTGATTGACTCATTTAAGTACTTATAGACGCATCGCAAGCACGATTGCGTCAATATTGCACCTGTAAAACGACGTAAGAAGTCACGCCCCTTGAGATATGGATTGCTATAAATATAACACGATCCAACGCTTCTTTTCTTCCTGGTCAGCTACTATACCAGCCTTGAGAACGAGCGATGTAACAATCACGATTTAATTGTGCAATTTCAGGTGAGACTATTACAATTGGATTACTAAATTGCAGGTTTGAGATTCAGTCCGTGCTGCGTTGTTCTAGAACATAAAATTAAACATTTGTTTATGATCTCAATGCGTCTGCGACTCTGCGCACTCCAGTCTTTAACTGTAACATGTTAATATCGGCACACGATAGGAAAATTGTTTAGAAATGGATCAAATTAGATGATTTGTTTACGGTTTCAGTCACACTATCACTTAGTATTTTATAATCAGATCCATCAGCTTCTGATGTCTGCAACCTTGTTATGTTCTATCGTTCTAATTTCGAGCAGGAATATTCCATTTATATTAGACTTCGTTACACAACTATTAATTTTCTTATCTCAACCTTCAATCTGAATCAGTGTTACAATAACGTAAAAGAACTTAAACATATCAATGTCTGGTCTAAACTTTATAAAAAAGTAGCAAAGCTATGTAGTTACTTTTGTATTTTTTGATTCACAACATTATGTTTACATGCAAAAACAATCAAAAGTCTCAATGTCGAAACTCAGCTTTATTTAGCGACAAAGTCTGTAAAATGACGCGGGAAGATATTTTTAGTAGTAAACAAACGTAGAAGGTACGAGTATATACTGCATTTTACTATTTCCATCAATACTTATAATTGAAATAGCAACAATGCGGTTTGCGTAGGTAGCCCAAGAGGGCACAATTATATGGTTATTCCTGATCGATAAACAATGGGGCAATGAAATCAGCATAAACAGTACAGAAAATAGATTTCCTTGGAATGGTAATAGTAATAGCAAACTGCAGTACCTTGGTGTGTAATCATTGCATAATTCTTAATTGGTAGGTAACCGATACGTATTAATTAAGTGCATTCTAAACCACCGTCTCGGTAGCCAAGTTAAGTATTATTATGGCATCACATACTTCAAGTATTACAGTGCATTGTTCTAAGTATACATATACTGCAACAGCAGTTAAAGTTTTAGCAAATATCTAGATAATATTTCAATTGTTTTTTTACAGAAATCAGACTTGAAGAATGCTGAAGAAGTAAACTCTGAAGCGGAGAACATTAAAGAAAATAAAAAAAATACTATAGCCAAGTTTAGTCTGACGCCCGTAAAATATCCACAATTTATGCTACATTACCTGCAAATCGATGTATATCAGACAGTACGTCAACAGAATAATTCCAGGTTCATCCTCCTGTTGATACTTATTACTAATAAATAAACGGTGCAAAAGTACTCGTAGATTAGCAATGGCAATATCATATTTTTAATAACAACTGCATGCAACCGTAGCTCTCAAACAAAGTAAACAGCGATGACTTATCGCCTGGCATCTGCAAAATTTCTAATTTTCCACTGTAATAGCGAGAAAATTACTACTTTATGTAACTGTGCTGTCATCTTAACATTTTAATGTGCACGTGAGCACTTATGCGTCTAGCCAGCGATTAACGCGTGCGCAATTTGTAATCAAGGAGACTGGAACCTTGGTTGAAGAGAAGAGTTGTACTCATACTGCTAAGACTGTTAATTCGATGATTGATAACCATTTAGGTATAAGCAGTACTGGTTTTCATGATCACAAAAACAAACCATTTCATGTTACGAGGAAAGAAACTAGAAGCAGCTGTTTTTCAGGGATGCACGTGAACACTATTTTTAATTTACAGCTATCACGTTATTTCTCCGAGCAGTAACCCGAATCTGTATTTTATATCTCTAACAACTAAAAAAACCATTTCGTAGAAGAATAATGGCGTCAACGAAACAAACACAATTCTGACAAGGTACACAACAGAATTCTCCAATTTCGTGTCGTTTATAAATTAGCGAACGTGTCCTATATCTTAACAAAAGCATTGAAATTGTTTAATTTTACTTATTCAGGTCAGTGGGTCGCTTGTGTCATAGCAAGGACAGGCCATACACCATACAAATAAACAATTTTTACTCATCAACGTTTTTGTAAACAATTAACGCAAATGAAACCTTATAGTTCAACCAGTAAAGTTCTACGTATATTGTGAAAAGTGAATATAAAAGTTGTTAAGAAAATGAAAATAATTTTGTTTGGAGATATATCGGGATATCGCCTAGACAAATAAAATTTGGCCTTCATCACCTTACACGTCGCGAATCGAATATTAAGTACTATAACAATGACTGACAGATGTCTTAGAAATCATAAAACCATACTTTTTTTATTGAAATTAGCATATAACAACCATAAAACGAGGTGTTTACATTACAAATGGAATCGAATAATGACATGGCAGATAATGTCGCATGTCAATATTTGATAATGTTTCGAAATTCTAAGTTAACTACGTCGTTTCTTCTCGCGCGATATTTGTGTCAAATAACATGACTTCATTGTTTTTCTTAATTTTAAAACTACGAGAGATGACAGTGCTTTATTATTATCATGATATTAAGTATTATTTGAGACAAAACTAAGTCCAAATAAGGGTTCATAAGCACATCTTAAATGATAAGTTAAACATTCACTGCTCGAATCATAAATTAAAAATTGAGCAAAACAAAACTTTTATTTAGTAGTTGTCAGACTTCATATAAACTTGATTTAAGTATTTAAAATTTTAAACCTTTTAAATCTTATTTTAAAAATAATATCAAACACTAAAACCTGACTACAAAAAAAACACGATCTAAAAAATAAGGAACAAGAAAATTTATTCTCCCCTGAAGTTGTTAAGTAGCCATGGTCGTATGGCCATATCCAGCGGACGTTTGCCTTAATGTTATTTAATACTATCAAAGCTCTATTTTATCGTAACAAATAGAATAAAATGCCACTTTTTTCATTATTTATGTTTTATATAATAATGAATGAACAAAATTCCGTTTGGAAATTAAATAAACTCCTATTAAATGTAAATGTAACTACTTTTTTTTTGAAGTCGGTTAAAAATGATCAGTGCACTAATCTAGCGACAACATTCTTCACGGACAATAAATTATATTATAATTCAATGCCCCTAGTAAGTGTTATTCTAAATTATGTAAACCGTTTTGGCCTTTTAGATAAGATACTTTAGAGCCTTTTTTTTTTTTTTTTTTTTTTTTTTTTTAGGGTGGCAAAATCATCAAATGAGTCCTCCCGCCCTGGGCGGGGCGGGAGGGACTGTCAGACTCTTACTGACTAAAATCCACCCGTGTTCCGTCGGATGCCCTTTACGTTCCGGGGCCACGGTATCCTGGATTAAGAAAAATCCGCGACCCCGGCAGGCATTTGGCCCCATAAGGGGCCCCGTCGGTGACGCGTGAAACACGACGCGCCACCGACCCGGGCTTGGTCCTTGGTCGGACGGCGAGCATACCCATTACTCACCGTCCGCAAGCCCGCTCCGCCGCTGTGCCCTCTGCTGTTCAGAGGGACACGCGTTGGAGCGTCCACCCGACAGGCTATTTGCATACGGGCAAAGAAACCCCTTAGGCACACAGTGCCTAAGGAGAGTTTTTGCCCGCATCCCAGGGCGCACCGGCCCGGAAAACTGGTCTTCCCCCCGGACGTATCCGAGAGGGAACTCCAGTCCACGGGCGCACGTGGAGGTTTCCTGTCTTAGCACCCCATACTTTAGAGCCTTATCAAATAGTTTAATTATTTGGGATTTTTTTTTTTTTTTTTTTTTTTTTTTTTTTTTGTTTTGGTACTGAGAACATAAGCCAAGGATTAAATATTATTATTTTGTTGCTAGTAACAAGAATAGGTACGAACTAGGCTTCTGCTGTTATACTTTAGAGCCTTATCAAATAACAGCAGAAGCCTAGTTCGTACCTATTCTTGTTACTAGCAACAAAATAATAATATTTAATCCTTGGCTTATGTTCTCAGTACCAAAACAAAAAAAAAATCCCAAATAATTAAACTATTTGGGAAATCCAAATCCGTTTATCAGTAGCGTGATTGATATCAGCTTCGAGAAATGTTTTGGCAGCAAAATACAGGTGAATCGTAAAAGTTGTAAATTCTAAGATAACGTATCCGCCAAATACACCACTAGCGAAATTCTTCTCCAGAATAACGCTGCGTACGAGTAGAACTCCGTCAGATCTTTTTTCGTCTTGCAAAAATAATCAATCTGTTTAATTGTTTGCTTCATATTATGCTCTGGACTCTGGAGAGAATCAACGCCACAATACATATACTGCGTCTCTAAAATTATAAATAGTGTTATTGAAAACACATTTATGTGGTTAATTCTAGGTAATTGTGTCTGGAAAGAGGAAGACGCCATTTGTTTACGCAGTTTTTCAGTTAATTTTCCTGTTTTTTGTTTATGTTTTTTTGGTTTTGCATTTAGTGTTCCGATAGTTAATAACGAATGCATTTAGTGTTGTTCGAATTCTTCCTCAATAACAATAATGCTTTTTTACCTGTTTGTCTATTTCATAAATCGTTCTAATGTAACTATTTTTTCCTACAATACCTACTCTCGTTTTTATCTATAAGTACATACGCAATACTCTGGCAAAATTTCCATAATTTTTGTATGTTAAGTTAAAAGGTTGAATGTTCAACAAACACTGATTTATCAATGACCTTTTCATCTCCATCATTTGTTAGCAATTGCTACGTTGACTCTAGCAACTCGAACACAAGCTTGCATCAGTTCATTGGCCCTCAATGTTTACTTTCATCACTGATAGCAACAGATCTCCTCCTTGAATATTTATCGATTCGAATATTAACTTGATTTGTGTATTCACGTAACGATAAAACAAACAAAAAAAATTGTAAGAATTAAAAAAATATATGATAATTTGCGAACAAAAAGAATGTTATTATATCCACAATTTGCCTTTATTCGTAAGTAAGTCCATCATGCCAATAATTGGCCAATTAAAACAGTCTGAGAACTTCAGTCTGTCTAAATGAATAGCGCATGTGACTGACAATGTGACTTGCAATGTGACTGACATTATTGTTCTTTCGTTACACATAAATTAGTGCAAACTATTAAAATAACAAGAGAAACTCACGCAAAGAGCTGAGACGTGAAATAAATGTGAGAAATATTCAAATGAAAAACGTACATATTCATGAACTCGAAACGTATTCATTTTGTCAGCGTACTATGACTGTCACGAGTTGACCACATGCTAAATACCTACTAGGTTAGGGAGGTATTTAATTAGGTAATATAAAATAGCTAATATAAATAGTGGGTAATTCAATAATATGATTTAAATTACCTAACATATTAGCTTGGGTATTACCTATAATAGCAATTGTATGTGTTATTGAAATAAATAAATAAATATTTTATGACCCGCAACTCTTTAAGAAAATTTAAAAAAAAACATTTTTATTTTCTGAACAAAGATTTCCGGCAGAAAAATCGTAACAATACAAAACACAAGATAATGCTTTGCCACAGTATGCTTAAACACATTTTGACATATTCGAAACCAGATTAGTTAAAACGTACGTAAATAGTTTTACGTACTGAAACGAGGTTGCGTACCCCAGAAACCCCTTATTTTAAGAACTCATTTCAAACGTTCTTTGTACGAGATACTTGACGGACAATAATTAGTTACAACCTTTGTTTCAACTGTCATGATATCTGGAACATTGCCAAATCCAGTATTAACTTCCTCAACGAAACAATAAACTTCGGAAATCTTTGATACTGTACGCCGACAGATGTTTACGGAAACTACAATCATAGATTACTAATAGAGAACCAAATGAAGCAGGACAAGGAAGCTGCAAATTCAAGCAGTAACGTTTACTGCTCGAAAAGTAATGAGGTGGTTGTGTACTACTGCATTTACGCTGGAAGTTATTGGTGAATTGCCAAAATGTCTGAGAATTTTAACGAGTTTTCTACACGTAAAAGTTACTGCACTCACTTGACATTTTGTTGGGAAAATAAAAATTGAATCACTTACAAACGGCGGGAGTGACTAACCCTTGGACTCATGAGGGTACCAAGTTTGTGGACACAAAAAATGGGTATATTTAACTGAAACAAAACTATTTTTGCATTGTAAAATAAGTGTGGCAAATGTTAATGAACGGGTTCAAGATGATATACAAGTTATACTAGAGACAGCCAATAGTTTATCATCTTTCATTTGTATATACCTAGTAGTATTCCAGTACAGAGCAAAGGAGGTACAAATTGCCGACAATTTCAAATTCTGCCACAACTAAATTGTGTAAATGTACATTTAATAGAATAAACTACTGGAACATTGGAGGAACTGTACGTTTGTACCGAATGCTGACACCAATTACTGTTATGAACCTTAATTGAAACGCATGCTGGTACAATAAGGCCACTGTGAGCACCAGTTTATCATATATCGAACAATTTGTGACTGTCTGTTAATCAATAATATTGTTGTAATGGGTAACGTGTGCAGCTGCCCTTCGTCTTTCGATGATGTTATTGAGTCGAATGCGCATTAAAACTGTTACTATACGAAATTCAAATTATACTACTACGACTGTAAGTTCCAAATCGATTATTGAGTCATACGTTTGTATTGAATCAATATTTCCATCAGTTGCTTTTGGCGTCTCATCAATTACTTCTTTGATTTCTACTTCAATTTCAACTTTACCTATATCATAAATTGTACTGTTCCATATTATATTAGTATTGAATTATGTAATGGATCCAGTATTGATATAAGGTATTATGTTAATAAAACCGCGAACATAACTAAATAATTTATCTGCGTCGTAACGCAAACCTTCAATCTACTACAGTATCCATTATTTACCTGCTTATTACTCAATTTAAACTCTAACGTTGTCGCTGAAGGTTAATTATTGAATATCACTAGGCTTCTCTGGTCAAAGGAATCGTTGATTATGGCATTTATGAAATGTGCAGTTACTTGTAGGAAGTCTAGTTCAAACATTGCGCAAATGACTGACATTTTGAGTTTGCATTGCGGAAGGCGTCAGTTAACAACTGTTTTTTTATCATCAAATGAATTATTTAAGTCTACAACATTGTCTAGCAGTGAATTTGAAGATGATGTGAAGTTATTAAGAAGTCCGACGAATCATTAACCTGATTACAAACATCACTAGTATCTAGTTCTTTAACTAGTACCCATTTTAATGAATGTTAGGAGAATGGCCCCCAAATCATTGTTAACCTCGCATCAGGAACTCATAAATTCTTCACTTCGATGTGATATTGAGTGACCATATTACCTAACATTATTGTGTAACCTTCTTCTATACTTGCAGCAGCAAAAACTGAACTGAAATTTTATGACTGCGATTTTCGATACTGTGTCCATTACTCTCATTGTCGCCTTCATGCGTCAATGTTTCCTCACTTATAGAGCAATGAACGAGTAAATTCCTAACAATTCCGGTTCTGAACACTTGAGAGTATGTGGCCACGTAAGAATAGATGTTTATTTTGGATTTCGCGCCTCGTGGCAATAGTTTAATCAAAACATCCTATTTGAGGAGTTGTATTATGAAGTCGCGGTGTCAATCAGCACAGTTACTAATACCTATACATATAGAAGTGACATAATTACGAAAACTGGGCACAGGCTGATTGAAATTAATGATACTTCAAATTAATGATTAAAACTGTCTGATGTTAATTATTATCTATAATTATCTAACTGAGGTTTTTGCAGGACCTAACTTATTTTTTACCGCTCTGAATGTTCATTAATTCTCTTACGTTCATATTTTTTCAAAACTTGATTATTATAAGGTAGGTATAGATTTATGCAATCACCAATCACCTGTTTTAGAAATCACAAAACAATAAACGAATGATGAAAAACAAAAAATAACAAATGAAAATCAATAAATGATGTACTTACCAACATGTGATAGACTCGTGAGATCTGATTCTGAAATAGAAAAAAATAAAATGCGTGAAAAAAATGTAAAATGAAAAATGCGTGCAACACATAGTATTAGCAAAATGCTTAACATTAACATTGTTAAAACTACTATGATAACATGGAGCTTAACAATTACAATGATTTTGGGACAATTTAAAACAGATGATATAACACGATGATATAACACGTCACACAATTTGAACAAAACATGGAAGAACAATAAGCTCCCGTCTGTCCCAATATCCCTTTCCTTACATGGAGCCAGATGGGAAGAGTAGTGCCATTCTCCCCTACAACTAGAGTCAGCGTTTGTAAAGGAGGATGGCAAATGATCGTTAAATATCATTCTGATCAAAGTGAAAATAATCTCGCAGTAAAAAAAATAAGCATAATTTTGACTTACACGTGTATTACCTAGATATTTTGTTTTAAAGGTGGTATAATAGGTAGTTGAGTTTCAATATACCTATGCATAGCTTAGGTCATTACAAATTGTTAAGGATACAATACATTCAATGTATTTAATTTTTACCCGACTGAGTCAGAAGGAGGGTTATGTTTATTTATATACAATAACCTACCTGTAGTTGGTAATGGAAAGTTTCAGAATGTTACGCACCTAGTGATTTGAGTAAACGAGGAAAAATATATAAAATTATGTTAAATGGGATAAAACTATTCCTTGAAAATTCAATTGACAAATAAATTATAACAGAACCTATCGTAATAAAGGTACCTATTAAAGTATTTCACCTAATCAAAATTAAACCACTAATACTTTTTAAACAATATTAATCATAGGTTTTAAAAATAGTGTTTTAAACACACATAACAATGTTATGTACCTACATAAGCAAACAAACATGATTCTACATAATTATTACCATATTTTTAAAAACATAAAAGAAAAACTAAATGTACTCTGTTCAAAAAGCGCACATGTCACTATAAAACATGCAACGACATTGTCTAAGTATATTTTTTTCCATTCGCACTAAATGGAACTATCGGAAAATGCAGCAGGAAAACTGCGACGAAGTATCATGCAGTATGCATAACAATAAGTTACTCAGACATTTTTCCACGTTTCAGCAATTTGTGGGTAAGGAAAACAACAAACTACCTTTATTTATTTTTTGTTTAATTCCGGTTTTGTGTGTGTTTAATTTTAACACTTTGATGAAGGACATACAGAAATAAGGAGTGAGCAAAAAAAAAGAAAACGTAATTAATTACCTACCAGGGGGCGATTCAGCACTCATAAGCGAGATGAATACCCTTTTTTTTTGGATGCAACATCCCAAACAAACAAATAGTAAATAAAAAGGTTTTATTGTCCTGTTGGTCTAGTGGTTAGTGACCCTGACTGCTATGCCGGAGGTCGTGGGTTCGATTCCCACCCAGGACAAATGTATGTGTGATGAGCACGATCATTTGTTTTGTGTCTAGGTGTAATTTATCTTTATTATGTATGAATTTAGAAATATATAAGTATGTTTATCAGTTGTCTAGTACCCATAACACCAATATGACGTGTTCTGTGCCATAACACAAGCTCTGCTTAGTTTGGGACTAGATGACGTTGTGTGATGTTGTGGAATATTTATTTATTTATTTATGTGTTACTTTTACACCTATTTTTACTCTTCATAGTAATTTCAAATACGTCTCAAAATAATTGAAGATCACCCTGAATACATTCAAGTTAAACGGAAGGGTATTGCCCTGTTTAAATATCTCCTGGGAAAACAACTTACTACGTTCCTATTTAACCTATATTGTTTTGTTGTACGGATTTTACGACGTCTGCTTCAAAAACAACTGATACATACGTTTAATGTCATTCCCAAATTAGAACACGGTACCTAATGAAACAGTGTAAGAACACAATGTTTGTAAACACAAGAAAAAGGATTTTAAAGTGGGGCATAAAGTTAATGGACTGTTTCACTTTTTAGCAAAGTTTGGCAGAGTTGAATGGTTACATTTTGGACACCTGAAATAATAGATATTCCAAAGCGTTTTTTTGTTCTTAAAGTTTTGATGCTTTGTTCGTTTTAGTTACCAGTCATGAAAAATGTCTATCATCTAGTGGATAAGGTGAAAATATCGTATTGTATGTTGGAATGATGTCTACATTATTATTAGAAGGAACTTCATTTTCAAACTTTAACTTAATTTTTGAGCATTGGAAGAAAAAAAAAAGAACATGAACAACCAAAGGATCTTTGAAACGTAATATTACCTAGATACAAAAAACAAAAAGGTATAGGTAAGCTCTATTCCATAGTGTGGTTAGTGGTTACATTATTATTTTTTATTGTGTAAAAATGTTGTTCACCTTAAAATACCAGTCACCGTCACACTCCAAGGTGTAGAATATAATTATCATTAGTTTTTTACAACAAATATTTCTATTAAACAAGTTTAACACTAATTAGAAATAATTACTACGCATACGGTCACTGAGCAAATAATCATTTAATTATTTTTATTAACGTTATAAAAATAAGTACTTACCTCACATAATTTTGTTACTACGTAAAACAGGTTTTAGTAATTGTCTATTGAATTATTTAAAGGTATCATTAAGTAGGTAAGTTTCTACTAATTTTATGGAACATTCCAAACATTATTACGTAACGGAAGACAGGGTTTATAATTTATTTAGTAAGAAATGGAGCCTTTTGGTTTGTGTTTATTAAAAACTTATTTTACCATCACAAACGAATAATAGGTATTCGAATATTACAAGCAGCAGTTTTACAATTTTATAAAATATAATAAAAATAAAATATAAATTTAAAATAAATAAAAAACTAGAAAAAACAGAAACTCTCAATAAGTAATTGCACAATTCGGACTATATTTTTTTATTTTATAATATTAAGACTTAAAACTTTCAGGTTTGTGGCAGCAAATATATGTTTATACTCATACTGATTGATATAGGTACCTACTGATCACGAGTATAGGAAAATTAAACTCAGATTTTCCAATAAATGTGAAATAAAAATCTGCGTATCATGATAATTATTAATCGCAATATCAGAATATCAGATCAGATAAAATATGTACGTGTGAAGTACCTACAAGCAGTTCACAATGTATTAGATTACAGTGACGTACATGATCTCGACATTGAAAATATTATTTTACAAAACAGTGAGTAAAAACATACTTTACGTAATTACTTCAAAATATTAGAGTGAACGTCGACGAATAACAACAAAGTTCGGGGAATCACCCAATGCGATGGCAATGTAACTATTTTGTTAAAACCAAAAAAAAAAAAGTTCGTGAGCCAAAGAAAATCACCTTTGTCAAAAACCCCAAAACAATTGAATGTACACATAAAAACAATCAGGATGTCCCACAAGACCATTGGATGAATGATCACAATAAAACATTGAATGATAGAATCTATCTTCTAAGAACAAGCATTTAAGATTCAATCTACGAGCACTTAAAGACTTCCGCATTATGTACTTATCTGTAATTGCGACTGGAGATACACTGTCATTATTTACTTATTGCAGTGAAACTAGGAGAATTATCCTTATGCCTTTAGTTTCCACCGTAAACCTAACCAAAATAGAATCAAGATTCAGTGGTCTGCTATGGGTCGCGAGATTGTCTGAGTCGCGGGACTGTCTCATCAGGTATCCGTGACCCTGGAATGTAAAGGGCTATTGAAGGACACCGTGGATATAAGTCAGTACGAGTCTAAGGCCTGGATAAATAGTCGTTACTAAGCCAAAGCCAAGCCTAAGTCAGTGCTTGGCTACGTCAAATGTCAGAAATTTCCATGAAAATTATTGACATTTGACGTCCCCAAACACTGACTTATATAGGCTTGGCTTTAGCTTAGTAATGACTATTTATCCAGGCCTAACAGTCCTCCCGTCCGGCCTTGGGTGGGAGGACTCATTTAATAAATAATTTATCACGATAAAAAAGGAGTCTTACTATAACAGAGATATTTATTCTTGTTTTAGCAACCGGTTACATCTTGTGCGTATGAAATTGATAGCTGTATCGTAATTATAATAAATTTTAATTCGAACTGATCAATGACGTACTAAATACGCGCATAACAACACAACGAATAAATATGCGGACAATAACAAAATATTATGCAAAAGTCATCTTTATCAGGAACCGGACGATAGAATTAAAATCTGGAGGTCTTTTCACAATGCACTTGGAAAATTAAATCCAGGAAAAACCTATACTAAGCTTCCTCTAGTGGTTGTATTTCCGCCAATTCATTTAATTGCCGGATGTAATGGAATCTAATTGAATTACTTGTGGGTGTGTGGTCCACACCCATTTATTGCACCACCAGCATAAAGAGAATAGTACTCGATGTAATCTAATCTCAGGGTATCTATGTATGTACGTTATTCTTTGACGTAGATGTTTGTGGTTGCAGATGTAATATAAGTATGGCGCCGTTCCGTCATACTGCTTCGTAGGCTGAACATGGACCTACCTATTAGACATTGATACTCTGTGAGTTCAAAGACTGAAAGAGATTAGATTTAGAGGTGAAAAAAAAGAAAGCAAATATAAGAAGGAAAAAATTCAACCAAATTGTATTGCCAGCCAGTTTAATTGCCCATGCGTTCCTTTAGTTTGGTTTGCAAATTAGGAAGAGTTTGTTTGTATTGTGGTTATACGTACCACAATCATGTACATTGTGAGTTAGGTCAGTTTCTAATTCATAAATAATTGAATGAATTATTGAGAAATCGTAGAACAATCGCTAACACAAATCGTGTTGAACTTCACTAAGTTACAAGTTATTTTGGGTATATGCTCTTGATAAGAACCTCCAGAATAGAATACACTGAATGTTAAAAAAACATGTTTACACAGTTTTTTAATTGCGTCTGTCACAAGCGAAAATATTAGAGATAAACAATGCATGATGAAATGGATCGCGTATTTTCAAACTACTCAATTTATCTGGCGTGATCACGCCCGCCTTGATCTGAGGGCATGTAGGATTCCACGGTCGATAACTGTCTGATATACGTCAAGAGGTTAAGGTGTGTCAAGCACTATTATTAGTTTGTTATCGATATTCTGCCCCCTGCGGATTGATAATAATAAATTGCTATCAGTCTAGGCCAAGTACTTTTTGTTGTTGTTCCTAAACACGCATCGTAGTAAATCGGATGATTTTCTCTGTTAATTGGAATCTATACATATAATAAATCTGTAGAAGGGTCAATTCTGTACATTGAAAATATTGAAAAAATAAATAGCGGGGGGTGTTGCTGGATCGATACCAAACCCAAATATGTGATTAAAAAATTTTTTGTCTGTCTGTCTGTCTGTATGTGCAGGCATCACGTGAAAACTAACGGTTCGATTTCGATGAAACTTGGTATAATTATACCTTATTATCCTGGGCATAAAATAGGATACTTTTTATCCTGGAAAAATACGTTGAAAAAAAATCTTATTTTTCAGTTTTATTCATAGACGTTGTTCTGTAAAACCGCGAACACACGTTGCATTACCCGCAGTGGATTCAGTGCCGTAACCTGTAGCGCCGAAAGTCGGATTTGGCTTGAACCGTTTGCGGCACACGCGGGCCACGCCTCCCCGACTCTTATATAAGGAGCCGCGTTCCGCGCCGCGCGATGCATATAAATTCTGAATTTTGATGCGAGCGGACGTGTCCAGTGTGGCGAGCGGTCGTCCGTGGAATTAATATTGTATGCGTGTAATTTTAAAACCGTGCTTTTCAGCGCGACCTTTTTGATAACTGTTCCGATCAGTTATTTGTAAATACAAGGTCGGAATTACTATGAAAAAAATACTTACTACAGAACGCGAGCTCAACAGCAGTAGCTCAATAGAGGGATCTCCTTAATTATTATAGGCTTAGCCGTATTTGGGTCCAATAGATATTTATAAGATGTCATAGATAGATAGATAGATAGAATACTCTTTATTATGCACACCATACAACAGGTAATTACATTACAAATTTTAACTTAAACATAGGGTGACACAATGGGCGGTCTTATCACTAAAAGCGATCTTTTCAAGACAACCTTTGGATGGATTAGGAAGAAAGAGAGACATACTGTTGGTAGTACTGTGGTGTACAATTTTAACCAATTAAACAAGATAAAAAAATATATATAAATACATACATACACATACAAACATACATAAATATATATATATATATATACATATGTAATAATCACGAAAACAAAGAAAAGAAGCATAATAGTCACATGGTTAGAGAGAGAGGTAGTGCTTCTTGAGCAGATTTTTAAAAATTGACATGTTTTGTGCGCTCCTTACTGACATGGGCAAGGTATTCCATAGTCGCACTGCTTCAACTGTAAAAGATTTGTCGTAAAAGCTCGTAGAGTGCATTGGCATCTCCAGTCTCAAGTTTTCCGAGGACCTAAGATATCTATTATGTGTGTCATGAAGGAACTTGAAACGTTCTTTAAGATAAGAGGGGGTTTTAGGATTGAACAGAATACTGTAGAGTTGAAACAAGATATGAGAATTCCGGCGAAGACGTATAGGAAGCCACTTGAGTTTCACACGAAATTCAGAAATGTGATCATATTTGCGCAGGCCAAATATAAATCTTATGCAGAAATTTTGAAGTCGCTCAAGTTTATCAAGTTGTGCCTCAGTAAGATCAAGATAACTGGCATCAGCGTAGTCAAGGATGGGAAGTAAAAGGGATTGTGCAAGCGCAGCTTTAGTGGCAGTCGGAAGAAAGTTCCGCAATCTCCTCAAGCTCTTGGCAGATGCGAAAATTTTCCGACTGACTTCCTGTATCTGGGGACCCCAGGATAGATTTTGGTCAATCCAAACTCCAAGATTTTTTACCTTCTGACTTAGAGGAATAGCGGTGCCGTTGAATTGTACCTGCGGTAACTGAGACCAAATTACCTTGGGGATCATCCTTGAGCTGCCAACAACAATGACCTGAGTCTTCAATGGGTTAACCAGCAATCCATGTGCTTCACTCCACTCGCAAATCGAAGCCAGATCCTTGTTAATTATATTAATAGCGTCAGACAAATCCGAATGGACAGCTTGCTTATAAATTTGCAAATCATCTGCATAAAGGTGTCATTGTCAGAGTTACTCAAAATGGAGAAATAAACCATCCACGCGAAGACCGACATCCGCGCGGACGGAGTCGCGGGCGGAAGCTAGTACATAATATGCATGACGAACAAGCTCCTGCGCAGATTTTGGCTTTATCTCTAAATCATAAATATTTTGTTGGACAAGGACCTTGTCGTCATTATTATTGTGATGTTTTGCTGCGAATTACTTTATCTGTCAACCAAGCATCAGTATAATTTCGAAGGTTCAATACAAGAGTGATATTTAAATTTGATGAGCATGACTGCCTTGAAAATCCGTCTATTCCTAATTTTGATTTTATGGTATACCTATGTAGGTACCTATCTTCCAGTCTTCTTTTACCGTTCCAGAAACGTACAATTTTAATCCGTGTGAACGTATCAAATTTCATTCTTCATTAGGGAATAGTCTTTATTGATTATTTTATTTTTTGTATCTAATTGTGCGAGTTGATTGTCTTTTGCGCGTCATTTGCTTATAATTGTAGGTACACTATTGAAACTGTAATTTAATAGATAATATATTATCATTTGATTAGTCTATTTATTTACAGAATGCCACGTTTGTAGGTTAAGGACCTCAATACCCCTGTCTGGGTTTTTCACAGGTTTAGAGACATCATCAGTAAAACAGCTAAAATATTTACCTTCATTGATAGAACATAACCCTAAGTAGCGCTTTCATGTTTTTTTGTATCGTTGGTAATACTAAGCATGTATAACTGCAGAACTTGCTATTTATAAGCAATTAGACATGAGTTCTAATTTTTATATTTATATAAAATTGATTGTGATTATTAATTGACGGAATCTAGTTCGCCTTGAAAGGGGAATGCCCACTCTATACAGTGTGATCCTAGGCCCACGATGGACATCAAATATTAGTCTAAAAATGGAGTGTTTTATTACAAAAAAAAACGTAGGTCAATAAACAAAATTTGGAAAAACATAACTACCTATATTTTTATGGCAAAATTAATGCATGTAGTATTTTCTCTAGTCTAATGTCCACTGAGGGCCTAGAATGGGCAATCCTCTTTCAAAATAAGTTTGATTTATATCTATAAACACTGCTTAATAACACGGATGTTCGCTTAAATAGCTTCTTTTCTTTACAGTTATAGAATAAACTTAACATTGACTTTTTTATTTTGGAAGCTTAACCTTCTCACGCTTATAAATTACATTATTACGAGTATCATTTACTTACCTAATTAATATCCTTGGCTAAAGAAATAAGGTGTTTTAATTAATTTACATTTTAAAAGCCCCTTGTATTTTACAAAGTCCTTTTAGAAGGATAATTTAAGCGAGTTAAAAATCGTTTATTAACTTGCATAGAAACGTTTAGGTTAGTTGGAATATTTCAAAAAAACTGAAGGTATTTTACCTGGTTAAGTACGTAGATACAAACTTTTTGCTACTACAAGCCAGTGTTCATATAAATTTTAACGGATAAAGAAGCTACGCATGATTCATTTAACTTTAATGTCACATGAACTTTTATTTTTAGCTCAACCCATTATTCTTTAATAAGTGGAAGATAATAATTACTTCATACGTCAATCCTGACCTTACTGTGTACAGTAGGCACTCATTATTGTCGAAAATGATAGCCGAAATGCACAGTTACGTACATACGTCAGACAGATAAACGTAAAAGAGAACCGTTGTTTTATAAATATCAGCTTTTTATTACCATCTGGGATACGTGACAATCGCTAGTAACGTGTTTGCTAATGGAGTCACATGGATTGACGATATCGCTCACAGATCTGCTCGATACTTATCGAACTTACGTCCTAATGAAAATGCATCATTATGATTCTGTGTTCGAAATTCGATTGCGCAACTAGGTAGGACTCGTCACTGGCGAGTTGGCGACATCTTTTGTCTTTTGTTTGCAGCGCCTTTAAATCGTAGTAGTAAGGTGGCTTATCGTAGTTTACGGCCGAATTGCATCGCATCGCTCCATTAGTAAATACGTGCGATTTAGATCGGCAATCGACTCGATATCGCACGAATCGCGTCGCGTCGCAACGCGCTATGAGTAAAGTCCCTAAGAACTAAAGGTCCTCCTTACCTACTATACCTAAACACTCAAGTAGGTGACCGTAACTTATTTAAAAAGTTTGAAAGCCTTGGCTACGTCAACGTAGTACTCCTATGTAATTAAATAAAAAAACAAATGAACAGCTGGCATGGCAGCGGTAGACAGACAACATAATGAGTGTTTTTCCATAGCTCATCGTTGCATAAAAAAACACACACACACACTTCCGCGAAAACACGGCACAATGTGCAAAAAAAACGGGTAGGTATTAATTTTCTGAATATTGTCAATATTATCATCTCCTTTGACGTAGGTAGTAAGGTTAGGTTAGGTTACATTACATTGAAGCAGAGATTTATTATAATTGTATGTCAGATTAACACTTGTATGACTGGTTACGAGTCGATTTTGTATGGCCAACTGTTATGAGGTCTGAGGACTTTTATGACGCAGGCGGACCCATTACGTCCAACATCGATATTATTTATGGATTTCACAAGTCTTAACAATGCCTAATTTCCACCATACAGGTATGAAGCACCATTCATTACTATAAATCATTTGGGACGTCTCAATGAATGTATTAAAAATTAGATAAGTATTCATGTACAGGAACAAGTAGGTTGTAGGTACTATCGCCCAATGTATATACTGACCCCCGTAAAGACTATTTCTGCTTGCAGAGTTATAACTTTCACTTCCTAGGCCCTTTGTTTTGACCATTCATCCTATTCATAAAAACCGGCCAAGTGCGAGTTGGACTCGCCCATGAAGGGTTCCGTAGCAGCAAGCATAGATTAGAGATAATATAATTATATTGAGATTAGTAAGTAATATACACAAACAATAAAAATAACTTTGTTTTTCATAGTATTTGTATGAATGGCAAAGTTATATTTGCGGTTTTTGAAAATGTACTATATCTCAAAAACTGCTAACTGTATCTCATCCAAACCAATTTTCGTTGGTAGTTTTGGTTGAGGTCTACATTATATATTTTTTTTAGTTTTATCATTCTCTTATTTTAGAAGTTACGGGGGGGGGACACACTTTTTACCACTTTGGAAGTGTCTCTCGCGCAAACTGAACAGTTTAGAAAAAAATGATGTTAGTAACCTCAATATCATTTTTAAAGACCTATTCATAGATACCCCACACGTATGGGTTTGGTGAAAAATTTTTTTTTGAGTTTCAATTCTAAGTATGGGGGGCACCCCCAAAATTTGTTTTGTTTTGATTTTTGTGTAAAAATCCTAATGCGGTTCACATAATACATCTTTCTACCAAGTTTCAACAGGACAGCTCTTATACTTTCGACAAAAAGTGGCTGTGACATACACGGACAGACAGACAGACAGACAGACAGACATGACGAATCTATAAGGGTTCCGTTTTTGCCATTTGGCTACGGAACCCTAAAAAGGGTCATCCATTTCATAAAAGAGGTGGCCAGTTCACAGATGTGGGATACTGCGCACGCGATTTTGTTTTAAAAGTGTGCAGAGATTACATTGTTCGATAGTACCTACTATTTATGTTTTATTTTACTACCGAAAACCTGCATAAAAAAAATGCTAAAATGTTTTTTTTTATTCTACTTACTAATAACAGTTTGTAATGTTATTTCCGCATAATATTACGAAATCGCAATTAAATGTTTTGAATTTGAATTTAATTCTGTTCAGGGTGTTTCCATATGAAAAATCACATCTAAAAGTAAAGGAAAAAAACTATTAGATCTACTAGATTGAATACTGTAAATTTAATTAAAAATATAGTATTGGTACGACATCTAGTACACAATAGCGGTATTAAATTAATTACTCGATACTAGTACCACCTAGCGGCATTATTAAGAACTAACACAACTAAAACATTCACAAGTTCGCGTCAGATGTCGCTGGCAAGTATAAAATATGTAGGTACATATCTGTTATAGCGCCATCTATACAACACATAGTGTAACTGTTTCATCAGTTTTACTTACGTTGCGAACAGCGCCATCTATGATGGATTAGTCGAACTAATTACAGAACTGACTTTGGTACGTTTTGTACTAGTTTGTCGGTGGAACAATAGATGGCGGTTAGGTTAGCATTGGCATTTTTTAATTTAATTATTTTCAAGAAATTATTCATACCTGTATCATTGAGCAGGGCATTGATGTCCGTGGTCGACCCATCGGCCGACATTGCTGAAACAAACAAAAAGGAACATTACTTCTCTCTTTTATAACTTATAACAGTATCAAACTTTTCAATTTTAGTATCGCAATTTATCTTTAAAATTGATTAAATTTATTTTACCAACATATTTTTGGATTTTTTGGGTATAAAGCTAAACCCTACGTGGGTTAAGCTGGACAAAATTCGTTTAACAGATCAAGAGAAATAAAGAACTGAATGATTGTTACCATAGGGCCTACAGCGTAGGCCATCAATCTGAAAACAATAGGAGCACGTTACTGTTACATTAATTTTGATAAGGAAGGTGGTTTTCGGCTGTACTGATAATACCGAGTTTACTATAGGTAAGTTGTGCGAGAAATTAGCGCTCGCCTGGTCTCAGTGTTCATGGTTTGGCCACCGTGCTCTGGGATATCTCGGACTGTCTCGACGGGAGTTTTACATACACCATAGTAAATACATTCAGTGTTATTTTCCCGTAGAGAGGTTCGTTTAAATGGTGTATCCATTTAGATGTGCATGTATGGGGTCAATAGTACCTCTTAGTCATAACGTAATAATAGTAATGTAATTGACTTCGTTGACAGCCCTATGACTGTCAACGAAGTCAACGTAGGTAGGTAATGATAGCAATTTTCACTATAATCTTTGTAACTGTCATTCAGAGTTCCAGTGCTTTATAATTTTGAGTTATTCCGTAAAAACTGATACCCTATAGGGGATCAGTTTTATTATAAATTCTTTTCTATTCTACTCTGATCCCCCGTAAAAGATTATACTTGATAAATTAATTTAACATTTTATTCTGATCGTATGTTGCCCTAACACATTTTGAGGACAGTCAGCAACAAAATATTTGTACAGGTTCTTTAATAATATTAGTGTCTGTAAGTATTATTTTTTTTGCTTTTATCTCGAATTATAATCTTTCTTTTGTACATTTCCAACTTTCCAAGTCACACTAAACGGCAGAATGAAATGTGATGAATCCACGAAACAAAAAATGTTACCTACATTTGTAATAACTGATCTTTTTCTTATCTTTGCGGGTACATTGTCATTGTGAAACCCTCAGCGAGCAAAAAATAAAGAGGTATTTATTTTTCTATCCCGGAAATAGGAAAAACGATTGATTCATCTAAATCCGATTAATTCCAGTTTGAAGTTTGTATTGCTAACACTGCACCACAGTTTTATAACCACAACCACATTGCATAGAATTTGGTTTGTTTACAATCTGAATTACATTATTTGCAACGATTTGATCGTAACCGGTAACCCCAACGAGAGAAGGCCGCGGGTGAAGCGTGTCGTACGACACGGTCGCCGGCGATTTGATCATTTCATATAATTGCCAGTTGTTTGGTACATATTTACATTAGGTATGTTATATACCGATTTTGGTTCGGTTTGATTTTGATTTAGTAGTTGGTTGGTTTTGGGTAGGTTAGTGCTAAAATAACGGGTTAGGGCGCAACTCGTCAGCTTCGAAAATGGGCCCGGGGACCAGTTGCACCTTATCTTTTTTATTAGGGGTCAACTCATTCACTTCTGAACTTTGCATGGGTAACAGTTGCACCTCATCTTTTTTATTTGAGTCAACTCATAAACTTGGAAAATTTGGATGGGGACCATTTGCACCTTATCTTTTATATTAGGGGTCAACTCGTCCACTTTGAAGTTTTTCATGGCGACCCGTTGCACCTTTTTGTATTTGATAATAGGCACCTGGGCTAGGCTGTGATGTGATGGAGGAAAAGTCAGACTGAGGAGTTGTAGAAAGCAGTTTGATCACTTTAATCGTACATTTAGCACTTGAATTAGCTGCTAAAGAGGAGATGAATTTTAAGGTTGATAGATTTAAGTGCCATTACTTTAGGTTTAAAAAAAAACTTAAGTAATGTGCATAATCGTTCCCTCTTTAGAGTTAGTAGCTTATTACGCACACTCATCAAAAACAAAGCAAAGGAACTCAAGTGTCGCCACTCTGTTTTAGCTGCATTGATACTAAAGATAAGTGAATAGGCATATCCTTTGGAATTTCACAAAATCAACAACAATAATTGTTTGACGTGGGCAAACACCCATCAAAGGGGTACTTTTGCTGACAGATAACATATTCTACTGAATAAATACTTGGGTTTACTATCTACCATAATATCTGTCTAAAGTTTCTTGACCTTTAGCAAAAAAATCATTTAAATATGGTGCTTCTTGTACAGTCAGAATATATTATAATTCTATTGAAGACTGCGAAACAGATGTTCAAACAATAGCTGCAAGTTTTTGTAACAGCAAGTCATATTAGGTAGCGTATCTAGGCGTAAGTATCTACAAACTAATCCATAAATGAAGAACAAGGAATCGAGTTCAAATTCCTTATGTACCTAAGAGTTAAACAAGTCCTTAAGGACTTCTTTATCTCTTACTTATGAAGTGATTTCTTTAAAAAAAAAACACGTTCTTACTTAAATTAGTATGAACAAAAAACAAATACGTAAACATGTAAAATAGGTAGTAATTTTTATTTTATAATTTTAACGCAATTTGTTTTAGTTTATTTTACTAGCCTGTATTTATATACCTAGGTAATATATTTTGTATTTTCTTGAAATGGAAATACCTATGTACTTTTTTTTAAATTGTTTCTTCTTTTCTTTTTCTACACTTCACACTAGGAATTTCTTCCTGTATCGTGGATGCATTTACAAACATAGAAACTCACATCCTACACATACACCCAGACCCGGAACAACTACTTACATATCATACAAATATTTGTTCCGTGCGGGGATCGAACCCGAGACACGCAGCAGCAGCCGATCGCTCAGCCACTGCGCCAAACGTGTTGGCCAAATTAAAAAAAAAATGATATAAAAAATCCAATTAAATTAGTACTTATACTTTTACTAAACTAAATAAGAATTAAATTTGTATTTTTACCTGGCTACGTTTACAAGGAGGTTTTCAAGTTATAACTTAAAGACACGAAGACAAGAAGCGCAAGCGCAAGGACTTAATCACTATTTATAATATAAAGAATAAGACAAAAATCTAAGCAGAATCTACGCGGTAAATAATAATAGATAGTATACGTATTACACGGGTATTCCCAATACCTAGTAAGATAAAGTTTCATAATTATGTATTGAACAACAGATATCAGTTTTCAACATGCATAAATACCTATGTACCTATTATACCTACTACTATGTATCTTGATCTTAACTATTTCATAACGAGTAAATGGTAGGTATTTCTGTTGATAAAACAATGGCCTATTCTTTGGAAATGTGTTTTTTCCTTTGAAATTGTGTGTGCTTACTTTTCGTGAAAACACACATAAATATTTGTAATAGACATAACTTATCCAATCCAATCCCTTAGAGGGCCAAAGGACCCTGGAACGTAAAGGGCTATTGAAGGACACCGTGGATTTTAGTCAGTACAAATCTGACAGTCCCAGTCAGAGGACTCATTTGATGATTTTACCACGATACAAAAAAGACAATAAGTACTGTGTAACCGTGACCCTGAACCGCAAAGGGTAACTCAAGGTTCAGGGTCTGGCAGTCCTTTCTGTTCCACGCATGCCGGGAAATTAAACCATCCGGATCCAAATACAAAAGACGATGACACTAACGTGATTCCCCGACCTTCTTTTCATTAAAAAGTCTGCCATTACTACAGTTCAAATTACCCAAACCTTGCACTTTGACAAGGGTTTCACTAATGGTTTACATAAAAACTGACAGTTTGTTTTTAAGCTCTACATTAAGCATTGCATTTAACTGAAAAAAGAGCAGATTGGATTTTCCAAACTTGCTAATGATGTGGCAAGCAAGAAAACTCTACTAGAGACTGCTTGACTACTAGGTACTACTAAGTACTCTATGAGGTAGTTATTAAATTGGTTTCATCCCTTTTCTAAAATTTCCCCTAGATGTGATACTATTACTATCCCAAGGGATGAAACTAGAAGAGATGGTTTTATAGGTGTAAATACAAAAATATAGTCACCGTGAGACGTTAGAAATGAATCATTAAAAATCTGACTCTACTGGCCAGAACTCCCATTTATGCTCTATTGGACATCAGACGTTTCAGATTTTCGATTTTGACGACTCCGTTGTCGCTGGCATAAGCAACAGGATCCGCGTACGAAGTCGGGCAGAAGCTAGTTACTTAATAAATCTAATCATTCAACGGTAATATTGTAATCGGAATTGGTTTAATTCGATGTTTAAGATCGAAATTAATCGATTCTGTTTACCACTGCAGTTAGATGATTAGGCTAACAGGGTTTTTCCAAAGAGTTTTACTCTCTATACATGTAGCTGAAATTCCATAGATATAGTGGGCTACTTTTAGCTTAATGGTCTGTCCGCGAATGGGATCAAGTGTGAATGAAACGAAGTCCGCAGGTTATGCACACTTCGTCTATTGCTCCTTTTCTTAAGAGAACAAAATGTATGAGGAAAGGTTACATCGCCGTGTATACTGTCACGTTCCTTTTTTGCGGTTACTGTAAACAACGTCAAGTATCATGCGCCCAGGATAAGTACGAAAACGTCAATGACCCTCACATCCACCATGGCAGAATAATACCTACATTGGGCAAAATAATTTTCAAACACTTTCAGTATTTCATATCGTTAATATCTTGTCAATATCATTTGTTTGAATATTGAAGAGTGTGTTAGAAAACCGTGCATGACGTCACAATATGGCAACATAATAGCTTTGTTCCTATCATGGTAGCATAGTAAGAAGGTACTACAAAAAAAATATGCCATAAGTCATTATTTAATGCTTTTACGTCGCCATCATAACCACAAATCGGTCAGTATCATGACCATGTCCAGTCACATTTTTTACCGACTTCAAAAAAAAGGAGGTTATCAATTCGACCCGTATGTATGTAATATTATCAGAACTGCCCAGTTTTCATATATGTTAGTCTATATCAGCGTCTGAACAAATGTGCCAAATTTCATAAGTGTATGTATGTATGTATGTTTTTATGTTTGTGCACGCATATCTCCGGAACTGTAAGTTCGATTTAAGTAATTCTTTTTTTGTTGTACTAGGTATTGTTAAACTTAGGGTACACTGCAAGTTTCATCAAAATCGGTTCAGTAGTTTTAGAGATATGGATTTTTATGTTGTGACGGATTACAAGATTAGTGCATATGTAAGAAAATTTTGTATTTTACAAGAATTTGGGTTGAATATGTAATAAATAAACTAAAAAGGGTAAAATAAAAACTTTTTAAAAAAAAAATACCGACTTCAAAACAAATACAAAAAAGTTTAAAATAACTTTTCTTTCGGAAGTCGGTGGCTTTGTTTTGTTGTGTCATTGACTATTGCCACCGACTTCCGAAAGAAAAGTTATTTTAAACTTTTTTGTATTTGTTTTGAAGTCGGTACTTTTTTTTAAAAAAGTTTTTCTTTGATTTATTTTCTGCCAACACAATACACAGCTGTTCAGAACCCATTTGTGGTTTTACTCTAAATACATATAGATCACAGATAATATCTTGATTTTGTGGTTTTGTAGGCAATTATATTAATTATGTTGGAATTGTATTCTAATGCAAATGAATAGATAACACCTGGACTTATTTGTCTTAGTTTATTTTATGACTAGCTTTTCCCCGCGGTTTCACCAGCTGTTCAGCTCTAATTGGTCCTCTCTAGCGTGATGCTATATACCCATAAGGGCGCGTGCCCACTATGTCGTAACGATTAGTTTATCGTTGGAAGACTGTCGTCTCTAGCTGTTGCCATTAATACGATTGTTTGTCGTCAATTTTTTTTTATCGACTATCGTATGTAGCTTCCCATTGGATCGCGATGGCATTTTTATCGTTTCACGGCAATCGCTTTGTCACATCATTAGCAAGCTACAAATCTACATTCGCCTCTACGGTTTCTTGAACATCATCAGTAGTGCGTTTAGGCTCCTGAATTCAATGGACGAAGACGAAATTGTAATAATGTATTACTTTTTGGAAAGATGGAAGATGTCGCATTGTGTAAACGACGAAATGATATTTTTATCGTGGCAAAGATAGATTTGCGGTCATGATTTAGTCGTAATGATTTTTATCGTGCTAGCCGTTCCCACTGTCATGACAATCTGTTGTCACTGCAAAACATGTTGTAGACGACAGAGTCGTGTCGTTCTATATGTGAACACCTCCATTTAAATACATTATCCACGACACTAGAAACTACACGATTATCTGTCGTCACGACATAGTGGGTACGCGCCCTAAGCTTTCCTCGATAAATGGACTATCCAACATAAGATGTTTTTTCAATTATTCAATCCAGTAGTTTCTGTGGTTACCGCGTTCAACCAATCAGTCTCTTCAGCTGTATAATGTTAAGTATAGATTTAGAAGGTGGTCACCGAGTCTGGATTTACCCTTGCTCGAAATGCCAGCCCGCGCAGCTGAGCAAGTAACGACAAATTCCCCAAATAATAATCCGATCTAGCCTGGCCCTTGCTGCCCTCCCTCAATGACCACACTAGGCCTAGGCCCGAACCCCACAGGGGGTGCCCTTAGTGTTGTTCATTTAATGAACTTGTAGTTAGTAGCCCTGGCTGGAGTCTGGATTTATGCCCGGTTGATGGCAATTGGCTCGCCCCCTATTACATGAGACTTAAACATAATTAGCGAAATGGGGGTGTACTTTTGCCTAATACTTCGAGCATCACAGGTGTGATGTCATGTTATTTTCAAATGTGGTCTATTTCCAGTCTAGCTCAGAACTTTATTGATATTCTTTTTGTAGTGCAAGAGCTTTAGAAACTAGGTACCTAAGTCATCATCATAAGCTTTCAATGTTCCCACTGTTGGGACACAGGCCTTCTCTCTGTGAGAGGGAGATGTCACATGTCTTCGAATTTGATGGTTCTAGGACATGCCGGTTTCCTCACGATGTTTTCCTTCACCGTTTTGAGAGCAGTGGTGATGAAATAAATTACACAAAGTAATGCGCCAGGCTGGGTTCGAACCCACGACCTACAACTCGTAAGTCGGGGCCGATACCACTGGGCCACCGCTGCTCCTCAACTAGGTAAGTGGGTAATTAGAAATGTGATAGATAGGCTATCAACATAATATCTCAGTTAAAAACTGTTTGAATTTTAACAAAACGGTGTCTTAAGATGTTTTTAATGTGCGGTCTATTCTGTAAATAAAGTAAAATTGTAAAAAGCAATTAGTTATCCAGAAAATTACAAGTAGGTTACTTTACTAATGAAAACTGTAAAATATTTACAGTTACTCTAACAACATGTTCCAAGTACATATAATTCAAGTAAACCATGTAACTACTAAGTATCAAATTCAATCAACTAATTAGCGACCCAACAAAGTCTTAAAGATTTTTAAAAGCAATTAAAATAATTACATAACATAAATAACTTGGTGCACAATAGTCCGCCCTTGAACGTACATAACACAATATAAAAGCTTCAACACCTATTTATATAGCCGGCTATATTGTTTGCAAACAAAAAAAAAAACATTAAACGAGTTTCTATAAAAGGCTGCATGATTATGTTGTAATAATGGTCTTCGAAAAAATAGGTTACGCGTTAAATAATCATCTGTGAATTGCTTTCATTAGGTGCGTCCACACAGAGCGCCCAGCCTCGCGAGACATTTGCTGCGCGTGGAAACTGACAAGCGAGGCTGCTCACTCTGTTTGGACACGTCTATTGTTTTTCGACCGAGGGACGAAACAATATACGCGAGCAAAACAAAAGCCGACACTGGATGGCTCGGGCGCTCGGTCGCTCGACCGCGGCAGCGCTGGCTTGCCTCGCCCGAGACACTTCCACACAAACCGAGCTGCTTCGCGCGAAAAATGCCTCGCGAGGCTGCGCGCTCTGTGGGGACGCACCTATTGGATTATCCAACGGATATGGTTGCGAAAATGATGCAGTTGGATGAATGAGCCGTGGATTTACGAGATGTAATTGTTAGACGCGACGAAAACCAGATGAAAATACTGTATCTACCTATTCAAAATTTAGTGACGGACAATTTTATTTTAATTCCTGTGATGTTTATGAGTCGCTTTTATTCTTCACTGAAGTGGTTTTTAATCATAATTGTATGAATTTATTATAAATTCATACAATTATGATTAAAAACCAAGTAAGAATCTGTAATTTTTTATAACCCTGTTTAGCGTTTAAACTAGAAATGAACATGTACAAAAAATTCATTTCGAAAATTTCGATATGGGTTAAATAATTTTTGCCAGGAAGACGGGAAAAAATAGGAGGAGGGAAAAATAAAAAGGAAGAAGAAGGCAATAGGCAGAAACTAGAAGCTGCCTATGTTTATAAATTTAGAACCATAACTCGAAAGTTTCTAGAGATACCGGCAAGTGTCATGCCACCTCGTCTAACTCCAAAACTTTTTTAAAAAAAGTACCGACTTCAAAACAAATACAAAAAAGTTTAAAATAACTTTTCTTTCGGAAGTCGGTGGCAATAGTCAATGACACAACAAAACAAAGCCACCGACTTCAAGTTATTTTAAACTTTTTTGTATTTGTTTTGAAGTCGGTACTTTTTTTAAAAAAGTTTTTATTTTACCCTTTTTAGTTTAATTATTACATATTCAACCCAAATTCTTGTAAAATACAATATTTTCTAAATACGCACTAATCTTGTAATCCGTCACAACATAAAAAAATCCATATCTCTAAAACTACTGAACCGATTTTGATGAAACTTGCAGTGTACCCTAAGTTGAACAATAACTAGTACAACAAAAAAAGAATTACTTAAATCGAACTTATAGTTCCGGAGATATGCGTGCACAAACATAAAAACATACATACATACATACATACATACATACATACATAAATACACTTATGAAATTTGGCACATTTGTTCAGACGCTGATATAGACTAACATATATGAAAACTGGGCAGTTCTGATAATATTACATACATACGGGTCGAATTGATAACCTCCTTTTTTTTGAAGTCGGTAAAAATACACTGATACTGATCAACAATTCAATAACAATCGGAAGTACAATAGGAACATAAACACTGTAAGGTCAATCATAACAATTTGTATGCACCCAGTACGGTGTCTACGACCCGTGCCCATATGGTCCATACAGTCACATATAAGCGGTGTTAGTGACAATGATACATAACATGAGGTCACACTATTGTTTGTGTATGTTTTGCTGTCATGTGATTAGTTCACGTGTGGTTTTCGTGGTTAGGCTTGTATTGTATTTACTGCCTTCATCACTACATTAAGCTCGAACTTCCAAAGGATCATGTCCGTGCCCGAGACTTGGACGGACCATGCTTCGCCAAGGGCTGATAAAATATCTATGCCAACATTTTATATAAATTTGACAACAGACGTCCGTTTCGGGAGGTACCTGTGTCGGATGGGGAAGGAAGAAACGCCGGGGTGTCACCATTGCGAAGATCGCCCGGAGGACACAGTAGAGCATACGGTGCAAGACTGCCCCGCTTGGGCAGAGCACCGCCGTGTCCTCACGGCAGCGATAGGCGGAGACCTCTCGCGCCCGGCATTGGTCGAGGCCATGCTGCGGGGCGAGACGGAGTGGGAAGCGGTCGCCTCCTTCTGCGAAGCAGTAATGCTCGTTAAGGAGGAGGCGGGCCGCGAGAGAGAGAGGACAGCGTCCTCCCTCCGTCCCACCCGCAATGGTAGACGCCCACGGCGTCGGACGTCGCAAGACGATCTCCGGCCACCGTAGGCGCGGGCATGCGGGCGGCGAGTAAAGGGCAACTCGCCGCCCGACCATGGACCATGCCCGGGTCGACGGCGCGTTGTGTTCCACGCGCGCCTCAAAGAGCGTCAGCACGATGACGGGGCCCCGCCCAAGAGGGCCAAAGCCTGCCGGGGTCGCGGGACTTATCTCATTACCGTGACCCCGGAACGCAAAGGGCTATTGAAGGACACCGTGGATTTTAGTCAGTACAAGTCTGACAGTCCCTCCCGCCCTGCCCGGGGTGGGAGGACTCATTTGATGATTTTACCACGCTAAAAAAAAAAAAAAAAAAAAAACAGACGTCCGTGTCCGGGCCGGCGCGGGCGCGTCGGAGTTTCAGTACTGACGAAGTTTCAATTTCTAGCACTGTCCTGAGGCTCATAAAACTCTTATTTCTGACACGTGACGCCTCGATTCAGTAAGACTGAGCGCTCCCATGATAATGGTTCTTGATTTGGGTTTTCCATAAAGAAAATCAGTTCAGTTTTATAGTTTGAGTTTGAATTGGAGAAAAATTGGGAAAAATAAACTAAGAAAAGGATGAAAGTTGCGGTATTGCAGTTAGAGTTGTACCATAGTATCGCATATTATTGTGTAGGTAGGTAAGGTGAGTAACAATATCGATCTATATTCAATTATTCATGCAAATGTATAACAAGACAGATAAAGTGGCTGTGATCATTATAACGGACATACACGTTACTTTATCTTTTAAATAAGGAATTAATGTAATTCTACAATAATATGTATAGAAAACTGACAGGAAGATAGACGATTAGTGATTTAAACAAGTCTTAATGTTTTATTTATGCAAATAAATGATTAAAAGTGTACTATAATGAGATAAGATAACTTGAACTCACTCGTGTCCCATTAAACTTTTTTTTTAATATAAAACGTTGCCCCACACTAGGAATTTTTCCTGTGTCATGGGTGCGATTATAAAACATATAAACTCACATACACAAACACCCAGACCCGGAACAACTACTTGTAGATCATGCAAATATTTGTTTCGTGCGGGTATCGAACCCGCGACACGCTGCGCAGCAGTCGATCGCTCAGCCACTGCGCCAGTCGTGTCGTCAAATTTTTGTTTACCTATTGCGATCAAAGATTTAAATTGTCAAATAAGTCATTGTGCCCCCACCATAATAAAGGTGTTTTTTAAGAACTATAAGCCACTCTGTCTAGAATTTTATTTTAAAAGAACATTGTCCCACTCTAGGCATTTCTCTTGGATCATGGATGCGTTTACAAACATAATATAAATTGACATACACAAAGGTCGCGTACACTGGGATCTCGGAAGAGTGAACTGAACTCGCTCCGTACAGTTTACATTAGGGTGTTACCACCCCAATCGACAGTCGATCGATGCCATCGATCGACATCGGTCGACGTTGATCGATTGGTGTGGTAGCTTTAATTGATCGACGGATACCGGTCGACTAACCAATCGATCGATTGCCGGTCGATGGCATCGGTCGACTGTCGATCGATTGGTGTGTTAACACCCTTAGAAAATGAGTGGAAAGAGGTTGTGTGAACATACTTTATGAGTGAGTTGGCTTTATAGTTTTGGCTAAGCAAAGAAGAAAGTATCAAAATATTCAGTCTAAATAAACCAGATTAAATTTTAAAGTTTTTTTTTTTCTGTGGACAAGGTTTCTTTTTCCAAAACGTGTTTTTTAACATTCCAATAATAAAAATTACATAATCCAGGTTTCATAAATTATTCATGCCACCTCCCAGAATAAGCTACACTTAAATAGGTTTTTTTAACAAGTTGTTCTTTTAATATTATTTTAAAGGTTAATGAATGGATGTATTAATGAGTTAATGGTGTTATTTCAGCTTTTAGTAAGAATCGTAACTTGCATATGTTTAATTACGTAACGACAGTTACTAATAATATGTAAACAAATAAATAATTAATAGTTAATAGTGTGTACTATGTCAATAATTATATCTTGCAATTAGAAATAGAAGGACCACACACGTTGTTATATTTGTTTAACATATTTCTTAGTCTACAAGTGACTACCTGACTTAGACATACTAATTACAATTATGAAGCTATTTACAAATCTATAGATAATTCTACTTCTCGAGGACAGTTCTTTGACCGCGGGGAAATACGCACGACACAGCCCGAACCTTTAACGAAGACTTGATATTAATTGCTATCAATTATTATTATTGTAATTAAAGTGTATATAATCACCAAAAGAGGGTGATAATTCTGAAATAAGCCGATTGCTGGAAAGCCCCGAGATGGAACAGATACTTAAAATTGTGATTTTAATTTCAAATTACGAATGCAACTTTGTAGTTGTAGTAGTTGTGTTGTAGTTGCTGGCCGGTTAGAAGTTTTTGAGCAAAAATGGGACAATGGAATTTCAGGAACATTCGAGTGTTATTATTTTATCTACTCTACAAATTACCAATCAATTTCCAGTTTTCCATTACAATCACTTAATATCACGTGAGATATGACATTGGTCGTTTGTCTAATAAGCAATAAATCGTCATAAAAATTAACCTACCTATTAAGCACCAATTTGTGTTTCCACTGTTCTTAGAATAAATAGTACGTGGTTGTGAATTGTCAATATTTTGTCATGTTAATGCATCTTTTGACGTAAGAGGAAAGGTGGATGCTAAAAAGTATTTGTATAAAATAACAAATATTGTTTTTGCTATGACCTATCTTTATTTTATCTCTTATTCAACCTTCTAAATAATAAATTCCATTTAAGAAACGTAGGTATCAAAATTTAATGAAGCTTATACCCCAAAACCGCCTGCATATTGCCGCTGAAAGTGTACAAAGACATGTCGATGGATTTGGTGTATGGAGTGGGTAAATGTCCAAAAAGGTTTTCGATTCGAACTTTTACCACCATTCACTTGGTAAATCTTATGATTAACAGTAGGGGAACAGTGTATAAGACGGGGACGTTAATAATCGCGAGGTATAATGGGAACATACACTCTTTAGGCATACTTAACACAACACTAACGTAGAGCAAGCGCCATTAAGACGTCATTTGTAAGCGGCCAGACGCAAATGGCGTCTTTTTGGCGCTTGTGCTACGTTAGTTTTGTGTTAAGTTTGCCTTAGGTGTGTGATTTCCCATCATACCTCATGTCCCCGTCTTATACACTGTTCCCCTAAAGGCACGGTAAATGTTGAAAAAAATCATGTTCGGCGAAAATAGGAGCCTATTTTAGGCTCCGTGCCAGTTTTAAAGGAACCTAACCAAACCGAACCTCGAGGTGCCCAAGAGTTGTTGGGGCCTTTGAAAGTAGACTTCAGAGGCACCCTGAAGTTCGTTTTGGTTAGGTTCCTTTAAAACTTGCACGCGAAAATATAAGCCCGTTTAATTGAATCACGTTCCGTTAATTGAAATGAATGATTAAGAATTGCTCATTGTTACCAACATTTACCATCCATCATTGGTAAATCTTAGCATTTCCTAAACTCTTCTGGTAAAAGTCCAAAATTATGTCTCTCCTTTATTATTAAAATTCGGACATTTACCAACTCATGCCGAAAATCTTAGGATTTACTGGGAAATCTTAAGATTTACTGTACTTTGGGCTTTTACAGTAACATGCATCATCTTAGGCCTATCTGGACCTACGTGGCTTGATACTCGCACCTGGTCAGGGGTGACGAACGCTTAGTTACTGACGAAATAAATGAGGTCTTATGTCCACATAATATTATTATTGTGCTGATAGCATACACATTACACATACGTGTGTAAGGCACAATAGAATGAATATCTAGGTAATGGCCCTAAGAAAAACATGATAAAAATTGTGAAACGCATCGATATTAAAATCAATGAACTGTTAAAAGTACTGAAGAGAATTAATATTAATTGAGTGACGTCGTGACGACACACCACTACGTGTGATTCACAATATACACTTCCAATCATAAGTTGCTACTAGGCTATCTTTATTAACCCACTTTTTCAATAAAAAAGTGGGTTAATAAAGATAAATCATTTAGTTCCACAAAATACTTGATAAATGGCCCCCAGATGCATAAAAACAAAAGAATATCGGAGCACTCGAGTAGTCTAGGTAAAACCCCCTTCTCAAAATAAGTAGTATTTATTATTTTCTTAAGGTTTTAATCATTTCACTTATCAGACACTTGGCAACATAATACTGCAAGGGTATTATTATTTTACTTGCCGTACTCAACTATAAAGCCTCCTGCAGACACACGCGATTAATCGCGCGGGGCGACATGTCGCGGTCCATTCGCAGTATTTTTAGAGTGGAAATTAGCTTGGCTCGTTGTTGCAGCGCGATTAATCGCGTCTGTCTGCAGGAGACTTAAAGCCATGCGTTGCGATGCCACAAAAATACACAAATGGATAAAAATATAGACGCCCAGAAACTTTCGCGGGTACACAGAAAAAACCACCAAAATTTGATCATAATCGAATGAACTATGTGACATAAAAAAAAACTTTTTTAAGCGCAGATAATCTATTTAAAAAAATTACATTGCGTCAAAAACGTGAAAAACGTTATATAAATCAGCCACAAAACGCAAGGCTTTTTCCTTGTGCATCTAGAATTGATAACAGAAATTGCTGATGCAAAAGATGCGGTCGACTATTTATTAAGGAAAATCTTGGACTGTATTGTCTAAGAGAAAAATAGATTTCGAACACTGGTATTACCTGGACAGGTATTAGAATTCATTAAAATCCAAGTTGCTACCCACACGTCACGGAAAATGTTCCAATCAATTACCAATCCGGAAACTTTACTACCATAAACCGATTCAATTCTATGAGGCAGCTTTTGCAACATGAAAGACCCGGAAAATTATTAAAACAAGTAGTAGCCATATCGAGCTAATGATCTTAATAGGTTTCTACCAATATTGACTTGAGATTTTGTGCTAGCTGAGCAGAACTAAACTATAAACGCGATGCTATTAAACTGGAATTTGATAAAAACATAAAGAACGTGTATTTTTAATTTTTGTATGTTTTTGGTGGCCTATACTACCTTTTTTTTTTTTTTTTATCTTGGTAAAATCATCAAATGAGTCCTCCCACCCCGGGCAGGGCGCGAGGGACTGTCAGACTTGTACCACAGAATACTTAATAGTACAACAGAAGTCCCACTCCAAAAAAAAATTAAACAAATGTAAAATCTATGTACGAGAGAATAAAGTACATTTTAACTGGCAGCCGTACCGCCCACCTACTTTTATAATAGCCTAAACTTCCCGTGCGCAAGCAAAAATGTACTGAATGATTACGCGCGAGAGTTTATTTTGGTTTATCTGACGCCAACGACATTAAAAGGTTACTATGGGTCAAGCCCAATAGGGTTGCGACTTGCGAGTTTAGGCAGAAATAGGTAGGAACCTATGCGTATTTTATGCATTTGTTAAATTACTTTTTGTCATCGATTACTACATACCTACATTATTGATTGTTAGCACAGAATGTTAATAGTAGGTACCTGCGGCACCTTCCGTGAGGAATGATATTTTTAATAATATTATCTTTTCTACCTATTATTGTTATATTTTTGAACATTACGTCTTACAAAAAAAAAAAGAATAATATTTAAAAGATTTTTATCGTTAATGGCAAAATAGCCAGTCCTTATTATTTTGCACTCAACCTAGTAACCGACCAATTACTATCGCATACTGTCACAGGCCCCGCGTTGCGTGTCTTTGTAGGTAGGTAAAAAAGGCGCGCAGCGAATGACGATAGCTGACCTTGAATGCGTAGTGTGGCCATTTTCTGAGTTAGAACTTTTAAACAACAACGCAAACATCTTTCTACTTCTACCGATCTTAATTCTTAGTACTCAGCTTAAGGTGAGTGAGAGTGTCGTCTTTTTATCTTGGTCGTCTAGTAGGCTCACCCCCCCCCCCTCCACTTAGTATCTCGCCTCATTTCCAAACTTGTAACCTACCTAATCATGATCAATTAAACCCATACTTCACAAGCAGGGAGATAATTTTGTTCATCATTACTAAATATGTAAGTACTTTATTTTTTTTCTTCATAATAATATTGTTTTATTAATTTCCCAGAAGCACCTAAAGCAAGAAACTTGTGCGTAACTACACGTAACGTAACAAAAATATTAAGGAGACGGAGCGCGTGCACAACGGGTGGCGCGTGGCAGCCGTAGTGAATGGGCCACGACATAATGGCCCCGCAACTACTTGCAGTTTTATGCCTACACCGCGGAGTGAGACAGGCCTGCTTGTACTGACTAAAATCCACGGTGTCCTTCAGTAGCACTTTATGTCCCGGGGTCACGGTAATGGTATAAGTCCCGCGACCGGCCTATACTACCTTAGTATTATTTATCTGATATAAAGGACCTCGGAACCCATTTCTTCGTCGAGAAAAATTTCAATAAAAGTTTTCTTAATCGGAAATTTTCCATCGCAGCTTCGAGGCTTTTTGCCCTATGCGTAGCAGAGCGGTCGCTCTATGACTCTGTGCCTTATCTGTAATTTTCTGATGCAATAAGTGTATGTTATAGTCGCCATAATTAAATAGGGATAATGTTTTAACCACTCAGCACGACAACATTTTGACACATGACACATCAGCTGAATCGACCGGGTGATTCGAAATTTAAGACGACACTCAAGATTTTTTGTACATTTTCAGCATCCGATTTTCAATCAAAATTTTATTGCTACAGCTATTTCATACGATAAGTTTGTGAAAAATATCTCTAAGAACGTGTTGAGGTCACTAAAACTGCGTGATTCTACTGTAAAATGTGTTTAACATTCAAAATGCTACATCATTCCAAAAACTAGATAATTTAGATGTGCTGAAAATATGTACATAAACAAGCTTCCCACGTGATAAAAAACGGTTATACAGTGAAATAAATAAAGTAACTTACTACATGCATTATTACATTTGCCAGTGTTCATACATAATTTCATAATAATAACGAAACAAAGTCTTGATAAAAATTACCAAAAACTATGTTGCAACATGACACTTCTTAGTGCTGCCGTAATCCCAATGTTCATTATAACGATTAAAAAGGTTCATTCAGCCTAATCGATACTCGCAATATAATCGAACACGGAAAAAAAAGTAAAACAAGACATAGACCATGGACCGATTTATCCGCTTATTTGACTATAGTTAGCTTAGTCCATGCAATACATCTATGAAACTGAACCTGAAGATTATTTTTTATAATATTTTGAGTATTATTTCGTTTGATGATTTTTTTATTACACAATAAATTATTTAATTTTTAATTCATGATTTCGATGGAAATAAATATCGGTACTTCAATGGAGGCCAAACGTGTGTGTGTGTTCTAAAGGAGGTGTTTTTTTTTCGGCCCAAACATGTACCGAGGTACAAATTACTATTAAAATTCCTTCCAATAATTAGTATTTTTAGCAGTATTTAAAATCCTTCAATACTAGATAGAAGAAGAAATAAAAAAACACTACCTCGCAACGTAACTGCGTTCAAAGAAACGTTTACGACAGCATTTACGTCATTATTCTGAGGCATTTACGGCTGTCAATCTGTTTCATCTGTCAAAATCACGTCAAAATATGACATCGGTGTTTCAATAATTGACAGTAATATGTGAGGTAATATGACAAATGGATATCAACAACAATAGAAAAAAAAACTATCGGCCTAGGTCGGGAGCCCTGGCTTTTGGCCGGTAGATAACCAAACGCAAAACATAATACGAAATGTGAAATAAATGTATTTTTTTAATTCTTGTTCCCATGATTATTCACAAAAACTGAGTACTAGAAATAAAAACTTATCTGTAATACACAAATAAATTCTATAAAGTACATTTTTGGACTTTCACACGTTTATAAAATGAAGTAACGAAACGCATCATCGGAGACGTAAATCATGACATTGCCAGATTGAAATTCTTGGGTTGCAAGTTTTAACATCTTTGATCGAACATTTCTGGTGGTACAAATGCGCGAATAAATTCAACATATTTTTATTCAAAATCTACGATTTTTTTCCTATAATTTCGTACTTTTGTCCTTGAGGTACACGGTTGGGCCAATATTGTAGGGAAAAAAAAACATCTCCTTTAAATTCAACCATATAATTTTACCTATACTGTGTCTTCAGTAATTAATTTCAATTTATCTGATTATTTCACTATAAAAACGAATCTAAAAAACGTGGAAAGACAAACACCGGGTACGGATCAAATGCTGGTGTAAGAGATGGGAGTACTTCCAAATGATTCCTTGCAGTAATAAACAAATTGAATTTCCAACTGGGCGTGAATGGCTAAATTAGAATCTATGAGGAATAGCGAAAAATACTGAAAGAAGTCTCGTGGCTGATTTTGATAAAAAATAAAATTACAGCATAAAAATTAAATTGACATATTAATTTCCAGCAATCAAACCATCAATGTTATGTGAAGTAATTACATGCGACAAACGTATGGCAAAAGGTTTTTTAAAATTCAAACTTTAGTTAATGGCCATAGCTCACTACATCGTGTTCTCATTTCAAATTTTTATAATCACCTCGCGGTACAAATACATAACGAAATTTTAGAAATTCGAACTTTAAGTAAATTGGCGCGAATTTTGATCTGCGTACGATGACTAAATTATTGATTAATACTTCACCGAATTTGATCCTTAACAACGACCCTATCGAATAGTGTATAGTGTGTTCTTATTTTAATTTACAACCTCGATTCCTGACAAGCAAATTGATTTTACAAAAATCTAAAGACGCAGACTTAATTTTTGCGATTGTAGTTGCGGGCTTGCGAACGACGAGTATTGGGTAACTCACCGTCCGATCAAGGACTAGGCCTGAGACGAATGCGCGTCGTGTTCCAAGCGACCTTCAAGGAACTATCAGCGAACTGACGAGGCCATAATAGTGCCAAACGCGTGCCGGGCTCACGGAATTGTATTGAAACCATTGAAAGGGTACTGCGGTCCTGGAACGCAAAAGGCATGTAAAGGAGCAGGGTATTTTTAGTTAGTAATAGTCTCTGACTTCTCCTTCGGCTCCACCCAGGAAGAGAATCATCAAAAGATTTAAAACTATAACAGTGTGTTTTACTGAAGTTAAGTCGCGACAGCATCACATCTAAAGTATCCTTATCAAATACCTAAATAAAAATATTATTATACTAGTGTCGATACTGACGAATCGTCAGTATTGATCTGTATGCATGCCAGCACAGGTCAACTTACCCAAATCTGTCAAATTTTACCAATCGAACATTAACCTTCCACTATTGTGATAAGGTTAAAAATCTATTGAAGAAATTTGACAGATTGAGGTAGGTTGATGTGCTGGCATCAACCTACCTCAATCTGACAAACTTTAATAGATTTTCAAACTTATCACAATATTGGAAGGTCAATGTTCGATTGGTAAAATTTGACAGATTGGGGTAGGTTGATCTGCCTGGCGTCTGTACATTAAAAAATAGCTAATAAATTAAAATGTTATTATTTTGAATAGCGAGTACATCAGCGAGCGCATTCCTAATTCAAATTTTGGAATTAATAAATTGGCGCGCATTCAAACATTTATTACTGACATTGTTCCTTTGTCTATTTTTGTTTTTTGGTAATTACAATGCACGTAAAATTATTTTATAGCTTTAAAAAAGAATACAATGGATAATAATTGTATTCTAAGCTTATAACGAATTTATTTTAATTTTTATGAATCGATTTCTTAAATTCCTTATTTATTTCACTCGAGTTGACAAAAAATTCAATTATGGAATCGATTAGAATACTCGCTTTCACACATCATTACGATTAAAAAAAATAACATGGTTGTCGATTACGAATACAAATTGAGTAGTGGTAATGAAAAATTCGTGTTTTTGGCCCTGTATTAGGGAATTAAGCTAAGATCTGGGCTTTTTTACGTAATTTATAAAATTTGGCATGATATTTATCGTAATTGTTATTGAGTATAAGCGTGTGTGTGTGATCCAAGTGAAAAATAAAAATGTAAACAAACACAAGTGGCGCGAAACTTCGAGTTCAGATATCAAATTCTTCATTACCACTGCTAATTTATGTTGAATTACGTATGAATTCGTTACAATACTAAATTACGAGTTATTCATCCCTTCTATAGTGATACCTTGGATATCCGGAAACCACATTTTTTATGATTTTTAGCCCAACCCAGCACTGCCTACAAAATGGCGTAAATCGTATTTACACTTTTGGATTTTGTAATGGTAAATTAAGAAAATGCGTTGTAAATGTAGAAGTTTTAATGGCGTGAACAAATCAGATTTTTATTTAACATTCTTAATTAATGCGCACTCATAGGATTTAAAGCAGAGAATATTATATTTTTTTATTTTTTAATGAAGATGTCGTATGACTACAACGTCTGCCCATTTCGGACCCACTACTGAGCCAGCGTAGGTTTACTTGTCGCGGCCGTTTCGGACCCGGTACCGAACTATACGGTTAAAGCATTCGAAATACAGCGTTTGCGGAGATGAAAATGTATCGCATTAACATAGCGTTGCTACGCCACCTAGCAGCTGGGACACGGAGTTAGGTTCAATACGTCTAACGTTACGCAACAAAAACTAGTTTCGCTCATATGTTGGCTTACGGCGGCAACTAGTAACCGTATCGTATGCAGCTAATTAAATAGATATTATCAATGATTGACTCATATCTTACGTCGACCTACCTTTTTTATTCCTGGGGAAATCCTTACAAGTATAAATTATAAACATCAGCTACTGGCGCTTTTTTTGTTAAGTCCGTACAATATATTATTATAAGTTTATATTTAGCATTGGACTACGTAACAAGCAAATTAGGAATCTTCTTCTAAGACGTCTTTTTTATCTTGGGTAAAATCATCAAATGAGTCTTTCCACCCAGGGTGGGACGGGAAGGACTGTCAGACATATACTGACTAAAATTCACGTTGATTCTTCAATAGCCCTTTACGTTCCAGGGTCACGGTTACCTGATGAGACAGTCCCGCGACCCCGGCAGGCTTTGGCCCTCTAAGGGAGGGCTAAGAGATCTTAAGTGGGACATCTCATCGGTGCATCTTCAGTAACAGGTAATTCCAAATTTCAAATCATAGACTGAAAAGGTTGGACTACGCCTTCCATAACCCGTCAACTAACAGATAAAATTAGCCCTTCTCGAGAAAGAGAGGAAATCAATATTATTGTTTTCCTGTCTGCCTAGAGAGTATTGTCAATTTTAGGCAGCTATTGCTCAGTCCATCCTTTAAGTCTACGTTTTAAATTGACATAACATCTTTCAAAGGTGCTGAGTGGATACTTCTAGAAGTTTTGTCGTCTTGAAAGAAGCTTGATAATGTTCGACAAAGACGAACATTGGAGTGTTTTACATTTTTATTTAGCTACTGCCTTCAAAAGCGGAAGACTTCACAAAACGTGAATTATAAATCAATCAAAGTGCGTTAGATAACTCATTATCTTATCAGCATTGTTTTTGATTTACATACATCGCACATGCACTACTTCAAATTAAATACCATAGGAGTTGAAGTTCATAATCTCTATAAGCATACTAATAAAGATATAGAGAGCCTTTTGCATTATATGCACAAAAACATGTTTATTTTGCAACTAGAGACTGGAATTTTAGCATAATAGTACTAAATGTAGTGAAGGAAAAACCCCGAAAAGTAGTTTTTACTACATTTTACTACTAAAAGGTATCGCGAGTAATAATATTAATTTATGGGCGACATTATTTATCCGTTATTTTGCTACAAGACTTGAGAGATTATTTCCCTCTTGCGATATTGCAATTATTATATTCAATCAGTTTTGATTGGGTGCAAAGTCAATATAGTCAGAACAGATAAATCTGTAGAGTATAAAAAAAACTTTAATGAAATAATTTTCAATGAGAGGAAGTTTCAACTTATTAATATGCAATGAAAAAATATCTATTGCCTCTTCAAATGTAAAAATGAGTTTGTTTTAAAATGTTCAAGTAATGATTCTTTAAAATACAATATCAAGGGCAAAATAATCGTTTTATGAGAACTAAAAAGTACACAATCTAGTAAAGTTTATGCCGTAAATGATTATTTACGGAAGACATGTTACTGTACATTTTAATGGTAATTAAATCCAACACTACCAATTAATCTTTATTTATGGAATAAATTACTATCGAGGGGCAAATCGTTAATGAATCAACATATAGGCTTATTTTTTTCTTGAAAAAATATAAAGAATCATCATTTTGTATATACAGGGTAGTGACCTATTTGCCTTTAGCCGCCAACCGCCAATAAAACCGCAAAACGTTACCGCTTAAACGCAATATGACACAAAAATTAATTGACGGTGATTTCATTGAAAACACGCAATGTTTATGTTATAGGCAATGTGTACAATGCAGGCATTCTATACAATACCTAGGAAATGTATAGAATGCCGGGGTCGTTCAGGCAATGTATGAAATGATGTTCAATGTTTAAACTATTTTACACTTTACCTAGGAAATGTATAAAATACCTAGGCATTGTATAGAATGCCAGTTGAAGTACAGGCAATGTATGTAATCGATTTTTCTTCTCTATGATTTAGTTAGATAGTTACTGATCTTTTGAGACTGATTCTTTGAGAGCTAATCCTAATATCAACTTCCATTAGCAGACAGCGATAAGACATGTGTTCTATTGGTTTGTATGTCGAGCCACCTTGATAAGTAGTACTTAATCAGTTTTTCTACTTAGGATGCAAGAGCGAGCGACGCGAGTTCAGGACTTTGGGGCTCCCCGACACGGACAGGTTAGGTTAGAAGGGGATGGCGGGGTCTTTCAGACCCCGCCATCCCCTTCGTGGTTATTTTTTTTAAACCACCCAGAAGTAGGAACCCCGCGAAGCGGGGCTCCGTCGAGCCACCTTGGTAGGTAGTAATCAGTGACTTAGTTGACCTAGGATGCAAGAGCGAGCTCGGGACTTGGAGCACCCCGACACGGACAGGTTAGATTCGAAGAGAAACATTCACATTTCATTTGATTACGTATTGCCCACTCGACTGTATCATGCGCAAGTTCGGACTCGCGACTATACTCACGGCGGTCACAAAGTTTTCCGCGGGCTGTACGGGCTAGTCCCGCACGCCGCACACACGTGTCTCCTTCTCGTGGTCGTTCATTATACACATTGCCTGATGCGCTTTGGGCATTTTATACAATACCAAGGCAATGTATGAAATGAATCTTATTATATACATTGCCTGAACGTTTTAGGCAATATATATAAAGCCTAGGCATTCTATACAATGCCGGATTATACACATTGCCTATAACATTTACACTAATATTCTGTAACCAATTAACCATGATTAATTATTATAAAGAAGTCAAATAATGTACTTAATTAAATGTTTTTATTTTGCTTCTAGCTTCATCGTACGACATACTGAAGGTCAAAGATTCAAGATAGTCGTCTACCATTTTATTGGCTCTACATACCGGGGACATAAATCGGACAGGGCTTACCTATACAAGATGGGTCACCAAGAAGAAAACTGCAAATTGACCAAAATAATAACATTTTTAGAATATATTTACCCAAGAACTGTTTAGCGTCTTATTTAATAACTAGCTTTTGCCCGCGACTTCGTCCGCGTGGAATAGTTACTTTGGGCTAACGTTAAATTTAACCCGGATTTCGAAGCATTCTTCATTGGCGCTCCGCTCCTATTGGCCTTAGCGTGATGATATATAGCCTATAGCCTTTCTCTATAAATTGACTATTTTATACCTTCGGCCGCGAGACGCGTCGAGCGCGGCGACCGATTCTCAAAAATAATCCTTATAGCATGATTCAGTATTCACGCGCAATGGCTTATTGGCGTATTTCATGTATAACTTTGGTGTTTCTGTACTGATTTATATGATTTTTTTTATGGAGCAGTTAATTAATGTTAACTTTTTCAATTAGGGGTGACTGAGAGTGTTATAAACGTAAGAGTATTCAAATGTAATCAGAAAGCTTCGAACTGCTAAGCTATCGGGAGTTACACGTGTTATTGTGAGTCAACCATAAAAGATAGACATATGCTGTCGTGGGGTATTTTTTATATAATTTTAAGGAGAAAATTTCCGTCATAAATGATTTCTGTGTAGCTTAACCATTAGGGTTGCACACGCGACGGAAGATTAAAAAACCCACGTTTTTAAATGTCCTAAAAATAAGAAAATAACCCTACGGGGCTGAGAGAGGGGCCACTCAAAACGTGGGGGCGTAAATTATTTATGAGATATTTACATGACGTGTATAGCTCGTGGGCGTAACTTGCAAAGATACGCCCCCACGTTTTGATTGGCCCATCTCTCAGCCCTGTAGGGTTATTTTCTTATTTTTAGGACATTTAAAAACGTGGGCTTTTAGATTTTTTAAATTTATTAATTATTTTATTATTTTTATCTTTGTTCATCGGGTTTGAAGGTACCCTGAAAATTTCAGCCTGCTAGCTTATCGGAAAGTGCCTCAAAATTGAGTTGCAAAAATCCAACCGGAACGACAAAACGTGGGAAAAACACGCTTTGAGCACCCACTAAATATTATAAGTACTTTTTTTTTAGTCTTCTTCATATTCAAACTTAATTTACTTCTTATCCGCCAACTTGGGACGGCTGCCATGTTGGATTTAGGTCACGTGATATTTTTTTTCGTATCCCATTCAGCAAACCGTTTCGTTTAATACCCATATCATGGGGATGCATTTCAAATAGCCGATCCGCCATCTTGGATGTCCGCCATGTTGGATTTAAGACACGTGACTATTTTTTTCATATTCCTGACAGCAAACCCTTTCATTTGATACCCATATCTTGGGGGTGCATTTCAAATAGCCTGTCCGCCATCTTGGACGTCAGCCATATTGGATTTAAGTCACATGACTATTTTTTTCGTATTCCTGACAGCAAACCCTTTCATTTGATACTCATATCATGGGGGTGGATTTTAAACAGCCAGTCTGCCATCTTGAACGTCCGCCATATTGGATTTAGGTCACGTGACTATTTTTTTCGTATTCCCGACAGCAAACCCTTTCATTTGATATCCATATCATAGGGGTGCATTTCAAATAGCCTGTCTGCCATCTTGGACGTCCGCCATATTGGATTTAAGTCACCTGACTAAATTTTCGTATTCCTGACAGCAAACCCTTTCATTTGATACCCATATCATGGGGGTGGATTTTAAACAGCCAGTCTGCCATCTTGAACGTCCGCCATATTGGATTTAAGTCACGTGACTATTTTGTTCGTATTCCCGACAGCAAACCCTTTCATTTGATATCCATATCATAGGGGTGCATTTCAAATAGCCTGTCTGCCATCTTGGACGTCCGCCATATTGGATTTAAATCACGTGACTATTTTTATTTCGTATTCCTGACAGCAAACCCTTTCATTTGATACTCATATCATGGGGGTGGATTTCAAACAGCCAGTCCGCCATCTTGGGTAGGCCGCCATATTGGATTTGTAATGACGTTTCTTAGCTAGTCATGTATTTTCATCAGAACTCAGAGCATGTGCAAAATTTCAGTCTGCTAGCTTATCGGAAAGTGCCTCAAAATTGAGTTGTAAAAATCCAATCGGAATCCCTTCACTGCTCTGCTCCTATTGATTGTAGCGTGATGAAAAGTATACTATAACCTGCTCAGGAGTATGAAAAATAATTGTACCAAGTTTCGTTAAAATCCGTCGAGTAGTTTTTGTTTCTATAGCGGTTATACAGACAGACAGACAGACAGACAGACAATAATTTTACTGATTGCATTTTTGGCATCAGTATCGATCCCTAAACAACCCCTGATAGTTATTTTGGAAATATATTTAATGTACAGAATTGACCTCTCTACAGATTTATTATAAGTATAGATAAGCCTGAAATTGTCTCACTTTGAGGCGCTCGTAAAAGTTACTTGCCAGTCATTGAATAAGTTTGTTAATTTTGTTTAATCTTCTTACATAGTATAAAACAAAGTCTGGCTCTCTGTACGCTTAGATCTTGTAAAATACTCAACGGATTTATATACAGTTTTCATCAATAAATAGAGCAATACAAGAGGAACGTCTAAATATTTTTTTGCGTGAATGTGTTTAAGATTTCGATGCGGGTTGGTAGTTTTAGAACCCTCTAGCTTAAGACTCTAGTTTATATTAATATCTACGAGTACGTTACATAGACTTATTAAACAAACCAGTTGCAAAAACCAAGGAACACAACCCAGCAATTATGCAAAACAATACACATAATAAAAAAATACAGATGCAATTGTCGATATACAACAATGCTACGTAGATTTAAATGATTCTTTGCAATCACGTTTTATGCACTTGTTAATGGCAAATAGTTGAATTTATCACTTCAGTGGAATCTCTATTGTTTTGTTATCAAGAACATTATCTGCCGTTATCACAGTATCACACGTTCTGACAAGTAACGAGTCAACTTGAAGGTGATAATAAAGAATCTTGTGGACCGTTGGAAGTGGAAAAATATCAAGTGCTGGGTTTAGATTTAGTCGGTATTTTCTCTGTAGCCTATGTTTAATCTTAAATTGTTTTATGGGGCCGACATTCTTGCGTTTTGTGTCTTGTTTTGGTTGATAATGTCGTGTTTATGCAAATAAGATAATATGGTATTATTATTTTTTTACTGAATCCGAAATTTTTATTAGCACGTTTATTGTGTGTATTCTCAGTAATTTTCTTAAGCATAATAAAGTCGTAATATCGGTCAAAAGTCTCCCCCAAGTTCTTTCCGGAACTCTTTTTACTGCAAAAAGATGGGTACAGGAAAATACGCAAAGCTATGTTTTATTAAGAGTAGGTGATTAATTTGAGATTTATTAGAGTTTTCACGTTTAAAAAAAAAGAAAAAAGCTGTAAATACTTCACGCAGAGAAATGTCTACGAGAACTTCTGGTTTCAACCGTGACAGCAACACTTACTAGTTGACTTTACAACATTTCTAGTAATAAATACTAAGTAGTCGAGATAACAAGGACTTAGTATTTATTACTAGCTAGAAATGTTGTAAAGTCAACTAATGAGTCTTGCTGTCACGGTTGCAACCAGAAGTTTTCGTATAGGTAGCCAGACATTTCTCCGCGTGTTCAAGTACGTTGTAACTAAAATAAAGAAATCTTGTGATAAGGTCTTTGGTCATAAAAGAGCGCCGCAGTTAATTTGTTGTAGAACCTTTTTAAAATTATTATATTTTATTTTAACCTGTTTGAAAAACATCGATGAATTTTCAAACACAATTATAAAATCTTCTCATCATTTTGTTCGTAAAAACAGCTGTATGAAGTAAACGACCTTGTGTTCATGTAATAATGATTTTTATTATGGTAATAAACAGAAATTATTTTAATGCCACATTAAGGTACTGGTAAAAAAAGTACTTGGTATGTATATTAAAATAAATACACGTGTTTGGCTTATTATCTCCGAAATTATTTGAGATGTTTGAGCCTACATATCATTGATGTTTAAAATATTTAGTGGAATTTTCAGCTGTGTTCACAGTGCAGTAGAGTTTACTTTTTATTAGGTCCCTATTTGTTAAAATTGTAAGATAGAATAATTTTAATTACTAGGACACTTTTTTAAATTTTGGCGGCACGACTGGTGCAATGACTGAGCTATGGACTGCTGCGCAGCTCTGCTGGTTGTCTCGGGTTTCTATCCTTGCACGGGACAAATATTTAAATGATCACAAGTATTTGTTCCGGGTCTGGGTGTTTGTGTATGTGTGTTTAAATATTTAACGCAAGAAAGCAATCTTGTAGTATCTCGAAAAGTTGAACTTTACACCACCTTTACGCGTGGAGCCAAAAAACTATTTAAAAAATTCATAACTCTTAAACTAACTGAAACCGAGGGGTAATTTTTGGAACACGTATTTCTTAAAATGACATTTATTAGATGGCACTAAAGATAGTATTCTTTAGTTTTATATTAGTTACAGCAATTGGTATTTCAATTTGAATCATCAATATTGCTGTATCTTGGTTGTTGTAATTTATTATCTCGGATATACCTACACATAATGCTGTAAGTGTTTCGTAGTGAATAAACAACGACGAGTGTATCTTGACATCGGAAAAAAATTGTTAGTATAAAATTTTTGTCGTCGTTCGTATCTAGGTATTTGTTATTGTGAAATAGTTGATTTCATGGTATTTACAGCATTTTGAAGTATGTTTTGTTAAAAAACTTAAGAAAAAGTCAACGCCGTATCGTAATAAAAAAATGTAGGTACTAGGAAAACATTGATCAGACCGCCCCGACACAGTATTTTTTCTGTATTCAAAAATGCAATAAAAAGAAAATTCCATTTTTCGAGATAGCTACGACAATATCGCTTTTGTAAATTTAACTATGATACGGGAATATTTCTTAGTGTAGGGGAAACGTCGTTCTGATAATAAATAAAATAAAAGATCTGTTTATATATCTGGATGATGCAATTATAAATTAAATCTTTTTCATTCAGACTCAAGTTTTTCTTTTATCAGACCGGACCGGCGAGTCGGTTCATTCACTCTGTTATCCCGTGATTATTTAGAAAATATTGTAATCATTCCTATGTTACGTTAGTTGTTATACATCTCTACTGCAAGAAAGGACTGTTTCATGCAATACTTACATCCCGTACTACACGTTTCTAAAACGTTTTAATTTGCGTAAGCAACGCGAAAGTACAACTACTAACTTCCAGATCGTACTTGATAAGTGCAAGGATCGAACCCGTGACACGCTGCGCAGCAGTCAATCGCTCAGCCAAGCCTCCCGGCCTCTGCCTAATAGTAGGAACCTATTGCATTCTTGTCTTAGCCTATGGGCTAGTTAGTCAAGTAAGTTTATTGCTCCTTCATAAATATCTGATTCCAAGAGCCTTCAATATAAAATCATGCAACAATGTCTTATTGTCCTTATGGAAGCACGTCAATAAAAGTGGCGTTTATTTTATTGAACTCAATACACTGCATTCAAATTAGCTCGTAAACCATTTATAAATAAATACGTGCCAAATGGGATGCGTGTATTGGAGGAAACAGGGATTTCCCTGTCAGGTGCGTTATCCTTGTTTTATCAATAAGATCGTGACTGTGATTTTGAATCTTATTTCCAGGACTATTCTGTTGTCTTTTGTTTGATTGAATGCCATAATTTTGTCCTGTTTTATAAAACCTTCATCTTTTTTGTTATTATTATGAGCCTATGTTTCCCCACTATAGGGCAAAGATTCCTTTCACTACTTTCGCGATTGTAAGCCAAGCCTTCAAAAAGGAGAATTACGGAATCGGTTTTGTGCACTGTTATTCTATAAACAAATTTTAATAATTTATTTTCTGTGTACCACTGCTGGTCAAAGGGTTCTCCTTCCAAACCTCTCTATTTTGGACAATTTATGACCATGTCTGCCCTGCGAATCACCACACCACTTCCGCCGCGGTCGACCTCGACGGCAATCTGTAAACAGTTATGTACCCTTAATTCGATTGAATTTTTGAATTAAATATAGATAAAGTTTCGGAGCTAGAACACAATAGTTTAACACATCAAAGTTTCTAATGCCAGGCGATTGAAAATTAAATGCTTTTTTGCAAAGAAACAATCTCGCCTTTAAAACACAGAAGTACAATCAGATGGCTTTCCATTTCAACTCCAAATGAATTTTATTACCGAGATACTTATATCATAAACAAGGATGGTCACTGTAATCCTGATACTCAAGTATCAGGATTACAGTGAGCATGCTTGTTTGGTTGTACCATTTTCTGGAAGAATCAACACAATTGATAAAGGACTATACTTACCTGTGCATTAACGTGTTATCTTGCCTACACGTGGTTCTCATTAGCTCTAAACAGTACCCTATAGTATTGTATTTCTTTAATTTTGCGTGAAGACGCAGTTGGTACTTATCGTAATGATTATCGTTAGCTTTGGTCGGCACAGTGATTACAAAAATACCTGCCACACATTCAGTAATGACTGAAAAGTTTCTTTCAAAGAATATTTAATTACTTGGAAGTGGTATCATCAAATATATCTTCTATCTTCTTCTATCTATACTTATAATAAATCTGTAGAGAGGTCAATTCTGTACATTAAATATATTTCCAAAATAACTATCAGGGGTTGTTTAGGGATCGATACTGATGCCAAAAATGCAATCAGTAAAATTATTGTCTGTCTGTCTGTCTGTCTGTCTGTCTGTCTGTCTGTCTGTATAACCGCTATAGAAACAAAAACTACTCGACGGATTTTAACGAAACTTGGTACAATTATTTTTCATACTCCTGAGCAGGTTATAGTATACTTTTCATCACGCTACAATCAATAGGAGCAGAGCAGTGAAGGGATTCCGATTGGATTTTTACAACTCAATTTTGAGGCACTTTCCGATAAGCTAGCAGACTGAAATTTTGCACATGCTCTGAGTTCTGATGAAAATACATGACTAGCTAAGAAACGTCATTACAAATCCAATATGGCGGCCTACCCAAGATGGCGGACTGGCTGTTTGAAATCCACCCCCATGATATGAGTATCAAATGAAAGGGTTTGCTGTCAGGAATACGAAATAAAAATAGTCACGTGATTTAAATCCAATATGGCGGACGTCCAAGATGGCAGACAGGCTATTTGAAATGCACCCCTATGATATGGATATCAAATGAAAGGGTTTGCTGTCGGGAATACGAACAAAATAGTCACGTGACTTAAATCCAATATGGCGGACGTTCAAGATGGCAGACTGGCTGTTTAAAATCCACCCCCATGATATGGGTATCAAATGAAAGGGTTTGCTGTCAGGAATACGAAATAAAAATAGTCACGTGATTTAAATCCAATATGGCGGACGTCCAAGATGGCAGACAGGCTATTTGAAATGCACCCCTATGATATGGATATCAAATGAAAGGGTTTGCTGTCGGGAATACGAACAAAATAGTCACGTGACTTAAATCCAATATGGCGGACGTTCAAGATGGCAGACTGGCTGTTTAAAATCCACCCCCATGATATGGGTATCAAATGAAAGGGTTTGCTGTCAGGAATACGAAAATTTAGTCAGGTGACTTAAATCCAATATGGCGGACGTCCAAGATGGCAGACAGGCTATTTGAAATGCACCCCTATGATATGGATATCAAATGAAAGGGTTTGCTGTCGGGAATACGAAAAAAATAGTCACGTGACCTAAATCCAATATGGCGGACGTTCAAGATGGCAGACTGGCTGTTTAAAATCCACCCCCATGATATGAGTATCAAATGAAAGGGTTTGCTGTCAGGAATACGAAAAAAATAGTCATGTGACTTAAATCCAATATGGCTGACGTCCAAGATGGCGGACAGGCTATTTGAAATGCACCCCCAAGATATGGGTATCAAATGAAAGGGTTTGCTGTCAGGAATATGAAAAAAATAGTCACGTGTCTTAAATCCAACATGGCGGACATCCAAGATGGCGGATCGGCTATTTGAAATGCATCCCCATGATATGGGTATTAAACGAAACGGTTTGCTGAATGGGATACGAAAAAAAATATCACGTGACCTAAATCCAACATGGCAGCCGTCCCAAGTTGGCGGATAAGAAGTAAATTAAGTTTGAATATGAAGAAGACTAAAAAAAAAGTACTTATAATATTTAGTGGGTGCTCAAAGCGTGTTTTTCCCACGTTTTGTCGTTCCGGTTGGATTTTTGCAACTCAATTTTGAGGCACTTTCCGATAAGCTAGCAGGCTGAAATTTTCAGGGTACCTTCAAACCCGATGAACAAAGATAAAAATAATAAAATAATTAATAAATTTAAAAAATCTAAAAGCCCACGTTTTTAAATGTCCTAAAAATAAGAAAATAACCCTACAGGGCTGAGAGATGGGCCAATCAAAACGTGGGGGCGTATCTTTGCAAGTTACGCCCACGAGCTATACACGTCATGTAAATATCTCATAAATAATTTACGCCCCCACGTTTTGAGTGGCCCCTCTCTCAGCCCCGTAGGGTTATTTTCTTATTTTTAGGACATTTAAAAACGTGGGTTTTTTAATCTTCCGTCGCGTGTGCAACCCTAATGGTTAAGCTACACAGAAATCATTTATGACGGAAATTTTCTCCTTAAAATTATATAAAAAATACCCCACGACAGCATATGTCTATCTTTTATGGTTGACTCACAATAACACGTGTAACTCCCGATAGCTTAGCAGTTCGAAGCTTTCTGATTACATTTGAATACTCTTACGTTTATAACACTCTCAGTCACCCCTAATTGAAAAAGTTAACATTAATTAACTGCTCCATAAAAAAAATCATATAAATCAGTACAGAAACACCAAAGTTATACATGAAATACGCCAATAAGCCATTGCGCGTGAATACTGAATCATGCTATAAGGATTATTTTTGAGAATCGGTCGCCGCGCTCGACGCGTCTCGCGGCCGAAGGTATAAAATAGTCAATTTATAGAGAAAGGCTATAGGCTATATATCATCACGCTAAGGCCAATAGGAGCGGAGCGCCAATGAAGAATGCTTCGAAATCCGGGTTAAATTTAACGTTAGCCCAAAGTAACTATTCCACGCGGACGAAGTCGCGGGCAAAAGCTAGTACGTCAATAAAATACAATTAAGTATCCATAGTTTGTTATCGCTCTTAAGCGTACTTAATTCTGTAATACATAATTCTGTAATTCTGTACAATAAAAGTGAAACACGTAATCGTATGAAATTTTCAAAAAACAACGTAACTATACAATATTCATGAACGTTATTTTCAGAATTAAATGAACTACGACAAAATAATTTTGTAATTTATTTTATTCGAAATTTGACAATTTATTTTTTGTTACAATATATTATTCAGTCATTCGAAATTATTACTAATATAGCACATAATAAAATGCAAAATAGGTTCCAGAAGTGACGTCAAAATACTTCAAAGAATTGACCGTGCAACGCAACGTGATTTACTTATTCTATTCAAAGATAATCTTAATATTCTATAACAGAATGATCGAATAGATACATTTACTTAGTGGGCAGCCATGTTGAATAATGTATGTGCTAAAAGATGGACAAGACACGTCGGCTTGAGACAAAGATTTAAGGGGATTTGACGTCATTGGTAAACATGGACCTTCCAAAAAATTTAGTGTTTGCTTGTTAGCATTTTTAGTGCAGTCATACTAATTTCACGAAGCTATAGGTATAAATACGGAATTACCACTCGCAACTAAAATGTCCAATGACCTACAGGTAACAGATGCATTTAATGTATGCGGAAATGCAAATGGATTGCCTGTGATATGCTTAATTGATTCGGACGATTTATCGAGCCATTATCATACACAATATTTATTTTTTATCTTAAGGATGCGTATGTTACACTTTGGTACAAAAAAGAGATACCAGATGGTGAGACCACCCACTGTCAAAGCAGAATGGACTGTTGTTGTCATCATTAGCCTTAAAACTTACAAACTTAAAACGCTGGAATTCTGCGGAAGGCTCGTGAAATAAACTCTCATTTAGTACCTCTTATCTAGCTGCTCTCAGTAAATTTTTCTGTGCAAAGATTTAATATATTTTTTGGAGGCAAATTGGCATGCTTTATGAATTTTCTCAAAGCTACACCGAATTAGAAGTGCTAAAGTGAACCGCGGACTAGCAAGCGCATCGTAAGACGTCCACCAACAAGGTGGACAGACGACCTTATAAAGGTCGCCGGAAGACGCTGGATGCAGGTCGCTTCCAACCGGTATATGTGGAGATCTAAAGGGGAGGCCTATGTTCAGCAGTGGACGTCCTATGGCTGAGATGATGATGATGATGATGATGACACAGAATTAACAGCGGTCCGAGTCAAACAACGACCTAAAGATAACTAAACAAAATGTATGCGGAAATGCAAAATGTAATGTGATACGCTCAGCTGATTGAGTTGATTTAATATGACATACGTATTATCTGTATGAATATGAGGTACCATAAGTGTAGGTTGCACCATAACACGTTTTCCTAATCATGTTCGAGCACGTCATGACAGAACACCTCCCACAAAGATTATGATGCTTCACAAATTACCGATGAGTCCAATTAAGATTTGCTTCTTCCTATAATATCTTACAATGACTCAGAATTTTGACGCGTAGATTTAAATTACAATTGATTTTAATGATTTGCGAGGAAAAATACCTGTGATGATAGATAATGAGTAGGTGTGAAAATTTTAGTTAAAACACACTTCTTGCAAGCTCCATCATTATGTTCTAAAATTATAGTTAATTATGCAACTCCTACATTTGAATAGTTTGAATAAACAAAAATATGTACTTTTAGCTAGAAACTATTCATAAGTTCATTTTTTGTTGAAAAAGTAAAATCAAAATAGTATTTCACTTAAAATAAATAAACCCAAGTTATTTCAGGCTTAAATTCGCAGTTGACATTTAAAGTGCAAGAAACCTAGGTGAGTGCATGTCCCTATCGACATTCCCTCCCGTCTGGAAGGGTGATTCAACCCTTCAATTATTAACAACCCCAGCACTAGGGGGCGAAACACAACCTCATATTGACTGAAAACCAACTGCTAATTCGTCAAGCTTGTGTGTGGGAAAATATGTCTTTCTACAAATTAGTCACCGAATTTGATTGAGTATAAAAAAATGTAATCATGGGATTATTATGGTAGTGGTCGCTTTATCGTCGAAATTTGACTAAATCTTATAAACAAAGGTAAAAAAATGCAAAATTTAAACTCCTCGTATACGAGTAGATATACTTAATATTTCTTGTAGCTAATAGATATAGATTGGCTTCATCTTCACAAGCACATGAACATCATAAACTGAATTAACGATAGGACAGGTAACATGAGGTACTTGGGTGTTCTAACAGCATTTGAAATCTCTTTTGGGTATAATAAAATAATGGGAACACCCAAATACTCCGAAATATTTTATTCCGAATTTCGGTATTCCGATTTTCAAAACTCCGAATATCATAATACCTAAAAATTACAATATCTATTATTAAGAATCACGAAATTTATTTAACCGAAAGTCGTATATTCGATTTCTTAGTTTTCCGATTTTCACATATTCGAAAAATGTAATGCTCGATGAGTTCTCATTCCGAAAAACGAAATTCCGATTTTCAATAATCCGAATAAACTGATTTTTTCGGAATATTGAAAATCGGAATTTCGTTTCTCATTCTACAAAGTCAGTGCCAGAAACGAATTGCTGCAAAACCGGCTCCACGTAGTTTTGTCTACCGTACTCTTAGAGAGTTATTTAAGCCTGTGTAGGCGCGGAGTGGTGAGGCGTATCCTCCGGACTGTGACTGTTTTCCTTCAGGATTGTTATTGTTATTAGGAGAACTTAGGATCCATGAGCGAGCGAAGCGAGCTCGGGACTTGGGGCACCCCGACTCGGACAGTTTAGGTTCGAAGGGGATGGCGGGGTCGTTCAGACCCCGCCATCCCCTTCGTGTTAGGTTACTTTAAACCTTGCTTACAGAAATAGGAGCACCGCGAAGCGGGGCTCCGTCGATCTACCTTGGTAGGTGGTAGTCAACAAATTGACCAAGAATGCAAGAGCGAGCGAAGCGAGCTCGGGACTGGGGGCACCCCGACTCGGACAGGTTAGGTTCGAAGGGGATGGCGGGGTCTGAAAGACCCCGCCATCCTCTTCGTGTTAGGTTACTTTGAACCTTGCTCACAGAAATAGGAGCCCCGCGAAGCGGGGCTCCGTCGATCTACCTTGGTAGGTGGTAATCAACAAATTGACCAAGGATGCAAGAGCGAGCGAAGCGAGCTCGGGACTGGGGACACCCCGACTCGGACAGGTTAGGTTCGAGTTAGGTTAAGCTAACAGAAATAGGAGCCCCGCAAAGCGGGGCTCCGTTGAACCACCTTAGTGGTAATATAACTCAGGAATTCAGGATGCGATAGCGAGCAAATTGTGTCTTGGGGCACCCCGACTCTGACAGCTTTCGTTCTTCTCACAGGGATTTTTTGTAATATTATGAATGACAACACGTAACTCAAAAATAAATTACTATAATTACTGAAAAAAAATTATAAAAGAAATTATTATAATTGAAAAGAAAATATTCTTATTCCAAAAAAATTCTTTTATTGAAAAGTTAAGAGGCATTTTGACAAGGCGTTTTAAAAGCGTACTTTTCTCTGATTAGCGATTAAATTTTCGGAATTCTAATTATTCGGAATTTTAATAATTGGAATTTTAATCATCGGAATTCGTGTTTGTGATGTTTCGGAAAATTATTAATTCGGAATTTTTGATATTCGGTCTATTTAAACTCGGTATTTTGAAAATAGTAATTATAAATGTTAGGAATATTGAAATTTCGGAATTATTAAAATAGGAATAATGATCAATCGGAGTTGTTATGTTAGGAATTTTGAACCATTCGGAATTATGAAAATCGGTATTTTGAAATTCGTATTTATGAATTTCGGAATAAAGTTTTTCGTATTATCGTAGTGTACCCTAAAATAATGCTACAAAGCTCCATAAAGTTACTTAAGGCCAATATCTAATGTTATTGAATACATAGGTCAGATATTTATTGTAAATCAAAGGTACAAGCTTGTAAGTTGTTAGGTATCTTTTGCAAGAGTTTTACAACGACCAACTAACTGGTTATACGAACCTTATAAGGGTTAACTACGTAGTTATATCGAATAGGTACATACATTATGCTAGGTTAAGGAATAAACGATTTATTTCAGTTCTCACGATGTACCTTTTAAAATCGGGAGTTTCAAGACATAATATTGAAAAAAAGATATTGGCTGTGATACTTATATGTAAGGGCCAATACACACCAAGGGCGATGCTGGGCGCACATTTCAGTAAGGCGACTCAAAATGTACGAGTAACTTAATTTACTACACGAAAAGAAACACATTTCCAGTATCGTCGCATCGCGTCTCGGTGTGAACAAACTATATGTCTCTGCTTGTAAAATGGGTACCTATTACTTACTTGAGAATTCGTTACAAATTCCTTTCAGCCACTAAGTTCACAGCTATCATCACTCGCGGTCTCTTTTGCCAAAACTCTTGTTTTTGTACGGCTAAAATGACTACCGCGGCTCACTAACATTTCTTTTTTTAATTTTAATCTCACATGACACTACACATTAACTGTAAAATCACGACTATCATTACTCAGTATCGAACGTTAATAACAAAAGTATTTTAAAAATACTTGTTCGAAAAATGTCCTTCTATGTTCGAATGTACGAGTATTTCACGGAAACTCACCCTTTCATAAACATTTATGATTATGCCTTGAATGTATACGAAATAAACCTTGAAATGGAGAAAAAGCTTCCTTATCACTTCACAGAATTGTTATATAAATGGACTCCTATGTATCTGAACGTAACTTCAAAATAAAACGTTATCGTAGATAGCATCTGAGTGCATTTTAAAGGTGACTGGAATGATCTGTTTGATTAATTAACCACAAAGGATATTGAATTAATTTGATATTTACAAACTAATATTATTAACCTAGGCATAGGTTCTTCAATTACGTGGGAAACATTGGATCATCATAAAAACATGTTCTAAGTGCACGCAGCAGAGAGTAAGTCGTGTTATGAAGCCGAATTGTCCATAGAGTCCCATAGACATAAGGTTTTACAATGGAAGACATACCTACATATTGCTATCTACTTATTAATTATGAATTCTTATAGCAGTGATGGCCCAGTGGTAACTGCTCCGACTTATGATTTCTGGGTCGTGCAATGGATCCAAACCTAGACAGGGGCTTTGTGTAATTGATTTTGACGCCACTGCTCTCAAAACGGTGAAGGAAAACATCGCGAGGAAACCAGTCAGTCCTAGACCCAAAAATTCAAAGACATCACTACTCGCCTAGTGGATCCCACTCCTTCTCACAGAGAGGTAGCCTGTGTCTCAGCAGTATGAAAATTATAAGCTGATCATTATTATAAAATCTTATTAATAGGAAAGGAAACTAAACTAGATATCGTCGGCAAGAAAATATTGGTGGAAAGCACGAAGGCACTTTAGCTTGCACTCCTCCCTAAAATTATGGTGTCACTTGAGTCATAAGCGACCAGCGTTATAGCTCCATTATTGTTTTATGAGGTCGTTATTTAGTTTATGACCTTTATGGGGTATTTATGTTGGTTTTATGAGTTTTAAATTGATACGTTTTTCACCCACTTACGATACTTGATAAAGTACCTCATATTATGTATGACATGCCAAAAAAGGCCACAGGATCACGCTGGATGCAGGCCGCTCACAACCGGTCCTATTGGAAGTCTCAAGGGGAGGCCTATGTTCAGCAGTGGACGTCTTACGGCTGATATGATGATGATGATGATGATGCCAAAAAAGCAGAACGCTAAGAAATATTAGGACAAGTAGCACCGCAGTATAATCACGATATGACGTTACCAAAATATAATGAGATGATGAATAATAGATAAAGCATTAACTTAGTCCGCCTAAAATGTTCCAACTTCTGGGACACAGGCCTCTTCTCCATGAGAAGGAGTAGGCAGTAATTCACGTTGATAGATCTCACATGTCTTCGAATTATTGGTGATAAAGATATTACTACCTATATCTACCTATATTAGATATAGGTAGTGAAATAGTCAAATATGGCCAAATAAATTGGTATAAGGGTAGGATAATTATAAAGTACGTACAACTACTAATAACTATAATTTCCTAATTAATTTAATAAATGAAACAAGCTTGTAAAAGCTATGTCCACTCATAAACATTTAATCCTACAAAGAGCTCAAAAAGTAATCTCTATAATAAAAAGTAATTTCTTTAGATTGGACCACACGGGCCCAAATGACACGACCTTGTAACCTTGACGTGCTTTTTGGCAAATTGGTAATTTGCCTGCTAAGTGATGGCCGGCATGGACAACGCCCAAAATCGACATGAACTGGATTTGACTAGAAAATAGACGCTGAAGGTGGATTTTGCTGGACAGTTTTGTACGTCCGTTTAGGCTGGGCAACCTAAAATAATGCTGTCATAAAGATAATGACGAAATGCAGGGTCGTAGAACTATTTTTCAGACGTTAACTGGGGTTCTAGAATAGGTGCGTCCACATAGAACGAGCAACCTCGCGAGGCATTTGCCGCGCGAAGCAGCTCGGTTAGTGTGGACGTGTCTCGGCCGAGGCAAGCGAGCGCGCTGCTGCGGGCGAACGACCGAGCGTTCGTGCTAAGGGTACAGACGCGTCCACACAAAACGTGCAGCCTCGCGAGGAAGTATCAGTAATCATCTAGTAAAAATGGGCGCTTGACATGTATACAACTACGTCTATAACATTGTAACCTCACACGTCAAAAAAGTTTGTGATCACTAGTATAAGCTGATATTTTTTTTTAATTGATTTTTTTTTAATTGAAAATAATATAAATAAAATAATTTAAGATAGAAGTACCATGTTTGAAATAAAAAGATTTAAAAGTATGATAATTAAATCTACCATAACAAAAATTAATTCGATTTTTTTCGGATTCTTCATTAAACTATGCTTCTTAGACTACAAGAAAGTGCAGGAATTTAATATGTATCCAAAGCTGCTCAAGCGATTAATGCGAAAAAGGTCATCAGACCTGAGTCGTTCAACCGTTGGTCTTACTATGGATTACGAACTTCCGCATTGTGTTACATGTTGCGCTGTTATTTATAGGTTAGTTGAGTACGCAATGTCATGTCAATGTTAGTGATATCTCATGGTTACTTCAAACTAGAATCAATAGCTAGAAGCAATCGCTTATAAAGTGGCTCTTACTATTTCTTTGGAAACTCTGATTCCAAATATTGCAACTTCTGAAAGCCAATATTGGCAACTTTATTTTAGTTTTCTTCATTTTTCTTTTTAAAGCTCACTGTACGGACAAACCTGTGATGGCGTCATATTATGCGCTTTATAAAACAATAATCATAATGAAAATAAGATTAAGAACTAATAACGATAACAAATATATATATGAAAATTAATTTGTACAAAACATTTTTTTCTTTTTTACTACACGTAATTTTCAAGTTGACAGAACTTGAGATTATTGAAGACAGTTGACAGATGAAGACCATAGTCGTTTTTGCGTAGAAACATGGTACTTAGCTTTGGACCAACATTGAAATCACAAAAACAGCTACTCCCTGCATTTCCTCAAAATATAAGAAACAGTTATTTTTATTATCTGCTTATCTAATAGAATTTACTTTATCGACTGCAACCATGTACAAAATCCAAGTCCGTACATTGTCCATCCAAGTGCGATATTTCACACTATAAATAATGTTTACGGTAAATCGATAGCAATATGCTTGACCCTAGCTTTACCGTATGAAGGTATTCTTCAAAGAAATGTCAATGACACTGACTACTGCCACTATTGATACTAAACTCCCGTATATTTTTATCGATTCCACTCAACGTCAATCAAAGAGTGGAAGCAAATGATCTTGACTTGAAAACTTTTTCTACAACTTTTCTTGTGCATGAAAAAGGGGTACGAGTCTAATTTCGTAGCTAAACATTTTCCTAATCTGAAATCTCCGCCAAGTCGAGCTTTTTTTTTCTATTAAGTAGTTTGATGGTAAACTTGACGGTTAGCCAGAGATACCATGGTAAGGAATCTTAGATTAGAGAAATCCGGATTTAATATTGCAAGACAATGAATATTTAGGAGTTATTGCAAAGAAGCTTGCTTAATTTTTTTTTTCGTACTAAATTGATCCTTATCGAAGTCACTATTATAATACATATTTACAGTTCGTCCAATTGAGTACAAGTTTTATCTAACAGAAATACTTTGAGCTTAGCCATGAAAGAGTTTAGTGCATTGTCTCCTATTGCTTGAGACTGTCTTCAAAAGTCTTCACATATTGTATGAAGGCTTTTTGCAAAGTTATATAACATACTAATAAATAATTAATACATACAATTCGTGAGAAGGCTGATTGATTCCTGCTTATAACAGTACCAAACATGATGCTTACCTGGAAAAGAAAAAAAACCGATTAGTATATTACACGGTTAAACACTTAATGAGGCATCTATTATCTATGTCCGACTGGAAGTTAATTTTGAATGGTAGTTATCGTATATTGTAACTTGTCTTTTTTGTTCTCTACATCCTGAAATGCTGCTTAGAAACCTGAAAGGCTAGACGATTTCCAATTCAAATATTTATTCGAAATCGTGCAGTATATTAATGGTTTGTTTAATTAAAAAAATATCTTAACTAATATTTTCATGTTTGTTTGTGTTATCATTATCAAGCATGGCCAGAAATTGTCTTTGCCCAGCATAAATACACTGTTTAAAGCTATAAAAAATAGTATATAGAGATTTTTGTTCGTTATGGATAAATTAAAAAAAATCACAGAATCAATTTTTAAAAAACTTCATTCATTATCAACAATTAGCATAGACTCTAATTATTTTTCATATTGTACCTGCGCGATTCGCTAGTAGTTAATAATTTGTTATTGTCAGTAAGAAAATAAAAACACTTGAGTTATAGGTACTTGTTTCAGGAAACAATTCAAACACATCAGGTACAGACTACGGAGTTATCAATTATTGCAAATTATTTTTCTCCCTCTACTTTGTCATTTGTCTCCGAGTATAGTAGGAAAAAAATGACAACCGTTAGCTATTACATCATACTTGTATCATTTTATCGTAATGATTATGCTGTTTATCACGGAGTAAAAAATCAAGTATCGAGAGGGACTTGTATTTTGCATACCTTGTGACACAGACAAATTGTACGAAGCATAATATTCAAATTGAGGCACAAGTTATTTTATTGTACTCAATACTAATATTTCGACTCGTTACATCGACCAAATGCTGCGAGATTGACAGAAAAATCGCATATTTTTAGACATTACACAAAAAACGCCGAAAATTTCGACTAAGTTGCATTAATTTGTAAAACAAGGCAATATCGAGTTAAGGTACCTAAGCCTAAACGAAAACTGTTTTCACGAACAGTGGTCCAAACTCCGTTTCCAATAACTTGAATTGGAATTTTCCACTTACAAAATAATGAATAATTTGTAAGTAGAAAACTTTTTACAAGTGCTAAAGATAACAGACAAGACAATAAGGAGGCAAATACGTGTAAAGGCTCATTTTTCAAGAACCAGCATATCGTTTACTAGGACTAACTGATGCTATGGTAGAATATTTTTTTTTAAATCATATTATCGATAGGTCCTACCACCCTGCGAGGAACGAAAGGGACTGTCAGAGTCTTAGTGAGTAAAAGATAAGGAAACCTTAATTTCAGGGCCACGGTCTTTTTCTTCTTTGAGTGCCGGTGAAATCAAATTGCATCCGAACAATACGTGGCTACCCGCACAGCTCTGTCATTTGCCTCGTTCAAATCCTGTAAGGTGCAGATAGTTGGGCAGGATGGGCACGTAAGGAGGTGGTACATATCCTGTATAGAGGCTCCACACTGGAATTGTGTTTGGGATAAGTCTAGTATACCCCATTTGACCAGATTATTTTAACAGCGGCCAACCTGGGCTCGCAATCGATTGAGAGATTTCCAGATTGGCCACTGCAGTTCAGAACCAGGAGGGAGGTGCTCTGCTGGATTGAGGGAGTAAAGAGGGGTAGGATTACTTAGTCTATCATGTCAGGAATTTGTGGCCTGGATTGTTCAACATCGCGGTGTGTTTCTTGAATACAAAGTATGTCGCAGCGGGATTCTCGGCACAGATTCGCTAGAAGCTGCGCCTTGTTGTTCGAAAACTTTCTATGTTAATAGAGATAATGTTCAAAGCTGGTTTAGTAGTGTGCAAACCAGAGTTGGCGGGTGTTGATGCCACTTGGGTTGGCGCTGAAAAGTGCCTTTGGTGTTGATGTTGAATTTGAGTCATCGTGGTGAAAGGCCCAACCAGTCCCGCAATTCCGACAACCGTTGAGCTCTGTCTTTGGGGGTTCAGTTCGCTGACAGCTCCTTGACGCGAGCAGTAATTGGGCATATACAATATTATACATATGTCTAACATACCAATGTACAGTTACTAATTATATTCTCAATTTACAAGCTTACAAACACCGTGTGAAAACTGTCTAAGATAGGGTTAACGTCCGTATACAGTTTTCATGAACCGCTTGCTTAACAACAGCTATATTTGGCAATAATTGAACGTTTCCTACAACCGACTAGTACATTACAACAATACATATTTTAACATAAAGTGCTCTACACGTAATGTTTGTGTATACTGACATAATGACCGAATAATCAGTGGTTGTATTTTGACTAAATTATTGCTTAGCTTCTGGTTTTAGATGGTTCTCTATTATGACTCTATTATGACAAATATGAGACGTTTCTGTTTCAATGCCAATCGAAATCTAAATCGTATCTTTTGTTGTATGTGAGATGTGTAAGGTTACGCTCACTCCCCTCTCTAAAAACATTTATCCAGCTATTTAATTGCTATGTGTAAGGTTTATTATAGAAATACGTCACTATAAAAGTTTTCTGTTCCAGCTTCAAGCAAAGTAGAATTGTAGTAATTTCCATCATTCACTTCTGGAACGCCCCAAGCATTTTGAAGATTTTTTATATTTTTTAAATTATCAAATTTCTTCTCTAGTTTTCAAGTGCCTTCTAATATTGAAATACGCAGAATGAAACTCATTTTGGGCAAAAGTCAATAACCTCTCAAATGCTTATAATAATTCGCTGCTACAAGATAGATCTATCCTTGTGAATAGCGTTCTGCCTTGTAGATTTAATTTGGAACGCAGTATCACCGGCTCAGAGGTCGGAAATTATCTCGACGGGGATTAAAACTATGCTGCTATGTTAACTATTCTCTACATTCTCTAGTCAGACTAGTGTACAGCTTTGAAAAGTGCGTGTAAAAACTTTCAGGCACACAGATCGTTAGGGTTCATTTTGCATTTATAGTATTAGTTTAAAATTGTAACTTGAACTTTTAAAGGCTAATGACCTTAGCTCATTTTCTTACATTATAAATAAGCAAGTACAATGAAATAAACATTTTATTTATTTAATTTTCACTTCATATCGACATGCACGTGTTAGAAACAGGATATTTGTGTAATATTTATTGATATTAATATAGACTTTATTGTCAAGTTCAGATATCAGGATGGTTAATGTTATTTATTTACTGTATGTAAAGTATCTCTAAGGACTTTCTTACAGGAATGGGTTTATAAATAAAAGCACAAAATCAAGACTAGGTATTTTATTATCAAGCTACCTCCGTTCGCAAACTCTAGGTCTTCGTGGAGAAGAACGGAGAAAGAAACTCCACGGCAACATATTTTATAATTTATCAGATATACACTTCATAAAAATACATAATTAACAGCAATATTCTTATCATAATAAATATCAATTAACTTACATTTTCATTGTAGTACATTAGGACACCAATTATAACTTTCAGCATCACACACTTGTATTCTCTATTATTATATCACATTAAATAAACCGTTCACTACTTTGGACACGTCTTAACTCTTTGAACACTTGCAGCGTAATGACTGCCGATGTGAGGGTACATCTATTTTTATAAACTTAGTATCGTACCACTTCCATCAAATATTACCGCCATCATTAACCAATCACAGATCGTCAAACACTGTATTTAAATAATTAATAAAATAGGCAATAATAAACAAATCATGTACAGTAGAACCATTTTAAAACTTAATTAGATAATTTAGAAATTCAGTAAGTATTTATTTGCAGCCTTAATTTAATTCGATGAATATTTGAACGTCAATTGATTTCGTTCGGAAATCAGTTGATCGTTGTTCTAAGTATCTTACTGTTATTAATTACATATTATAAATTATTATCAATTACATATTATAAACTATTATTAATTACGTATTATTTATTATTATTTTTAGATAAATCTAACACGGCCATACTGACAAGTACTTCGCTCTCGAAGTACCTAATTAATTATATTCAAGAAGTGTCTGGCCTGGACATATTAGTTCTATTATTTGCTGCACATGAGTTTCAGACTAATATTCAGGGCAATGACCGACCAGCAGTTCATAATTTTAATAGTCAGTTCATAATTACAATATTCAGTTCATAATTATAATATTCAGTTCATAATTACAATATTCAGTTCATAATTACAATATTCAGTTCATAATTACAATATTCAGTTCACAATTACAATAATCAGTCATAATGTCGAATAATCAGTCCATAATGTCAATAATCAGTTCATAATGTCAATAATCAGTTCATGATGTCAATAATCAGTTCATAATGTCAATAATCAGTTCATAATGTCAATAATCAGTTCATAACGTCAATAATCAGTTCATAATGTCAATAATCAGTTCATAATGTCAATAATCAGTTCATAATGTTAATAATCAGTTCATAATGTCAATAACCATATCATAATGTCAATAATCATATCATAATGTCAATAAGCAGTTTATAATGTCAATAATCAGTTTATAATGTCAATAATCAGTTCATAATGTCATTAATCAGTTCATAATGTCATTAATCAGTTCATAATGTCATTAATCAGTTCATAATCATCATAATATCAGTAATCGTTTCATAATCATCGACCTTACTGGGCAGACCAAACACCCGCAGTCAGTGAAGCTCAATCACCCGCAGCCAGTGAATGTCATACCACAGTTAAGGTTTTAATTCATCCATAATACAATAATAACTTAAAACTAATCATAATAAACCTTTACCAATATAAAATACTATTCATAAACGGTAGCAAAATAACACTTATTTCACTTAATCTCTAGATTCATCTTAGCTTGATTTTTTTTTATTTACAAAGTGTACGTATATCACAGACAATATTATGACTTCTATCACTTGTTCATTTTTAATTTTCTTTTGCATATTATTGTGTATGCCTTGTACCTGTACTAATAAAATGTTATTTCCTTCTTTTTTTTTTTGCTACATGAATCAAAGGGATTTACATTTTATTTTCGAAAGGAATTTACGAAATTTGTTTAATTTTCAATTTTATATTTCATTACAAAAGTCACCAGCTCGGTTATTCTGACAATTATTATTATCATTGCAAATAGTGTTGTCTAGTAGAGACTTTGAGAGAGATTTTTTAACCGATTTACTAAGCTATACTTTTAATTTGAAGACCAAGATTCAAATCGTATTTCGGTTCCTTTGATCAAATAATAATAGTTTTCACATTATACAAGTCGAGTTTTGTTCCATTCCATCATATGTATTTAAGTTTGTAAAGACGTCAACTTTTTGAACAAAGCCATACTTTAAAGCACCTTTTTATTTTATGAGACAAACAGTAAACTGATGTTAAAACCACAGACCCATAGCAAAATCAAAAAAGATTATTCTTCTTTTTTTTTTTAACAAATATAAACTGAATCGTATCTAATGAAAATGACCTCCCGATTAAATTGGTCATTGAACACAAGATCTACATCTACTCTGGCTCTATTTAATATCAAAGCTAATAAGCCAGTCAAAATAATACTTCAAATGACCATCAATTTGTATTTAAAAAAAAAATAAAAATAGTTGATAAAAGAGTGTTCAAATTGTTTTAAAGAAGTGTTTTTTTTTTTTTTTGTTTTGTTAGGCCACTATTTGTAATTCATTCGAGCTTTATGTTTCATTTCTAGACTAGATCATATTGTTTTTTTGACTCGAAATAATATATTATAATTTACAAAAATGATCAATAGGTAAACATTTATTTGTAAGCTGCGTAATCTTTTCTAGTAGTATCGGATTTAATGTCGATTTTTTACACTGGGTTGGCATAGGGACTTTTCTAGCGGGGCCAGCGTGGCCTATGAACTATGAATTTTGTTCTATGAATAGGGGAAACACCAACATGTATATTTTTAAAAAATGAGGGGAATAACCACTAATCCATTGAATAACTTTCTTTTGACAGTCGAAATTAGGAACCACAATTTTTGATTTGATAATAACCAATGTTGTTTATCAATTTACATTGTTACAACTTTGATTGTTTTGAAATTGAAATTATCATATACTTATGTTTCAAAAATAGGCGTTATCTTGTACCAAACAAATCCTGGTACTAAGGCATTATATTGAATAATTTACTAATCACAACAAACAAAAAATAATGTTCAAAAATATAATATAGCAACAGCATTGACTCGAATAGGTTTTATGTAAAGTAAGCTATTTATACCCCTAAATATTAATTTATTTTCGTTTAGTATCTAGTCATTTGTTATAAAAGGGATTTTTTAAGCTTTATACAATGTTTTACACTTGTTTAATCTTTGTATTTAAACGAGTGAGAAAAAAAAAACAATGTTTTCAATTCAAACCAATTTCAACTTGTGTTTCGAAACAACTTGTTTTAATCATGCCAACCCTGGCATTTGGAAAATGAGAGATAGATTAAAAAAACAAAAATGTCAATAGTTAACTCTCATAAATTTTTCGGATCAAAAGATATTTTGTCTCGTTTACCCTTTTCACTTTCTCAAGCAACAACTATTATTATTATTTTTTGTTTCGCGAAAATAATACTTTTATGCCAAAGGAAACCTGATGTGTAAATAAATTTTTTTCTTTGCTGTTTTACTGTTTGTTGGCCCTAGTATATTTAAAATTTTATTAACCAATTTGAGTAACCAATTTCTTATTAATCGACTCGTTTTTTTCAATTATTTAAAGGTGGTAATTATGCAACAGGTATTGCAATTTCATCAACCAATTATTTTAAAACAGTCATTTTTATAAATATAATGTAAATAGTCTTTTTTTTATACAACTGCCCGACATCACTTTCTTTTGATGTATTTTCCTTTTCTTTTTAAATTTCGTTAAAATTTTAATAAAGCCAAACCCTACAACACAATTTCAAAAAAAAAACTATTCATATTTAGGACCTTTTCAATTCACTTTTGGATTAAAACATTAAATAAATATTAAAGCAGAGCCTCTGGAGGCCTTACCGACATTTGCCCATAATTCATATTGTGGTGCAGAAGTTCTCGTTACGTTATCCTCGGCATGGCTTCGATCCTTTTCAGCAGCATCGCAGTCCAGCGGCTGTTCAAGATTGTAGCAAGTTTTCATCGCCCTTCTAAATCCCGATTCATCCACCCGATGACGTCTCAGCTTTCAACAGGGATGTGCCGATTGATAGCTCCAACGTTGATTATGAAATGTAAAAAGGAAGTTCATTAGAATTAATAAATAGGTTAGGGCACTTATCCCACTTCTGATGTTAGAAACAGGATATTTGTGTAATATTTATTGATATTAATATAGACTTTATTGTCAAGTTCAGATATCAGGATGGTTAATGTTATTTATTTACTGTATGTAAAGTATCTCTAAGGACTTTCTTACAGGAATGGGTTTATAAATAAAAGCACAAAATCAAGACTAGGTATTTTATTATCAAGCTACCTCCGTTCGCAAACTCTAGGTCTTCGTGGAGAAGAACGGAGAAAGAAACTCCACGGCAACATATTTTATAATTTATCAGATATACACTTCATAAAAATACATAATTAACAGCAATATTCTTATCATAATAAATATCAATTAACTTACATTTTCATTGTAGTACATTAGGACACCAATTATAACTTTCAGCATCACACACTTGTATTCTCTATTATTATATCACATTAAATAAACCGTTCACTACTTTGGACACGTCTTAACTCTTTGAACACTTGCAGCGTAATGACTGCCGATGTGAGGGTACATCTATTTTTATAAACTTAGTATCGTACCACTTCCATCAAATATTACCGCCATCATTAACCAATCACAGATCGTCAAACACTGTATTTAAATAATTAATAAAATAGGCAATAATAAACAAATCATGTACAGTAGAACCATTTTAAAACTTAATTAGATAATTTAGAAATTCAGTAAGTATTTATTTGCAGCCTTAATTTAATTCGATGAATATTTGAACGTCAATTGATTTCGTTCGGAAATCAGTTGATCGTTGTTCTAAGTATCTTACTGTTATTAATTACATATTATAAATTATTATCAATTACATATTATAAACTATTATTAATTACGTATTATTTATTATTATTTTTAGATAAATCTAACACACGAAAGTACAACCCATTTTTTTTAATTATACCTATTTAAGTTAAATCAATTTTTATTTTGGATAAATAGAGAACATATATTATTAAGAAATTCGATAGGTACGAGTAAGTACGGTACGGCCGAATTACGGATTTTTTTATTGTATTGTATGTACAGACGCCAGCACATCAAGCTACCACAATCTGTCAGATTTCTATAATAGATTTTCAACCTTATCACAACAGTGGAAGGTTAATGTTTGATTGGTTAAATCTGACAGATTCGGGTAGGTTGACCTGCTGGCGTCTGTACATATTTTTCTTTATAACCATTGGCATTATATTCTATCGCATGCAATTCCACGTGATGAAGACATGCGATGACCATTTATTGTGAGTTCCTATTTAAAAACAAAAAAAAAAACAAATACTTAAAATATAATTAGAATTTCAAACGAACTTTTTCTATATTTAGATATTTTTATTACCTATCACAATATGCAAATTTTATGTAAAACGGAAGACAACGCTGGTATTATTAAAAAAAGGTTTTTAAACGTTACGGTATAATTAATTATAATACACGAGCAATAAGGTTGTTTTCTGGTAAAAAATGACCTAAGTTGAAGGACACCATAACAAGCCCGTGTTTCCGATAAAATCTTAATACTACGTTTAATAAACTCTGGCTTAAAATTAAGTTTAGTTATACTAGTAGACTTTGCTTTAAAAAAAGGAAAAATTAAAAGTAGTTTAACTAATTTTGCAATGTATATTCGATTTAGTTCAAAAATCCTTTTAAAAACACTGTCCAAAATAATGAGTAGACTTGAACTACACATAATTCTTAGCTCTTTTTAGAAATCGCTTTTAAACGCAACATAGAAAGAAACAGTAAGTGATATAGACAAAATATAATAACAGCAATTATCTACTGAGTATACCTTAGTTTAAAGCTGAACAAAGGCCACTTCTAAGCAGCGCCACACACTTTTTCTACCCATCAAACAAAGGCAATAAAATTCGTACCATGTGACCAAAGCCTTATCGCATAACAAGTTCGCCATAGCTAGGCCATGAACATTGACCTTTATAGCAGTCGCGACAGAAACATGCGATAAATAGTTAAAGATCATTTTCTTTATCGTATTTTTCAGTTTCATAGCGATAATTTTATTTCACAAGGTTCAAACAACTTGAATACTAACGTTATCAACCGGGCGAGGTATTAAGTACTTAAAATGAAGTTCCGAATGAAACTTTTAATTCTTTATAATGTATGTACGTGTAAGTATACATGCTCAATTTCTTAGGTATATTTACATAATACAAAACAAAGTCGCTTTAAATCTGTAACTGCATGATTAAATTGTTTTTTTTTTCCATGCTCATTGATTGCCAGGAAAAGGTTTGTGTATGTATAAAAGTTGGCTCAGAAGAAAAACAAATCAAATCAAAGGTACCTACTCGTAGAATCAATAGCTGATGAAATAGAGAGATGTGTTTCTAGGACTTTAGAAACAGGTCACAGGTCAACGCTATAAGTTGATTGTTAGTAACCTGAGGCCTTACCACGAGCTCTTAACGCGATCCAGTTTAGGCTGCGGGAAAGAGACAGAGCTATACAAGTCGTCTAGCGCCATCTCTTTCCCACAGCCTAAACAGGATCGCGTTAAGAGCTCGTGGTAAGGCCTCTGACCCTCTAGTAAATGAGAACTAGGATATCTATTTAGGTCACGGCGCTGTAAATTGATAAAATCAATAATGCCTTATACCTAGGGCTATGCATACAAGAAGACTATCCATCAGATCTATTTTGGTATCAAAATACTATACCACTACCTGTTTCCCGCGTTTTCACCCACTGCTCGGCTCCCATTGGTCGTACAGTGATAT